>CM057456.1:93061875-94433750 GCA_016271365.2 Neoceratodus forsteri | reverse complement strand
TGGACAATAATTACCTCACTAGTTCGGTCTTCATAGATCTGACCAAGGCTTTTGACACCATCCATCATCGAATACTCATCACAGAACTGCTAAAAGCTGGGCTATCCCCTGAGTCTACAGCTTGGTTTGAGAGCTACCTGGAAAACCATTCCCAAAGAGTGAAAATTGCAGATGTCCTATCAGATGCTAGACCCGTATGCTCAGGAGTTCCCCAGGGATCCATTCTCAGGCCACTCATCTTTAGCCTGTTTTTGAACAATCTTCCACAATCCTGTCCAGAACAAATCCTACTCTATACTGATGATACTGTCATTCGCACCACCCAACAAGACCCTCACCTACTCCAAAGCAAGCTTCAGAAGGGCTTCACCTCCATTGAATCAAGATTTAGTAGTCAAAAGCTGGTTCTCAACTATAAGATAACCAAGTCAATGCTTTTCTGTGTCTCCCACAACAAACATAGATTTCACCCCCTTAATATTACAAACTGCCTTGGTGCTGTCCTCGAACAGGTCCACTCCGTTAAATGTCTGGGAATCACCATAGACAGCAAACTATCCTATAGCATCCACATAGATAGCATTGCCAAAGCTGCAAACACATGGCCTCCTCTAGAGGCACAGGCAATGCCTTACCTCGGATGCCTTAAGGATAGCAGTTCAGAGCTCGGTGGTCTCACTAATCGACTATGGTCCGATTATTTACAACTCTGCAACTGACACAGCCCTCAGACGCTTATCCTTGGCCCTAAACAAAGCCTGCCAACTCATCACAGGATCCCACTGTCTCACCCATATGTGTGACCTTTATGCCCAAACAGGGTGGCTCTAGTTATCAAACTGTATCAAGTATCAAACTTGTCTAATGGCTAAGAAAATTATGCTACATCTTGCTCCCCCCAGAGTTCAAACTCTTCTCCATACAGCATGCAGCCCCCACCTCAACAGGGCTTCAGAAAATCAAATGCTACAC
The DNA here is from genome assembly GCA_016271365.2 of Neoceratodus forsteri. Classification (NCBI taxonomy): domain Eukaryota; kingdom Metazoa; phylum Chordata; order Ceratodontiformes; family Ceratodontidae; genus Neoceratodus; species Neoceratodus forsteri. Next base: position 94,432,778 of record CM057456.1, on the reverse strand, counting down.
ATTCCTCGGTGCCGCACCACACAGGGCCAAAGATCCTTTGTACACTGAGCTCCTAGCTGCATTAATGGACTCAACAAAGACATCTCCTCTCTGCAAAAGCTAGGCCCATTCAAAGCCAACCTTTGCCTCCACCTAGCTGCCTCTAGCTCCTGCAGCTGTCCCTCATAATCTGATCTCCCTCTTAGCACTTCTACTCCTACCTCCTCTCTCCCTCATCCTACAGCCTACCCTCCTGTTTTTGCCCCCTTCCCCCAAGCACTTTTTTGAGGCCTGACAAACGCCCATGGCTGCACCACTCTTTTTGTGTCCATTCTAAGACCCAGCTACCTCTGTCTACCCTGCCCCCTCTGGTACCAACTTTCCCTAAATGTGATGTATTTCAGCTGCTTAAAAATGTCTGTACACCATTTCTGCATTGTTACTAAACTCTGTGTAATGTTTGTGTTGTACCTCAATTGATTTGGCATCTTTGTAAAAGAGCCTTGGCTCAAAGGTACTTGTAATCCTAGACTCTAAATAAATAAATAAATAAAAAGACAGTCCTGACCCAGTGCATGGGCCCAGCAGACCACAGCACAAATATTGATACATTGTTGGTGAGATTCCCTGACCCACCACAGGGTATGGCATCTGCACCAAAACACTGCTCTCTCCCTACACAGGCCAGTGCTGGTGCTTCATGCTGCAGCACCTTCCCCATCAGCCTTGTCCAAGTAAACTGGTTGGCTGAGTTCTCACATGAACTCAGTTCACTGGCATGGTAAGGCAGTGTGTTCTCTAGTGGAGCAATGGACATCCCTGCAAACAATGTTATTTAATAAAATCTTTGTTTTAGAGTATTTTGACTCAAAACTTTCAGCATAGTCTTCTTATGACCCCACCACATACACCCCTTAGGTGAAAATATTCAAATCCATGCTAAAATACCATTCTGCATCACATGTTTGAAAACACATTTTAGACAGGATGTGAAAAGTGGCTGTTGCACTGTTCATGAGGTGGTGTGAAAATATGGCTATATTGAAAATTTGGTGTCAAAATATTGAAAATTACCAAAGTTATGTGTATTCATAGAAAGATTTCAATGAACACATGTAACTCAGCCATTTTTAGGAAATTTTTCACCAAATTTTTGACATGGCCTTTTTGCAACCACACCTCACGAATAGTGGTGGGCGAAGTGGGCTCAATCCACTCTGTGAAGTGATTCGTGGAGCAAAGGCAGATTCACTGAGTGCTCCACAATGCAAAGCAGAGTACGTCACGTTATAATGAGGAACACAATGTGCATTAAAAACAGCTACTTCGCATTACTCCGCCTCCACTGGTCACTTCTCTTTTAATTCTTAAGGCAAAGTACATTGGTGGCAGTTCACTTCGCCTCACTTTGCCTTGTTTTTGAGCTCTGAAGGAGGATTTGGCAGTGATTCATGGGGGTTCAGGTCACATGGGCTCTATATTGATCTGCACAGCCTCAGTTTGCGGTAGTATGAGTAGAAAGGAGTAGGAGACAGTGTGCTCTGATAGCTGTTTGTAGGAATCTTTTAAAAGCTGTTAAAAAAAGCATTTTTGCTTTTTTGGGGGATCCAACTGTAGTTCATCGAACTCTAGTTTATCGATTGTAGGAAACCCTCCTGTGCTCACATCATCGAGAGTTTTTGTTGAATGTAAATTTACAACATTGAGTGTGTGTGGTGAAAGACAGTGAAGTGTGCTGTGTGGAGGAGGGGCACATCTGTGTGTAGGTAGATTTAAGTCAGAGAACTAGTGATTTATTTGAGTTTTGGTAATATTTTTGTTATATAACTGACTGTGTTACTGTAAACATAATAAAATTGTCAGTGATAGTACACATTTTCTTACTGCTTGTTGTGTGAATGTGGTGCAGCATTTCATAAGGTCAGGTTGTTTAAATTACAAATTTACATTATGTGGTACTGAGTACACTGAACTTTTGCATTTGCAGCGTATTCCTCATTCAGCATTGTACACAAAGTGTTCTGTGTTGTGTGTGCAATGTTGCATGCATCAAATATAATATACCTTTTAAAATTTGTGACACAGATCAGTGTAAGTGCAACTAAGTGCAGCAGTGTGAACCTGCTATCCACTGCAGTTGCCTGATGTTGTACTGCGATCGTGGTCTCTGTTCTTAGTGTTGCTACTTGTAGTGCCATAAAAATCAGCACTGTCTGTATTCAGTGCTCTCCCCCCCCCCAGTTGAAAAGGTATTTTTTACCAGACTGGATTGTTTTTGTGACCCCATCAGCCCCACTGGTTACTGAAGTTGTTTTAATTCTGTGACAGTGTCACAACGAAGTAGTCCCTTATCTGTTGCTGAAGCCACAGTTGTTTATTTTGCTTCACATCCAACTAGCGAGTAGCGACCCTCCAGTCAGAAAGTGAATGTATCAAAATCTGAATTTGGTAATAATATATGTGGTTGATCCCCCAAAATGCATGCAAAGAGACGTGCAAGTAAAGCTGTTTCTAGCCATGGCAATGTTGGCAGTAAGAGGGTCTGTGGGCATGGTAGTAGTACGCGAATGGAGAAGTGCAATGCTGATGTGAGGAAAGGTATTTCTCCTGCAATGTTTTTTTACAGCCCAATCAGTAGCTTCACTCATAGTTGGAGGAGATGATGTTTTCCCAGCTGGTGGTGTTAGTGTTACTGGTGTTAGTGGTGGTGGAGGTAGTATTAGCATTGTTGCGTCAAGTTCTAATTCTGACCAGTGTACCGTATCCAAACATATTGAGTGTGAAGAAGTGCAAGTGAGTGACAGCATAGATGATATCATACTTCCCAGTAACATCCCATTAACTGAACCTGATTCTGATGATCATGTCAACGACAGCATACAATGTGATATTCCATCCACCGTGGCACTTAAAGTCACTCATTTTCCATGCAACATTGATTCACAGTGTGGTGAAAAAATATCAGGTGATGGTGGTGTAGATGCTGATGCTGCTGCTGATGATGATGATGTTGCTGTTGTTGCAACATGCAGTCCACATGTTAGCATCCAAGCAGAAGATGTGGATGTGTGTGACAGTGACGCTGATGAATATGATGATGATTTAATTGACCCCAGTTGGGAACTGGAGAAAAAGAAATTAAAAGTGGCTGTGTCTGAATCTGTTTGCAGGAAATCCCCCGTAAAAACTTGTGATTTACTGTTACCAGTTTTAGAGGATGATGATAATGCTGATGACCCAGTACTCAATATGATAGGTAGTCGTGGTGGTCAGTTGCAGTCCAGGTGTGCAGTGCCAGAAACATCCGTGCCCCCCCCCCCACTTCAGTGCTTAAAATTACAGACTTAAATAAGCCACACCATCATGGACCTGTTAAAAGCAGAGCATCATAGTCCCTTGTTTGGGATTTTTTTGTTCAAGATGCAAATGATGATTCAGTTGCAATCTGCCAGGTTTGCCATGTGCATGTGAGTCAAGGTAAAAAGAGGAGGCTTGAATTTTGGTGCATTCTGTCTCCAATGGCTAACTGGTTCTGTGTCACGTTTCCTCAGCCTTGACTGGACACGTTGCCTTTCTCCTGCCCTCTTATTCGCTACTGCTTTCATCTCCCTAAGCTGCATCAATTGCACAAACTTTTATATTGCTGGGTTGAATTTACTGCTCTGTACACTTTATTAAGTTCAGCATTCTATTTTGTTTTTTAATAATGCTTAGTGTCTACTCTACTGTGATATAAGTTGCCAAATATTGTTAGATGTATAGATTGTGTGCTCCTTTCCACCCTGTAACCCTACCTGAGCTGACAGAATAGTGATAAGTGTTCCACGGTACCCTATATCCTCTCTTTAAATTTCTACTATCTGAATTGAGTGTCCTGCATTTTATCACTACTACCTATCTCTGTCCTTTGCCCTGATTTTTCTTTTTTTTTCCCCAGTGCCTTTCCTTGTGCTTGCTAATTGTCCCACCTTTATAGCCCAAGGTGTTACAGCTTTATTTTGCTTAATTTTAGAGCTCCTTTTGTGCAGAGCCTTTGTTTTGCAATCCTCCTTCCCACCTAGCAGAAACCAAGGGGATTAACTGCTATTGCCTTTGTATTTCTTTGCTTTAAATTGACTGTCCCTTCTCCTCTCTGCTCGCCACTTGCCCTGAACAGGCGTCTACCTCCAACTTCTCCCATGGGAGCTGCACATTCTCTGGCAGCTCTTCCAAGGTGACCTGCCCAACTGCCAGCCAATCAGCCCAGAGACCCCCAGGTACGGACACAGAGACGCGGCCCAGCTGTTGGAGCCACCGGGCTTGAATCTTGGCGCATTCTGTCTCCTCTGACTGATTGGTCCTGTATCGTAGTTCCTCAGCCGTGACTGGACACGTTGCCTTTCTCCTGCGCTCTTACTTGCTACTGCTTTCATCTCCCTACGCTGCTTTCATTGCACAGAGTTTTATTTTGCTGGGTTGAATTTACTGTTCTGTATACTTTATTGAATTCAGCATTCTATTTTGTTTTTTAATAATGATTAGTGTCTACTCTGCTGTGATATAAGTTGCCAATTATTGTTAGAGCTATAGATTGTATGCTCCTTTACACCCCTTAACCCTGACTGAGCTGACGGAGTATCACTAAGTGCTCCAAGGTACCCTATACCCTCTCTAAATTTCTATCTGAATTAAATGTTCTGCATTTTATCACTGCTACCTCTCTCTGTCCTTTGCCCTGACTTTTCCTTAATTGTTCCCTGTGCCTTTCCTTGTGCTTGCTAATCGTCCCCCATCCCCCATAGCCCAAGGTGTTACAGCTCTTTTTGGCTTAATTTTAGAGCTCCTTTTATGCAGAGCTTTTGTTTTGCAATCCACCTTCCACCTAGTTGGAGCCAGGGGGATTAGTTGCCATTGCTTTTGTATTTTTTGCTTTAAATTGACTGTCCCTTCTCCCCTCCACAGGCCACGTGCCCTGAATGGGCCTTTATCTCCAACTTCTCCCGTGGGAGCTGTGCCTTCTCCAGCAGCTCTTCCACGGTGACCTGCCCGACTGCCAGCCAGCCCAGAGACCCACAGGTATGGACACAGAGACAGAGCCTGGACCTTGGAGTCACTGGGCTTGAATTTTGGCACTTTCTGTCTCCACTGAATGATTGGTTCTGTATCACAGTTCATCAGCCTTGATTGGACACTGTGCCTTTATCCTGCCCTTTTATTCACTACTGCTTTCATCTTCCTAAGCTGCTTTCATAGCACAAACTTTTATATTGCTGGGTTGAATTTACTGCTCTGTATATTTTATTGAGTTCAGCATTCTATTTCATTTTTTAATAATGCTTAGTGTCTACTCTACTGTTTTATAAGTTGCCAAATATTGTTTGAGCTATAAACTGTATTCTGCTTTCTGCCCTGTAGCTCTGCCTGAGCCAACCGAGTAGTGCTAAGTTCTCCACGGTACCCTATATCCTCTCTTTAAACCTCTACTATCTGAATTAGGTGTCCTGCATTTTATCACTGCTACCTATCTCTGTCTTTTGCCCTTATTTTTCTTTCTTTTTTCCCTCTGCCTTTTCTTGTGCTTGCTAATCGTCTCCCCCCAACCCATCCACCCTTATAGCCCAAGGTGTTGCAGCTCTATTTGGTTTAATTTTAGAGCTCCTTTTGTGCAGAGCCTTTGTTTTGCAATCCTTCTTCCCACCTTGCTGGGGCCAAGGGGATTAGCTGCCATTGCCTTTGTATTTTTTGCTTTAAATTGACTGTCCCTTCTCCCCTCCAGAGGCCATTTTTCCCTGAATAGGCATCTGCTTCCAACTTCTCCCATGGCAGCTGAGTCTTCTTTGGCGGCTCTTCCATGGTGACCCACCTGACTGCCGGCCAGCCCACCAGCCTGCCCTGCTCGGTGGTTATTTATACTCACAAAGTGTCACATGGGTTCATTTTTTTTTTCTACTTTTCCATTAGCAGCTAATAACTTCTAGTCACTAGAGGGTACATCTTCTACCCTTGGCTAATCTGCCTCTTACAGTTTATGGGGATCATGTGACTAAGTGTCGATTTCTCCACTTGCAGATTATACTTTACTACCAGCAGAGGGCCTCTGCCTCGTGTCTCCTGGTGATTACCTGCTGACTTAGCTCGAATTATGAATCCCACCCTGCTCCCTCTACTGGCAGCCTCTCTGCTTGGCACCCTACTGTGTTTTGACTTCAGTCCCTCTGTTCTAACCACTGAGCAGAAGTCTCTTACTCACTGCTCGCCAGCCTTATCTCCAGATGTACCCCCTCTCAACAACACAGATGGGAGCTAACTCAAACTGCGACCCTACTTTATGCTATTCTTTCCAATAGAAATGTGACAAATTGGCCTTTTCTTGCACTCTGTTTCACTGTCAGTCTGGCTGATATTCCTCCCTTACCACCCATTTCTATCTGGGAGATTGATATGCTGCTTCTGGCAAGGGATATGGAGACAAACTCTGGCCCCTTGAATGTCCCTATGGCCTATTCTCACACCATGTGAGAACCACTGCTCCTTGGGGCTTCAGATAGCCCACCTAAACATATACAGCCTACCATCCAAATACCCTGACCATGAAGCCTGAATAACCCTCTATAAGCCTCATGTCCTAGGTCTCACTGAGACGTGGCTTAAACCACATATCCCTGATAATACCTACAAATTGCTGGGTTATTGCTTACTGCGTTGTGATTGCCCTGGGAGAAAGAAGAGTGGTGGTGCCACTCTTTACATCAGAGAACCCGTAACAGCCACCCTTTTGATCTCATCAGACCCGGTATAACCCCCCCCAAAAGGGGGCACACCTGGACTAGTAAATCACCTAACTGGCCTTGGAAGTCTCTGTCCTCAGAGGGATACAATTATTCTGGGAGACTTTAACCCAAACTGGTTAAGCCCACATGAACTTGTATATGCCAGCCTTTCTCAAGTTTCATAGCCTGGTGCAAGTTATCACCACCCCACTAGGCAAAACTCCCATACCATGAATCACTCACTCCTGGACTGGGTGGCCACAAATATGGAGGAGAAGGTTCTGCAGGCAGGGACCTTGTCAGACTCTATCAGTGACCACTCCCCTACTTATATTCTTTGGTTGAACAAAAATGTGTGCCCTCCCCCTAAGTACCTGTCATTCCATAACATCCAGAACACTGACTCTGATAACCTACTTCATGACATATATGCAGTAAACTGGTCTGCCCTCTACTCCCTGACGAATGTGTCCATGGCAGTGAACTTCTTCACTGAAACCCTTCTGATGATTCAACATAAACATTTCCTGATTACTACTAGAAGGGTGAAGGGTGGGTGCACCAGATGGATCAAAAAAGGAGCTCTTGGCCCTTATGAAAGAAAGAGATTCAGCATGGATTGCCTATAAATGATCACCCTCTCCCATCCTCTGGCACAATTTTAGGAACCTACATAACAAATGCAAGCAGTTTGCCAGAGCCAATAAATGCAATTTCTACCAGTGATTACACACTGAAAACCTTGCTAACCCTTGACAATTCTGGAACACCCTTAACTCCCACCTTACTCCTCATTCCAACAGCCCTATAGTCCACCTAAATTCCCCCACCGGCCTACTGACTGACCGTCAGAGGTTGTACAAGCACTTAACTTAAAGTTCACTGGTCTCTCTGCCACCTTTGTAAACTCCTCTCTCAGCAACCTCCCTCTCCAGTAGCGGGTGCTAGCGACCCACCTTTCCATTCCCTCCTTCATGCTCCCCTCCCACCCCGCCTTTCTATTTCAGAGCTATCACTAAAAAAGTTCACTACCAAGCTCCTTAGGAGTCTCCCGTCCTGGGTGATCTCTGGCTCTGAAGACCTCTACCCCTCCTTGCTTAAGCTCATAGCCCCTGCCATCTCCCAACCTCTGACATTCAATTTTAACCTCGCCTTGGCCTCATCTTCTATGCCTGCTGCCTGGAGGATTGCCAAAGTGGTCCCAATTTTTAAAGCTGAGAACCCCCTCTCCTCTGACAATAACCGTCCAATTTCCATTCTCCCTTACCTTAGCAAACCTCTGCAAAAGGTAATCCACTGTCAACTCTCCTACCATATTGATAAGTATAACCTCTTGTGTTATCAGCAACATGGGTTCAGAAAGAATAACAACACCTCCTCTGCCCTTGCACTATTTACCAATCATGTCCTGGAGTGGATCAGGGTAACGCCACTGGTGCAGTGCTTGTGGACATGACTAAGGCATTTGACCTGGTCAGCCACCCCCTTCCCTTACCAAACTCCACCAGCTTGGCTGCCCCCTTGAGACTGAGCAATGGTTCCACAGTTACTTGACTGTCCACTCCCAAGCAGTGACTAGTGAATATCGCTACTGCCACCTCCCCAGGTCTGCCCATCACCACAGGTGTCCTGGGGCCACTGCTTTTCTCCCTAGTCATTAACTCCCTCCCTGCCGACAACCTAAATTGTCCTGCCCTATTGTAGGCCGATGACCTGGTCCTCTACCATAGTGACAGATCCATCCAAAACATATCCTCTGTGCTGTCCCCAAATTATGGCCATGCCCACAACTGGTTCATATCTAACATGATCTTAGTGAATGAGAAGAAAACCAAGGCAATAATCCTTGGATCCAAACCCTACCTAGCTAATACTGCTAAATCCAACTCCTCCCTTTCAGTGCTCTCCCCATCTGGACCTCCATTGCAGGTAATTCTCTGATTTCAAATACCTGGGTGCAACCCTTGACCCACCCCTTTCATTCATTGTGCACACAAACACTGTAGTATGCAGAATCAATCAAAAACTTGGGGCTGCTTATCTTGTAAAGAACTGTCTTACCCCCACTATCCGACTGGACATTGCCCAAGGAAACCAGCTCCCCATCCTTGACTATTGCTGTTCGATTTACTCCTTCACACTGTCTGCTACCTTGCACCTTATACTTAACTCAGTCTATAATAGCATGTGCCATTTTGCAGTGATGGCCCCCTTCTCTACTCATCACTGTGACCTATACAAATCTCTTGGTTTGCCCTCACTCAAACGTCATTTTGACCATCTCTGTGGAACAGCCTCCCTCCAGTTATCTGCATGGCGGCCTCGCACCGCTCCTTCAAATCCAATCTCAGAAACTGGTTACTTCTGGAACACACCTGCTCATGCTCCCTAGGGTGACCTTCCCAATCTGGGGTGCAGTTACCTCTACCACCCTCCCTCACTCCAGCCCCATCCCTTTTTTTGGTCCTTTTGTCTTTCCCTTCCCCCTCTCCCTTACGTACTTCCTCTGTCACCCATCACCATCCCCATCCCTACCCCTGCTATTTTATGTCCCCTTTGCCTCCACCTCCCCCTCTCCCCAGCTCTTTTCCCTAGATGTCCTGCCTTGTCTTCCTACTTTCTTTCCCTCCCCCTCTCCCTATCACCTAGTTACCTAGCAACCTGGTGTGAGCCTATGACTCCACTGGCACTTAATTTCACTGATTTCCCTACCTCCCCTATTATGGACCCCTCCTAGGAATCTCAACCTGTCACTTACCTCAGTACCTAGTGCACTCAATGGATGACACTGAACTGACTTTATTGTTTCCTACCCGCACTCATCTTCCCTGCTTCTTCTCATTTCACCTCCACCTAAGTATTCTTCTGCTGGTGAACTGTTTATCATTCTAGGTTGTGTTTACCATGTCTCAATTTAGTATTTACTGCTAGTACCAAATTTTTTGGCTACTCTGTTAAGAAAATTGTAACTGTACATCATGCATTATCTCTTTGTACCATTGATCACTCTGTCATATACTGTTTCCTTGTGATTTATATTTATTGCCTGTAACCTGTACTACTATTTGGCTTGTATAATATAATTTGTTCTGTGCCATTGTTTGTTGCCCAGTCACACCTGAAAATTGTCCTTGGATCAGTGCACTTACCCAGTAAACAAAGACTTAAATAATAAATAAATTAATAAATAAATAAAATTATAATGCTGGAAGATATATTGTATTTTCTTTATTTAAGAGTAAATTATGATTAAGAGATTTTATAAATATAGACATGTTAGGATATTTTGGGGCACTATTATGAGACTAAAAACATATAATGGAATTGGGAAATGTAGTATAGCTCCTTCAGACAATGAAATTAATCAAGGGATAAACAGAAAAAAATAAATAGACTAGCTGTGTCTTTGAAGGTGATTTAAACATTGTAGCATTGACACCAATGTAGGTGAGGAATGAAACTAGGTTAATGGAAGAAATAGCTCAATCTTTAGAAAAAAAAGAGTTTATCTGTAGATCTCACGGAAAATCAAAAAAAAGGGAATCAGCTGGTCCAGAATTAAATATACATAGCTCAGAAAATACAGTTTATAAACATAAGGGGAAGTCAAGCAAAGATATAACAACAAAAACAAAATAATAAAAATACTAAGAATAGCAAAACAATCAAAAAGGCAGCTAATCACACATAGTTAATAGTAAATAGGAAAGAGGCTATTATCAATTGCCCCCCATTACAGAATGTAGAGATAAGGAAACTAAAGAAAAAAAAAAGGATATCAAGATAAAAGCTCAATAATCATAGAAGATGATATTCCAGCATCACCAAGAGTTCAGGAAAGCCACAGAAGTAAACTGGAGTGTTTCGGTCCTCTGAACTTGTTAGAATATTCCTATAACTCCTTGGGTAGGACTCTGGAGTTTGATTGCAATAAGTATACTAATTTAAACACACATTTTCTAACACAGTGTTTGATCATTTAAACAATCAGGTTGAGAATACACCTATAGATACAGAAATTGTTAATGAGTATTCTGATTTTTTTTTTCTAAATGCACCCTTCTGGTTTGATTCACCTTCTTATGCCAAAAACAGTAATATTAGAAGCTGTGATAGAACTAACAACTAAATTAGAGCTTTTTAAGAAAAAAAATCATTGACAAGCTGGACAATCTTCAACAAAAAATAAAAAAAAAAATTGGAAAATCATAATGGAAAACACAATGTGTAATTTTTAATAATAATTATCACACACACACTCCAGCTAAACTGAAGAAGGAGCAGATCAAGAGGAAGGAAAAAAGAAAGAGGAATGTGATAACATCACTACAAATGGACCTGAGAGAAAATCTAATAAACCCCTACATCTTGTTGAAGTACAGTACTTAAAGAAGAAAGTAGGGAGAAATTAGCATGAAGGAGAGGCTGGACCAGGGTGGGCTCAGGGAGGGAGAGGGTGGTGGTACAGAGTTGCATCCCTCCAGCTGTACCTCTCCACAATTCATTCGCTCTTCTTGTGTATAGTAGTTTCTCTATGGAGGCATCTGCAGTGGAGACCAAGGAGGATGCTGGGAACCTTCACAAAGGAGACCCACAGGAGGGTGGCATGGGACCCCACAGGGGAAGAAAACAACTCCTGGTGGGGGACTCAATCATTAGGGGGTAGAAATGGGGGAAGAAGGGGAGAGGGAGGTAAGGTGCATGCCTGGCACCACGGCTTGGAGGGACAGGAAGCAAATCCTTAGGATTGTGGGAGCAGCTGCACAAGGGAGGGAGCTGGATGTTATTGTCCACCTAGGGACAAATGACCTGGCTAGGAATAGGATCAGAGCAGTGCAAGAGGAGTATGTAGAGTTGGAAAGGGGCCTTAGACAAGTAGCGCATACAGTAACCTTCTCAGAGGTGCTGCCTGTCTATGGCAAGGGTGATGCTAGGGTACTCCTCACCAGGGAATTCAATGAATGGTTGAAAACTGGTGTAGAGCTCCAGGATTTTGGCTTCATTGGGACTTGGGAGCTACCTGGAGGATGCAGACCTATACTGGCGCAATGGTCTGCATCTGTCCAGGGGAGGAACCAGGATCCTAGGTGAGAGGTTTAAATGCTTCATTGGCAAGCATTTAAACTAGCCAAGGAGGGAGGCACTGAAAAGGAGCAGGGAAATCCCAGCCTCCCCCCACAAACAACAGTATTTAGTGAGGTAAACACCAAGGTAGAGAAGTCATTAGGGAGCAGGCCAGAAGTAAATGTAAAAAAAGGCAAAGGCAGTAAGGACAGGAATGGGACTAAAAGGGGTAAGGTCGTCAAAAAGTGGAGGGTGATGAATACCAATGTCCATAGTCTGTGTAACAAGCTCCTTGAACTAGTGGCCTTGATGGAAGAGGGTTGCCTGGATATTGTAGCAGTCACAGAAACATGGTACACAGAGAACCATGATGGGGATGTCAACATACCAGGATACACAATATACAGGAGGGACAGGGAGGTTAAAAGAGGAGGAGGAGTAGCTCTTTATGTAAAGGAAGAGATCAAAGCAACAGAACTAAAGAGTAAACAGGGAGCAGATGAGACAATCTGGGTCACCCTGGAGACAGGAAATGGCACCACAATCCACATGGGGGTTGTATATAGACCCCCATCTCAGGGGGAAGTAATGGACAAGGAAATGAAAAAAGGGTTCCTTAGAATGGCAGACAAAGGGGAGATATTGTTGATGGGGTACCTGAATATGCCAGATGTTAACTGGAACACCTTTGCTGCAGGCACATCCAAGAGCAGGGTAATTCTTGATGCCCTACAGGGGGCATGTCTCAGACAGCTAGTACTGGAACCCACTCAGGAGGGAGGGAGCAATCTTAGACCTGGTACTCTCAAATGATGATGGAGAAAGAATCTCAGATTTAGAAGTGGGTAGCCATCTGGGAACAAGCGACCACCAAACAGTATGGTTCATGAGAAACACAGCCATACAATCAAGCCATAGAAAAGCAAGAGTATTGGACTTTAGGAGGGCTGACTTTGGGAAAATGAGAGATGCCTCAGAAAAGCACTAGCAAACAGGCAAGAAGGAGGGGTGGAGGAACAATGGGAAAAAATCAAAACACCCATCACAGAGGCAACATGCCTTTGTGTGAAGCAAATCAACAAAACACAACGAAGGAAAAAACTGCTATGGTTCTCAAAAGAGGTGGCAGGGAAGGCTAAGGAGAAAAAGATAGCATTCAGGAAATATAAGGAAACACAGAATGAGAAGGACAGAGAACTTTATCAGTTAAAGCAGAAAGAGGCTGGGAAGGCAGTCAGAGGCTGGGAAGGCAGTCAGAACAGCAAAGGTCCAAACCGAGGAAAGGATAGCCAACTCTGTTAAGAAGTGGGATAAGACCTTTTGTAGGTACATTAGGGAGCAAAGAAAGACCAGAGGAGGGATACTGAGGCTTAATAAAGGGGAGTGAATGTGGGTAGAGGGTGACAATGAAAAAGCAGGGATACTGAATGAATATTTCTGCTCAGTATTCACAAAGGAAGAGGAGGGGGAGTTACCTAAACCAAACAAGAGAAACGCTCTGAAGACGAGGGTTGATACCAGTCCATTTACAGAAGAAAGGGTTCTGAAAGAACTAATAAAATTGAAGGTGGACAAAGCAATGGTGCCTGATGGGATTCAACCAAGAATTCTAAAAGAACTAAGGGTAGAACTAATGACACCGCTGACTACTCTCTTTAACAAATCATGGGAGGATGTGGTGGTACCTGAGGACTGGAGGAGGGTGGATGTGATTCCTCTTCACAAAAGTGGGAGCAGGATAGAGGCAGGAAACTACAGACCAGTTAGTTTGACCTCAGTGGTAGGTAAAATGATGGAATCACTTCTGAAGGAAAGAATTGTTGAGTACCTAGAGGCCAGTGGGGCACAGGACCCAAGGCAGCATGAATTCATGATGGGAAGGTCATGTAAGACAAATCTAATAGATTTCTTTGACTGGGTGACCAAAGTAGTAGACCAGGGAGGGGCAGTGGACATGGCTTACCTAGATTTTAGCAAGACATTTGATACAGTCCCACACAAAAGATTAATACTCAAGTTAGCCAGCCTTGGAGTGGGTCCCAAGGTGGTAGCCTGGATAAAAAATTGGCTAGACAACAGGACACAAAGGGTAGTAGTAAATGGAGTCCACAGTGAAGAAAGGAGGGTTACTAGTGGGGTACTGTAGGGTTCAGTACTGGGACCGGTCCTTTTTAATGTCTTTATAAGTGACATTGCAGAGGAACTGGAAGGGAAAGTATGTTCCTTTGTAGATGACACAATGATCTGCAACAGGGTTGATACACCAGATGGAGTGGAAAGGATGAGAAGGGACTTGGCAAGGTTTGAGGAATGGTCAAATGTATGGCAGCTCAGATTCAATGCAAAGAAGTGCAAAGTAATGCACCTGGGAAACAAAAACCCAGGGCAAGAGTACACAATGGGGGGGTGAGATACTGACAACAGTAAAAATGGAAAGGGACCTGGCAGTAATTATATCAGATGACCTAAAGGTGGGCAAGCAATGTGAGAAGGCAGTAAGGAAGGCTGGGGGGATATTGGGATGCATAGGGAGAGGCATCAATAGTAGAAAACAGGAAGTTGTTATCCCTCTGTATAGACAGTTGGTGAGACCTCATTTGGAGTACTGTGTGCAGTTCTGGAGACCCCATCTCCAAAGACATAGACAGAGTGGAGGCTGTCCAGAGGAAGGCAACCAAAATGGTGCAGGGTCTGCACCAGAAGACATATGAAGAAAGACTAAAGGAGCTTAATATGTATACCCTTGAGGAAAGGAGGAAGAGAGGAGACATGATAGAAACTTCCAAGTACCTCAAGGGAATCAACAAAGTCCAAGAGGGTGGCATCTTTCAGAAAAAGAGATGTGCAAGAACAAGGGGCACAATTTGAAGATAGAGGGGGGACGGCTCAGAGGTAATGTGAGGAAGTATTTTTTCACAGAGAGGGTTGTGGATGCATGGAACAGCCTCCCTGAGGAGGTCATGGAGTCAAGAACAGTGGGGGAATACAAGAATGCATGGGACAGACATAAGACAGTCCTAGTGGGGGGTAGGAGGAAGTAAGCTGTTGGTTAATTAGGATCTGCAGCTTATCTGTTAGGTAGGAAAATGGGCAGACTGGGTGGGCCAAGTGGTCCCTATCTGCCGTCAAATTCTATGTTTCTATGTTTCTAACCGAAGTTGGAAAATACATCAGAAAAAGAACAAACAAAAGATGAAGTAGCAAATAATGACTAGAGATTCACATTAAAAATTAAAACACAAACCGCAGGGGGGAAAAAAGAAAATGTTTCACTTGGAAATGAATCCAAATATTTATGACTAAGTCAGAGTAGGAGCAAAGAAAGCATGATCAAGACACAGGTAACTATGGTATGAGAAGTTCATATAACCTGATGATGTTAAACTTGCAAACTGGTATTTCTCAGAAACAAAATGATACCAAACAATCTCTTTTGAATGGAACCACTGTATTTTTTTTTCAAGCTGAATTATGTATCAATAAATTTGAAGGGAATACAATAACTGTTTTTAGGGACAGAGATGATCCTGATTTGCAAATATATGCTATGGTCTCTACTATGGATACTGCAAAACAAATCTGGTTTAAAACCAAAAAGATGTTGCACTTAGTGTCACCTGTAAAATGATGTACAATTGACAAAACTATTTTTAACAAGGATTGTTTAACAACTCTTATTAAAGAAAAAGTTGTTCACAGTATGCATTGGCGTCTTTGAAGTGGAACTTCTCAGGGAGATCTACATAAGAAAAAATATAGGAGTTAAATCAACCAAAAATTACAGTTCCCTCTATATTTGAGATAGAAATGTTATCAAATGAGAATAGTACTACTTTATATAAAGCAGTCTCATTTCTGGTCTCAAATGTCCAAAAATTGGAAATAGTTTATATACAGCAGTTTTTTTCTGGTCTCAAATGCCATAAACTTGGAAATAGCAGAAATAGACATTACAAAAATAATCTGAGTAAAAAACAATTTGGTAGGGGGGTCAGGTAGATTTGTCTGTCAAACAAAGTACACTCTTGCTCATCAGAGCCTTGAAGATGCTTCAAAGTTGGATCACAATGATATAATCATCACAGATTTAAATAATCTATTAAATATTAATAGTATAATAAATAAGATGCAATGATTTTGTGACACTAAGGAGAAACTACTCTTGAAACTGGAATTATCTGGGTTGACTACAACTTCAATAGGGAATGTTTTTATCATGGAATGCTGCCAGTCTTCATGGAAAAATAGTCAATAATGAGTAAGTAGCTTTTTAAACAAGGTTTACAGTATTATGTTTTCAAGAAACATGGAGTCAAGACAGAGTCAATTTAAATGGATATGAAATAATTAGTGCCCCGTTAATTAAACTGAATAGGTCTGGTAGACATGTGGGGGAACTCGTCACATATATTAAGATCAAACCTGGTATTAAAATTCTGCATATGTTCAAAACAAGAGAGAAATTATATTATTACAGTTAAAAACATTGGGATGAGACTGTGTTTATTTTTATTAATATTTACATTCTTCTTAAGGGATCATTTCAGTATACTGTTTGAATATAAAACCTTATAGACTCTAACTTTGAAGTAGTTATGTCCAAATTCCCAACAGAATACATTTTAATTGTTGATTATATTGACACCACAATAGAACATTTTGATAACATGGACCTCTTAGAAACATATATGGACTTCAAAAATCTGTCTAGATGGTCAAGTTGAGACAAGAAAAACGGCAACTATTTAGAAAAAAAATCATTATGGAAAATGTTTAACTTTTTTTAAATGGTATGCTTAGAGGGGATGACATAGGAAAGATGATATATTTTGGTCTCAATGGTCAAAGTATAACATATTATGATGTCTGCTCTCCAGAGAGTTATTCCACCTTTTTATCAATCTTGTTAGAAATGAGAACAGAAAGCGGTCATGTGCAATAGACACTGGAAATTTTGATATACAATAGTGTAACCAGCTCAAATCAACCAGAAATAACTATTCCTTATAAAATAAAGGGTAATAGAAGACTTTGGATGGAAGCCTAGTATTAGACAAAATGAATATGGTACTATAGAACAATGAATCCTTCAGTATTTTGCAATCTGTCTCACAGTCTACACAAGCAGACATATCTTCAGCAAATCTAGATACACTGTACAGGTTGCTATATCCTATTCTGTATACTAACAACATAAAAAGTAAGGCAAAGGGTAATACATGGTTCTACGAGAAATGTAATACAGTCAAAAGAAAACTAATGAAAACTATAAGACTGACAATGAAGCACACCTATAGGATACATTTTTAATTTGTTGAATTGTGAAAGAAAACAATATATTGTACTACTTAAGAAAGAAAAACAAAACTTTCAAAAAGCAAGATGGATGGAAACGTTTGAGGTTAATAATTCCAATGATACTAAATCTTGTTGGTGCCTAGTAGCAAAATGCACCAACACACATCAGTGAGATTTGTCAGTTTATATCTCTGAAGACAGATATGTAAAGCATTATAATATGTTTTTCTTCTAATCAAATATTACATCTGTAGAAAATGAGGGGAAATAGGCAATGGAATATTTGGTTCCTCCATTAGTTTTTTTTATTTACTTTTATTTATTTTTCCGAAGAAGAGAATGCCCCTGTCTATTCCCTACCACTATCTCATTCTGGCCTCCCTCTTGGCTGCCTACTCCTTCACCCCATTACTACCTTACTCCATTAATACCTCCTTACTTATTATCATTTAGGTATGAGCTCTTGCTTAGCGTACACTGTCTGGGATTGTCATCTCTTCTCATGCCTGTAAGCTTATCATTATGTACCTTTGCATGTTAATTATGTTGACCGGTATGTATAGGCCTATATATATTGACTGACACCTACAGAATGTTTTTTGCACCGCTGTCCATCGTAACTGTAATTTATTAATTGTACTGTATTGAACTAATGCCCAGGACCATTTTGAAAATGAGCCTGCTCAATGGTGTTTATGCCTGGTTAAATAAAGTTGATTGACTGATTGATTGAATTGTTACATTTGCTGCCAATTAGGCCCCTGGTCATGATGCAATGTACAGTGAACTATATAAAGAAATGTGAATATCTGGGTGCCTGTTCTAACTATATTTTTTTAACAACAGTCTCACATAAAGATATATATACCACCTACCAGGAAAAGAACTATCATAGTCCCCATTAATAAACAAAGGGATGCTTGAATGAAGCAGGAAATGTTTATCCTGTTCGTATTCCTGACTCATCTTCCAAAATATCTCCTAACATTTTATTAAGAAAATTGCTAAGGTGTCTTGAAATGAGACAGTCATGGTGTCCTAGTCACAAAGCCTCCCTGAATGGTGCAAAGGGCTTGTTCCACAAGAAATGGCACAAGGTGCAGCTTGCACCAGTGATGTACCAGGAGCGAATCACAAAAGCAGCTTGCATCAAACAAAGGCTGCATGCACAAAAGGGTTTTTTTTAACCAGACTTGTGCCACAAAATAGAGTACAGAATTGGTGCTAAACAGGCTTGTTGCAATTGCAAGCTGCCATATCTCCTAGATCAGGATTCACTAAACCCTCCAAGAGGGTGAAATTCTAAATACCATTAGACCATTCATGGCTGGACTATGTGTACCTAGAAGTGTGTCATCTGGGAGGGTTAGATACCTTGCTCCACCCCAGAGCCCTCCCTAGGTGGGAGGGAACATGTGCCATGGACACCCCTCCCTATTCCAGATCTGCCCATATAATAAGATGTACTTATCTCATGGCTAGCAGTCCCCACTCCCCAACCCAATCTGCCCCTATAACATATAACTGTTCATAGTGGTCTAGCAGACCCCCATCCCATCACCAAACTGCCCATATACTAATAACACTTTCACAGGTGGTCTAGCAGACCCCCCCCCCATGCACAATCTGCTTGAATTTAAATAAATATCACTATCCCTGGTGGTCTTAGAAACATAGAACATAGACTTTGACATCAGATAAGGACCACTGGCCCTCCTAGTATGCCCATTTCGCTACCTATGAGACAAGCTGCAGATCCTAGTTAACCAACAACCTACTCCCCCCCCGCCCCCAGAATTGCCTTATTTCTGTCCCATGCATTGTTGAATTCCTCCACTGTTTTTGACCTCACATACCCTCAGGAAGGCCATTACATGCATTCACCACCATCTCCATGAAAAATTCTTCCTCGCGCTGCCCCTGTGCCATCCCTCGTCTATCTTCAAATTGTGCCCCTTGTTCTTGCACATCTCTTTTTCTGAAAGATGCCACCCTCTTGGACTTTGTTGATTTCATTGAGGTACTTGAAAGTTTCGATTATGTCCCCCTCTCCCTCCTTTCCTCGAAGGTATACATATTAAGCTCCTTTAGTCTCTCTTCATATGACTTCTGATGCAGACCCAGCAGCAATCAAATTCCAATGAAGCATTTTAGGTGCTCTCCTCTGGACTGCCTCCATCCTGTCTATGTCCTTGAGGAGATGGGGTCTCCAGAACTGCATGCAGTACTCCAGATGGGGTTTCACCAACTGACTGAACAGAGGGATAAAATCTTCTTTTCTACTGGTGATGCCTCTCGCTGTGCATTCCTGTATCCCCCAGCCCTCCTTACTGCCTTCTCACATTGCATGCCTATCTTTAGGTCATCTGATATGACTACCCCAAGGTCCCTTTACATTTATGTTGTTGTTAGAACTCCCCCCCATTGTGTACTCTTCCCCTGGGTTTTTTTGTTTCCCAGGTGCATTACTTTGCACTTCTTGCATTAACTCTAAGCTGCCACACTTTTGACAGTTCCTCCAACCTTGCCAAGTCCCTTCTCATCCTTTCCACCCCCCAACGTGTATCAACCAAGTTGCAGATCTTTCTGTTATCTGCAAAGAGGCACACTTTTCCTTCCAGGCCCACTGCAATGTCACCTATAAAGACATTAAAGAGGACTGGTCCCAGTACTGAACCCTAAGGAACCCCATTAGTAATCACCCCTTTCTTCTGAGTGGACTGTTTAATATAATCCTCTGTGTCCTGTTGACTAGCCAATGTTTTACCCAGGATACCACCCTGGGACCTGCTCCCAGTCTGGCTAACTTGTTTATTAATCGTTTGTGTGGGACTGTGTCAAATGGCTTACTAAAGTCTAAGTAAGCCATGTCCACAGCCCTTCCATGGTCTACTATTCTGGTCACCCAGCCAAAGAAATCTATTAGATTTGTCTGACATGACCTTCCCACTGTGAATCTGTGCTGCCTTTGGTCCTGTGCCCTGCTGACCTATAGGTACTCAACAATTCTTTCTTTCAGAAGTGAGTCCATCATTTTCCCTACCACTGATGTCAAACTAAGAGGTCTGTAGTTTCCTGCCTCTGCCTTCCTCCCACTTTTGTGAATGAGGAATCACATCCACCCTACTCCAGTCCTCAGGTACCACACCATCCTCCCATGACTTGTTTAAAAGTGTAAGTGGTGTCACTAGTTCTACCCTTAGTTCTTTTAGAATTCTGTGGTGAATCCCATCAGGCCCCATTGCTTTGTCCTCCTTCAGTTTTAGGAGTTCTTTCAGGACCCTTTCTTTTGTGAATGGACTGGTATTGACCACCCTATCCAGAGTGCTTCTATTGTGCTTTAGGTACCTCCCCTCCTCTTCTTTTGTGAATTCTGAGCAGAAGTATTCATTCAGCATTTCTGCCTTTTCACTGTCATCCTCAACTCACCCCTTCTCCTTTATTTAGCCTCACCATGCCTCCCTTGGTTTTTCCTTCACTTCCTAATGTACCTATAAAAGATTTTATCCCTCTTCTTAACTGAGTTGACTATATTTTCCACTGTTTGGGCCTTTGTTATTCTGACTGGATTCCCCACTTCTTTCTGCTTTAAGTGGTACAGTTCTCTGTCCTGCTGTTTCTGTGTTTCCTTATATGTCCTGAATCCTAGCCTTTTCTCCTTAACCTTTCCTGCCACCTCTTTTGAGAACCAAAGTGATTTTTTTTCCTTTATGTAGTTTTGTTTACTTGCTTCACACAAAGGCTTGTTGCCTCTGTGATGGCAGTTTTGATTTTTCACAATTGTTCCTCCACCCCTCCTTCTTGCCCATTTGCTAGTGCTTTTCTGAGGTACTCTCCCATTTTGCCAAAGTCATCCCTCCTAAAGTCCAATACCCTTGCTTTGTATGCTTTGACTCTATGGCTATGTTTATTGTAAATCACACTTTTGGTGATAGCTTGTTCCCAGATGGATACCCAAGTCTAAATCTGAGATCCTATCTTCATCCCCATTTGAGAGTACCAAGTCTAAGATTACTCCCTCCTGAGTGAGTTCCAGCACTAGCTGTCTGAGGCATGCTCCCTGTGGGGCATCGAGAGTGACCCTGCTCATGGATGTGGCTGCAGCAAAGGTGTTCCAGTTAACATCTGGCATATTCAGGTCCCCCATCAACAATATCTCCCATTTTTCTGCCATTCTAACAATGCCTTCTTTTAGTTCCTTGTCCATTTCCTCCCTTTGAGATAAGGTCTGTATACAACCCCCATGCGGATTGTGGTGACATTTTCTGCCTCCAAAGTGACCCACAGTGCCTCCTCTCTTTCCTGTTTACCCTTTAGTTCTGATGCTTTGATCCCTTCTATTATGAAGAGAGCTACTCCAAATCCTCTTTTACCCTCCCTGTCCCTCCTGTAGATTGTGTATTCTGATATGTTGACATCCCAATCACGGTTCTCTGGGTACCATGTTTTTGTGACTGCCACAATATCCAGACATCCCATTTCCATCAGGGTCACTAGTTCAGGGAGCTTGTTCCCAGATTATGGGCACTGGTACTCATGGCCCTCCTTTTATGATGACCTTACCCCTTTTAGCCCCCTCCCTGTCCTTACTGCCTTTGCCTTTTTCTCCATTTACCCCTGTCCTGCTCTCTATTGACTTCTCTACCTTGGTGTTTACCTTGCTAACTGCCCTGTTTTGTGGGTGGGGCCTGGGATTTCCCCTGCTCCTTTTCAGTGCCTTCCCCCTTGGCTAGTTTAAATACTTTCCAATGAAGCATTTAAACCTATCACCTAGGATCCTGGTTCCCCTCCAGGACAGATGCAGACCATCATGCCAGTATAGACCTGTATCCCTCCAAGTGGAACCCCATTCCCCACTGAAGTCAAAACCCTGAACTTGGCACCAGTTTTTCAACCATTTGTTGAATCCTATGGTACAGAGTACCGCAGTCACACCCCTGCCATAGGCAGGCAGCACCTCCAAGAAGGTAACGTGCATGCTACTTGTCAAAGGCCCCTCCCCAACTCCACAAACTCATTCTGCACTACTCTGATCCCATTCCCAGCCAGGTCATTTGTCCCAAGGTGGACAATGATGTCGAGCTCCTTCTCCCATGCTGCTGCTCCCACTATCCTGAGGATTCACTTTCTGCCCCTCCTTGCCATGGTGCCAGGCAGGCACCTTACCACCCTCTCCCATCCCCTCCCCCAGTTCTTCCCCCTAATGATTGAGTCCCCCACCAGGAGTTGATCTTTCCCCGTCGGGTCCAGTGCTACCCTCTTGTGGGCCTTCTTTGTGGAGGTTCCCATCATCCTCCTTGGTCTCCACTGTGGGTGCCTCCATACAGGAACCACACTCTGCCAGAATGGCATATGAACTGTGGAGAGGTACAATTGGAGGAATGCACCTCTGTTCCACCACTCTCACCCTCCCTGAGCCCACCATGGTCAAACTGCTCCTCTTTCTTGGCAACCTTTGAGGCAGCAGCAGCAACCCTGGTGGTCCCTGGGTGTGGGACGAGGTTTTCTGAGTCCTTGCCAGGTTGGCCAGGAGATGGGCAACCTCTTCCCTCTGTCCAGAGAGATGCCTGTAAATAAGGCAGCATTGCAGCCTCCAGAATGTCTCCCAGAAGACTGCTGCTTAACATCCAGTGCATTGCATCACTCCCCACGTGTCTCTTTCCCTTCCTGTTAAAAGTTTTTGTTTATTTAATTCTATTTTTTTTTGATAGTGTGTGTGAGCATGTGCATGCATTTACCCCCTACACAGCATGCTGGGCTGTGAAGGATATGACAGGTGTATTCCCTTTGCCCTTTGGGGGAAGTGAAGTCAGAACCCCTGGTATAAAGGAAATTACACCCCTGTGGTGGGTGGGTGGGGTGAGGGGCAGTGTGTACAGAACTAAGCCCATGCTCTCCAGAAACAATCAGCTACAGCTCTGACCCACCACCCCAGTAAGTGCTTTCCTTCCTCAGCAAGACAACCTATACAACAATTAAACAGAAAATATACCCTGCAAAAAACAATTTCATCTGCTGCACAGTTGGTTTCCCTTGCTTCTATCCTGTCTCCCTAGTTTGCTGGCTGTGTCAGAATGTAAAGGCTTTGTAGATGGGCAAATCTGGGCAAGTCCTGTTTTCAGCTGCTGCTGTCTTGGCTCCCCCTTACCCCTATCCCCAATCTGCCCATATTTAAATAAATATCACTGTCCATGGTGGTCTAGTGGACCCCCTCCCTATCTTCAGTCTGCCTATATTGAAATACATGTCACTCTTCCTGTTGATCTTGTTGACGTCCCACCCCAGCAGGCAGTGCTTCACCACCTCGCTCCCCCGTTCCATCCCTGAGCCAGTGACCAGCACAGCCCTCTGCTCTCCACCACAGCCAGCTGCCAACTGAGCTGTCAATGAGCATGTACTGTATACAATACATGCTCATTGATTGACAAGACAATGAGCATGTGCAGTATACAGTACACTGTCATTGACAGCTCAGTTGGTGGCCAGCCATGGTGGAAAGTGGAGGGCTGTGATGGTCACCAGCTCATAGATGGGAAGAGTGGAACAGGTGACAGGACACTGCCTGCTAGAGTGGGGGGCCACTAGACCACCAGGGACAGTGATAGTTATTTAAATATGGACAGATAAGTGATTGGGAGGAGGTCCTACTAGACCACTATGGACAGTAATATTTAGTTAAATACAGGCAGGTCAGGGATAGGGATGGGATCCACTAGATGACTTGGGACAGTGATATGTTATAGGGGAAGATCAGGGATGGGGAGGGGGCTACTAGTTACCTGGGCAAGGATATATTGTGCTTGGTGTACTGGTCACTGTCCATGGGCACAGCTGCCACCCAACTACCCTGCAGTTTGTGGCAAACCTTTTAGATGTGCCACCTGTTTTGCACACAGCTACAGTTGCCACAAGCTGAGGGACATTGCCACTGGTACCCTACCCAATAGAGAATCAGGTGCAGGGTCCCTGGGGAACCAGCACTCGGCACAAGCTTCCACTGGTGCAGCTTGCACCAACCTTTGTGAATCAAACCCACTGTCTCCATTCCAGGCTGGTCTTAGGCCAGGATTCTTGAAAATTGATAACATTTTCATCTTTATACACCTGTTAAAAATTTCAGAACTTACAAAAATTAAACTGCTTGTGTTGTTTGTAGATTTTTATCAGCTTTCAATTCAACCAACAGGAACAAACTCTGGAAATGTTTGATATGAGCATAGGTTCTTTCTTTTGTATCCAATATTACAACAATAATCAGATATGATAGTGCTAGGAATTTGTCAGAATGCTTCATTGCAACTAGGGAGATTAAGCAAGGATGTATACTTCCACCAGCACTATTCAATATTTACATGAATTCTCTAGAACAGCTTGATTCAAATCAATTATTTGATCAGCCAAAAATTTAACAAATAAATATTTTTGTCAGCATATGCAGATGATATTGTACTTTTTTCCCTTACACACATGGGTCTTCAGAGAATAATCTTGAAATTTAAAACACGGGGCCCGAGTCTCAAAACTTGGCATAAGCAGCAACAAATGTGGCTTGCACTGATCACCCATGTGCCTCAGACCTTTGCCCGATTCTCTATTGGGCAGGGTCCTTGTGGAAAAGTTCCACAGCTTGCAGGAAGCCTAGTGGTGCACTAAACAGAGGGTGCACCTAAACAGGTTGCCACAAGCCATGGGTGGCCATACAGCAATGTCCCTGACCAGTCTCTGGTAGTCTGGCACTCCCCAAGCCCTGATCTCCCGCAGTATGTTTAAAATAAATACTGTTCATATTCCCTGTTAGTCTAGTGCCTCCAAGCTCCAATCTCCCATTATAACCTGTAGCATGCTTAAAATAAATAATGTTCATATTCCTATATAGTTTAGTGCCCACAGAGTCAATCTCCCATAGTATGTTTAAAATAAATACTCATATTTCCTGGCAGTTTAGTGCTCTCCCAAGCCCTGATCTTGTGTTATGATATACAATAATGTGTCTTATATAATAATTTTATTCCCTAGTGGTCTAGTGGACTGCCCCAGCCCGAATCCCCCTTTAACAGAAATGCAGAAGAAAGTCCTGGTGGTCTGGTGGACCCATCCACCCTGCAGTGCCCTACCACCCTAATGCCTCAACCCATAACCTGAGCCAGTGACTGGCACAGCCCACCGCTCTACATCACAGCCAGATGCTGACTGAACTCTGAATGATCATGTACTGTTTACATTATGTGCTCAGTGATTGACAGCTGCTATCATTCACTGAGTGCATACTGTATGCACGCACTCATTCAGAGCTCAGTCGACAGCTGGCCATGTTGATGAGTGGTGGGCTATGCCAGTTGCAGGCTCAGGTTACAGGTTTGGGGAACAGGATGGTAGGGCACTAAGGGGTGGGTGGTCCACTAGACCTCCATGACTTTCTCTTGCATTTCTGTTAATGGGGGATTGGGGCTGGGGCAGTCTGCTAGACCACCAGGGAGTATAATTATTATATGAGACAAATTGCTATATACTAAAACAGGAGATTGGGGCTTGGGGGGGTCTGATAGACTACCAGGGAATATGAACAGTATTTATTTTAAACATACTATGGGAGCTCAGGGCTGGGGGGTATGCTAGACTACCAGGAAATATGAACATTATTTATTTTAAACATACTACAAGTCAGAACAGGAGATCGGGGCTTGGGGGGGCACTAGACTAACCGTGAATATGAACACAGTTTTATGCATACTACAAGTTATAATGGGAGATTGGGGCTTGGGAGGGCACCACATTGGTGCACCCTTCCAGAAGATTTCCAAGTACCATTAGACTAGTCAGCTGGTCTAATAGTACTTAGACCTTTGACCTCTGAGAGGGTTTTGAGAATACCAGCTATGGGGATTTAGCAGCCTACATCTGCCACAAGCCCCCTAGTGCCAAGCTGTAGCCCATTGTGTGGTGCAAGGCTGGAGCAAGCCACCTTGGACACATGCATTCTTTGAGGCTAGGTTGGGGCACAATTTTGTGATGCAAGGTGCCACTTGTGTCATTTATGTTTGACACAGGCACCTTGCATCAGTCTAAGGGCTTTGAGAATCGGTTACAGAATGTGAAAAAGTGGAGTTAAGAATGAATCTGAACAAAACTAAAATCATGATATGTGGCCCTAATAGTAATAAAAAAAATATTTTATTTCACTTGAATAAAGAAAAAAAATGAATATATGAGTAAAATTTACAAATAATGGAAAGTGGACTCAATGCTTAAATAGTCAAGTAACTAAAACTAAACACATACCAAAGGCACTGCTCAAATTCAGTTACAGTCAAGGGGGAATGAATTGAACTCAGCAATAGTAGCAGTGGAAATGCACTAAAATCCTCTTCTACTTTATGGTGCATAAGTTTGAGAAACAAAATATTTAAAAGTTACAGTGGTCCCATTACTTTATTATTATAAATCATTGTTAAGAGTTCCAACATTAACCTCAACAGCAATCGTCGGTGCTGATCTGCAGAAAATTTCATTTCATTCTCATGTTGAATTAAGATTTATAAGATTTATATCTTATTGCCTAAGACTAATTAACAACAAAGATAACATATTACCTAAAAAGTGCTTGCAAGAAAATCTATCTTGGTAAACATTAGATAGACGTTCAGCCGGGTTAGCATTGCTTTGTCAATATTTGACTGATGTTAAGATCAACTGTTTGTGTGCTGATTATATTAAGAAAATAAATATAGCTCTAACTTACAGCTCACTTACAAAAGAGGAAACTTTGTGAAAGAGAACAGAAAGTTGATCTAGATAAAGTTTGAGAATTGAAAAATGCACTATGGTACAAATAAAATAAGATATCACATGACAATGATGACTATCTGATCTTACCAACACACCCTGATAATAGGAGAGCTGTAATGATAGCTAGGTTTGAATTATTTTCTCACAATCACGAGAGTATAAATATCATCAAGTTTTAAGCACTGTAGATCCAGCCACTGAATGCTCATGTAATATGGGTTATGCTGAAACTCTGTATCATATAACAATTCTGTGCATTCTATGCAAAGAAAGGAGAAATCAGTTTAGTAGTAGCAGCCTCAATATATATGCTAGTAGTCTGTATGATACCCTCTTCATTCTGCTGCACCCCTGTCCACTGAAGATAGGGAACCAATTTCCAAACTTTAATCTGCCAAATTTTACTCTACTGTAATAAAAAAATTCTGGTCAGAGCTGATAGGGCTGCAGCTGAGGAATTTGGGGTAAAAATACTGTAAATTACCAAAGTTACAAGTGTGATTTTACAAAATGTAATATAGGCTCATAAATGTGTTAGTTGTGTAATATTTTTACACCGAATTTTCAACATAGCCTTGTTATGACTTTGTATCATGAAGACGGATGGAGAAAATGTTCAACTCCCGGCTTAAAGGTGTTTTTGTGCCAGGACTGCGAAATCAACTTTTGTGACACAAAAACACATTTTGAGCAAGAGTTGAAAAATGGCAGCTGTCACATTCATGAGGTGCCATAAATAAATGGTTATATTAGCAATTTGCAGTTAAAATATTGAATATTACTAAACTTACCAGCTTGCATTCACAAAAATCAATGTAGGCTCATAACTTTTTTGGTTTTTAATGTTTTTACACCACATTTCCAACATATCTTTCTTATGACTCCCCTTCATTAACAAGGGCAGAGAATATTTTCAACCTCTGGCCAAAAGGTGATTTCATGCAGGGACCACAAAAAAAACCTTTTGGGATGTAAAAAAAAAATACATATTGGCCAGGACTGGAAAAATGACAGCTGTCACATTCATGGGATGCTGTAATGATATGGCCATATTGTAAACTTTGGGTACAAATATTGAAAATGACCAAAGTTACAAGCCTGCATTTGTAAAATTCTACGTGGGTTCATAACTTGTTTGTTTTTTAATATTTTTGCATGAAATTTTCAACATAGCCTTTTTATGACCGCACCTCATGAACAAGGGTAGAGACAATTTTCAACTGGTGCCCAAAAATGATTTCATGCAGGGACTGCAGAATCACCATTTGGGATGT
This sequence comes from Neoceratodus forsteri, assembly GCA_016271365.2. NCBI lineage: Eukaryota > Metazoa > Chordata > Ceratodontiformes > Ceratodontidae > Neoceratodus > Neoceratodus forsteri. The sequence goes on along the minus strand of CM057456.1, from coordinate 94,404,628 downwards.
AAAAAAAAAACACATTTGGGATAGAATTTGAAAAATGACAGCTATCACAATCATGAAGTGCTGCAAAGATATGGTTATGTTGTAAACTGGGGTAAAAATATTGAGAAGTACCAAATTTATGAGCTTGCATTTGCAAAATTCAACGTAGGCTCAAAACATTGTTGTTTTTCAATATTTTAACACCAAATTTTCAACATAGCCTTCTTGTGACCCCACCTTATGAACAAGGGCAGAGAACATTTTCAACTCCTGTCTAAAAGTTGATTTCTCACAGGCACCATGACAGATCTGCCTAATGACAGTAACATTGCTCATGAGGTGGGGTCCTAAAGAAGGCAAGCTGAAAATGTGGCAAAAAATATGTAAAATTGCCCAAGTTACAGCACTAAGTTCAAAACCCCATTGAAATACATTGAACTGCATACATGTGTGCTGGGTCCAATCCTCTTCAACATCTTCATCAGTAACATCACAAAAGATTTGGAGGGGAGGCTGTGCCTGTTCGCAGATGATTCAAAGCTCTGCAACAAGGTGGACACACAGGTGGGGGTCAAAAGAATGGTTGCTGACCTTCAGGAGACTAGAGGAATGGTCAAAACACTGGCAGTTAAAATTGAATGCCAAGAAATGTAAGGTCATGCACCTGAGAAAGCAAAACCAAGGGGTAAAGTACCCTCTGGATGGGCACCAATTGGAAGTGACAAAGATGGAAAGGAATCTGATGTACTTGTCACCAATGACTTCAAAGTCACAAAACAGTGTGAAAATGCTGTGCAGAGAGCAAGTAGCATTCTTAGATGTATAGGTAGGGGCATTACAAGCACAAAGCAAAAGGCAATCATGCCACTGTACAGATCCTTGGTAAGACCACACCTGAAGTACTGTGTCCAGTTCTGGAGACCACACCTCAAAAATGACATAGACAGATTAGAGACATTGCACATAAGGTCTACTAAAATGGTGCAAGAGCTGCTCCATGAGACATATGAAACTAGGCTCAAGGTACTAAAATTGTACTCACTAGAACAGAGATGAAACAGAAGAGACATGATAGAAATGTTCAAATATGTCAAGGGAATAAACAAGATTGACGATTCCTGATCGTGACACTAGGGGATTGGGTACCCCAAGTGTCACAGTTATGTTGCTTCGGGCTGAACACAACATTGAGAGACTGGGCACTCCCAATGTCATTTCTATGTTTCTGGGGGTTGGGGTGGTGGGTGCTGAGAGGGAGGGTTGGGTGGGGAATTTCTATAATATAAAAATATATAAATAAATAAGTGCCGATCACATCAGAACAGGGTCCACTCTGCCGTGACCAAGATGGCCACCACATGCTACTATGCATGCACAACTGCTAGTGTATGTGCAGTACAGTGCAGCTGGCATCTTGGACATGACAGATTGTGCAGTGTTCTGCCATGACTACTGGCACTGTGAAATAGTGCAGTACTGCAGTCGGTAGGGATGACATGGGTGGACTGCTTCACAAACACGGAGGCAACTGTGACACAATCGAACATGTTGTTCATTTGGAAGCAATGCAGAGTCCTTTTTCACAGTGATCGTAAAAAGGTCTGCAGAGCTACACCCACTGCAGCCCTAAAAAGAAAGAAATGAAGTTGTCCTTCATGTAAGGGGTGGATCATTGAAATGCCATTTTATGCTATGTTGGTAGCTTTAAAATTCTATAGAGATTATCTTCTGTGAAAAAAAATGCATACTTGAGTTTTCAAGTTTTTCAGAATAATTTAGATTTATTCTTTCATGCCCAATAATTATGGGCATTTGTTAGATCATCTTCACCTACTACCACCTATAGGTTAGAATGTTGAACAATGTGCACTTTACCTTAGTACTGTAGCAGTCTCAATGTCATCTGTAGCTCAGTGTTATTCTTAGGCTCATTCCGAGAAATTTCTTTTAAATCTTGTAAATGTATTTATTGTATTGACTGTATATTTATCTGTGGTTTCTACTACTTAATGAACAGTTATATCCATTCTGCAACATGTTCAGTCCTGATCCAACCTAGTGCACAGTATCCGGAGCAAAGCCATATCTGACTCCAAACATGATGGCCTAATGGGAGCCCACAGATGATGCTTGGATGTGATTGAAATCAATCAGGAATGTGCTTATTGCACATCTTAGGCTTTACCTGGTAACTGCTTTGATTATGAATACTATGTGTGCATGGACTGATACATTGTTTTTTTAAATATCACGGTAGTACATGATGTTATGTGTGTGCTTTTTTCAAATTTAGGGGAACACCATATTTTGTGCTGTAATTTATAAGGCTTTTTCTCAGTCGGTTGAGTAATTATGTTTAAAAAAGAGATAACGTTCCTCTAGATTCTTGTAAAATATTAAACATATAATAATTTTAGCAGCTTTACAATTATTTTTTTTTTATTGGCTTCAGAATCCTACAAACCTTATTGGTCTAAACCAAGGGTGTCCAAACTTTTTGAGGTTGTGAGCCACATTTAAATTTCTGAGTAAGACGTGAGCCTCAAAAACATGCTGCCCATACCATACCCAACATGCAGCCCTTACCATACCCATATTTAGCCACATTTAGGAGTTAAAATAATAACATAGTCATAGTAAACAGTCAATAATTGTATTTTCTTAGGTTTTAAGTTACTGTATTTAAAAAAAAGTAGTAATTTAAAAATAATTATTTATAGCAGCTCTGGAGCTTTATATTTGCTTGCAGGCTTAAAAAAATTACGTAGGTATATACAAAATTGCCAGCAGATATAGGCCTTTCTGTCTCTCTAGTCTGCTCTAGTGTGTAACATGCCATCTATTAGACTGCATAAAGTAAAACAGTGCACACAGGATACAGACAGTTGGGGCATCCAAAGGCTGCCAACACAGGTGAATCACTGTAAATTAGGTGAATGTACTCAAAGGAAGAAATAAGGCCAGAAAGCTTTTCAATGTATGAAATACAGCTTATTTATTCACCAGGCTCAGTGACACTGCACTAAAGAACCCCAGTGCTTTGACCGCAAGGTCTTCCTCAGGGGGCGTGTTGCATGTGGAAAGGAAGCCCCTATTTATGTTGATACACTGTTGACTTAATTAATTAATTAATTTACCATTGGCTTAAGTTTGCCTTAAAGAGATATTTCAAATAAACTTACATATACACAATGTGAAACAAACATCAACAAATATCCACATTAAACATTTATATACATAGCTTTCTATTTAGATAAATTAAAATGAATATCTTAAATGAACAATTTCCACTTTTTCCTTATTTGTAAGAGAGAGCTAGATAATATTAAATAATCTTATTGTGCCATAAGATTATATTTCTATAAATTAATTCAAACTTAAATTATCCTAATGATAGACCCTACATTTATTTAGATTACTGGGTTTATTCAAAACAAATTTTAACAATAAAGTTAAAGGAGGAAGAGGCCAAACCAAAATTAGTTAGATAGTTACTAAAAGACTAAAAGAAAATTAGAAATTAACTGATTTCCTATTTATTTAGTTTGCTATTCATATTTATAACCATATTCAAAAATTGTTTCGTCACTATTAATTTGACTTTTTCCAGATCAAATTCATTTTTATCAATTCCAAGATTTCATTTTATAGGAAAAAGAAAGGAAAAAACATAATTTGGTATAGAAATACTTCAATAACACATTGATTTCAAGAATCTTTCAAAAATGGTTTTAAATCAATTTCCTCATTCATGCCTTATAGACTTAAGGCTCTCAGAGAGAATATCCACCTGCTCTCTTTTTTCTGAAGTTCAGTGACTCTAGCACCTCCTCTAAAAAAGTTGGGCACTTGTTCCAAAGCTGTAAACTTTTAACCAGTAGGACTAGAATGATGGGCTACTGCATAATGAGCCCCTATAGCATTTTCAAGATTTTGATTTATTATTGCTCTAATATGCTCTTGAATTCTTACTTTTAACATTTGAGTTGTAAGACCAACATACTGTATTGTAGTCCACATGTACACCATACCACATAAACTACATATGTACTCCAACATGTAATAAACTGTTTAATTTGATTTACTTTATCATTATACAGTGGATTTACATATATGTTACCAGTGGAGGCATATTTACAAGTATTACAAGACCCACATCAAAAAAAAAAAGGGGGGCCTGCAAGGTATCCAATTTATGGATATTTCCATTTTTAAATAATGGGTTTTGGGGGCCGGCCCTTTGGCGCAGCAGTGGGATTTCCGCTTCGACGCCGGCAACCCGCGTTCAGGAATGGACCCGGATCATCGGAGGGCCGGCCGGGGGGGAAGAAGGATCGAGCATCTCTAGGACTGCTCTCCTTCTATGGGGGACGGCGAGGGATGCAACTGGTGCACTGAGGGCTCCTAGCGGAGGCTGGGGACCTCAGGTGACCGGCGCATACAGCTCTGGGAAGTGGGGCAGACGCTCGTGTCTTTGCACGCCCCCACCTCCGTAAAAAGGAGGAAAAAAGCTGAGGTAAAAGGCAACTGTACTCATGAAGCCCTCCCCGGAGGACCTCAAGACACCTCCGTTGCTGCGGATCCCTGACCAGCCATAAGCTCCGTGGTCGCCAGTGAAGGTGGCCACTGCCCCGCCCTCCGGGGGGCAAGCCGGGGCGACTGAGGGATCTCAGCAGCCATAGGTGGTGGTGGAGGTCTCCAGGGGCCATGACTAGGGCCAAATCAAGACGGGGCCCTGCCCAGAAAAAAGAATGAATTAAAAAAAATTAAAAAATAAAAATAATGGGTTTTGGTCAGCATATCACCCGAATTTCTCCCTTTCTGGAAAGTAACTCTAGGTTGGTGTCCAACTAAGGGTTCCATAGCTGGATCATTGGTAAGTACTGGCAAAAATTTGTGAACAATACTACCAATTTCTCCAACAATGGGACTGAATTCAAGAGATAAAGTCGATGGACCTTCTAATTCTGAATGTTTATTCCTTGGCATTAAACGACTTTCCCTGTCTTTTAGCCTAGCTTGTTCTAAAACTTTATTAAGGTTGGATAACTGATATCCCCTGATTAACAGCCTTTTTGTAAAATCATTAGCTTGTGATTCAAACGCTGTGTCTAGACTACAATTTCTTTGTAATCTTAGACACTGTGCATATGGAATGGAATTAATCAATGAGTGTGTGTGTGAACTACTATCATATAGACTGTTATTAGCAGCTGTGGCTTTTCTAAAGCTTTTACTTTGGACTTTATTTTCAGAATCAGTATGGAGTACTACATCCAAAAAATCAAGTTCAATTTCATTAGTTTCATAAGTGAACTTCAGTTCAAATTTATTGGAATGTATATATCTTATAAATTCCTCAAATTACTCAGTGGTTCCATCCTATATGTACAGTATATCATCTATATAATGATACCAACAAATGACATGATCGAAAAATTTATTTCTTTGACATCATAAATCTGTGCTTCCTCCCATTGGCCTATATAGATATTGGCATAAGATGGTGCAAATGCTGCCTCCATGGTCGTGCCACACACCTGTATATACAAATCTCTATCAAAGGTAAAGTAATTTTTGGTTAAAGCAAATTTAGGACCTTCTAAAATAAAGGGGGTGGGAAGATCTTTTTCAAATGATAACATCCTTTTGGTTACCTTAATCCCTTTTTCATGTTGGATACAAGTATCAGGTCAGCAACATCAATACTTGCCCACCTATATCTACTTTCCCATTTAACCTCTCATTTTATTAAGAAGGTCCATTGTATCACATATGTATGACTTTTGTTTTAAAGCACATGGTTGCAAAAAAATGATCCAAAAATAAATTCAGATTCTGTGTTAGAGAACCAACCCCAGAAACATTTGGTCTACCAGGAGGGTTAAAAACATCTTTGTGGACCTTAGGGAGTGCATAAAATGTAGCTAATGTGGGATGTTTAATTTTTATAAAATTTGCTTCTTGAGCAGTGATGAAACCTTTGTTCAAATTATTCATCAACAAAATCAAACAGTTCATTTTTAAAGATGTTGGTAGGATTAGTTTTTAGCTTTTTATAATAAATTTTGTTACTCAAAATATCCTTAATAATTTTAACATACATTGATTCTTTTAATAATACAATGTTGCCCCTTTATCACTTGGCTTAATTATTAAACATTTAATCTCCTGCAACTCCCTTTAAGCATTCTGTTCTCCTGGAGTTAGATTTGTATTAAATCTTACCCTCCATGTAGTGACAATCTTCTCAAATTCATGATTTACTAAGTTTTCAAATGTTGTCAGTACACTATTGGTAACATTTGGGTAAAACACTGATTTTGGTTTAAACTTTGTCCGTGTCAGTGTCTGGATACTAGCAATGTCATTAAAGCTTTCAACATTTTCCAGAAGCTCCGAGTCCACAAATGGTAATAAATTGGTACCTGTCACGTCCATCAAATCATTTTGTTCAGGATACAAATTGAGCTGCAAAGGGTCCAAGTGAAAAAAGGATTCTTCCAAATTTGAATGATCTAAGGCTGTAATGAGGTAGTCCAAAGGTTCAAAATTTTTGCTATAATCACACTCTTCAGGATTTTCCAAATCTATCTCCATTACATCGAAATTCAGTGTGGCATATTCTGAGTCTCCTCCCATATTGGCTATTCGATTTGTTTTATCTTTGAAGAAAAGCCTAAGTTTCAATGTTATTATAAATTTGTAAATATCAACTTTAATCTGAAAAACGTCTACTTTGGGTACTGGTATGAATGAGAGTCCTTTTGAGAGTAACTTAGCTTGATTTTCAGTCAGAGTGTGGTCCGAAAGATTTATTATATTTATTTCCTCTTCAGGTAGCGTGAGAATGGAACCACTGAGACATTTGAGGAATTTATAAGATATATCAATTCCAATGAATTTGAACTAAAGTTCACTTATGAAATTAATGAAATTGAACTTAATTTTTTGGATGTAACACTCCATACTGATTCTGAAAATAAAGTCCAAAGTAAAGGCTTTAGAAAAGCCACAGCAGCTAATAACATTCTACATAATAGTAGATCACACCCACGCTCATTGATTAATTCCATCCCATATGCACAGTATCTAAGATTATGAAGAAACTGTAGTCTGGACACAGAGTTTGAATCACAAGCTAATGATTTGATAAAAAGGCTGTTAATTAAGGGATATCAGTTATCCAACCTTAATAAAGCTTTAGAACAAGCTAGGCTAAAAGACAGGGAAAGTCATTTAACACCAAGGAATAAAAACTCAGAATTAGAAGGTCCATCGACTTTATCTCTTGAATTCAGCCCCATTGCTGGAGAAATTGGTAGTATTGTACACAAATTTTGGCCGGTACTTACCAGTGATCCAGCTTTGGAACCCTTAGCTGGACACCAACCTAGAGTTACTTTCCGGAAAGGGAGACATTTGGGTGATAAGCTGACAAAAAGCCATTATTCAAAAACAGAAATATCTATGAATTGGTTACCTTACAGACCCCCTGTTTTTTTTCGATGTGGATCTTGCAGTATTTGTAAATATGCCTCCATTAGTAACATATACTGTATGTATATCCACTATATAATGATGAAGAAAATCAAATTAAACAGTTTATTACATGTAGGAGTTCATATGTAGTTTATCTGGTATGGTGTACATGTGGACTACAATATGTTGGTCTTACCACTCGAATGTTAAAAGTAAAAATTCAAGAGCATATTAGAGCAATAATAAATCAAAATCTTGAAAATGCTATTGGGGCTCATTATGCAGTAGCCCATTGTTCTAGTCCTACTGATTTAAAATGTGCAGCTTTGGAACAAGTGCCCAACTTTTTTAGAAGAGATGATAGAGTCACTGAACTTCAGAAAAAAAAGGGGGATCTTCTCTCTGAGAGACTTAAGTCCACAAGGCACGAATGAGGAAATTGATTTAAGACCATTTTTGAAAGATTCTTGAAATCAATTTGTTATTGAAGTATTTCTATACCAGATTATGTTTTTTAAGTTTTCCTTTCTTTTTCCTATAGGATGAAATCTTGGAATTGGCAAAAATGAATTTGATCTGGAAAAAGTCAAATTAATAATGAAGAAACAATTTTTGAATATGGTTATAAATATGAATAACAAAATAAATAAATAGAAAATCAGTTAATTTTTAATTTTCTAATAGTAATTATCTAACTAATTTTTGTTTGGCCTCTTCCTCCTTTAACTTTATTGTTAAAATTTGTTTTGAATAAACCCAGTAATCTAAATAAATGTAGGGTCTATCATTAGGATAATTGAAGTTTGAATTAATTTATAGAAATATAACCTTGTGGCACAATAAGATTATTTAATATTATCTAGCTCTCTCTTACATATAAGGAAAAAGTGGAAATTGTTCATTTAAGATATTCATTTTAGCTTATCTAAATAGAAAGCTATGTACATAAATGTTTAATGTGGATATTTGTTGATGTTTGTTTCACAATGTGTGTATGCACGTTTATTTGAAATATCTCTTTAAAGCCAAATTAAGCCAATGATAAATTAATTAATTAATTAATGTTGTCAGCAATGTATCAATATAAATAGGGGCTTCCTTTCCTAATGTGACATGCCCCCTGAAGAAGACCTTGCGGTCGAAGTGCTGGGGTTATTTAGTGCAGTGTCACCGAGCCTGGAGAAAAAATAAGCTTTATTTCATATATTGAACAGCTTTCTAGCCTTATTTCTTCCTTCGAGTGTGTTCACTTAATTTACATCTATTAGACTGCAGTTGCACCCATCCCTTTGCACCCCCTTACAGCTTAGTACCTGCTCACTTTGTCTTCACCTCCCCCACCCTTTCCCCAGGTTTGACCCTCCCTTTGAGCCTATCCCACGCTCTCTTGAAGCTGACCACCATCTCCAGTACTACTACTTCTTCTAGTAGTGCACTTCAGCCAGCCACCACCCTCTCCATGAAATAGTGCCTCCTCATCTCTCTCTCTCTCTTGAACCATCCTCCCTCTAACTTCTGACTGTGTCCCATGGTGTCCCTCCCTCCTTTTATTGTAAACAAGCTCCCTGAACTAACTTTGTTTCTGCACTTCAAGTACTTGATGGTCTCAAACATATCCCTTCTCTTCTTTCTATCTTCTAGGATGTACATGGTGAGATCCCTCAATCTCTCCTCATATGCCCTGTTCCCCATCCTCAAGATAATTTTTGTTGCCCTACGCTGGACCCCCTCTAGTAGCCTGATGTCCTTTTTCAAATAGGGGCACCAAAACTGTACACAGTACTCCACGTGTGGCCTCAGGAGGTACAGTACCTGTACAGGGGCAAAATGACTTCCTCCTTCCTAAAGATGATTCCCCTGGCTATGTATCCCAGCATTCTGTTTGCCTTTCCAGCTGCCTTCCTGCACTTTTCCAAGTGTTTCTTGTGCCCTGTTACTAGCACTCCCAGATCTTTCTCCTCTGCTGTAGTGGCTAACTGCACTATCCCCCAACCAGTAGCTGTACCTTGGGTTTTTTGCACCCAAGTGCAGGACCTTGCATTTCTTGGCATTGAACCCCAGCTGCCATGTGGCTGATCAGCACTCAAGGGTCATCAAATCCTCTTGCAGAACCTTACCCCCTTCCTCACTTTCTACCTCAACACTGATCTTAGCGTTGTCTGCAAAGAGATTGATCTTGCTCCTTATTCCATTTGATATGTCTGCTATGAATACTGTATGTTAAATAGAACCGGTCCTAACACCAACCCCTGTGGGACCCAGCTGGTTACTTCCCTGGGTGCTGAGAGTTCCCCACCAACTACCACCCTCTGCTGCCTCCCCTGTAACCAGCTCTTGATCCACCCATCTAGCTTCCTCAATGCTCCTAGGCCATTTAACTTGCTGGTCAGCCTTCCATGGGGCATGGAGTCAGATGCATTTCTGAAATACAGGTATAGAACATCCACTTTATGGCCCCAGCCAGTGATCACATCACCCAGCCAAAAAGTCAAAAAGGTTGGTCTGACATGATCTTCCAGACACAAACCCATGTTGAATGTCATGCTATCCTTTTTAATTATGAAATGTAATCAATTTTGTGAAATCTTTTACATTTACTAATAAACTTAATCATGTATGTTGCCTGTCATCCTTCAAGCCATTTTCTTCCAGGAAACTCAGCAGCCTTTCCTTAAATATAGTCTCCATTAGCTTCCCCACAATGTCTGTAAGGCTCACTGGTCTGTTGTTCCCAGGTTCATCTCAGGGCCTACTCTTATGGATTGGCACCACATGTGCCATATTCCAATCCCTGGGAAAGCATCATGTCCTCAGGGAAGTGTTGAATAAATCTGCCAGTGGTCCTGCCAGGACCCCCGCCAATTCCCTGAGTACCCTAGGATGCACTCCATCTGGACCAGGCACATTGTCCACTGCTAGGGACCTTAGGCCCTCCAATACCCTTTCAACTGGGATCTCTACATCTGTCACCTCCTCCCCCTTGTCCTGCCTCCACCACTCCATTGAGATATAGGGCCATCCTTCTCCCTGGTAAATGCTGAGCAGAAGTACTCATTTAGTACTTCTGCCTGCTATGCCCCTTGCTCTACCCAACCACCCTCCTTCCTAATCCTCACAATCTGATCTTTGCATTTCCTCCTCTCTCCTGTGTACCTAAATAAATCTTTCTCTGCTTCCCTGATCCTCTTCACCAGCCTTAGTTCTTTTGAAGCCTTGGCTGTCCTCATTACTTTGCTTACTTCTCTGGATTTCTTCATGAACTCCTCTCTATTCTCATCCCGGCAGGATCTCTTATACTTTCAAAAGGCTTCTCTCTTTTCCCTCACCTTTTCCACTACCTCTCCATTCACCCAGCTAGGTCTCTTGTTCCTGAACTTCTTGCTTTGGCACTTGGTGCAAGAGCTAGTGGCCTCTGCCAGACCCTTCTATACGATTTTCCATTTCTGCTCTCCAACCATGTCTGGGCTGATGCAGTCTAGGTGCTCTTTCAAGATGTTTCCCATCCTGCCAAAGTCCACCCTCTTAAAATCCACAACTCTTGCTTTGGTATTGGTTACGTCCTTCAAAAGATTGAGGGAAAACCACACTGTGTGGTGGTTGTTCCCTCCTAGTAGGTCTTGCACCTCAATGTCTTTGACTAGCTTTCTGTCGATAAGTAACAGGTCCAGAATGTTCCTCTCTCTGATGTGCTCCAACACTTTCTGTGTAAGGAAGCTATGTTGGAAGGCCTACAGGAGGACCTATTCTCCGGCACTTGAGGTGGCTGGGGTGTTCCAATTCACCCCCGGCAGATCAATGTCCCTGACCACCACTGTGTTGCCCTTACTGCTAGGCCCCTTAATTTGTTCTCCCAGTCCCTTGTCAGTTTCCACACTCTGGGAGGGAGGTATATACACCACCGCCAATCTCACATTCCTACCCTTTGAATACTCTAGGTGACTCCATAAGGCTTTGGCCTTGCCCTCCTTGTCTTCCTCACTTCTGCACACTACCCCCTCCCTAACATTCATAGTTTCCCCTTCCCCATTCCCTTTTTCCCTGTTCCTATTGCATAGTTTGTACCCAGGGATCACTAGATCCCAGTCCTGGTACTGGGTGGCTCAAGTTTCTTAAGGCAACTTTATTCACCTCCCCTACAGCCATCAAAGCCTGCAGTTCTGCTATCTTATTGCAAAGGATTCTTGCATTCAGTAAGACTACCCACCACGGCAAGTACTTTCCCTGTTTGCCTAAACCATCTTCCTTTAACATCCCCTTCTTTGCCATTTGCTTCCCCTCTTCCTGCCTGTCTGTGGGAGCCTGATGGACTCCCTTATCTGGTGGTGCTGTTTACTGCCCATCCCATCACTCCCCAGCCTAGTTTAAATTATAGTTTTCTGTAAGGGACTCTCCCAGCTTTTTCCAGAGCCCTCCTTATTCAGGTGTAGACTATCCTGTGGATACAGGTCTTGGTTCTCCAGTGCTTTACCTTACCCCCCCCACCAGTCCATATTCCATGTCCTTGCACCATGTCCCCAGCCATTTATTGAACTCTGTGCTTCTTAATTTTCTGTCTGTGCTAGCTCATGGCTCTGGGAAAATCTCTGAGAACACCGCTGTCCTCCCCTCTCTACTGCACAACCTTCATACCTCCTTGAAACTCTCCTGCATTTCCTCCAACCTATTCCCTTCCAGATCATTAGTACATGAGTGAACAACAATGTGAGGTCCCCCCTAGCCTCCCCACACACTTCTTAACATGTTGCACCACTTTTCCTGCAGTCATACCCAGCATACACTGCACTCAAATGAGGCTCTTCTTGGCTCCTCTTCCCCATCTTATATCTTTTAATATTGAGTAGAATGATGACTCTCCCCTCTTTATTGTGCTCATCTCCATGATGTGACCCCTTCTGCTGTACACTCTCCTGGACTCCCACTCTTGATGTCCTCCCTAAGGACTCCTCTGTCTCACCAGATCCCTGTTGTAACCTTGCCTGATATCCCCCTTGCTCCACCCTGATGCTGCCTGTGTTGGCTGGGCCCTTGCCCCTATCTTTCTCTACCTGCATCCCCCTTTCCGGATTCCAACCCCCTCTGCTCTGTATTAGCTCTTGCCTTACTTCTGGCCACTAGTACCTCCCCCAATCCATTTCCTTCCTCTCCACTTGATTTTGCCCTCTCCCTGTTGGTACTACTGCCCTGACTGGATGCAAAAACCACCTTTCCGTACCCTTCTCCTTTCTCCCCACCCTTCACTGAGTTCTCTAGCCCCCCCTTCTGCCATACCACCTCCACTACTCCTGTTACCCTCCCTTGGGTTGAGCCTGCCTCTAGCCTCACCACTAGTCCCTCCACTAACACTACTATTGTGTTCCCCTGCTACATCCGCAACTGTCCCTCTGCCCTCATGCTGCTCCAGGCTTGCTAGCACTGAGAACCTGTTCCTATCCTCCCTCCCATTACCCGGAGCTGCCCCATTTCCTCCTTCCTGCCACCTCAGTTCATGCTCTGCTCTGTTCCCTTACCTTTCCTTCCTCTTTTCTTGATCTACCTCCAACCTGTGGCCTCAAGTCCCAGATGCTCCTCAGTGGTAGCATGGTATGCCCTCTGAATCATCCCCCTCTGTAATCACCCTTGTTTTCTTTTTGTGTCTACTGTGTAAATCCTTTTGCCCCTTGGCCCCTGTTGCTCCCCCCTGCTCCACTCTTACTACAAGCTCAGCTCGCTTCTCAGCCTGTCAACCTCCTCCCAAAGTTGCCCCATCTATCTACACAGCATGCAACCCTCAACTCTACAGGCAATTCAAAAGAAGATGGCTGCCCCACACCAATTGCAGCTTACCACCCTTCCTGGCTTCTCTTCTGGCCTGCCACTGTCACCCATTCCCCACTCCCTTGCCTGTCTCCATACCCCACGTCTCTCCATTGTACTTAATACACATGAACATACAAATCTGCCAGCAGAAACAGTCTACCCAGTCTATCAATGTCTGCCCAAGTGTGCAGCTAGCCCCCTAGATTGCAGCTGCCCCAACCCCATCCCCATCTGTCATTTCCATGATGGCCTCAGCCCCCCTCAACCCAGACACTCCCTCATGCTCTATCCCACACCCTCTTAAAACGTCCTACTGTCTTATATGATACCAACCCCTCTGGTAGAGCGTTCCATTTAAACACCATTCTCTCTGTGAAGTAGTGCCTCCTCATCTCCCTCCTAAATCTTCCACCCTCCAATTGTAGTCCATGCCCCTTGTCCCTACCCTTCCTCAGTTTAAACACCCCTTCAGTGCTAGCTTTGTTTATCCCCATCAAATACTTGAACATTTCAATCATGTCTTGCCATCCCTCCTCTCCTCCAGCATGTACATATTCAGCTCATTCAGCAAGTCTTCCTATGCCTTGCCCTCCATCCCCTGTAACATTTTTGTCACTCTCCATTTCACAACTTTCAGTAAATTAATATCCTTCTTCAGATATGGCTGCCAGTACTGCACACAGTGCGACTTGACCAAAGATCTGTAGAGGGGCAGGATCACCTCCCTATGCCTGGATGAGAACCCCTTGCAATACAGCCCAGCATCCTGTTCACCTTAGCTGCTGCTTTCCTGCATTGGGCAGAGTTGTTCATGCTCCCTGTTACCAAAACACTTATGTCCTTCTCTTCCTAAGTGATCCCCAGCCTCACCCCTCCCAACCAATATTCTCTCCTTTGGTTCTTTGCCCCTGAGTACATAACCTTGCACTTTTTTGGATTGAATCCCACCTGCCACTTCTCCGACAATACCTCCAGTTTGGTTAGATCCCCTTGTAGTAGTTTTCATCCATCCTCTTTGCCCACCACTACCCCCATTTTGGTATAATCTGTGAACAAACTAACCCTGCTTTCACCTCCATTTACAATATCTGAGATAAAGAGCCCAAACAGCACCATCCCAGCACTGAGCCTTGCGGCACACTGCTTGTCATTGGTCTAAGTGTCGAGAGCTCCCCCCACTATTACCCATTACAGCCTCCACTGTAGCCAGTTCCTTATCCAGTTTGTTAGCTTTGTCCCCAACCCTGCAGCAGTCAGTTCCCCCCAGTTTCCCATGAGGCACTGTTTCGAAGGCCTTGTTGAAGTCCAAGTACAGGACATCTACAGCATGACCCATATGCAGTTATCTTGTTACCCAGTCATAATATTCTATTAGATTGGTCTGACAAGACCTCCCCAAGACAAACCCATGCTGCTGCACATCCTGGAGGTCATTACCCTTCGAGGAACAACACCAGCCTCTCCCTCAGTATCATCTCCATAAGTTTACCCACTATGGAAGTGAGACTGACAGGCTGATAATTTCTTGGCTCATCCTTAGGATTTCTCTTGTGTATGGGCACCACATGGGCCACCCTGAAGTCCTGAGGCACCCATCCCATGTCCAGGGAGTTGTTGAACAGGTCCACAAGTGGCTTGGTCAACACCTCCACCATCTCCCTCAGTACCCTGGGGTGGATGCCATCTGGACCTGATACCTTGTCCACCTTTAATGACCTCAGACCCTCTAGTACTCTACTCCCCTTGACCATTCCATCCATCATCTCCTCCCCTCCCTCCCCCACTCTCCCAGTCCATGGTGGTAGTGGACCATTCTTCTCCTTTGTGAAAACAAGAGCAAAAGTATTCATATAGTACTTCTACTTGTTCCTCTCCCTTTCCCACCTACTCCCCTCCCCACTTTATCTTCACTATATGGTCTCTGCACTTCCTCTTTTCCCTGACATATCTAAAAAAGTCCTTCTCCCCTTCCTTGATGCCCTGCACTAACCTTAGCTCCCGGGAGGCTTGGGCCACTCTCACTCACTTGGTCACCACCTTGGACCAACTCATATAAGCCTGTCCTCTTCCTTCCTCATTCTTCTGAACTTCTGGTATGCAGCTCTCTTTGGCCTCTCCCCCTCCAACAATACTCTGTTTAGCCAGCATGGTTTCCTGGCTCTGCACTTCTTGCTGTTAGTACTGGTGCAAGCTTCTGCAATCTCCCTTACTTGGTAGTCATACCTATAGGAACCCCTCTATAAGCTCATGGTTGCTTCCCTTCAGTATCCTTTGCCACCTATTTTATTTTTTATTACCTTGCCAAGAGTGGCCTGCAGCCTTCTATCCTACCTGCTGATGCCCTGCAGATGCTGAAGCC
The DNA here is from genome assembly GCA_016271365.2 of Neoceratodus forsteri. Lineage (NCBI taxonomy): Eukaryota > Metazoa > Chordata > Ceratodontiformes > Ceratodontidae > Neoceratodus > Neoceratodus forsteri. The sequence goes on along the minus strand of CM057456.1, from coordinate 94,389,012 downwards.
ACACTCCTACATCATGGTACTCATGCATCGGTGTCACTCACATGAGGGGTCACTTACCCCCCCAAAATATATTGTGACTCCGGCTGCCCAATTGGCCTGGCTGAGACTTGTGATGCCTATCCTTCCTCCCAGAAAGTCCATCCCTCACCAGATGTCTTCCATCTTTCTAGACCCATTCCCTAGCAAAAAAGAAAAAAAGGTTTTTATAACATTAAACAACATCTCTAGTGTAACTTTCAGCTGCTTCTCCAGCCACACCCAAGAAAATGAGAAATACTGCCCTGAGTCTCTCCATTCCTCTTCTCATGGCATCTGTGCTCCTCTGGGCTGAAACTACCAAAATGTCCCCTTTTAAAGCATTGACTTTGGATGCCCAGTTGGCCTGGCTGAGTCACATGATGCTGTTCCTTCCTCCCAGAAAGTCTCTCCCTCACCGGATGTCCTCCCTCCTCCTAGGCCTGTTGTTGACTGCTCAGGGCACTTTTCAGCTCCTATACTTTGAATTTTCTCAGATTTAAAAGTCTGTGACATGTACTTGACATGTAACTGACAAACCCCTCATGAGCCACATCAAAATGTTTCATGATCAACATGTGGCTTGCGAGCTACAGGTTGGCCTCTCCTGATCTAAACACATCTACTGATCACTGATTAATTCCCTAACTAAATCAACAAGTGGGCAAGTAGACTACGTTCTAAGCTAGTAAAGACTTCATGAAAAAATGTTAAGTTACTACCTTGTAGTTTGTTAACCAAATCATGCTACTGTCCTACCCTGAAAACAGCACTTAATTGGCTGAGCTACATACAACCTGTGCAAGAAGACACCATGGTGCCTCCTTTGAGAGATTCTTACAGGTAGCATTCCAATGCTTTGTTAATGAAGCAGCCTGACAGTAAAGGAGGGGGATCTGTAATTAGTTAAAAGTGCAGAAAAGTACCTTCTTTAGCAAGTGGAAATATAGTACATCTTCAATTTCTTAGTTTGTTCAACAGTTAAAGATTTTTATGTCAATATTTCACTAGTTTATCCAATTATTTCCAATTTTATAACTGTAATAAGCCACTCCGGGGCATGGAAGTATACAAAAATAACATATGCTTCCACTGTGTAAGGCACTTGGCTGTTGGTCACATGCCTGAGAATGCAGCTGAGCATGCATTAATTAAGCAGTAACAACCAAGAAGCTAGTCATTTCTGAGAGGTTAATGCCCAGTTGTGGTGATGGGTGGCCTGAGATGCAGCCAAGGGACAATTTCCCCAGCCAGTCACTAATCCAAGGACACGACTGGCTACAAGTTTGTTATTAAGAGTGTAATCACAATAACAACTTTCAGTTTTACATTTTTTTTTATTTCCTCCTTTTTAGGGCTGCAGTGGGCATAGCCCTGCAGACCTCATGCTATCAGAAAAAAACTCTGCACATTCCTTCCGATCAAACAACATATTGGAGTTGCAAGACAATCACCTCCACATGTGTTAAGCACTTTGCTAGTTGTCTACATTGGAAGTCACACTGCAATTTTTTTTTTTGCTGTGTCACTGACACAGCGGAACACAGCATACTCTACCATGTCCAAGATGGCTGCCAAACTGTATTGTGCATGCACTACTACTACAGCATGCACAGTACAGTGCAGTGGCCATCTTGGTCATGGTGGCCAGTGCTGTCTTCCACCATGACCACCAATTTCTTGTTTTTTTTAATTATACATATCCCCACCCTACCCTCCTCTCAGCAGCCCCCAGAAACATAACAATGACTCTAAGAGTGCCCAGTCCCCCAGTATCACGATCGTGTTTCATGACCTTTTTTTTAAATATATGTTATTTTCTCACTCCACTCGATCCTCTCTCTCAGCACCCACCACCAGCATCCCACACTCCCCCCCCCAGAAATATAAGAGTGACATTGGGGGTTCCCAATCTTCCAGTGTCATGATGGTGATTACTCTGTCCTTTTTGTTTATGCTATAAACAGAAAAAAACATACATCAATGTCTTATTTTGCACTGTAAACAAAAAAACAATCCATCAATGTCTTTTGTGCTGTTATCATCCCACCACCCGATCCTCCCACTCAGCATCAACCACCCCAAACACCCCCAAGCACTTATATACCCATCAGTGGTCCAACACTATAGTCTCATCTGCACTGCAGACACGTCTTTACTCATCAAAGCCATACTGCGAACTGAAAAAAACAGGTATGTGATTCAATGCATTTCACTGGGGTTTTGAACTTACTGGCATAACTTGGGCAATTTTGCATATTTTTGGCCCAAATTTTAAACATGCCTTTTTTGGGACTCCACCTCATGAACAATTTCACTGATATTAGGCAAATCTGTTCCAAAATATGATTTTGCTGTCCCTGCATGAAATCCCCTTTCAGGCAGGAGTTGAAAATTTTCTCTGCCCTTGTTCATGTGGCAGGATCATAAGAATGATGTGTTGAAAATCTGGTGTAAAAATATTAAAAAAAACAATTAAGTTATAAGCCTACATTGAATTTTACTAACGCAGGCTTGTAATTTTCAGTATTTTTACCCCAAATTTATAACATAGCCATATCTTTACAGCACCTCATGAATGTGACAGCTGTAATTTTTCAAATCCTGGCCAAAATGTTTTTTTTTTTTTTACATCCCAAAAGGTGATTTTGCAGTTCCTGTGCAAAATCACCTTTCAGGCAGGAGTTGAAATTTTTCTTTGCCCTTGTTCATGAGGCAGGGTCATAAGAAGGCTATGTTGAAAATTTGGTGAACAAATAATGAAAAAAAACAACAAAGTTATGAGCCTATATTGAATTTTGCAAATGCAGACTCTAAACTTTGGTAATTCTCAATATTTTTACCCCAAATTTGCAACATAGCCATATTTTATAGCACCTCATGGCTGTGAAAGCTGTCATTTTTTTTTAATTCAGGCCATGTTTTTTTTTAACATCCCAAAAGGTGATTTTGAGGTCCCTGCATGAAATCAACATTTGGACAGGAGCTGAACATTTTCTATGACCTTATTCATGAGGCAGGGATATAAGAAGGCTAAGTTTTAAATCTGGTGTAAAAATATTAAAAAAAAGTTATGAGACTATGTTGCATTTTGCAAATGCAGGCTCGTAACTTTGATAATATTTAATATTTTTAGGCCAAATTTTCAACATAACCATTTCTTTATAGCACATCATGAATGTGACAGCTGTCATTTTTCTACTCCTGCCCAAAATGTGTTTTTGTGTCCCGAAAGCTAATTTTGAAGTCCCTGGGCAAAATCACCTTTAGGCCAGGAGCTGAACATTTTCTCTACCCTTCTTCATAAGGCAGGTTCAGAACAAGGCTATGTTAAAAAATTTGGTGTAAAAATATTAAAAAATTAATTTTCAAAATTGTACCCCAGATTCCTTGGTTGCAGCCCTATTGGCTCTTGCCAGTATTTGTTTTTCAGTGCTGTGGCACAAGCTAGGTGACATGAGTACATCTTATGTTTATGATTTTACATTCTGCACAGAGGTAGATGGCAGCTGGTTCAGTCATTCTAATATGTAAATGATGATCCAGTAGCCAATAAGGCAGCATCACAAGGCTGATAAATAGACTTTGATGTCAGATAAGGACTGCTTGGCCCACCTAGTCTGCCCATTTCCCTACCTATTGGATAAGCTGCAGATCCTAGCTAACCAGCAGCCTATTTCTTCCTATCCCCCACAAGAATTGCCTTATGTCTGTCCCATGCATTATTGAATTTCCCCAGTTTTTGACCCCATGACTTCCTCAGGAAGGCTGTTCCATACATCCGCCACCCTCTCTGTGAAAAAATACTTCCTCACATTGCCACTGAGTTGTCCCCCCTCTATCTTCAAATTGTGTCCCCTTGTTCTTGCACATCTAATTTTCTGAAAGATGCTACCATCTTGGACTTTGTTGATTCCCTTGAGGTACTTAAAAGTTTCTATCATGTCCCCCTTCCTCCTTTCCTCAAGGGTATACATTATAAATATTTTATTGACCTTATAATTTAGCATACACTCATGCCCTGGACAGTCTCATTGCTTGCATTCTAAGGGCTGGATATTCAGACTGTGCCAGGCAGCAGCAGAAGCCTGGGTGCAGCACAACTGGGCTGCACTGGGGCCAGGACCAGATGATATCAACGGTGATGCACCATGGCTCAGCACTGTTGAATATGGCACAGAGGATGCACATACTGCACATGGCACAGTGGCACTGTGCCAGCACAAGACACAGAGTGGGAGCACAGGGATGAGCCAGTGCAACTGCAGTTGCACTAGGTGCATCACCTGTGATATTCAGCCAGGGGTATGCAAATGATGCCATAATATATGCAAGGTGCAAATGGGTCCATTAGCATGTCATTATGGCTCCATTTGCATGCAATGCACTGGGTCCTGGTGAATTGCGCCTGGTGCCCTGCCAAGCTGCTGGCATTGGGGGTCAGAACCCTGATGGGCTATTTGCAGTCCCCCCGCTCCCGTACTCCTGATCATGGGCATCTGAATAAATGAAAGTATCCCTGGTGGGCTAGCGGTCCCCCCCATGCCTGATCACAGGCATACGTAACTTAAATTCAATCCCTGGTGGTCTAGTGGTCCCCCGCTGCCTGATCATGGGCATTTGTTATTTAAAATCAATCCCTGGTGGTCCAGTGGTCCCCCCACCCACCCCGTAAGCCCTATTGTAGGCATCTGAAATTTAAAGTCAATCCCTGGTAGTCTAGTAGTCCCCCCACTGCCCAATCACAGGCTGTCATAGCTGCAGAATGTCACCTGGTGGTCCAGTGTTGCACCCCTCCCCACCCTCCCACAGGAACCCAGGCCACCGGCACCCTTGTCATCGGTGGCTGGTGCTTTCCTGTCCGCACCACCCAGCTGCCCACCAAATGACAGGTAAAATATGCACTGTACACCTATTGGTCCAGTGCATACTGTATCTGCCATTCAGCGGGCGGCCAGGTGGTATGCGGGTGGGGTGCTGCCACCCACTGATGACGGAGGGTGCCGGGTGGCTGGGGGTCCTTTGGGGGAGGGTGGAGAGGGGAGGTACCACTGGACCATGAGGTGACATTCTACAGCTATGACAGCCCATGACTGGGCAGTGGGGGGACCACTACACCACCAGGGATTGACTTCAAATTACAGATGCCCACGATCGGGCTTACAGACTGGGTGAGGAGTCCATTGGACCATCAAGGATTGCTTTTAAATAACAGATGCCCATGATAGGGCAGTGGGGGGACCACTAGACTACCAGGGATTGACTTAAATTACAGATGCCCACAATTGAGATTACGGGGTGGGTGGGGGTCCACTGACCTCCAGGTGTGTATGTGTGCTTGGCAATGGTGTTCTGGGTGGGCGGGTGGCCACCCACGGCTGGTGGCTGATGTGCTGCACCTTGCAATACAGCAGCCCACCTGTGGGTGGCCAAGACTTGCTCCTACATTTCCAGGGCTCAACTTTGAGCCCTCCTGTGCGGCAAAATGCAGGGTTGCACTGGCATATGCGCTGCACATCCCAGGCTGAATATCAGTATGTGCCACATATGCATGGGCACGCCCCCTGCATCTGTGCTGCGTAGGATTACATTGCGCCCCAGCACATCGGGATTTGCACTGTGCCAGGCAGCTTTTTCAATATCCCACAGTGGCGAAATGCGGGGTTGAGCCAGTGCAACTCAGTTGTGCCAGGCATGACCCTTTTGAATTTCCTGGCCTAAATGTACAAACATTTGTTTTATTTTTATTTATATCTTATTTATTTTCAGATTTTATATAAATCAAACTCCCCAAAGAGGAGGAGGTATACACTGGGTGTAATTTTGGCTACAAAAGGTAGAACACCATACATATACTTTTATTAGTTATATATTTTATTTGATTTTTTTATCAATGAAAAGGAGGGCAGTTGCAGCCATTGCAATAGTCAGCTACTTACTGAAATTTCTGTGATACCTCTAGAAAAATTTCTGCCTCCCTGCCTGCTTGCCTTATGACCTTAGGATGACCAGAGAGAATCTCTTTAGATATAATGTGAAATGTCTGGAAATATCTGACCATGTCAATGGCTGCAATTCTATCTAGACTATAATCATGATAATGATATGTAATACTCTAGAGGCATGCTATGTTATTAGGTTTTTATATTGATATTTCATTTACAGTTACAGAAACGTAGAAGTTGCTGATAGATAAGGACCACTTGGCCCACATAGTCTGCCCTAAATTCCCTACCTATAGTGCCAACGGAGACACTATTTTGACTCTGGCTTACACCCCTCTTGCTTCTAAGATTCCCTTATGTCTAGTCCATGCATTCTTAAATCCTGTGACCTTTCTAGCCCCCACCACTTCCTTTGCAAGGCTGTTCCAGGTATTCACCACCCTATCCATGGGAAGTACTTCCACACATTTCCTCTCAACCCCCCTCCAGCTTTATTTTGTGACCTCTTGTCCATGAGCATCTTTTCCTTTAGAAAATGCTCCCTTCCTCTACCTTGTTTATTCCTGTGAGGTAATTGAATGTCACTATTATATTCCCTCATCCCCTCCTGTCTCCTAAGGAGTACATATTTAAATCCTTAAACATTTCTTTGTAGGGCTTCTGATGCAGGCCCTGCACCATTTTGGTTGCCCTCCTTTGTACAGCCTTCTCCCTATCTATGCCCTTTTGGAGATGGGGCTTCCAGAACTGTACACAGTACTCGATGTGGGGTCTCACCAGTGTTCTATATGGAGGGATTAACCCATGACAGAGTATGGGTTTACTGAACAATAATCCATGCCTGGGAGGGGATTGGAGTCACGAGGCGAAGCCGAATCCTCTTGTAACATGATCAAAGTTACGTTAGAGTTTTACCTAAAGAAACAGTAAAAAAAAAAAAGCCCTGTGAACATTCAGCTGTGTATATCAGGGAGTAATCAATGGTCAGGTGACCAGTTTGGACAAATCAGAAGACAGCATTTTTGAAAACCATGTTATAAAGGGGTATTATTACCTACTTCCCTCTTTCTGCTGGTGATACCCCTCTCTAGGCATCTGAGAACTCTGCTAGCCTGCCCCACTGCCTCGTCACACTGTATTGCTACCTTCAGATTATTACAAATGATAATCTCCAGTTCTTTTTCCTGTTTTGTGTCTGCTAATACATCCCCCCCTTCCAGGTTGACACATTGCCCTGGACTTGTGTGCCCTAAGTGAATGATTTAGCAATTTTGTGAGTTGAATCCTAGCTGCCAAACTTGTGACCATTTTTCTAACTTCTTTAGATCATCTCTCATTCTTTCAACCCCCCCGGTGAGTCAACTCTGTTCAAGATTTTTGTGTTATTCACAAATAGGCACACCTTCCCCTTCAGTCCTTCTGCAGTGTCACTAATAAAGACATTGAAGAGGACAGGGCCTAATTATGACCCCTGCAGCACCCAGCTAGTCACCTTGTACTTCCCAGAGTATACCCCATTTACCACCATTCTTTGGCTCCTATCACTAAGCCTACTCTCCACCCATTTTACTATTTTAGGACCTACTCCTATGCTACTCAGTTTGTTTACTAGTCTGCTATGTGGAACAGTGTCTAAGGCCTTGCTGAACTCCAAATAGGCCATGTCAACTGCCCCTCTCTGGTCCACTTCCTTTTTTATCCAGTTGAAGAACTTGATCAGGTTTGTCTGGCAGGATCTCCCCTTGGTGACTCCATGTTGCCTTGGATCTTGTAGACCTCTGATAACAAAGTATTTTCCAATCCTTTCCTGCAATAGAGATTCCATTATTTTGCCCACTACCAAAGTCAGGCTGATCGGTCTGTAATTTCCCGCCTCATCCCTATTTCCACATTTGTAGAGTGGGACTACATTTTCCCTCCTCCAGTACCCCAGTACCTCCCCTGTTTCTAGTGACCCATTGAACACAGCTGTCAGAGGTGCACCCAGCTCATCCCTGAGGTCCCCAGCAACCCTGGGTGCACTACATCTGGACCCATTGTCTTGTCTAAATTTAAATTTCGCAACTCCCTTAGGACTCTTTACACTGTGAAAGGGCTAGTGTCCACCTTCCGACCCTTAATGCCCTTGTCTTGTAACAAAGGTCCTTATCCTACCCACTCCTCCACAAATACTAAACAGAAGTATCTGATAAATATGTTTGCTTTTCAGTGGTCCTCTTCTACAGAACCCCCTTCCCCTTTCCCTTTCAATCTTACTATCCATCCCTTGAACTCCACTTTTCAGTAATGTATCTATAAAATGTTTTATTCACCCTTTTTTACTGATTTGGCTATACTTCCCTCTTTTTACAGCCATGGGCATAGCCCAGCAGATGTTTTGCATTCAGAAAAGGGCTGAAGTCATTTTTGCTACCAAGCAACATGATAGAGTGTTAAAAATAGATTACTCTGCTGAAGCCTTATTACTACGCTGCATGTGTGTGTATAGGAAGCTGTAGAGCACTATTTTTCCTCTGGCTTGAGTAGATAATTGAACCCACAGAAAGTTTACTCATTATCTTTTGGCAGTCATTCTGTGTCAGATTACCAAAGGATATTACAGACATCATAAAAAGTTATTGGAAGTAGAACGGGTTAAACACTTCCTGGAACTTTCTGCATAACAAATAAGCTCTGCTGTGCCCTCGGCTCCTATGAACACTTCATTAAGCCATTTGACACCACCATCCTAAGAGCAATCACTCTGCTACTTTGCAGGACATGCCATAGCAAAGAGTCCCAACGATGCCTGTTTCCAAATAATACACCAACTACATTTTCTCAGGCAGGCAGTTCTGGACTACTGTTTATATTTTACTGAATGTTCTTGATCTGCAATGTGTGACTATAGGTATTTACAACTGAATGATAGTAACCACATTTACTTCACCTGCAAATAGGTAGGCATGTGTGTGTATAATTTTTGTTTGACTAAGGTTACACATAGAATCTGATCAGTTCATAGCATGCTGTATTGTGAATAAATTAACTGATAAATGGAGGTTTTGGTTTCTTTAACAAATTCAATTTCCTGACCATGGAAATACTAAAACAAAACTTTCTCAACAAAATGTTTAAAAATAAGGAGTTTAGCAATAATTTGGTTGATGTGGTGTAAAGAGCTGCACTATGGAAAATTATCTGGTGTCGGTGGGGGGGGGGCTGCCACAAGCAGAATGGTAATTCATGGATGGGAGAGTTCATTGCAGCAGAAGGAGGCATGATGGCATCAAAAGCATAATGTTGTGGATGTAGAGGCACCAATATTTGAGCATGACTTTGGTAGAGGACTACATGTGACTTGGGGGTTGGGGAATCATCAGGTATTGAGTGAGTCTTGGTATTTTTAGCATAATGGTTTTCTGAAACTTCAACCTTTAATGGGTTAGACTCTGCATCCATCTGTTCAGTATGTCCCTAAGCCACATGCAATGGGGTATGGGTAAAAACCAGATCACCAGACCCAGATCAGAGCTGTAAAATCTGGACTGGGCACAGCTTGTGCAAATATTTCTGATCCACTCACTCCAGATGATCTGGTCTGGCTTTTATCTATCTGATCTGGTACTGACAGTTCTGTTTTCAACCATGCCAAGGAAAGGTTGAAAAACAGACATCTAGGACTGGACCAGATACGTAAAGGTCAGACTGAACAGTGCAGCCAGAGTGACCAGACCAGCAATATTTGTGCAAGTTGCACCCAGTATGGCCAGTTTGGATTTTTACAAAACTGCTGCGGTTCAGGTCTGTCAGTCCAGTTTTTAATCAATCAATAAATCAATCAGTCAATCTTTTTTTTTATGCTGAAAGGTATGTGAGCAAAAATGCCCATTTACACAAATGTCCAGTTAAGCATAAAAAGAGAACAGAATTTCAGTTCAAACAATTACATAGTAAAATACAATATAAACAAGTCTGACATAAACAGGTCTAATGCAAAGATCTTGAGGGATATACAGAAGAAAGGGGAAGCAAATAAATAATAGTGACAAATTTATAACATGGGATATAGTTGGAGGTACAATTCAGGAACATGAACAGTTGGGTGATGGCATCAAAAAGAAGAAGTGCAAATCTTGTGGCACCCAGATTCTGAATGTGGATGAGCATTCCTGCTGCATGATCTGCCTAGGCCCCAAACACTGGGTCAAGGACTGTGCGGCCTGCCAATCCTTCATCCAGGCCACAGGGATTAGGTACCAGAAAAAGCTTGAAGCCCACTTGCTGGATGCACACCTAGCTTTGCTGGAAAAGGAGCTGCAGAATCTGTGGGAAAAATGTTCTTCTCCAACACCAGAACCCAAAAAGAAGAAAAATGACAAGAAGCGGCACAGAGACTGTGATAGGTCTCCATCCACTTGGAAGGGAACATTGGGCACCACTGACACTAGAGGGGACTCCACTTCAGTAAGTACCCCTACTGCCAGGTCTCCTACCACTCCAGTGGATCAAACCACAGCCTCCCTGCCTGCTTTACTCACGGTGCAGTCGGGGCTTTCCTTGGACGACGGAACCCCTATTGTGCTCCTTAAGTCCATATCTTCTTCAGGGCCTATCACCAGCAGCCAGGTCAATAAGTCACTCCCCAACCCCACCAAGGAGTGCACGGTCACAACCAGTAAGCTGAACTCCACCTCCACTGTTGTCTGCATGCCCCAGGCTGATACGGCAGACATTAGCTCAACTGACTTCTGTATGGCTGAGGCTGATAAGTTGCTCCGCATTTCCTCTGGGGACTGCACAGCTGAGGCTCTTCTATCAGGGTCACAGAACACCCCTGACATCAAATTGAGCCATCTGCTAGACAGGCAACAGTCTTTAGAGTGTTCCTTGCTCCCACTAATTCAACCGGACCCTCCTGACTTGCCTGAAGATCAAGAGCTAGAAGCTGGCACTAATCTGGATGTTCCCCTTGCTTTGCTGGGTCAGTCTCTTCCTGGTTCACCAACTGGCCTATTCATTAATAAAATAATTGGGCGATGCATAGAAAAGAAGAAGTGCAAGTCCTGCAGCACCCAGATCCTGCATGCTGATGAGCATACCCACTGCGTAATCTGCCTAGGTCCCAAACACCAGGTCAAGGACTGTGTGGCCTGCCAATCCTTCAACCAGGCCACATGGCTCAGGCACCATAAAAAGCTTGAAGCCCACTTGCTGGAGGAGCACCTAATTTTGATAGAAAAGGAGCTGCAGAATCTGCAGGAAAAATCTTCTCCAATGCCAGAACCCAAAAAGAAGAAAAAGGACAAGGAGAGGCACTAAGAGTGGACTAGGTCTCCATCCACTTGGCCGTGACTGTTGGGCACCACTGACACCTGAGGGGCATCCACTTCAGTATGTACCTCTACTGCCAGGTCTTCTACTGCTCTAGTGGAGCAGACCACAGCCACCCTGCCTGTTTTACTCATGATGCAGTCAGGGCTCTTCTTGGACTTTGGAAGCCCTGTTCTGCTCATTTGACCCATATCTTCTTCAGGGCCTATCGCAGGCAGCCAGGTCAATAAGTCATTCCCTGGCCCAACTGAGGAGCACACGGTCACAGCTGGTTAGCTGGACTCCAGCTCCACTGTTGTCTGCATGGCCCAGGCTGTTACGTCAGATGTTAGCTCTTCTGACGTCTGCATGGCTGTGGCTGATAAGTAGTCCCCTGTTTCCGCTGGGGACCACACAGCTAAGGCTCTCCCATTGGGGTCACAAAATACCTATGATATTGAGTTGAGCCAGCTGCTGGACACACAACAGTCTTTAGAGGGTTCCTCACTCCCACTGACCCACCTGGACCCTCCAGGATTGCTTGAAGATCAAGGGCCAGAGGTGGGCACTAATCTGGAGGTTCCCCTTCCTTCGCTGTGCCAGTCGCTTCCTGGTTCACCATCTGTGCCTATTGTTAATCCATCCAGTGACCTTCCATCAGGACCTCATCATTCCAAGCCCCTTTGGACAACCAGGTTCCACCATCTTGGACTTCTGCTCCCCAGACAATGGCGGGTCTTCCATCAGGTTTTACTCACAACCCGATGCCAAGTGACCCTTCACCAGATGACCCTTCGAAGGGTCAGGGTATGTCTGGCACTCTGTCCATTCCTCAAATGTTGGATGGCCTTCTGTCAGATCCCTAGGTGCTGAATCTTTTGGCACCAGACATTCTTGTGCCTGATCCAGCTCCTTTGAATATCCTTACAGGGCTGATGCCCAGTCCTTCTGGACCTCCTGACTAGCCTTTGGCCCTACATCCTGCAGGGTCTTCAGCTCCAACTCCAGCTGGACCTATGTGCAATGTTCCAGGCTATCCAACCCCATAATACTCAATGTACCCTTTGCCGGGGCATCCAATGCCTGGCTATCAACCCCATTATGTACTGGGCTACCAGATGCTGGGCAATGTCTAATCAAGGGTATGCTCCTTCTGGCTTTCTCTACTCCTATCAGGCTCATGGATACCCTCAATATCAGATGCCGGGCTAGCCATTATATCTACGTCCTGCTCCACCGTCTCCTCCTCAGCATCTGTCTCCACAGCAACTTCAGGCTGATATCCAGGCAGTGTTTCAGACCTTGATTCAGGAGGCCAGGACTCAACTAGCCTCAGAGCTTGACCATCAGAAACCACTGACAGTCTCTACTCCCACCTCCTTTATGACCCCTGGATCAGCCTCTCTTGTGGATTCTCATCTTTATGGAGAAGGCTCCTCTAGACACCAGGTCAGGGATAAAACCCAGGATACTCCCCTAAAAACAGTTCAGACCCCCAGAAGGCACTCTTCAGACTCTGACTCCAACTCATCCTCCAGCTCTGGTACACATACACCTATAAAGCCTCAGCCTAAGGAGTCCAAATTTCCCTCTGGAGGAACCTTCCTTTGCAGAACTCCTCGTATCTATATAAAATGCCTGCAGCTGTGCTATCCAGGAACAGGATCCAAAGCAAAAAAGGCTTGTGGAGCATCTTGACATGACTGGCACAGCTCCTATGAGCATACTGCCTTGGAATGGGTCCCAAGAAGTCCTGACGTCCACTGTCTGACAACAGCCTTCCACCATTCCAACTGTTTCAAAAAAGGCAGACAGGATGTACCACCCCCAATATGGGATCACACACCTTACTGGCCATCCTAATGAAGACTTGGTTGTTATCATGGCTGCCCATGATTGGACCTCTAAACCTAAACATTTGAGTATGTCTCCTCCTGATAAGGAGTCTAAGCAGCTGGACAACATTGTTGTTGTAAGATCCATTCCTCCTCTACTTGCGCCCTCAGGTCCCTTAGTTATGTGGCTCATATGGTTTCCTACCAGAAATATTCCCTGGCCTCACTTGAGTCCAAAGCTGGAAGCTATCCAGGACCAGGAACTTAAGGTCAAAATTGCTAAGAGAGTGAGAATGGATAAAATTGTCTGTTGTCATGCCCTCTGACAAGTTATGACACAGTAGACTCAGTTGCTTACACCACAGCCACTTCTGTCTGCATTAGGTGACATTCATGGCTGAGAATTGCTGGTCTGGCACAAGACACCCAGACCTCCATCCTGGATGCCACTTTCAAGGGATCCATGTTATTCAGATGTGATGCCAAGGATATTGTCACTGAATTGCAGGACTGTGGTAAATCCATCCGTGATGTTCACTTCATGTACTGAGGGAATTACAAAGACAAACAGCCTTTTTGTTGGACACCAGATCAAAGAGGCCACTGCCAAATGCCAGGCCAAATGCTGTTATCCAGCATCAGGAACCCCTACTCCCCTTGCCAACTCCCAGAAGCCCCCCCAGCTGGCTCCCACCCCTTGGCCTCCTGATTTGTGGGGGAACCCTGGCTCCTCCAGATCCTCTAGGGGACCAGTGAGGGTGAAGATTTGCCCTCCACCTTCTGGGGTTGCAGGACATAACCACAGACTCTTGGGTCCTTCAGTTAATACCAAGAGGTCACACCTTAAAGTTCCTAGATAGGTCTGTAGACAACCCCCAGGCTTCTCCCATTATCCTCCAAGGCACCTGTCTCTGATAGGGGACAAGATCCAGTCTCTTCTACAAGAATAATTCATAGATCCTATGGATCCAGCACAGATAGGAAGAGGGTACTACTTCCATTTCTTCCTGGGGCCCAAAAAGATGGGTGACCTAAGACCCATCGTGGACCTCAGCATGCTCAACCTGTACATCGAGTACAAGAGGTTCTGCATGCTCACCATTCTGGGACTTCTGCCCCTGCTCCACAAGGGCCATTGGCTTTGTGCGCTGGACATGCAGGATGCTTACTTGCACATCCCTGTCTTCCAGGCCCACTGCTGCTTTCTTCAGTTTGCCTTCCAGGGGAACATTACCAGTTCAAATCTCTCCCTTTTGGCCTATCCTTGGCACATCAGGTTTTTACCAAGTAACTAGCAGTGGAGGATGTAGCCCTATGCTACAGAGGATCTAATTGTGCCTGTATCTGGATGACTGGTTTCTGTCAGCCCCATTACTGAGCAGTCTGAGGGAGTCCCTCTCCTTCACCCAGAATCTCTTTTCCAGACTTGAAAAAACAGTCAACTATCCCATGCCCCACCTCTCCCCTCAGAGCACCTACAATTGATTTGGGGCAGTGATGGATATGGTCCAGGGCAGGGCCTTCCTCCCATCAGACAGAGCAGAGAACCTGCAGGAACAGGCAAGATTAGTGGCCAACACACACTGGACCACAGCCTTGTCGAACCTCCATCTTCTCAAGCTGATGGCAGCTACAATCCTTACAGTTCATCTAGCCAGATTACATATGAGGGTGACCCAATGAACTCTTCATGTCCAATGAGATTGGCGGCTGGACAACCTGGACCACAGGGACCTAGTGTCTGGGTACATGAAGAAGGATCTTCTTTGGTGGCAGGGGTTGTCCAATCTCTCCAGGGGGTTCTCTTTCAACTCCCCTAGTCCTACCATGACCCTTACAATGGATGTTTTGTGTCAAGGCTGGGGAGCCCACCTAGGAGACCATCAGACCCAGAGAACATGGTCTCAGATGGAAGCGTCGCTACACATCAATGTGTTAGAAATGAGGGCAGTGCTGTATGCCCTCCAGGTCTTCCAGCCTCTTCTATGCCCAGTAACACTCCTGGTTCAGACCGACAATATGTCTGTGGTCTGATACCTGATCAAAGAGGGAGGCACTTGCTTGTACCCTCTATGCCCAGAGGCGATGCAAGTGTGGTACTGGGTAGTCCAGCATGACCTCCACCTGACTGCTGTCCATGTACCAGACATCAGCAACATTCTGGCAAACAATCTCAGCCACACCACTGTCAGGGCTTATGAGTGGGAGCTAAATCAAGAGGTGGTCAAAAGCTTATTCGACCTGTGGGGTCGGCCAGGATAGACCTCTTCATCTCCCCATCGAATGTAAGACTACCCAATTTTTGCTTGCTCATTCCTGGTCGTGATGTTTTCAGGCAAAATGCACTGTCTCTTTGTTGTACAGGAAGGTTCTTGTACACCTTTACCTCCCTTCCCAGTGCTTCAGAGGGTTCTCTTGAAGCTACAGGTGTGAGGGGCTCACATGATTCTAATAGCCCCTCACTGGATTCATCAAATTTGGTTCCCTCTGCTTCAACAGCTATCAATGGAACCCCCAGTTCCTCTGCCTCTCTGCCACGATCTTCTGACTCAAGATCAGGGCAGACTGGTGCATCCTGGCCTCAAATCTTTCCACCTGCATGCATGGCACCTGTGGGCATAGCTGCTTCATGCTTTGAAGTTTCCGCCCTAGTGACCCAGATCCTTGTAGAGGCCAGAAAGCCTTCTACCAGAACTACTTATGCAATGAAATGGAAAAGATTCTCCATTTGGGCAGCCTCCAATGGTTGGGACACTTTCTCTTGCCCAGTGCCCCAGGTACTGGTGTGCCTCTTGCATCTTTCAGATCTCGGCCTCAGCTATTCTTTGAAGGTCCATCTGTCTGCTGTTTCGGCCTACCACTTCCATGTGGATGGCAAAACCATATCTCAGTTGGAGATTTCCAAAACCTTCCTGAAAGGAATTTTCCACCTGAAACCACCTATTCATAATCCAGTCCCTCCCCCACCCCCGTGAGACTTGAATTTTGTTTTGGAAAACTTACTTTGCCTCCTTTTGAACCAGCAGCAAGTTGTGCTATGCACTATTTGTCTTGGAAAGCATTTTTCTTAGTTGCTATTACTTCAGCTCAAAGAGTATTAGAGCTTCAGGCCCTGGTGTGTAGGGATCCTTACTTGATTTTCCACAAACACCGGGTGGCTCTGTGCACAAACCCTATGTTTTTTACATAAAGTGGTTTCTGAGTTTATGTTGAATCAGACAAGTTAACTGCTGGTATTCTTCCCTGAGTACTCTAAACAGGGGGAGGCTCTTCTGCTCACTATGGATCTGCACAGAATTCTGCGTTACTACACTAACTGGACTAAAGATATTCATAAGTCTGATCAGTTGTTTGTTTCCTTTGTGACCAAAAAACAGGGCACAGAAGTTTCAAAACAGTACCTGTCTAAATGGTTGGGAAACTGCATTATTATCTGTTACCAGAAGTACAATAAACCTCTTCTGGGGGGAAGTGAAAGGGCACTCAACCAGAGGCATGGCTTCTTCTACTGCTTGTTTCAGAATCGTCTCAGCTGCGGACATTTGTGCAGCTGCGAATCTGCTCTGCAGTGAGCTGTATTTTATTTATTTTTCTTTATTATCATATATGTTATGTTATTTTTGCCTGTACACCCACCTGAGATGCAGAGCATTTGAACACATCACCTGCTGCTGTTGGAATAGCTCTGTATTTGCCCCCACCCCTTCATTTTATAGCTACTTCTCTTCCTTTCCACTTTGTTTTATTTTTATTAACTTCATTCATCTCACTTAAATTATGTGTTATGTGCAATAACTCCCATTATCTTTTTACAAAAAACTGTCAACTGTGCAGACATATTTGTATAGAATGAATTATAATAGTGAGACTTTTTGAAATGCTATTTGGCTTACCATACTCATGCTTGTCAATCCACTTACTCCATCTCCTGCTTGTTTCTGTCCTTATACTAACTAATTCCTGTTGCTTCATATCAAGGGGTTGTTGATTTTCGTATTGTGTGTGCCTGGGGTGAAGCAACAATAAAAGACAAACTATGCAATACCCTCAATAACACACCTATCTCAATTTACTTTTACCTAGTGCCCATTTTTAGGCCTTGTACAGTAAGATCTTCCTACAAGAGAACAACTTATAATGAAATGTGTAAGATCTACATTGACATTTGGGTATATGCACTTTTATATTATACTAATTATGTGTGTGTATGTGTACTGTATAGCAATCTCTAAAAAAAAGTCAATTAAACACGTCAAATGTCTTCCTAAACATGTCTCAACATTGTGTTTATCTTCCACCCTGTCACAACACATAGTGTCTGAAGTTTAGGTACAGCACCTACATGCATATGATGGCCTGGTTCTGTTGAGTTGATTGCTGTATCAGTGCATAGATTAAAATGTAAAACATAAAGGTAACTGTAATGCAGACAGTGCCATTATTTTTTATACAGTATCTGCCCTTTCTCAATGTACCGTGCTTTGATTCAGTTAGTGTATGCAATGACAATTCATGTTTATGTTTAAGCCCATGAAATACCCTTACCTAGTTAATGCATTTACAGCTGTAGTGGCTCTGCCAGAGCTTATTTGCTTTTACACTCCTAACTGCCTTCACTGCCTCCCTTTGTTTCTCTTGCTAGCTCTCCTTATCCTCCTCCTTCTGTGTTGTTTTGTAGTTTCTGAATGCTAGTTTTTTTTGCTTGTACTTTTTCCACTACTTCTCTAGAGAACCATAGCAGTCTCTTTTTTCTCTTGCCCTTGCTGACCTGCCTGAAACAGAGTTTAGTAGCTTTTCAATTATATCTCTTATTGTAGCCCACTGTTCTTCTGTGTCCCTGAAGCATTCCCATTTTCTTAAAATTGGCCCTCCTGAAGTCCAGGACCCTCGTCCTTATGTAGTTTAATTCTGGCCCTGTTCTTAAGTTAAACCACATCAACTGGTGATCACTGATCCCCAGCTGGTCTCCCACTGTGATGTCAGCAATGCTGTCCCTATTTGTCAATACTAGGTCCAGCAATGTCCCTCATGAACGGGTTCCTTAACCAGTTGCCTGAGGAACGCTCCCTGAAGGGAGTCCAGGATGTCCCTATTCCTGGTTGTTGTTGCAGTGGGGAAGCTCCAATCCATGTCTGGAAGATTGAAGTCCCCAACTAGTAACACCTCTCCTTTCCATGATATCTTATGGATTGCCTTAATTTCCTTATCCATTTCTCCCCCCTGTGATGGATGCCTGTAGACCACCCCCATTTGAAGAACTGCCCCTTTCCTCTTTTCCAGGGTAAACCACAGGACTTCTGCACCCTCCTTCCCCTCCTGTACTTCTGTAGCCTTTATTGTTGTTTCTTACATAAAGAGCCACTCCATCCCCTTTTCTTTCTACACTGTCATTGCTAAATAGATCATATCCTGGTATAGACACATCCCAGTTTTAGTTTTCATTAAACCAGGTTTCTATAATGGCTACTAAGTGAAGGCTAGATTCTGCCATGGTGGTCTGTAAGTCTGCAATTTTGCTGTCCAGACTGCGAGCATTGGTACACATGGCACTCCAGATGGTGTGATCACTTTCTCTTCTTTTTGCCCATTGCCCTCCTTTATCATGCCTCCCCAACACACACAGCTTTCAGTTTTAAACTTTTCTTCTGATTCTTGGATTACATTTTTGTTTTATATTTTCTGGGATTCCACTCCCTCTGGAATTCCGTAGTTAGCCTCGTGAACTTGTGGGGGGGGGGGCAGTTTATGTCTCCCAGTCTTATTCTGCCTCCCTCTTCAGCTAGTTTAAATGCTTGCCAATATAGCATTTAAACCTTTCACTGAGGACTGCAGCCCCTCTTCTAGATGGATGTAGACCATTTCCCCAGTACAGGCACCTCTCTTTCCAGATGGAGCCCCAGTCCCCACTGAACGCGAAACCTTCTTCTCCACACCAATTCCTCAACTAGGCATTATAGATCCTGGTGCAGAGAATCATGTCATCTCCCCTGTCATAGATGTGTGGTACTTACAAGAAGGTCCCTGATCATGCCACCCACCTAAGACCCCTCTCCAACTCCTTAAACTCTTCCTACACTATGGCTGGCTCATCCCAAGCTAAGTCATTCTTCCCTAGATGGACAATGATGTCTAACTCTGCTTCCCCTCCTGATGCCCCAGCAATCCTTTGGATCTTCTTTCCATCCCTGTGTGCTGTGGTGCCAGGAAGGCAGCAAACCTCCCTCTCCTCCTCATTACTTGCTCCCTACAATGGAGTCACCCATGAGGATTTACTTTCTCCTCCTCCTCTAGGGCATCCTGTCACCCCCTTTTGGGTCTCCACTGGGAAGCACCCCCACATCACCTCCAGCCACTACTGTGGGTGCTTCAGTAAGACATTCCTACTGTGCCATGGTGGCATTGGAGTTCTGTAGTGGAATAAGTTTTGTGATGTTCCAACACCCCACCATCCTAGCTGTTCCTGAGCCAACTGTTGTCCAGCCATTCCTCCTTCTGGGTAACCTCTGAGGTAGCAGCAGTGAACTCAGTAGTCTCTGGGTTGGGGAGAACGTCCTCAAAACCCAAGCCAATTCAGCCTGGAGTCTGGCAACTTCTTGCCTCAGCCCAGAGAGGTGCATGCATATAAGGAAGCAGCGCAACCTCCAGAAGATGTCCTAGAAGAATGCTGACCCACAGGCACAACACTGCACTACTTCTCTCATTCTATCCTGTCCGCTTGTCCTTTTTAACCTTTTTCACCCCTTTCAATTACTTTGTTAGCCTACACTATTTAGGGTTTTTCTCAGAAGCCTTGGCTCTGTGTTTTTCTCAATTTAAAAACTGAGGGGAGGGAGGGGCTGTGGACATGGCCTACCTAGACTTTATCAAGGCATTTGACACAGTCCCACACAAAAGATTAATATACAAGTTAGCCAGCCTGGGAGTGGGTCCCAAGATGACAGCCTGGGTAAAGAATTGGCTGGAGAATAGGACACAGAGAGTAATAGTAAATGGAGTCCACTCAGAAGAAAGGAGAGTTACTGATGGGGTACTGCAGGGTTCAGTATTAGACTGGTCCTCTTCAATGTCTTTTAATGTTTACATTGCAGAGGGACTGAAGGAAAGTTGTCTCTTTGCAGATGACACAAAGATCTGCAACAGAGTTGATGCACAGGGTGGGGTGGAAAGGATGAGAAGGGACTTGGCAAGGTTAGAGGAATGGTCAAATGTATGGCAGCTTAGATTCAATGCTAAGAAGTGCAAGGTAATGCACCTGGGAAACAAAAACCCAGGGGAAGAGTACACAATGAGGGGTTAGATACTAACAACAACAAAAATGGAAAGAGACCTGGGGGTAGTCATATCAGATGACCTAAAGGTGGGCAAGCAATGTGAAAGGGCAGCAAGGAGGGCTGGGGGGATACTGGGATGCATAGGGAGAGGCATCACCAGTAGAAAACAGGAAGATATTATCCCTCTGTACAGACAGCTGGTGAGACCCCATCTGGAGTACTGTGTGCAGTTCTGGAGACACAGTCTCCGCAAAGACATAGACAGGATGGAAGCTGTCCAGAGGAGGGCAACTAAAATGGTGCAGGGTCTGCACTGGAAGACATATGAAGAGAGACGAAAGGAGCTTAATATGTATAGCCTCGACAAAAGGAGGGAGAGGGGGGACATGATAGAAATGTTCAAGTACCTCAAGGGAATCAACAAAGTCCAAGAGGGTAGCATCTTTCAAAAAAAGAGGTGTGCAAGAACAAGAGGGTGCAATTTGAAAATAGAGGGGGGGCGGCTCAGAGGTAATTTAAGGAAGTATTTTTTCACAGAGAGGGTTGTGGATGCATGGAACAGCCTTCTGGAGGAGGTTGTGGAGTCAAAATCAGTGGTGGAATTCAAGCATGCATGGGACAGTCATAAGGCCATTCTAGGGGGCGGGGGTAGGAAGAAGTAGGCTGCTGGTTAACTAGGATCTGCAGCTTATCCAGTAGGTAGGGAAATGGGCAGACTGGGTGGGCCAAGCGGTCCTTATCTGCCATCAAATTCTATGTTTCTATGTTTCTATGTTATTCACAAATGCAAAAGCCCCTAGTGATTTTCAAGCAAGCCCAACCCAACTACAGCACCATACACAGTACCCTTGGCACAGTACCAGAACTATTTCTTGTCCCAACTTGCCACTACCCTGCCTGTATTTTTCTGTTTAACTTTCCTTTAGACCCTTCTCTTTTGTTCTTCTCTGCAGTCTATGTATAGAAAATTCTGAGAGGTCTTGTGAGGCTGGCTTCTTTAACAGCTCTGGAAGGTGGTGATAGTGGGACAGGAAGGGTGCTGGTACTTAAATTGAAGACAATGAAATAGGCAGTGAGACTTAGGAAGCTTTGGTTTGCACTAGTGCTCCAGATATTACCAATGAAATGCCCATGACCGCTGTCTGCTTCTTCAAAAATGTATCCATCTGTATGCTTTTGTTCATACTGTATATAAGTGTGACAAAATGCTGAGGAAATGTGAATCATGATGGAGTAATGCCTGACTTTAAGAGTCTTCAAAAGCAAGCATCGTTCACTGCAAAGAATGGCTAAGTGTTAAGGGTCATTACCCCATCAGTGAGTTGTGTCATTCGTACTGAACTTGAGTTATACATAAAATCTAGTTTAGGGATGGAATGACTCTGACAGTATAGTTTGTTTTATTACTAATTCACTACCAGTGCTGGTCGGGCAGCATCCAAGTCCGATGTTGGCCTGGTGTACTTGTTCTGAAGCAATGCTAGTACCTGGGGATGAATCAGTTGGGTTCTGCTATTGAGTCTGGATTAATGTGAATTAATCATCTTATTCCACGTCCATACCTGCCTATCTAGCTAGCCAATAGACTAACTGAACTGAGGAGGGAATAGGCTGGCCATAAAATGGATGACATGTTCTTGTTATAAATTATCAGCCAGAACACTTCTTCCCAATGTTTGAGTAAATTGGACCCAAATTATGTTTTAACCACACTGACTGCAATATGTTTTTAGTGGAATGCTGGTGTCTTTCATAAAATACTCCCACACTGCAAAGCTATTTTTGGCGATTTGATGACAAAGGCCTGGAATACTTCTCCTATAGAAATTTGGACAGTGACTAAAATATGACAGTTTGAGGGTGCAGACAGAACTGACTTTGGGGGGTGCAACAGCATCAGCAGCAGACGGTACAGTACTACAGGGCTTATGTAAGTGCTTGGACTTGGGTTTAGATTTCCCAGACTAAGAAACTTCTTTTCTTGACTTCTTTATTGTCCTTATCTTGTTTCACTTTGTCATCTATTTCCTGATAGCCTCCGGTCCACAGCACCACATGACAGTTACATCATGTCCTGTCAGCGATATAACTGTCATACCACTTTCAATCCCCTCTTGTTCTTCATCTTTCTTTCATGCATGTATTTCTTCATGCCCATCCTCCTCTTGTGTGTCTTTCCTCTGCTCCGCCTCCTCTTGTGCACCTCCTCCACTCCTCCTCCTACAGTGGAAACTGTCAGGATGCACCAAATTCTACAGCATTTTGTAGCATAGTTACTGCAGAAGATAAGGCAATTTCAGTGGCAGATGATTCCTTATTTCATGCAGGAATCTGACAGTGCATTGCATCTTGGTGGACAACACTGTATCTTGCTTCCATTGCATCTCCTATTCCTCTTTTGAATATGGTTCTACCTGCTGCTTCCCCTCCTCCCATGAATAACTTCATTTCTATCTGCTGGCAGGATTACAGTGTGTCTGTTTAATGTATCAGAGCCAGACTGTTTCACCTTCACCCATAGAAGCATAGTGAGCAACTTTGGGCTATTTGGTGGTGCTGTGTGGTATGGGGACATAATATAATTGATATATGTGGACCATCAACTTTTTGACACCCATACACAGATGACTGTGGTAGCTGTTGTCATTTTGATCATGCAAGACAGACATATTGAATTCTTGCATTAATGTTTATAGATGGATCATTTATTTCTCATTCTAGTGTAGAGCAAGTGGAACTGTCAAAACATAAAGGAAGAAGAGGAAGCCAGTGTATTTCTGGAATGCTCAATGTGGTATCAGCAGATGCACAGGAAGACTTTGAAAGGCTACTAGGAGGAATATATTGTATTAAGAGTCAGTCCATTTAGATTCTGTGACCTACTGAGCCAGGATTTGGTTTACTGTACTATCACAATCCCATATCTAGTCCTCAAAGCCCTGCAGCTCCAAGTCCAAACAGGACAAACTCCACCACCATCAACAGAAGCTATACATTGATCTGACATCCTTCCTCTGCTATATTGCTTCCTCAGGTTCTTTATTTCATGTGATCTACATGACAGATGGTTCTGTGATACAGTCTGGACATGGCACAATCCATAATGGCTCACTTCAAAAAGGTGTATGCTGATTATTAGGCAACCATATGACATGAGGTGAGAGGGAGAAAATGTGCAAGAGCAAAACCACTTAACCACACAGACAGGCCATTGAGAGACGTTAAGTTGAAAGAACTAACACACTGTCATGTCTCAGTCACCGGTCATACCACTGACTGACTGGCTCACACACTAAAGAACAATAGAAAGATAGATTCTGCACCCTTCATCACCAGTACTATGTAAAATATGAATTACTGCAGAATAAAACCTGCATGTATCTCCCCTGCCCTGTACCTGTCTCCTGCTGTACTGATTCTATGCTCCTGCCCTGCTGCAGGCTGCAGCTGAAGCAAGAACACAGTGCACTAAGCTCTACTCTGCAGCAGCACACAGATTTCTGGATTGCCCTGTCCAGAAATTACAGTTCACTGCTAATAACTACTTAACTATAGCAATAGCAAATTATTTTCTCACAATTTTTTAATAGTATATGGTTAGGGCTTATTATGAATAGAAAGCCGTGGCTTTCAAAATCTTGTTGTAGGACTGTTCAAAGGTCAAAAATTTGTTGTACTATCATTCTGATGTCAGATCGATAGCACAACAACTTTCCAGACATCTCCTGCCACCCGATTGGTTGATTCAATGTAGGCTTAAAAAAACAGGATTAAATGGCAGTGGCGCTTAACAAGCGGGTCGGGCTAACAGTTCACTAGCAATCTGGACATGGATTCTGTGTATCCAAATGAACTGTTTTCAGTTTTTCTTCATTTGCTATCTTTTTTTTTTATGGTGTAATTACGGGGGTCGGAGCAGAGCAGGGCTGCGACATGGAGAACTGGTAACTTTGAGGGCTCAAGGAGGACTGAATCATTCAGGGACTGCAGTGGAGAGAAATCAATGTATGGAGGAGCGATGCAGGAACACCGTGAACACAAGGTATGAACCTTGTGAAGTGACACTGTCCACATTTAGGGTCACCATATACTATATAAAATAGTGAATGGGTGACCATCCACAATTAAAACGGTGTTTCCATCTCGGGAGTCGATGGCCTCAGAGACCTCTCGAGCTTCGCTCTTGAGGTCTTTATGATGCCATCGACTCCCTTGATGGAAACACAGCCTTGTTGTGGATGGTCACCCCTCCACTATTCTATATGAGTTTTTATATAAACTTTTTTTTTAAATAAACTCTTTTCTAATAAACTGAATTGCTTTGACTCTTACTGCACACGTGCATACACATAAACACACACACACACACACACACGTTCTTCTCTGTATAGAGAGAGCTGGATATGCCTCAGAGACATATTCTGTATGAGAAGATCACACTCTTCAATGTTGCAGACTGTCTGCTTCAGGTCATGTGGATACCATGAGCTCAGTGTGCAATCCCTGTAAAAAATGCTATGCCAAGCCACTGAAGAGCTGAAGGGAAGACAAGGAACTTTGGACCCCCTTACCAGAGTCTATAGTGCAAATTTGTGGCTGGTTCTAAACTTTGGCATCAGCTCATCCTTAACCAGGGGTTAAAAAGAAGTGCATTACAATCTATATTAAAATGTAAAAATGAACTTCTGCTATAATGTACTGTATATATTCCATTGACATAAAGTCTACTTATTTACATAGAATTTCTGATAACTGTATATCATAATATATATGAAATATACAAAACCACCAGCAGATGAAGGCCATATGGTCTATAGAGTCTGTCCAAAACAGGCTACTGTGTAATAATTTATTTACAATGAGTCCCATCCCCATTCCCCATTAACTGCAATCCTCCCCTTGACTCTGTCCCAGCCTTCTTCAATCTGATGACCATCTTATGTTTGACAACCTCTGCTAGCATTTTATTCTACCTTGACACCACCCGGTATGTAAAGAAGAATTTTTGACTTCCTTCTTAAAACATCCTCCAGCCATTTTTGTAACTGTTACCATCTTGTTTTTCTGTTCTCACTCAAACTAGAGATATTCCCAATATCTACTCTGTTAATATACTCAAGATATTCAACGGTTTTCATCATGCCCCCACTTCCCTTCTATATTCTGGTGAATATATATATTAAGGCTCCAGAATCTATCCTTGTATGGTTTGTCATGTTGCCCTGGAATCATTTTTGTGACTCTTCTCCTGTATCACCTCAAAATATATAATGTCCTTTTTTATGTGGGGTCATTAATACTACACAAAGTTCTCCAGGTGCAGTTGCACCATGGATCTGTACAACTGGATGATCACCTCCCTGTTATTGCTTGTGAACCTCATGGCTATGCACCCTGGCAGCCTGTTCACTTTAGCTCCTGCCATTTTTCATTGCACAGTCTGTTTAAGAATGCAAGTTAAAAGTATTTCCAGATCTTCTTCCTCAGTTTCTGTAACCTTCATCTCACCTAGCATTAGAGATTATGTGAAGTTTTAATTTTCAGGTGATGTTAAGGCAAAGTTGACAAATCCACCTCCATGGATAATTTTGTGAAGTTTTCTATTTACTGTAATAGGTAGTTCACCATCAGTAACTTTGCCTGGCAACTTCACCTGTAACTTATCCCTTGGGGTAAGCTAAGGTGAAGTTTGGTCAAAATAAAGCTACTGATACACTTAAGTCTCAGGGACCCCTGCCCTCCCAACTCCATAGCAGCCTAAATAACCACATCCACCCCCCCCTTGGTACTACACCACAGGCTACATCCACTCATCAATCTCAATCAGGAGTAATTCTAATATTTTCTAATATGTTTGTGATCCAGTTACACTCTTCACTGCCAGCATGAATGCTGGCAAATGCCCAGAATGTTGCTACCACTGCAATTTATTTATTTATTTAGCTTTTGTTGACCGGGTAAGTGCATTAGACAAATCCTGCCTATTTTCAGGCACGACCCGGGGGAGGGGGATACAGATGAATGCCAACTGACCTTGAACCAGATTAAGCTGTTGGTGGTATTTTTAGTGAATGAGGGAAATTTGGCGAGGACACCGGGGAAATTCCTCTACTCTTTTTTCGATAAGTGCCATGGGATCTTTAACATCCACCTGAACTACCACCAATCCAGGCAGATGGGACCTCAGTTTAACGTCTCATCTGAAAGATGGCACCTCAGAAATGCAGCACCCCTCTCATGCTGCATTACAGTGTCAGTACTGGGATATTAACCCAAGTGCCAGATGTGGGAACTGAACCCACAGCCCTCTGATCTCCCAGCCTCAGAGGCGAGTGTGCTACCTACTGAGCCACTGACACTGCAATTGGGCTTAGTGCAATGTCTTCCACTTGACAGAGTCGAATACTACCCCAGGTACCTGTGCCTAATGTGCTGTAATGCACAGAAAGAAACTACCAGATGTTTGGCCAATGGTCCACAAATCCTTACCGGAGACCTATTATCCAGATCAGACTCAGTGCCACCACCACCACTAGTAGTCAAGGGGACACCAGCATCCCCATCCTTGACCAGTGTTCTTAATCCTGAGCCAGAGATTTTGCTACCTCTTGGACTAATCCTCTTGTTGCTGCCTCCCCAGTACCCATCAGCATGGAGGCCACAGATGTGTTACAGAATTATTTGCCAACACAAATTCCACCACCTGACTTCACCTTCATCAACTACCCCTTTACTACTACTACCACTGACCCCAGAACCAAAGGATGAAGGTGCTACAGAGGTATTTTTTTTAGGTGCAACAACATTATGCCCCACAGAACCTATGCACTTTTCAGCCACCTTGCCGGCATCTCTCCCTTTATTCAAGCTTCTCTTTCCAGTAATTTTATACATTCAGATTTTTTATATTGCAAGGAAAAAAAATAAACACTGCAGTACAACTAAATACCATCAGCATCAGAAAACACCTCACCAGAGGGATTAGCAGTCTTTTTTCCCTTCCTAGCTGCCAGAAGCTAGAGATTGTAATGTGGTGCTGGTTGCCTTAAACTGTATAACAGAACAGTTCACATCCACAATGCTGTTAATATGGTTTACAACTGTGTTGGTCAAGAACAGTGCTAAACCCTGTTCTAGGCAGGGTTAAGGGAATTTGGGTAATCTGGAAAGCAAGTTCTCTGCTTTATTCTAATTTTCTTTTGTCGGGCTTGCTTCAAAAAACCATAGTTAGGGTTGAGGAGCCATTTACATGTTAAACCCAAAATTTTGCACCTTAATAACTTTGCAACCGTTTGACAGATTTGCCTGAAATTTGGAATACATGATCAAGACCCATACGCCTTGGGATCTGCCAAGTTTTGTACCGGTTTCAGATACACGGCTGTGGAGTTATTAAGCGTGATCTGCGCGTGCGTTTACGCTTCTTCTGGAATTCTACGGTTGCACCTACAGGTCGCACGGTTTGTGTGACTGGCCCAAAATCTTCAGGGAATGTGAGGCCAGGGTCTCCAGTGTGCCTTTTGAAGATTTCATGAAAAAATATTAAACGGTTCAAAAGTTATTCAAAAAACAAGTTCCCATTATAAGTCAATGGGAAAAGTTAACAAAAAGTTCAACACTTTCGCAAATGCATTTTTACTGTCTCAAATGGCCCTTTTACTGTCACAAATCCACCATTTTGTTTTCAGTTAGTGATCAGAAAAATGCTTGGCATTTAAAATTGAGACCCTCTAGCAACCTAATTATTTTTGTATTCAGCTAGTCGGGCCCTGAGCATGCTAGCCATGTCTTTATTTTGGGGTAAAACACCCCAGAAATATGTTTTTCAGATTTCTGGAAAAAGTACTTTTGCAAAGTAGTGTCGCACTCATGAAAGTGTTGCAAATTTTTGCGAAAGCTTTCGCAAATCCACGACACTACTGCGACACTATGCCCAAAATAACAGTAATTCTTTGGCATCCCGCTGCAAAAGAACGGTTTGGAGTGTTGGGCTGAAATTTGGAGGAAACGCAGCCGACATCTCAAAGATGTGCCTTTCAGTATTTTGTTAAAAAAATATTACATGGTGGCAAAGTTACAGTACTCCAAAGTTGATGCTTTTTCCCATAGGATAACATTACGGCATACGACACATTGCAGCAATCGTTTAGCGCCTGCTACAAAATAACGGTTTGGTCTTTTGGGCTGAAATTTGCAGGGAGCACAGCCAACATCCCACAGATGTGCCTTTCAGTAGTTTGGTGAAAAAATATTACAGGGAAGCAAAGTTATGGCACTCCGAACTTCTGTTTTTTTCCCATAAGATAACATTACGGCGTTCGCCGCTCCTTTCAGGGCCTGTATCTCGAAAACAGTGCGAGATACAGACTTTTCGTCAAAAAATTTCTTAGCCTCTTTACAGACAATAAGTACAAAACTAGCCAGGAAACTGATAATTCATATGACTTTTACATTTTTTTTCTGTGTTGTACAGTTACTGAGATATAAGCAATTTACTATTCCAAGTCCTCATTTTTGTGTTCCGAGAGTCATTATTTTGCATACATTCTTTGTACTCACTGTCTTTCTCTATACAGCTTTTGAGGAAAACCAGCCTGTGTGCTTACATTACTGTTACCATTACCATTTCCGCTTGTGGTTCCGTACCTGTTTCACTTTTACCGTTCACGTTTACGCCACCATGTGCGTTACCCTTTGCGTTTTCATTTGCAGTTGCGTTTGCGTTGTTTTTAGCATTTCTGTCTACAGTACTGTTTCTCTTTCTGTTTTGCTTTGCATCACCATGCGCATTCCGATTTGCATTTGTGGGCACAGGGCCCCGTGCTCCCGCCGCCACATTACATTCACTATTTCTCATTATCATTCTCAAAAAGAAGGGAAATTAGAGGCAAAAAACTCTGTTTAATGCATCAGTTAGGGTTGTTCCACAGTGACAAAAGCAAGGAAATTCAGTGCTAGGGTTGAAAACCCTAACTCCGAATTCACCCCCTCAGCACCACACACACACAGACACACACACACACATATGCAAGTATGGGGGAGGACCAAGGCAACACGACCAATGACAGACAACCAGCAGCAGGTGACAGAAATAACAAACAACTGTCTAAATGTACTACAAGACATCCCCACCCACCTGACCAGGTACTGCATGCTCAGTGGAGATCAACAGCAAAACTGAGGCCATGTACACCAAACGTACACATCCCTGATTGCAGCTGCACACAGCGTACCACACTTAGTAGTTGCATGTCCTTACCTACCAATGCCCCACACCACACCACAACTGGTACTGTGCCGTTAGTCAATATAAATGCTGAAGGCGCATGATCACAGTTGTACAAAGGTTTTAACACTAGTGAGTATGCATTAATTAAGAGAACTACATAAATTAACTACAAGACACAGCCATGCTCAAGATAAAAGTAGTGTTGCATTTAGTATGTGATTTACATAGTAGTACATTTACTGCAACTGTTTACTCAAGATAGAGAGGCTGATGTAAACGTATGGAAAAGCACTGCCTGTTCAACGCTGTGAAATTAGTATTGCCAGTATCAGATGCATTCTTACTGATGAAGGTGTACTGCTGATGTACATACATATACCTTCAGTGTGTTTGAATACTAAAGATGCAGTAAATATTCTTTGTAAGAAACAGTGTAATTGCATGGATCAGGCCAAGCAACTTCTAAATATCATAGCACTACTGAGCCAACAATGACGTAGCTGTATTGGAGATGTCTATAGGATAGATTTTCCTGTAGGCACTTACTGAGTATGTTGTACCTGATAAAGACAATGTCATTGCATCTGTGATGACTAACTTATTGAAATAGTGATACATTTACTATTGTTGCAATGAGTGATCTATGCCACTTATGGATACAGCCTAATTTTTTTAACAGTTGTTTCATACTCAGGCTGTATGCCTAGTGTTTGGGTTTGCCACACTTCTGTCACTGATGCTATCAAAGTGATAACTATGTTAATTGTGCCACAACAGGAATCAAGTAGGTATAGTGTAGATATAAATAGAATGTCTTTTAGTATTGATTTAACTCACAATGGGATAAGTGTACTAGGACGGCAGGGGTTATTCTCTATCACTGACTCTGTCAGTTATAATCACACTAAGGTTTCGATAACTGTAATGATCAAGTTACTTCTGTTCATCTTCATGAATTCATATTCGCAGCCATTCTCCAGTAACTAGACAGTGGATGGTGTAACTGGGTGGGACACTGTGTTGCAAAGCTTCTGCAGTGCCTAGCAAAGGGAGCGTATCTACACATGAAGGTAATTAAACAATAAGGCATGACCAACGGTTATGTTAAATGGTCTGTTAATCACCCTCTAGGGGTTTAATGTTGAATGAGGCATATCCGAGTGCCACATGTTGCTAGACAGTGATAAACTGACCATTAACATAATACCTGTGAGTGGCTTATTGCTATCATAATACAACTGTTTTTTTTAAACAACATTAAACCATGTTCATCATATGGTTAGGCTCTACATGTATGTTAACAAAAACTAAACATAAGGCTGTTAGAATGTTTACAGCCAATCAGAAAGCTGCATTTCTGAAACCCTTGTTATAATCAGAGATATTATACCTGTACAACTCCTTGGTTTTGCTCAACTCTATTGCTCAGGTGGCCCACCACATGTGGTGTGGTTTGGGGCATCGGTAGGTAAGGACATGCAACTACTAAGTGTGGTACGTTGTGTGCAGCTGCAATCAGGGATGTGTATGTTTGGTGTACATGGCCTCAGTTTTGCTGTTGATCTCCACTGAGCATGCAGTACCTGGTCAGGTGGGTGGGGATGTCTTATAGTACATTTAGACAATTGTTTGTTATTTCTGTCACCTGCTACTGGTTGTCTGTCATTGGTCGTGTTGCCTTGGTCCTCCCCCATACTTGCATGTGTGTGTGTGTGTGTGTGTGTCTGTGTGTGTGTGTGTGTGTGTGCGTGTGGTGCTGGGTGGGTGAATTCGGAGTTAGGATTTTCAACCCTAACACCGAATTTCCTCGCTTTTGTCACTGTGGAACAACCCTAACTGATGCATTAAACAGAGTTTTTTGCCTCTAATATATATATACATATATATATATATATACAGTATATATGTTAAATGTTCATCTTAACTCCTGGGGGTTGATTTTGTATAGGCAAAAAAATGTTTTGTGGTTATTTATGCATGATCTGGTCACATTTTGTTGGATTTGTCTGAAACTTGGTACAGCTGTAGTCCAAAGGAAGATACTCATTTGGCACATTTGTGATGATTATCAAACTTAAATTGTGGATTTGGCACTATGGTAAATTTGTGATATAATTTTTAGCTGCTGTGCATATCCCAAGAATTTGTCCACAGGCATTATATGTTAGTATTATAGAACTCACTGAGAACATGTTTTTGTTGTTAGTATGTAAATTTTTCACTAACTCCAAAGACTGATTGTGTTGTGGCTTGCTAAAGTTGCAATGTTATCCTGAGGGAATTTTTCATTTTTTTTCTTATTTTATGTTTGTTATATGTTTATTTTCAGTTGTTATTTCTTAGGGACTTAGCCTTGAAATACTCATTGTAACCTTTTTTTTCTGTTTTTTATGTATTGTCCCTTAACTCCAAAGATTGATGGAGTTAGGACTTGTTAAAGTTGCAATGTTATCTTATACAATGACAGCAAAAACAGCTCCTCCACAAATAAAGGTGCTAGAGACCACACAGTATCCAGAGAAAACAAGACTCAGCACTCAGTGAATGTTGTTAAAAACTGACATATTTAATCAAGCAGATGCCACAAAAAGCCAAAAGAGCTACAGAGAACACAGCAAGGCAAATTCCCGACCGGTTTTGTGCTAACTGCATATATGTTTATATATCTATTTTCAGATGGTATTTCTTAGGGACTTAGTCTTGTAGTATTCAATGAGACATTTTTTTGATAGATAACTTGTCCCTTAACACCAAAGACTGATGGAGGTACAGCTTGCTAAAGCTGTAGTGTTATCATCTGAGAGTTTTTATTGTTTAATATTTATGTTTTTTTATATGTCTCTCTTTAGTTCATACTGCTTAGGGACTTAGTCGTAGTACTCATTGCTACCTTTTCTTGATATATAGATTGTAAATTAACACCAAAGAATAACAGAGTTACATCTTGTTAAAGTTGCAATGTCATCCTCTGGAAAATTTTCAGCGGAAATTCACAAAGGTCAGCTTCACCTTGTAGCATCTCCTTGTAACTTTGCCTTTGGTACAGTGGATTCCACATATACCGTACCTGCTTGTAACAGACAATCAGTTATCATGTACATAAAGCAGCAATCCCAAACTACTCTCATAGAAGCTACATGCATTTGACTCCTGATTAAATAGATGTTACAAGCCATTTTTGGGAGACATGTTTTCCATAAGCACTGTCACTGAGGCGGAGCAGGGAGTAGAAGTGTAACTGACTGAATGAGGTCAGTAGAGTGTCACGCTCTTTAACAGAACTTAATCTTAACAAGGCTGGAAATTAAGCCTGTTAGCACTGCTTAAGGTGTTGCAAGG
Organism: Neoceratodus forsteri; assembly: GCA_016271365.2. Classification (NCBI taxonomy): domain Eukaryota; kingdom Metazoa; phylum Chordata; order Ceratodontiformes; family Ceratodontidae; genus Neoceratodus; species Neoceratodus forsteri. The sequence continues at coordinate 94,356,086 of CM057456.1, read as the reverse complement.
TCTTAATTATTGAAGTACAAAGGCATCTCTTACTCCGCCCCCATTGCCAGACTGATTGCTGTTCTAGCTTGCAATGGCTGCTAGCAAACACTCTGCTCACATGCTGTCCCCAAAAATTTAAATCTTATATCGTATCGATGAGTTCCCCAAAATGAGTGTGCATTATCTCTCAGTACATGTCAGTCTGCCTAAACACAACTGGCATCAGAAACATCAAGCATATTTTCCTGTCTCCTAACACAACATCGATTTTCCAGTCTCTGGATAAGGGGATCATTTATACATTTAAGAGGCACTATATAAAAACTTTGAGAAATAAAGTGTTGCAGAAGATGGATGCCAAAGATGGGAATGAATTGTCTGCTGCAGACTGTGTTAGAAAGATTTTTTTTTTAGGTTGCAGCTCAGAGTGTGGGTGCTTCAGTCATCGTACAACTTCTTGAATACTTCACTTTTTCATCATTTCTACTGTTTTAAATATGCCAAATTAAATTAATTTGCCAAATTAGCCAAAACAGTTACAAATGATAGTCAGAGTTCCACATATTTATCCTTTCTTCCTCCATAGAATATATGGCTTTATCTATCTTACCCTGATCTAATATGTTTGGCATCCATTCCATATATATATATATATATATATATATATATATATATATATATATATATATATATATATATATATATATTATGTATATGAGGGGCTATATCCTTCCAGTGTTGGAGTTTTATTCTATTGGCCACAAAGCAGCTGATGTTCCAAAACATCTTTTGGAATTTAAGCTTATCTTGAGCTTCTATTGAAAATCCCAAAATAGCAATACCAGGGTCAAATGGAATTTATTTTCCTAATACTTTACACAGTAGAATTAGTCACACCACAGACCTCCCTTTTTAACAACTCATTGGAGGATGGTGTAGTACTGGAGGACTGGAGGAGGGCAGATGTGATTCCCCTTCACAAAAGTGGGAGCAAGACAGAGGCAGGAAACTACAGACTTGTTAGTTTGACCTCAGTGGTAGGGAAAATGATGGAATCACTTCTAAACGAAAGAATTGTTGAGTACCTTGAGGCCAGTGGGGCACAGGATCCAAGGTAGCATGGATTCACAGTGGGAAGGTCATGTCAGATGAATCTAATTGATTACTTTGACTGGGTAACCAATGTGGTAGACCAGGGAGTGGCAGTGGACATGGCCTACCTAGACTTTAGCAAGGCATTTGACACAGTCCCACACAAAAGATGAATATACAAGTTAGCCAGCCTTGGAGTGGGTCCCAAGGTGGTAGTCTAGGTTAAAAATAAGTTGAACAGCAGGATACAGAGGGTAATAGCAAACAGAGTTTATGCTGAAGAAAGGGGGGTTATTACTGGGGTACCACAGGATTCAGTACTGGGACCAGTCCTTTTTAATGTCTTTATAAGTGACATTGCAGAGGGACTGGAAGTAAAAGTATGTCTCTTTGCAGATGACAAAAAGATCTGCAACAGAGTTGATACAGAAGTTGGGGTGGAGAGGATGCAAAGGGACTTGGCAAGGTTGGAGGAATGGTCAAATATATGGCAGCTTAGATTCAATGCAAAGAAGTGCAAAGTAATGCACCTGGGAAACAAAAATCCTGGGGAAGAGTACACAACGGAGGGGGGTGAGATAATAACAGCTACAGAAATGGAATGGGACCAGGGGGTAGTCATATCAAATGACCTTAAGGTGGGTAAGCAATCTAAGAAGGCAGTAAGAAAGCTGGTGGGATACTAGGATGCATAGGGAGAGGCATCACCAGTAGAAAACAGGAAGTTGTTATCCCTTTGTACAGACAGCTGGTGAGACCCCATCTGGAGTTCTGCATCCAGTTCTGGAGATCCCATCTCCGCAAGGACATAGACAGGATGGAGGCTGTCCAGTGAAGGGCAACTAAAATGGTGCAGGGGCTGCACCAGAAGACATATGAAAAGAGATTAAAGAAGTTTAATATGTATACACTCGAGGATAGGAGGGATGGGGGGACATGATAGAAACTTTCAAGTACATCAAGGGGTTCAACAGAGTCCAAGAAGGTAGCATCTTGCAGAAAAAGAGATGTGCAAGAACAAGGGGGCACAATTTGAAGATAGAGGGGGGATGGCTCAAAGGTAATGCAAGGAAATATTTTTCCATGGAGACGGTTGTGGATACATGGAGCAGCCATCCTGAGGAGGTAGTGGACTCAAAAACAGTGGAGGAATTTAAGAATACATGGGACAGACATAAGGCAATTCTAGTAGGGGGTAGGAGGAAGCAGACTGTTGGTTAACTAGGATCTGCAGCCTATGCATTAGGTAGGGAAATGGGCAGACTAGGTGGGCCAAGTGGTCCTTATCTGCTGTCAAATTCTATGTTTCTATGTATGTTTATGTTTCTATGTTCTATGTTCTGTGTTTCTATGTTTCTATGTGTCTATGTTACAGGCGATATCCTACCCCAATGCCCTTTCATTTTTTTTAAAGTTACTAGCATATGAGAAAGTGTCCCTCTTTCTTTCTTGCATCTCTGACATAATTCAGAGAAGGAGACATCCATTTTATGAAGCCTGGTGGAGGTTACATAAGTTTTATGCAGTATTTCAATAAGAATTTGCATCAACTTATTGTTCTTAATCATAACTTTATCTGAGTTGACCATATTATTCCATCTTTCTGTTGAAATGGGTGTGGCAAGATCTCTCTCCCATGCTTCTCTAACCAGATCTATAGGATGTGATAAGTTATCAATTATAAAGAACAATTTAGATATCAGATGTTTATTTGAATCCAACTCCATGAAGAATTTCTCTAATATGGAGTAAGAAATTATGAGAGAATTATTTTTCTTAAAGACAAAATTCTTGATTTCCGTATAATGCCACCTCCATATACTTAAAGTGGGGAATCTCTCTTGAAGCTGCTGGTAAGATAGGAAAGTATCTCCTTCAAAAAATTCTCCTATCGAACATATTTGGCGTGAGACATGCAAAGCCCTAAATGTGGGGTCTTCCCTGTCCAGTGGAAAAAAAATGATTATTATACAATGGCAAGAAAGAATCTTGGACTGTGATTGGTCACTTTAGGGCTGGACCCATGGTGTTATCCCAGCATAACACCATGGGTATAGTCTCAGCACTGTGAACCAATTGATGATACTTTGGATTTTTCCATCCTTATTTGCATCTTCTCTTAAGAAACAAAAATATTCTTTAAAATATATTTTTTTTAATTCTGCATATAACAATACATTGTATAATAGGAATAATGCCCTCCAGAGTGTGTGTTGTGCTAGGATAATGCCATGCTTGGGACGTTGGACGCACTCAGCCTGCGGTCTTGTGCCTAACCCTCCCAGGTGTGGCATTATCCCAGCACGACACACATCCTGTCATGCATTATCTCTTTATTATATATAGGGACACATTTTGATAGATCAACAAAAGCATTACACATTTTAGCAGTATGTAATCATGCATTAGTAGTTGACAATGTGACTTCTAATGCTTCAGAAAAGGTGATTTGAGTTCTAAATCGGAATAATGGCAAAAAATTGATCAGAGACAAATCCATCAGTTTGTCTTGCTCAGTAACCATTCCAGCTATTGTTAATTTTTCAGGGGGGTGAAACCAATAATATCAACTCTCTAACTGTGCTGTGACATAATAAGCCCAGAAGTTTAGACATCCTACCCCCCCATCTCTGCTTAGATATAGCTTATCAAGGGCAATCCTAGGTTGAGCCCCTTTTGATAAAAACTTTCTAATTAATTTTTCCAAGTCCTGAAATGATTGCTTCTTTATTATTATGGGTATAGATTCAAAAAGAAACAGCAATTTTGGAAGAACATTCATTTTTAGTATGTTAACTCTCCCTATTAAAGCCAAGGGGAGGTGTTGCTATTTTTCCAAATCCCTTTTTTTATCTTATGTATTAAGGGATCAAAATTTAGTTGAAAAATCCTATTCTTTTCTTTTCTTTTCTTTTCTTTTCTTTTCTTTTCTTTTCTTTTCTACTAGCAAGGTTATTCCCCAGTACCTAATTTTGTCTCGATTTATTTCAAGTAACTGAGGATCCATTAAATGCACTGGGTCTCCCAAATACAACAGCTCACTTTTGCTCCAGTTAACCAGGTAACCTGAAAGCAAACTAAACTCCGTAAGGACCTCCTTCAGGACCAGAAAAGCATGATTAGGGTCACTGAACACCAATAAAATATAATCAGCATAAAGCATATTAATAATCAGCTCTTGAATGACCATGGCCTCCAATCTATGGGCCATAGCTCTTATTTTAATAGCCAAAGGTTCCAAGAATAATGCAAAAAGGAATGGAGAAAGTGGGCACCCTTGTCTAGTCCCTCTTAACAGTTTGCAAAAGGGAGAAATACTGGCATTTGTTCTAATTCTAGCAAGTGGGTTTGTATATATTAATTGAATCCAGTTTAAAAAATTACCTATAACCCCCAAAATTTCCAGGACCTCCACTAGGAATGACCACTGCACCCTGTCAAACGCTTTCTCAACATCTAATGAGAGTAGTGCAGTGTCCACTCCCAGAAAGGCCTGCATAAGCCCAGAAGCTTTCCTTGTAGTGTGTTGGAGTCTTCTCCCCTCTATAAAACCCACTTGATCTTCCTGTACCAATTTTGGAATACGTTTTGCCAATCTATTAGCTAATATCTTGGCAAACATTTTGTAATCACTATTTGGGAGAGATATGGGTCTACATGACCCACAGTTTTCTGGGGGGTTGTCCTTTCTGAATAACAGCACAATCTCTGCTCATTAAATGAGGAAGGAAGGATGTCATCAGCCAAGAAAGATCAGAAAAGTATAACCGTATATGGGGCTATCTCCCCTGAAAGTTTTTTTATAAAATTCAAAAGAAAGCCATCAGGACTAGGGGCTTTTATCGTTAGGTAAGGCTTGGAAGGTGGCAATAATCTCCTCTTCTATAATATCTTTATTCAAAAACTGTCAATCTCGGTCAGACATCAATGGATAATCTAGAGTTGAAAGTTAAGAATCTGATCCCTTGTAACCGCATTCTCCGGGTTGTACAATTTCTCATAGAAATTATAGAAAATTGCATTTATATCTGAGTCATCCTCTGACCGTGTTCTATCCTCCTCTCACATAGCTGTTATATTATTTCTATTTTTTCTATTTTTATTTGATAAGTCAGTATTTTCCGGGGTAAATCCCCATAGAAATAATATTTAGCTCTGGCTTTATACATCTCTTTCTGCTCTTTCTTGCACAACTTTGTCTAAGTTATCTTTAGCAGCCAGATACTTTATTTCCGACTGTTCACACTGTAAGCTAATATGCTCCTCCTTGGCCGAGGCCAGCTGTTTTTCCAGATCACCAAGATGTCTATTACTGTATATAGTCTCTTGTTAACCCCTTGCTGTAACATGATCCACCCTCTTAAATATGCTTTAAGTGAATCCCAAACTATTTGATATTTAATAGCCTGATTGGTATTAAGCAACATAAACTATTGGATGTATTTTATACCTTCCCTAAACTCTGAGAAAATCCAGAGAGAGTTATCTAATTTCCAAGAGGCTATACTACCCTACTTTTCCTTCTGTTTTGACACAATACATTCTAAAATAACAGGAGCATGATCCAAGATTCTTATAGATTCAAACATCACCTTTTTATCTCTTAACAAAGTTCTAGAGAAACCAGAAAGTAGTCAATTCATGAAAAAGTTTTATAAGGTTTAGAATAATAAGAATACTTTTTTAAAGAGGGGTATAGCTGTCTATAGGGATCTACCAATCTTAAGTCTTTGGCCATCTGTTTTACCATGACCCCTGAGCATTTCTTCCTTTCCATAGATACTGGATAAATATCAATTAGTCCTGATGTCAAATTAATATCCCCCTATCACCTTAACATCGTCGAACTGAGAGATCTCCAGGAAACAAAATCTGAAAAAAAGACAGGGTCATCTTGGTTCGGGACATATATTGATGCCAAGACCAGTGAGTTGTTCTGTAAGGTAAGATGAACTATTACATATCAACCCAGGATATATTTAACTACTTTTTTACTATGTATCCTGTCTGCTTTTTTATAGAGATAGCTGTGCATCTTGCCAACTGGATAAAGGTGGAACAGAACCCTTTAGTTCCTAATAAGTTACCAAAATAAATGGCATCTTTTTATCAAAGTGAGTCTCTTGCAATAGGATACAATCAGCATTTCTGCCTTAAGAATTTAAACCACCTTCCTTATTTTTATTCTATTCTTACACCCGTTAAGATTCCATGTCAACACTTTTAATGTCCCCATAAGTTTATATTTAAAAAATAATGGATGTCTCCATAATCCACCCATAAATGACTACTACTCTCAATATGCTGTGTTATATAAATCTGGTCCCTGGTTACCCAATCTTTTCCATGATCATTTTTTATATTTTTTTGAAAATTGCACCATCTTATATTACATTTATTTTTATTTTTCTGTTTTATTAAATTGTTTACCCTTTTCTTCCCCTATTTAAAAATCCCCATACCCCTCCTTCATCCTTCAACACCCTAACCTTATTAGCTATTGCTCCCTCCCCTACTTTATCTATGAAGAACCCATAAATGTAGAACCACTGGGGTAGGGAAATTGAAAAACCCAGGCATCCTAATAAAAAGCAGACACCTCTGCCCCCTCCCATTACGTTTGCTGAGTTGCTACAGTGCACTAGGGTGCCTCAAGAACAGAGAATAACTGTTTCCCCATCCTCTAAAATGAACCAACCCCCCTTCCCAAAAGTGAAGAAGTATAAGAAAAAAACACAGGAAATAAACAAGAAGTCCCTATCTCTAGAAAGAATAATTAATCTTTAGATCTCTTATTCAAATCAGTGCCCCCCCCAACCCCAGGAAGAGGAAGTTTGGTGTGGGGAAAACTTGCCATTAGTGACAAGAACTAAATTCCTATTTTATAGACCACTATTAATAATGCTTAACTTGTGGACCCCCCTGGATCCAGTGAACCTGAGGCTTGATTCAGCTTGTTTTTCAACATGTCCTCTACTTCATCTGGAGTGTGAAAGAAGTAATTTTTCCCATCAATATAGATTCTCAATTTCACAGGACATAACATTGTAAAGGAAACTACTTCCTTTCTGAGTCTGTCCCTTATTGAATCAAAGCTTTTTTCTTCATCAGGATAGAAGGAGGCATATCTGGAAAAATCTGGAGCCACATCCCATTATAGAACAGGCCTTTATCCACTCTTGCTTTCTGAAGGATTTTTTCCCTGTCTTGATACCTAATGGGCTTTACATACATAACGTGTGGCCTGTTATTATTTTGTTGTGAACCAAAGGCCCGATGGGCTCTATCAAGTTTCACTTTTTGGTGTGGATAAGGGAGGCCCATAACTTTGGATAACATTTCCTCACAATAGCCATGAGGGTTTCCTTCCTCTATCCCCTCAGACAAATTGCCAATCTTTAAATTAACCCTTCTTGACTTGGATTCCAGGTCCTCCACCTTCATTTTTAAGGCCTCCAGTTATTTATTACACTTTTCTTTGGAACTAACAATGGCAGGGAGAGTATCTTCCATTTTGCTTACATGTTGTTCGCATTCAGTTGTTCTTAAAACCAACATCTCAAACTTCACCATTATTTCTGAGAATTTTTGAGCCAATGCTGTAACAGCTATATTCAAGTTACCAAACCCTTGTCTCATTTCTTGCACAATGTCATTAGTGTAGCCTTTTTTTTCCATCATTCATCCCCGTCTCTGCCTCTTGATCTCCAGGTTTATTGCTTTTTTCCCCCCTCCTTCCTTCATTTGTTTCACCTCATCTGTATTTCCTTTTTCTTGATTTTTGTTGTGCCGGGTTTTAGTATATGATGCCATAGCATCTCCTTTAGGTTTACTTTAATTTTTTTTCGATTTTGAAAAAATATCATACATGCAAACCAGGGAAGCCAGAGGTGGAATGTTAATATTATCCTCTGAAGATGTTTGGCCCAAATAAAACAAATTGCTTTCAACTCTAGGTTTTTTAAAGGTTGGACTATCTTTCTTTCTATAGGCGATAGCTTAAAATACCCCAGATTGACTTATGGGTATTTTTCTTTTTTTTGTTATGAGTGTTTGCCCTTTTGGCCTGACTAAAAGAAGCAGTAATAGAAGTTTTCAGGCTGGACAATTCAGGGTCATCAAGTTTAACTGATTTATTCTTTTCCCCCATACCATCTGCATTAAACACATAAAGCCCCCTCCACCTGGGTTTTCCAGGCAGGGGGGTTATGCCTTTTTAATCTCCACTGCATTTTGTCAGCCAGTAACCTCTGCTTGTGCCTTTATTTGTGTCTCCTGAGAGTAGACTGCAATGTTGTTTGGAGTGCCCATCAACTGATCATCTTTCTTCTCCTTGGAGGTTAGATGTGGTGCAGCTGAGACTCCCATTGTAGGATCTGATTCGCTTGTTTCCTCTGAAGTGGCAAACACTGACTGAGCAAACTGCATTCAAACGAGAGGTACATGCCCCTCCATGGCTTGTATATACCGGCGGATGTCCAATATAGCTCCAAAGCTTTACTCAATGTGAGCCACCAAAATCTGAAAGGACTGGCAAATAAAATAAATCACCAGAAACAAGTATACATTTCTCCCTCTAACTCGATGTTCTGGAGAATGGTAGGGAGAACGATATCTTCACACACTGCTTGTGCACTCAGCTGAACATTCTGGGAACTTCAGAATGCTCCGCCTCTGTGACTGTGTTAGAAAGATTAATTTTTTTGATGCAATCCACCTTATGAAAGCTGCTTGGGACAATGTAATCATAGAAACAATCAGCCACTGTTTCCGTAAGGCAGGATTTAGTAGAGAAATGGAAGTGGAAGGGCCCAAAGTACAGCTAGAGATGCTGGCGGTCCCACCACTTATGGGGCTATCTGAGTCAGAGTTTGATTCCCTGTGCCACCTTGGTGAAAGTGGTCCAGAGCCTACAGTATATGCTGTTGAAGAAGTTGTGGAAGCAATGAGGGATTCTCAGTCAGAAACCCAGGAGTACATAGAAGATGATAATCAGGATTCCCAGGAGGAAAAGCCAGTGATAAGTGTGGATGTTCGAGCTGTAGTAGCTACCCATTGCTGAGTGATGGAGCAGTGTACTGACATCATCCAAGCCTTGAAAATCCTCAGCTGAACAGAAAAAGACTGGCATCCCTAAACTATCTCCTATGGGAAGCAGAGTAAAATAACTGATTTCTATCTGAGGAATTAATATGATGTCCTGAAAAAACACAAGCACCTCCCTACTCACCTCCCTACCCTCGAACACAATGGAGCGCATACTTTACTGTCAAAATAAAGTTCAATGTTTTTAACAGCATGAAATCACAAAGCACAAAGCACTTCCCTCCCTTCCCTATCAGAGCACATGGAGCACAGCAATTCAATAAAACAAAACAGCACTCTACCATATCATGAAAAGCATTACAGCCCCTGACACTTTGCCCCGGCAAAGCCAATTTTAGCTCTACCAGTTATGGAAGACATCGGGAATAATGGACAAATTGCCTTGACACCAATGAGTCTGTTATAACAGGTTTTCACCGTAACTCCCACTTTACCGAACCATCTCCTTATGAGCATTCTGTTATATATGTAGATTTAGGATCACAACACAGTACTTCACAAGACTTCATTGAGGAATACAGACTATAAACAGCAACAACACGAAAAATATTTTTTTTCTTTTTTTACACCAAAAATACACAACAGGGATTTTGGGGACTAAGGGGTCACATACAGGATGCAACAACTCAGGTACTTATAAAAATGTTACAATTGCATTCTCCCATTCTATGCACCTGGTCTTACCATTCCTCAGCCTCCCCCCAAAGTTCTCCTATTTGCGTTCCCTCAAGAAAGGCTCCTTGATACAGTTCAAGGAGTATATCCTGCAATGTGATTGGTCCCCTCTAGATACTGCTACTAGCGCTAACAGTGCTCCAGCTTTCTTTACTTCCACTTTTAATTGTGACATTTCTGCCCTGTATAGCAAACATCTATTAAAAGGCCCTGGAACCCCTTGGATTACTCCTGCACTCCTTGACCTCATGCACCCTTGTGACAATCTCCGGTACAATGCCCTCGCATCTGGTTGTACTATAGATAGGCAGAGCTACAGGGCTGGGAGAAATCTCTGCACCAGAGAAATTTGTTGTGTTAAAGTGTCCCATTTCCAAGTTCACCTCACATCCTCATGGGTGGAAAGAGGAAATTCTGGGAAAATATTAAGGACCTGACTGGAAACCCGAACTCTTCCCCCCTCCATGCTGAACAGCAATAGTGTTATCTCCCAGGATCTGCAACTTGTTGCAAAAACCTTTAACACTGCTTTCTGTGACTTTAGTGGAGTTCTCTCCCCAAATTTTTTCAACACTCCTCTTAACTCCCCCCATCCCCACCCTCCAGTATACCTCCATTCCACTTTAGGACTATTTCTCCTCATGAAGCTAAATCTTACCTCACCAAGGCCTTGGGGCAATCAAGATTTAGTCCTGATTCTCTGGATTTGAAGCTCCTGCTATTGACCCTGGATGTTGTTCATTCCCCCTTATCAAAATTCTTAATCTCTCCCTTTGCTTGGGATAATTCCCCTCTCAATGGAAATCTGCTGTTGTTAGTCATCTTTAAAAGTGGTAATAGAACCTCCCACAATAATTATCACCCTATCTCTACCCCCCAATTTCCAAAGCCCTTGAAAGGATTGTTTCTGATCAACTGTCTGAAAATCTCCTGAAATACAACCTTCAATGTATGCAGCAGCATGGGTTCAGGCTGGGCCACAGTACTACCAATGTGCTTTTGGGGTATACATAAGGCCCAGGACCATGGCCACCTAGTTGGATCTGCATACATAGACCTAACTAAATCCTTTGCTACAGTCAACCACATGCTTCTAATTGATTCTCTCTCATCTCTAGGCCTTTCTATGGATGCCACCTCCTGGTCTGCCAACTACATGAGTGGCCACTTACAGAGGGTAAAAATCAAGGATACTTTCTCCACCTGTTTACCAGTTCACTTAGGTGTCCCACTAGGCTCAATTCTTTGTCCTCTCCTGTTCAGCCTGTTCCTCAACTCCCTTCCCCAAGCCTGCTCTGGGAAGATGTTACTTTATGTGAATGACACAGTAATCCACAGTAGCCATCAGGACCCCACCCCTTCACAGAAAGACCTCCAACTGTTTTCCTCAGAATCTGAATCATGGTTCTCCAGCCAAAAACTTATTTTAAACTACAAAAAAAATGGTATTTGCTAAGCCACATAACAAATACAAAGGCACTCTCCTAAATATTCTTAACTGCAAGCTCACACCCCTGGAAGAGATGACTCACTTCAAATATCTTGGTGTCACTCATGACTCTACCCTCATCTTCCAGGTGCATATTGACCAGGTATGTAAGGTGGTAAATATCAGGATTGGACTTCTCTATAGGCATAGGTCATGCATGCCTCCTGCAGCCCTGCATCTGGCTGTAACTTGCTCAGTGCTTTCCATAGTCATCTATGGCATTGTTAAAACAACTAGAACTTTTCTTACTAATAGAACACTTCTAACTCAACAGGAGTAAGTGACTGTTGGGAATAAGTAAACATATACTTTATTAGAAGTGGGAAGTCTCATTTAGGGTAAAAGAAAAAAGAAAGCCTGTGTGTTTTTCTGTGTTGGGGAAAGGGGACTGTATCAACTTCTTAATTTGCTAAGTCAGGAACAGAGAAGTTAATTGGATTGTGTGTCTTAAGCAGTAGAAAACCAGGTGTCTCCAATTACAGTTCCCTGCTAGCTTTTGGCAGACAAGAATCTTGCTTTCAGAGCAAGGAGCAGCTGACTAAAGAGGTAGAACTTTTCTTACTAATTGCCCTCCTTCCCTCCCACCCTTAGCTAGTTCCACTTTTTATAGGCTCTGGATTTGACTGACAATAGGAACATCCTGTTTGGCAGTAGGAAGGGAAGGATCACTGAGACACATAAGTTTCCTCATCCTTGAAGGAAAAGAGTATCTCTCCCTCCCACCCAGCTGCTGGAGGTCTGACTGAGAAAGGAAAAAGGAGACTACTGAAGAATACAGGAAGTTCCTGTCCCAGAACAGGAAAGGCGAGAGGAAAAATAAAAAGAAGGAGGAGAGAGTAAGCATACAAAGCAACAGGAGAGGAACACCAAAATGAGACATGATGGGAGTGGTGCAGTGCAATGACTGTGGGGCAGCAGTCTTCCAGGATACATTCTGGACACTGCGATGTTACCTTATTTGTAGGCACCTCTCTGGTCTGAGGGAGGAGGTTGCCCATCTCCAGGCCAACCTGGGTAGGATTCATGAAACTTCCTCCCTCACCCAGGGACCACCAGGGCTACCACAGCTGCCTCACAGGTTGCCAAGAAAGAGGAGCGGTTGGACCAAGGTGAGCTCAGGGAGGGAGAGGGTGGTGGAACAGAGGTGCATCCCTCCAGTTGTTCCTTTCCACAAATCACAAGCTGTTCTGGTAGAGAGTGGTTCCTCTTTGGAGACACCTGCAGTGGAGACCAAGGAGGATGCTGGGAACCTCCACAAAGAAGACCCACAGGAGGGTGACTCAGTCATTAGGGTGGTAGAACTGGGGAGGGAGGGAAGAGGGAGGTAAGGTGCCTGCCTGGCACCACAGCTTGGAGGGACAGGGAGAGAATCCTCAGAATCACAGGAGCAGCTGCACAGGGGAGGTAGCTGGATGTAATTGTCCACCTAGGGACAAATGACATGGCTGGGAATGGGATCAGAGCAGATCAAGAGGAGTTTGTGGAGTTGGGGAGGGGTCCTAGACAAGTAGCATGTACAGTAACCTTCTCAGAGGTGCTGCCTGTCTATGATTAGGGTGATGCTAGGGTACTCTGCACCATGGGATTCAATGAATGGTTGAAAAACTTGTGCAGAGCTCATGGTTTTGGCTTCATTGGGGACTGGGGGTCCACTTGGAGGGATACAGGCCTATATTGGTTTGATGGTCTGCATCTGTCCAGGATGGGAACCAGTATCCTAGGTGATAGGTTTAAATTCTTCATTGGAAAGCATTTAAACTAGCAAAGGGGAGAGGCACTGAAAAGGAGCAGGGAAATCCCAGCATCCCCCCACAAAACACGGTAGTTATCGAAGCAAACATCAAGACAGAGAAGTCAATAGGGAACAGGACAGGGGTAAATGGAGAAAAAGGCAAAGGCAGTAAGGAAAGGGAGGGGGCTAAAAGGGGTAAGGCCATCCAAAAATGGAGGGTGATGAGTATCAATGCCTGTAGTCTGTGTAACAAGCTCCCTGAACTAGTGGCCTTGATGGAAGAGGGACATCTGGACATCGTAGCAGTCACAGAAACATGGTACACAGAGAACCATGACTAGGGTGTCAACATACCAGGGTACTCAATCCACAGGAGGAACAGGGAGGGTAAAAGAGGAGGAGGAGCAGCTCTCTATGTAAGGGAAGGGATCAAAGCAATGGAACTAAAGAGTAAACAGGGAGTGGAGGAGGCACTGTGGCTCACCCTGGAGACTGGAAATGGCACCACAATCCACCCGGAGGTTGTATACAACTTGGGGGGGGCAATGGATGAGGAAATGATAGCAGGCATCCTTAGAATGACAGAAAAAGGAAAGATTTTGTTGATGGGGGACCTGAATATGCCAGATGTTAACAAGAGCACCTTTGCTGCAGCCACATACAACAGCAGGGTCATTCTCAATGCCCTACAGGGGGCATGCCTCAGACAGCTAGTATTGGAACCCATTTGGGAGGGAGCAATCTTAGACCTGGTACTCTCAAACAGGGACAGAAAGACAATCTTGGATTTAGAAGTGGGTAGCTATCTGAGAACAAGTGACCACCAAACAGTGTTGTTGACAATAAACACAGCCATAGAGTCAAGCCACACAAAAGCAAGAGTATTGGACTTTAGGAGGGCTAAATTTGGGAAAATAGGAGAGTGCCTCAGAAAAGCCATAGCAAACAGGCAAGCAGAAGGGGTGGAGGAACAATGGTAAACAATCAAAACACCCATCACAGAGGCAACATGCCTTTGTGTGATGCAAATCAACAAAACAAAATGAAGGAAAAAACACAATATTTCTTAAAAGAGGTGGTGGGGAAGGTTAGGGAGAAAAAGGTACTGTAGCATTCAGGAAGTATAAGGAAACACAGAAGAAGCAGGATAGAGAACTGTACCAGTTAAAGCAAAAGGAAGCAGGCAAGGCTGTCAGAATAGCAAAGGCCCAAACTGAGGAAAAGATAGCCAACTCAGTTAAGAAGGGGGATAAAACCTTCTATAGGTGCATTAGGGAGTGAAGAAAGACCAAGGGAGGGAAAGTGAGGCTTAATAAAGGGAAGGGGTGGGCAGACGGTGAAAGTGAAAAAGCAGGGATACTGAATGAATACTTCTGCTCAGTATTCACAAAAGGAGAGGAGGAGGGGGAGGTATCTAAACCAAAGAATAGAAGCACTCTGGATAGGGGGGTCGATACAAAACCATTCACAGAAGAAAGGGTCCTGAAAGAACTCTTAAAACTGAAGGTGAACAAAGCAATGGGGCCTGATGGGATTCACTCCAGAATTCTAAAAGAACTAATGGGAGAACTAGTGACACCACTGACTACCCTTTTTAACAAATCATGGGAGGATGGTGTGATACCTGAGGACTGGAGGAGGGTGGCTGTGATTCCCCTTCACAAAAGTGGGAGCAAGGCAGAAGCAGGAAACTATAGACCAGTTAGTCTGACCTCAGTTGTTGGGAAAATGATGGAATCATTTCTGAAGGAAAGAAATGTTGAGTTCCTAGAGGCCAGTGGGGCACAAGACCCAAAGCAGCATGGACTCACAGCGGGAAGGTCAGACGAATCTAATAAATTTTTTTGACTGGGTGACCAAATGAGTTGTAGACCAGGGAGGGGCTGTGAACATGGCCTACCTAGACTTCAGCAAGGCATTTGACACAGTACCATACAAAAGATTAATATACAAGTTAGTCAGCCTTGGAGTGGGTCCCAGGGCTGTAGCCTGGGTAAAACATTGGCTGGACAACAGGACACAGAGGGTCATAGTAAATGGAGTCCAATCCGAAGAAAGGGAGGTTACTAGTGGGGGTACAGCATGGTTCGGTACTGGGACTGGTCCTCTTTAATGTCTTTATAGGTGACATTGCAGTGGGACTGGAAGGGAAAGTATGCCTCTTTGCAGACAACACATAGATCTGCAACAGGGTTGATACACAAGACGGAGTGGAAAGGATGAGAAGGGACTTGGCAAGGTAGAAGAAATTGTCAGAAGTATGGCAGCTTAGATTCAGTGCAAAGAAGTGCAAAGTAATACACCTGAGAAACAAAAACCCATTGGACGAGTACACAATATGAGGGGAGGCACTAACAACAATTAAATTGGAAAGGGACCTGGGGTAGTCATATCAGATGACTTAAAAGTAGGCAAGCAATTTAAGAAGGCAGTAAGGAGGGCTGGGGGATACTGGGAAGCATAGGGAGAGGCATCACTAGTAGATAACAGGAAGTTGTTATCCTACTGTACAGACAGTTAGTGAGACCCCACCTGGAATCCTACATGCACTTCTGGAGACCTCATCTCTGCAAGGACATAGAATGGAGGTAGTCCAGAGGAGGGCAACTAAAATGGTGTAGGTTCTGCACCAGAAGCAATATGAAGAGAGTCTTAAGGAGTTTAATATGTATACCTTCGAGGAAAGGAGGGAGAGGGGGGACATGATAGAAACATTTGTGTACCTCAAGGGAATTATTAATGTCCAAGAGGGTAGCATCTTTCAGAAAAAGAGATGTGCAAGAACAAGTGGGCACAATTTAGAGATGGGGGGGGATGGCTCAGGGACAATGTAAGGAAGTATTTTTTCACAGAGAGGGTAGTGAATGCATGGAATGGCCTTCCTGAGGAGATCATTTGTGGGGGAATTCAAGAATGAATGGGACAGGCATAAAGTAATTCTTTTGGTGGGTAGGAGGATGTAGGCTGTTGGTTAACTAGAATCTGCAGCTTATCCAATAGGTAGGGAAATGAGCAGACTGGGTGGGCCATGTGGTCCTTATCTGCCATCAAAATCTATGTTTCTATGTTTCTCAGCCCTTAGAAGGATCAAGATCTCCCTAAATAAAGCGTGTCATCTGGTTGCCGGTTGTAATCAACTCGCTCACACTTATAAGATATATAAACAAGCAGACTGGTTGAATTTTGAGGGAAGGCTTTTGTATCACACTTACCTGTTAGCCAAAAAAATAGCTACTGGCCCCATTCCTTCTATTGACTAACATCTCCTTAATTTGGAACCTGCCACCAGCTCCACCAGAAACTCGTCTAAAGCATCTTTCCTAGTTCCGTTTTATAGGACTTCCTTGGGGCAGATGGCTTTTATGTATAGTGCTCCTTTCTGGTTCAATGGTTTGCCCTTGGAGATTACCTCAGCCTATAAACTATGTCCATTCAAAAATATGCTCAGACAGTATCTCCTTGCTGCCAGTCACTGTGACTGTTTCTAGCGTCTACATATATCTAATTTTGTAACTCACCAAACCCGAAACTTCTTTTAAGTTAGACAATGCCTTTTCAGACTGCAGTTTCCTCCATTTCCTCCATTTACTCTCACTCCTCTCCCCTTCTTCCCACTCCTGCCTCCACCTGTTTTTCCCTGCACTGCCTCTCTACCTCCCCCCCAACTCCTTCTAACTGTCTCCAGTGGACTTCTCCTCTTGTCCCTACTCCTTTAGCCTGCAACCCCTACTGTACAATGTCTATACATTGTATTCTGTACTTTTTGCCTCTAGTGGTTTATACTTATTGTTAACCCTGTGCCTTGTTTAGTATGTAAATTTGTTGTTGCATCTTAACTGTACCCTGGTTGCATCCAGATTGCATTTTGTTTTATGTACCTGTTGACGTGGAGCCTTTGTAAATGAGTCTCTGTCTCAAAGATTTGTAATTCCGATATTCTCAATAAATAAATTTAAAAAAAAATGGTGTACACAAAAACTATAACTTCAATCAATAAAATATAATGAAATCAATATATTCAAACCACACTGACAAAAATAATTCAGTAAACCACATCTGTTACAGAACTACAATTACAAACTGCAGAAAACAGGAAAAATAACTTGCACAAAACACTGATTACAAAACCAGTAATGTTCAGGCAGAAAGGCTCCCTTTTGTTTACTGCTGCTATCTGCTAACACAGCTCCCCTCCCAAAAGCACTGCCTCACTACATACAATACAGAAAAAAACTACAAATGTAAAGTAACTTAATCAGAAACAATTCCACAAATAATTGGTAATCTAGAGGCAAAAGGCACACTAGATATTTTAGGGAATGAGTTGGTTGAAAAACTGCATGTTTTAAATGCTTTTCAAAGGTTTTTGGGCACAGAGATTCAGAGCAGACTTAAAACCAACTCTCTCTCTTTATAAGACCGCACTGAATTCAGCTAGGCATGGCAATACAGCTCATTGTACCACTGTACGACCTCCAATCCCATGGGTTATTACAAACTTTGCCTAAGGGGCACAATCCACAGGCAAAGTTAATAAATTCACTAAATTCACCATTTGCAAGGTTCTAGTTTTATTTATTTTATTTTATTTATTTATTTATTTAAGATTAGTTATTTACACCTTTGAGCCAAGGGGCTCTTTTACTAAGGTTCCAAGTCAGTTTAACACAGGACAATACATATGGTACAGGCAAGTTCACACGGACAAGACAGTAATAAACAGAGATCCAGATCATTGTCAGATACAGAGTGCAAGAGGCATGCAGCAGCATGACAATGGATGTGGTACAAAGCTTGTTAGGTGCAGTACATAGCTTAAGAACACTTGAAATACATAAATGCAAGATAGATAACAGCAGCAAGATATTGCAGTATAGTGTGTGGTATCATGCTTGTTTAGGTACTCATTAAATAGGTGCTAGTTAAATAAAGCAGCAACATATTATTAGGAGCTATGAAACTCATAAAATAGTAGGAGCAATACATTGCATATAGATGCAGACCAGGTAGTGTACATTCCATTACTAGGTGGGTTGACTTAGGGGAAGCAGAATGAGAGATTAATTAGGGGCATTGGTGGCAGTATCCATTAAAAGGGCAACTGAGATTGAGCAACTCAAATATGACTGACTCAGTCTCAACGTCTGTGTTGTGGGCTACCCTGGAAAGGGAGCAACGACCAAAAAGGAAGCTGACATGGGCAACGAGAATCACATCATGAGGAACGGAAGAGGAGAGAAGGTATGTGGAAGGCACTGCAGCAGAAAGCTGTCAAGCTGGCCATGTGGCATGGTGATGAGGGTGGCTGGTTATGGTTGGGAGGGTGCAGGGTTTGGGTCTGGGGAGGCATGAGAGTTTTTGCAGTCATGGTGGTTTCTATTTTTTATTTTCTACAAGCCCCCCCCCCCACGAAATGCATACCCACTGGAGTTAAGAATCTTTAGTTATTGGGATGCAGGAGGCGAAGTGGATGTGGGTGTCCCACAAACATAGAGATCCATGTCACTGCCATTGTTTCAGCTGTGAGTGGACATTACTGTTTTTATTTTCACCAATGTACACTCACCCTAACGGTGATCACCGTTTGGTGATGACCCTTAAGACATAGAACTGCTGGTGGCTGACTCAGTAATGGGGGTGGTGACAGACAAAGATGGCTTTGTCAGGAGGAAGGGTAGCTGACAGGACAGCGATGAGCCAGGTGGTAGGCAGGAGAGGTGGGAATCTAGATGCAAGCTTGAAAGGGGGTCATCTGTGTGGTTGAGCAGAAGCCAACCATGGCTAAGTGGGCAATCACAGTCATTTGCTTGGGATGGGAGAATACAGAGCTCTTTTTTAAATGAGCCCAGCTTGCCAGTGTCGATGATGGAGGCAGTGAAGTCTTTCATCCAATGAGGTCCTTGGTAGGATAGAGATCTCTGGGCAAAAGTGGTATGTTTAAATGGGACTTAACAGGACCTGGAGTGCACCCTTAGCTGCGCTTCTCATTGTTTTTGAGTACTGGGCATGTTGGAAGATGCTTGCCGTGGATTCGAGTGGGAGTCCTAGGAGGGTCTTTTTGCCTAGCAGACAAGCCTGGTATCTAGCCCTAAGATGAAGTGGGAGACATCCAGTATCAGTGTAGAGTCTGTGTGTATGTGTCAGCTAGTCTACCCAAGGACCAGCCTGCAGGCCTTGTTTAAGAGCCCTTTTATCCTCTTCAGGGCAGTGTCAGTGCCAGTGCTGTAGCTTGCCAGCCCATAATCAATAAAGGGCAGTACTGAGCTGCTCGTTATCAATCACAGAGCTCAGGGGACATTGTATTACTTTGTCTGTAAAGGATTCCAAGATTCACATTCATAGTTTTGATGATGTGGTCTATGTGTGAAATGATGGACAGTTCCTAAATATTTGAATGAACTAACTTGTTCCAGTGCATTTCCCCTTTTTAGCTGAAAATAATCAAGGGGCCAATTTTTTTCTTGGTCTGAGTCACTGTAAACAGCAAGTCTTTAGTCTTTTTGTAGTTAAGTAGAAGTCTGTTTTGTAGGACCCACATTGCAAGTTTTTGAAAGCTGCCCTGGAGTGCCGTGGTTATTTGGGTCAGTTGCTTGCTCGGAACAGAGATCATGGTGTTGTCTGCATTTAGCAACATGCTTGCTAGGCAGGCAGAGGGTAGCGAGTTTATGAACAAACTGAAAAGCTGGAGACCAAGTATGGACCCTTGTGGGACTCCAAGGGTCACCTCCCTCGGGTCGGATAGTGTTCTGTTTATTTTCATGCACCATGTTCTGAGTGAAAGTTAGCTACCAAACCAAGATACAGTTTCAGGGGGCAGGCCAAGGGTCAGTAATTTAGCAAGGAGGAGCTGCTGGTTTACTGTATCAAATGCTTTAGTGAGATCTATGAATATGTACCCCATTGCCATGCCATTTGTCCAGTGCATTGTACAAGTGGTTAGTAAAGTCTATCAGCGCAGTCATGGTGTTATGTTTTTTCTAAAACTCATATTGTTGTGCACATAGGAGGTTATACTTATTCAAGTAGTCATTTAATTGGTTTGGTACAATCTGCTGAAGGGGTTTTGAGAGATGGGGGTAGTATGGATATGGATCTGTAGTTTGTCAGGCTGGTTCTGTCCCTGTTTTTGAATATGGGAGTGACAAGTGCTGAATTCCACCTATCTGGGAATACTCCTGTTCTTAGGGATAGGTTGAAAATTGTTGTAAGAGGTGAAGCTAGTTCATCAAGTGTGAGTGCTACAAGCTTTCAATGGTTTTAAGGCAAAGTTGAACTTCGCCTTGCAGATTAAATTTGTGAATTATGACAAATTCTCAAATTTTTCCATGGAGCAAAGTTTTCTAACTTTGCCCACTATTGCCATGCATGTATTCGGCTCTCAAGATTTTGCAGCCAGTATGGAGAACAACTCACTTTTTTGCATTAAAACCCCAGTTGCCACATATGAGACCATCTTTCTTACCTTACAAGGTCCACCCGCAACTCTCTTACTACAGTACCTTCTTTGCATTCACCATCCCACAGAGTTTGGCATTGTCCATAGAGAGGTAGATCTTATCACTCTTGCCCTCTAGTCTGTCACTAATGAAAACATTGAACAACATAGGTCCTAGTAATGATCCCTGCTATGCCTCACTGATTACTTCCTTTGATTCTCCTCTCTCACCACCACCCATTGGGTACTTCCACTGTTACAATTTGCCATGCATATAGTCAGTTTTCTACATGCCCTTAAGTCCTCCAACACTTTGATTAATCTCTTATGTAGAATCAAGTTAAGAAGGTCTTAATGTAATTTAAATACAGTGTTCCTGATTTTCAAAGCATTGGCAATGATGTAAGGTGCTTGCATCCAAGAGAACTGACACAAGGGTCTCCCTGCACTGCAGCTTGCATCATTAGAAATAATACAGCACAGACTGTACCAGCTGGAGGACCACTTGCACCAGCCAAGTCTTTACGATGGATGCATTGGTGTGGCATGGCAGGAGAGCGACCGTGTCATGGCAGTGCAGCAGCATCCCTTAACATAGGATTTTGATGACCCCCCCCCAAAAAAAAGGCACATGGCCTGCTACAGTTAGACCAGCCCAGAGATGATCTAACAGGCTGTACACCATCACTGAAGCCATTGCTGGGTGGGAGGTGGACCATGCGCCCTGTTGTGGACAGTGCAAGTGGAATCCTGTGCCCTCACCACACCTAGACACCTGTCCCATCACCAATGGAGTTGCAGTTGGTGCCCTCTGAGTCTTTCCTCCCATGGGGCCAGTCATATGACTGCTTCACCAAAGGACCAGTCCCTGGCACTGTGGTGGCCATCCTTTCTCCACATCCTGGATCTGTCACCACCCAACTCTCCAGCCCACCCCATCCTGCTCTCCACAATCTCTGCCAGTCACCTGGTTGTACGTCTAGCAGGTCTCTGCCTCAGCTGCTTCTACTGCACAACTGTCCCCCACCTTGTGGCCTGCCCCCCCATGTTCTGTTTGTTCAGCACATAGGCAACTTGCAGCACACTCAGGGACTTTGGTGCCAGGACCCCTGTTCTACTTAAATCAAGCGCTGGGTCCTTGCTGCACCTGAGTTTGCCGCAAGTAAGGGTTTGGTGCATGGTGCATGGTGCACCAATCTAAGGGGGTGTTTGAAAATCGGTCCCAATATATCTGCTGACTTCCCTCCATTTGCCACCTTCTTCACCTAGTTGAGGACATTAATCAAGTTGGTCTTGCATGATCTCTCAGTCATGAATCCATGCTGCCTATCACCACGATGACTGTTCACCTCTAGGAATTCAATCAACCACTCTTTCAAGATAGTCTCCACTGTCTTGCCCACTATCAAATTCAAACTGACAGGCCTGCAGTTCTCCAGGTCCTCTCTAGGTCAACTCTTATACAACAAAAGCTGTTCCCCACTCTAATAGCACTACTTCAGTATCGAACAGACTGTTAAAAAGGTCCATTAGTGGTCTTTGCTGGTTCTGTAGCCAGTTCTTTTAAATCTCTTGGGTGCATGCCATTCAGTTCTGGAGACTTGTCCACCTTAAGGGTTTTTATCCCCCTTATGACACTGTCTACCATGATCCTTACCTCTGACATAAGTTTTCCCCCATCATATCTTCTCTTGTGGCAATTTCACACCTTTCTCTATAGTACAGATGGAGCAGAAGTATTCATTCTGCACCTCTATTTTATCCTCACTGCTGTTCAACAACCCAGTCATTCTTTTATTTAACTATACCCTCCTTAGTAGCCCCATTTCCCCTAGTATATAGAAAGGTCTGCCCTACTTTTACTCCTCCTGCAAATGTTATCTCCTTTCTATCTTTTACTTGACTGACCACCTTCACAGCCTCCTTTGCCTTTCCCACATGTATTTTCCTGTCTCCTTCCTTCAAGGACATCCTATATCTCTTATATGAATCTATCTTTTCCTGCACCTCCTTTGTGACATCTCTGGTGAACCAAATTGGCCTCTGGGATTTGGCTTTTTTCCCTCTCTATTTAAGGCAAAGTTCTGAGGCTTTCCTGATCCCATCCTTGATCATGGCCAAGTTCTGCTCCACATCCGTGTCTTCTCCAAGCTTACAGTACATAGACTGTCCCTTTGTATCCTACCCATTGAGTTGAAGTCAGCGTTGTTAAAATCTTGTAGTGTACCTGCATTTTCATATTTAGGGTCTCTTTTTCCATCTCAATGTGGAACCGCATTGTCTCCTGAACACTACCACCAACTGGTTCCCTTACTTTTATATTTCTAACATGGTCCCCATTGGGTAGCACTAAATCTAGAGTGGTATCTGCCCTAGTGGCTTCATTTTCTCCTTGGACAAAGAACCCATCATGAACTGTAACAAGAAAGAAACAAACTGCCAGCAATGGGTACACCCCAATCTATCTTTGTGCAAGTTATGGTTACCCCCTATTACCACTTCCCCCTTCTCTGCAGCTTGCCTTATCATGTTCCCTATCATCCTGTTGAGGAGTATGAAATACAATAACCGAACCTTAAATTCCTTACATGTGCTGTACATAACTGGACCCACTGTGTCTCTAGGTTATCTCTTCATCTCCCCCTAGAATCTTCCTTATAACTTTTATGTCCTCACAGATGTACAATCCCATACCCCCACCTTTTCCCTTGTCCCTATTCTTTCTAAACAAAAAGTGTATCCCTGATCAAAATATCCTAGTTGTGGATCAGGGTAATGCAATCCTTAGGGACTGCAGCTAAATCAACCCTTTTTTCTGTTAGCAAGGTCTGCAGATCAGCCATTTAGTTTACTAGACTTCTTTCCTTAAAGGACAAACTCACCATCACTCCTGTTTGCACTTTTCATTCCTTGAACTCCATACTCCTTCTTTCCCTATGTTCCTCATTGTCCTTCTGTCCATCCTTTGCTGCCCAATGTCCAAATGTTTCTTTTTTCCACATCTCATCCCTCTTCTACTCTTAACACCTAATACTAACTCTCTTATTCCATTTACATTCACATGGGGAGAGGCTGACTAGAACCTCTTCTGGAAAACCTAAGGTGCAGTGCCACTTGATGGCCCCTTTTCAGTTCAAATTTAGACTATGCTAATGTAATCTCCAGTTCTGTGACTAAGTAGTCTAGTTCCTTTCCTGCTTAAGTGTAACTGATGCACTGAGTCGAGCATTTTATTGTCTTAGATTCCCTCCCAGTTCCCTGTATCCCCAAACTCTTCCTCCCAGTAAAATACTTTTTGCTTGTTAATAAACTCTTCTATTCTACCATTTCTTGATGTACTGGATCTAGGAACAGGCATCACTTTGGGGAAGGCTACAGTTTTGGTTTCTTCCTTGTAAATGTGCCCTCTTTTCCTGAATCTTTCTTTCACTGATCCTAATTTGCAACCAGCTAAATCACATGATTTGTCTTCCACTCTTTATTTGTCCCCTCACAGTTTCTAACCCTGTCTCCTCTTCTGCATATGGCAAGGCAAGGCAAATTTTATTTAAAAAGATGCCCATCCCGGAGGCTCTGGGCGCCAAACATATAAAAATTTCATACAAAACTCAAAATCATTCTCCCCCTGTGATCTGATTATCCCCTCATCCTTACCTCCTTCAATCTATTTTAAATTGCCATTTGTTTATTCACCTGCTATCCCCTTCTATATTTCCTCTCCTTCAAATGGATTCCACCCAGTCATTAGGGTGCCACGTTTCCATGACGCTGTTCCCTGTCACTCTCACAACAAACTGCCTCAACAGTCCTTTACTATCTTAAATTTGCAATACAGGCCTCACAGATAGGGAGCTTCAACCATTCTCATAAAATATTCAGTCTGTACTGTAGACCTACCCCAGAGAGGCATCCAAATTAGGGGTGTACAAGTAAGGAATAGTATTTCCTGAATACCACTAGTAATACACTGCTCATTATTTGGATATGAATAATGAATAGTGACAGCATTCATGTCTATTCTTATTTGGGAAACACTATTTGTAAACAAACAAAAAAAAAGAAACAGCCCCCCCCCCCATTTTCCTATTAAGTACTATTTATTAAAAAAGAAGCAATACTACACTCCTTCCAAAGCCATTCATTTAAAATAGAACCCCCATCCCCCACCTTCTGCTACATTTCCAATGCCACCTTCCTATCCTCAGCTACCACAATTACATGTTTTAAAAAAAAAATCCCAAGATGGGCAACTGGCACAATCCACCCATCTTCATGGCTAACTGCCATCCTTAATGCTTTTTTTATATCAAAATCAATATTTACCCCACTATACCACCCTTGAAACACCCTCCTCTCACCATACCCCCAGCATCCAATTTTTCATTTAAAAGAAGGCCCCAGAATTGATGAAGGCAACCAACACAACCGCCCTCCTCCATGGCTGGCTGCCTTCTAGTGAAGGAAAGTGCTGCCATGCTTGCTTACATAGTAAAACAGCTGATTATGCATAGCAAAACAGCTGACTATGCATAGTATAACAGCTGTCTATGAAAAGTAGGCCACACACCAGGCACAGGACTCTCAGGAAATTAAACAGTGCAGCGTGCCTTATCCAAACTAGGGAAAGCAGTCCAGAATGTCAAAAGAGCCTGTCTAGTGCCATCATAAGCACTAAAGGCAAAAATCACTCTAGCTTCCAAACAGCTGATGTGAGAGCAGTTAAACAGTTCCAGAAATATCACTTAAAAGCCACTCAGAATGAACACCATAACTTTATTTCCAAACAGAACCAGCCTACTGATTGTAGGAGCAGAAGGAACAGGAGTCTTAGGAAATTAAAATGTTCAGCTTGCATTAGCGGGACTAGGGTTGGCAATCAAGAATGTCAAAAGAGCCTGACTGTCTCTGACTCAAGCACTGAAGGTACAAATCACTCCTGTTCTCAAACTGCTGATCTGCTAGCAATCAAACAGCTTCAAAGCAGTGTTTGAAAGCTGCTCAGAATGAGCACTGTAATTCCGCCCCCAAACAAACCAGCCTCCCAATTGGAGGAGAGAGGCACACACCAGGCACCGCATTCTCAGGAAATTAAACAATTCAGTCTGTCTTTGTAGAATTAGAGAGGGCAGTTTTTTCCCATGAAACTTTGCATTATGGGTGTATGCGTGATTTTGTATTTCTTTGAAACTTGGCTTTATGGCCAATGTCCTTTGGGGTAACCCTTGCCTCAATGTTTTTGCACTGATGTTCTTTGTCTTTTACTAAAAGACTTCTAGCAGGTTTTTTTTGTAAGTTTTTTTTTTCTTTGATAGTTTTATGTAGTTCTTACATTTCCATTTAAAAAGGTTTTCCCATAGATAACTGTCATAGAATAAATTGGTGGGGGGTCACAGTTCTTATTGTTTGAAGTTTAACCTATTGCAAGTTGTGCTGTCTTTGGTCATGGATGTGGTCACTATATTACATAATTTTGTATATGAGAGATTATTTCTGAATAGAAAAGAGAAAGGGGAGTCCAAAGACACTCCTCTCCATACCAGTGATACACAGTTGCCGTAAATGACATGGTCAGATATTTCCAGATATTTTGTGATATTTCTTATGAGATTTTTTCTGGTGGCCTTATAGTTGTACAGCAGGCAGGCATGGAATTTCTCAAGAGATAGCATAGGAATGTCAGGATTTTTTTTGTTAACTGGGTAAGGCCTACTAGGCACATGTGCCTGTTTTCAGGGGTGACCCGGAAGCACTGGGGAGGTTAAGTGACTTGCTCAGAGTCAAGCAGTATGAAAGTGGAGGCTGTATAAATCAAGCCCAGATCTGTCTTCAGGATGTACCAAGCTCATTCATAGCTTGTTACTGTAATATATATATATATATATGTCTGACAATGTTAATTTCAGCACCATTACATCCATGGAAACACTTAAGTATAGTCTCAGAGGGCCTCACAGTATCTGTTATATGGATGTCCAGATTAAGCAGTTTGCATTTGGAAATTTCTGTGTGGAAATGAACCATAGTTGACAACTGGGTTTTCAAGGTGAAAAAAATGGCTCATTTCTAGTTTCTTTAATTGTATTTGGAATACATTGGTCATGGAAATAGCCAAGTTAAAACTCACGTAAATGTAACCGGTATCTGATGGATTGTCAGATGAGCAGCAAAATATGAAGTACTGGATGATGCTTTCTTCAGGACAGCTTTACTGTATATATCAAATGGCCAGTTTAGCAGTGACTGTGGTCCTCAGTATTCAGAAATGCTACCCTGGCACAATGACTGATGTTCTTCTTAGATGCCTTAAAATCATGAATCATCCAACCTGCTTTTTATAGTTTGCTGTACAGTCTCAAAACACTCAATTTGGAAGTGCAAACAACTGTAGTAATCAACACTTTATCAGTGACTAAAGTTATAATCCACAGATAGCTGGTATATTTTTTGTTAAAGGACATGTTGATTCCATTAGTGCATATTTTCATAAGATTTGTGTGATGTTCATCCACATGCAGTGCGTATGATATATGGGATATACAATGGTGAGCTGTCATATAAATGATTTATCTACACAAGTGCTGTCTGACCTCAGGTAACCTCACGAGTTGCGTATGCCACGAGTGAGATGCCCAAGATCAAACAGCACAAATGTAGATAAATCATTTATCTGATAGTTCATCATTGTATATTTCATTTATGCAATAGGAATGCTATCTGTCAGTGCAGGGACATTTGCTTTTGATTGTTTATCTTTTTTGCACATTTGTCAAAAAAGTGAACAAAAAATTGCATTTTCTGCTCTTTTTTGCTAATTATAAAAAAATCTATAAGGAATCTATAAATGAAATACCACTCATTTTGTAAATCATTTTGTGCTGAACAACTTGCATGCTCACAGCACTATGCTATATTTTTTATTTTAAAGTTATTTGCATTTGAATATAGTTAGTACTGGTAATGAGTTCCGGAGTGATTGTGACATATCTACTAAGTGTATAAATCTGTATTATACAATGGCAAGAACATTTACTGGACTCTGATTGGTCAGTGTGTGCCTGAGACAGTGGTGTTATTACACAATAACATTACTGTGTTGATTTTTTGGATGATTGTTTGGAGCTACTTTTTTTTTTTTCAGAAACAAAGATACACTGCCTCACTAAAAATCTACTAAAAACATTTTTATTTTTTTTTTTTTGTTTTCTATAACATTGAGCCATTGTATAATTGCAATAAGGCACTCCAAGGTGTGTGTTATCGTGTAACAACATCACTCCTGGGGTGGTGGAAGCACTCGGCATCACCTCGTGCTTCAACCCACCACAGGAGTGACGTTATTACATGATAACACACACTTTGTCATGCCTTATTGCTTAAATGATGCATCTGCTATGTGTATAAATGTAAAAATTCACATTTATCACATAGTAGCTCAGATTTATCACGTAGGATTTATGTCCTTGCCTATTGTATAAATGCAGATTACCATCTGGCTATGAACTGGAATACTGGTGGATAGATAATCTGTTTTACAGTATGAAGATAAATACTTGGGGGTGTTCATTTCAGGACATTGTGTTGAACCATGGATTTGCTCAATGAGAAAGGACTTCATAACAGACCTGTAGACTCTATATAGGATACGGTAATAAATCATCAATTTCTAATTGATGAGTTTCTTATATATAATAGAATAAGACAAACTAGCTGGTTGCCTGTTGCATCTTAATGATCGACTGCAAATATATTATAAACAAATTATAAACTTTACTCCTTTTCCCTCAACATAAGGATAACCATGCCTTGTTTATTACATATGAAATGAAGAAATTGTCATTTGTCAAGTACAGATACTATTTTAATGCTCTCCTATTTGATGGTTTCACAGAAAATCCCCAAGACATTTTTAGACCAGCTGATAGAATCTTGGGAGACTGCTCATTCCATTCAAGCAACAATGATATAATTTTCCTCAGGGTCCTAGCAGATCAGTACACACATACAACCACACACCCATCACACACTCACCCACCCTTATATACACACACACACACACACTACTGTACATCAGATTGTAAAATGGCAACAGCTCATGTTTACTTTCAATTGTCTGAGGACCTTTGCTTTTTGAATTT
The DNA here is from genome assembly GCA_016271365.2 of Neoceratodus forsteri. Classification (NCBI taxonomy): domain Eukaryota; kingdom Metazoa; phylum Chordata; order Ceratodontiformes; family Ceratodontidae; genus Neoceratodus; species Neoceratodus forsteri. The sequence continues at coordinate 94,327,440 of CM057456.1, read as the reverse complement.
TACTGATACAACTTTACAGATAAAAAATTAGTTGCTTTCACAGATTAACCAATAATTTTTAGGGGACAATACTTTGAAATAAGGAGGAAGGTGTTGGGTCTTAATTCAGGGCAGGAAGAGAACAAAGGAAACAAAAATGTTCAGGTTAAGATCCTGTTGTTTTGTCGAATTTTTTTGGGGGGGGGATACTGAGCACCAAGTGTTGATCTGCGTAGGGAAATTGACAGCTATGTACTCATGGTGTTTTATTGGAATAATTTGATTAATGCAGGCCATCACCAAAACATTAGAAGCAAAGACTGATTTTTGAATGTCATAACATGATGTACTGAGCTGCTAGAACCTTGAGGAAAATGATATCTTTGTTGCTTGAATGGAATCAGCACTCAGTCAAGAATCTGCCAACTTGTCTGAAGAATTTTCTGTTAAATGTTCAAAAAAGACAAGCAGCAAAATCACATCTGAACATGATAAATGACTGTTCCTGCACATTACTTGCAATATATATGTATTTATTTATTTTTATTGACCGTGTAAGTGCACTAGGCAGATTCTGCCTATTTTCAGGCATGACCCAGGGGAAGGGGATACAGATGAATGTCAACTGACCTTGAACCAGATTAAGCTGTTGGTGGTATTTTTAGTGAGTGAGGGAAATTTGGCCAGGACACTGGGGAAACGTCCCCTACTCTTTTCGAGAAGTGCCATGGGATCTTTAACATCCACCTGAACTATCACCAGGACAGGCAGATGGGACCTCAGTTTAACATCTCATCCGAAAGACAGCACCTCAGGAGTGCAACACCCCCCTCATGCTGCACTACAGTGTCAGTATTGGGATATTAACCCAAGTGCCTGGTGTGGGGATAGAACCCACAGCCTTCTGATCTCCCAGCCTCAGAGGCAAGTGTGCTACCTGCTGAGCCACTGACACTGCTAATATGGAGTGGTTGTTCTCATGGTGAGCAAATACAATGTGTTAACATTTTAAAAACACTGCAATTGATCTTTAAGGATAAAAATCAGGCAAAGCAACATTACATAGGAGAGACACATTTACATTTTTCTTATGATAACTCCTCTACTGTAGTATACTGCAGTTATTAAAGTGGTGTGGGAAATCTCACTGGTATGCATAATCTGTGAGTCTGGACTTAACACCATTGACTAATAGTAAATGTTAAGTTTTGTATATGGTTTTAGCTCTTTAGTAAAAAAAGCCAGTTGCATATTATAGCTTCTTCTTCACAGAGAGGGAATGAGCTGAAGGGTGACAGCTAAGTAAGCAATAACCCATGACAGGATATGGGGTTATGGGGATTTAATGCACAACTTGGTTGCATTGGGAGGCATAAGGCTGCAGCCTGAGTGTTCTTGCAGCACAGGAGGTGTGCATTACATCCTCATAACCCCATGGCCTGGAGTGGTTTATTGCACTTAAATCATGGGCTATGTGGAAAACAAGGGAAAAACCTCTTAAAGGGTATTTTCCCCTACTTTAAATATCAAGAAAGTGACAGTATCCTTCCACCTTGGAAAACAGTCCCCAACAAACAATGCAATTCTGATTGCTGTTAGGCACATACTATACACATGTCACAAATACATTACTGACAGGATTTGCAACATTTGTTGTACAAAATTTTCTGTGATACTCCTCAAATGCCGCTTACCTTGCTGCTCCCCCCAACATACACACAGACATTCAACACCGTCCAGCATCTGAGCACCTTGGAGGATGGTGTGAAGTGAAAAAAAAACATGCACCCCCCCCCTTTACTATCGCTACCTCTCCCCCACAACTCCAGGTGCTGAGTGCATCGCAGACACAGACACATCCTTGCAACTGTTTTTTTTTTCTTTTATTGTGTATGGAAAATGACAGTTGCTGACAAGGAAGGACTGGAGCTCAGGAGACAGGGCACAGATGGCAAGAATGAACGAGCACTGTCAGCCAGTCGGCCACCACTGTACAGAGAACTGGTGGCTGTTTGGAGGCAATTTTCTTTTTACCAGGTACTATTTTTCTTTCCGTATGTGTAGGCTTGACCCTGGCTGGGAGAGAGAGAGAGAGAGAGACCACAGATGGCAAGCATGAACAATCACTATCACCTGGTCTCCCACTAGTTCTCTCAGTCTGCACAGCAGCCTACTGCTCTCTCTCTCTCTCTCTCTCTCACTAAGCAGCACTTCCCAACAGTTTCTGGTGAGGACATCAAGTCAGGAGCAGGACACAAGCTGTATGCACCTCCCTGTCTCTCTGTTGTCTCACAAACACACAAAAACAGGTGAGCATGGTTCACTATGTGGCTGCTTAGCTTGTGGGTGGGCGGCCGGGTTAGCAGAGGGGCAGTAATTTTTTTCCCCATTCATGTCACTTCCTGATGTTTTGACTGCTTGCTCAGTGCTGATCACTGTCTCGAAACAGGCATGCATTTTGGGAGACAAATGGATTGGGTGGGGATGCCATGGACAACAGAAACACTCTGTGACTCACAATATGTGCAGCAGAATCACTCTTAGCAGCAGTGATCTAACAGTGCCACAGTCATCTGCGGTCACCCTCACATGAACAGATACACTGAAACAGATTATGGCACACAGAGAATATAGCACTAATTCTGGCTCTACACTCGCTGTGAGCTGAAATTTCATGGCTGCCACTCTGCTTTGCTTTTCTTTCCATAGAACAAGAAACGGTGGCAAATCTCCTGAGTGGCTTCATGGAACCGTGCATTAAAAGGGTTATTTCATCTATGGTTACACTGGAGATTCTACACCAATGGGTGTCCATGCTCCTGACAACACATGCTACAAAGAGATACCACTCAGCTACTGATCTAGCTAATAAATATATTACAGCACTTACAGTGCACATAATGGGATTTTGTGTAAGAGTTCAGTGTGGCACTGCATTTCTGCAACTGCAGAAAGACTGAATGTTTGAGGTTAAAATGCAGACCCACTTACTGAGCCATTCTGACATTTGTCAATTTATAATCTATTTTGGGGGATCCTCTATTAAAGCCACAAATGTAAGAAGATAGGATGTTACAGTTTCATAAAACAACTTTGTTCAACCACTTCCACCACCACCATGAAACCTTCCAAACTGAATCATCAGTCAGTCAAATAAAAGTATCTGTGAAATAAAATCTTCTGAAATCTCCCTTGTCCCTTTCTCCATCTCCCAAAGTTGCTGTCCCACCATAGAGATACAACTGCAGCAAGCAGACAATGTACTCTCCTTCCCAACAGCAGTAGGACATGTTTCTACCATCTCCTGCCTGCCTGAAACTAGTTAACTACTAATTAGCAAACTAGAAGTATGATGCATGATTCCCTGCTGATTTATTTTTTTCAAATCCAAAATATGTATTTTGGAAAAAACATAAAGAGTGCTCAGGACCCACATCTTTCTCTGGAGAGGAGAGAGAGAGAGAGAGATTGAGGAGACAGAGACAGAGACAGAGAGAGAGAGAGAGGGAGGGAGGGAGGGAGGGAGGAGAGAGAAAACACAAAGGCACATCCAGCATGAGGATCTCTGGATCTCTAGTGTTAATGATTGGCTGCTGAGGGCCATGTGTCTTGCACATGCTCTGTGAGTGATCACTGAGAAAAGTGTCACATTGTGATACTAAAGTGATGAACAGTCAAAATGAAACGGAATCATTCAGAACTGTTTCTCTAGTGTCAAAAGAAATGTTTTTTATTGCTTCTACTAAACTCAAATTCAGAATTGGCTCACCCTTAGACTGAGGACTTCCCATGGCACTTGCCAATGCTCAGGGTGATGATGCCTTTCAATTGACATAAGCATGCTCATGACACCTGTGACAGGGAATGCCCTGGATCATGTAATAATGTACACACTGACCCTGCTCTCTCAATCACCATATGGCAGCCCAGCAACAGTAATAGCATTTCCCCCATGGCAGCTGACTTCCTTATCAGATGCCCTCATCTGCCTCTACAGCAGTTATTTTTTGTTTTGTTTTGTTTTTTGAGGGGGGCAGTGTCCCTGTCTTCTGTCTGTCCTACTGGACTATGGTCCCCCCATGCGAATACCTTGGCTACTGATCACCCTGGATTTCCCCCTCAAGGAGGGTCCACTGAGATGACCCCCCCCCCACACAGAATCATGTTCAGATTACCAGCAGCATCACCACAAGCAGAGCATCCTGGGCTTACCCCTTGGGTGGGGCTGCAGGGCTGAGCTGACCAATGGAACACACATCTTGGTCAGAACAGTGAGGTGTGGCGGGTATGGCATGACCTGTGGTGGGCATCATAGCAGGATTGTCTGGCCAATTTTTACATGCTTGTCCCTGGGGCAGGGCATGCAGTGACATACCACATCTGCTCCATCCCCCACAATAGATGGTGCTGGTTGTGGCGAAACCCCAGCCACCACCAAGAGTGTGTAAAGTGCCAGACACTCTGCCCCACTCTCCATGGAGAAGGACAGCTGTCACTAGGATGCGCGATCCTTCTACCCCCAGTGGCCCTCCGACTCCTGAGTTCATTCCCAAACCTGAGATGTCGGCACCACAAGTAGACACCCTGCCACTGCACCGGCAGGCCGGCACAACGCAAAGTTTGGTGGCTGAACATGAAGCATGAACATATGTCAGCAGTTTGACAAGCAATTCATGTATATCTAGGCCATCAGGAGACCTGCTTTGCTCAAACTGTCTGTTAAAAGGGATGAAAAGGCAGCTGCATTGTGACACTGCCCAATATAAGATCTTTTTGGTTCCTCGAGGTATGTGGCTCCATCCTTTGATGTCTAAATGAGGCCTGGGCCTTTAAACATTTAGTTGGAGAAAGCTAAATTTGGGTGTTATGGTTGGGCATATTAATTAGTGATGCAGTGCCACCCACAAAGGGAAACCCACTGAAGTACCAACTAGCACTTATGAAGTTACCCTCACAGACACACAGAGTTTTTAGCAGTCCCACAAAATTCTAACCCCAAATACAATAACATGGACAAGCAAAAAAAGCAGTGGTATACACAAGTAAAAAGCATCCAAATGGTACAGGTTTTTAGGGGTGGCAGGAACTAGATTCAGGGGAAGGAAGGGTAAGAGTTTAGTAATGCAGTAAACAATAAAAGCAATTATGCCATCACAACAATCACACCACTAATCCCTATCACCACTGTCAGTTCCACAATATCTAAAATTAAACTGGTGATTCAGAATTATCCCACCACTACCTCTATTGAGTTCCTTTTTAAAAGTCACTGGCTACAATTGTAGTTGAAATATATTAGGCCTGGAGCTTGATAGATGGGGATTTCAGCATTAACAGTCACTGTGTTAGAGAATTAAAGTGATTATTGTGTAATCCTTAGCCAGTGGGCAAATCAATGATCTTCTGCCCAGGATCTCCTTGGTAACTCAGTCCTAACCTGGGGCTTTTAATGACATATCAGTCCTAGCTATCTGACTACTTGAAGGATCAGCAGAGCCAAGGCACTTTTCAAATATTTAGTAATCTGCAGAACATAGAGGTCCCTTGAAGGCCTCAACTCTTGGATGCAGGTCCCGCTGGATGCAGATGCTGTGTCACTGCTGCTGGAGCTGAAGATGGTTGCAAAGCAATCATTGCAGCATGCATGACTTGCACGAGTGATCTGTAATGGCTATTTGCCCCCCTAGTTGGTCTTCACCCCACCCTATTAAACTATTGATACTATTAGTTTGCCATCAACTCACAAGTTATTTTACTATTATTCCCAGTGACATTGGGAGAAAGAGGGGGAAATGCTGTGCTATAAAGGTGGGAAACATGGGTTGTATTTTATGTTGCCAGGGGCTGGGAAGGAGAAGACTGGGTGCTATGATAGTAGGGAATGGGGTTTTCTAACTTTGCTTTGACAGAGATAAAAGACAAGGGTATAATGGGACTGGAGGTGGACACAAGTCCTTTTATAGAAAAAAGAGTGATAAAAGAACTATGAACTTTAAAAGTAGACATGGTGATGGGACAAGACGGGGTGCACCCCAGGATATTGAAGGAAATGAAAGAGGAGCTGACTGCACTTCTGATAGCCTTCTTCAACCTGTCACTAGGGATGTGCCAAAATTAATTTCCACTGGCGGAATTTTGGCGAAAGTGCGAATTTCGCTTCTGCGAATGTTCGGAAATCATTTTTGGAACTTTTGAGGAAATTCCTCCTTAAAACTGTGGATAAAATATAAAAAACTGCATTACAATTTATTAATCTGCGGAAAAAATTCAGCAGAAAGGATCACTGCCAGTGATCATTTCTGAGGCTTTTTTTAACTGCAGTTTAACTCATTAATCCACCCCCCACTGATAAGGGGTCTCAGTAAAGACCTCCAATCCCTTCCTTGGACCATCATGGTTTCTAGTGCCCCCCCACCCACTGATCATGGCTCCCAAAATATTTTATTTCCCTGATGTCTAGCAGACCCCCTCCCTATCCTGGATGCCTCAGTCCACAAATAAACAGCCGGCAGTCCACCAACTCATCCCCTCTAGTCCCAGTATTTCCTGATGCCTAGTGGACCTCCCCATCCCACATCCCTTATTAAAAAAATAATCTAAATTCCCTGGTGTTTATTAGACCCCCACAAACACCACCCTGACAGTTCTTCTGCCACCACCCAACTCCCCTCCCCACCCTGCCCCTGAGCAGGCCACCAGCGCAGCACTCCTCTCTCTCCCTCCACTAACAGCGGTTACTGAATTGTCAGTGAATAACCGCATGGTTGTATAAGCAGGCGCTATTCACTGACAGAACATTAAACTGTGGCAAGAATAAATTCTGCAGTTTATATGCATTTTCTGCAGTTCGCAAAAAGTCTGTAGAACTCGCAAAACTGTGAAGTCTCATCGCCAATGGCGGTTCCTAACACTCGTGAAATTCCAAAATTTCGCGGGAGTTCTGCAAAAGTGAATTTGAAACTTTGCCCACCCCTACCTGTCACTGGAAACAAGGGAGGTACCGGGGTACTGGAGGAGGGCAGATGTCGTCCCGCTCCACGAAAGAGGAAATATAGAAGGAGGCAGAGAATTACAGGCCTTTCAGCCTAATGTTGGTGGTGGGAAACATAATGGAATTACTATTGAAGGAAAGGAGTGGGGAATACCTTGTTGCCAATGGACTGCAGGACCCTAGGCAACATGGTTTCTCAGGGGGAAGGTTGTGCCAGACAAACCTGATTGAGTTCTTTGATTGAGTAACCAGTGTGGTGGATCAAAGAGGGGCAGTGGTCATGGTCTACCTTAATTTCAGCAAGGCCTTCAACACTGTTCCACACAGGAGAATGATACACAAGCTGGAGAGCCTAGGAGAAGACCCTGAAGTAGTAAAATGGGTAGAAAGTTGGCTGAGCAATAGGAGTCAGAGGGTGGTGGTAAATGGTACCCACTCTGGAATAGGCAAAGTGACCAGTGGTGTGCCACAAGGATCAGTACTTGGGTCAGTCCTTTTCAATGTCTTTATTAGTGACATTGCAGAGGGAATGGAATGGAAAGTATACCTGTTCACAGACAACACAAAACTGTGGAACAGAGTAGACACTCTGGGGGGGGGCATAGAAAGAATGAGGGGTTATTTAAGGAAACTGGAGGAATGGTCACAGGTTTGGCAACTGGGTTTCAATGGTATACCATTGCCTCAGTGACACTAAAACAGTGAAATCAACACAGCGACTTCAACCCATTTGACATCCATAGTGTCGAACTGGTTGTTGGAGTGCTGTATTGATACAGTGCCTCTGGGTGTTTGCCACTCTCCCCAGTAATCACTGCCCACCTGAATTGATTATATATAAGTCCAGGGATCGTGGGGAGTAGAGCTTCCGCATGGGGGGGCAGGGTGCAAAGCCCCCTGCAAACAATGTATAAAAGCCACAGTGCTTGGAGCGCTGTGGTGGTCTGTTGATGGAGTTGCCCGTCAAAGTGGTCGCTGTCGGTGAAACGTTGTCACTGTAGGAAATTTCAACAACTCTGTTGTCGAACCAGTTTGGTAGAACTGGTTTTAATGCAAAAAAGTTCAAAATCATGGACATGGGGCACAAAAAAACGAGGGCAACATACAATCTGGGAGGAGAGGTATTAACAGTTATAAAGCAGGAAAGAAACTGGGGGGGTCATAATTTCTGAGGACCCGAGGGTAGCTAAGCAGTGTGACGTGGCAGTGGGGAAGGCTAGAGGAATGCTTGGATGCATAGGGAGGGGTATCACCAGTAGAAGGAGGGAGGTAATAATACCCCTGTTTACATTGCTGATGAGGCCCCACCTTGAGTACTGTGAACAGTTCTGGATGACCCATCTATGAAAAGACATTGATAGGGTGGATGCGGTCCAAAGGAGGGCAACCAAAATGGTGCAGGGCCTACATCAGAAGCCCTATGAGGAAATGCTTAAGGACTTGAATAAGTACTCCCTAGAAGACAGGAGTGAATGGAGGGAATATCATAAAGACATTTAAGTATCTCCTAGAAATAAACAAGATACAGGAAGAGAACATTTCCAAAACGAAAAGATGCTCAAGGACAAGGGGCCACAAGATGAAGCTGGGGGGGGGGGCTCAGAAGAAACATGAGGAAGTACTTCTTCACAGAGAGGATGGTGGATACTTGCAACAGCCTCCAAGAGGAAGTGGAGGGGACTAGAACAGTCACAGGATTTAAGAATGCATGGGATAGACACAAGGGAATCTTAGAAGAAAGAGGGGAGTGTAGGCAGTAGTCCAGGTACATTCTCAGGCAGCACCATAGGTAGAGAATTTAGGGCTGACTGTGTGGGCCAAGTGGCCTTATCTGCTGACAACTGTATGTTTCTATTTTACTTGCTGTGTTTGTAGGGTGTTGGGATCAGGTGCTCAAAGCAAGGGTGAAGTTGGGTTTCACTGGCTGGGGTTGGAGAGGAGGGTAGGACTGGATGAAATGAAGGTTGAGAGAAGGATTTTCTTTGTTTATCTTATTAAAAAAATTAAACTCTGCAAAGTCGCATTTTATGAGTGAAGTGACAGCTTGTCTAGTAAAGGACTCTGTGAAGTACTCATTCTCTAGCCAGGTAAATTGCCACTTTATAATACAAAGAATTATGTGAAAGGATACCCTAGTGATGTTCCCCATAAGATCTGGGTTCCCTCAGAGCACCATCTCAGGTGAATGAACAACAAAAGTGGCACTGTCAATCAATAACTGTACTTGCTATAAAGCGCTGAAGTTTATTTAGTGGAAATACAAGTGAGACTTGATGCTTCATTGGACTAGGAGCATATATAGTTAAATATAATTTGTTGCAAAAGCACTGTTATGAAATAAAGATCACTCAAAATTTCAAGCCCAGTCTATATTGTGGATTAACAATGCTGTACTCTTTTGTGACTATTAAGGTTCATCTCTTGTCACTTGGTTCAGGACTGTTTTTTGAAGAATTGCAGCCACGCTCTGTTTAAAATGGTTGTTTTTCATTATGCACCAAAAGGCTAATGTCACCATGTAGTGCAAATTAAAAATACAAAATGTCCAATGCAAATCTATACAGTAATGAAAATATATATTAAAAGCAAACCATTAGCGTTATGTACAGTATCTAAACTGTTCAACAACAATAAGAGAGATGTAACAGTCCTAGAGGATAAGTCAGTTGGAGTGTGAAGGAGCACAAAAACAGAGTAATAATGTCAGGATGGGGTAGAGGAAGTATAACAGTAGAGACAACTAGTGTAAGATGACTTGAAAGGGGGAGTTTGGGTGAGGTTGGAAGAGAAGAATGTGGCACAGAAAGAAAACAGAACTGATGGAACTAAAGATTTAACAGAATACAGTTATCACAAAATATAATCCTAAACAATTTTATCTAAGCGGTTTTTCTGCTATAGGAAAATCAGACTGCACAGACTCGACATAGAGAACTTCTACATAAAAGCCCCCGACTAACGTGCCGATTCTTAATTTTGTTTCTGAACATTGTTGTTATGATCTGAAATGTGTGCATTTCCATTACAGGCCTCTCCTGTAAACATGAATTTTTATTCACCATTGAGTTTAACTGATCCAGAAATGCATAAATAAACTAGAAAAAAATGAGTATATTCATGGATACAATACCCACTAGTGTCATTTGGCCATTTCCAAAAATAATTTTATGATCATTTATAACTTCAAAGTGACATTTCAAAAATTGTAACTTTTGAACTGTTAGACTTAGAAACTTAATTTTTTAATGAAAACTTGGAACCCGATTAACATGAATACCTCATAATGATACAGTTCTCATGTGTCAATACATGTCCTTACATGTCAACATATTTTAAATATAGTAGGACTTCAAAAAATGTTTTTACCACTTAAAGTTTTTATATATTGATAAATAAAAGATTTAGCAATATTATATACCATCCGCAACATTTTATGTCAATATCTCAGTCGTAACTAACTCCAAGATTTCATAAAAAAAAATCCGGCTCAAACAGCTCCAAATCTATCACATTTTCTAAGTTATTTTATTTTCTCACCCCCGCCAATGATGCCGCTCATCCATTTGATTCACCCATTTCAGTGCAACAGTCATTTTGTCGACATCAATATGAGTGCAGACAATATGCTACCTGACATTTTTTCACCAAGTATTGTGGCTTCAGGACAGAGTGTGCCAAACCCCCCATCCCAAGAAATAGTCATGTTCTTGCAGGGGCTTACTTATGCACCCCAATGGGAGCTTCACCTCCCCCACAACTAAATATAACCTTCTCCAGGGCAAGCATGCCCCAGAGAGAATAAAAATTGTGTGGGTGCAAAGGGCGGCATGACTGAGGGGTGATCTAAAATCAAGATCACCCCTGTCATCATTACCCTTATTGTGGCACCCTAATTGTGGTGAAAAAATTCAGTCACCGATCTAATGGTATACCTTCCATTCCACCCCCACAGCTCTGTAACTGGGATTCCCATGAACTTACCAGGCATCCCAGTATCTTCCCCTTCAGCTTACCTCCTGTAGTGAAGTCGGCAGGTCCCATCACTACTGGGTACAGGATCCAGTTGCTGGGGTGCAGGCCATACCACTGGTGCAGAGCATGTGAAGGGATGGACCCTCACATGAACCTCTCAATGTATTCTTCTGTTCTGTTTCCCTTATGGATGCTGACATGAGGCAGTGAACATGTTCAAACAGGTCAAGCATGCTGAATGTGTCATCACTGGTCTCCTTCTCTCCTGGAGGCTGTTCGAGGTACACTGCCACTTGTGGTCAGTCAGTGGCAATATAGCACCAGAGCCAAATGCTCTCCTTCCCCAGAGGAAGAAGTCTTTGTCTGGAATGGTCAATCCTCCTCCTCCCTCTGGCTGCACGCTGGTGACCCAGTCTCATTTCTGAACCCAGGTCACCATCGTCTCAAGTGGTATACTCAATACTACCACTGCACCAGTGGGCCAACCCCAAAGCTAGCCTCTTTTAAGGAAATTATCACATGAATGGTCTAACATTGACATCATTAGGGCTAGACAATTAATTTATTTTGAAATGACAGCTTGGAATCAGGTCATTAAGAATCACTCCTATCAATACAGATTTTATGTAACATTACTATTCAACATGAATCAATACCACTTTGAAACCATTTCTAAAGTATATTATCAAAATAGTTTTTTTAGTTCCAATGCATCCAAAAATGGCAAACATACAGTATTGTATCAATACTACTTTTTGTTTCAATTCTGTATGCATTATTGGTCCCCTTTCACACTAATAACTCTTTTCACTACTGTAGTAGGAAATCTCTAATACGGATGGGCTACATGCCGGATAACCCTAGCACATAGCCCACCCACACCTGTGTGCACCCACCGCAGAATTTATGAACCAGTTATGCCCCCCCCACAACCAATCCCCAGCCGAGCATGGAGCTTCACATGTGGGCTGGCAGGGGACTCTGCTAGGAGACGTTCCAGCACTCCGCACTATTCACTAATGTGTGGAGTGCCTTATGTGGGTTCCAGTGGCTGCACATCTGGAGGGCAGCCATACCAGCTACGCACCCCTTCCAGTTGCTGCCGCCGGACCTGCTAGCACAGGCAGGGGGTCGGCAGACCCCTGCAGGATGGTGTCCCTTATGTCAGGGTACAGTGATTGGGCCGGAGGCGGGTGGCCAGCACATGCCCCCCCCCAGCAGCTGTACCAGCTCTCTACACACTCCCTCCATGATGATGCCAGTCTGACACAAGGGATCCACTGTGGACCCAGGTAGGGTAGCTGATTGGCTGCCGACCCAAGTCCTCATACCTGCCCCCCACATACCTGCATGCCAGGGGGTGGGTATGTGACAGGGAGTCGGGTGGAGACTGCTGCTTCATGAATGTGGTCCTTGCATGGATCTCCCACAGGTGCGGAGCTGTGTGCACCTTTACACGCCAGCTCCGAGTAGGTTTGTGAAAAGGGGCCATAGTTTGTAGCAGATCTTATAGCCTAGAAGCTCCGGGATCCAATTGATCAGTTTCTTCTGGGGGGTGGTTTGTATGAAGGACTGTGTTCTATGTTCAACTTTTCGTTCCCTGGCAAACTGATGTACTCATAGCCCTAAAATACCACTCTGAGCTACCTACCGTAGCACCTTTTTTTTTTTTATTTGTTTAACCAGGTATAGCACACTAAGCTGAAAGCTTTTTTACAGGAGTGACCTGGCAGCACAAGGAGGTTAAGTGATTTGCTCAGGGTCACACAGTATGCAAGTGGAAGCTGTGGGATTTGAACCCAGGTCTGGTCTGCTAGATGTCACCAGATTTGCAGATCAGAGCCTTAGACCACCGCGCTATTCTGCCTTGGAGACCAATAGGCTGCTTTTGCAATCCCTGACCCTTTTTCACAAAACCTAAGGCATCATCCTGCATGGACATGTTTATTTTACATTATTTTGGTCCCACACTGGCAACTTCTGTTCACTTGCTGAAAGTGTGCTGGGAGCAGGGTTTTTCAAGTTCTAGCCAATCTTCCAACTCAGGGGCCAGGAAAGTCAATGTCCTCCACAGGTAGCATACCCAGTCTTGATCACAGCTTGCACAATAACAGCTGGGATCACCCATTCATATGAATGGTGCTGACCAAGGCCACCACTCCTTTCTCTTGCTACCCAGTCTAACTGGCATCACAAGTCCTGACTTGGTAACCAGGTAAAGTGTTGCAACAGGGTTCATTTGGTGTTGAGGAGGCTCTGAGGAGGGTTACACCATGTTTTGTTCAAAATAATTTTTTCATTTTTCATATACTTACACCACATTCCAAGCTAATTCTAGTGGCCCTGCATGCTGTTCTAGCCTATTGCATGCAGCCCTGGACCTTGGTCCTTTGGTCACTTTAATCAGTAACTTATTAATTATAGCACAATACTATAAGTTTTATAGCAGGATCATTCCTTGCTTTCCACTGCCAGTCTTACCCATGGGTATTATTTTGCATTCTTTGCCTAAATAATCAATTTCCAGCCATCACACACACACACACACACACACACACACACACACACACACACACACAACATCCCAATCTATTCATCTTAGGATGATCTGCCTGCTAAACCAATAATTCCAAAAGACCAAGGACGTCTCTCTTGTGCTGAACCATCATCAGAGCTAATGACTGTCTCCTATGAACCTTCTCCCATATTTTCACTTTTATTTTGTATGATTTTTTTTTCTTTAAATGGAGCCAAGCCTAGCAGTCAAGAATGATGTGAGCAATTGATCCCCAAGCAGCAACACAGTAAGTGATGCAATGCAGTGTTGTAGAAATTCACTGAAAGATTGTAATGAGTACATACAGAATTCTGCAAATCCATCTTTTTTTTATGTTTAAAAAAGGAAATGAAGTATTTTACTGTGATGCAGTGTTTGTACTATTGGCACTGTAATGGTTAGTATTCTTAAGAGTTACTGTGGAAGGAGTAAGAGTAGGTGGAGCAGTTCACAGTAATTATTTAAATGAACTGGAGCATGCAGCAGATTAATAGGAGTCATGCATCAGCTAAGAACGTAGGGAGCTGTGAATGTGTAGGGTAAGCAAGACAGCAAGCAGGACTTTTGCATTTCTTATAGCCTTCAGAGCTCTGAATAGAATCTCAATAAAGTCTAGGGAGAGGTAAATACCATCTACTGTCTAGTAGGGACTGGTAGATAATAAAGTTGTACCACTGTAGTGAATAATCAGGATAATGTTTGGTCACTCTGGAGCCATACGATTGTTTGATGCTAGACCAGCAAAACCCTCACAAGATCTGATGGATATACTGTAGGTGTCTTAGCTGAGATGCTGAATGAATGCTTTGATTCAGTGTTCCCCATGGGGTCCACTGTGGGGGGACTGTATTATTGGTAGGGTGTATGCCATTCTCGGTAGGCACAATGCAGCATTCAAACATCACACCTATGCTCGTACCTTACTACCTCTCCAACATAAATTCAGGAAAGATAGAAGGGGCAGATGGGATATACAACAGTGTCATTGTAGAGCTAAGGTAACAATTGGCTGTAATCTTTCAGGAGTCTTTCTGGACAAGTGGGGTGCCAGAGGAACAGAAAGTGATCAAGGTGGTCCTCATCTTTGAGAAATGGGTCAGCTTCAGTTCTGGTTCACTAAAGATCATTAAGTCTGCCTGCATGGTCCAGTACACAATTATCAATAACACAGTAAAGGAGCACTTGGTTTAGGCCAAAGATCTTACCCTCTCTCATTATGGCTTTAAATGAGGAGTACACAAATATTGGAATCTATTTGCGAAAGGGCGGGTTGCCTATGCACCATTCATTAAGGTGCAGAGTTGGTGCAGATTGCCAGGCATGGGGGGGGTGAGTAACATGAGGGTGAACCCTTCTGTAACTGCTATGTCTCCCCAGTGGAAACCCACCAGCTGTGGCAGACTGGGAACCCACTACACATTGCTGCCCCAACCCACAAGGATAACAGTGTGAGCTGGGAGTAACCAGTAGTGCACATGCCTGTGCTGTCCAACATTTTGAGTCCTGTGCCTTCCCAGGATCCTCTGCACACTTACAGTAGGGGATCTAATGTGGGACTCAGGACAGGCACCCCATTGAATGCCTGGCTGTTCCCAGCAATCCACCCCCAAGCAGCTGCATTCCAGCCCCATGCAGCTGCACACAGAGGGGTGGGACCATGGACCACCAGTGCCCTGTGGGTGGTTGTGATAGTAAATACCATGCACCGTGCACCTGTCTGGGGCAGCATAGCTACTCGGGCATTATACGCACATTTTGCATGCATAACCACACCTTAGTGAATAGGCACCATTATAAATTTCCACATCAGTGGTGTTAACAATGCTGGATGTATATCAAAAGAAGAAAAAAGCGGCACCCACCATCTCTGCTCAACAAAAACTGATAACGTTAGTCAAATATAGATAAAAAAAAATCATTTTATTTCAATACTCATGTCTCCAAAAGTTAAAACAAGTTGCAGTTACAAAACATGTAGCTTCAGGTCTCTCAGATTTAACCCAATAGCATTTAACACAATATAACCCCCATGCTAATTTGCAAGGTTACTAATGAAGCCCCATTGGCATCAGGTTTGGGCATGCGTGGTACTAGGTCAGCCAGGGGGTGGAGCCTGGGCATCTTGCAATGGATTTTCAAGTGCCCACTGGCATGATGGTGACAGTTGGGAGGGGGAGTCATCAAAGAGGAGTGAGAAGAATTAGAGGCCTTCTACTAGGCCGGATTGGGAGTGGGCTGCCAGTCAGGGCTGGTGAGGACTGGGGCAGCGGTGAAGAGATTTCCCCCCAGTCCCAAAAAAGGAGCAGAAGGTCCCCCTACAAGCCATCAATGTGGATGGTGCACAGCCATCCGCAGTTGCACAGAAGACAGCCAGGTTTGATGAAGCCCGTCCGGCTCCATTGAAGAGAAACAGTGTTGGGGTGGCTGCCATGGAAGGCCTGGGCCACGGAGTGGCAGAGATGTGGATCTGAAGGTTCCAGGGTGGTGGACTGGACCCCGACTTGTAGCCATGTCCACCTGGTCAAAGAAAAAGCAGCTATGGAGGCAGGAGGGAGAGAGCTATGCCTGAGGGATGGTGGCCACTGCCCTATGCAAACTCTGCCCATGGATTGGCAGGACGGGTGGCCATAGGTGGTTAGACTGTGCCCGAGTACCAACACAGCCCCCAAGGAGAAACTGTGCCTGAAGCATGATTTTCCCCGCTCCCACTGACAGGGAGGCTGTAGGAAGAAGCTGTATGTGCTGGCACCAAATATGGCCCCGGGCACAGCTTGGGTCCTGTTAGTAAAGGGTATAGGTTTTAGGGTCCCCTTGAGAGGTGAGTTAAGAGTGGGACGCCGGCTCTGAAAGTACCACCAATTTGTCTTAGGGAACTCAGGCTGGGTAGCTGTTCCCCCATAGTGGTGATGTAGGGTACTGCAGGTAGGTGGGATTGCCCTCCTAGTATTTGGGTGGCTATTTAAAAATGGCCTTACTGGTGGAGCCTGGTTGGGGCGGCCTGTGAGAGATTGTGCATATCCCATAAGTCCCAACAGCCTGGTTAGCTAGTGTCAGAGAGCTTCCCCAGAAGGTGAAGCATTTCTGGAGAGGGAAAGTGTAACCTTCATGCCAATTTGGGAGGTTACTAATGTTGCCCCCTTGTCATTGAGTTCGGGCATGCACGGTGCCAGGTCTGCTAGAGGGTGAATCCCAGATATCACGAGGTGGATTTTCAAACACCTACTGGCTCGAGGGTGACAGTTGGGGGGAGTCATCGAGAAGTCAAGGAGAAGTGAGGAGCGTTAGAGGCCTGCTGCTAGGGTGGGGAGTGGGCCACCAGTTGCTGCCAGCAAGGCCTGGGGCCAGGGTGGGGAGATTGCCTCCCCAGTGCAAAAGAAGTAGAAGGATCCCCCACAAGCCATCAGTGGGGAGGGCGGATAGCTGTCTGCAGTTGCAGAGGAGAGAGGCATGTTTGATGGAGCCCGTCCAGCTCCGTTGAAGAGAAACAGTCTTGGGGTGGTTGCCATGGAAGCCTTGGATGAAGAAACAACTGTGCCAGAGAATGAGGCATGGTGCCGGTTAAGGGCTTGCAGCCCAATGCAATGACTCACAAACACAAAATTAACCCGCACTCCAGAGTATCATGCAGCTGAGATTCAGGATAAATACTCCAACACCAATGAATGAAATAAATCAAACTGCTTTAATGTGGATATCCACAGATGCTGCACACACACCCAAACTGTTCAGGCTGTAACAGCCACAACACACTTCCATGGTGTGGCTGTCATGGAAGGCCCGGGCCACAGAGTGGTAGAGATGTGGATCTGGAGAGTCCAGCTTGGTGGGCTGAACACCGCTTGTAGCCATGTCCACATGGTCAAACAGGGGCTGCTGTGGAGGTAGAAGGGAAAGAACTGTGCCCAAGGGATGGTGGCTGCTGCCCTGTGCAAACTCTGCCTGTGGATTGGCAGGGCAGATGGTCTTAGGTAGTTGGACTGTGCCTTAGTACCATCACAGTCCCTGAGGAGAGACTGTGCCTGAAGCAAAATTTTCCTCGCTCCCACTGGCAGGGATGCTGTAGGAAGAAGCTGTATGTGTGGGCACCTTGTAGTGCTGACAGAAGGGAGAGGAGCCCTATAAGGCTTACCAACCAAAATGTTGTGCGTAGGATCCAGGTTCAGGATCCTGGTCCCCTAAGTAGTTTTTGCCATGGCCGAAATGCCGCAGTGACTGAGAGAAGATGAATTGACTGGTTTGCTGTTCCATGGAGTGGATCTGTGCAGCTTGGGCCTTTTACATTTATAAAAAATACAATGGGTTTTATGTGATAAGGGCCCATCTGAAACAGCGCCGCCCTCAACGGCATGGGGGGGGGAGGGCGAAAGCTGCAAGGGCGACTGTGCAAAAACGCTGACTGGTGGAAAGGGCGACTGCAGTAGGAGGCAGATGGAAGAGTGCCAAGCACACAGCGCACCCCACAAGGCAGAGGGGGCAAAGCATGCCACGACATGGGCCACCTGAGAAGGGCACCACAGAGAGAGAGAGTGGCTGGGTGTGTGAGCAGCAGACACCACCAGGGATGATGAAGGGTAGGGCACAGCAACAGGAGATGCATGGCAGTGGCAGCAGTAGGTGGCTGGTACACAGGGACCGGGTGGTGCACAGCACATAGGTATGTGCAGTGTGAAGGGTGGATGTGCTGTATGCCAGAGGGCACAGCCCAGGGGCACTGCAACAGCTCACTGTGCAGAGGTCGGTGGCCGGCATGGGGGGGTACAGGAGCAGACAGTATGTGGCACATGTGAGTCCACCAATGTCATCCATGCAGCTCTGTGTGCCTGTGCAGTTCCTTGTGGCACCTTCCTGCCGTGTGGTGCCCTTTGCAGTACGTGTCAGTGACCGCATTGGGTCCAGGAAGGGTCGTATTGCATTGTGCCCGTTCGTGTGCTCGGTACGGCCCTGTTGCTGCTGGGTGGTGTGGGCTCATACCACTGCCCCTCTGTCCTGTTTGCCACCAGTTTACCCTGTCCCTGTGTGCCCCAGTGGCAGTACTTCCACCTGTGGTGTCTCCTGGTTGCTCGTCCTCTGCCTCATACTGCCACTGCTTGCCACAGCCAGCTGTGTGTGCTGTCTTGTGCTTGCTTAGTTGTGGCTGTCTGTCAGTGGTGCATCTTCTATCAGTGGGCCTGCTGGGGCTCGCAGTTCTTCTGTGGGATTTTGTTGGAGGTGCCCTTGCAGAGTTGCAGAGGGTTTCACTCGTGCACTGTGTGTCTGTCTTATGGAGCACTCACCCTTTCTGTAGCGGCGCTTTGGGACTTGCCCCCAGAGACCACGTCATTCTGAAGGCACGCTACATGGCTGTTACCATAAAATGTACCTGATTGTATCCAATTCCTGCCTGGAGCAAATCTTTGATATCTAAGTCACTGTGAATTGTTACTGTTGTGTTCTTAATAAGTTTGCTTTTAGATAAGAGACTGTGCCTGTTCCCACCAGCTCAGACGAGAAGGAGAGATACCATCAATCTGCACCTCAATGGAGTCCACACCATCAAAAGAAGAATCCTAAATTTCTACATAACAAAGGTACTGTGTTCTTTTACCCTGCTTCATTGCTGTTTCACTGCCTAGTCAGAAGCTGGTGCCCTCCCCTTTCCGCGTGAACTTTAACACCACAAAACCCTTAGACGGAGAGGGGAGGAGGGTAGTCATATGAAAGTCCACCTCAGAGACTGGGAGTGAGTGTGCTGCCTGCCAGTTCAGTGACTGTTTGAACAATAATAGCCAAGGGCCCTGGGCAGGAGTTGAAGGAAAGTCTGTATGTTTACCAATCTACACCTGGATGTAACTAGATGGAGCAGAGGTTGTTACAACAATGTGCTTTTTCAAGGGTCAAAGTGCAAACAACTGTCATCTCTTTAAAGACTCCTCATATGTTGATGTCATTAGTAAGTGTTCTCAGTAAGCAATAATACCCGACAGGGTGGGCGGTATTGGGAAATAGCGGACCGCCCAGGGGCATAATGAGCCCCGATGCCGCAGGCGGAGGGTCTTATAGCCTCTGAAAGGTCCGGTATTTCCCAATACCACCCACCCTGGAGGGTATTATTGCACTTAGAAAATGGGCACTGTAAAAAAAATTAGTTTACTAAAAATAAGTTGACAGAAAATTAGTTTAAAATAACATTTACAATAAAATAGTCCCTCTGCCTGTATTACAATCATTTTTTTTGAGCTATGAATTTTTCTCCTACAAGAACCCAAGGACAGCAGATGGTTGTTATGGTTACCCTCTCCCACATAAACAGGCTTAGTTAAAAAAAAAACCTTTCTATACTTTCCCCCAACCCCAGCACACTAAGACCTACAAGCTGTTATCTGTTTTCTTTTCATTTGGTATTGGCCCCGTCACCCCCGCCTGCCCCCATTCTTCTGTGCATTGCTTACAAGCAAGGAAATGATGCAAGGACAGAAAAGAAGGTACATTTCAATTTTTGTTTAATAAAAAAAAGGTTAAGCCACTGTGTTTTCTACCCTTTTTGTTTTTTGCGAGAAGAGCAAGCAGCAAGTGACAGGCAGGAATAGCGAGAGGTTGGGGCTATGAAAAACGTCAGAGAATATGCTGTCATTTTACAGGGAAGAAAAGATTGGTGATTTTTTTCTAAGATGCAATGGGGAGAAGATTGCCTTCAGTAAGTAAAGTCAGGATTGTGCCAGGCTCTGGCACTTCAGGTGCTTGCAGTCAAAAAGTTAACTGCACACATTTAAAAAGGGACAGTAACTTCAACTGACTGCAGTGCGATGTGTGAAGGTGCCATGGTGGATCAGTCAGCAACATCACTGATCTTACCGTTGGGAGACTACAGAATGTACTGTTGAAAAACAAACAATGTGTTCTGGGGATTACTCACACTGCACTTTTCTCTCGGGAGGGAGTGTGACTGCAAGGAAAGGAGAGCTGCTTCATGCCACTGTCAGGACAATCTGTACTACTGTACCACAACAAATCACAGGCAGGTTAAATTTCGGGAGCGAGAGGGCAGCAGTTGAAGAAGGGACAAATGAGAGCGCAGTCAGCTGTCTGTGACTCCTGCTATGGACAATCGCAGGGCATGAGACAAGAGGACACGATGAATAAAAAAAAGAAAAAAAAAGGGAGAACTAAGTCCAGTGGAGTTTATGTGGTTTCCTGATGTA
This sequence comes from Neoceratodus forsteri, assembly GCA_016271365.2. Taxonomy (NCBI): domain Eukaryota; kingdom Metazoa; phylum Chordata; order Ceratodontiformes; family Ceratodontidae; genus Neoceratodus; species Neoceratodus forsteri. The sequence goes on along the minus strand of CM057456.1, from coordinate 94,306,763 downwards.
TATGGCACTGAACCAGGGATTGTTGGGGGCAGTTTCTCTCGCTAACTGAGAGAAAACCATGGCAGTAATTTCGAATTCAGTGGGGCTGCTTTCAGCCAATGAACAAGCAGGATGGGCACTATGGTACTTGACTGGATAAAGGGGCACTTGGACTGGCACTTTTTATTTCCTGGGCATCTATTGAAAGTTAATGTACTCCCCTTGCAGGAGTATCAGGCAATCAGAGCCAAGGAAACCAAAAGCCCATTTTCTAAGTATGATTAAAAAAAGATCTTCAACAAATATATCGCTCCTAAATCACTACGCATAAGCATTCTTTTTGAATTAGTCATATCTAAAACACTGTTCATGGTGTACTAAAATGTCATGCTGCTTAAAAGATTGCAAATCACTGACTGGTTCTAAACAAGATATGAATTACATAAATATGTCCAAAATAATTTTTCAGATCTCCAGACTGCACCAGTTTTCAAAATAATTGGTGCACCCAGTGTCCTTTCCATGGGAACAGCAAACTCATCATCCTTCTTTTGTCTATGAGCATCAGCTTTTCTTGCAAATGTCCAGGCTGGTTGCTTTTGATTCTTGTTTTCACTGAAGGACCGTTCATAAGCAAGATCTCCCAGCTTTTGTCCTGAAAGGTTTCTTACCACAAGACTGCAGTCATCTGAAACTAACAGCTTGAAAAAAAATAAAAACACAGCATAATTTACAAAAAAAACACACATTTATAAAAATATGACTATCTATAATCAGTTTCAGTATAATATGTTTCATCAGCAATCATCTATACATTATCTATCCATTCCAGCCTGCATTTATCAAAACAGTATTAATTCAAACCTTTCACTTAATCCACCTACACTCCCTACTGACCTTACATTACTACAGTAAGTCACCATGTTACACTTGCACCCCACAGTTCAGTTCGGCATATGCCTATTTAAAACCAAACTGACTTTTTTATTTTGACTACTTGGTCTCCACTGTTCAGATTTATGCATGGTCATACAAATCTTACTCATAATATTGCATAACACACTGTAAAATAAACACTTATAAAAAAACATGCATTATTTTACATTTCTGCACATTTTAAAGTTTATCACCAATTCACACCTTGATAGTTTTATCACATCTATGCTTTCATTCAACATCCATTGCTTTCCATCCTTTGATCACTTTTTATTGAGTACAGTATCTTTACTTTCTGCCTTTATGTTATTGTTTCAATTCATTTCTCTTAATGGATAAGTTCTGTTACATTCTAGAGTTTGTGGTAAACGCATACAATGTCATATGCAATACATTATTTTTGTTTCTATAAAGGTATTTATTTTCCTTGGCTGGGGCAGGCTGGCTCTTTTCATCTCTTTCCCCAGCACCTTCACTAGCAGCCACCTCCCATGGGTTCAGCTGTCAGCCATGTCCCCACATTGATTGTTCACCCCCATGGTGGAGCTAGAAGCAGGAGGGCCAACCCCTCCAGAGACTCTCATCCAGTTGCTGCTGACAGGGGTCCTGGTAGTGGTGAGGGTGTAAGGTCGACGTGCACATGTTCACCTGCCCACTGTCCATTTTTGTCTACTTTTTCTCCTTGCCCCATTGTTGGGTTTGCATGCTGGCACATGCATTTAGAGGCACACATGCACTGAAGAGTCCTGCAGCTCCTTTCCTTCACGCCACTCAAGACCTGCACTACAACCAGGCCTTCACCTGGTGGCAGTCTTGGTGTGACACTGACAAGCTCTTCCTCCAGTAACAAGATAGCAGTCCATTGGACACTTTACCTCCCCCCAGACAACTTCCAGCAAACTGAGAAAGCTCCCAATCTTCGGTCACTGATATGGCTGGTATTTGCCCTACCACAGTGCCAGTGACATGGCACAAAATATTATGTTTAATTAACTTTTTATCCACACTCCAAGCTGAAGCAGGTGTAACCCAGGCACAGTGTAACTATGCTTACTCATGGTTATGAAGTTCACAGCACAGGGTCTGAGCAGAATCAGGAGATGGTGGTTGTCTCCATTGTTGCTTGGGCCTTGAATGGCAGTGCTGGTGGTTGAATTGGCTGACCTTTGACGGCTTGCAGTTTCTCCCCTTCAGGTGGCTGCAGGCTCTTGCATCTTGTCATCTTCAAGCTGTTCCTCTGCAAATGCTGGGTTGGGTCAGTCTCGGGGTCCAGGGCCACACTCTCAGCCCACACATCAAGGCTTCTAGTTCTCAGGGGCTAATGTTCAGTACTGCCTAACATTGACAATACTATGCTGACTCCCCAGACCATCCTGAGTGGCATGCATGCTTGTCTCACACTGAGGTCCAAACAGTCTCTCACTTGCTACATGTAGCAGTCACAATTTTGTGGCAGATTTGACGCACTCACAGGCAACAGTGCAAGCAGTCTCTTTGCAGACCCCCACACATCTTGGGCAGCAGCCCTTAGTGCTTTCTGGCTCCCCAGGCAATAGAAATCCTGTGGGCTTCTCCTGATGTTGTTCCCAGTCACTTGAACATACTTTGAACTCTGGATACTCGGTCCCAACCCCATAATGGCTAGAGGCTATAGTGCTGGGTGCCAAATTATCTTCTTTCAGCTGAAACTGGGATTCTGGCTCTCTGAGATAGTGGAAGACTTTAGCAAGTCTATTTGCAGCTGCTACAGAAGCCATGGGCCAACTTTACAACAGTTTATCTCACTCACAGCTCCCATCTCTCCTCAGAGAGCCTCAGCCACAATCTGTCATGAGCAGCCTCGTCCCCAACCACCTCAGGGGCAGAACACCATACCACACTGAACAATACAGGTGTCTGTCACAGAAATTAATATGCATTAGAGATTCCCCATAAATCATTGGTTGGTACTAAAGGCACCAAGAACATCATTCACACCCCTACTCACGAGCCGTAACTACAGTCCTTCATGCTCCTCAATCACTGATTGGGCAGTACAGGTCAGGGATTGCAAAGATGGCATCTAAGTAAACAGTTTAAACTAAGTTCCAACTTTGCAATCTTGCTGCGGACAAATTAAACTACGTTAATACACAACTGTCACTTTGTCCAGTAGCTGCAACTGTGTACTGTTCAGCATTTTGTGGAATGGGCAATAATAGAGTCCCAGTCTGCCTGTCACTAAATCCCCACTATGGCAGGCAGAAAACATTCACAAAGCAGTCTTTACCATTTAAAGCAACAATGCACATATTTACAGTTCATCCATTCATTTATTAACTCACTTCTCTTTGCTCCCCATTAGGTGTGTTCAAGTTCCTACACATGTTTCAGGATCCCTGGAGTAGGAACACATTAGAGACATGCCCACTTAGCCAACCAGTGCAGAAAAGGAAGCATCCCTAATGCAAACTGTGCTGTGCCACTTGGAGCAGAGCATCAGTTATTTACATAGCCCCTCCACATCTTGGAGCAAAACAGGCTCACCAGGTTAGAAGAAGCATTGGTGGGAACCATAGATCCAGGGCTGGCAGGACAAGACACCAGGAAACAAAATTAGTAAGCCCTGCCTTCGGGGAGGGGGGGTTACACTGGTACTCAGCTTCTAGTCTCTCACATTCTAGGAACTGTCCCAAATAAATTCCACCCATGTGTACTATGCCTTATATGCCTGCAGCTCCCTCCCCCCAGCTGACTGCAGAGCCTACCCCAAACAGATTCCTGTGGGCACAGTAAGTGAATAGTCCATTGAGACTGACAGCTTGAAAAGATCTGCATGGGGACTAGATGCCATCATCCTGCTTCTCTTTCCCATAGCCATTTTTCTTTTATCCTACCACCTCCCTTGCATGATTATGTATACCACCAACTGATGCTAGTTTATGGGGGAGGAATTGATGTTGCATTGTCTCACACAGTTCTTAACCTTTGCTCCCCTCTAGCCAAAGCAGGTACACAAGCAGTGGGACAGGAATCAACTTTTCCAATGGAGACAAAATGCACTTCGTCTTCAGTACATCCTAGGCTCTTCCAGCCTAGGTTGAGGATGATGGTTCTGTGACTCGAATCCAGATCTCCTGCATGGTAGTGCAGTGTACTTTACTGGTGCCATTGGGCCAGGCATACAAAATGTGTTTTTATATTTTCTCCGACTTTATAAGCCAGCTTAATATATTGTATAACACAAACAAAATGCCATCAGTATAAGCCATTGTATCAATAAACTAGAGAGTGTAATGTCTGTATATGCAATTTCATAAAATGAACTAAAGTAAATACAGTATTCCTTTGTGACCGAATCATTTTAAGGCATATTTGCATCACTTGGCTGGTTTTGCTGTTTAATGGACTGGTACATTGACTAGCTCCTTGTATTTAATATAATTAAGATGTAAATAGTTAAAACAAATATATTCTTCCATATTTGACCTAGAGATATTTTTCCTTCTTGTTATTTATGCAAACAGAAATCTCTTACTATGCTTATACAGAAGAACATTTCAATGATGTCTTTGAAGAAAATAACTCCTGTACTGGCTGGTCAAATACGTTGTTTCAGTCTTGTATAGTATGCATGTAATGGGTGATGATGTCTGTTTCTTTATTTTAAATAGAGATGTTTCTGCAAGACATATTATGCACCTCAGAAGCCGACTTTCATTATAGACACTGACTCACTGTGACCTTGAACAAGTCATTCCCTATGCTTCAGTCCCTCCAGCTACAATATTGGATAGAAACAGGACCCCCCACTGAACACAATGAGCTGTTGCAACTCAGTTGGGCTATCCAGGATAAACAACAAGATAGAAATGTTATTGAAGGCATAAGCATGAGTGACATTTTCTCACTCTAATTTTGCAGTGGGTTGACCCTTTTACCTTCTGTTAGTGAGTATAGGCCAGGCATGCAGCAGGCCTATTCATCATTAGCAAGTGCAATATATTTATGCCCTGTGACTGGATGATAGTCCTTTTCTGCCGCAGTTTGTGTCATCTTTTCAGCTTTCCAACCACTTATGGGAAGAATTCCTCCACAAGTAGCTGGAAGAGGGATAGATGGTAGACATGTTTTGCATACAGCATGTCTACCAGTAACAAATTGTCGCAGCTACAGAAAACAAGAGCTGACTACAGCCAACATTGTCTGCTTTGTCTTGGCATCAGCTTAATGTTTAACATTGTTTTCGATTGGTGGTTTGCTTTCAGATTGGTGGAGTGTACCTGGAAACCAGCCCTGGCTCAGAGTGCCTTTCCGGTCTCCATGTTTTTAAGTAAATAAGTAAAAAAATACATCCATACAAATTATGGTAATACAGTATATTGCAGATGCAGCTGTCTGCAGTCTTGGATACTGCAAGCCCCCTTTCCTCAAACACACACACACACGTGTGTATGCACGTGTACACACACACACACACACACACACTCTCAAGTAGAGCCAGCCAGGATTTAACTTAGTAGCATGCAGTATTATTGCTGAGTGCTGCAATATGCTACTGGGAACAATGTAATTCATTGGCAAGTAAGCCTTTTTGACATACAGTATTTTGTGACATGTCATTTACTGCAAGTTACTGTGCTGCATCCTGGCTGACTCAACTGTAAACACACATACACACACACACACACACACACACACACACACACACACACACACACACATATGCACACACGCACACACACACACACACACACACACACACACACCCTCAAACAAATCCTCTGGCACTTCTGCTACCTACATTACGTTTTCTCACAGTAATGCCTGGTGATGCAGAATTCTACAGATGACCTAGCCAAACTGTAGCTACCTGCAAACAAAGCCCTCTCTTCCTGGTGGTGACTACTGCAGGAACAGTCAGTGGGTATGCCATAGAGTGGTGATGTTATGGAGGGGGTCCATGTGTGTGTGTGGTGTGGGGAAAGTGTGTGTGTGTTGTGCATAGGGTGTTATCCCTTTCTACAGTATGTAAGGCCCCTCTCCCATGTCTTGATCTGATAGACAGGGTCCTTGAAACTATTACAGTTGGCCTGGTCAAGCAACCTCTACTTACAGACAAAGCCCTATCTTCCCAGTGATGTCTCCTGCAGGAAAAGACAACAGGACTGCTGATGGATGGTGATGTCCATGTGCATGTGGAAGGAGGCAGACTGTCCTGTGTATTTCTAGATGGGTGTTATTCATTAAGGTGTTGGGCTCTCGTCCCCTGACTCACCCCGGCAAGAAGTGTCTGGCCCTGGAAATATAGTTATCCTGGGCTGCAATGGCACCTGGGGGTTAAAACAAGAGGTTAACCAGTGTGTCATGCTGTGGTAGGGTCCATGTATACTATATGAGTATATTCTTTGCAAAAAATGGCATTAATGCATAAGTTAAGGTTCAACTAATGCCACAAAAGTAGGGAAATCTGGTGTTAGAGTATCCAACACTAACCCCCCCCAATGTGGCAAAAGAACAAGGCCACACAAACAACCACAGGCAGCCATCATCAGATAAGACAACATGTAACTGTTTCCAGATGACACAAATGTAGTAACACTAATATGCTACTTTCATGGATATGTATCTGCAGCATGCACACAGCAAAACATACACACTCACTTGTTGCTGCATATAGAAACCCACAATACTCAAATCACAACACAGCTTCTGTGCACAGAAGCACAAGCCCCTACAGCCACAGATACAAATCCACAATACGTAAATTAAAATAGTTCATTTGTCTGCAGAAGCACAAACCCCTGTGGGCCAACCCTTTTTTAGCCTCACATACTCATGCACACTGTAAGAAATGCCCACACTTGACGAGTCCATGCTTCTGCAGCCACAGGTTTAAGATATATACAGTAGCCTCTGGCTGCAGAAGTGCATCACCACAAAATCCTTGATACCAAGGCTGCAGCAGCCACAGGTGTAAGACATACACACAGATTTCTGGCTTCAGAAGGGCAGGCCACTGGGGGGTCTGCAGTTATGCAGATGGGAGTACTGTTGTAATATGAATATAATTGTTTCAGCTGCAGATCTAAAAGACAAACAAGAGGGTAGCAGTTTTTCAGTTAAGCAGAAGCAAATAGAAAAGCATGCCTTAATGGATTATGCTATCTAGTGAGGTACCTCCTACAGCATGCATGAGCACCTCTTGCTGCAGAGGGATAGACTCTATGGGCCTTCTGTCTACAGAAGGGCAGTCCTCCATGCAGCCTGTGCTTCTACAGCCAGACATATTTATGCATGCAGCATGACACACACAGGAGTGGCTACATAAGCACAGGATCATGTGGGGCCTGTGCTTTGCCAATGTAAATACTGATCCAAGAAGGTAGCAAACCAGTTCTACTACATTTGTGTAATCTGAGAACAGTTATATGTTGTTTGTCTTCCCTGATGATGGCTATCTGTGGTTGCTTGTGTGGTCTTGTCCTTTTGCTGCTTTAGGGGTGGGGATTTCAGGTTGGAATCCCTAATGCCACATGTCCTTACTTTTGTGGTTTACCTTGGACCTTAACTGGTGCATTAACACAGTTTTTTTGCAAAAATAAGTTCTTTCTCCTTTGAGGTAGTGGAATCATATCCTCATTCATGTAGGTCCTTTTGGGACCTGTGTGAACAGATGCAGACATGTAGGGCCCTTTGGGCCCTGTGCCATTGGAAGACTCCAACCACCTATAGAAGTGTAGGGATGGATGTGAAGAATTCAAGTGACTATCTAGTGGGCTGCAGAAGGGTATGGCCCTCTGGGCCATATACGTCCATGCAGTCTCAGATACCGATACAGAAGAACAAGTCAAAGAGTCCATCTCTCAGCAAATGTACTGGGCCCTCTGACACCCATGGGTGAAGAGATGCAGTGCCATGTGCCAAGAGAACAGTTTTCTTTACTATATGGTACCTGGGCCCATGCTGGCAACCCTTCACCTTTCCTTCCCTGGCTAGGGCATTGTCACATACCAGCACCATCCCCCCCTTGCCCCATAGATCTGGCTCTTTGAGCTTGGCCCCAAACTCATCTCACCAGCATTGGAACACAAAGCACTACCTGCTAGGGTAAAGTCTGGCATTACCTACATTTTTTAATAATTATTATTTTTTTGTTCTGTTCCTAAATTTCCAAGATAGTCATTTTATGTCTCTTCTTATGAACATGACATGTGGCATTTATAGCATATTGTCTGAAATGTCATTGTGCACCACAAGTGCAAAAACACATCACATAGAAACATAGAAATTGACAGCAGATGAAGACCACTAGGCCCATCCAGTCTGCCTGTAATCCTACCCTTATTTGTTGCCTCTGACCCTACTTTTTCAACAGCTGTCACCTCTTCTTCTAGCCACTAGGATTCCCTTACGCCTGTCTTATGCATGCTTAAATCCCCCCACTGAGCTTACTCCCACACCTTCCTGTGATAGACTGTTCCATGCATCCACCACCCTTTTCATGAAGAAAAACTTCCTTACATTTCTTTTTATCCTACCCCTTCAAATTTCATATCATGCTGCCTCATTCTTGTACTTCTCCTATACTGAAAGATGTCACCCCCTTGTACCTTGTTTGTGCCTTTAAGGTACTTGAAGGTTTCTATCATGTCACTCCACTCCCTCCTTTCCTCCAGTAAGTACATATTGAGGTATTTTAATCTCTCTTCATATATTTTTTGGTGCAATCCAAGTACCATCTTTGTCACCCTTCTTGGGACCACCTCCACCCTGTCTATGTCCTTTCAAAGATACAGCATCCAGAATTGCACACAGTACTCCAGATGAGGCCTCACCAGTGTTTTATACAGTGGAATCATCACCTCCCTCCTTCTGCTAGTGATACCTCTGCATATGCACCCCAACATGCCACTGACTCTCCCTGCTGCCTTTGTACTCTACTTAGTCACCTTTAGGTCATAAGAAATGATAACCCTCAGATCCCTTTCTTCCTTGGTGACTGTCAGCAACTCCCCCACACTCTGTAGCTCTCTCCAGGGTTTCTGCATCACAGGGGCATTATTTTACACTACTTTGCATTGAACCTCAGTTGCCACACCTCAGCCCATTTTTCCAGCTTTCCTAGGTCCCTCCTCCTTTTCTCCACCCCATCTGGAGTATCCACCTTGTTGCAGATCTTGGTGTAATCTGCAAACAGGCTGACCTTTCACTGTGACCCTTCTGCTATATCACTAATGAAGACATTAATCAGGTCTGGCCCAAGGACTGATCCCTGAGGTACCTCACTGGTCACCCCCCACTCCCTGGATTGGATTCCATTTACCACCACCCTCTGCCTCCTGTCTGTTACCCAGTTTATAAACCAGTTTACCACCTTGTGGCCTATGCCTAGACTCCTCATCTTGTTAATCAGCCTTTTACGTGGGACAGTGTTGAAGGCCTTCTAAAATCAAGGTAGGTGACATCCACCGCCACACCCCAGATTCACTTCCTTTGTAATCCAGTCATAAAAATCTATCAGATTCATTTGACATGACCTTCCTGCTGTGAACTCATGGTGTCTCAGATCCTTGGCCCCTTTGGATTCCATGTGTCCCACTATCCTTTCTTTAAGCAGTGCCTTCATGATCTTGCCCAATACTGAGGTGAGGCTGATGGGCCTACAGTTTCCTGCCTCCTCTCTGCTACCATTTTTGTGAAGAGGGACTACATATGCCCTCCTCCAGTCCTCTGAAACTGCTCCTGTTTTGAGTGAATTAGTTAACATGGTTGCCAGAGGTGCTGTTAGCTCCCTACATAGTTATTTTAATATCCTCGGACGTATGCCATCGGTACCAGGTCAATATAGCACTGCCAAAATAGTGCATGAAAAAACGTGCAGTCTATAGTGCAAAATGCATTACAGCGACAGGGTATCATAGTGGTAGGACACTACTGCTACCCCTGTTACACTCTACGTACTGGAAGAATGTCTGAAGAGGACACAGGTGCTAAGTCTGGTTGAACTGCTCCCATGGTAGAGTGGCGAAGGCACACATACCTGATGAAATGGTGTCCCAAGGATCGGGGTTTGTTTCGACATCTTCCAAGATTTTTTTCCTGTGTTCTACAAAAAAAAAATAAGTGCCCCCACCAAGTATTCCTGTTTCCCTCAGTCCACACCCTCAGACTTAGTTATAATAGTTTGGGGGTAAGAGGTGAATCCCCATGTCAGTGTGTGTGTGGGGGGGGGGGGCTGAGCCCCTGCATAAACAAATGTTCCCTATTGTTTTTAATGGTGTGTGCATTCATAGTAAGGTCAGCATATTTACCAGACCTTATTTTGCTGCACGCTGCTTTCTTTGCAGCATTGTTGTGATGTGCGGTTTTGACCGTGACATTCTGACCCCATGCCTACTATGACATCTGGCCCCTTTGCCTTGTCCACCTTTAATTTTGTGAGCTTCTTCAGGACATTGTACACTGTAAATGGCCTGGATTTCACCTCTCCCCCCATTAATCTGTTTCACTGCTGTGGTCCCTGACCCTGCCCTTCTTCAGTGAATGCTGAACAGTATTTATTCAGTATTTCTACCTTTTCCAGGTCACCCTCTGTACACTCCCCTTCATCCCCTCTGAGCCTTAAAATCCTGCTCCTAGCTTTTCTTCTATCGCTGATGTACCTATAGAATGTCTTGTCCCCCTTCTTCACTGTCTGCTCTAATCTTTCCTCAGTTTTCGCATTTGTGCTTCTTACAGCCTTCCCTGTTTCCTTTAGACACTTTAGGTTCACCATCCTTTCCTCTTCCTTTTGAGTCTCCTTATATTTCTTGAAACCCTCCCTTTTGCCCTAACTTTTTCTTCCACATCTTTCAAGAATCATAATGGTTTCCTCCTTCTCTTGCCTTTGTTTCTCAACTTAATGCATTTGTTTGTTACCTCCACTATGGCTCCTTTTATGTGTTCCCAGTGCTCCTCAACCCCCCTTCCTTTGCCCATCCTTGCCAGTGCTTCTTTGATACAACTTAATAGATTTTAGACTTATAATAGTAGAATTATTTTAGAGTTACCAAAGAAAATCTTACAACCTGTAAAAGGTATAGCAAAGTCCAATTTTATTATAAGGGTTCAGACCTAACATGACACAGATGTTCAATATAACATTTTTTATAGACCATTAAATTCCAAGCACATACAACCTAGAGTATAAAATACATTTTATATTTGTATCATAAAAGTACCCTATTATCTTGGCTAGCTGTTGTTAGATATGCTAAAATAATTTATACTCACAACAGGGTTTTCACAGATGGAAGTTCGTCACTCCACTGTATCTTGTCTGTGAAACAGAATGATAAGACCCCTTGGCTTAGATAGCTTAGATACACTTTTAGTAGCCACTGTTGCCCAACTCCTGCTGACTTTATATATTTCCAGTGTAAAATAATCTGCTTTTTAGTTACGTCTGCATGACCTCATACTAGTCTACATGGCTAGGCTGTTCCCAGCCTCTGTCTCTGAGTTATACATACATATCCCAGATAATGCACCTGGACCTTTTAAACTAGACAGTTTTGTCAGCAGAAGTTATAACACAGTCAAAGTGATGTATAAGAAATGATAAACATGTGTTTGAGTTCCCACAACATAATCCAGAGCCTACCAAAGTCTTAACAAAATTAAAAGTATTTTCTCCTATTTTGGGTTAACCCTTAGTGCAGTTGTAATTTGCCTAACCTACAGTATAGTGTGTGTCCACATAGTATGCAAACCTATAGCTAATAGAATGACACTTTAAATTACATACTTTGTATGCATATAAACATTTGAGGTTATTGATATAGTAATGTACTATGTATCAGTAAATACTCATTCCAACACACCTCCTCATCTTAGCAAAATATACCCTCCTAAAATCTAAGACCCTTGCCTTTATGTGGCTTGACTGTGTCCCTGTACCCATGCAACCTCACATTGTGGTGGTCGCTGGATCCCAGATTACCCTCTACCATTACCTCTCTGATTCTGTCCCCACTGGTCAGTACTAGGTCCAGAATCACCAGGTCTCTGGTGGGTTCAAGCACTAGTTGCCAGAGGCCTGCCCCCCTGTAGGGAATCCAGGATGTCTCGGCTCCAGGTTGAAGCAACTGCTGGGATGGTCCAGTCCACATCTAGCATATTGAAATAATCCAGCATCACTACCTCACTTTTTGCTGCCATCTTCTGAATTTCATCCACTCTATCCCTATCCACCTCCTCCACCTGCGCTGGAGGCCTATAGATCCCAGCTGTGTGGATTACTGTGTCAATTGCTGTGCCATTGCCTGGCTCAAGGGTGACCCAGAGTGCCTCGGCCTCCCTCTGTCTACTTTGTACCTCTGTTGCTTTTATTCCTTCTCTGACAAACATGGCCATGCCTGACTTTTTTTTACTCCCCCATCCCTCCTGAATAGAACATTATCTGGTACATTTATATCCCAGCCATGATGTGTGGTTTATCATGTCTCTGTTATTGCTTCTATGATCAGGTCAGCCAATACTACCAAGGTCTTCAGTTCTGGGATTTTATTTCCCATGCTGTGGGCATTTGTAACCATGGCCTTCCCTGTTATGCTGCCTGTCCTCCCACTTCACCCATTTTTGCCCCCCTGTTTCTTCCCTCTAATCCAGGTTTATTTCTTACACTGCCTCCCTTCCCCTGCTTTTCCCTTTATGCCTGGTTCAGGTGTCCCTGTTAGCAACTTACCCTCCTGTTCCTCATTTCTTGCTACTCTGTCTTGTGGGGGTGGGCTGCTTGAGTGTCACTGCTCCCATTGCCCCCCCCCCAGCTAGTTTAAATGCACATCATGGAAGCAGTTAAACCGTGCATTGAGGACTGCTGTCCTCTTCCTGGATGGATTTAGCCCATCACCGTTGTACTGGGCCACATTGTTACAGGTGGGTCCACAGTCCCTAATGGAGCCATATCCCTTCTCTCTGCACTAGCCCTCCAACCAAGTGTTGAAGCTTTTGATAAGGATTTCTATCCTTCCCACTGCCATGGACAAGTAGCACCTCTGAAAATGTCACAGAGCTTGCTACCTTCCCCAGATACCTTACCAGCACTCTGAAGTCCTCCTGCACCTGCTCAAAGCTTGCCCCATCCTTGGATAGGTCATTTGTCCCAAGGCAGACAATGATCTTCAGCCCCCCTCTCCTTGCCACCACTTTAGCAATTCTCTGGATCCACTTCCCCTCCCTCCACGCTGTTTTCCTCCTGGAAGGCACTTAACCTCCCTTTCCTCCCCAATATCTGTGCTCAGCACTATTCCCCAGACAATGAAGTCCCTCAACAGGAGTAATTTCTTCTTCCCTTTGTGTCCCCTTTCTCCCACCACTGGATCTTCCTCCTGGAGGATCCTGTCTTCCTCACTGGTCATAGCTTCTAGTTCCCTTAAGGGAATCTTCCACTCCTTCAGCATAGGAGTTCTTATGCTGGATCAGCTGGGGGATGTGTCCTTGAACCCCCTTCCCAAACCTCCTTGAGCCCACCGTAGTCCATCCAGCCCTCTGCCTGGGCAGCCATTTTGGCAGTGGCTGGGGACATAGGATGGCCTCTGGGTAGGGATGAAGTACTTCTGCCAGCTTGGTCAGAAGACTGGCCACCTCCACCCTCAGCCCAGAGAGGTGCCTGCAAATGGGGCAGCATTGCAGTACCCAGAATATTCTCCTGATGACTGCTGCCTCACACCCAGTGCACTGCACCCCTCAGTGCATCTTCCTCTTCTGTTTTATTACCCCTCCTTTTACACTGTGTCCTGTGGTTAGCTTTCTATCCTTATTATAGTTCCCATTTTTTTTGTTTGTTTTTTCTCTCTACTATTCTCTTTGGTAGCACATGAGGAAGGCGATTGAATATGGGCGACCATCATAATGGCGACCTATATAATGGCACTTTCCGATTGGGCAACTGTAGGGGGATGGCGACTGCCTACATGGCGATGGTAGGATAGGCGACGGGAAGGGAAGGGATGGTGGGTGACAGGATGTGGAGGGATGGGGGACAGGGATGTGACCTGCAGGGAACCTGCTTCTGCCCAGCCAGCCATGTGGTGTGGTGGGTAGGGTGCATGGCTCCAACAGAGCAGGTCCCGGGTTTGGGACTGGGGGTGGGTGTGTCATTTTTGATATTCCCGCAGGTGCGGGACTTAGATTTTTTTTGAAGCTGGGATGTGCCCCCCTTCCCAACATACACCCCCTGGAGTTGAGAATCTTTATTTAGGGGGTGTGGGGGGGTACGTGCACAATTCCTGGTAGCCTTATTGTGCATATCGCAGAAATTGTTTTCGGCAATATTGCAGGTCAGGATAATAGCGATCGCCTTTGTGCGGTCACTATTATCACATAGAACCTTATCTTTTTACACTTAGGTGCTTACTCTTAAGTTGATTTGTTAGAGTACACTATCTGAGAGGTAGTGTTAACAAACTGTGCTAAGCCTCCTTCTGTTCATTGCTGGAAGCTGTACCCTATTAGGTGCCTATAAAGGAGGATGAACCCAGGGATGTTGGGATGGGGAGGGTGGGTGGAAGTTAGCTTCTGCCCAGAAGAAAACAATTAGAATGCTCCGTCTGCAAAAGCAACCCTAGCCAGTTTCTCTGTGCCCCTGTTTTAATGTAGGGCCCTTTCCCAGCAAACAACAATGTGTTTATATCATCCAACAGTGTTAAAATCCCAAACCAAAAAACCAAAATGTACCTCTACAGCCAATTCCGCCTGCTCTGGTCCCTCAGTTTCACTGCTCTGCAAGCCTGAAATAAAACAAATAAAACATACTTCTCTACTGCAGCTCTGTTCCCCTGCTGATATTTATCTTCTGGCTGTATCTTCCTGAACGCTCTGTTCCTTCAAAAGTACTGAACTAGAATGCTCCATATCCTTACTGAACAAGGGAAGTACATGCAAAAATTACAGACCTCTGCTTTTCTCTGAAGCCTCGGTGAATGTCCTTCTGAACCACACCATGTCCCCTACATCTGTGGAAAGAAGCTTTGTGTGTTAGGGATTTTAAAGCCCCCACTTCTTTGTTTGCTTTTGCACCCTTTTGTTCACCTCACCTGATTGGCCCACCCGATGCAGCCTCTACCCTGAAAAAACAATCAGAACACTCCGTCTGCAAAAGAAATCCTAGTCGGTTTCTCTGTGCTCCTGTTTTAATGCAGGGCCCTTTCCCAGCAAACAGTAATGCATCTATATCAACCAGCAGTGTTAAAATCCCAAAACAAAAAACAAAAATTTACCCCTACAGCAAATTCCACCTGCTATGGTCCCATAGTTTCACTGCACTGCAAGCCTGTAATAAGACAAATAAAACATACTCCACCATTGCAGCTATGTTCCTCTGCTGATATTTACCCTCCAGCTGTATCTCCCTGAATGCTCCACTCCTGCAAAAGTACTGAATGCGAATGCTCCACTCCTTACTGAACAAGGGAATTACCTGCAAAAATAAACAGACCTCCACTTTTCTCAGTAGCCTGGATTAGTGTCCCTCTGACACACACCCCATCCCCCGTGTCTGTGGAAAGAACCATCCAGGATTTAAGAAAACAACACCTATCATGTTTATGTGGTGGTGTGAAAAAAATGGGTATGTTGAAAGTTTGAAATCAAAATATTTTAAATTAGTGAAGTTATGAGTGAACATTGAAGTATTTCAATGTTCACTCCTAACTTGGTCATTTTACCATATTTTTACACTAAATTTTCTACAAAGCCTTTTTATGACCCCACCTCATGAAACCATAGGTGAAAATTTTCAGATCCAGGCAGAAATGTCATTTCAAGCCACAGTTGCCAAAAACACATGTTGGCCAGGATTTGAAAAGTGAACGCTTTCATGCTCATCAGGGTTGTGTGAAAGAATGGCTATGTTGAAAATGCGGGGTCAAAATATTGAAAATTAACAGTTATGAGAGAGCATAGTAAAATGTTAACATATGCTGATAACCTTGATGTTTTCTTTTTAATATTTTGAGCCCAGATTTTCAACATAGCCTTCTAAAGACTCCACCTTAACCCCATAGATGAAATTTTCAAATCCCGCCTGAATGGCAATTCACACAATGACCACAAAATTGCTTTTCCAGATGGATTAAAAAAATTCCACCACCCCTGTTCATGAGATGTGGTCCTAAAAAGGCCATGTTGAAAATTTGGTGTAAAAATATTAAAAAAAATAACAAAGTTATGAATAAAAATTCAAACCCCATTGAAATACGTTAACTGGACTTAACTTATTTTCTCATGTTGCAGTTGCCAGTTCCAGCAGCAGGACATATCTTTGATTGGGGAGTGGCTCTACATTATGGGACATGTTAAGGTGAGAGAGGATGTAAGGAGGTGATATGGTGTGGGCAATATTGCATGGGCCGTCGACATGAGGTGGGTGGGGGTCTTGGAGCTCATATCAGCAAGGGATCTTTTTCCTTTTTTTTCCAGGGATGGTTTTCTTTTTTTCAGGTTTTAGCAAAACAAAATAAATAAATAACTAAAGACATTCAGGGACTTTTTTTTTTCCTTTCAGGTTTCACAAAAAAATCACTATTGGATCTAATAATGGGGATTGGGCACCCCAGCATAAATTTCATGGTGACACTTTGGGAGAGTACCACCATGTTGTACTTATTCATGGAGGGGTGGCCAGGAGGGTTTGGAAGGTAATAACAGGGGTGGGCAACCTGGTCTGCTTTGGGAAGTAGACACTATGGGAAAATATGAGGGAGGGCTGGCTGAGCAGGAAGGAGGAGGGATAAGTGAATATGTTAGTAAACTAGATAGATAGATAGATAGATAGATAGATAGATAGATAGATAGATAGATAGATAGACAGACAGACAGACAGACAGACAGACAGACAGATAGGTAAAGGTTCTCAGAGTTGGTGACTCTACTTTATCAGACACCCTAGCAGTGGCCACAGAGTTAAATTCTGACTTTACTTTCTGTGCCTCCGCCTTTCTATCTTCTCTCCCCCTCCTCCCCTTTACCCTCCCCTACTTTCTTGATAAATGTATCCCCCAATCCCTCTCTTTCTCCTTCTCCCCAGTATCCCCCTCTGCCACACTGAAAGCTCTCATTGCCCTAAACCCCATCAAGGGTAACTCCCTCGATGGTTTAGACTCCAAGCTCCTTCATCTGTCTGCCCCCCTCTTTCTCCTCACCCCTTCCCTCTCTCCTGAATCTCTCCTTCTCACTTACATCTGTCCTGGCTGCCTGCTTGGAAGCATGCCATTGTTCTTCCACTCCCTAAAGGTGGTGATCCCTCCATTCCAGGTAACTACTTGCCTATATCTCATCTCCCCATTATTGTCAAGCTTCAGGAACACATGGTGTTATTCTAGCTCTCCTCTTACCTCCACGTCTCCTGCTTCTTCATCCTTTTCCAGTCTGGATTCCAAAAGGAACACTCCATTACCACCTCCCTCCTCAGGAGAGTGACGGACCATGGCATCATCACCTCCACCATCTTTTTTGACCTTGTTAAAACTATCAACACTGTCTCCCACCCCCTCCTTCTTGCCAAACTCTCTGCAGCTGGGTTCTCAGACACTGCCACAAATTAGTTCCATGCCTACCTTGTGGGAAGGACAAAATCCATTCAGATTGCTGACTCTCTATCCCCTCTCTACCCATCAACACTGAAGTCCCTCATGACTCTGTGATTGGGCCCCTTCTATTCTCTGTCTTCCTCAATGACCTTCCTGCTGTCTGCTCCTCCACCTCCATCCACATGTATGAGATGAAACCATCCTGTATACCTGTGGATCTTCCCCTTCTGATGTGGCATCCATACTTCAGCATGACTTTGAAAGGGTTCAGCTCTGGTTATGCTCAAATCATTTGTTCCTGAATGCCAAGAAGACTGTCTCCATGACCTTTGGCACAATGCAGAGACTCTGTTGGCTCCTTCCCTTCCCTCTTTCCACACTCTTGACGGGACTACACTGGAGAACACCACCTCCTTTAGATACCTCTGGGTTTGGCTTGACTAGCACTTCAACTTTTCTGAACAAGTGGATGCTATTCTCAAAAAAATGCACCCCAAGCTACAGTAGGTGCCCTGTATATAAATCGAGGATGTATTCTTCTGCCTGCCCCTCATGCTATAGTCCAGAAAATGATCCTCCCAGTTTTTACCTATGGTGATGTAGTTTTCAATGCCACTCCTAAGACTTCCTTGGCCAGATGGGATACTCTCTTCCATTTCTTCTGTCACTTCTCCCTCAACTGCCTGCTTTGCACTCACCACTGTGCTCTCTACCAATCTCTCTCTTTCCTCTCTCTTGATGACAGGGGAAGTTCCCACTGTGCCAACTTCCTATCTAAATTCTGGTTCTACTCTCTTCCCTCCTACCTCTCCTCCTCTCTATCAGTCCCTCCCTCCCTCCCTCTCCTTTAGAAGCTATAAATCTCAGATTTTGGCTGTCCCCCCGGGTCCTCCTCTGCTGGCCAGGCTGCTTTTTCCCAATGCTTACCCAAACTGTGGAATTCCTTTCCCCCTTCCATCTACCACACTACTTCCCCACTTGTCCTCTCCTCCCTCCCATGTAACTTCTTTTCCCCTACTTGCACCTGCTCTTAATCCCCCAATCTGTTTTATCCCCTCCCACTTTATGCCCCATCACTCTTCCCAATCTCTAACCCCCACCTTTTTGAACCTCTTCCCATCTCAGCATTCCCACTCACTCTGCCTGGCCCCTCTCTATCCACCACCCCGTCCCTATCCTTGTTCACTTAGCCATTACCTTTTGCATTTGCCATTTTGCCTCTGTGTCTTCCAAGCCCACTTTTTCCCAATTCCTGATTGGTTGTACTTATACTAGTCCATTCCTCGGTATTTGTCAGCCCCTCAACACCAATTGCACTTAACAATGTATAATACATTAACTAAATTGTTGAGCAATTGTGAAATACTGTAACCTATCTCTCTGTACTGTATATGGTTTGCTGATATGTTATTTTGACTGTAATTGCTTCGTCTGTTACATCCCTTCCCCTCCCACCCAGGAAACACTTGGAAATGAGCAATGCTGCTCAGTGTGCTTTCCTGGTGAAAAGGAAGGAAGGAAGGAAGGAAGGAAGGAAGGAAGGAAGGAAGGAAGGAAGGAAGGAGCGAGCCAGAGAGATAGATAGATATATAGGGCTCTACCATGCCAGCGCAACAAAAAATATTGTGACTGGCATTACAGCGATGGGCTCCATGTCGACCACAAGTTGCAGTCAGCATGGAGCCACACAGTTTGGATCTGATTTTTACATAGTGGGGCTTCACTCCCCAACCTCCCATGTGGGGGGCTTCGCACCACCCCGCACCCTCCAAACTAAAGGATTCTAACTCCAGGTCAGAGTTAGTTCAGGGAGGGGGTGCAGGTCAGGGGGAAGTGCAGCAGCAGCGCTTCTACGGCGGCATAGTGCTGTTGTCAGTATCGACGCATGTTGCCATAGAAATGTCGCTGTTAGGGTCCCATACAGATAGATACAGAGAGAGAGCAGAGGATTGCCAGCTGACTGCTCCAACTGAATCCAGCAGCATTACTCCAGCTGCTGTTTTGCAATTCAAGAAATTCCTGCTATTCTCATACTGAGAACCCAGGTAAACAGCTCTTCTCACTTAGCTGTGCACCAAGGACATCTTGGTGCCCAAAAACATTATTTCCAGGGAAATTGTCAAGAAATAAACACTAGATTCTAACTAACTCGGTCCCATTTACATAGCTTAAAGTATTTGTTTTTTTGAAAATACATCATTTTTATGTATTTTTCTATGTTTTTTTGTTTAAATAAAAAACAAGATAGGGGCCATCATGATAGGTATTTCTTTCTCAAGATAAGAAAATAATTTCTAACAGCAAGTAAATCATGAAAAATAAGCCCTCATGATTGATGTCTTTTTACCATTCATATCAGGGGGTTATCCAAAAAACAAACATTAAATCATTATAACTCTGGAACTAAATAATGCTTTTTTTTTCACAAAATCTTTGAAAGGCATTACCTCAGCAGAGGCCGCTTCTACCCTGAAAATTTCATGAACATTTTCATACTGTACACAATGTGGTGTACTGTATCTTGAATACCCCTAAGATGGCATCACACAACTTTTCACTTGTTGAGACTCTGCCAGCCAAACTGCACATGCCAAATTTTGGACAATTTAGTCAAACACCACTGACGCCATTAAGATGTAAAAATTGGAGTTTGACATTAAACACCCCACTGAACCCCAATTATAGGTGTGGTACCTTGACCCTATATTATGTTTGTGTGAGAGTGTGTGTGTGTGTGTGTGTGCATGTGTGTGTATTTGACTGTGCATGAGAGAGGGTGTATATATGTATTTGACTGTGTATAATTTGGAGGTGTGCATGAGCTTATGTGTCTGAAGAGAGGATCTGTTTATTCCTCTGTCACATTCCATTCTTCACTGTCTGTGTTGCTTCCCCATGCAACAGTAACCAGGCAAGAGAGTTGGTAGGGGACAATGCATGTTACAATAAAGCCCTGTCTACATGGGCAAGGAATGAGAGTACCTGATACTACATTATAATGTACAAAGGAAACACAAATTATAATGTGAATTAAATAATGTGACCTAACTGAAAAATTGAATGCAGGCCCCCAGAATACCACCATGGAATGGTATTCCAGGACTGTGGGCTAAATTCTTAGTTTGATCACATTATTTTCTGACAGTTTATGTTTTAGTCAATTAGCAATGGTTATTTCTACATCAATAATTTTTAATTGGGTTTGTTTAAAAAAATATTTTCTTTGCCTGACCCTCTTGAACACCCCATACCCTCTCCTCTCCCCACTCAGCTGTACCCAGTTTGATTATATCCTAAGCCCCATTTCCCTACCCTTTGGCAACACCCATGTACCACCACTCTCTTTCCCACCATCCCTGGCATCAAAGAACTCTTCCCCCAAATATAACACCCAATACCAGCCTCTTTCCCCCTGCAACTAGAGACATCTTCCTTAAACCAACTGCAGCACTTATCCACCCTCCACAATCTAAGTCACCCCTAGAATAAGAATCTTGCCAAATGAATGAGATGACATCCATTACAAACCTTCCTCTCATCACCACATTCAGCTGCCATTTGAATGAATGGGAATCCTCTTAGTAGAAACAGTTGATAAGTATGACATCACACCCATGCTGCCCAGGCCAGGGTGTTGGGGGAATGGGAGTACAACTCTGTATGCCCTATGTAGTGGCAGAGATGATGAATGGTAGGATGGGATGCTAAGTTAGCTGGGGAAGGGGGCACAGTGTATAAGTGTCTCTACCAAATGGGAGAAGAAAGGTGGAATTGTGTATTTAAAGTGTCACTAAGAGAAGGGGTTACAGCGTCTTATAACATGAGGCATGGAAAAGTTGTAAAATGATTGGGCAAACAGCATCATGTGACAGTGCATTAATGTATGTTAACAGCACAGTAGGTGAGGTGTGCCTCTTACAGAGATCCCTTGGCAGGCCTGCACTTTTCGTCGGGGGAAAATCATTTGGCAAAGGCAGCCATTTGCAGTCCTCACTACGCGACTCCCACTATTACTGCACAAGACACAGCTGAAGCACAAAACCTTCCTACTGGGACCTCCACAGATATCATGGTGACAATGTCATTTTTCCAGTGCTGTAAGTGTACCATTCAGAAAAATCAGTGTTTGCCCACCCACCCTCCCCAGGTATAATGGCTGAAGGCGACAAAGTGCAGCCCCCAGTGTTTGCCTCCACTCCCAGTAAAGCTCCCTGTATCTTGCTAAGCAACCCCCCCACATGGATCTCCGCTGAATGACCCAGACAAAGCAGCCCTCCCTGTATAGCTTCCCACCCAGTCACCCCGAAGGTCTCCCTGCCATACAATGCAACCCCCCCACCATTTGGTTACCCAACCACCCACCCCGTGGATCTCCAGTGACCCGTTGCTTATTGCAGCCCATTCCTTACCAGCCCAGCCACCTGACCTGCTGATTTGCGCTCAGTGCTTCACACAGTGAACCTGTTCATGATTCCCCACCCACCCCTGGGAGCTCCAGGAAACAAGCCACAAAGTCCACCACCCACTATTGCCAACCAACCCACCCACCCCGTGGATCTCCGGTGAGCCAGCAGTTACTGCAGCTGGCAGTGGTTTTTCTGCCCCCCTCAGCTCCTTGTCTGCATGTTCCTGACCTCTGTATGCAAGATAGGGTGAGAGAGTGTGAGAGAGACAGTTTCCCCAGCACAGCTTGCTTAACCATGTGTGGAAAGAGAGAGAGAGAAAGAGACAGACAGACAGAGCAGTGCTGTATGCAGAGAGGCACTCGCAGGACAGACACACAGTGGGAGCAGGAGGAATGAAGGTGACCTTTAATCTGTTTGGGGCACTCATGGTCCATCAGTGACTGAATAATAAATTTCAAGATGGGAAATGGACACAACAAGGTGCAAATGATGAGCCCATATCACCTTGTCATGAGAGTGCAATTAACATTGAGAGACAGATTCCAGCAGTTGGAAACATGGCAGACTGCAGCAAGGCAGACCCCAAATCAGGGAACAGAGTCACAAGTCAGTGTGTAACTGTTCCAGAGGCTCAGATGTTTCCATGGAAGAGACCTGCACACCCCTCCCAGAGAGACATACTTTCGGAGCAGACAAGAAAGCCTGCTTGTATCACTCAGAGGCAGTCAGTAAACAATGGGTCAGCCTCCAAGCACACAAGCAGCAGTCACTGTGCAAGTCAAAGGCAATCAGTGACCCATGGCTCCATCACAGCAAGGCACGCTAACAAGGGTCAGAAACACACAGACCAGAAAAGCATAAGTACTGCTGGGGCCCACAGTAGTCGGCATATCTCACTGTCACCTGCAGAACTGGATGCTTTGGGGAAAAAAAGAAAGACGAGCCAAATACGCAATGAAGTACCATCTGAGAGATTAAAGTTCTGCAGGGCTGGCTATGCAGCCAAGACATGGCTATAAACTTCCAAACTATAACTGTTGAGGAGCTGGCTGTGGTGCTCAGGGAGTTTTATGATAGTGTGAGAGGGTTCACTGGCAGAACATATACTGTCAGTTTCCTCATCTGCTTGTGAGCTGACATAAATTGCTACCTACTGTAAATGACTGTGACCATAAGAGACAAATTAATATCACCAGTGACCCTCCCTTTCAGCCAGCAAATAATTTTTTCCTGGCAGTGTTGAAAGAAATTTGAAAAGAGGATCAGGACATATCCAGTCACCACCCTGCCATCATTCAAACAGACCTCCTCGAACTATGGGCATCTGAGGCACTTTCCCCTAGTACCCCAGCTGGACTAGTCAGATGACTATGGTTTGAAGTCCAGCTGGGGTTTGCACGCTGAGACAGGGAAGGAGTTTGAGAATTGTGACTGGACTCTTGTTATCAGAAAAGACCCTGACGGGAATGAGTACTTGAGCTTGAGCTTCAACTCGCATGCCAAAAATCACAATGTGCATGAATCAAACAGGGAGTTGCAATGGGGTTTTCTCTTTGCTGACCCTCAGAATCCTCATTGTCCTGTTCATATCTTTAAACAATATATAAGTTGTGGTCCACCCAATGTGCCTAACCTATACCTGCACCCCAAAAGAGTGGTGCACCCACAAGATCAATACTGGTACACATTGCAGCCAATGGTGGTGAACTATTTGGGCAGTCTCATGTCAAAACTATTGGAGGCAGCACAACTGTCCCAGCATTGCACAAATCATTCCATCTGGAGCACTGCAGTGCAAATCGTATCCAATGCTGGTCTAGCCTCATGAGAAATTATGTCTGTCATGGCAGGAAAAAGTGAAACTAGCCTCTGCAACTATTGGAAGGCATCCCCCAGTGACAGACGAAAGTGGAGCAAACTTTTCAGTACAACAGGCACAGAGTACCTCAAGAGCAGCACATTGTCATGTGTACCACCGGGTCACCAGGGAGCCACTGCAGAGACCCCTCAGACAGAGACACTGACAGCAACCAAGTATGCAGTAAAGCAAGGGTTGAATGATCCCAGAGTTGGACCCTCCATGTCTTTCTCATGAAGTACCAATGTGAGAGCTGCCCCCCTGTGCACACACACAGGAGTGCCCCACATCAGCAAGCTCAGTTAGCCAAGAAAGCAGTGGTCAGGAGGACTTTTCTGTTCCTGGGTTTAATACGAAAAAGTTTAATATCTTTGGGACCATCAACTTCCACTACTATGCTAAGTAATGATGTTCATAGCACCATTGGCCGGGCTGTGGACATGTGACTCCTGCACAGACATTTCAGTTTTTTCAATTCACTTTATTTGTAAAAAGGTGTTATTCCGAATGATCATAGTGCCTGTACATAAAATTAATAAATTAATAAACAGCCATAAAATCCACATACTAAACTCTGTCAAACACTACAGTCTGAAAAGGCAAGCTCAAACAAAAAAGCTTTTAAAGCTGTCTTAAAGCTCTCCACAGTCTGGCATTCTTGTAATCGATGAGGTAGAGAATTCCACAGAGTAGGGGCAGCAAATTCAAATGCACGGGCCCCTGATGTCTTCAGTCAAATCCTGGGAACCTCTAACAATCCCTCATTGGTGGAGCAGAGAAGTTTGAGAGGGCAGTAGGGATGAAGGAGCTCTTGCAGGTAGCTCAGACCTTGTCCATGTAGGACTTTATAATAGATCAGCAAACCAACCTTGAAGGTGATCTACCACCGAACTGGCAGCCAGTGCAGTTCGCGCAGCACAGGAGTAATATGACTGGATTAGGACAACCCAGTCAGCAACCTCGCTGCAGCATTCTGCACTAGCTGCAAGCAGTGGATATTAAACCCCAGTAGCCCTAGGTACAGGGAGTTACAGTAATCGAGGCGGGAGGTCACAAAGGTGTGGACCAAGGTTGGAAGGTCACCAGGCAGAACAAGGTGCTTAATCTGGACAATATTCCTCAGATGGTAGAAAGACAATTTGATGATGGCCAACACCTGGAAACATAACGTTAGCCTGTCATCAAAAATAACACCCAGATTCCACACCTGCTCAGAGGTCAGCAGCTGTCGGCCACCAAGTCAAAGTCTGAAGGCCAGACCAGCCGCCAGCATCTCTACCCAGTGACCTGGATCCACAACCAACACCTCAGTCTCGTCAGAAGTCAACTTCAACCAGCTGGTAGTCATCCAGTCCTGGATCTCAGCAAAACAGTTATTAAACACAGAAACTGCACTATCCTGTTCAGGCACAAAAGACAAGTAGAGCTGGGTATCATCTGCATAGCAGTGAAAACCCAGCTCATACCATCTTATAATGTCCCCCAATGGCGAAATATCCACCGCAAACAACATGAGGACAGCACCGAGCCCTGCAGCACCCCACATGGCAGAGAGAACGATCTCTAGGAATAAATCCCAGACACCACCCACTGAGTTCTACCAGTGAGAAAAGAATGAAACCATATGAGGACCATACCAGACAGGCCACAGATGAACTGCAGATGCTTGCGCAGCACCCCATGGTCCAGGGTGTCAAACGCTGCAGAGAGAGATCAAGAAGAACCAAGATGGACCTGCTCTTCTGATCCCTCGCTATTAGGAGATCATTGAGCACCCGAACAAGGGCCGTCTGCGTGCTATGCCTCTTCTGAAATCCTGACTGGAGCAGATCATAGATACAGTATCATGAATGGTTAAATTATTCTCCAGCTGCTGTGTGACCACTTTCTCGATAACCTTCCCCACAAAGGGAAGGTTAGAGACTGGTCTGTAGTTAGCAGGACAGTTGGGGTCAAGCAAAGTTTTTTAAGGAGGGGTGTAATCACCATCTCCTTCAGGGAGTCTGGGAACTCACTGATTGCAACAAACACCAGACTATCTCTGCAAGACCAGGCAGATAACATCAACACACCCCACTAGGAGGCGTGTTGGACCTGGATCCAAACTGCATCAGGTCGACTGCATATTCTGGACAATCTGCATGACATCTATGAGCTCTAGCCAGTCACAGTCGCATCAACCAGATCGAGGGATAATCACCTCCAACCGACCACCACCACCCCCATTTGAGTGATCTGCACGGATCTCAGATCTGATGTTGGAAACCTTATCAGCAAAGAATTGAGCAACCTCATCATGCTTAACCTGTGAAAACACTCTCCAAACCTGGAGACAGACTGGATTGCACAGTCTGGCCACAGTTCGAAAGAGCTGAGCTGGTCGATTCGATGCTGCAGCAATCTCGCTGGACAGGAACACTGCCTTCTTACATGAGATAGTTGATTGATAAACCCTATAATGGTCCATCAATCTAAGCCTGTTGGCTTCAGGGGTTGATTTCTGCCAGCCACGCTCTATCCTTCAGCCCTCTCACTTCAGCTCCCTCAAGGCCTCATCAAACCACAGAGACCAAGGGTGAAGGGTGAGGGGATGAACATGGATAGGAGCAATGCCATCCAGAGCCTCTGTCACAGCCTTATTATAGGCTTGTACCAGGTTCTCTGAACTCATGTTTGCACTCGGGAATCCAGATAGGTCAAGTACCATTAGACGATCTGGGGTCATACCACTTAAAGGGCAGTACCAAACCATCTCCACAGAAGCAGGCCTATTAGGGGGACCCTGAAAATTTAACCTTATAGTGTGATGGTCAGACCACCCAACTGGTTCCACCGAGTTGGATTTCTCCATCCCTTGCAGGAAGACCAGGTCCAATGAATGACCATGATTGTGAGTCACAGAGGTAACCACCTGTGTGAGACCCAGCAAACTCATAAGCTGTCGAAAAACTTGTCCAAACTATGAGAGTTCATCATCGACCCAGGCACTGAAGTGTCCCAGAACCATCATTCTGGATGACTCCAACACCATATCGACAATGAAGTCTGCAACTTCCTGCAGGAATTGCTTCTCACCCCCTGGTGGATTTTGTTTGAGAAGAATCTTACATCCCACACCCACAACCACTGTACACTCAAAGGATCTGGTCTCCCCTACAGGTACAGCTACAAGATCCAATTCTGATCTAAAACAGACTGCTACTCCCCCGTGCCTGTAATCCTGCCTTAGGCAGTGTATCACCGAGAACCCAGCCTGAACAGCTGATTCCAAGATGGGGCCAGAATTTTCATCCAGCCAGGTCTCGGTGATGCATGCCAGATCGGTTGACCTGACGAGATTGGCAATAATAGCTGCTTTGTTATTTATGGACCTGGCATTGCACTACACCACCCAAGTAGGATGAAACACTAAGGCTGACCGATCCACTGGCCCACTAACTGTGGAGCCCCTGAGTATGGGTACCAGGCACAGTGGTCTGCAATCTGGTATCCATTTCACCCTAGGGTGTCTCCTAGTCCCCACTTCCCCAATCCAGCCACCCCACTCCCCCCATCTCGAGGTCCTGTCCCCCCTTTGCCTCCTACCCACTATCCCCAAAGCCCAGCAGTGTCTATAGACAGATGCCAGCAAAGGGGGACAGTTAAAGGGGCAAAGGACCCAGAGTTTGGAGAAGGAGTAACGCCTGACTGGGAGACCACGCTGCTGGCACATTTTGGCAAAAACCAGAGCTATAATAACTCACACACCACTGCAAGCAAAATAAACAATACCAACAACTACTAAACTTAAATAACCCAATCCCCCCAAACCCCAATAAAATCCAATATTCCCCAATCGAAAAGTGAGGTAGAACAGGTTAATCGTCACTGCAAATAAAACATGCTAGCTCTTAGCTGAGGCTCTCACCCCCAGCCAGATCAGTTTTTATAGTCCACTCTTGCTGAACTCTCACTCCAGCAATACACTGTCCATAGAAAGAGTTATGAGTAAATTTTGGAGGGCCTCTCACACCCTCCAACCAAATTAACCAACAGTGCAGGACATGTTGACGTCTCATGTTAATGTAACAGTGTGATTACCATGTCAGTGGTTTTGTTCTAGATTCAGTTCAAAGCAGCTGCACTGTGTGACAATGATGCATAGTTCAAGTAGAAGTTCAATAGTTCAGCTACTGTTTTGTAGAAAAGTCTCAATTGGTTATAGTATGCAAACCCCCCCCCCCCCGGAAAATCAGTCAGGTGTCCCCAAAGCATCCTATCTGGGCCTAATACTATTCTTAATGTTTCAGAATTACCTTCTTGAAATATGTGGGCAGGACAGTCTTCCAAAAATTTAGCCTGCCACTATTTTCAAAATGGGCATCCATCGACACTTTTAGATTTTCTATTAGATGGTTTAGCTGCATCTGAATTTTTTGTCCCCCAAAAGATGCAGCTGCAGCCAAAAAGTAATGCAAGTTGCATTTGTGTCAATTTTTTTATCACAAATCTTGACTTTCTGTCACAAACAGAGGGCTACTGAGATGCAATAAACTGGACACAGATGCAGGCACAACACACATTTGTGCCTGTGTCCAACCATTTAAGAATATACTCAATGGCTCAGATATTCAAACTGCGCCAGGCTGTGGCGCAAGCCTTGGCGCAGCTCAACTTTGTTGCGCAGGGGTGTGGCCTGGGTGATATTCAACAGAGCTGCTCTATGGCACAGCAGCTTTGAATATCGCACCCTGGCCACCTCCACTGTGCAAGGCGCAGTGGTACTGCGCCAGCGCAAGTGGCCAGAGTGGAGCATGGAGATGTGCTAGCACAAGTGCCATTGTGCCATGCACAGCACCTGCGATATTCAAAAGGGGACATGCAAATGGGGCCATAATTTATGCAATGTGCACAGGGGGCCATTTGCATCTCATTACAGCCCATTTGCATGCCTATCTATATCTGGAATGCGCCCGATCCCCGGCCGACCGGCATCCGCAGTCCGATGGTGGCATTCATGTAATATAAAAAAAACCCTGTACCATACCTCTGGTGGTCCAGTGGACCTCTTTGTGCCCGATCGCAGGCATCAGTATAGTCCCCCCCATTCAATATCCCTGGTGATCCAGTGGACCGATCGCCACCCAATCACAGGCATCCGTAACACATAACAGACCCCTACCACCCTGGCGGTCTAGAGTGCTCCCCAACCCCACCTGACAGCACCTGTCAGTCGGTGGGTGGCGGGGCGGCAGGCGGGTTGGGTGCTGCCACCCTCCGGCTGATGGGGGGAGCGGGGCAGTGGGGCTCAGTGGGCAGGTGGGGAGGGGGGTACACTAGACCACCAGGGTGGTAGGTGTCTGTTATGTGTTACAGATGCCTGTGATCAGGCGGCGATTGGTCCACTGGATCACCAGGGATATTGAATGAGGGGGACTATACTGATGCCCGTGATCGACACATAGAGGTCCACTGGACCACCAGGGATATTGGACAGGGGGATTTCACTCCAGGGATGCCTGCGATGGGGCATGGGGGGCACCGCCAGGTGTGGCAGGAACTCGGGTGGTCACCCACACGTGGCAGCTGTCGTGTTGCGCCCTGCAATGCGGCAGCTCACCTGTGGGTGGCCATCACTTGTTCCTTTTTTTTTGGTTTAACTTTGTGCAGGCGCAGGTAGGGGTTGCGCATGCATGACTCTGCGCATCCCGGGCTGAATATCAGGCTGTGCAGGTTATGCATGGGCACCCCCCCCCCACCTGTGCCTGCATACATTACTGATGCACTCCGGCGCATTGGGATTTGTGTGGAGCACTTTTCCCTTTTGAATATCATGCCAGGGCGCATCAGTGGGTTGCGCATGGTGCAGCACTGTTGCGCCATGCACAACCCTTTTGAATATCTGGGCCAATGTCTTTTTAAGTATTCATGTGTGCACAAATGGCACAGTGCTGTATGTCTGCAGATTATTAGCCCCAGGTTTAGCAGCTCAGTTCAAGTATAACTTCATCAGCATTCATCACAGGTTTTGTGAAATCTGTCTCACAGACAGTAGGAAAAAGTCTGGCTGTGTGATCTGTGGCACCTGAAAGGGACTAACAAAATTCTTGTGCCCTGGTCTTCAACACACTGGATGGCTCCTTTCTTAAGAATGTGTGTGTTTTACTCAGTCACCCCCTTGACTTCTCCTGCCACACAGATAACATCCACAGAAAATCTTCTGAAAATGTGAGCCACTACGTCTGAACCTATCCTATCTCTCTTACCCTAATCAGCTTGTGATTATTGTGAAAATGACCCTAGTTATTTTTGATTCAGAAGATTAGCAAGATGGGGTTTATATTGTTGCTGCCAATGTGACCCAAGCCAAGTTTGACCCCTCTTTCTCTTGTTCTCTCAAGTTGCCTTTGCTGCCATCCATGTGTCCTGTATTGCTCCCTTTCATCCTTCTTCTAACATCTCTCCTTGGTGGAGGATGCAGTAAATACCACTCTGATAGTGTCTCATGCATCTTGACATTTTGGCTACCTTCAGTCTCTTCTGAGCTGTCCCTTCCCATCCTAATCCTCTCCTAGAAACTCTCACGCCTTCTGCTATGCTCCCTTGTCCCTGTTCTAGCCTCTGTCTTCTTCTTCACCTCCTGCCTCCACCAAGAGTCTCCTCCATAAACATACTGTTCCTATCTGAACCTGCTTCTGCCACACCTTCTCTCTATTCCACTTACTCGCCCTCATACCTTTTCTGCTCCTCTTCCTCACTTTCCACCATAAACACTGTTTTTTAACCCTAATGTCCATGCCTTTCCCTCACCCAGCCCTTTCTACCCAAGACCAAGCTACTGGTCTGGGGCCAAGCCCCATGGATCTTCTGCTTCAATCTGCATGTCTAGAGCCATGTCCTGTGAGTGTTTCATACTGAAGGTATTTTATTTGATGTACAGTAGGGATTTGCACAAGAAGCAGACTTTTCAGGCATGACCCCAAACCTGACACAAAAGATGGCTGCTTAATGCATGGATGAGCACCTGGATACACCGCAGGCCAACAAACAAAAACTGAGCTGAAAAGTCCACCACTGAGAAAAAAATACACCAGTCCTAGGTGTTATATTGAGTATATATAAATATACTGTGTAAATATAAGTTTTAATCTGGCATATAACATAAGCACTGATAAAAATGGTTCGGCAACTTATTAAGCAACAGAAACAAAAAAAAAACAGCCTCAGTGATTTATGTGTGTGAAACCCTAACAAAGTTCACAATGCCCAAAATGCTGATGTTTTCTTGTTTTTGTTGCTGTGTAAGTTGCACAACAAATTCTTATTGGTATTAATGATATGGAAGATTAATACTTTTGTCACTATAAAACCTGATATGCAGTAAGTGTTCTTTTCTCTGTCGTGGAAAGCATCAAACCTAAACCTTGTTTTGTAGGGCTGAAGGAACAGACTTGTAGTGCAGGTCTCCCAATCCTGTGGGCACTACATAAAACAATAGACTCTCAGGGCATATCATACCAAAGACAAAAATGTGTTGAATGCACCATGGTCCAGGAAAATTGCAAACACATACTTTATAATGGCAACATCAAAGCAAAACAAAAATGCTGGCTAGAACCCCTATATATCAAGCTGAGAGAGCCAAATGAGGAAGACATATATGTAAGTTGATATGGAGGAGTTCTAGCCCAATATGGTTGGTTTGCTTCTAGCTGAGCATTGTTGGTTTGTTTTTATGTTGCTGTTATTGAGTATTTTTGCAATTTACCTGGACCATAGTGTGTGCAGAGCATCTTTGTCTTTGGTCTGATGTGCTGCTCAGAGAGTATCTGTTGCTTATGTGGGGACCAGAGATTTTGGGAAACTGCACCACAGGCTTGCTCTTTCAATCCTATAAAACAAAGTTCAGGTCTGGTGCATTCCACCACAGGAAAAAAATAAAAACTCTCACTGTATGTTAGGTTTTATAGAGGAAGAAGTGTTAATCTTGCATGTCATAAAAACTGACAGAATAGGTTGCCCACACTGCAGCAAAAACAAGAAAACAGCAGCAATATTTTGGGCATGTGTGAACATTGCTATTCCAAAGGTTTGCCCCCAGCTTTATTAGTGCTATCACTGCACCCATTTAGTTCCTGGTTCCCATATTCAGCTGATAGTGCCACGCTTGTCATTAGTGTTGGCTGTAAAGTGTACAATTAATTTATGCAGCACCAAAACAGGGGGATGGTGACATGCATATCAGATGCAGAGCTATATTCAAGGCTTTTGCACTGTGCTAATGGAAGTGTTCAGCACTAATAACAACTATAAAAATTAGCTCTAAACCTGGGGCAAATCCCAGAGGTAGGGAGAGGCACACTACAGCACATACATTCACAGCCAGCTGAAAACAAAATGGCACACATTGCGTACCTAATGCAGCAGGTCATGCAGGATGAGGTGCAGGCTAATGCCCCCAGTGGGCTCGGGACAGGCCATGGAGGTGCTATGCTGCAAATAGACAGCACCATCAACGAGTCTCATTTAAAGCCCTCCATGATGAACAAATCATGGGCTAGTACAAGTTCAACAGGTATTTAATCATGAAGCTATGTGAGCTGCTGCACGACATGCTCTGGACTAACACCCATTTCAGCCATACAATGTCCACAGTGTTCAAGGTGAGAGCAGCACTGTGCATCCAGTCCACCAGACCCTCCCAGGCACTGGTGGGGGCCACCACCAGAAACTCACAGTCTTCCACCTTGCGTCTTTTGGGCCAGTTCCTAGATGCCCAGTTAGCTCATTCTGGGATGTTCATTGAATTCTACAGCACACCAGCAGAGAGAACAGCAAGCATGCTGCAATTCTATTGAGTTGCACACCTTCCAGCTTAACTTGGTGCCACTGGCTGCACCCATGTTGCCATTCAGGCACCCACCAGTGATGGAGCCAAGGTGTATGGGAATAGGAAGAACTTTCATTCCATCAACTAGTGCGATACTGGTACAGTTCCTGGCAAAACCTATGAAGCCTTCATCTGGCACAACTCCATCCTGTGCCAGAGGTTTGAAGGCAGGGATTTTCTTAGCAGACACATTGTCAGTGAGCATACCCCAAAGACCTTTCCCCCTATGTTGTAAATGAAGTCACTACTCAATTTGCCTTTCCTACACAAGGGGCAATGTATATCCCCTGCATCACTAGTCCCTAACACCTGCCCTATGAGCCTCATCCATTGTGCAGGACAGGAACATAACAGCATACATCGCTACATGCAATGTCATCAAGTGGAGCTTTGGTATGTTCAAGATGTGTTTCAAGTGCCTTGACCATTCCAGTGGTGCCCAACAATACACCTCTCTGAAGACCTGTGCCATATTCCTTGCCTATTGCATACTCTACAACAAGGAGCTAAACTGTGTAATATGCTTACTGGCCCAAGAGGAACCCCCTGCAGTACATGCAGCCAGAGGCCACACAGGAGACAAACATTGTATTAATGAAAGAATAACAATGATGGTTAGGAAAACAACAACAAATCAGAAAAAGCCATCCAGGTAAAGGGGGGTATAAAGGGGGCTGAAATAAATTAATAAGCCATTGGGAGGTGTAAAAGGTGCTGAAATGAATTAATAAGCTATCCAGGTGGGGGTGTAAAGGGAGCTGAAATAAAATATTAAGCCATCCAGGCAAGGGTGGGGAAAGATTGTGAAGGGGGATGTAATAAAAGGTCTTTGCAAAGAAATAAAATAACTTTATGGTCTGCCTTTGCAGTTCAATGCAACTGTAAACATTAAACAATTTTATTTGGTCTCCCTCTATATATAACTTGTTCATTTTTAAGCACTTCAAGCCTGACTTGACTGCTTTTCTCTGGAACTGCTTATTGTGCGTGTAATTTTTTTTGTATCTATGTATTTGATGTGTAACCTTTGCAAATGAGCACTTGTGCTCAAAGGTAATCTCCAAAATTTTCAGTAACAAAGTAACTAAATAACTAACTAACTAATTAACATATTAAACATATTAAGCCTTTCAGGTGGAGGGGGTTAAGGGTGACAAAATAATAAGCCATCCAGTCGGGGGGAAGGTGTTCAAGGGTTGGATGACATAAAATAATAAGCTACTCAGGTGGGGGATGAAAATAGGTATGAAATAAAATATTAAGCCATCCAGGCAGTGGGGGTAAGGGGTTTAAAGGGGGATGAAATTAAATATAAGGCATCCAAGCAGGAGGGTGTAAAGAGGGCAAAAATAAAATAATAAATTATTTGTGTGGGGGAGTGGGATGGAAATGGGAATGTAATAAAGTAGTAAGGCATCCAGGTTGGGGGGTGAAGGGGCTGAAATAAAATATTAAGTCATCCAGGACAGGGGGGTAAAGGGGATGAAATAAAATATCAAGCCTTCCAGGCGGGGGTTGTGGACATGGGAATTGTGAGGGGGAGGTGATGCATAAGGTGGCCCATGTGGTACAAAGCTAGAGGGGCCAATATGCGCGCTAGAAGCGTCCCTTACTACCTCCATGGAGGCAGATGCTGCAAGAATGCTGTATCCAGGAGGATAGTGGGGTGGGTCACCATCAACACATTGGTGGATGAGCATGAGGATGGTGTTAGCTGCCCATAGCCACAGCTTCACAGGATATTGACCCTGTCAAGGACCAAGCCATGGTCAGGGATGCATGGTGTCCTGGGCATCCTGGGTGTGCTGTGCTTCTGGACATCTACACTGTGGGGGTGATGGTATACTGAGACATCCACCATGGCATGACAGTAAAACCACTTGAACAGTCGGGCTTGGCATGGCAACCGCAGTGTCCTAGAGTGTGGCTGTAACCCCCAGCACAATAGCAGCAGTCTATTAAATCCACCATCAATGCTGGCAGACAGGTACTGTTGCTGATCCATCAAGACCTTCATATGCTCTGCATGGCAGGCCTCCAGACCCCAGTTATAGTCCTACAGCATGTTGCATAAGTGTGCCGGTTCTGCCTGCCTGGCCTCTTGTTCCCTCATGGCTGACTGGAGCAGCTGCCTGTTGGTTGTCTTCTGCTCTCAACATGGACTATCCCAGGGTACAGGGTCAGACTGCATCAGGGCCATTGTGTGGTCTGGGTTTGCACCGTAGTCAGTGCTGCATGCTGTTTGTTTGGCCAGGGTGGCAAAGTGGTGGTTTGGCCTCTTAGATTGAGCAGGGGGGCAGGGGAGTCACTGTGCCAGTGGTGCTATCCTGGGGTGACACAGCAGTGACTGGACTGGTGGGACTGGCCAGGAGGGAAATGCTCTGGCCATGCCATTGGTGGGGTCTGGGAATGGCACAGCAGTGGCAATGCCATGGGCTGTGGGAGGGGCAGCACAGTAATGGCTGTGCCAGGGTGCTCATTGGTCAGTGGGCCAGCAGGGGAAGGCAACACCGCTTGGTCCAAGCCAGATCCCTCTCCTCCCTGTTTTTCAATGAGGGTCTTATCCTCATCATATTCTTCTTCATCCCCCTCCTCTTTACTGGAGTCAGACTTCATCACATCATGGGTGGGTGGGAAGCAGTAGGAGTTGCCAACAAAATGGTCCCAGGTCATTGGCAGGGACATTGTCCATGATGACAGAGTGCGCTGTTGACAGAACGGAAGGTAAAGATTTGCAGAGTAATGTACATAACTGGGTGATGATCGTGGCAACATGCAGGCCTAGTGTAATATATTTAAGAAATAGGGAATGATGGGGCATTGCTGGTACTAGGTTCCCCCATGTGCTGTGGAATAGTAAGGCACAAGGTGAAGCTGAGTGCCATCAGCTCCCTGACCATGAGGGAAACCCAGAACCACCAACATCCCTGGAGTGCCGTATTGCTGATGTAAAATGTGGCCATAGGCAACTTTTAAAAAACAAACTCTCTCAAAGTTTTCAAAGCTACAAAAAATGTAATAAAATGTTGCTAAATTATGTAAAATAGTCCCTCCACAGATGTTTTTCATCTCTCATTCATCTGTCTTTTTTCACGTTCAATACACAGTGTGTTTGCTTACAAAGGAGTAGAAGATTTCAAAGCTCTGCATTATTCTAGTAGTAGAAACTCCCCTCCACACAACCACACACACGGGGAATGGTAACATGGAATACATGAATTCAAAATTCTTCAGAGTTTCACTGGCATGCACACACAGACATATTTACACGCACACAGGCCTCAAGTGGAGTCAGAACCTAAATGTTATCTGTTGCTAGATAAGGAGCAGGGAGTTCTGCAGCAAACTGGTAGGGATAGGAGGGGAATTTTTTGGATATACTATGATATCCCGAAACTCGATATGCCGACGCTCGGCATACCAACTAAAATGGCCCAAAATGCCAAGGCCTGAATCTCTGACATGCCCTATATAAGAATTTGGGGCATGTGAGAAAACAAAGCATAAAATGCAGGGGGGTTTGCACCCTGCACCCCCCCCCACATGGGGGGCTCCATACCCCACATCCCCCGTAACTAAATTATCCAACTCTGAGGATGAGCGGACCCAGGAGTAAAATGTTAATAATTACGGGGGTGCAGTGTGTAAAATGCCGTGATCCAGTCCAGAACCCAGATCACACACACAGTATGCTGGCCGAACTACCAGTAGTATTCCCCTCCACACCACCAGGGCAGCTCTGCAGCAATCTCATCCAGTCGTCCTTTCTCTCAGAACACACAGAGTAAGGTAGCATTCCATCACATCCGCTACCTTACCCCGACAGGAGCAATAGTGTTGGGTGTACAACCATCGGGTTAGAGCCTGTATAGGGCAATGCTGACTGGGACAGTGCGTACCGAGCAACACAGTTTCCATATAATGTAAGTATACCAATTTTTCATGGTCATTAAAGAAACACCAGCAATTGAAACTTTGACTAGTACTAGATTTTTTTAATTTGTGTATGTGTGTATGGAGGGAATCTTGAGTGAAAATAACATTGCATTATTTACTTACTTTATTTAATTTAATGGACTTTTATTTTTACTGCCTAGTTGAAGATTTTTATATGTGAGTAAAGGCTGCAGCCATGTTTGTGATGGAAATCAGGAAGTACCTTTAAATGGCTTATGAATTCTGTCTGTGACTTGTGAGTTGTCCCAGTTGTCAGGAACTTGTTTTTAGCCATTGGTAGTGCTCTCTGAAGGCAATAGCTAGTATCAAGTCTCAGTCAGTCAGGACACAGGGACTTCCTTGCTTGCTACCTTTGAAGTGCAGTGGCCATTCACCTCTGTTGCTGTACACTCCACACACTCCATCACCATTGATCACACAGGCGGCCACGTACGTGGCACAGTAGTGGAGGTTTCCTAGAGATGGCAAGCACAACCGAATACCACCAAATTGCCTACACCCCTTGGGTAACATGGCCAATAATCATGGGCTACCTGGGCATCCTAAAACAAATCTGACAAAACAGGCAACCTGGGATCTCAATAGTGGAGAGCCATAGAGACACATGCATGAGAATATTACATGCGGATATGATACACTAGCTTCTGGAGTTCCCCTCACTATACCATGGCTCAGTCATAGCATCCTGTTGGGCCTATCCACCACTGCAACAGGTATACCATTCCAGACAATGAAAGCACCAGTAATGACCTGTGTGTGTGTTGTCCCATGGACCATGCAGGATGCATGAGTACTATTATGGTGTGATAAGTACACAAACAGATCGGTGCCTTACTTCCCATTCCCTCACAATGTGCCTGCACATTTAGGACAAACAGAACCTCTGCCCCCACCTGCACACCCCAGGACCACTGGTGTATAAATACACACTCCAAGCCCAATGTGATGGTGCAAATGCAGTTATTCACTTGGCTGAGCTGTTCCAACCTGGCTCTCATATCCACCCCTGGCACACCGACCACCTCCACAGCAGTGAGGGTTGCTGCAATCACCTCCTCTGCTCAGCCTAGGGGATAGCTGCCCACTAGCTACCACCAGTGGTCCTGTAGTCTCTTCTGGCCTTTGAGATTAGCTTCTTGACCTTCCTCTTCATGTCTGTGAGTTGCTTTCTCACATCCTCAAGGGCTCTCTCTCTCTCTCTCCTCCCTACCCTGTCAATGGGCTGTCTTATAGCCTGTCATGCCACTATGCAGTACTTGCATCACTGGACACCCTCTTCTTGCATATAATAGCCCCATGGGCTACATAATAATAGGCCATGGTCAGTAGTTCTTGCTCACTGAATTTCCTATATTAATGTGGAAATTCTATAGCTTTAATAGTGAAACAGTTCCTAATAAGGGATAGCCAGTTTAGTTACTAACAAAAATGAAATGAAATTTAATGTTAGTAATGAATGAAATATTCCCTATTATTATTTGCTAAAGAAATATAACTTCAGTGCATCCTTTGAAAGGAGAACCTGTTTAGTTAGTAATATAGCAATGCAAGGTACTAATAGTAGGTTGAAAGTAACTATTGTGATGGCTATTCTCACACTGCTGCATATATCTCACTTACTATTGTAGGTTCAGAATTGCAGTGTTCAATTAATGAAGGGTTTTTTGTAAAATCTTTGTAAGAATGTTTTGACTTATAGATAGATTTGTTGATATGCTTTATTCAATTTGGTGATTGGTTACTACACTATTATGTCACAAATATTTCTGTATTTAAGCAAATGCTGTTTACCAGGATATCGAACGCTCCCTTGAATGCACTAAGCCAAGGCACTATGGGCTCTCACAAGGTGGAAACTTAATACAGCAACTTTGAGTTGATATTTTATTGTCTCTTGTGTTTTTTTGTGGCTTAAAAGGAGTGCAGCAGTTCTCAGTATTTGCATTCATTTTTGGGGTAGCCACCCTCTGCTGCAAACCCCTCACAAATTGAATGAGGTTTGAACCTCTTCTTGCCTATCTAGATTTATCCTGGAGGGTTTGTAATTTGTACTAAAAATATTTTTTTTATGTTTGGCAAACAGTTTTACCTCCAGGAATGTGGGACAACAATGAGGGCACCATTTGCCCCATCCTATGTGAATCTATATTTGGAGTATTAGGAAGAGATCTGCATTCACAATACAGCACAGAATCCTTTCTATAAGAAGATGGTTCACTGAATGCACTACATTGATGATATTTGGCCCGATTCTGAAATGCATGGTTCAACCCGTGGACATATGTGTGTTGCACCAAGAGGTGCTACGCTGGGGACCCTGTGCCATATTCCAGGAAAAAGCAGGCTCCCCGGCACCTACACCCATGACTTACAGCAGCCGCAGACAAGCGCCAAAGGCATGGTGCACTAGACCTGGGTGTCGCAAGTGACAGCATGCATTCTACTGCCTCCTGAGCCCCCCTCCCCAGAATGCAAAGGCATGCACCTGAGGGCATTGGAGGGGCAGGCCGGTTGGCACATGTGCTAGGGGGACAGCAATGGAAATAGACCCCCAGGGGTCCCAGACATTCAGGAGTGGGAGGCATGACAGGGGAGGTGGGTGCGGAGCACAGCAGTGTACTTTCTAAGGTGCTGCAGGGGGGCATCCATCGCTGTGCCAGGATGGAAGCCCCATAGACCACCTCCTAGCTGGTCTAACCCTGCTATGCCATTCCCTGTTGTGGAATGGCATAAGTGGGTTATGGCAGCTGCCCTTCTGGAATAGGGCACAGTTGCTGCCGTAACACACCCTTGCGCCATGCCGCTGTGGGTTGCGGGCGTAGTGGGTGGTGTAACCCACATGTGGTGCAACCTGCAA
Source organism: Neoceratodus forsteri (assembly GCA_016271365.2). Lineage (NCBI taxonomy): Eukaryota > Metazoa > Chordata > Ceratodontiformes > Ceratodontidae > Neoceratodus > Neoceratodus forsteri. The sequence goes on along the minus strand of CM057456.1, from coordinate 94,267,351 downwards.
ATGGCATGGCACAAGGCACCTTTTGGAATTGCAACTGGTGTTATGTCTAGCATAACGTGTGATTTGCGCCATCGGGTTTGGCGTAAATTGCCTTGCGCAAGGTGTAACGCCTTTTGGATTCAGGCCCATTGTTTGTATCTGGGATGGTACCATGAAGGAAGCACAAGATTTCTTACAATACCTGAATAATAGCAATTTCAATCTAAGATTTACTTCTGTAACACACCCTGTATTTGTTAATTTACTTGCTATTTATTACACTCCATGGAGTTCCAGGACAAGAAGTGTCTACAATTAGCTATAGAAAGGGAACAGCAGCAAATACCAGCATGCACTATGAGAGTGCTCATCCTAAGAGACTAATGAACTCTATACCATATTCCTAATACATGATAGTTAAGCAAAACCGCACAGATGAGCACACTTTTGAAAACCAGCCTTGGGAACTAACAGAAAGGCTCCTAAAGAGAGGCTACAAGTCCACTGTATTAGAGCAGGCTCTCTCAAAAGTAAAAGATATAAATAGAGAAACGTCATTGGTCCCCAAACAGAGGGAGGAGCAAGAAAACCCACTATGAACCATGGTAGTGGATTTTAGCAATGTAGCTAGTTAGGTAGGGAGCTTAATATACAGATCGGCCAATCTCCCTCCTTCCCACACTAGCAAAGATCCAAGAATACATTGTCCTCACAAGGCTCAATGACTTCCTCAGTTCCACTAATATCCTCTCCCCTGTCTAATCAGGTTCAGAAAATCTCATTCCACCACCTCCTCCCTCTTGTGTTTTACCAATTCCATACTGTTACATGTGGATCAAGGTCATCTTACTTCTGTAATATTAATTGACCTCATGAAAGTTCTGGAGACCATACCTACGTAAGGACATAGACAGGGTAGAGAAGGTTCAGAGGAGGGCAACAAAGATGGTGCATGGGTTGCATCACAAGTCCTATGAAGACAGGTTGAAGGAACTGAACATGTACTCCCTGGAGGAGAGGAGGGAGAGGGATATGATAGAGACATACAAGTATCTACAGGGAGGAACAGGGTGCAGGAAAACACTATTTTAAGCAAAGATATGTTTCAGGACTAGAGGCATGGATGAAGTTGGAGGAGGACCATTCAGAGGAAACATGAGAAAGAATTTTCACAGAACGGGTGGTGGATCAAGTGGAACACCCTGCCAGAGGAAGTGGTGGGGGCTGAAACAATCACGGGATTTAAGAATGCATGGGATAGACATAAAGGAATTCTAGAGGTCAGGGGTAAGGGGAAATAGACTTCTAGGAAAACAAACTGAACTTACAAGCTCAAATGGGCAGACTAGGTTGGCCATAGGCCCTTATCTGCCGACACTGTCTATATATCTATGTATCTATGTATCTATGTATCTATGAAAGCCTTTGATTCTGTCTCTTACCCCATCCTCATTAACAGACTCCATGCTGCTGGGCTACAAGCCCCTGTGGTTAAATGGTTTAATTCATAACTCTGTGGTAGGCACCAGGCTGTGCAGTTCAGAAATATCCTTTCTCCTCCCCGCCCCTCGTTTTCTAACATTCCCCATGGTTCCAAACTTGGGCCCGTCCTCTTCTCTCTCTTTATTAATAATCTCTCTTCTGTCTGTTCCACGGAACACATACATATGTATGCAGACAATACCGTCATCTTTCTGTCTGGCCCCTCTACTTCAGACATCCAAATCCACCTCCAATTTGACTTTCATGTGGTGATAAGATGGTTCCAGGACCATTGCCTCAAGATGAACATCAAAAAAGCTGTTGTGATGACCTTTGGCTCAAAGCAAAAACTAGCTTGGCTGCCATCCCAACCAATGATAGCTACTCTGGCTATCACCCCCCTTGATGTGGTCCCTACCTATGAGTACCAAGGGGGTTGGCTGAACCTATCCCTTGATTACTTATCCCACCTAGATGCCTCGTACTCAAAACTGCACCCCAAACTGGGATTGTTCTTCAGGCACAAGGATTTTCTCTCCATCCCAGTGCCTCTAACTCCTCTTTCTTGACATACCACTGTGACCTGTATTCTACCCTCTCTTTCACCTCCCTTCAGCAGAGATGCTTAGCCAGTGCCTTACCTTGATCTCTTCTCACTCCAGCAGTCACCTCCAACTACCCCGTGAGCTCCTGTCTTTCCTGTATTTTCACCCCCCAAGCCCACACTTCAGCTGGTGAAGATGCTTTCTCCTTTCAACTCCCTTCCCTTTGGAACAAAATCCACACCTCCATTCATCTTATTGCTTTGTTTCCAGCATTAAAGCAGCTGCATAGACTGTCTCCAGTAGCTTCCTGCAGCTGCTCATAAGCCACTAACCATTAAAGCTACAGTCCCCTAACTCATTCCTTCCTGTTGGCTCTCCCATCCTCCCTTGTGATTGTAATTAGTTTTTATTTGTATTTGGTTGAAATTTGCCTAATGATTGTATCTTGCACCTATATTATGTAACTTTGCATTTATTTCAATGTGCCATAATGTACACTTTACTTTAGCACTCTTAATTTTGTATTTTATGCATATTTGTCAATCTTTGTTATAATAATAATACATTTTATTTAATATAGCACCTTTCACAAATCAAGGTGCTACACAATTGGATAAAATCAGAAAATACAATAAATGCCAATCAAATCTATGAAATTCAGGGTAGGCTTTACCCCACAGAAAGGTCTTCAGTGCCTGCTTAAAGCACCCCACTGTCCTGCACTCCCGTTGCTGATGGGGCAGAGAATTCCAGAGGGTAGGGAAAACAAACCCAAAGGCATGAGCACCAGATGGCTTTAAACCAACCCTCAGAATCTCCAGCAACCCCTCATCAGCCGAGCGGAGCTGTCACAAGTTATGGTCTGCTCCCAAGTCTCTGGGTTGCACCTGGAAATGAGCCTTGGTTCGGTGTGTGCCTTTCCCGGTAACCAATCTTTAAACAAACAAAATAAATAATGTGGCAGATATACATGGACTACCAGCATGTATATGTATGCAATATTTCAGAGTCCTAGATGAAAAGGAGGCTGTGTTATGGGTGGCCAACCATTTACTCAAAATTGAATTTTCAGTTATTTCTATCTATTGCAAAATAAAATTAGTAGTTAAAATCAAATTCCCTGAGTTTTTGTAAAAACTGTGGAATTTCATGGTAATTGTCATGAAAATAATGTGGTGACCACATCCATGGATGTTTTGCAGTTATACACTTGACCTAAGATGCAGAAGAAAGGGGAAGGCTAATGAGAATAATAATATGATTTGATTCATCTGGGTACTCTATTGTAAACATAGCAGAATGGTTCTAGGAGCATAGCAGGACATTTATACTAATGAAGGTAAGGTGATTGCCTGCATGCAGTGCAGGTCAATTGAGTGTGATCCATAGCTAAGCAGTGCATGCAGTGAGATTAGTTGACTATTATGTGCATTGTGATAGGAAGTACAAGTCTTGAGAACATGAAGACGTCAATTATTCAATTAAAGATGTTCTTACAGGAAAAGGGGGATCTTTTCCAAGACATTCATGGTGTTGGAACCTTCAAGGAATGACAGTGACATCTATTAGACAAGCTATATTTTTCTAACATTCTGTTAAAATAAGAAGGGTCTTTTTTTTCTGACACATTAGAAGGCCTTCTGAAGCAAGCAATGCCTGCACTCTCAGGATGTGCTATTGTTGTGCCAATAGGGAGGGGGTACTGGTCATGTCAAGGGGCATGAAGTCTGGGTAATTCAAATTAAAGAATATGGGTTGGAGAGGCAGCTAGTGCAGTGAAGGTCACCAGTTTCAGAAGTTAAATTCTTAGTTTCACTAACAAAATGGACAGCTGATCTGGGTAGCACAATAGTAGTAAACCCCCAGTTAGAGTAAGGAAGCACAAAGTGTCAACAATTTCAAACTGAGTGCAGGATATATAAGAATCACACCCAGTAAATTGATGATCCAGGAAACCTAATGTACTGCAAGTCTGGGACTCAGGCATTCTCAAAAACATGTAATGGTGGAAGAAAATGTTTGGGGCACCAAGAAGGAATAATTCTGGCTATTCCAACAGGATTGGTTGATAGGAAAAGGAGTAGGTGACTCATTTATGGGAAGGAAAAGGAGTAGGTGACTCATTTATGGGACTGTGTCACTGTAAAGAACAAAGAGGATATCGGGGACTAGTAGTTCCATTGAGTCTATCTGGATAAGCTAAGAGAGAAGGGGAAGGGGACAAAGAAGTCACCCAGAGAGTAGTTGCAGGACTGCAAAAAGCTTAGCTCAGCTTATGGAATGAAGTAGTGATACTTGGTAATACTTGGTAGAGTAAGACAAAGTAGGCTACATGGCCCATTTAATTGTCTTCCACTCCTAGTGGGGTTAGTTACCCAACTGATTTTGAATCAAGTAATTGTCTAATCTAATCTTACATAGCTCAAAGCATGGTGTCATTACAATATTACTAGGTAGGTAATTTCATAGTTTAGATGATCTTATAGTAAAAAAAAATGTATTTTAACAGATTTTACCCTTGGAATGTATAATTGTCTCTTATATGATCTTAAATCCATTGCTTATATATTTTTATTATTGAAGCCACATAACCTCATATAGTTAGAATTTTGCAATATCTTGTAGGTCAGAAGTAAATCACTTCTCATCCTTCGAGTCTCCAACGTAAACAAACTTAACTCATTTATTCTAGACCTATAATCCTTATTATTGAAACCTGCCAAGGATTTAGTTAATTTCCTTTGTGTTTTTTCTAATAAACTAATCTCCTTTTTCAAATATGGGCTCCATAAGGGAGAACCATAATCAAGGTGTGGAATTATATATGATTTATATAATTTCATTAAACATTCCTTATCTCTAGTAATGAAAGTTTTCTTTATAGTTCTTAACAATCTGTTTGTGATATCGGAGACATGGCAAGTATGATCAACAGTGGCTAACTCAGTATTTACCCAAATTCCCAAATTACGTTCCTTCTTGGAAGATTTAAGTGTTTTTCCATTGAGTTTATATTTATATTTCGTTTTTTTTTTTTTAACAAAATGCAGCACTGTGCATTTAGATTCATTAAATTCCATTTTATTACATCTTCCGTAAGATTCAGTTAGTTCCAGGTCCTGGCAAAAATCTAGAAACTTCTGTATTGAATCCACTTCTTGTCCTATCTTGGCATCATCTGCACATTTTTAAATAACACCCTTTATACCTCTCCCCAAAGTTAATATACAGTGAAAACAACACTGGACCATGCTCTGATCCCTGGGGCACTCCACTGGTGACACCCTCCTCACTGGACAATACACTATTAATCCTAACAGATGGTTTGCAGATTTGTAAGTCAGTTTTTAATCCATCTAACAATATATTTGTTTGAAATGTGCTTTGTGAATGTTAAATTCCACAAGAGGAATTCTGGAAGCATTATCTATATGCCACCATAAATATTAAAGAAAATGTTACCGATAATTTTTGTTTTTTTCCACTGTAAATTAAAACTGCTTAACTAACTTTTTTCCAGTTGCGTTAGATACCAGAATGCACTGACATTTGATATGCAAAATATCAAGTCTATACCTGCAAGAGCAGAGAAGTTACAAATAAGTGTCTGCTTTTGATCACTCCTGGACTGTCTGCCTCCCATTTCCTGTCTCCAGCATTTTCTCCAGATCTAGCAAAGAAGCCACAGAATTTTGCTCCTGGTACAACATGGTATCAGTGGCTGGTACCGGAAACAGAGACTCCAGGTGGTGACATGAGAAGGAGGAGGGGCACAACAGCTTAAAAGGAAGCCGCGTTCTTTCATCCTACTGTGCAGCTGCTTTTCATCACTCCTGGACTGTCTGCCTCCTATTTCCAAGCTCCAGCATTTTCCCCAGATCCAGCAACAAAGCCACAGAACTTTGCTCCCTGTCCAACCTGGTGGCAGTGGTCAGTACCGGTAACAGAGGCTCCTGGTAGTGACGTAAGAAGGAGAAGGGGCAATATAGTTTAACAGTATTCCCTCTCTAGCAGCTGTCCGTGGAGCAGCTCTGTGAGAGGCTGCAGGGATGCTGCTTCATATTTTATTTTAGTTTTAAATTGTTTTAGTCATTAATGATTTAGAAATGGTTTCCTGTAGTATTAACACATTGTTGGTCTGTGTTTTATTTTTGGGAGGACTCAATACTGTTATGGTTGAGTATTATAACATTGTTAGTCTGCAAATGTCTAAAAGTTTTCCAGATCTGCAAAATGACCTCTTGTTAACCAGTTTGCCTTGTAAAGAACTCCCTCCCCAATAGTGTTTCCAAAGGGTTTAATGAAAGGAAATGGAATGTTGTATTGGTTTGTCAATTTACAATGTTGCTTTAAAATTGTTAGGGCTAGTATAGTTTCTAATTTCTCATCTAGTAGGTTAATGGTTAAAAAGGATGTTTATGGATACAGACAAAATCAAATTATACTACTACTACTATTACTACTACTACTGTTCTTGTCTGGTTCCATGCACCCCAACCCAGGACCATTAGAAATCCAGTCTTTGAATAATTCAGTTAAAAATCCTAACTCCTCTTTCCTTCATGTAGCTCACTTAAATGTTCACAGTTTGGTGGCCGAGAAACCATTGATTGAATTTTGGATTATTGAACATAAGATTAATATTCTAGCCCTAACAGAAACATGGTTTTCTGATAAAATTTCAAACAATGAAATTCAAATACAGGGATATACTACAATTATAAAGGATAGAGTTGATAAGGGGGGTGGGGGTTGTCTTTTTTATGTTTCAGATCACCTCAATGTTACTGAGTTATTTTTAATTTCAGATGACCTTCAATATGAATCACTAACCATCCTTGTTAAATGGGATCCTGCAAAAGTTTAATGATTTGTACAACTTACATCCCCCCAGTCAAGTCTCCCTTTGGCACACCTTTGTTTTTTAACAGGTTTTTACACACACAGTTTAAAGGGAGGCTATTATTCTGGGTGATTTTAATTTTAATTGGATGTCAAGTAAAGCCCTGGATGTTAAGAATGTTATTTTGGACTTAGGATGGCAGCAATTGATCTCTGATTCCACACGGATTAACTATAAACAGGATATGAGTCCTTAATAGATTGGATAATTACCAACAATCCCCAGCATATTGTCAGTTCTGGTGTTCTTCTGGATGGGATCAGCGATCATTGTGCTATATACTGTGACTGGTCTGCTACATTTCCCAAAGTAGTTCATAAAACTATTAAATACCATCAACTAAAAACTCTAGATGAGCACAAATTCTCTGATGAAATATCATTTACTGACTGGTCATTTCTACATAATATCCAGGATGTAGATATGACCTATGACCTTTTTTGTAAAAGATTTCTTTCAAATTGTGACAAGTTGCTTCCGATGAAATTTTAGAATTAGGAGTAATAATAAGATCTGGATGACTTCCAAGTTATGTTCATTGATAAGATCATGTAACAAGGCTTGGAAGTTATTCAGAAAGACTAAACAACTACAGCATCAATTAAAATATAGAGCTATGAAACAAGTGTTAGTCTGCAATACAAGCTGGTAAGACTGAGTTCTTTAGAAAGTAATTGACTGAAATTCAGGATAATTCAAAAGCTACCTGGAATACTCTTAATACAATTCTGGATAAGTCAAAGGGTACTGACAGTTATTCAATTGAAGTTGATGGTTCAGTAATTTCAGATCCCATAGAGATAGCTGAAATATTTAACATCCATTTCTCCAACTTGGAGAGGTTTTGACCCAATGTTACAAATGTAAATGGTGCCTTCTCTGACTTTGGCAGTAATTCAAGAGTTAAGGCTGAAAGTACTGTTCCTAGTTTCTACCTTTGTTATCTTTTGCCTACTGATGTCTATAAATATATGCTTAAAATTACTCCTAAATCTAGTTTTGGTTTTCATAGTTTAGACTACAGGAACTTAAAGAGAGCTGGATATCAAATTGCCCCATTACTCACCAAACTTTTTAATTTCTAATTGTGTAGTGGTGTATTTCCCAGTAGATGGAAGAGTGTATTGGTGAAATCTATATTTCAATCTGGAAGTAAAAATATCCCCCTATCTTACTATTAGCTCCACTGTCACAGGTATTGAAAAGGGTGGTTTCTGACCAGGTGACCGAGCATCTTGAGAAATATAGATTATGGTCGGAGTCAAAGCATGGTTTCCACCCTAAGCACAACACTGAGACTGCCTTTGTGGGGTTCACTGGCTGGGACATCAGGGAAATAGATGATGGTAGGCTTGTTCCCTTGACCTTTGAGAACATTACCAAAGCATTCAATTTGGTGGACAATGCTGAATTATTTTTAAAACTGTTGCCTGGTGTCCATTTCTCTGATGGTGTGGTTGCCTTGTTTAGAAACTACCTTTCTGGTAAGAATCAAAGAACCTCAATCAATGCAGTCATTTTTAATGAGGTAAACCTAAGTTGTGGAGTCCAACAGGGTTTGATATTGGGACCGCTGCTCTTTTTCTCTTTTTTAACTCATTTTTTGATTTATTTGAACATACTAAATTAATTTCATATGCAGATGATGTGGTTCTCTTTTGTTCTGGTATAACTTATCAACTTTACAAACAATATTGCAATCTGAATTTAGTCTTCTTCATACATGGTTTGAATCCAATTAATTAGTATTAAACTCGATTAAAACCAAATCAGTGGTTTTCTCAAGTGTTAAGAAATATCCGGATTCTGAGTTACTTTTAAGTGATCATTTTGGTAATCAAATTGAGCAAATGATGGTCTTTAAGTATCTGGGCCTGTTGTTGGACTCTCATTTTTCATATGAGCATCACATTATTGAGTTAATCAATAAGTTTCATAGGAGATTGGGATAACCCTTTAGAATATGGAAAAATCTTACATTAAAAGTCAGACGGCATGCCCCCTGTATGGTAACACTACTACAGCGAAAATGGCGATGCTGACAACATCAAAGTTTTCACTGTAATAGTCTGCCCAAGACCCCAGCATTCTCGCTCCTCCAATCCTGCACCCCTTCCTAGATTCAACTCTGACTCGAGTTAGAATTCTATAGATTGGGGGGTGCAAGCATCAGAGCACCCCGCATGGGGCATTATAGGGGCAAAGACCCCCAATGTAAAAACAGCCGATGTTTCCAGTCAGATTTACAGTATTTTGACTGCAAGTTGTAGTCAACATAAATCCGTCACTGTGATGGTGGTCAACAACTTAGTTGTTGAACCGGCATTGCAGAGCCATGTAAGACACATGTTAACCCACAGTTTATTATTATCAGCTTTGGATTATGGTTCAGTCATATATTCTTACACTTCAGAAGAAATGCTAGCTAAATTAAGGTCAACTTATCATAGTATTATCCAGTTTGCCACATGTTATTCTAAATCCACACATCATTGTCTATTGTATAATTCATTCAATTGTTTATCTTTGACTGATAGTCTAAACTTTTGCTCTTTATTGTTCCTGCATAAAATTCATCAGGGTTTGTTTCTCAGCAGTATTACTACCTTTTTTCCTAGAAATGATCACTCAGTACAGCATAATACAAGAATGAAAAGTAGACCATCATTTATGATTCCTTTATATCATACTAAGTTTGCCCAGAATTCCTTAACATTCTCTCCTATTATTCTCTATTACAAACTCACCAGTACTGTTATTGGCCATTCTAAAATGTCCAGCTTTAAGAAAACCCTAAGGAGCTATATGTTTACAAATTTGGTGTGTAAATGCTATAACTGATTTTCAGATGATTGTATTTATTTGTCTTTTGTACTTTGTGTACTGTGCGTATTTTGTACATTGTATGTTTTTGTTACACTGGTCATCTGTGAAAATGAACTTTTAGCCCACAGATCATTTAGTATAAAATAAAAATGAAATGAAATGAAGCATCCACATTTTTAGAAAGCTTTCACAGAACTTAGCAAATATTTTACATAGTGAAATTCTGAACCACTGTAACTTAAACATTTCTAAACCAATTTTTTTTTTAGTTACTTTCTTTGCATCCTGGTCACCAGAGAGATGGCCTCTCTCAGACATCATCCAGCATCACCCAGCCTCAAACCCCACCATCCTGGGTACCCTCCCAGAGCTCTGCAGATACTGACCTTGCCTGGTGAGGAACCCCCTGGCTAATACCCCAGGGAGAGGTCGCCACTCCTACTGGTGCCTTAGACATCTAATATCATCCAGGCTTTGGTGGTGAGTGGAGGATTGGGACCTAGGTGGGCAGGGTCTGGTGATGGGTGTGAGAGCCAAGGCATGTCATCACCTACCAGCCTCTCCAAGGTTTTCCTTGTTCTGGTGGTACTGCTCCTCTAACCCTCACACATTAGACGTGATCGTGCAATGATGTTCGGTCTTGGAGTGTGTACATTCCCATGTATGCCCCAGCTGATGTCTGCCACACTCCACCTCCCCTCTGTAAACTAGGTTGCTGGCTCAGTACTGCCCAGCCACCACCAGGAGGCACCCTCTTGCCAACCCCTGCAATCCTCCCTCCCCAGGAGAAGGCGAGCTGCCTGCAGATGCTCCAGCCTTCTCCTACCCTGTCAACACCTGGTGGCCTGGACTTGCTCCTGAATATGGATAACTGGGTTGGTGTGAGGTGTGGCATCCAGCTCCTCGACCCTCAGCACCACCAGGCCAGCTAAACTAAATCGCTTGATGTTTAATTAGTTCTATAACCCTTACAAAAAAGACTGTATGCTAATTTTCACATATCTAGAGCCAAAGTTGCCTAAGATATAATATATGCAAATACTAATTTTCATAACATTTCTCACAAGAAAATAAAGTGACAGATTTTGAGCACTTATAGTTTTGTGACAGTTCATCCTGATGTTCTAATATGTGGCAGATCCTTAGAACTGCTGCCAGCAAGTTATCATGCCAAATATCAGAGCCACAGCTCAATAGACAGCAAAATTATTGCCAAATTAAGAAATTTAACTCTGCAACCTTCTGATGAAATTCTGCAGAATATCATAGAATTTCATGGAATTCCATTGGAATTCTGCAAATTCAGAATTTTCTCATTCTGAATGATTCTTCTAGATACATTTGCTTAATACAATTTTAATATTCATTATGGACTTGAATTTTCAAAACGCCCTTAGATCAGTGCAATTTGTGCTGAACCACTGCTTTCAGAAAACTCCAGGTTCATGAGGGACCCTGCTCTGGTACTGGTGCCAAAGTTGCCAGAGATGCTGAAAATGGAGTGGTGCATCAAAGATGTGGTGCAACACAGGTGTTAGACAGAGGGTGACATCATCCCCACACCCCTCGCAAAGCCAGCCCCAGACTAGAATTTGTGTGCAGGAGTATGAAACGCTGAATGCCAACTGGTAATTGCACATTGTGCCCTGTCCTAGTGCCATATCAGGCTATGAGTGAAATTCTGTTATGCTGCTGTGTAGGATGGTGTCAGCAAGTGTCAGTGCCCTGTACAGTCACAGACTGGCAGACAATGTTAGTCGTATGGTGCAGTCCACAGTCCAGTGCCAGGAGTATCTGCTAGTGGCATACCTATAGCCACAAATATCACTGACACAAGAACAGTGTCCCTGGATGTGGTACCATTGTGTTCCAAGAGATGGACCCATTAGCAGATGTGATATGCCCCTGCTGCACAGTGCAAAGTGTGCTGGCATCATTCATGCACACCTCCCATGGTACCCACGGCAAAGTTGTTAAGGCACCCATACAAATGGGTGGCATAACAGTGATGGGACAACAGAATGACCACAAAGGGTCCAACATCACCTACAGTTTGAAAGCTCTGTTGCTGCTACTGGTCCATACTGTAGGACACTGCTCAGTGACATGTATGGTGGGTTGCATACAGTAATACACCCATATATTTTAAGATGCCAATCCCTGATATTCTTAAAAGGGCATCTGCATGGGCTGGCCTGTACCCTGCAGTGAAGTCACACTTCCACGCCAACCCCATGCAGATGTCCTCGAAGAATATCAGGGACTGGCACCTTAAAATATGTGAGTGTATTACTGTATGCAACCCATCATAAATGTAACTGGGTGGAGTCCTTCACAGTATGGACCAATAGCAGCAATGGAGCTTCCACACTCTGGGTGATGTCAGATCCTTTAGCAGGCATTCTGTCGTCCCATCGCTATTATGCTACCCATGTGTGGAGATGCCTTAATAACCTGCTGTGGGTACTACAGCAGCTGTGCATGAATGAGGAAAGCACACTTAGAGTTGTGCATTGAGGGCATATCACATGTGCTAGTGGGTCCATCTCCTGGAACACAAAGGCATCACATCCAGGAACACTGTCTGCTTCTCAGTGATATTTGCAGCTGTCAGAGTAGGATACCAGCAGGTATTCCTGGCACAGGTTCATGGACTGCACAGTATGGCTGCCATTGTCTGCAAGTTTATGACTGTACAAGCCACTTCTGTTGCTGAGACCATCCTATTCAACAGCATGATGGCATTTCACACAGCCTGATATGGCACTAAGACAGGGAACATTGTTCAACTACTGGTCAGTTTTCAGGGTTTCTTAGCAATGCAACTCAGCACAGTCTTGACCCACAGTGCAAGGGCAATTAGAACAGCTCATGAGTGGTCTAACCACAGCCAGGACTTGCATCCACAGGAGAGCTTTCAAAATCACAATTTAGGGGATGCTGCAGCCCCACTGTGGTAAAAGACCCCTTTTAACATGGCACAGCCCCACTCCGGCCACAGGGGTAGTGCAGGGCTGGTTTGGCACATGGGCTCCCGATTTTGATGCAGCCTATGTTCAAAAATTGGTATTACCACAGACTTTGACACAAGATACCACTCACCCAATTCTGTTTGGCACATGCATCTTGTGTTAATGTCAAGGCTTTGAAAAATCAAGCCCTATGAGTCAAACCCCCTATAATTATTGCTTTTCCTGAAACACTTATTAATGCCTCACTAGTGTTTATAAACAGGTGAAACAAACAAAATGTGTAATACTGGACCTGGTGAAAAAACAGTGCACTATCTTAATACCATAACATTTTATATCATGTACAAGGTCTGCTCTGAAACAAAAAAAATGTTAGATAAATGAAAACATTCTTTATGTATAATTTAGGTAAACCAGTACATTTCATACAGTATCTTATTTCCCTGAGCCCTAGGAAATTATTTCAAAACCTCATCAATCTAAAAGCAGTGATCTGTAGTAAGATTTTTCATAATTCTTAGGTCACAGTCTCTCAGTATGGTTGGGATTACTTCCCCTAATGAAACAAAAAACAAACTATATGCTGGGCCCTGTTAAGCTACATGTTAACCGAAGCTGTGTCAGCTAGGAGAGCTACTCATATCTAGTGCAGCTGTAGCCAAAGACATTGTAAGATGTTTCCTGAAATTCCTGTGTTATCTCTAGAGAAGTTCTCTGCCTGCATGCAGTTCCACAGTATTGGCCACCAGAGAGAATGGATGGGATTTTCAAAAAGGTTGGCAGTGGGTGCAAATGCAGTCTGTGGACGCATTGATTTTTTTTTTTTTTTTTTTGCATCAAGGCAGCCTGCTGCTATTTATAGAAGTTGTGTCCATTTATGACAATAAGTCACAGTTTGCAGTAAAAAATGGATGCAATTGCATTCAGTTTTGATGCAAATAAAATTGCATCCATTTTTGTATGCAAATGTTGGACACTGTTAGGTTATCTAATAGATGGTCTAACTGGTTTGGATGTATTTCTGCAATGAAAATTGCATCTGACACAGCTTGGGTGTCTGCCGTTGCCTCCCCCCCCAATATATTTAGAACTATCCCAAAGTATCTGGACATTTCTGACCATGTCTTTGCCTGCACCTGTAGCAAGGATGGTTTGCCTTCATTGTTAATGAGGCATCTGTGTCTTCTGCGACTTTTTGCTTTGCAAACCATAGAGGGCAAACAAGCAGTTTGTTCAATGGAAATCTCCTTTTGTCAGTGTGCATCAAATTAGGCATGTATGCACAGGTGCCATAGGGGAGTGCCATCTAAGCAACCTCCAAGTAACTTTCACAGACATAGATCCCTGGAGGTTTACACACTCTTTCCATCCAAAGGAACAAGCTCCTTGTCTGAGATTTGGGATTTACAATGTTGTGTTCCTCTATTCCAGAGGATGTGTTGAAAAGCCAGAGTGGTCTTATTTAGAATTATGTCAGGTGGCCACGTTGTCTACCCAGTCTCACCTATTCTCTCCATCTCTCCCTTTCCCCTTTCCACTCCTACACAGTGAGGGAGCCCTGCCAAACTAACCATACCCATCCTTTCACTGGTCAGTAATGGGGTTTAGGTTTAGGAGATTCAGCTGATTGCTACTCCTCAGAGTCTGAGGGAAATTCCTCCACTGCTCATCAGACCTCCCCCATCCAGAAACCAGGTGTCAGTAAATGTTTTTTTTTTATTATTCCTAATTGGATGCAAAAAAGGTTAATAAATAAGAGTGCTGTGTGATTAGCAAAGTAAGTAGAGCAAGTAGGAGTTATTGAGATGCTAATTTCTATTATAATTTTACAAAATTAACTCTCAGGACATTGAGGGGGTGTACTTAGAAAACTTAATTGAGCTATTTGACTCCATGTCCTGCAGTGGGTGATTCAATTTAAAGCATTAACTTTGTTAAAGTTTGATAAAGAATATCAGCATCTCATTTGTACTACATGCAGGTTTGCTCTGGATGTCAAAAAGATTAGTTTTAAGTCATTTTATCCTTCCCATCAAACATTATTGAACGTGAAACTATGATTAAGCTGATCCTTGTTTTTCCCTGAAAGACTATTCATTTTTATTATATGCAGTTAAGAAAAGGACATCAATTACAGAAACTGTGGTTTTGCTGCTCATCTCTCTTTCCTGGTAAAAGACAGCTAAATTAAGAACATTTTAGAACTACCACAATTGACTCATCAATTACATTAAAGAGAAAAAGTTATCCATGAGAAAGGCAGTGCTGTATGCATGAATATACCACAAACTGTAGACTGACAAATTCAGGACTTACACTAGAATCACAATATTCCTTTATGATTTATATGGTTCAAATAGGAGCTCAAGGAAAAAGCAGCCAGAGTAGGCAATTAAAGAGACCCTGACTTTCTCCATAACATTATTGGAAAAGAGCATGTGGGGGGTGTCTCCTCAATATCTCTATTTTACTTTTTTTTTTCTTCATTCTTAAATAATTGCTTTCCTTTTCTAAGAGTCCCTCGTTGATTCTGCCATTTTCCTGTCTAATTACTACAGTTATGACACCTATAGCAGTCTAAAACAATTACTCATCATGATCCATAATTAGAAATGTTGTTAAGTTTTAATTGGCCAGTGAAATTCAGGCAAATTGCTGAAATCTGCTTTCTTGGATAAATTCATAGTTTTGTCCCTAAGCTAAAAATGTGCAAATTTCCAACTTCCCCTTATAACTTTGCCTTCCATTATCACCATTGGTGTTGCCAAGGAACATTTTTGGGAAAATTAGGTTTTTGGTAAACTACTTGTCTAATGGTCACATGGTTACAAAAGCTTCTGCAGGTCATGTGGTACATCTCTATACAGTGACTGCCTGACTTGCTTTCTGCTTTTCACTTCTAGCCAGGCAAAAAGAGTAATAGGAGCCTGTTGTGTACAAGAGAAAAAATATACAGTATATATCAAATGCTGCTTACATCAATTTCTTTATCTTTTATCATTCGTGTATTGCACTTTAGTTAAGAAACCCTATTTTAATAGTCTTAATTTGTAATGTTGTTTAGATCTATTTGTTAGTTTAATTGTCCTTATTGTCTTGAATCTTTCCAGCTTCTTTCTGAATCTCTTTCTCTTTTTTTTGTTTTGATTGTGATGGAGAGTTGCAAGGAGGTGTTTTCACTTATGGCAGTGTAAGAGCTCCTCACTGTCCTGGCATTTTTGAGGAGCACTCCCCCCCCCCATAGCACCTTATCTTCTCCAAACCATGCAGAAGTAGCTGTCTGGCATGATGTATCGCAGGCTGACTGGCAAGCTGGGTGGGGGGATGTCTGGCAGGCTGGCTAGCGGAGTGGTTAGCAGGATGGCTGGCAGGCTGGCTAGTGGAGTGGTTGGCAGGATGGCTGGCAGGCTGGTTTGCAGGATGGCTGGCAAGATGACTGATGGGATGGCTGAAAAGTTGGCTGGTGGGATGGCTGGCAGGCAGGCTGGTTGGTAGGATAGCTGGTGACAGTGGTGGTCTGGAAGGCAGGATGTCTGGCAGACTGGCTGGTGGGCTAGCTAGCTGATGTAGTCTTCAAAGATTGTCTACTTTGTCAGTAGACATTACATAGCAGAGGACATATGGGGTTAATCAGATGGATGCATAGAACAGTTGCAGGACTTAGGGGGAAAAATATTCACAGAAAAACAATATTGAATCATAATGAAAAGGACTCAAATGATATGGAAGAAAGGAGGGGATCTAACACTTTCTGTTTATGCACTACAGTCATCCTCATCAAGGAAGCAGCCCTCACAGTCTTCAAGACTGAAGTTGTTCCCACATGGGGATTCTTTCTCCATTACTGCATTGTCTACTTCAGTGGAAGGCAATTTGCCAATGCAAATACCATCAAGCAATCTTGGTTCTTCTTCATCACCACCACCACCAGTGTCATGTGGGATGAATGCACATAATTGTGTTCCATGGAATGTGCCCTGCATTCATTTTAATAACTGTTAACATGACAACATTTCTAGGGGACAGATTTGCATGCCTGTCCTGCACAATGGCCCCCACCAAACTGAGTACCCTCTCCATGCTGACATTCAAGGGTGGACAGCTCAGATGTCTGACTGCTATGGAGGTTTGTGCTGACCAGTCAGTGATCTTGCTACTTCAGTACAGCAGAGGCTCTTCCAATATGTTAAAGTGCATGGTATCTTCCAAATACCCATCCACAATGAATTGCACTGCACATAATTCTGCCAACCTGAGGCAGTGTAGTGCAGTGGTTCAAGGATCTGAGCTGCAAACCCTGAGACCTGGGTTTGAATCCCACAGCCCCCCAACTGCATACTGTGTGACCCTGAGCAAGTCATTTAACTTCCTTGTGCTCCCAAGTCACAGCCTTAAACAAGCTTCAACTTAGTGTGTCTCTCCTGGTTAAAAAAAGAATCATCAGCCTCCTCCTCCTTTTCCTCCATATCTACAATTTACACAAAACATCCCAAAGTGGATTTGTTGTAATTGTTTATGTTGCAGGACTGTTTATTTCAGTCTGTTTAGCTGAGGTAGTAGAAGCACCCAATCTGTGATCAGTTTCATGTTGTGCCTTACATAACTGTGACTGTAACATCTGTGCCTCCTGAACCTGTCTTGTTAGCTGATTGGTTAGATTATTTTGCCTGATCATGACCAAGTATAGATGACAGGGCCCTTTTATAACATGGGTCCAGTATGGTTGCAAAACCAAAATCTGAGAACTGCAGATTGATGGAACTATGGGTATTGCAGTCAAATATATGCAGCATGTATTCCATTAAGGCGCAGCTTCCACTATCACCAATTATCTCTGACACCTGCTGTACATTCAACAGCATCTGCCTCAGCACCCACAGAAGTAGGATGGCCTGACTGATACAGGCAGTGTCCCACTCTGTGTCTATATGGCATGTTCAGATGGCCTTAGAGTCATGATCTGGCCATCCACTAGTTGCCACTGATCTGTTGTCAAAGACACTGGTACTCTATAACCATCACGGCTTATATGTAGCAGCAGGTATTAGGAGGTGGCTTCGTACTGTGTCTATATGGCATGTTCAGATGGCCTTAGAGTCATGATCTGGCCATCCATTAGTTGCCACTGATCTGTTGTCAAAGACACTGGTACTCTATAACCATCACGGGTTATATGTAGCAGCAGGTATTAGGAGGTGGCTTCGAACTGTGTCTATATGGCATGTTCAGATGGCCTTAGAGTCATGATCTGGCCATCCACTAGTTGCCATTGATCTGTTGTCAAAGACACTGGTACTCTATAACCGTCACGGGTTATATGTAGCAGCAGGTATTAGGAGGTGGCTTCGTACTGTGTCTATATGGCATGTTCAGATGGCCTTAGAGTCATGATCTGGCCATCCATTAGTTGCCACTGATCTGTTGTCAAAGACACTGGTACTCTATAACCATCACGGCTTATATGTAGCAGCAGGTATTAGGAGGTGGCTTTGTACTGTGTCTATATGGCATGTTCAGATGGCCTTAGAGTCATGATCTGGCCATCCACTAGTTGCCATTGATCTGTTGTCAAAGACACTGGTAGTCTATAACCGTCATGGGTTATATGTAGCAGCAGGTATTAGGAGGTGGCTTCGTACTGCTCATATGAGTGCTCAATAATGTAGAGTCGAGATCCATCTGGTGATGGTACCTAGCATCAGATGCTGCTGAGGTAGTTTGTTCTGGATTTGCAGGTGCTTTAGATAGTCACAGGCTTTCTGGAATGTTCAAAGTGAGCACAGATGTGGTTGGCCACATTCAACATGGACTTGATTTCAGGATATGATAGGAACTCCTGCATTACTATATTAAGACAGTGTGCCATGCATGGAATCCTGATAAACTCAGCTTTACTAATGCATTTAACTACATTCAAGCCATTATGTCTCGTAATGAAACCCAGTTTCAGGGAATGTGGGTACAGCCACTCATCAAACTTAGCCAGGAACAGTTCTAACATTTTCTGACCTGTGTATGATCCACTTATACTTTTCATTGCCAGCATGGCATGCTTGTGAATGCCCAGAATTTTGTTACCTCCACAATTGTGCATTCTACATTGTTTCTCCATTGCATCATCAAATACTATCCAGGCAACTGTACTCAGTGGACTGTAATACATAGATAAAAACTATTAGTTCTTTGGCCTCTTATCCACATATCTATGCTATGATGTATGTATGTATGGTGATGTTGAATGTTGCAGAGAATGGATTACTGTGTGGCACAGTATGGCAAGCCGTTAGGGACATAATTCATGATCTCTGGCTGTATAGTAAAACACATACACTATATGGTGAAATACACACATCATATAGTGAAATATATGTGATTTGCGATGGGCGATTGCCCATCTTAACATTTCCACCTTTCCAGCTGCAAATGACCCAGCACTCAGCACTTACAATCAGTCTTTGCACCCCTAGCACCTTACCTGTCATATTCCCTCTACAAGGCCTCCTGGCTCCACTGTCTCCCACCCTGCCCACCTCCCACCCTTATCTCCACTCCTGCCCCCGCCCCAACCATCTCCCATACTCCCCCTTAGCCCCTGCACCTCCTCCCCTCGATATCCTAACCTCACTTCCCCACCACTCACCCACCCCTTCCCTTGTCTTGCTCATAGCTCAAATCTTTGTACTGGTTATTATATGTCTGTAAGTCAAAGACTATATGTTTGTAACTAAAAATGATGACTGTTGCACACGCTGACGTGGAACCTTTGTAAAAGAGCCTCGGCTCAAAGGTATTGTAATCCTAGATTGAAATAAATAAAATAAATAAAAATATACATTATACAGTGAAATATATACACAATGTAGTGAATCGCACACAGTATCTACTGAAATATATACATCATATAGTGAAATACATACACTGTATACTGAAATACATATATTATATAGTGAAACACATATGCTATATAGTGAAATGCTTACATTGTATAGTGAAATACATACACTATCTACTGAAATCCACATAGTGAGTACTGAAAATCCACACACACTATATACTGAAACAAATGTACTATGTACTGAAACATATACACTACCTATTGAGATACATACACTACAGACTGAAACATCCAAATAAACTATCTACTGAAACAAATACTCTATAGATTGTAACACATACACTATATATTGAAAAAAAATTGCCATACATTATATACTGAAACAAATACCCTATATATTGAAATACATACACTATCTATTGAAATGCATACACTACACACTGAAAAAAGCACATACACTATATACTGAAACAATTACACTATATATTGAAACATTTACACTTTATATTGAAATACATACACTATCTATTGAAATAAATACACTATGCATTGAAAAATCTGCATACACTATATACCGAAACAAATACACCACATGGTGAAACACATACACTATGTATTGAAACACATACACTGTAGACTGAAAAATTCAAATACACTATATACTGAAACAAATAAACTATATACTGAAATGGACTATGTTCTGAAACTACCCATCCCCCTTGAATGGCCTGTAGCTGAACTGCTTATCTGCTGCATTCAGTTAGCTGCTGGCTTGATGAGAGAATGTTTTTGAAACTGCAGCGCAGGTAAACAAAACAGGGCTTTCTCTTATTCTACTTCTTTATGGGATTTTACATCTTGTTTTGCTTGCACACTTTTAATCAAATTTCAGAACATTGTGTTGTGACAAGAAACTTTTAAAACTAATTTAAAATGCTCTAGTTTATTCTTTTAAATAAGTGCTGCTTTCATTTACTGTTAGACACTTTCTTGTATAGGAAGCTAATACTTAGGATATTCCTAACATACCACTCTCATACCATATAAACACAGGGAACTGCATGCATTTCTCTAATTTAAAATTGTGATTAGATTTATGTGTAATAAATTACTGTGTTGGTCAAGCAACTTATCTGAGCTGAATGCTTGGGAAGTGTACTGCAGGAGCTGTGAAAGTGTAAGTCAAATGCTTTCGTAGTTTGTACTCTACTGAGTTAGTTTTGATTTCGTTTTTGTTTTTATTTTAATGTTTTGTTTAATAAAGGTTCTTGGTTAAGAAAAATATATATATATTGCAGCAATCACAGGGCCCAGTTCTCGTCAGGAGCTCAGCTGGCATATGCATAATTTGCACTTTCTGTTCTGAATAACTTCACTGTGATGCCTCACTGGTGGCTCTCAAAGCTCCTAACCTCCCCATTACATATCTGCAGAGCATTGCAAGGTGAACAGAGCTTTGCCAGGCACTTGGTCTCCACTAATAAACCTGCTCTGGTCTAGCCTCATAGTGCATAATTACGCTGTTTATATAGTATGACTGTGTTATTGAGTCTGATATTCCCAAACTGTGTTTTATTTCTTTTTCAAATGAGATGTTTATCTTCTAGGTCATCCACTGACCCCCTTGTGCACTGGTCTGTCCATCCATATCACCCAAAATCACCAGGACTTACCTGCTCTGAGAGCTCTCATTGCCCCCCCCCCCGTGGTGGGGCCAGGAGGGAGAGGGCCATTCACAAGGAGCCACATATTCAGGAGCAGAGCCTGGTTAGTAGTGCAAAGCATGTGGCAAGCTGGTGGATTATTTTGCCATTGGAGGTTTTCTACCTTTGGCTTATCCCCTGGGCCATCAAGCATGCAATGATGCCAATCCAATTAAAGGCAAGTACTGCTTTGCCTGCCTGCCTGAGCCCTGCCAGTATTCCTCACCTAGGTGGCTGTTGAAGAACGGGGTGGTCAGACTCCCCCTTCCTGAGAGGAGAGCAGTCCCAGAGATGGTCAGTCATCTCTCCTGTCAGTTAATGTCTGTTTGACCCAGGTCCTCCCCTGAAACCGGGCCACTGGCATGGGAAGCAGTACAGTTACCACTAAGCCTAAACTAAACCACTAAACCAGACAGTATTTTTATAAGTAAATAAAAACAGCACTCAGATGAAAGAAGAAATTGTATTTTAGCTACAGTTGTTATAAATATTTAAGACACATCACAATGTTTTGAAACTGATTAAAGGTTTTCCAAGGAAAATAACATAAAATAATACATAAAGATGAAGAATAAGATAATCCATGTTTGTTTACTTTCTGCATCATAAGAGGCATCAACAGGGGATTTTTAGTCAAATAGGGTCCCATTTTCAGAAGGTTAGCCGAATGATAAACATCTAAGCACTGTGCCATGTGGGAGAACAGCATGGCTGAACAGGTACCATATATTTAGCAGGCCCAGCTACTAACCTGATCATGTGCACGTGCATATGTACTACTAAAGCCTTGCAAATGAGGGATTCCCTCCTGCCTACAGAGCACAGTGCTATATAAAAGGTTTTGAAAGTGCTTAACAACTGAAATTGCAATGCTGTTTACTGCTTCCAAAAATCCTGCCCTCATTGGAGCACACAGTGATGCATATTGTCATCCTACCTCTGGTCACCATTATGATGCTCCCAAGTAGTATACCAAAATGATCCTTGGCATGTAAAGGTTCTACACCCCTGATCACAGTTTAAATGGTTCCAGTTACATAGAAACATAGAAGTTGATGGCAGATAAGGACCGCAAGGCCCATCCAGTCTGCCCATTTCTTTTTCTACCTTATAAATGTGCCATTGGCCTTTGCTCTGTCAGTGACCTATCTATTCATAGTCATTTGTATTGCTCCCTTATGCCTATCCCATGCCTGTTTGAAGCCCTGCACTGTATTCATAGCCACCACTTCTTGTGGTAAGCCATTCCATGCACCTACCACCCTTTCTGTGAAAAATATTTCTCATTCCCCTTAATCGGCCTCCTCTAATCTCATGCTGTGCCCTCTTGTCCTGCTATTTTTCTTATATTTGAACATGTTAGACTCTTTCACCTTGTTTATGCCCTTAAGGTGTTTAAATGTCGATCATATCCTCTCTCCCTCCTTTGCTCAAGGGCATACAGACTGGCTCCGTTAATCTGTCCTCATATGTCTTCTGATGCAGTCCCTGCACATTTTTGGTTGCCCTTCTCTGGACTGCATCAATTTGGTTAATGTCCTTGTGAAGATGTGGCCTCCAATACTGCACGAGTACTCCAGATGAGGCCTAACCAATGTCTTGTACAGAGGGATTATACCTCCTCTTACGACTTGTGATACCCTACTAATACACCCTAACAACCCCCCTAGCCTCACCTACTGCTATAGAGGTCTGCTTGGATGATTTTGAGGTCATCAGTGATGATGATGCCCAAGTCTCTCTTTCTTCCTTTGTGACTGTAACTACCCTCCCAGCCTAGAGTGGCTTCAGGTTTCTCTTCCCTATGTGCATGATTTTGCACTTTGCATTAAATCCCAGTTGCCACTCTTTCTGACCATTCTGCTAGTTTATCCAGATCTCTTCTCATTCTGCCCACCCATCTGGATCATCTACTCTGTTGCAGATCTTGGTGTCATCTGCAAACAGACAAGCCTTACCTCTAGTCCATCTGCGAGGTCACAATGAAGATGTTGAATAGGACTGGCCCAGACTGATCCCTGAGGTTCCCTCATGGTGACTCTGCATCTCTTCTGGACTGCATACCATTTACCACCACTCTCTGTTTTCTGCCAGTCAACCAGTTGCCCCCAGTTGACCAACTTCTGACCCACCCCGAGCCTACCTAGCTTATTTATCAATCTTCTATGTGGAACAGTGTCAAAAGCTTTGCTGAAGTCAAGTAGGTGACATCAACTGCTCCCCTTGGTCCACCACTCTGGTTACCCAGTCAAAGAAATCTATGAGATTAGTTTGACAGGACCTTCCTTTTAAACCCATGCTGTCTTGGATCCTGTGCCCTCATGGTTTCCAGGTGTTGCACTATCCTTTCCTTAAGGAGCCTCCATAATCTTGCCACTACTGAGTTAAGACTGACTGGTCTGTAGTTCCCTGCCTCCTCCTGCTACCACTCTTGTGGAGTGGGATCACATGAGCCCTTCTCCAGTCTTCTGGGACCTCTCCTGTGCTCAGAGACTCACTAAACAATTCTGCTAATGGCTCTGCTAGTTCCTCCTTAGCTCCTTAAGCACCCTGGGATGTATGCCATCAGGCCCCATTGCCTTATCCACCCTGAGCTTAGCAAGCTCTTGTAGGACCCTTTCTTTTGTGAAGGGTAGTGCTCACCTCCTCCCCTGTGTCCATGATGCTGAGCTGTGGCCCTGCCCTACCTTCTCTTCAGTAATACTGAGCAAAAGTATCTATTTAGGATAGATGCCTTTACAGGTCCTCCTCCTCCTCACATGCTCCTTTTCTCCTTAAGCAGCAATACCCCTCTGGACTTTCTCCTTTCACTAATGTATCTATAGAAAGTCTTGTCACCTTCTTTTACTGTTCGTGCAGTGTTTCCTCAGTTTGGGACTTTGCCTTACTGCCTTACCTGCTTCCCTTAGGGCAGTTTGGTATGCCTCCCTATCTTCATCCCGCTGTGTTCCTTATATTTCCTGAAAGGCCAGCCTTTGGCTCTGACCTTTTCTGCTACTGTATTTGAGAACCAAAGTGGTTTCCTTCTTCTTTGCACTTCCTTTTCTGTCTAACACAATGGGATGTTGCTGCAAGTATTGTATCCTTAATGCTTGCCCACTTTGCCTGTACCTCCTCACCTGTGTTTCTTTTGCCAGGGCTAGCTTAACTCTGTTGGCCATCTTATCAAAGTCAGCTCCTCTGAAGTCCTATATTTTGCCTTGGAATGGGATGATTTAGATGTAGTAGCCAAATTGAACCATACCATGTGATGGTCACTGGCCCCAGGTGACCTTCTACCTGGAGATCTGTGATCCCTTCTTTGTTAGTCAGTACTAGATCCAGGATAGCCCTGTCTCTTGTGGGTTGCTGTACCAGTTGTTTGAGGCCCTCCCCTGCAGGGAATCACTATGAGTCTAGTTCTGCAGATGTTCCTGCTGATATTGACCAATCTGTATCTGGCATGTTGAAGTCTCCCATTATCAGAACCTCCCTTTAGCTGTCATGTTTTGTATATCTTCTAACAGTAATGTGTCTATGTCCTCCCTCTGGTCTGGGGCCCGTAGACAACCCAGTTCTTATGGCTGTCCCATTTCCTGTTTCCAGGGTGACCCCAGTTCTTCTGGCTCCTTATGTGTATTCTGAATTTCTGTAGCTTTGATATTTTCATTAACATACAGGGCCCACCTCCCCTTTTTTCACCTCGGTCTCTTCTGAACAATACATAGCCAGGTACTGAAGTCTCCCAAGTGTGGTTACTAGTAAACCACATCTCACTAATTGCTACTATGTCCAGTTTAGCCTCTGACATTATTGCCTGCAGGTCTGGGATCTTATTTCCCAGGCTGTGAGCATTGTGTACATGATTTTCCATTGGCCAGATTTTGTGTGTTAGTTGTTGGGTGAAGTTTGGTATTACCCTGTGCATCGTATGGGGAGATAAACCTTTTTCTTACCTGGTGATGCAAATGAACGGCAAACACGCTGAATTCTGTTTGACCACTAGCTGAGGGGAGGATTGTTCTTCCCGTTAAATACGAGTGCACCCCTCTCCCCATTACTAGTTTAAATATTCTGCAAAGAGCGCCAAACTTTAGCCCTCAATGCACTGACTCCTCTTTAGTCAGATGCAGTCCATCAAATTTAAAGAACTTGCTCCCAGAACTGTTGCCAGTTCCCACAAATCTGTATCCTTTTCCTGGCACCAGTCCTTGAGCCACGTGTTTTAGCTCTATCTCCCCTTCTCTGACCTTCCGTTCATCTGCTCCCTTCTCCCAGACTGGCAGGATCTCAGAGAAGGAGATGCCGGACGAAATAGATGATAGTTTGTCACCCAGCCTAGTCAGGTGTTCCTTGGTCTCCACAACTGACCAGCTGGTGAGATCATTAGTCTATGTGTACTAGGACATCAATGTTTTCTCCTGCTTTGTGAACAATTTTATAATGCGGTCAGTGTCTCTCCATGCTGATGTACCTGAGACATCTGACCATCACCCTGGCTGGAGATGGGTATCAACTCCCGAATCATGGAGTCTCCTATGATCGAAGTTTTGGGATTTCCTTTGTGCTTGTTTAGTTTTGGTTCCTGATTGGGTGAGTATTGTGCTAGCTCCAGTGCCACAGTGTCCTGCTCTGCAGTGTCTTCTGCCTCTTTATTTGATTTCAGAGATAGAGACAGATACCTGTTTGTAGTGTTTATATGGTTTTGGGTAATGTGTTGGAAGCAGAGTGATGGGGCACTGATTTGCTCCTCCTAACCACCTGCCAACCTCCTGGACCAACTACCCTCTGCGGTCGAGGTTTTTCTGTTGGATGCTGGGAAAATGGTGGGTGGTTCTTATAATGTAGTTCCTCTTCAATATGAAATCTGAGGCATGCAATCTCTGCCCATGCTGCCCGGAACTGAGACCTAAGATCTCCAAAGGCCCAGCATGCAGGACAGTGTCCTAAATCCTGCAAGTTATTATAGTAAAATGATCCTTGGTGTCTAGTGCCCCCCACCCAGGCATACTAAGCTGGGAGCTCATTTCTAGATGCATTCTGGGGGAGGGGGAACTTGTACAATTGGGCCTTAGGTAGCACAAAATTTCAAAATACATAACATACATGGAACAGAGTGGTACACAACCACAAATTACCCCAGGAATAATACATGCAAGACAATGAGAACTTGGAGTGATAAGCAAACAATAAACAATGCATATACAGCACAGGTCAGGAGCCACAAACATATGCTGGTGATCAAGTACAAACAGTTTAAATCAATGCTGGCTATAAACATTTGTGCATAATGCCTAGAGTGGAACATAAGGAATGAGTATAGGCTGTACCTAACTTGGAAACAAGTCATAGGAGGCAGCAAGTGGGAAAACTACAGCAAGTGCAGGAGGGAGGTGAGATCTCTGAAGTGGTTTTGAAAGAACCCATGAAAGGAGAGTTGATGAATAGCTGCAAATGTGAGAGTTTCCAGATTTTAGGGAAGCGGTAGCTAGAACAAGCTTGCCGATGGTTGTGGAAACGCTGAAGAGACTGCTAGGCTTTGAATATTTCAGCTTCTGATGGTATGGCTGTGGGGGGACATCAGAAGAGATAGGAGGTCAGGAAACAAACCAGATCTGCCCACAAAGCTGGCACAGTGTGCATGGTGTATGTCCACAAAAAGAAAGGAGAGATTTATAAATGGGAACAGTGGTGAGTCCAAGAAGGATAGTCGAGAGTGTAATGGCAGAATTGTTGAAGAGAGTGTCCGGTCTGTGAGGTAATGACTGGGCAGTACTATAGACCACATCGCCATAGTCAGATTTGGAGGATCTTCTCTGGATAATAGTACAGTATGCTGGAGGTGGGATACAGTCACAGTTCCTGAAACTGCACCAATGGGTGCAGCTTTTGACTATAGCATCCACTTGTTCCAGAAAAGTCTAGGTGCTGATCTAGCCATATACCAAGATAACTAAGGTGGTAACAACCTCCACAGGGGAGCCATCCAGGGTATGGAAAGTAGGAAGGAGAGGAGCCTAAAGAGTCTGAGCCTTGTGCCAAAGGACATGGAGACAGTCTTCTTGGCATTGAGGAAAAAGCTGATTTGTGTAGGTCAGGGCTGGACTTGATCAAACCCAGCTGGAGTCTAGTAAGCCTGTATGAGGGCCATGTCATCCATGTACATGTGAATGGATGCAGACAGGGGGAGATCATTAAAATGGAGAAAAGTAGTGGGCCCTAACACAGATCCTTGGGACCCAGGTGGATACAGGCAGGGAGGAGAGAGGGGGTCACCAATTTTGACTGCTTGGGACCTACCCCTGTGGTAGGAGTGGAACAGTTGATGGCTAAGTCAGAGAGGCCTGCAGCCTGGAGTTTGGTTAATAATTAAGGTGGTAGACAGGGTTGAATGCTTTGGCTAGATCAATGAAGATAGCAGAGGCTGTGATCCATACCATCATGGATGGATTTGGTGAGCCTGAGCAGGGCTGTGGTGGAGGATTGATTTTTGAGGAAGCCAGACTTGTATTGGGTGAAGAAGGAAGAAGAGTCCAGAAAATGAGAGAGTTCTGACAAGATAATTTGTTCCTGTATTTTGGAGGGAGGAGAGAAATGAGTCGGTAGCTGTTAGTACCAGATGGGTCACCACCTTTTGGAGGAGGAGTAAGAGTGGCAGTCTTCCAGTCAGCAGGGTTGGAGGAACACCAGAAAGAGAAGTTAGGGAGGTCAGCCAATGGGGAGGAGATTGCAGAAGCAGAGAGATGGAGAAGCTTGCTATCCAGGCCATCTGGGTTCTTACCCTTGGAAGGATTAAGGACAGGAAATGTGTCAGTAATAAAGGATGGAGTTACCGGACAGGAAAAAAAACAATGGGGGGAAGGAAGGAGATGACAATCATGCAGGCTGGCAGGGGTGAGAGGGAGGTGAGGAAGGGGAGAGGGAGGAGAGGAGAGAGGAGGTGCAGGTGATGAAAAGGAATTACATCTCTATGGTGATGAAGGAGAGGTTAGAGATAGGGGTGTCACTGACTTTGAGGACAGGCAAAGAGTGGGAGGGGAGAAGAGATTGTGACAGCCTTCCAAACTTTAGACAGGTAACCAATGTTGGTACTGAAGTTACATGTAAAATACTCACCTTTGGCAAGCTTATTGCTGTGGTACAGGTGCTGAGGAGGTGATCATACCTCTGGAAGCCATGGGGGATGAGTTATGTTTATTTTCTGACCAGGTCAAATCATGCACTTGCAAGTAAGCTATGAGTTCAGCCATGATCGACGGAGTGGGGTACCTTTCTTATGTCCTTCCTCGGGGCAAGGGCAAAGTCCCATATTTTGAGGAATTTGTGTTTTGAATATGTTAGCTATGGAGTCAGTGGAGCAGACCAATGAGATGAGGGACCAATCAGAGTGGCTTAGGTCACAGCACAAGGGGGTGAGGTGCAGGGATTCGAAGGAAAATATAAGCAGTGTTTTGGTGGGGGTGAGGGGGGCTTTAGTTAAATGAGAGGCAGCTGAAGGTTGTGATTATGGTGTCAAATCAGAAGAGAGGGAAATCAAGACTGGAATCCTCATGGATCCATCCTGACTCTTGTATGCTCATTAACAACATTTGAGAATGAATCTGGGTTTGTTTCTCTTTGAAGATGACACCAAGCTCATGGGAGAGTAGTGACGGGGGAAGTAGGAAACTGCAGAGTGACATGTAAAGATTAGAGAGGTGGCCTAAGGTTTGGCAGTTGAAATTCAATGCCAAAATGTGCAAGGTGATTCACTTAGGGGACAAGAACCCCATGGACAGAGTACCGGGTAGGAGGGGTAGAGCTGACCACTACAGCTGAGGAAAGGGACCTAGTATTCATCATTAGTGACTCCCTTAAAAAATCAATCTAGTACAGTGAGGCTTCTAGTAAGGCAAATAGGATACTAGGATGTGCCAGAAGAGGTTCTGATGGTAGAAGAAAAGAGGTTTACTCCCTTTTTATTGATCATTGGTGAGGCTGTACCTGGTATATTGTTCAGAGTTCTGAACTTCTGAAGACCTCACCTCAGAAAAGATAAGAACAAAGGGTCATCAGGATAATTCAGAGCTGACAGGACAGATTGTATGAGGATCTGCTCAAGGCACTGAACATGTCCTCACTGGAGACCAGACAAGAGAGGAATGATATGATAGAGACCTTCAAGTTCCTGTAAGGAATAAACAAGGTGAATGGAGAAGAACTACTAGTATGAGTAACAGTTGAAGGGCATAAAGGTCAAGAGAAACTGATGGAGAGAGGTTCAAGAGGGATACTGGAAAGTTTTATTTTCCAGAAATGGTGGTGGAAATGTGAAATAGTCTACCAACTGAGATGGCAGGCACCAAAACCATAAATGGTTTCAAGCATGGCTGTGAAAAAGTGAAGGGTATAATGGTTACTCAGGCTGATAGTAGTAGGGAGGGGAACAAGGAAGTGGATAGTGAAGGCTAGTACCCTGTATGGACAGTAAGTTCTGAAGTTTAATAGGGGAAATAGGGGCAGACAGGATGTACCATATCTTTTTCTGCCATCATCTGTTTCTGTGTTTCTATTTTTCCATGATCCCTGACATCTAGTAGCCCCACCTTCCAGTCGCAGATCTGTGCCCCCACCCAAAGCCATCCAGCCAGTTCCCTCCACCCTTTCCCCATTGGCCCCCCATTTACCCAAGATTTCAGCCATTTCCTGTGACTGTGATCAGTACAGCATCTTAGCTCATTACCTTGGCTGATCACTGTCTGAGTGAAAGGGAGTGAGTGCGCGCCTACTGTAGAACATCTGTTTCTATAGTAGGTGTGTGCTCATTTCATGTCACTCAGAAAGTGGCCAGCTGAGGTGGTGAGCAGAGGGGCTGGTCCTGTTGCTGTTGCAGTGGGAGGTACCAGCAGCTGGGGTAATTTATGAGCCACCATAGGGAGAGGTGGAAGGTTTAACAATGGGCGGGTGGGGAGGGCTCACTTGCAATCAGGTGATCTATATGCCAGAATCCTCTTAATATACTAATCAGGCACATCTAAATGGTGATTGGGGGGAAATTCTAGATGCCAGGGATCATTTTATTATATCAGGGCATCTGAATTGGCGATGAGGAGGTGGGGCTGGCACTGCTCTGTATAATTCCTCCATACAGTCATGCACAGAGGCATTGTGCCGAAATGTTGAATTAGCCCATATGGGCTGGCAAATGTCACCAAGCACCATTCCTGCCCTATGGACTTAGCATGCTGAGAGTTCAAAATGACTCATGGGGTAAGGTGCTATCCTATTTAGAGACATGCTTTCTCCATTTGTTTCTCTGAATCCTGACTAACTGGAGGCTGTGGATGGTGCCTAGTCATGTCATGTGGGCTATCCAAATGGGAACCAGTGATGACTGTACAGTGTGGTTCAATATTACAATGGGTGCAGAGGCAATCCACAAAAAGACGGTGGTCCTGGACTTTAGTAGGTTGGATTTTAAAGAAACGGAACTAACTTCAGAAGTAGCCTTGCAGGGAGGATTGTCAGAAGGTAGAGGAACAGTGGAGAAATTAAGTAAAAGGCATAGGAAGGCAACCAGCATCTGCATGAAGAGTGAGCAAAGCAGGAGAAATAAGCATTTGTCAATGCTGGATATTTGTACTGCTGGCATTAGCGTGTGTGGTGCAAGTCAGAGATGCATAATAGGGCCAACGTGAAGTATGGGATGATGACAGCCACCGCCCTACAGAGACCAACAGGCATTGAAGTGTGCCTTTGGATCGTTGACCATAACGCTCATGCCATTTTACCTCATCCTACCCTGCAGACTCCAACAAGTGTCATGTTGTGCCTTGGGGCCATCGGGCATTATGCTCACCCCATTCCATAACAAAATACATTGAGATGGGTGCAGTATATGAGAATGGGGTGAACTTTGGGGCCGAAAAGTCTATGACACACCTTGATGCCTGTCACTGGCTGCAGGGTGGAATGGTGTGACCACTACAGCTGACAATCCAAAGTTACCCCTTGATATCGGTCAGTCTATACAGGGTGGGATAGTATGGTTAGAAACCTTAATGCCCTGGGCATTTGTTGGTAGTCACACTCCAAATTTTCAACATGGGCTTTTTGTGACCCCACCTCATGAAGGCATTTGGGACCTCTGCTCATGAACAGTGGCACTGTGATTTGTTAATATGTCCTGAATGTTGACTTCCCATAGCAACTGTGGTATCTTCTGGGCGCCAGATGCTAGAGGAAACATATTTTCAGATAGGATGGAAAATGACAGCTCTAATGTCTATAAGATGCGAAAATGGCAATATTGGAAAAATCTGGAGTGAAAATATTAAAAGTTCTTAAAGTTATGAGTGTGAATGGAAACTGCACAATGCATGCTCATAACTCAAATTTTTAACATAGGCATTTTGGGAACCAATCTTATGAACAGTGACACTGTCATTTCATTAATCGTTCCCAAAAGGTGATTGTGCACAGTGACCATGAAATCACCTTTCAGGATCGAATAATGAAGTGACAGTGACTGAGTTCATGAGGTGGGGTCCCAAGAACCTCATGTTGAAAATTTGGAGCCAAAAGTCAAAAGAGTGGATGAGATATCCACTTAAGTTGACCCCCCACACCTTTGATGCCATTATACAGCTTACCAGGATTCTTCAGTTCGTGGTCAGTTTTTGAAGAGTGCAGGCGTGTTCCTGCTCACGAATCACAGCTCTGGACTCTGGAGGTAAGTATGGGGTGGGGTGTTGGAGTGAGGTGTGCAGAAGGTGGGTGCAGGTTGGGAGAGGGATCCAATAGCAAGGACCATTTCTTTGTTTCAGGTTATAATAAAATAAAGAAAGAACACGAGGGACCATTTTTTTTTTTTTTTACGGTGTAAAAGAAAATGTTGGGCAACTGGGTAGGTTCTCAGTGTGTCCCATGATTTGTGCAGTGTGATGTTAGCCACACTGTGGTGGGCAGGGGCAAATGCTGATGCAATCAGCTTTTGAACACAGAGGCACACTGGGGTGGACTACCAGTGTGCCACACAATCTTGGGGGGTTAACTATGCCAACAGGGGGATTGGGCACCTCAGAGTTGGCTTGCTGGGGATTATGAGAGGCAAATGGCAACAGCTTCAATCATGTTCATTGAAATGTTACACCAGGCAAGGGACGCCCTGCAATGATGGGGAGCACCATCATTGCAGCGGTGAATATTTCAGAAGTTGGTGGCATGCTTTTGCAGTGCTGTCATAGACAACATGCTGTTTCATTGTGCCACAGAGCCCAGCCTGAAAAGCAGTGGTGCCTTTGGCCACAACACAACCCTCCAAAACCTGCACATCACTATAGATTGTCTGCGCTGTGTGCACAAGACAACATAAAGGAACATTTTGGTACTGTGGGAAGTTACATGAAGGTGTCTGAAGGACATCACCACAAATCTGGTTAGCAATTCTCTCACTGTTTTTAGAGTGGGGCTAGCCCACAATGGCACCCATAGATGAGACCAAGGTGGAGTGGCAGATCCTCAGTGATGCAGCACCAGGAAAGGAAAAATCCCAGAGGAGGAGGAAACTGCTCTTAGTGGGGACTCAACTGCCCAAGAGTGAATTAGGGAACCCAGCAGAAAGGACAGGGAGGTAAAGTACATTTCAGGAGGGCACTGCATGGTGGGATGAGAAGGTGGATCAATAGGATCACAAGGGTAATGGCAAGGAGGAGGAACTAGATGTTATCATCCCACCTGGGGATGGAACGACTTAGCAGGAGACAAAGTGGAAGTAGTTAGAATCCAAAAGGATTTTAGGAAGTTGGGGGAGTCTGAAGCAAGTAGAACACTTTAACTAGGCAGTGTAGTGCAGTGATTTAAGACTCTGGGCTGCAAGCCAGGAGACCTGGGTTTGAATCCCACAGCCCCCATTTGCGTACTGTGTGACCCTGAGCAAGTTACTTAACTTCCTTGTGCTCCCAGGTCACACCTGTAAACAAGCTTCAGCTTAGCATGTCTCTCCTGGTAAAATAAAAAAAACGCTCCATCTCCTTCTTAGAGATGCCACCTGTCCATGGCAGGAGAAAGGCTAGGGCACTCCACATCCAGTAATTCAACTCCTGGTTGGAGGAATGGCATGGAATGGAGTGTTATGGCTTCATGGAGGACTGGGCCCCCACCTGGATGAACGCATGCCTGTATAAAGATAATGGTCTGCATCCATCAGGGAACGCGACCTGAGTAAGAAGTGTGAATGCTTCAGTGACAAACATTTAAAATGGCCGGGAGGGGGAGTCAAGAAGGTCAGGTGACTTAGTATCACCCCCCTGGGCACATACAGGAGAAAATTAGTTGAAGTCTGGGGACACTGAGAGCAGAAGCAGAGTGGAAGCAGTGAATTCCTAGGCCACATAAGAAAGACAGCTGGGGAGGGGGGGATGAAGCAGTGATGGGGAGGGGGGAGAAAGCAGGAGAGCAGCAGCAAAGGGAATGATGGGGATAGGATGCAAAACATGGAAGGCATGGTAACAAATGTCCGCAGCCTGGGAAACAAAATCCCAGACCTGTAGGCATTGATAGTAGAGGCAGACCTGAACATAGTAGCAATATCTGAGATATGGTACACTGTTAATCATGGGACATTGATGTACCAGGTTATGCTCTGTTCAGAAGGGATGAAGGATAAAAAAGGAGGGAGCATGGTCCTGTATAAAAGAGAGGCTATAAAGGAGACAGAGGTACAGGGTAGACAGGGGGAGGCAGAGGCACTTTGAGTCATCCTTGAACCTGGCAAAGGCTCAGCAATATGAACAGGGGTGATCTTCAGGCCTTTGGCACAGGGTGGAGAAGTGGATAGGGAGCTTGCGGATGGAATACACAATATAACAACAAAAGGTGAAGTCCTGCTGCTGGGGGATTTCAGTATGCCAGATGTAGATTGGACCACCCAGGCAGCTGCTTCAGCCAGAGGCAGAAGCATCCTGGATTCCCTACAGGGGGCAGGTCTAAGGAAGCTTGTGCTTGATCCAGATAAAAGGCCATTCTTGACCTGATACTGACCAATGGGGACAAAATTCAAATATCTGTGTGGAGGGACAGCTGGGATCCAGCAACCACCACATAGTGTAGTTTAGCATGGAACCCAGGACCCAGTCCAGTCACAAGACGGCAAACATTTTGGATTTCAAGAAGACAGACTTCACTGATATGGGGAGATACATCTGAATAGCCTTCTTTAGAAGCTTGTAAAAGGGTGGAATTCAGGAGGTATGATGAAACACAGAAGAATTAGAATAGAGGGGTATATCAGGTAAAACAGAGGGAAACAGGTAAGGTAATGGAGGGATCAATGGCTCAGATAGAAGAAAGCATAGCCAAAGGGTATCAAAAGAAGACCAGACTTTCTTCAGGTACATAAGCAAGGAGAAGAAGGCAAGGGAAGGGATTCTGAGGATAAGAAGGTTGACAAAGGAAGACTTCACAGAGGGGATTAGTAAAAAGTATACATCCTGAACAGGTACTTCTATTGTTTTCGCAGAGGAGAGAGACAGGGACAGTTTAGCAAGCAGCAACATGAACACTGTAGGGGGAAGTGGACTCAAGTCCATTTTCAAAGGAAAGAGTATTATTGAAGGGACTTCAAATTTTAGGGTGGACAAGGCCATAGGACTGGATGGATACACCCAAGGGTATTAAGGGAACTATGCAGGGAGGTGCTTGCTGTTCTACTCATGGCCTTATTCAGCAACTCATTGGAAACAGCAGTGGTTCCAGAGGACTAGAGGAGAGCAGACATAGTCCCATTTTGTAAGAGCATCAGCAGGGAACAGGCTAGCAAATATAGCCTGGTCTGTTTTACCTAAGTCATGTGGAAATTAATGGAATCCATACTAAAAGAGAGACTGTTAAGAGTATCTTGAATCCAGTGAGCTGCAAGACCACAG
The DNA here is from genome assembly GCA_016271365.2 of Neoceratodus forsteri. Lineage (NCBI taxonomy): Eukaryota > Metazoa > Chordata > Ceratodontiformes > Ceratodontidae > Neoceratodus > Neoceratodus forsteri. The sequence continues at coordinate 94,232,223 of CM057456.1, read as the reverse complement.
GCAGCACAGATTCACAGGGAAAAGGTCATGCCAAATGAATCTGGTAGATTTCTTTGACTGGATGACTAGGGAAATAGATAAGGGGAGAGCAGTGGACATAATTGGGCTGGAGTTTAGCTAGGCCTTCAGCACTGTGCCACGCAGGAGACTGATAAAGAAACCGAATGGCCTAGGGGTGGGATCCAAAATGGTTAATTGGGTTCAGTGTGCCTGTGCAACTGGTTTTGTGCTTGTGTAACATAGATAATATTCGGCTGTTCACCTCTCTATCCATGGGATATACCACCCTGTATGGGTATGAAGGGTAGGAACCCTAGAGGAGGGTTCCACCCCTTAAGGTGCCGCAAAAGTGATTCCCTTGGCTAATGGTACCTTAAGAAAAAGCCCATGAGAAAGAAAGGCATGCTGCTGGAGAAGGAGGGGTGGATGGAGGGGCAAGGAAAAAATACGTCTGTGTGGAGTAAGGAGAGCAGCACTTACTGTAAATGGGCTGAATGTGAATGTGTCTGGTTGCACTGCCACCTTAAACTACAGACTGTAGCCTTCCAATTAGTACAGTAGCTAGTAAATGGATAAGAAACAGAGGGTGGTGGTTAACGGCACTCACTCTAATGATGGGAGAGTGATCGGTGGGGTACCACAGGGCTCAGTACTGGGACCAATCCTTCTGAACATAGGGACACTGCAGAAGAATGGAAGGGAAGGTATGCCTTTTTGCAGATGATATCAACACTTGCAACAGAGTAGACAATGAGGAGTGGTGAAGAGAATGATCAGGGATATTGTGAATTTTGAGGAGTGGTAAAAAGCATAGCAGTTGGATTCAATGCCAAAAAGTGAAAAATCATGCACCTACGGCATAGGAACTAAGAGCTGAGCATAGGATGGGGGGGTTATTGACAGTCAATAAACAGGAAAGGGATCTTGAAGTTGTAATGCCTGAGGACCTCAAGGTGGTACTGTTGCAAAGCAGTGAGTAGTGCTAGTGGGATGCTGGGGTGTTCAGGGAAGGTATCTCCATCAGGAGGATGGAGGTGGTGTTGCCAGACCCCACCTGGAGTGCAATGTAATTTTGGAGAACAAACCTCAGAAAAAACATAGACAGGGTGGAGGAAGTCCACAGGAGGGCAACTAAAATGGTGCAGGATTTACATGAGAAACCCTAAGAGGAGAGACAGAGGGATCTCTGCATGTACACCCTAGAAGAGAGGAAAGAGAAAAGTGACATGATACAGGCCTACAGGTATCTTACAGGAGTGAACAGGGTCCAGGGAGTCACTTTCAAATGTAAAAGAGAACCAGGACCGGGGGAATGCAATGAAGCTGGGGGGGGGGGGAAAAGAGAGATGTGAGAAAATATTGGTAGATGCCTGGAACAGATTACCAGCTGACATGGAAGAGGCTAAAACAGTAGGTGGCTTCAAGCATGTGTGGCATAGACATAGTGGTATATTAGAGAAGAGGTGGGAGGGTCAATGGAGATCAGACAGCATGTGAGGAGGAAGATGAGGCAGGAAACATCTAGGCAGAGTAGGTAGGCCAAGTGGTCCTTTTCTGATGACAAGTTCAGTGTTTCTATGTTTATGATTGCACACCTACTATAGAAACATCTTTTACTACAGTAGGCATCTGATTGTGAACTGTCATTCAGTCGGTGGCTGCTTTGGATCTGAGCGGAGGGTCTGTGCTGGTCGCTGTACACCATAGGTTGGGGGCAAGTGGGGTCAGTTGTAGTGGTACTGGGTGGGCTGGATGGGGGGGTAGGTATTATACTTATGGGGTAGGGGAATCACTCAACACCAAGGATCTGGTATGGAAGAATTGCAGCTCTTGCCAGACTACTAATTGGGACACGTGGGGAACCCTGGTCCAGATATCAGGCAAATGGTACAGAGGAATAACTGATCTTATCAAGTGTCTGATTGGGGCCCAGTTGATCAGTGGTGGGGGGGGTCTGCTGTCTGCTGGACACATGGGGCAGATGTTTTATTACCAACAGGCATGCAATTTGGTGGGTGGGGCACTGGATGCCGAGACAATTATGCCATGTACCAGTGGAGGGACCAGGGCTAGCAGTAGCCTGACATGGCCAGGTGTTGGGAGTGTAGGAATGCACAGTCCATAACACCTGGTTTGGGGAACCAGTAACTAGTCTTGCACTAATGAATAGCTACACCTCCCCAACCCTCCCAGCATGCCGATGTGCCTATGCGCAAGGTGCTGTCAGCTGCTTTACACAGGTGCACAAGGATGGATTAAGGCCACTTACAAATGGGCTAGTGACTTGGAAACCAAGCAATCATATGACCCTGTGCAGTACTATCCTGCTTTAGAGGTGCAAATTGGGATTAAAGTTGATAACCTGTCTAACACTCACAAAAAAAGCTTGAATATTCTGCCTTAGGGCTTTTTAAAACCATTGTAACTCTGTTAAATGAATAAGGAAACACCCCAGAGTTGTGGTTGGTGATGGTGCACCTTGGCCTCATACTCACTGTTGGACCCCACCCACCTGGGTCCCAATCCTCTGCATGCCTCCTCTGCCTGGATGATACTGGATGTCTTGGGTGCCAGAAGAAGTGGCAGTCCCACCCTATGGATAAGTCAGGGAGGTCTCTCGCCAGGCAGAGGTAGGCATTAGCAGAGCCTCAGGAGGGGACCCAGAGTTTTGGCATGAGGGCAGGTTAGGTGGGAGAGACCTGGGGATGATGCCTGTGAGAGGACACATCTCTGGTGGTCAGAGGAAAAAGAGTTGGTAAAAAAAGAAAAAATAAATTCACAAACAGCATTCCCCCTTTTGATTTGAACCCAAATCACCTTTTGATAATGCAGCCACCAAACTACTTGACTATCTAACTGCTGCAAGTATTACCAAACCCAAACCCACTGGTATCAGTTCAAAAAAGACACCTGAATTTTGTCCCCAAATACCTAAATGCCAAGAGACAGGCCTGAGGTGCAGCTGGTTGGCTGGTGTTAGCACACCCACCTGAACCAAACAACCCCCCAACATGTTTCCCTTGATTTTTTTAAATCTTGAACTGGCTTTCAGCACCAGTGGACTTGAACACAGATAACTATAGATATATATATATCTATCTATATATATCTATCTATATATATATATATATATATATATATATAATTCTACCCTCGCTCACAGCTCTGCTGTATTAGTCCTAGGATGGCACACATGACTGAAGTCCTAAGGAGGATGGAACAGTAAGCAGAGTGGGACTAATGCTTGCTGAAAAGGTGTGGAAGCTGCAGCTTGGATCTCCAGTGTGACCTAAGGTCTTGCAGCCCTGCCCCCGGCCCACAGAGCACACCACTGCAGGGCATCACACAAGACCCACCAGCCACAAGGGACCCAAACATGGGAGCATGCCCATGGTCTGGCTCCCCCACAGGTCAGAGCACCCCAGCACCCAGGCAAAACCCACAATCCCTTACCGCCAGCAGCCCCACTTGATAGGGGTCAGCGAGCTGCCCACCTAGCACATTTAGGATTGATTCTTCAGATCATTTCCATTCTTTCCTCAGTTACCTGCTACTCTGTGTAGTCAAGCAGTCTTAGCTACCTTCATAGAATATCAGGCTCTGCGAGCACTGTGCAGAGTCTGAAATTCCAGGATTTAACACAACAGTCTCCCATCTTGCTGCAGCTCCAGGAGCAGACAGCAGGCATCCACAGACAGCACCCACTCATCCCCCTGCCCCCACAGTCTTTCAACTCCAACACAGTGACCACTCTTGTGCTCTGGCTCACATACAAGTTCAGCAACTCTTTTTCAAAAGTACATCAAGAAAGTCCCATTTTTCACCATGCAGGTGCTAGTTAACTCCAGACAGAAGAGACTCTCTTGTCAGTTTCTTAAAACCTGGGTTCAAATCCAGTTTTCATGTCCATTTTCTACAATCCATTTTTTCTGCCAAAAAACAGTCATTTAACCTTTTCTTTCCCTTTTCCTGTTGACATCTTGTCATTGCCAGAGTCAGACAGAACCTTTTGCACTTTTTCTTCTCTCATTAAAAATCTTTGATCATCCATGTTTCACTGATGTGGTGCAGATAAAACTGAAGAGGCTTTCTCCCCATCCTCTTGACACAAATCCGTTTTCTTAATCCTTTTTCTCAATCCATTTAACCTGTACTCTGAACAATTTCATTGCTGTGGTATAACTTCTTTGGCAGCAACAACATACTGCAAATCTCCTCTCTGCAGAGCTGCCCGCAATACCCTCTCTTTTCTCTCTAGATGGGGAAAGGCACAACCAGCTCTGGGGGACAGACGGCTGGCAGCCCACCTCACAGCCCCACAACCCCACCTTCTCCCTAGGGGCTGGAGACCCCCTCCCTGTGGAGGCGCTCCCACAAAACTGAACTTTGAAAACAAAGTTCTTCCCTCTTGGGAGCTTTCTCGCAGCTATCCATTGGCAGGAGCAACTGTCAACCAAAATTAACATGTACAAGGTTCCCATGACACCTCATTGGTTGCTGAAAAAGGTGCACAGACTGTCCCCAGTATTCCCCCCCAAGAGTCTTCACTGAAGTTCTACTCTTTAGTAGCCTCTGCCCTCTGATGGCCCAACAAACAATTTAGCATTTTTAGTTATTTTCCAGCCAGTCGCTAACGCTGAAATTTGTTTTCCCCAGCACCAGACAGGCTGAGAAGTATGTGTAGTATAACAGCAGCAGGAATGAGGAATAAATGTTGTAGCTCTACCTGTATTAGGTGAGTGGGGGACTATCAGACTACCAAAGAATTATTTTTTTATTGTGTCCAAAAATGAGTGTATGTATGTGAGTGGGTGGGTTGCTGGCAGGCTGCGTTTGTGCACTTAGAACACGATTCCCAGAATCATTAACTAGCACTAAACACGCAGTGTGTTAGCACTTCAAGAAAGCATTTACTATACCTGTACACCTTATATGCATTAGAGTAACCCCCATTTGTATGAGCACCTGGTTGCAATTAGTAATCCTGTGCAAAAAAAAAAATATATATATATATATATATATATAGTACCACATTAACAGGTTAGCACTGCACAGAAGAATGCTTTTTAAAAATAGTACCAGCTATGCTTATCACAATGCAGTGCTAATTCTGTTACAGTGGTATGTGGGCCCCCATTTTCAGATTAGTGTTGTGCACTCCTAAGTGCTGCACCTGAGATAGTGCACAGCCACAGTAGGTGGTGGTAAATGGCACTCACTCCAGTGAGGAGAGAGTGACTAGTAGGGTGCCGGAGGGCTCAGTAATAGGACACGTCCTCTTCAGTGTCTTTATAAGTGGCATGACAGAAGAACTGGAAGGGAAGATGTGCCTTTTTGCAGATGACACCACAATCTGTAATAGCATTGATAGGTGAAGCAGATGGAGAGAATGAGTGGGGACCTTAGAAAACTTAGAGTGCTATGGACATGGCAGCTCAGGTTGAAAACCAAAAAGTGCAAAATCAAGCATCTAGGGACTAGAAGCCTAGAGGCTGAGTATAAAATGTAGGGGGCGGTACTTATGGTCACTAAGGAAACCTTTTATATAGCACTGTGCTCTTTATGCAGGAGAGGATTACTCATTTGCAAGGCCGTAGTAGTATATGTGCACATGCACATGATCAGGGTAGCATCAGGTGATGCTGAATATGACACCAATCCAGCCATGCTGTTCCCACACTGTAATGTTTAGCTCTGCATGCTAACCTTCTGAAAATGGGGCCCTAATTGACTAAAAATTCTGGCCGACACCTCTTAAGATGCAGAAGGTAAACATAAAAGGGTTAAAGTTGAACCAGCATAACATTCTGTGGTGATTTGCATATGCAGCCCATCATGCTTTGCATTGTGTGGGCATGTGTGATTTTGTATTTTTTTGAAACCTGGCTTCCCAGCCAAATGCCCTTTGGGGTAACCCTTGCCTCAGTGTTTGCGCACAGAGGTTCTTTGTCTTTTAAATAGTTTTTTATTTTAATGGGTTCACCACAATATAACCTAGACAGACCATCTTAGGGTAGCTGGTTCATTCCACTGGGGTGTCAAACAGACGAGGCATACTGATGAGTCCTGATAGGACGTAACACGTGTCTATGTCATCTGTTAGCACCCTTTGCAAACTGTGTGAGAGGCCTTTCGGCACCATGCAATTCTGCTTAAAGTTGAACCAGCATAACATTCTGTGGTGATTTGCATATGCAGCCCATGATGCTTTGCATTTTGTGGGCATGCGCGATTTTGTATTTTCATAAAAGGGTTATCTTACCTATCTGTTTATGTATTGTGTTATCATATTTTGCTTACAAAACCTTTATCCGATTTCAAAACATTGTGATGTGACATAAAATGTTTATAACAGACTAGTTAAAATACAGTTTTTTTTTTCCTTTTTTACCTATATGCTGTCTTTATTTACTTATAAAAACACAGTCTGGTGGGATGGTCTAGCAACTTGGTGGTGATTGCACTGCCTCCCATGCCAGTGGCCCAGTTTTGGGGGTGGACCTGGGTTGCACAGGGGTTAGCTGGGGGGGAGATATGATTGAGCATCTCAGGGAATGCTCTCCTCTCAATGAGGGGAAGTCTGACCACCCCGCTCTTCAACATCCACCTAGCTGAGGAGGGCTGGAAGGGCAGTGGAGTTGCATAAGTGGGACTGCTCAGGCAGGCATAAAGCAAGTATGTGTCTTTATATGCAATTGCATCATTGCATGCTTGGCTGCCCAGGGTATGAAACCAAAAGTAGAAAACCCCTAATGGCAGAATGATCCAAAAACCTGATGCAGATTCTGCACTGCTAACCAGGCTGTGCTCCTGTCTTAATATGTGTCTCCTTGTCAGTGGCCCTGTCCCTCCCCTTCCTGGCCCCAACACAGGGGATGTGTGTGGGGGGGATCTCAGAGCAAGTATGTCCTGTGGATGGTAAGTGATTGGGCTGGAGATGTCAGTGGGCAAAGGGGTAGCAGGGTGATTAAGGAGATAAAAATCTCTATGGGAAAAAAAATAAATAAAACACAGTTTGAGAAGCTCAAACCCCAAAACAGACTATGCCTGCCTCCAGTGAGGCATTACAGTACAGTTATTTAGTAAAACAATGAAAATTATATGAAGATGCCAGCTAAACTCCTGATGAGAACTGAATACTGAGGGACTGCAGCAAAAATGGTTTCTTAACCAAGAAAAGTTTATTAAACAAAACATTAAAATAAAAACTTAATCAAAACATAGTCCATAGAGTACAAACTAGCAATGTTTTTGGCTTACACTTCCACAGCTCCTGAAGTGCTTCCCAAGCATTCAGCTCAGATTAGTTGCTGGACTTACACAGTAATTAATTACACATAAAACCAATCAACAATTTAACTTGGAAAAATGCATGCAGCCCCCTATGTATACAGGTATGTTAGGAATATCCTGTATTAGCTTCCTATATAAATGTGTTGTCTAACAGTAAATGAAGGTAGCATTTATTTAAAAGAATAAACTAGAGCATTTTAAATTAGTTCTAAAACTTTCTTGTCACATCGCAGTGTTCTGAAATTTGATTAAAGGTGTGCAAGCAAAACAAGATGTAAAATCCAATGAAGAAGTAGAATAAGAGATAGCCCTGTTTTGTTCACCTGCTCTGCAGTTTCAAAAACATCCTCTCATCAAGCCAGCAGCTAACTGAATGCTGCAGACAAGCAGTTCAGCTGCAGGCCATTCAAGGGGGAGGGGCAGGGGGATAGGTAGTTTCAGAACATAGTCCATGTCAGTATATTGTTTCAGTATATAGTGTATGTTATTTTTTCTGTCTACAGTGAATGTGTTTCAATACATAGTGTATGTGTTTCACCATGTAGTGTATTTGTTTCAGTATATAGCGTATGCAGATTTTTCAGTGTATAGTGTATTTATTTCAATAGATAGTGTACTGTATGTATTTCAATATAAAGTGTAGATGTTTCAATATATAATGTATTTGTTTCAGCATATAGTGTATGTGCTTTTTTCACTGTGTAGGGTATGCATTTCAATAGACAGTGTATGTATTTCAATATATAATGTATTTGTTTCAGTATATAATGTATGAATATTTTTTTCAATATATAGTGTATGTGTTGCAATCTATAGAGTATTTGTTTCAGTAGATAGTTTATGTGGATGTTTCAGTCTGTAGTGTATGTATCTCAATAGGTAGTGTATATGTTTCAGTACATAGTACATTTGTTTCAGTATATAGTGTATGTGGATTTTCAGTACTCAGTATGTGGATTTCTGTAGACAGTATACGTATTTCACTATACAATGTACACATTTCACTATATAGCATATGTGTTTCACTATATAATATATGTATTTCAGTATACAGTATATGTATTTCACTATATGATGTATATACAGTATTTCAGTAGATACTGTATGTGGTTCACTACATTGTGTATGTATTTCACTATATAATGTATATATTTCACTATATGATGTATGTATTTCACCATATAGTGTATGTGTTTCACTATACAGCCAGAGATTATGAATTATGTCCCTAACGGCTTGCCATAGCACAGTCATATAAAGTTCCAAAATGGCACAGGTGGAGAAATAGCTTCACAACAGAATCTGCTGTTTTGGACATACATGCACCTTCAGCCTTCTGAATACCACATTCTCCACAAAAGAGAAAGGCAATAGATCAATTGTAGCATTTCAGCAGTTGCTACATTCAGTTTCTATGCAATAGCATGACTGGGTGGGCATTTGGTATGATTCACAAACATGCTACGCAGTGTAGGCTGCTCCTCCTGGAGTGCTGGGATACCAAACAGCTGGACTATGTGCACTGATGGCATGGCTGGTGGGGTAGCATTTTAACCTGGGGTGGGGGTCATGGATGCTGAATAAATGAATGACATAATTTGTTGTGTTTTATGGACGGGGTTGATATGCTTCAGTAACTCTGGCTGCTAGTTCTCAAACCATCACTACTACTATGGTCACTTATGGGTAATCCCACTGACTCCTCCTGCAGGGATCAGTGCTTGGACCAGTTCTCTTTAATGTCTTTTCTTTTTGTAGTCTTTGTTTATGCTCCCCCTGGGCCCTGCATCCTTCCAAGGTACACTTGCTGCCAGAAGTGCTACTCCCTCCCTGAACCCTGGTAATCCGATTGGGACTCCCCCGACAACCGGGCAACCCTAGTGCTCCAGTTCACCCACCGGGATGGGCCCACTCACCCTCAGTGGCTTAGCTGTAATTAAAGAGGGCTTACCACAGCTGCCAGTTCAGCCAGGAGTCCATCGGCGATTGGGCCGGCTGTGGGATGTGAGTCCTGCCTCTGGTGCCCCCATCATCTCCACAGTCCCAGGCGGGGTTTTTCTGTTATGCTTCCTCTCGGGAGTGTGACGTGCAGTGACGTCTGTGCATGGCTCACCTGCTGACATCTGCCACACTCCTGCCCCCTTTCATTCTGTGTGACATGCCTGTGCTGCCCCTGATCTCCATCGGGGGTCGCTAGGACACCGAGCTGTCCTGGAACCCTCCCCAGAGAGAGGAGAGCAGTCCTCCGGATGCTCAATCCTCTCCCTTCCCTGCTGACCCCCGGCGCCCTGGGCTCATTCCTGAACCCAGGTCACCAGCGTGGTGTGAGGTGTGGCGTTCAGCGCCTCAACCCCCAGTGCCACCGGGCCAATGGTTCTTTAACGTCTTAAAAAGCAACATTGCATAGGGGCTGGAAGGGAAAGTGTATATCTTTGCAGATGATATGAAGATCTGCAACAGGATTAACACTTCAATAGGGAATGAGAAAATGAGAAGGGTCCTAAGCAAGCTTGAGGAGTGGTCAGGGGTGTGGCAACTAAGATCCAATGCAAAGAAGTGCAAGATCATGCACTTGGGGTACATGAATGCAGGGGAAGAGAACATGATGGGGGGAAGGTACTGACAGCCACCAAACAGGAAAGGAACTGGGATTAATCACATCATATGATCTAAAAGTTAACAAACAATGTGAGAAAGCTGTGAGAAGAACCAGTGGAATGCTGGGATGCATAGGGAGAGGTATCTCCAGTGAAGGAAGGAGGTGGTGATGCCACTGTATAAAACATTGGTGAGACCTCATCTAGGGTACTGTGTCCAGTTCTGGCAGCTGCATCTCTGGAAAGACATAGAGTAGAAGTGGTTCAGAGGTTACAAAAATGATGCAGGGGCTGCACCAAAAGTTATATGAGGGAAGACTGGAGGATCTCAATATGTATTCTCTGGATGAGAGGAGAGAGGGGGACATGACAGAGACTTTCAAATATCTCAAGGGTGTAAATAAGGTACAAGCGGGTGGTATCTTTAAATAAAAAAGATGTTTAAGAACAAGGGGCCATGATATGAAGATAGAGGGGGTAGACTTAAGGGTAATGGGCCCTATGCACAAAAAACTATGTTGCCTACATGCCGCAGATCTGGGGTGCATAGGCAACTGCATGAGTAAAAGCCATGCAACGGGGTCCCATGGATCACCAGTGTCATTCACCAAGGGCATGTAAGTGCAGCTCAACGCACTTTTGCACTAGCCTCCAATGTCCCTCAGGGACGTCTGTGCAGGGGGCATGTTGGGGCATGCCTGCACTATGCATCATTCACAAAGCCACGTAGTGCCACCTCAGGAGGTGCCGGGTACCCCTGCTGAGACCAGGTGGAACCTGGTACACACCCATGTTTTCCCCTGCTGCTGTGTGCGTCAGCACCAAATATATGACCTCAGTGCTGCCCCAGCCCACTATGCTGCAGTGGAGAGCTGGGGCAGTGGCGCGGGTGCCTGCCACTCGGTTCCTCAGCAATGCCACTATATGAGGCTCAACTCCTCCCCCTGCACCCTCCACAAGGGCACAAGGGATCCACTCAGGGACCTGATATGAGCATCTGATTGGATGCCCGGCCGGGTCTGTGGCTCCACCCCCGACTGCCTGTGCGACCATGTGCACCAGAGGATGGGGGCCACATATGGGAGTCATGCAGTGGGTACCGTTCATACATATGGCCACCCTCAGGTCTCCTGTGATTACATAGATGCACAGGTGGGGTACACACCTCAGGCACGTATTGCATAGGGGCCAATGTGAGAAAGTATTTTTTCATGGAAAGGGTGGTGGATCCATGGAACAGCCATCCATCAGAGGTTGTAGGGCAAAAACAGTAGGGGAATACAAAAATGTATGGGACAGATATAAAGGAACTCTAGTGATAGGAATGAGAGGGTAAGCTGCAGATCATTTAGGATTCATGGTGTATGAAATAGGTAGGGAAAATGGGCAGACTAGGTGGGCCAAGCGGTCCTTATCTGCTGTCAGATTCTATGTTTCTGTTTCCTCATCTCGATAGTAGTCCTCTGTTGTCAATTCTCACTCAACTGGTACTGTGTCCATGCAATTTCAGGAAGACTTGCACAAGAAGGATAAGGAAGAAAGCACCCTTGCATTTGTTACTTTTGCTGCTGTGCCTAGTATAACTAGTGCCTGAACTTGAGGTGTGTGTGTGTTGCCCAACAATGCCAATGTGGCTCCCCTTTTTCCTATGGCTAACATGCACTTGATACAGCTGGCAGATAGCCACTGTTTTGTTATCTGGGTCCAGCATGTAAAAATCCAAAACCCAAGGATTTTGTAGTCTTGTTTTTACATAGAAGTGGACTGAGTACCAGGACATTGGAGGGGTGTCAATAAGTGATTTGGGGAAACATTTCTGTACTGCTATGACAGTAGGTCACATGCTATGTTACTGACTCAACACTGCTAACAGCAACAACAGCTGGAGGATTGAGGGGGCATTGATAATTCACTGAAATAAATGTGGTGTACACAGCATCACAGGTTCAGCAGCATGGCATGTTACTTTTATTTTCAGGTTCCCATGGAGGGTCCAGAGCAGCACCCTATCACCACCGAGACTGATAACCTCCTCCTGAGTCCTGTTCTCCTCCTTTTCATCCTCAGTTTCTCCACCCTGTATTTCATTCTCAGCATCACTGCATGCAACAGTCAGACCTCCCACATCAGACTGTGAGTCATGCTCAAGTTCATCAACACTACTATCAACAGCATCGGAAACAGAGGTGTAGTTTGTTTTATTTATGGGGGGGGGGCAAAGTAACAAAAAAGTCCTGGTTTTCGCGAATCACGACAGAGAAGAGGCCAGGGATCTGAGGGCCACCCAAGCCCCCAAAAGCCATAGGGTATAAAATGTGTTCTGGTTTATTCTAGGTGAAATTTTACACCTCAAGAGTATTTTTTTTTCTTGCCATTCTGCATCTCCACAATTAAGCCATCTGTCAACACTTCAGACAGTTACAAATGGTCAGAGACCTCAAGCAGATGCCTAGATAATTACATTGTATAGAAGATTGCTCTGCAGTGACTTCTGTCCCTTTGAAGGTACAAAATTCTGTTACACCACTGTTCAAAGGACATGGAATGTGATCATACCTTTCTGTGGTACAACAGCAGTGGTCAAAATTATGTTTTGCAGTCAGTAGCCAGCAGGGCTACTGACTGAGGAAAACCATTTACCCCACACAGACATTTCCAGTGGCTCAGTTGGTGTACACTATGAAGTGTTACCTTCTCTAGTAGAAGCCCGCAGTGCCAGTTGAAAGAAAATGTTACCACCAGACCTATATAAAATATACCAGCATTTGGCTAGTGGTCCAGTGCCAATTTCAATCCCAGAACACTAGTATTCCGAAACCTCTTGGAAATGCATAAGCAAAAGTAGCTACAACAAAGTAAAAATTAGGCTCAGAGATGAGGTTGAGACTGGTATGGTTTTTATTTAACCTCTATGAATATTTTTTACTTTGGTAATCCATTGATACAGCTTATTTAAAGGAGAACTATGGAGAGAAATGAGACCACCACGAGACATGACTGATTGAGAGACCAGACCTTCACCTCTCCAATCCCCCATGCAATTAATACTTTTATTACCTGAACACTCATGAAAATCTCCCAACCCTCTAATGTGCCTTGAATTTTATTGTGGTGCTGCTCAACCCCCACCCCCCCAGATCTCGCTGGTAATATCACTAAAAAAATGATGCTACACTGGCCATCCTGTAATAGTACACTTACATACAAGAAGTTTACAATGACTATATACTGTACAACACCCAGTGCTATCTTCATAGCATTTTCTTAAATCCCATCAGGACCCATGGGATTTAAACAAATTCTCTAACATCATCACTGGGCATCAGGGATATAGACATTGAAAACTTTCAGTAGTATCAGTACACAAGGACAGTAATAAGGGGGACATTTAGTGATCTATTCAGGGACGGGCAGTGCAGCAGCATTTTCTCATGGTACTACCAGAAGATCCTTTGGGAGGAGGGGGTGGTGGATAAAAAGCATCATAATTAAAATGCAAGGCACATTGAATGTTTATGAGATTTTTAATGAGTGCTCAGATAATAAAAGTATTCATTGCATATGGTGCCTACTGGAGGGGATCAGAGAGATGAGTCCCCGATCTGTACAGCCAAAAAGCCACCTTAACTTACCACCCCACATATTCTAGCAGGAATCAAAACTGACACCAGCATGCTAGCCAAATGCTGGTAGATTTTGTACAGAGCTAGTAAGATTTTCATTTAACTAGTCCTGTGGACATGTACTGGTGAAGGCAACGATTCACTAAGTACATACCAGCTGCACCACTGGAATTGTTGGTGATGGGGCCAGTGGGATTTTCCCAGTAACTAGACCTGCTGGCTACTGGCTGAAAAACTTAGTTTAGACAACCTCTGATCTAAGTGACCCAGCATGGTTTAATAGCCCTACCTGTACCACACTTGTACTCAATAACTGTAGCTAGCATTTCACAATCTCCAAACAATATAACAAAACATGTGTAAACCAGTTCCTTTACTTACATATAGTAGCAAAATAAGTTATACAATAAAATACATCCACTGCTTTGGTGATGGTAAGGCAAGCAGTGCCTACAGATAAAATTCTTTAAAAGTGTGGACATCTCTGGTTAACACAGGCAGCTACAATGCTATGCAACATACAAACATCCATGCATGGTATACAAGTTACAACAAGAAGGGTCCAGTTTGAATGTTTATACGTGTGGTACACTGACCCACCAGGTATAAAAAGTGTCAAATGAAAAACAAAAAGACAATGATGGGTCATATCGTTCAGCAGAGCACAAATTCATAAAACAGCTGTTTAAAATCTTTATAAAAATGAGGAGATTGTACCCAAGGTAGGACAAAAGGTGGGTCAAATTTAAAAACAGTGTGCATCAATTGTCCTAATCTCTGCCCAATAATGAACCTTGAACAAGAACAGCTCATTAAAATGAAACAGTCACATAACACCAACACAAACACACAAAATAAAAACAAGCATTTGTCAATGCTGAATGTTGGCTTGCTGGCACTGGCAGTGCAGGAGCCAGAGAGATGCATCATAGGAATGGCAGTGAAGTGTTGAACTGATGCCAACCCACCCCCGCCCTGCAGAGAGTGACAGGCATTAGGGTGTCCCTTTGGGTGTTTGGTAGTGCAGTGTGGGAAAATATGTTGGGCAGGATGTGAAAAATGACAGCTATACAGTTCCTAAGGAGGTGTAAAAAAATGCCAGTGTTGAAAATGTGGCATGTAAATATACCAAATTTGTGAAGTTACAAGGGTGCATGGGAAATATGCAAAGCATGCTTGCAACATTGCCATTTTATGGGCGTTCTGCACCAAATTTTCAACATAGGCATTTTAGCACCTCTGCTCATGTACAGTGTCACTGTTATTTCCTCAAAGTGTCCCAAGAAGTGATTTCACACAGCGACCATGCTATTCTGCGCCAGAAGTGCGAAAACACATTTTAGGCAAGATATGTGAAATGACGGCTGTACTGTTCATCAAGAGGTATGGAAAAATGACAATGGTGAAAATCCAGAGTGAAAATGTTACAAATGCACGACAGTATGAGCATGCGTGCAATCTGCCAATGCATGCTCGTAACACAGTCATTTTATGGAGTATCATCACCAAATTTTCAACATAGGCATTTTAGGACCTCTGCTCATGAACTGTGTCACTGTCATTTTCATAATCTGGCCCAAACACTGATTTCCCACAGCGACTGCGCTATTGTGTGTTGGAAGTGCGGAAACACATTTCGGGCAGGATGTGGAAAATGGCAGCTGTACTGTTCACAAGGAGGTGTACAAAAATGACAATGCTGAAAATCCAGCATTAAAATATTGTGAATGCACGAAGTTACGAGCCTGCATAACAACTGCACAATGCACACTTGTAAAACAGGCATTTGTTGGATTTTTTCCACCAAATTTGGAACATAGGCTTTTTGAGAGGCCACCTCGTGAACACTGGCACTGTCATTTCATTAATGGGTCCCAAAAGGTGATTTCATGCAATGACTGCAAAATCACCTTTTGAGGCTGATTAATGCAATGACAGTGATAGAATTCATGAGGAGGGGCTCCAAAAACCCCATGTTGAAAATTTGGTGCCAAAATTCCAAGAAATGCCTGAGATATGCAGCAAAGTTGAAAAAACCCTATTCATTCCATTATACAGCATACCGGCATTTCCTCAGTTCGCGGTCGGCTTTGAAGAGTGCAGACGTGTTCCCGGCCACTGAAGATCGTCACTCCAGACTCCGGAGGTAAGGGTGGGTGAGGGAGGCAGGGCATGGTGGGTGGGTGGGGGGAGGGGGCATCGAGACAATGAGGGACCGTTTTCGTTTTACAGGGTAAAAAAAAAAACAGGAAAAAACATAGCGGGACAGTTTTCATTTTCCAGGGCATTTGGCATGCTGGAGTGGGCTCCCAGCATGCCACCTAACTGTTTGGGGGCGTGTCAGTAGCCGACGGGGGATTGGGCACCCTTGTCGGCACACAACACGGGGGGAGGAGAAAGTAATGCCGACGGGGATTGGGCACACCCGTCGGCAAACAAAGAAAGTGGGGGGGTGAGAGCCGAGGGAGATTGAGCACCCCCTTGGCATTCAACAATTGGGGGTGATGCCGACAGGGAGTGGCTCCTCTGTCAGCACACAAAGACAGCGGGGGCGTGAGCTGAGGGTGGGCACCCCCTCAGCATTCAACATTTGAGGTTATGCCGATGGGAATGGGCTTCCCTGTCAGCACACAAAAGAACAATGGGGGAGTTACCGACAGAGTTAGGCACCTCCGATGTCGGCAGGCGTTAGGCGGCCACCCGCTCATCAGCTATGCTCATAATGGCAGCAAGCATGGCAAGAAAAGGACCGCTGCATATGACGAGCTTTGCTCGGATTGTAGTGGACCTTTTCTTAGATGTGCTCCCCCCATTATGGATGCATGGTGTGGCGCCGGCATGCAGGCTGATTGGGGAATAAGGGATGCACCTACTGGTGTGTGCCCTGTATTCACCCAACAGAGGCCGCACCCCCAAATCTGCACTCTCCAAATATGTTGACTTGCACGCAAGTGCGGCAAGCCAACATTAAAAATGGATGATGCTCATGGAGGGGGGGGCTCTCAGTCTCCCACTCCCAACTCCAGGCCTTTCTAAGGTATAAAATAAAATAGAAAAATAAATACACAACTCATAGCTGTCAAGCAGCTCTCTGACTCAGGCACATATTGTGCATTACACCGTCACTGTGTGTTGAGCAGTGTGGCAGGTGTCGTGTGCTGATGATGCTGGAAGGGGAACTTACTCTGATTTACACAACAAGTTTAGTATAGCTTGCTATAGTCTAGCTTGACGCTTAGTGCTCTTATAAGCCCCTGAGCCCTTACAGTTGTTGCCAACATTCGGACAGCCATAAGTGCGACCCCCAAGAAAATCTCAGCCCATGACCATGCTAGCAGCTTTCATGATGACTACCAGGACAGCCGAGAGGGTGCCAATGTGGAAGCCAGCGATCTGTAATACATTGTTGTGTATGGAGGAGGATGGAGGAGGATCCTTCCTTAAAGGAGGATAACTGCTATCCATCTGCACAAAACCTGCTACTAAAGGGATGCAAAAAGCCCCTGCGTGTGTCAGCAGCAAATCAGGCACAAGTACGAGCTGCATGGTATGTGGGAAAATAAAAAAAGCTGACCATACTGTCTGGCAGTAACCAAAACTGTGCCATAGTGTACCCCAAACCAAATACCACAACATGAAACAGAAGGGAAAACTGCAAAAATAGTAAATACTAGAAATATCATCAACAGCAATGTGGTTCAATATCAGTTGGCAACCATATGATTCCCCCCTTCCCAGCCCCAAGGGTCAAGGGCTGGCTGAAAATAGGCAGAATTGTCTAGGCCTCCTTTTCCAGGCAACAAAAACAAAATAAAAAGATTGGTAGCCAGCAAATGCTAGACTACATAACGATAGCATACAATACTTTTAATTTACAAATTACAACAGATTACCACTGCACCAGCTAATGATCAGAGCCACATAAATAACACTGGAGCGAGCAAGCCAAGCACCACCACCTTAATAAAATATTTGCAATTTGCAAAACAAAAACCTGTAAATAACCACCACCCGCAGTCAAGCAGTGCCACGTCAAAACCGCAGGACATACAGTCACACACAGAAAATGGCGACAGAGTCAGACACAGTCTAAACCCCCTTCCCCATGTTTACCCTTTCCAAGCTGGCTCACACAGTAACACAGAAAAACACACACTCACACACACACACACACATGATGACCCCCAAAGTACCCCAGCCTCTTCAGATCCATCCAGATCATCACACCCTGGCCTGGGCCTGCCTGTGGCCTCACCTGCCACCTTGTCTGGATTGACTTGATTGATTTATTTTACCCTCTTAGTCTTACTCTGCCAGCAAGCTGCTGGCAGCTGCTGCCTGTATGTTTCTCTCCCACTCCCTTCCACTTGCAGAATCCAGTGACTAGCCCATAAACAAAACACACTACCCTACCAGTACCTTTAGTTTATGCCATCATCTGATGAGCTGGCCTGGACAGACTGGCACAGGCTGGGGTTGGACTCTCATCTGGAGCCTGCCCAGGCTGCAGCTAAAAATAAACTCAAGGCCGAAGCTCAGGCAAAGAAAAGTAAGAAGGCAAATGGGGCTCGCCACTTGGCCGGGGTGGGTGGGAACAGTGTGAACTGTTAACTCATTGTCTCCTAGCCGACGCCTGTAGTCGTCAGTAAAAAAACACTGGTGTGTCCTGAGTACGTCTGCAGAAGTCGGCTACTGACTCCCAGTGTGCCCAAGCAACGTCTGGAGAAGTCACTTATATGTTTTAATATATAGTATAACAAAATATATATATATATTTGACTGCATGGCACCGTTGGAAAGGTAATGTTATGCTGAACAACTCTGTCAATGATATTTTGTGCACATCATGCATACGTTAGGAGTTATTTGCATTTGTTTATGGTATGGTGTGTATGGCTTATGTTGCCTGTTTTAGTGAAAAAATATTTTTTTTGCTGTTTCAAACAGTTTAAAAATAACAAAACAAAATTACATATTATTATTTGCATACCACCATTGGGAAGGTAATGTTGTGCTGAACAACTTTGCCACTGATATTTTATGTATATCATGTATACTTTAGGAGTTATTCACATTTGTTTATGGTATGGTGTGTATGGCTGACATGTTTTCTATCAAGATTCACCTAAGCAGCTTGAATAAAATTCACTTTTTTGGCACTTCAGCAGGTATAAAATAAAAACCGTATTGATTACAACTGGTTGCATATCACCATTGGAAAGGCATTTAGTGCTAATCAACTTTCATGCTGATACTTTGTGTGTATCATGTATACTTTTGGAGTTATACGCATTTGTTTATATGGTGTGTGTGGTTCAGATTCAGCCCTCAAATCTCACCAAAGCACCTTGACTAAAATGGGGAAAATTACATTTTATAGTAAAAGATATCTTTTTAAACTAACATAATATTAAAACACTATCTAATGTCTATGCTTAATTTGGTGTTGATATTTACATATTTTCCAACAAAAATGGCTTATGTTGCACTTTTTAGTGAAAAAAATGTTTACTTTGCTCTTTCAACCAGCATAGAAAAAAATTAAATTACTTATTATTACATGCATGCCACCATTGGAAAGGCAATTTTGTGCTGAATAACTCTGCCACTCATACTTTGTGTCTAGCATATACAGTTATTGAGCTATTAGCATTTGTTTGCAACATGCTGACTATGGCTTGATTTTGCTTAGAAAGGCCCAGGATTCACTGTTAAAAGTATACAGGAGATTCAGGAGACAAGTGGTGTAATCTCAGAGTGAGCCTGTGGAGGCAATGAGTTAAGCAAAGACCAAAAGCATCCAATCACTGAGTTGGAGTGATAGACTCACTCAGCTTCAGAGTACCCACTGGCACTATCTACTACAGTACTCTTACTACCCACCCTCCAAACAGAACCCCAGACCCCAACCAAAGAGGCTTCAGCCCTGAGCCTTTTGTGGTAGGGAACTTAGTAGACAATCAAATATTAGCAGACAGGACTACAAAAAAACAAGTCAACTCCACTCACGATTGACTCCTCCAGTCAGTCCTGCATCCTCCTCCTCATGGAAGAAAGAAGAGTTTTTGGAACCCAGAATCACCATGGCCAGTCAGCCATGTTACATTTCTTTTCTGATTTTAGTTTTACATGAATAAGCAGCAGCAGCCTCATCCCGCACTGGACAAACACAGGACAAAAGGACACTACGACATGACTCGGAGAGAGAGATAGTGGACTGGGTCATGAGTGAATCAGTCAGTGGCAGTGCAGTTAAGTACAATAAATTTCAGATTTTACCAACAAAGTCAAAAAGAAACAATACCCATCCTCTCCCAACTGTGGAATCATTACTTTTTGTTTATCAGGATGGAGTCATCCTCTCCTCAGCTTAGTCCTGGACTTCAGTTCAGGAGGCTCTCTATGCTCTGGGCTGTGCTGCCTTGTCCTCAAAGAAAGTCCCCGAGTCCCCTCCTGACTCCCGGTCCTGTCGTGGCTGGTCCTATGCTGTCACTGAGGCCCGGCGCCAACACGACTCATCATCTTGACTCCTCTCCAGTCCAGTCTGCTCCTTTCCACAGTGTGCCACTCTGCTAGACTTGTGTTTGCCTGATCAGAGAATCTGGCGAGGTGCGACTGCAGCGATATGACAATGACGACTTGGGGACAGATAGAAATCCTCAAAATGGAGTGGAAGTCAACAGCGGGGTGGTGCCGTGGTGGACCTTGCTTTGACTGACCAATCGCACCACCAGTTGCAGCAGATCACAAACAAGCCTTAAGCACCTGCCCAACATGCTCTTCAATGGCAGGCAGTGAGGCAACACTTCAGGAATCAGCTTGTGCAGGTGCATGCATGCTGCACGACTATGGCTGCAGACAGCGATCTTCAATTGGCTACAAAATGGAGGTTGCTATGGTTATGACAGCCTTGCAGCCAAGCGGAACTGGAGAAATTCGGGAGCAATGAGCATATTAAATTTTAAAAATGCAGTTGCTCAGCTAATTGCTCCATCTGAGTTGAGACCCCCCCTTCCCCCACACCCCGCTGAAACACTTCTCTGTTCCCTAGGTCCAGCACGAAGAAGTAAACACAAAAAAGTTAAAAAAAAAACAGAACCGCAAAAAAGTCCCTGTCTTTTGCCTCGTGGGGCAGTTGCCCCACATAATCTACGCCACTTATGGCAACAACATCAACCACCTCATTGTTCTTAACCACATTTTCAGAGCAAGACATTTCTTTTGCTTCTTGGACTAATCTTCCTGTTGCTGTCTCCACCACCACCAGTCCCATCACTCACCAGCATTGATGCCACAGATGTAGCTGAGAAAAACTTGTCCACATAATACCCCCAGCACTTGCACCAACTACTGCTTTTTAAGTACTAATACTACTGGCTCCTGATGAATCTGTGACAGTAGTACTTTTTTAGATCCAACACCCTCTTGAACCACAGAACCTACACTGCTAAAATGCTGCCTCTGTAAATGAGACTTTACTTGAGTGTCCTTTTGCAGTCATTTTTATGTTGGCTCATGCACGCGCAGCCAACATATTGTGGTAGAAGCAGAATTGGAGATGCGGTCACTGTTGGGCGAATGCAGGGCATGCACCAGTGGGTGTGTCTTACATTCCCCAATAAGCCTGCATGCCGGCGCCACACCATGAATACCTAATGTGGCAAGCACATCTAAGTAAAGATCTGCTGCAATGCGAGGAAAGCTTGTCATATGCAGCGGGCTTCCCAACATGCTTGACCGGGTAAAAAAGTAAAAACATGGTGGCACACTGCCTGCCATAATGCCAACTTTGGGGTGCCCAATCCCACTGTTGGCATGCCCTGACACAATCTGTGTGCTGATGGAACCCACTCCCCATTGGAATCATGCACCCCTCCATTTGTTATGTGCTGAGGGGGTTGCCCAATCCCCCTCACCTCGAGCACCCCCCACTTTCGTTGTGTGCCGAGGGGGGTGCCCAATCCCCCTTCGGCTAAAGCATCCCCCCTCAGTACATGCCAGTGGTGGTGCCCAGTCCCCCATAAGCTAAAGCATCCCCTCAAAACACTGAGGTAACACACTGGGAGCCCACCCCAGTGCACCTAATCACCTGAAAATGGAAAACTGTCCAGCGATGTGGTTTTTTTTTAACCTCCTGTAAAAAAGGAAAACGGTCCCTCGTGGTCTCCCTGCCCACTACTACAACCCACTCCCAGCCTCTGAACACCCTGCCTCCATGCCCCCCTCACCTCCATACTTACCTCCAGAGTCTGGCACGATGATCTTCGGTGGACCGGGAACATGTCTGCACTCTTCAAAGCCAACTGTGAAGTGAAGAAATGCCGGTAAGCTGTAAATAGGTTTTTTTTCAGCTTTGGTGCATATCTCAGCCATTTTTGGGAATTTTGGCACCAAATTTTCAACATGGGGTTTTTGGGACACCTCCTCATGAATTCAGGCACTATCATGGCATTATTCAGTCCTGAAGGGTGATTTTGCAGTCACTGCACAGAATCACCTTTCGGGACCGGTTAATGAAACGACAGTGCCACTCTTCATGAGGGGGCTCTCAAAAAGCCTATATTGCAGATCTGGTGGAAAAAATTCTAAAAATTGACTGTTTTACGAGCGTGCATTGTGCAGTTTCCACACACACTAGTAACTTGTGAATTTGTAATATTTTCACTCCAGATTTTCAAAATTGGCATTTTTACACACCTCCTTGTGAACAGTACAGCTGTCATTTTACATATCCTGGCCTAAATGTGTTTTCGCATGTCCGGCACAGAATATCGTGGTCGCTGTGTAAAATAGGTTTTTGGGACATTTTGAGGGCATGACAGTGATACTGTTCATGAACAGAGGTCCTAAAATGCCTATGTTGAAAATTTGGTGATGAAATTCCATAAAATGACTGTGTTACAAGTGTGCGTTGCACTGTTTGCACGCACCCTTGTAACTTTGCAAATTGCAATATATTCATGCCAGATTTTCAACACTGGCATTTTTTCACACCTCCTTATGAATAGTACAGCTGTCATTTTTCACATCCTGCCCTAAATGTATTTCTGAACCTGTGCTGCACAATGGCGAGGTCACTGTGGGAAATCAACTTTTGGAACTGATTAAGAAACTCACAGCACCACTGTTCATGAGGGGAGGTCCCAAAATGCCTATTTTAAAAATGTGGTTAAAAAATCCAAAAAATAATTGAGTTACGGACATGTGTTGCACAGTTTCTGTGCATGTTGATCACATCACCATTTTTCATATTTTCACTCCAGATTTTCAATGTTGCCATTTTGTTACGCCACCTCAAGAACAATGCAGATGCAGTTTTCCACATCCTGCTCAAAATGTGTTTTCGTCACTGTGTCATCAAATGGCATAGCCACTGTGCAAAACCACCTTTCTGCTAACAAACTGATAGTGCCACTTTTCATGAGGCGGGCTCACAAACAGCCCATGTTGAAAATTTGGAGTGAAAATACCAACACACGCCTACGGTGTTACAGTTTTTAACTGTAACACCCCACCCTATAGAGACGGACAGGCATCAGGGGTGTGACTTGGGATCATCGGCTGTAATGCTCACGCCATTCCATCCCCACCCCCACCCCCACCCTGCAGCCAGTGAAAAGCATTGTGTTGTGCCTTGCACTGTTCAGCCACAAAGTTCACCCCATTCTCCTATACTGCACCCACCTCAGCCTGTTTCCTTATGGAATGGGGTAAGTATAATGCCCAAAGACCCGAAAGCACACCACGACACTTGTCAGTCTCTACAGAGTAGGGTGAGGTAAAATGGCATGAGCATTATAGCTGATGACCCAAAGGCACACCCCAATGCCTGTTAGTCTTTACGGGGGGGGGGTTGAAGTCACTTCAATACTTCACTGCCATTCCTATTATGCATCTCTAATTCTGGCAGTACCAATGCCAGTGCCAGCGAGCCACACTTGGCATTGACAGATACTTGTTACATGTGAGTCTTTGAACACTGCGGTTAAAGTAAATACAGGCAGCAGCAGAGAAGAGTTGAGAAGTTTCATGAGGGAGGAGAGAGGAGCCACATCTGAGACTGTAGTGTTGGGTGGGCCGCAAGGGTTGTGGCATGGAATTTTGGTGGCCGTTGCCATTGAATTGTGATGGGTTGCATCGGTGACTGCAGGGGTCAGGCTGCATCTGCAACTGGAAGGGTCAGTGGCAGTAGCTGCAAGGAAAAGCAGGGCACCAGCTGGTGCCAGAAGGAGTCAATCGGGCTCAAGGGTGCCAATCCCTGAATGTCGTCTGGGCTATAAATAGCCTAGGCCAAGATGCAGAGCAGCAGAAGTTTCTCCCACCCACCCCACCTCTAGATTAAAAGGACTCCAGAACCACTACCAGCAGGGGGTCCCACTAATCAGGTGTGGGCCGAGGGCAGAATACAAAGGAGAGGACGTAAGGGAGTTTTTTTTCCCTGTTCATTGTACTGCCTAAACATGGGAAGAATAGTGAGCTGTAATGGATGTGGGGCAGTGATTTGGATGCACATTTTGTTGAGGCCTGGAGTGTATCCAATCTGTCACAGGCTGAGAAGGCTCGATGAGGAAGTGCTAGTGCTTGGTAGAGAGTTGGAGAGGATAGGAGGAGGGAGGGGGAAGCAGGGGCAGGAGGGATTCCCCCAAGGGGCAACATGAGGACACCACATGGGAGGAACATTGGTTCAAGGGAAGGGAAGGAGAGGGGGTTCAAGAGCAATACAAACAAGAGACCTAGCACTGAAGGGAAGGCTAAAGTTAGGTTGAAGGAGCCAACGCACAACAATGCAGAGAGGGTCTGGTAATAGGTTTGTGGTGCTGGCATCATTGGTGGAGGAAGAGGGGGAGAAGAATCTTCAGGAGGGGACAGGAGAGGGAGAGGGAAAGGAAGGGGAATGCACAAGGAACAGTAGTAGGTCAGCGGAGGGACAGCTGGAAGGACGGTTGAAGGGAGCAAGGGTGAAGGGGAGAGGAACAATGC
This sequence comes from Neoceratodus forsteri, assembly GCA_016271365.2. NCBI lineage: Eukaryota > Metazoa > Chordata > Ceratodontiformes > Ceratodontidae > Neoceratodus > Neoceratodus forsteri. Next base: position 94,207,730 of record CM057456.1, on the reverse strand, counting down.
TGGTAGGGAGGACAGGAAGGGCAGAGGGGGGCCCAGCGAGGATGGGAGGGATGCTGAGGTTAGAGAAAGAACAGTTCAAGAGAGGGGAGCCGTACGGGGAAGGATAGAGCTACAAATGTGTCAGACTCTAGAGATAGGTACCTTGGTAAGAGAGTCAGAGGATAAGAAAGGATGATGGGGGAATACTTGTGTTGGGGGATTCCATACTAAAAGAGATAAGATGGGACAGTATGGGGGAAAGACATAGTCGCATATGGGTATAGTCCATACCTGGGTTAATGGCAGGCAGGGTGCGGCAGTCTGAAGTGCACAAGGAGGGGTAGGAGGAAACCACACCTTGTGTTGCACATGGGTATGGATGATCGTGGGGGGATGGTAGATGTTTTTAGGGAAAGGTTTGAGGAACTGGGAAGGCTGTGTGAGAAGCTGGGGAAATCGGTGGCCTTCTCAGAGGTGCTCCCAGTGCCCTGCGTGAGTACGGTGAGGAAAGGGAGGATTGGAGAGTTCAACACATGGCTGGGGAATGGTGTCAATCAAAGGGGTATGGGTTAGTGGGTGGCTGGGGCAGAACCTGGGACAATAACGATCTATACGCAGGGGACAGGCTACACTTGAAAGGGGAAGGGAAGGGAGTATTAAAGCAGAGGATAGAGGGGTACATAGCAACAAAGGTGGATTTAAACTAGGTGGGGGGGTGGTAAGTGGACAGCTAGTAGGAAGGGATCCCAGAGAGGGGGAGCCAAATGAGCATAGCTCCCCAAGTTAATGGAAAAGGAGTTGGGGAAGTGGCACAGGGGGGAGGCGGGGGGAAAACCAGGGAGAGGTATGGAAGGAAACGGGGTAGAGGGTGGTTGCACTGAATGCAAGGAACCTAGGTAACAAGTCAACTGAGTTGCAGGCTCTCTTGGCAGTGAGGAGGGTGGACATTGCAGCCATCATGGAAATGTGGGCCACCCAGTACCAAGACTGGGATATTATGAGCCCAGGGTACAGGATATTCAGGAAGGACAGGGCTAAAGGGAAAGGGGGGCATGGCAATCTATGTACAGTAAGGGATAAAGTGAACAAAGGAGAAGGGGGGAGGAAGGCAGGGCAGAGGCCCTATGGATTCAGTTTCAGGACTCGAAAGGTAGGACACTGAGGATCTGAGTAGTATACAGACCACCAGCAGAAGGGGATGATCTGGACAGAGAGTAAGCTGAGCAGATTAGAAGGGTTTGTAGGAAAGGGAACACAGTGGTGTGGGAGATTTCAGCCTACCTGGGGTGGACTGGAGCACTACCTCCACCACGAGTGCAAAGGAGAAGGTCACACTAGAAGCATTTCAGGACAGCTTCCTGATGTTGTTGGTATTGGAGCTGACTAGATTGGAAAGGACTCTGGACCTGGTACTATCAAATGGGGAGGCTGTGAGAGATCTGGGGGTGGAGGACCCTCTTGCTGGGAGTGAACACCACTCAGTGTGGTTCACGTTCAATATGGGTAGGGAAACAGGGGGTACTGGAACCAGGGTGATTGATTTTAATGGGGCAGACTTTAAAAGGATGGGGGAAATTCTGGGTAGGCATCTGGCGGGAATTCAACCAGGCATGGATGCTAGTCAAAAATGGGATATTATTAAGAAAAGACTGGGGGTGGGGAATCAACAAGGATGAGTATATGAAGAAGTCCAAGGAGATTACAAGGCTGGTCAGAGTGGCCAAGGCTTCAACAGAGCTGAAGCTAGCACAGGGTATTAAGGAAAGAGAAAGGAACTTCTTCAGATCCATTAGCGAAAGAAAGAAAGACAAAGACCAGATTGTGAGGATTAGGAAGGACGGCGGGTGGGTGGAGAAAGGGGAGTAGCAGGCAGAGGCATTAAATGAATACTTCTGTTCTGTGTTCACAAAGGAGACAGGGGGGTGGATACTTCAAGGGAGGGGCGGTGTCGGTTGTGGGGGGATGAAGTTAATGATATAGGGATTACAGAGGACAGGATTCTGGAAGGATTCTGGAAGGATTAAGGGCACTAAGGGTGGACAAGGCAACAGGATCAGATGGCATTCACCCTAGGGTACTTAAGGAACTAGCAGAGATCCTGGCAGGATCACTGGTTGACCTGTTCAATACCTCCCTGGGCACAGGATACATACCACAAAACTGGAGGATGGACCATGTGGTACCCATTCACAAAAGTGACCCTAGGAATGAAGCAGGCAACTACAGACCAGTGAACCTCACATCAATTGTTTGTAAGCTCATGGAGACAACCCTAAAAGAGAGGCTAGTGAGCTTTTGGAGGACAATGGTCTCCAGGACGGTCGACAGTATGAGTTTGTCTCAGACAGATCCTGCCAGACAAATCTTATTGGGTACTATGATTGAGTGACCAGGGAACAGGACAAGGGCCCTGCAGTGGATGTCCTGTATTTGGACTTCAGCAAGGCCTTTGATTCCATGCTACATGGGAGGCTGGGGGGAATCTGGAATACATAGGAGCAGGAACAAAGATGGTCAGATGGATCATCAACTGGATGAATGGAAGGCAGCAGAGGGTGGTAGTGCGGGGAAATTCTCATCAGAGAAGGGGGTGATGAGCAGGGTGCCACAGGGATCAGTGCTGTTTGAGATATTCATGGCTGATATCTCATATGGGATTCGGAGTAGGATCAGTCTGTTCACAGATGATACGAAGATGGGAGCTGTGGTAGATGACATTGAAGGGTGGAAGGGGCTACAGGAGGACCTGGCCAAACTACAGGAGTGGTCTGAAACATGGCAGTTGGTGTTCAACGCCAAGAAGTGCAAGGTGCTGCACTTCAGAGCTAGGAACCAGGGGAGGGGCTATCATCTGGGAGTAGTATAGCTGGAAAGCACCAATGAGGAAAGGATCTCTGGGTGCTTATAACAGGCAACATGAACAACTCAGCTCAGTGCAGGAAGGTGGCAGCAAAAGCCATCAGGATGCTGGGGTGTATAGCAAGGAGGATCTCCTCCAGAAATATGGAGGTGATCCTTCCCCTGTACAGGTCTCTGGTCAGGCCACAACTGGAGTACTATGTGCAGTACTGGTGCCCATTCCTGAAGAAGGACATCAAATTATTGGAGGGGATACAACATAGGGTGACAAAGATAATCCAGAGATTGAGGGGATAGTCCTGCGGGGAGAGGCTGGGTGAGTTGAACATGTACTCCCAGGAGGAGAGGAGGGATGGGGGGAATATGATTGAAACTATTAAATACCTAAAGGGGAGAAACAAGACTAATACAGAAGGAATTTTCCAGATTAGAAGAGGGAGGGACATGAGAGGGCATCAGCTGAGATTGGGGGGGGGGAGATTCAGGAGGGAATTCAGGAGACATTTTTTAACCATAATAGTTGGTGGACAGGTGGAATACTCTACCCAAGGAGGAGGAGGTAATGTGTAGAACAGTGGGTGGTTTTAAGAGGGGTTGGGACAGAGTGAGGGTTGGGTAATGATGAAGAGGGATGGGGAGGGTGGGGCAGCTGCAAGTTGAGTGGCTAGTTGCACAATCGAGCAGACTCAATAGACCGTGAGGCCTCTTTCTGCTTGTGTTTTCATATGTTTGTAAAACACCTCAACAGAACAGAGTGATCTGAATAACAAAGCACAACAGTTTACTGTGCTAACAATAGCTATTGTATGAACAACACAAAATATTTTTATAAGTTTCTTTTTACACAAACAATACAGAACAGGGAATAGGGAGACTCATAAACTTGGCTAATTATAAAAACATTATTGACCTGGTTCATAAATTGATCCCTGCTTGAAGGAACCGTTCCCCACCAGTGGAAACAGGCAAATATGGTTTCCATACACAAGGGCAGCTCCAGGGAGCACACAAGCAGCTACAGGCCCATCTCTCTGCTTTGTTTGCTTGCCAGACTGCAAGAAAGGATCATATACAGCCAACTCCTTGGCTACCTGGAGACTCACCATCTATTGACCTCCTCTTAGCATGGTTTTTGAACCAACCATGGCACAGACATTGCCCTCACGAACTTCACGGCAGACATACTCAAAGACATGGACAAAGGGACCCCCTCCAGGGCGGTATTCATTGACCTGTCCAAGGCCTTTCAACCTTGTCAACCACAGCCTCCTGCTAGGTAAGCTGAACAACACAGGCCTAGACCCACTTGCTCTCAAGTGGTTCGAGAACTACTTATCCGACCGCACCCAAAGAGTCATCTGGAAGGGAGCACTGTCAGACCCACTACCCCTAAAAAGGGATTACCTCAGGGCTCAATCCTGGGTCTCCTACTATTCTCATTGTTCACGAATGACCTAAACCTACACTGTGGGTTAGCTTGGTAGTACAATATGCGGATGACACAGTCATCTACAGCTCATCAGACAACCTGGCGGAGCTTGGCCCCTCACTCCAAACTGACCTCACAGAACTAGAGGTCTGGCTAAAAATAAACAGAATGGTCCTGGATGCAGGCAAACTAAAGCCATGCTGTTCAGGCTCAGATCCCTGTGGCAAGACAGGACCAACGCCCTACAGATAAACTCACTTGCAGGGACCAGCATTGAAGTGGTGCCCTCCCTAAAATATCTAGGGCTCACACTTGACGAAGATCTCACCTACAAGAACCATGTAGAACAAGTGACCAAGTCCATTCACAGGAAACTTGGGTTCCTGTATCGGATTAAGGATCAGCTCATACCTAAAGCTAGGCTCTACATTGCCTCCAGTGTCCTGCTCCCCAAACTGACCTATGCTGCCCCGGTAATACAGGGTATGGCCAAGTCAGAGGTCCACTGGCCGCAGATCCTGTACAACAAGATAGCACGGTTCGCTACCCAGGCTCACTCCAGAAGCCACCACTGTGTTACACTGGCCAAATTACAGTGGCCTTCTCTTGAAGCCTGCCTCCAATACCCCTTCCTCTGCCTAGCATTTAAGCTGCTCAGCCTGGTGGCTCCACCCAGCCTTGTGGCTATCATTGCTCCCAAGCACAACCCTTGGACCCAGAGGTCTCTTCTGGAAACCCCCAGGGTCAGGGCCTATGCAGGCGGCAAGTCATTCTTTGTCACAGCCCCAATCTGTGGAACAAACTTCCACTAGTGGTACAGGAAGCCCCTACTCTCATGAACTTCCCTACCAGGGTCAAGACACACCTGCTTGAGGCCAGCACTTGTTGCTGTCAGGGCCCCTGACAGTCCACCCCACCCCCTCTACCAGCCCACTTTAACCACCTCACTTGCACAACCCTGGCACAGGAGTATCCCCTATCTCAGTAACTCTCCAATGCCCTTGACTCAGCCATACCATTATAGATAGAATGCCATTATTGCTCTGCATATATGGCAACAAATCTGTAACTATTGTACCTGTATTTATCTTGTAACCTTTTCACTTCCTGTATTTCTCCATGTAATGTCTCCCTGGGTCACCCCTGAAAAGAGGACCTTTGCAGCTCAGTGGGCCTACCTGGTTATCAAAATTTAATAAATAAATTATTACAGTAAAAATGTCATTTCAATAGCTAAAATAACTGCAATCAATATAGTAAAACCAGACTGACAAAAATAATTCAGTAAAACACATTAAGCTGTTCTGCAGAAACAAAATAACAAATCACAAAAAAAAAAAAAAATTAATAAGAAGAAACAGTGAGGAAAGCAACACTAGTGCTCACAGAGAGGGCTGCCTGCTTACTACTAGCTAACGCAACTCACCTCCCCCACAACACTTCTTTACTACACTAAACAAAACCACTACTCTAAAGTAAATAAGTCTGACAAAATGCCAATACAAATTGCCAATCTAAAGGCATAAGGTACTCTAGCCATTTTTAGCAGTGATTTTTTTTCAACATTCTCTGCATTTCAAGTGCCTTTAAAAGGATTTTGGGCACATAGATTCAGAGCAGAATTAACACCAACTCTCTCTTCATAAGACTGCATTGAATTCAACCTAGGCATGGCAATACAGCTCATTGCAGTACTGTGTGACCTCCAATCCCATGGGACATTACAAACTTCATCTGTGGATCCCAATTCACAGACAAAGTTATCACATTCTCCAATGGTGAAGTTGTAACTATGATGCGAATTAAAACTTTACATTATGGAGTACATTAGTGAATTGAGATGAATTTGAAAATTTCTTTGCAAAGAGAAGTTTTCTAACTTTACACACCTCTAGCCATAATACACATTTGTGACATCACAGGTGTGTTTTACAGCATTTCATAATGCAATGTTCCCTCTTGTCAGTCCACTCCAAATATTTTTCTTATACATGTAACTTTTTCGTACTATGAACCTAAAAACAACAACCCTTCAATTATCTGGATGACCTGGAAATGTTTACTTTCCTTATCACACCAGATACAAAAGTGAAGTTGCACTGCATGTGCGCAATACTCTTTCAACTGCTTCATAAAACCAGGAAAGTAGTAAAGGTTCTACTTCGAATTTTATCCAGTATTGCAAATAAACTAAACATGGCTAGACCAACCATATATAGATATATATATATATATATTCATGGCAAAAAAATCAATTTAATGCATCAGTTAGGGTTGTTCCACAGTGACAAAGACGAGGAAATTCGGTGTTAGGGTTGCCACCCCTTGCACCCCAAGCCCACCCTGCCCCACCAACAGGCACTGGGTGTGCGTTATGGTCTTCAGCCCTAACTCTCACCCCATTCAATGTGTAGATAAGCTGAAGAGGTGCAGTATAGGAGAATGGGGGTGAGATGGACCAACGACCCCAACGCACACCCCATTACCTGTTGGTGGGGGCAGGGTGGGCTTGGGGATGGGTGGCAACCCTAACACTGAATTTCCTCACTTTTGTCACTGTGGAACAACCCTAACTGATTCATTAAACTGTTTTTTTGCCATGAATTTCCCTTCTTTTTGAGAATGTGCACTATAAATAGTGAATGGAATGTGGTGGTGGGAGAGCGGGGCCCGAACCATGTGACTTTATGTTACTTCGCAGCGCAAAAACTGTATGATTGACTGAAATGAAAATTGGTAAATGAAGACATGTACCATACCATAACATGTATAACAAATGTTATCGGAATATGTTCGACAGTTGCACAGCGTCACGCCATGAAAACTGTGCAGGAGTGCCGAAAAGAACATTTTTGCCACTTCGCTAAATGAACCATATATATGATGGAACCAAAAATTGTTAAAAGAGAACATGTACCATAGCACCCCATGTGTCCAGAATTGTGTGAACATCCGTTCAACGGTCGCAGAGCACCACGAGCAAACAACTTTCCATGCACAGTTCAGAAAACATAAGTGCCAGCTACCAGAAAATTGCCACAGTCAAAGATCTATTATAAATCTTTCTACATTCCAAATGCCAGGCAAAATGGACACACAGTTCAAAAGTTATTGAAGCAGAATGAACCATATTTTCATTCGTCAGAGTGGCATAATACCGCACCTGTTTATGTTTCACACACCAAACAACTGCAAGGCACCTCCGTACCACTAGGACATAGAAACATAGAAACATAGAAGTTGATGGCAGATAAGGACAACAAGGCCCATCCAGTCTGCCCATTTCTTTTTCTACCTTATAAATGTGCCATCGGCCTTTGCTGTATCAGTGGCCTATCTATTCATACTCATTTGTATTGCTCCCTTATACCTATCCCATGCCTGTTTGAAGCACTGCACTGTATTCATAGCCACCACTTCTTGAGGTAGGACATTCTATGCATCCACCACCCTTTCTGTGAAAAAGAATTTCCTCACATTCCCCCTTAATCAGCCCCCCTCTAATCTCATGCTGTGTCCTCTTGTCCTGCTATTTTTCTTATATTTAAACGTTAGACTCTTTCACCTTGTTATTGCCCTTAAGGTGTTTGAATGCCTCGATCATATCACCTCTCCTCCTTTGCTCAAGGGTATACATATTGAGCTCTGTTAATCTGTCCTCATATGTCTTCTGATGCAGTCCCTGCACCATTTTGTTGCCCTTCTATGGACTGCCTCAATTTGGTTAATGTCCTTGTGAAGGTGTGGCCTCAATACTGCACGCAGTACTCCAGATGGGGCCTAACCAGTGTCTTGTAAATAGGGATTATTACCTCCCTCTTATGACTTGTGATACCCCTACTAATACACCCTAACACCCCCCCTAGCCTTACCTACTGCTTTAGGGGTCTGCTTGGATGATTACCTACACTGCAAATTTCAAGCCAGCAGCACCATGCAGAACTCTATGTGCAAAATGCTAACTGTATCACATAGTATCTCCACAGTGAATTATTTTTTCCAGCATGTAAACAGCATCATTCACATCTCCAGGCCATCCACTCATCACGCTCCAAATTTCATGGGAAAAGACCAAACCATTACAGAGATATTGAATTTTTATGTTTCTGTACCATTAAGAAGTTTTCCACCACAAAATGGCGGACATTGCAGCCAAAAATGTGCAAAAATGACAGACCTGGTGACCTAAAAATCTTTAACCATGAGGGGGACCAACTTCAAATGGCAATGACTCTGGAACTGAACAACATGTTTTCACCAAGCAAAAACTGGCATGTTCCTTGAACAAAGGTCTTTCTACATGCCACGTTACAGACCAATCAACCACACACTGGCTGCGCTATGCATCGCGCAAGACAGTGCAGAAAAATAGCAAAAACATAATGTTTTGCACTGCACTACGTAAAAACTTTATGGACTAGTGAAATATAAATTGATAAATCAATAGATGCACCATTCCACTCCATGTATACCAAATCTTATCCAAATCTCTTCAACAGTTGCAGAGCAGCATGAGTGTAAGGCTTTGCACGAGTGGCGAAAAATACATTTTTGGGCACTTCATTCTGCAAAAAGACATATTCAAATGTCAAATGAAAATTGGTAAATGCACAGAAGCACCATAGTAGACCAAGTATTACAAATGTCACAGAAATCCATGGAAACGCAAGTGATAATGCAAATGAAAACAGTTACACAACCAGTAACGTAAACACAAGAGCAAACATTAACACAAACACAAATGGTTGCTCAAACAGTAATGAAAATGCAAAAACACAAACGGTAATGTAAACACAAACAGCAATGGCAACAGTGAGGTAAAAGAAAATAGTAACGCTAATGGTCACAGAAGCGCAAGCGCAAACGGTAACGCACACGGTTATGCAAATGGAAATGATAATGCGAACAGTAAGACAAATGCAAGCACAAATGTAAATGCAAACACAAATGGTAATGCAAACAGCAAAGCAAACGCTAACAGCAATGGAAACGCAAATGCAAACGTAATGAAAATGGTAACGGAAATGCAAACGGTAACACAAACGCAAACAGAAATGCAAACGGTAATGGCAACAGTGACGCAGAAGGAAATGGTAATGCACTTGACAATGGAAATGCTACTGAAAATGCAAATGCTAAGGCCAACAGAAACTCAAAAGCAAACGGTAAAGAGCACACAAACGGTAACGGTAACACAATTGGAAATGCAAACAGTAGCACCAATGATGATGCCAAAGGAAACAGTAACGCAAACAGAAATGCAAATGCAAGCACGAACGCAAACACAAATGGTAACACACGCAGTGATGCAAAAGTAAATGCTAACTAAAATGGTAATGGAAACACAAATGGCAAAAGTAATGCAAACACAAGCGCAAATGCAAATGCAAAGGGTAAAACACATGGTAATGTAAACAGAAATGCTAACTCAAATGGTAACGGAAACACAAGCAGAAATACTAACGGTAACAGTAATGCAAATGCACACACTTTTTTTTCCCCAAAAAAGGTGCATTCAGAAGCACAGTGAATACAAAGAATGTATGCATAATAATGGCCCTCAGAGCAGAAAATGAGCACTTGGAATACTAAATTGCTTATATCTCAGGAAATGTACGATGTAGAAAAAAATTTTAAAGCTGAAATTATTTATGACTTTCCAGGTTAGTTTTGAACTTAACTCCCTAGAGGAGGCATAAGCATTTTTCTGACTAAAAGTCCATATCTCGAACCATTTTCGAGATACGGGCACTGAAAGGCACAGTAATGTTATCCTATGGGAAAAATCATCAAATTGGGAGTGTTGTAACTTTGCAGCCCTCTAATATTTTGTCACCAAACTGCCAAAAAGCACATCTGTGTGATCTTGGCTTTCTTCCCTGCAAATTTTAGCCCAAAAGGCCAAACCATTCTTTTGCATCAGGGTGGCAAAGATTCCCTATTGTTTTGGCCATAGTGTCTCAAAGAACTTTTGCAAATCATGACACTTTCGCAAGTAAAATCACAAAAGAATTGCATATTCGAAATGGCACGTATCGAAAAGAGTAGGGGAATTTCCCCGGTGTCCTGGCCAAATTTCCCTCATTCACTAAAAAAAAAAATACCACCAACAGCTTAATCTGGTCCAAGATCAGTTAGCATTCATCTGTATCCCCCTCCCCCGGGTCGTGCCTGAAAATAGGCAAGATTTGTCTAGTGCACTTACCTGGTCAACAAAAACTAACTAAACTAAACTAAACTAAACTAAACTTTGCAACACTACTGTTTACAAAAATGTAAAAAACATATTTCTGGGGTGTTTTAGCCCCACCCTCCGATCGCCTATCCTTCATCTTATACATCTATCCCTGGTGGTTTAGTGGTCTCCCTACTCCCCAACTGTTCATCAGACTCCCATCAACCTGTCAAGAACCCCACACGACACCTTCCTACTCCCACTGCCATTCTTCATTAAATTAACATCTGGCATAGCCCTCTCCTTACCTTCTCAGCTGGCTGGCATCTGACCACTACACCACCAGAGATAAATGTATTGGACAATGGATGGGCAACTAGGAGGTGAGGTGACAACTACATCACCAGGGATAGATGTATAACATGGAAGATGGGTGATTGGTAGGTAGTTAGACCACTGTACCACCAAAGATACATGTATAGGATGGAGGATGGGTAATCAGGCTGTAGGAAGAACACTAAACCACCAGGAAAAGATGTACTGGATGGAGAATGGGTTTTCAGTGGGTGGGGGGGTCTCTTGACACAGAGGCATACAGCCGCAGTACAGTCACTCTGTCTTCGAGGGTGGGGGCACAGGCTTAGCAGCTAGATAAGATGAGTTTTTGGTGGTGGCAAACAGCTCTAATTTTGGGGGCTGTTCACCACCACCACAAACCTTTGAATGTACCCCTGCACCAGTATGCATAAGAGATCCCTTTATTTGCTTCAATGCAGTGGTATGGGTATTGCTTTAGTACTGCTGGGTTTGGGCAGCAGTCCAGGGCTTCTGAATATGGCCCCACCCAGAGCAACAATGCAAACCCAAGTTAGCACTGATGCAAACCACAATCACATTCAATGCTATGGCATACAATGAATGGTTAAAGAACTTAAACCTCATGTCCTTGGCAACAAGAAGAGTACGTGGAGATCTACTGCTCTGTTATTTCAGCTTAATGCTTTTTTATTAATATTGTAAGAAACACTTCACAACAGTTTCACCAATACATCTACTGCTCTGTTATGAAGTAATGCAACACAAGTATCTGATGAGTGAACTATGTTCATACAAAGGTTCATACAAAGGTTTGTGGGAGCTAAGGAGGCCAGACTGTAAAGAATAGCCCATAGCCGTCCCTTCTAATATCCTTTATTCAGTCATGTTATCCTCCTTCATAATATATTTATCCAGCTGAGTTTTAAAATGATTTTTTGATTTGGAATAAATGAGCGACAAGGGGAGCTCTTTCCAAGGATCCAGCACCCTCTGTGTAAAGAAGACCCTCCTTCTATTAGTATTATACTTTATGGGCCAGATATTCAAAAGAGTTGAGCCATGCGCAATAGGGTTGCACCTGCACAAGTTCGAAATGCACCATTCTGCGATATTCAGTAGGAGGCAGTTGTGCCCCCCAAATCACAGTGCAATGATAATGAAGGCATGCGCAACCGAAGGGGGAGGAACCGTGCATAAACTGCACAGCCCGATATTCAGCCTAGGCCGTGCAGAGTTATGCAGGCGCAACCCCTACCTGCGCCTGCACAAAGTTACGCCATAAAAAAAGGAACAAGTCGAGGGCCACCCACAGGTGAGCTGCCGCATTGCAGGGCGCAACACAGCAGCTGCCACCTGTGGGTGGCCCTCGACATGTTCCTGCCGCACCTGGTGGCACCCCCCTATGCCCTGATCATACGGGCATCAGTATCCCCCCCAGTCCAATATCCCTGGTGGTCCAGTGGACCGAGATTAGCCCGATCATGGGCATAACTGTCTCTTCCCCACCATTAGCCCGATCTCGGGCATAACATACCTCCCAGTAGCTACGATCGCGGGCATAACCGTTATTCTTCCCCTGAGTAGCCGATTGCAGGCATAACGTTATACTTCCTCCATTAGCCCGACCGTGGGCATAACTGAAATGTCCCCCACCTCGAGTAGCCCGATCGCGGGCATCAGACCCCCCAAGTCCAATATCCCTGGTGGTCCAGTGGACTGCGAGTAGTCCGATCGCGGGCAGCATCCTCACCCCCACATCTGAAATCCTGGTGATCTAGTGGTCCCCACCCCACCTGCCCATGGAGCTCCCACCCTCCCGCCCCCATCAGCAGGCAGGTGCACCCCACCCGCCTGCTGCCCTGCCGCCACCGATTGACAGCTTGTGGGCTGCATGCCCATTGGTTCAGAGTATGAGCCAATGGGCGCAGCCCATACCATACAAGTCAGTCCAGATATGTGAATGAATGGGTGGTGTGCTGCCCGCCGCTGACGGGGAGCGAGATGGTGGGGCTCCGTGGGTGGTGGGGTGGGGGAGCCACTAGATCACCAGGGATTTTGGACGGGGGTTGAGGATGCCACCCACGATTGGGCTACTCATGGTCCACTGGACCACCAGGGAATATTGGACTTTGGGGGGGTCTGATGCCCATGATCGGGCTACTCAGGGGTGGGGAGATGTTTGGTTATGCCCACGATTGGGCTAATGGTGGGGAAGTATAATGTTATGCCCGTGATCGGGCTACTGGTGGGGAAGAACACTGTTATGCCCGCGATCGGGCTACTCGGAGGGGTGAGGGGAAGAATACCATTATGCCCGTGATCGGGCTACTGGGGAGACTACTGTTCTGCCTGCAATCGCGCTGCAGGGGGCATTGGTCCCAGTTGGCTACTGCCTGGCAGGGCGCCAGGCGCACGTCGTCGGAGATCGGCGCACCTGCATGCTAATGGCATGCAAATGGGGCTGTAATCAGATGCAAATGGCCCCCGTGTGCCCTGCATAAATTATGGCCTCATTTGCATGTCACCCTTTGAATATCACAGGTGCTGTGCATGGCGCAATGGAACTTGCGCCACCGCATCTGAATGCTCCACTCTGACCACTTGCACTGGCATAGTTCCACTGCACCATGTACAGTGGGTGTGGCCAGGGGGCAATATTCAAAGAAGTTGCGCCATAATGCAACTCCATTGAATATCGCCCTGGCCACACCCCTGCACAACTATTTTGAGCTGCGCAGGGGCTTGTGCCACTAAATGGCACAGTTTGAATATCTGGGCCAATGTGCCTAAGCTGGAGAGGGTGACCTCTTGTACCCTTAGTGTCATTTTTAAATTGAAGGTTTAATTCATTTAATAAATATTCACCCCCATTATATCATAACAAAGTAGTAAATCTCCTCTAACCCTTCTTGTTTGAATAAGCTTCATATACTCCAAGCACTCTTCATAGGGCATATTTTTAATATTATGTATCAGTTTAGTGGCTTGCCTTTGAACTCTTTCAATATCATTTACTGATCCCTTGGTTATGGGTCCCCACACAGGGGCCTCATATTCCAGGATTGGTCTGACATATGCTTTATACAGGGGCATAATCACTTCCTTGTTTCGACTCCTAAAGTTTCTCTTTATGTTGTGTAACACCTGTTTAGCTTTTACAATCTGTTTATTTTCATGAGAGCGGAAAATCAGTTTGTTGTCTATAAGAATTCCCAAGTCTTTCTCTTCCACGGAGTTGCATAGCACCTTACCATTCATATAATAATTTTGCATACCATTATGATTCCCCAAATGTATTACACAACACTTATCCACATTAAATCTCATAGCCCTAGATGTTACCCAGTTATAAATACTATTCAGATCGGTCTGTAGGTCTCTAGTTCCTTCTGGGTCTTTTACTATTGTAGCAATTTTAGTGTCATCTGCATACTTACTAATCCAACCAGAGCTATCCTTACCCCTAGAGGACATAAAAATTTTAAATAGTACCGGGCCCAGGACCGACCCCTGTGGGACCCCACTGATGACCCCTACCCTGTCTGAATAATATCCATGTAAACACACCCTCGGGGTCCTCTCCCCCAGCCAGGCCATGACCCAGCGCACCACTCTGTGGTCTACATCTATATCAGTGGGACAGCGAAGGACCTGGTGGTGGAGAACCTTATCAAAAGCCTTTGCCAGATCCAAATAAATACAATCCACATCATATCTCCTATCCAGTGCCTCTGAAATATTTTCATAAAAACAAAGCCGATTTGTTATGCATGACCTGCACCCAACAAATCCATGCTGCTCTCTATCCTCCTGACCAGTTTTTCTTAGGTGAGTATCCATGATGTCCTTTAGGATGGATTCCATAAGTTTACCAGGGACTGAAGTAAGACTAATGGGTCTATAATTCGTACAGTCCGCCCTGTTTTCTTTCTCATGTACGGGCACCATATTTGCCTCCAACCAATCCCCTGGCACAATCCCACTTACAAGGGACTCATTAAACAGTATAGCCAGGGGTATTGCTACACTGTGGGACAATAGTTTAAGCATCTTATTTGAAATACTATCAGGACCTGCAGAGTAAGTACTTTTTAGGGACTGAATCTTTTCCAAAATTACGTTGGCAGTAATACTTATGGGTCTCTCGTCATTTGGGTTAATATCAAGTTTACTTTACTGCATACCAGAAAACACTGTACTGAAGTAATCATTAAATATATGTGCTGCTTTAAGTGGATCTGAGATTATTTCATTTCCCTTTTTTATAGAGCACACATTATGATTGAATTTTCTCAGGGAATTTACATAACTATAGAATTGTTGCATGTTATCTTTATTGGCCAAGGATGCTAAATTCCCCTCCATTCTTTTTTTGCTCACTCTTATGAGCTTCTTACATGTGGCCTGCACTACTTTGTATTTGCTCCATATTTGAGGGCCCTGTCCATGATTTTTATATAAGTTTAACAAATTCTGTTTTTGTTGCAAGAGTTTTTGAATATCCTTACCAAACAATTTAGTTCTTTTCTCCTTGTATTATATAACTTTATCTTTTTCAGATGTTTATTACACACTACAAATAATTTATGCTTAAAAACATTCCACATGTCTTCCAAGGATATGTCTTTCAATATGTTATCCCAGTCTATATGCTCAAGTTCAACATTAATTTAATTAATACCAGAGCAATGACATTTGTATACCTCCCTTCATCCCTTGGTGATGGGAATATAATGTGCAAGAGTAAAGGATATCCCACTGTGCTCACTATTCCCTAACAGGGGTGTGGTTACACAGGATGTAATGTTAATTTCTCTAGTGGACAACACTAAATCTAATATATTATTTCCCCTTGTGGGGATTTCAACATTTTGGGTCATATCTAATTACAGACATAATTCTAGGAATTCTAAACTAAGAGGGGATCCTGCTTTGAGATCCTGCCAGTTTATATCCCTATAATTTAGACCTCCCATCACCAAGACCTTTCCCAAGTCACATGCTGTTTTTATTTCTTGGTTCATTTCCCTGGACATCTCTATAGAAAGTGCTGGGGGCCTATAGCACTCCCCCACAAGGATGGGTGTGCTCCTACCTGTTTCCAACCTAATCCAAATAGTCTCGGGTCTTGTCCTCACATTTTCTTTTATCTTATCAGAAATATTTGTATTCTTTAGGGTGCTTGATATATATGCAGCTACCCCCCCTTGTTGTCCCTTCTATCCACGTGATATGTCATATCCAAGGATATGATGTCCCCATACAACATCTCCCGTTCACCAAGTCTCAGTGATAAATGCCATTTGTGTTCCCCCACTTAATTCAGACTGCAACTCATCCATCTTATTATTCAGACTTCTAGCATTTAAAAGCAAACACTGTATATCATTTGTTAATTTAGGTTTACATTTAGTTAGGGGTTGAGTAAATATGCCAGGCAGGTACCCTCCCCCCTGTATCTAGTTTAAAATATGTTGCATGGAATCTTTTATTGCAGTAGCTAATGTACAGGTTCCGAGCGCGTTGGGGTATAGCCCATCCTTCTTATACATCCGCTCATTATCATAAAAAGAGTCCCATAGATTAATGAAATGTACACCTTTGTCTTTACAATCATTTATTAATCTACTATTTATCCTCTGTATGGTTAGATTATTTTCTTGTCTTGAATTTAAAAATGATAGGTTAAGTACAAGGGACCACCCACTGCAGCTGAGACAGAAAAAGATTAATACAAATAAAAGGAGATCTTTTTATATACAGAGTGTGGTTAACCCATGGAATAAACTACCGTTAAATATTATAATTAGTAAAGACAAAAAACAGTTTAAAAATGACTAGATGACTACATCTCGAATGGAAATGCTCTGTCCTATTTTGAGTGAATGGCAAGAGCGTATATGGGCCACGAGCCTTCTTAGCTCCTTACACTTTAGTAGTATGCACCTGAATATTCATGTTGGCACTATCCTTTGAATATGGGGACTAGAGGTGAGTGAAGAGGCCAAAATTCGCTACTCATAGTATTTCATATAGAATCCAAATTTCGCAATGTTTTTAGTAATGCAAAGTGAATAACTTCTCAATGCTTGATGACGCAAAGTTCCTATTGTTCCTTATATACTTTGCCTTGTTTTTTTTCTCTTTAAAGCAAATTTTGCAGTGATTCATGGGATTAAAAGGTCACATTGGCTGTATATTGTTTTGCGCAGCCTCAGTTCAGTGTAGTGTGTGTAGTGGAAAGCTGGAGACAGTTTGCTTTCAGAGCTCTGAGATTCAAACCATAGAAAAACTTTAAAATGCATTTTTGCCACTAAATTTTGTGTCAAAATTTAGTACATCAATTGTAGGAACCCCCTATGTGTTCACAGCATCGAGTATTTATTGATTTGGTGCGAATATTGAATGTTAATTTAATACTTTCAGTCTCTGTACTGACAGACACTGTAGAAGTGTACTTCGTCGGAGGGGTGGATCTGTGGTGTAGAAGGAAGATTAGTGAGAAAGACAGTTTTTCCAACTTTGTTGGCTAGTTTTTTTTATTATTTATATGTTCAGGTACACATAGTACAATGTTATTAATTTTTTATCATTTTTTTCTGTGTGCTGGGCATTTTTCAAGTCATTTTCAAAGACTGTCTGAATTTAGTTTACTGAACAGTTAAGGTTTCTGTGGCTAACCTTTAATGTGTGTGTATTGTGTAAATTGATATGCATTTTATTTTGGCACTGTCGACAATAGCTGTACTTTGAATTTCTCAGCCTGACTAGAATTTTTCTTTGTTTCTGGCTATGGTGCTGCTGCCAATATGACTATTAGCAGTGGAAGTTGTTATGATGATGATGAGGCAGGTTCACCAGGGGCTAATAGCAAGTGTAGTAGTGTTAAGAGTAGTTGTCTTGGTGGCCATGGTAGCATGGAACAGAATGGAAAGGTAGCAGTTGCTGCAAGTAAAGGGATTTCTCCGACTCTGTTTTTCACAGCGAAATCAGTCGCTTAAATGCTGATTGGAGATGCTGTTGTCCATGCTTGCAGTAAAGTCAGTGACAGCATGGTTGATAACAGCATGAGCATTGCTATGAGTTCAACATGAGCAAACTTATCAGGTGGAAAGAATGCTGTTGTATCCACAGATTTCAGTGCAGTTGATGTCCCACCCCCACAGTAGTTGAACTTGATTCTGATCATGCTAATGACTCACAGTCTCATGTTTCCACTGATTGTGATGTTAGGCCATCCAAACATTCAGAGGTTGATGAAAAAATGTGGATGATGTTACTGAGGCTGTGGCTGGAATATCTCCACAGGAGGACAGTATCCAAAGTGAATTTGTAGATTATGATTATGAATGATGATGCTAGCGACCCCATTTGGGAACCGGACAAAAAGAAAATGAAGGTAGCAATTTGTAAACAGTTTGTTCGTCAACCACCACCTCCTCAAAGTTCTGATGCAGCTGTGTCTGTTGTTGACCCTGAATTAATAGTCATCGCTTGTGATGTTCATTGAAAGTCCAAATGTGCACAACACCAGAAATCATGCAGTATACCCCTATTTCATCACCACAAAAACTGCCATTCCATATGCAACCCCCGGAGCAACATATGAAGAGTAGGGCATCATAATCCCTAGTCTGGGATTTTGTCTTGCAAGACGGTAGCGATGAAACAGTGACAATCTGTCAGCTTTGTCAAGTGCATGTAAAGTGCGGTAAAAAGGGAAGCCATCTGGGCACTGGAGGCCAGCATACCCATCTCAAGAGCAGGCACATGACACTGTGGACTCAGCACCAGAGGGTATCTAATGCCAGAGTAGGGTGTTCACCCTCATCCACCTTAGTGAATATAGTATCCTCTTCCTTTAGTGTAAGTAGCCATGTCTGTAAAAGTGGTGAAATAGCGCCGGAGGATTACTACGGGCATGAGGAGGAGGAGGATTTTGAATGTTCAAGTAGTGGTCAGAGTAGCACTGGTCCATGTAGAAATTGTTGTACATCAACCCCTGTGCTTAAAACAGGAAAAATAATCTCATTTATTGGCTTGTCACCTCTGCACCCACCACCACACATCAAAGGTACCCCATCCGTGTCAGTTTGCAGAGGAGAGCCATTTGGAACACCATGTGCCAAACATCAAATAATGCAGCCCATGGTGCACAGCCTTTCTGCCCATAACAATAAATACCCACCAAATCATGCAGTTGCACATGAACTCAATGCTGCAGTAGCAGAAATTCTGACAACTGACCTTTTGCCATTCTCCTTTGTGGAGAATGCTGGATTTCGATGCTTTGCAGCATGCATCTGTCCTAAATGGAAGATCATGTCAAGGACATATTTTTCCACCTGTACTGTCCCTGAGTTATATGAGATGGTGACAGAATTTGTAAGACATGCCCTTCAACATTCCACATCATCTTACATTCACTTATGCATGAATATGTGGACAAGTGTCAAAACAGAAGGTAGTTCCTATCTGTATATTACTGCACATTGGGCACAGCTACATTGGGTTGTCTGTGATGTTGGGATGGGAAAGCAGTGTAATAAGTCAGACTATGGTGGTAGCAACCTTCCTCCCATTAGATATCATGCCACACTTGCAACGCATAGTGTAGCAGGGTGGCATACAGGCGAAAACATGCTAGACTTGCTACTGATAGAAACTGATGAGTGGCTCCACTCAGTCCCTAAAAGCTGGCATATTTGCTAGTGATAATGGAGCAAATGTTATTAAATGTTTCAGCAATAGTGGCTTTGTGAGGGTTCCCTGCATGGCCCACTGTTTAAATCTTGTGGTAAAGGTTTTCTACAGTACCCGGAAATCAAGCAAATGCTGACTGTTGTATGTCGCATCTGTGCCTGCTTTGCACACTCTGGAAAGGCCCGTGACCAGTTTAGGCAGCTGCAGATTCAAAACAGCCTCCCTCAGCACTGCCTGAAGCTTGAAGTTGTCATGAGATGGAACGCGACCCTTTACATGGCAGAGCAGTTGTATGAGCAGTACAAAGCCATCTCTGAGTACCTAGTTATGCACACTAGCTGTGACAGTTCAGGTGCCTGAATGCCTATGACAACTGAACAAGGGAGACTCATGGACTCAGTAATATTAATTTTGAGGCCATTAGAACATGCCACACAGGCACTGAGTGGTGACACTGCATCCATTAGTCAAGTCATTCTACTGCTGCCGGTCCTAAGGAAGATTTTATTGAATCTGCAGCCTAGCCTTGATGTGTATGGAGATAGGACAAGCTGTGCATTACTAAAACAAATGATTACAATATTAGACAGCAATCGGCACATTGCCACTATTCAGCAATCACCAGAATTTGGAATAGCCACAATGCTGGATCCATACTACAAACGTGGCATTGCATCCATGCTGGAGGGAGGGCATGATCAGGTACAAAATCTGAATGGACAGCTGGTCCAAATGGTTCATGGGGCACAGAAGTCATATGCAAAGTTCTGCATACCACAGCATAACAAGGCTGAAGGTCACTGTGGACTGAGCACATCCAGTAAGGTGGCTGAGGGGCAAGTGGTGGTGTCAACTGCACAGTTGTCCATTAATCCACTTTGGGGTGCCTTGTCCCAAGTAGGAATTTGTGGCCTAGATGAATCTTGTGAACAGGTGGATGATTCATCAGGAATGTGTGCATCATAGACCATGGTTGAGGCCTATTTGGCAAAAAACAGGCATCTGACAATATTGGATGATCCTTTGGTGTACTGGAGTGGCAAGGTGAAAAAAATCCTCCTGTCAGGCCTCCCTGACTTGACAACATCCTCCAGACTGTCTATCCTCTCCCCTTCCCTTCCACCCCACTCTCCATCCCTACCTCCGCCCTCTCCAGGTATTATCTCGGTATGTCCAGGGATGCACCCCCAATAAAATCCTTGGCTACGTTGTATTTGACTGTAACCTATTATAAGTAACATTATTATGTAACCTATGTATACATTATGTTTAATGTTCTGCACCTGTACTGTTCTCACTGTTGTAACCATACTATCTAACTCTGTCTACCCCCCACCCTGTGACGAGGTGCCTTTGTAAAGGAGTCCATGACTTAAAGGTTGTAAATCCGATGTTTCTAATAAATAAATAAATAAATGGCCTGTGCTGACATCAATAGCACTGAAGTACCTGACCTGCCCACCCTCAAATGTAAGTGTGGAGAGGGTACTTAGTTTTGCGAGGGCCATAGTGTGTGGCCGTCGTACTAACCTATCACCTACATATGTCAGCATGCTGACATTTATTAAAATGAATGAACATCACATACCAAGTAGGATAAGCACATCTGTGTTTGTACCCAATCAGGAAGATGGTTGTGCTGATGTTGATGATGCAGGCCAAGTAGACCATCCTGGTGGCAATGTCAAATGGTGTACCATTGATGTAGATGATGCAGTCATGGAAAAAGAATTTCCAAGTGGGTACAACTCCGTCATTGAGGATCACAAGGGCTGCTTCCTCCTTGATAATGATGAT
The DNA here is from genome assembly GCA_016271365.2 of Neoceratodus forsteri. NCBI lineage: Eukaryota > Metazoa > Chordata > Ceratodontiformes > Ceratodontidae > Neoceratodus > Neoceratodus forsteri. Next base: position 94,186,470 of record CM057456.1, on the reverse strand, counting down.
GATGATGATGATGAGGAGGAGGAGGAGGATATTGGTGGGAAGCAATAATGGCACAATTACCGGGGTGAAAGCTGTTGCCCTTACGTAATGTTACCATTTTTTTGTGTTACAAAAAGGAAAACGGTGCCTTGAGTATCATATGACCATTGATAAATAAAGACATGTTGTTATATTTCGACTTCCCCTTTCTTGATTTTGAGGGTACACTTCACAGAATGCGTGCAGTCATTATTACCCACAGTCCTGTAAACACAAATCTCAACTTGTAGCCATTTAAATCCTGTTGATCTAATGACAGATATCCTCCTGACACTGAAAAATAGAAACACACCCCAGCCAGCCACCCTGCTTCTTGAGAGAGAGAGAGAGAGAAATATTGTACCTGTGCCCAAGCTATGAACCCTTGGCCAGCCACAGCCACAGCCACCCTGCTTCTTGAGAGTGAGAGACAGAGAGGGAGAGAAACATTGTACCTGTGCCCAAGCTATGAACCCTCGGCCAGCCACAGCCACCCTGCTTCTTGGGAGTGAGAGAGAGAGAGAGAGAGAGAGAAAGTGCTATTGTACCTGCGCCCATGCTATGAACCCTCAGCCAGTCACAGCCACCCTGCTTCTTATTAATAATTTACAGTAAGTATCTACTAATATCACATACTATGGTTTTGACTTGCACTGTGGAGTGAATCCTTCCTTTACCATTTTAAAGATGCCACTGTTACCTCAACAGATGGTGGCAACTGATTTTCTTTTTGTTTTCACAGGTTACAGAATGTGTAACTTTGCCAGACTGCAGTGCTCTTTCCACCTAAAGGATAACATCTACAGACAAGTTTAATATTTTTATCTAATTTTTCTCTGCCAATGTAATGTATTCAACAGCGGTGACATACAGGCCAGATAAGATATTTTTTATTCACAGATGGACATGCATACTGCAGTATGCTAAGGTGGTACAACGTGTTATCCTGGTCTTGAAAACCCGTGATGTGATGTAAATACCACAGTGGGCCAGTGCGTGTCACTCATGAAACGTGATAATTATTTTAAGGGTTTTACTAATAGCTTGGTATTTTAAGCTAGATAAGGAGTTTACTAATAGCTTGGTATTCTCAGCTGGATAAGGGATTTACTCATAGCGTGGTATTTTAAGCTAGATAAGGGGTTTACTAATAGCTCGGTACTTTCAGCTGGATAAGGGCTTTACTAATAGCTTGGTATTTTAAGCTCGATAAGGGGGTTTACTAATAGCTTGATATTTTCAGCTGGATGAAAGGTTTACTAATAGCTTGGTATTTTCAGTTGGATAAGGGTTTTACAGTCAGACCTGGTTAATCCATACACATTTGTGTTGGCCAGTGTTGTTATGTAGTACAACTCTACGTAGTAACCAGACAGTGATGATAAAGAGGTCAATAGCCCAACAAAAAATCCACATGTAGTGTTTTTCATTCAGATAGTCAGATATATGGATTAACAAGGCACAGATTAACCAGGTCTGACTGTGCTAATAACTTGGTATTTTCATCTGGATAAGGGGTTTACTAATAGCTTGGTATTTTAGCTGGATAAGGGGTTTACTAATATCTTGGTATTCTAAGCTGGATATAGCAGAAGACAGGAACAGCCACAATGGGAACTGAATGTGGTGCTGCAATGAACTCAGTAATTTCTTCATCATCTGTTTTTAGGTAACAATGTGGTGCTGCGGACTGCTGTAGGTGATATCTTCCAATCTGAAGATGGACAACAGTTAGGAATGGATACACTGAAGACCTGGAAAGAAGACAAAAACATTAATGAAACTTGTTTTCAAATGTGCCTCCCCCCCCAAAAAAATACTTACCTTTCAGGGATTAACATTGTTCGTACAGCTGAATTTAGCAATCAGACACATGTGGAACACACGTGTGGCAGCAACATGGTTTCATCACTACAGTTATGAATCTGTGCGCTGTGACCTGAGAATGTAAAATAAAAGAACAGTAATGATAAATGCTTATAATTCACTCACTCACAGTGGTAACCCCCCCCCAGAAAAAAATGTAAATTTTATAGTACCACATTAGATGGTGGCACATATGTATGGCAAGTGAATGTGACTATGACCAACACGCTGGTGAAGAGGAGACATTCAATATGTATGGTAATGATTCCCTGCAAAGGAACAACATGATGGACTGCTTACAACAAAAAACAAGATTCAATAAAAATTAAATGGCAGTGTCTCTGAAAAAACGTAACAGTGACACGTACACTAACTTATCATTGTTGGTATGAACATACACACATAGGGCAGCATGTTTTTTTTTAGTTGTTTAACCAGGTATAGCACACTAAGCTGGAAGCTTTTTTACAGGAGCGACCTGGGAGCACAAGAAGGTTAAGTGACTTGCTCAGGGCCACACAGTATGCAAGTGGAAGCTGTGGGATTCAAACCCAGGTGTGGTCTGTTGGATGTCACCAGATTTGCAGGTCAGAGCCTTAGACCACTGCACTATACTGCCTCCAATGTTTCAATCAGTGCAGCAGAAGAATTTTCCAGAAAATCTAATTATAGTTCAACCCATGGTTATCTGTGACTAACATCATTTAGCAATACATTTCTCACTTGGGAAACTTATGCAGAGTACTGGCTGTATGTCACAGGGTGTGGGAAATAATCAGACAAGGCAATGTGTCAGGATTTAAAACACACAGATATGTGCCATTTATTTACAAATAAGAAAATAAATAATTGAACAACAAAAGAAACTGCAGTGAGAACGACCACTTGACATCAGTGATTTCTTCGAATACAGTCTCAGATCAATGACAACTCTAATCTTTTACCTTCTGTATCAATCTTGTCTACCTGCACTGTAGACCTTCTCACTCCACATCCAAGGCTCATTTGATAAGGCTCCCTATAGCAGGGGTTTATATAGGCGAGGCAAGGGTCACCTGACCTGGTTGTTAACTTATATAGTCAATTTTCTACTGACTAACAAGATCAAATAGGTGGGAGGACCCAAGTCCTGTACTATTATAATAAACAACATTGTATAAATGCATATTTACAGTTTTGGATCCCCATGGAAGCTCTGAACACCATTTTCCATACTAAATTGGTCCCGAATGAACTCTAAGCTCCTCCCATTTATGTTTGATTGACAGCATGGTCCTATAAAATTAGACCAGAGAGGGTGCTGATCTTCCTATACAACACAGTTTTCTGGCATCACTGATGGACAGAGGTCTGCCTAGGAGAATTAGTAGGACCTGAAAAAATGGATTGTCCCAGAGAGAAAAGAAAAACACCTTTCTTTAACAGCAGTTTCAGTTTTACAGGAGCCTTCTGTCTCACCAGTACCTAGGATTATGTACATGTACTCTTTTATGAATTAGCTACATATATTTATATTGAGGTTGTTTATTTATTCAAATGCTCTCTTCTTAACTGGCAGTGCATTTATTCCTACTATCAGCTATAAAAGAAGCTAGGAAAAAGTGTTTCATGCAGTACAAGGACAGGCCAGCTGAAATGGTCAGAATGCTTCCTCAGCCTCTGACTCCTCTAACCTGCTGTACAAGCATTTCTACTTTCAGGTTTCTAGGAGCTTACTACCTGCAGACATTACCTTAGGTAGTAGCTCTTTTCTACACTTAACAGTGACACAGTATTTCTCTTGCTGCCCTCTATTTTATTCTGAGGGTTGTTACCCTTAAATTGCACACTGCTTCATACACATTCCTGCATAGGGATGTTTCTGTCTCTTTACATTTCTAGGGCTCTTTAGGTTGCAGCAGAGCAGCAGTCTGCAAGAAAAAGACATACACTTGCTGCTCTGCTGTGGGACTAAAAAATCCTCTGATCAGCCCCTTTATATTTCATTAAGGTTTTTAGGAACACCACTGCCTCTTGCACCATAGCATATGTTTTACTTTGCCAGCAGCCTGGAAACATGAATAAATTTTAACAAAGTCAAGCGGAGGGGTCTGTTACATACCGAGTGGCAGCTGAATGTAAAGAAATGCCACCTGGTTTAACTATGAATCTTGCTTCTATGCAGGATGTATTTAAACACTATTCAACAGAGCGGTAGCTAAATTAAATAGCTACATTCATACATGGCACTCTGTTTCACGCCTATAATTATTGGCTTTAATTAAAAGTCCTACAATACCTTTCTGGCAGCTCAGCAGCTTGTTCTTAAACCCCTCACATGTTTATTTATTAGGCTGCATTTAACTATATAATTTCTATTGGCACTGCAGCACTTTAATCACACAAGAATCATTGTACACCATTTCATAAAAAAAAAGCAACAACCCATATTTAAATGCATTGTTGCACTTTACTTCTTTCTTCAAAGTATATTTAAAGGCACAGATGCACTTTATTGAAACCCATGCATGAAATGCCATATAAGCACCTTAATTGTTTTTGTTGCCAGCTGGCATGCTGGACTGAACATGATGCTAGCGGGAATGGTGGTGAGGGACAGATGTTGGGAATAGGAAATATAAGGCAGGAGGAAAGAGACATGTGCAGCGAGAAAAAAAAAAGGCTGATGTAGATGGCCAACCTACCCCAGGGCTACAAAGAAGTAAAGAATAGGGCAAAAAGATACTTTTCTGCAACAGATTTAAAGTCAGAAGAAGAAGAAGAAGAAGAAGATAGTAAAGTCATCCCTCCACCAGGGTCTATGAACTAGTGGAATGCAGAACTATCACACTGTAGGTGCACGCTTTTAGTTGTGTTTGAAGAAGTACTTGTGACTTTTCTGAACAATTTCTCATGTGATTATTCTTCATTGGGACTTTTCATGACATTTAAAAAGCAGCAGGTGCCAGCAAGCTATTTTTATGTTGGCTTGCCCATGCACAGCCAACATATTGTGGTAGTAGCAGATTTGGAGGTGCAGTCACTGTTGAGCGAATGAAGGGCACGCATCAGTAGGTGTGTCCCTCATTCCCCAATAAGCCTGCATGCCAGTACCACACCATGCATACATAATGTGGTAAGCACATCTAAGGAAAGGTCCACTGCAATGCAAACAAAGCTTGTCATAGTCAGCACACCTCCTGACGTGCTTTCCCTCATGGTGAAAAAAAATTTAACATGGCGGCTCACTGCCTGCCATAATGCCGACTTTGGGGGTGCCCAATCCCCCTATCAGCATGCTTTGCCCCAATGTATGTGCAAATGGGGGAGTCCACTCCCCGTCAGCATAATGCACACCCCCATTTGTTATGTGCCCAATCCCCCTCCGCTCTTGCCCCCCACTTTCATTGTATGCCGATGGGGGTACCAATCCCCCGTTGCTGCAGCATCCCCCCCAAAACACTTAGGTGACACACTCGGAGCCCACCTCAGCATGCCAAATTCCCTGAAAAATAAAAACCATCCCGCAATGTTTTGTTTTTGTTTGTTTAAACCCTGAGGAAAAAGAAAACAGTCCCTTGCCATCTCCCTGCCCCCCTTCCGCAGCCCACGCCCACCCTTTATGCATCCTGCCTCCTGCACCATGCCTCACCCCATACTTACCTCTGCAGTCTAGCACGATGATGTTCAGTGGACCGGGAACACGTCTGCAATCTTCAAAGCCGACTGCGAACTAAAGAAATGTTGGTAAGCTGTATAATGGCATAAATAGTGTTTTTTCAACTTTGGTGCATATTTCAGGCATGTTTTGGAATTTTTGCACCAAATTTTCAAAATGGGGTTATTGGAACCCCTCCTCACGAATTCAGTCACTGGCATGGCATTATGTGGTCCCAAAAGGTGATTTCATGGTCACTGTGCGGAATCAACTTTTGGGATCAAATCACGAAATGACAGTGCCACTGTTCATGGGGGTTCTCAAAAAGCCTATGTTGCAAATTTGGTGAAAAAAATTCCACAAATGGCTGTTTTATGAGCGTGCATCATGCCATTTCCATGCACATTTGTAACTTCATGAATTTGTAATGTTTTCACTCCAGATTTTCAAAATTGTCATTTTTCCACACCTCCTGATGAACAGTACAGCTGTTACATATCCTGGCCAAAATGTGTTTTCACACATCTGGCACAGAATAGCACAGTCGCTGTGTGAAATCAGTTTTCGGGACAGTTTGAGGAAATGACGGTGACACTGTTCATGAGCAGAGGTTCTAAAATGCCTATGTTGGAAATTTGGTGCTGAAAGTCCATTACATGACTGTGTTACAAGTGTGCATTGCGCAGTTTCCACACACCCTTGTAACTTCACAAATTTGCAATATTTTCATGTCAGATTTTCAACACTGGCATTTTTTCACACATCCTTATGAACAGTACAGCTGTTATTTTTCACATCCTGCCCAAAATGTGTTTCGGCACCTGTGGCGCACAGTGGCGTGGTCACTGAGGGAAATCAACTTTTGGGACACTTTAACAAAATCACAGCACCATTGTTCATGAGGGGAGGTCCCAAAATGCCTATGTTAAAAATCTGCCTAACAAATGACCAAAAATAATTGGGTTACAGATGTGTATTGCACAGTTTCTATACATGGTCATGAACTTCACCAATTTTCCATATTTTCAGTCCAGATTTTCAATGTTGCCATTTTTTTATGCCTTCTCATGAACAATACAGTCATCATTTTCCATATCCTGCCCAAAATATGTTTTCATCCCTGTGTTGCCAAATGGCATAACTGCTGTGCAAAACCACCTTACAGCTAACAAACTGATTGTGTCGCTTTTTTTGAGGTGGGCTCACGAAAAGCCCATGTTGAAAATTTGCAGTGAAAATACCAACACACGCCTATGGTGTTAGGGTTTCCAACTGTAGCACCCCACCCTGTAGAGACTGACAGGCGTCAGGGGTGTGACTTGGGATCATCAGTTATAATGCTCATGCCATTCCACCCCCACCCCCACTCTGCAGCCAGTGACAGGCATCATGGTGCGCCTTGCACTGTTTGGCCACAAAGTTCACCCCATTCTCCTATACTGCACCCACCTCAGCATATTTCCTTATGGAATGGGATAAGTATAATGCCCAAAGACACCAAAGCACACCACGACACTTGTCAGTGTCTACAGGGTAGGGTGAGGTACAATGGCATGAGTGTTATAGCTGACTACCCTAAGGCACACACCAATGCCTGTTGGCCTCTACAGGGTTGGGGTAGGGTTGGCGTCACTTCAATACTTCACTGCCATTCATATTATGCGTCTCTAACTCTGGCACTACCAATGCCAATGCCAACGAGACATTTTATATCAATTTAAAACCAGGGTCAAAAATGCTTTTACCAACAAAAGACAACACCAGAGGTAGCTCTCAAAACAACTTTATTGAAGAGCAACTGGAAAAAAAGACTGTATAGAAGCAGCATAACATACTGTGGTCTTGTCTGTCACCATTTGCTGATAGAAATCTGAGAGATTTTGGAGCTGAACTTAAAAAAAAAACATAAAGTGGTGTACCTGGGCTTCTCAAAGTATGTAATATGTAGTGTATGTACTTGTGGCCACCTTTTAAATTCATTTATATTGACTGAAGTGGCTATTTTTAAATTCATGCACTAGGTACTTAATACACTAGCACAACCATTTCATTGAATGACCCATATAAAGGGTCTATGTATCAGGGTAGGGTGGTGGAATGCCCCATGTAAGTGGCTTTATGTATCGGGGTAGGGTGATGGAATGACCCATGTAAGAGGCTGCATATATCAGGGTAGGGTGGTGGAATGACTCATCTAAGAAACTCTATGTATCAGGGTAGGGTGGCTGGAAGTGATCGGCTTCACTTCACACTCCTCGCACCCAAAGCTTGTGCTTGGTCTCTCTGATACCATAACAAACACCCCTTGAAGGCCCTTTTATGATATGTATAAATACCTGGAATGTTTAGAAATAAACACCCCAAATTGCCCCAAAAATGTCATTATTTAAGCTTATAGGGAAAGGGGAACTTGTTTAACCAGGAAAGGCACGCTAAGCCAAAGCTTGTTTCTAGGTGCAACCTAGGAGCACAAGGAAGTTAAGTGACTTGCTCAGGATCACACAATATGCAAGTGGGAGCTGATGGGATTCAAACCCAGGTCTCCAGGTTTGCAGCTCAGAGCCCTAAACCTCAGTGTTATACTTATACACACACCTTGCAAATCACTTGCAATCTGTTAAAATATATTTGCTTAATGAAAGGAAACTAGTAAGGCAAGGTCAAGTAAAATTATCTGGCACCTTTTGAATATTCAGTGTACCCCACAGGGTACAAACTGCACATAAAAACAACCAGAGAAAACTGACATATAAATGTGCTGCATGAGAATACATACAGTAGATGCCTGTTCAAACATAATCATTTTTTAAGCCTTTCCTAAAACAGCAGTTTATGTTACTCAGACTCCTCCCTCCCAAAGATTGCCTTTTTTGATACAGTAAATGAGTGTTTTGGCCCCATCACATAGAAACACAGAAACATTGAAGTTGACAGCAGATAAGGACCGTGAGGCCCACCTAGTCTGCCCATCTGTCTATCAGTTTCAAAAACCAAGGACCCTAGTTTGTCTGTGGTTTATCCTTTCTTCCCTTTTGCTAGGGTCCCTTTTTTTTATCCCATGCATTTTTGTATTTCTTAACCATTTTTTCCCCCACAACCTCCTTCGGGAGGCTGTTCTAAGCATCCACTACTCTTTCTGTAAAAAAGGGTATCGCATCGTATGGGCGAAGCAAATTGAGTCACTCAAATATGAGTGACTCCATTTGCATGCCTGACGGAATATCTACTGTGAGAGCTTCGTGAGGGGAGGGAATAGCGAGTGTACACGGTTGGAACATCGAGGGTGAATGATGAGGAAGGGTACAGTCATGTTGGTTAAACATGGAAATGAAGCCTGCTGCTGCCAAGCCAGTTGCCTGGAATGGTGGATACAGCCACCACTTGGAATGCCGATGGTCCCAGGTGTGGGATTGCCCGAAGGTATACGTTTTTGTGACTTGCAATGGCAGTTAGTTTTTTTTGTTTTGCGCCCCCTGGTTCCCAGACTGTAGTGCCCCAGCTGTGGTAGCCCTTCCCCCATGTATCTCCCTTCCCTCCAGAGTCTGCCCCCTTCCGGAGTTGATTATATTAATATATTAATATAGGGGGTGCGGGGGGCTTGCCTCTCACAAAGGTGGATGTGGGAGGCATAGCCTGTCGCATTAAATGTTAGTTTATGTTGTCTTGGTAGTGTGTTGTGTAGTGCCGTCCCTGTAATGGGACTTGCTGTGGTGGCTGTGTAGCATATTTTCGATTTGGTGAAATGTACTCACTGTTATGCCAGTCACCTTTCCGTTTTTGGCGTTATGACATGGAACTGTAAAAAAGTACTTCCTTACATTGCCCCTGAGCCTACCTCACTCTAGCTTCATCTCATGCCCCTTGTTCTTGTACATCTTTTTTCCTGAAAAATGTTACCCTTTTGTACTGTACCCTGTTTATACCCCAGAGGTACTTGAATGTTTCAGTCATATTCCACTCTCTCCTCTCCCCCAGGGAGTACATATTGAGTTATCTCAGCCTGTCCTCATAGGGCTTCTCATGCAGACCCTGCACCATCTTGGTAACCCTCCTCTGGATTGCCTCCAGTTTGTCTATTACTTTCCGGAGATGTGGTCTCCAGAACTGGACACAACACTCCAGCTGAGGTCTCACCAGTGATCTGTACAGTGGCATAACCACTTCCTTTTTTCTGCTGGTGAAACCTCTCCCTACGCACCCCAGCATCCCATTGGCTTTCCCCTTATGAAATTAAATAAACGTTTTGGCCCCCTTATTAATTCACTTATTTAAGTAGTCAGTAAGGGAATGTCTCATCTCCCTTACTGTGTCACACTTATGAAAGTCAAAAAAAAACTTACATAAAAGTTTTTTTTTTCACCTAAGTACTTTCAGTGGATCCAAACAAAAGATGCCTCTTGCCAGCATCCAAATAAAACTAGCAGTGCTGCAGCTAAAAAAAATGTAAACACCCATGGTTTTCAACATTTGAATTTAAATAAAAAGTTTTTATTTGTCATTATGCCTTTGACAGTGTTGACACTTACAGTAAACAGGACCATCAGTTGGGGGCTGTGGTTGTCATTTATACACAGCAGCACCAACGTCTAGCGTATGTGCAAGCAACCACATTAAAGCCACTTTATCTTTTTTTGTGGTAGTAAATATCATCACAACAGTTAACACTCATAAAACAGAGGCTTTGGAATGGCACGTCAGTCAGCAAAATGTACTCAAACTGTCTGTGAGAACAAAATAAACCACCCTGCTCCATGGGCAACAGTGGCAGCCAACCAATACATGACACAGCTTCTAGTGGAGAGTCCAGAAAATTCAGTAATGGGGCAGAGACATCACTCAGCCTTTCTTATACTGAGGCCAGCATCCCCTGGAGAAACCCCAGTCTGCTCCAGAAGTATTTGTTAACCCTGTCTAACCCTTAATCAGTACTACCAACTGGTTAAAACAGCCTATTAGTTAACAGTGTCTTGCCAGCAGTTAGCACAATCCATTCATTAGTTAATGCTACCTACTAATTAATACTGTCCAACCTTTAGCTAATGTTGCCTACACTATTTAATAATTACAGTAGTTAACAGCCCTTTAGTTAACACAGTCTGTAAGTCAGCCTAGCTTAACACCTGGGCCCAATCATTAGGAAAGATAGTGTCCTGGCCTGGGGATGAAGGACCTACCAGTAACCACAAAGTGCCACCTGTGAAATGCTGCCAGGTATTTTGGCTTCACATATAGCCATCAATTCACCAATACCGAAAGAACAGAGTGGTACAGGTGTGTGGATACCTGATGTTGTGTCACATTGATCTAAGGTGGACTGACAGAGGTAAACTTTGCTCTAACTAGAGACACAGTGAAGTTTAATTCACTGGTGAAGGCAAATTTTATGGTGGCTATACCAGCTGTGTGAATTATTATTTGGGCTTAAAAACCCACTGAATTTAATAACAAACCTCCCACCTCCAACTGTGTTGTTATACCACCCCACCTCACCGGACATTTTTTCATAAATCCCCCCTGTCCCCCCACTAGTACCCTCCTCCCCCTCCTCTCTAATGAATTTCAGCTTGAAGATGTACAAGTTGTATGAAGCAATCACATAATGGGATACACCCCCACACACACACACTGTGTGCCAGACACATTCTCTGCATTTTATTTATTTTTTATTTCTGAAAATTAGTGTTTTTTTGGTTTTTTTAACTCTCCTTTTGCACCTCCTGCCACTGATCTCACTCCAACATGGTCGCTCAGTTGTTGGCTCTACCCATTCACCTGACGCTACGGCCATCCATACTCATGGCTGGGGGGGCATCCTCCTCCTGCACAGCTCACCTTAACCCCACAGCTTGCCCTTAACCATTCTACTCTGAGTCCCCTGACAGAGGACCACCCACTCCTACTGGTGCTCTATCTATAGTGCTGGTGGGCTCACTTGTAGTGCAGGGGAGGAACCAGAGTGAACATTGTGACACCTGTCATTGGACGTGGGGCTGCAACCCCTGGATCCGTCTTCACCTATCAGTGGGGGGGAGTCCTTAGGTGTTCCCAGTGGCAGGGACATGCAGTGACATCTGGCACAGTGCAGGCACTCTCCCACATCTGCCTGCAGGACATCTGCCACTGCCATCATACCTCACTGAAAAGTGCACTGCACAGCTGAGCCCCCAGTCTCCACTAGCGGCAGCCAAAGTATGCACTGCTGGTACACCCTTCCCGGGAAAGGAGAGCTGCGTACCAGCAGCTCAATCCAAGTCCATGCCTCCCCCCCTGCTGACTCTTCATGACCCGAGTCTGCTCCTGAACCAGGGTCATCGGCGTGGTGCAAGGTGTGGCTTCTAGCTCCTCAACACTCAGTGCCACCGGTCCTGAAGAAAATTAGTGTTTTGATGTCACCATTGCTATGCCTCATGGCTTATGCTTAGCGAGACACATTTTAACAAAAACAATGTTTTTTTAATGTTAATGTTAAAAGGGACAGGGGTCTCTCAAGCCTAAGGACCCTTGCGCTACTCCACCTGAGACATGGAGACAACTTGGACCCTAGCGGACAGCTAAGTTCTCTGTGTTCAGATTACTGTTTTGCCCTGCTGAACTGAGAATTTTCCTATCCCTGGTTTTAATTCATAAAAGAAATATACACAAAAACTTCTGGCCTAGGCTTAGGAAACTGCCTTATTGCAGCCTTATTTTGGAATGCCATTTCTGAAAAGGTACCTGAAATGCAGAGGGAACAAGCAGACACATCATTTCAAACAGTGAGTTTGTTGTACCAGCTCAGCTGCAAGCAAGGAACTTTTAGTTCCAGTGTAATTCAATACAGTTCCGTTTCAGAGGGGGAGGAGCTACCCTCTACACCCACAAAGGCACCAAAAAAAACAGAGAAAATTCAGATCAAGCACAGCTTGGTCCTGTCTGGCCAGCACTGGGCAAAAAGATGGAAAGCAGATAGTCTAATTAGGAAAGCACAAATGCAAAATGCTGTTTCAGTATGGTTTGTCAATGGAACTGCTTATACAAAGCAGAAGTACTAATAATATTCCAGAATTTATTTCCCATCTTCAGTGTCATGGCAGATGCCTTGCTGGGACAAAACCACTTACCAACCAACTTCCTCCTTCTAGTGACTAGGGGCTTCTGACCCTGTTACACACTGCCAAACCCTTTACTAACAAGGGGTGTGATGGGAGCGTTCAACAGCAATATAGCAAAAATAAGTTAAAGGAGTACTACACCCTCATATCTTGTATACGTTTATTGGTCTGGTTGGAGGGCCTCTTATGGCAACAGCAGTGTTGCCTTGTGCATTCTAATGACCAGAGGACTACAAATCGAAGGTGAACATTCTGTGATCTTAAAGACGCAAGAAGTGACACTCTTACAGCCATAGGAGGCCCTACAAAATTATTATAGATTGCTGACTTTATTAAGCAAAAATAATTGATTTAATAAAGTTTGCAGCACAAGTGGTCACTGAGATGCCCGTTACAGTGCTCAGCATGCGAGGTACTCTTACAGCAATAAGTACCTCACGTGCAATTGAAGGAAGCCCTGTGATTGGTCTGGGATGTTCCTGCGATCTATAATAAATTTGACCTGTTTCTATGTCAACACAGAATTCTTTTTGTGTAGCTGTTAGGGATATATGTGCTTGCCTTAGTTTATTTTCACTGTTCATGCTAGTTCCTTTAACTATCCTGGGGGTGTCCATTTTCTGGTTGTTAAGGTGTGGCAATGCACCATGAGCTTCAATACAACATTATTGAAGCGCATGGTGCATGACCGCAACTTTACAGATAATGGAGCCCCACTAGCATCTGACAGACTTCGGGGTCACAGATGTTTTGTAATTAAAATAAAGTATGTTGCAGCGTGAGACAATGCCGCAACATACTTAAAAGGCTTAGCCGGAGGGTAAGCCTTGCAGGGGCAGGAGCCTGGAATAAAGAGAGCTTTCCTTTAAATTGTATACATTTTGTGTGTGTCCAGAGAGTTTTTTTTTCAGGTTTTGTGTACTTTCAGCATGGAGATACATGGTGTAAATGGTTGCTGTGACCTCATGTTCTCATATACAAATGCATCTCTCATGGGCAATGAGATTTCAACTTCCATAATATGGAGACCTCCAGGATACTTACAGGGGACTAGCATGAATGGTGAAAATAAGCTAAAGCAAAATCACCTTTCAGGACTGAGTTATTGAACAACAGTGCCACTGTTCATGAGGGGGGGCTCTCAAAAAGCCTGTTGCAAATTTGGTAAAAAAAATCCCCAAAATGGCTGTTTTATGAGCGTACATTGTGCTGTTTCCATGCACACTCGTAACTTCGTGAATTTGTAATATTTTCACTCCAGATTTTCAAAATTGCCATTTTTCCACACATCCTGATGAACAGTACTGCTGTCATTTTACATATCCTGACCGAAATGTGTTTTCGCACATCCAGCGCAGAATAGGGCAGTCGCTCTGCGAAATCAGTTTTCAGGACAGTTTGAGGAAATGATGGTGACACTGTTCATGAGCAGAGGTCCTGAAATGCCTATGTTGAAAATTTGGTGCTGAAAGTCTATAAAATGAATGTGTTACAAGCGTGCATTGTGTAGTTTCCACGCACCCTTGTAACTTCAGCAAATTTGCAATATTTCCATGCCAGATTTTCAACACTGGCATTTTTTCACACCTCCTTATGAACAGTACAGCTGTCATTTTTCACATCCTGCCCAAAATGTGTTTCTGCACCTGTGGTGCACGATGGTGTGGTCACTGTGGGAAATCAACTTTTGGGACAGATTAGCAAAATCACAGTACCACTGTTCATGAGGGGAGGTCCCAAAATGCCTATGTTAAAAATCTGCCTAACAAACTCCCCAAATTAATTGGGTTACAGACGTGTGTTGCACGGCTTCTATGCATGCTCATGACTTCATCAATTTTTCATATTTTCACTCAAGATTTTCAATGTTTCCATTTTTTTAAGCCTCCTCATGAACAATACAGTTGTCGTTTTCCACATCCTGCCCAAAATGTGTTTTCATCCCTGTGTCACCAAATGACATAACCGCTTTGCAAAACCACCTTTCAGCTAACAAACTGATTGTGCCGCTTTTCATGAGGTGGGCTCACAAAAAGCCCATGTTGAAAATTTGGAGTGAAAATACCAACACATGCCTATGGTGTTAGAGTTTCCAGCTGTAGCACCCCACCCTGTAGAGATTGACAGGCATCAGGGGTGTGACTTGGGATCATCAGCTGTAATGTTCATGCCATTCCGCCCCCACCCCCACTCTGCAGCCAGTGACAGGCATTGTGGTGTGCCTTGCAATGTTTGGCCACAAAGTTCACCCTATTCTCCCATACTGTACCCACCTCAACATATTTCCTTATGGAATGGAGTAAGTATAATGCCCAAAGACCCCAAAGCACACCCCGACACTTGTCAGTGTCTACAGGGTAGGGTGAGGTACAATGGCATGAGCGTTATGGCTGACTACCCAAAGGCACACCCCAATGCCTGTCAGTGTCTACAGGGTGGGGGTGGGGTTGGTGTCACTTCAATACTTCACTGCCATTCCTATTATGCATCTCTAACTCCAGCACTACCAATGCCAATGCCAGCAAGACAACATTCAGCATTGACAAATGCTTGTCTCACTTGGGGCACTTACTGTATACAGTGTTGTGTTCTGGCTATGGTGCATGCCTTTAGCAGTGTGTTAAGAAATACTTGTGACTTTTCTGAACAGTTTCTCATGTGATTATTCTTCATTGGGACTTTTCATGACATTTAAACAGCAGCAGGCACCAGCAGGCCATTTTCTCACTTGGGACACTTACTGTATGCAGTGTTCTGGCTATGGTGCATGCTTTTAGCAGTGTGTCAAGAAATACTTGTGATTTGTCTGAGCAGTTTCTCATGTGATTATTCTTCATTGGGAATTTTCATGTTTTTTTATTTTTTGTTAATGGGGGATTGTAATTGTATGTGATGGTAGTGTATTTTGATTATAGTTGTGGGTGTGCTACAAAAACTTAACACAGTCAACAGTAACAAAAAAGTAATATAGCACAACAAGTAGAGCCGCAGTGCAATAATCAGGTGACAATTTTTACCTATACTTTCGTATTCCATTTTCAATTGGTACTTATCTACTGACTTGTCTATATGATACCCTTATTTCCACAGTTTACTGCTGCTGTATTCCTTTTTTTCACATCTGAAGTAATAAACAGAGCGTTACTTTTCATCTGGCTTGCAGCCAGTTTTCATCAGTATTGCCACCATTTTTTGTACATCTATTATTTAAAATAATTTCTGTTGTGACTAAAATGAACTAAAGTGCAATCCAGCAGGACACGTCCACCACCATGACCTTATGGAGCAGCAGGTGTTCAAAAACAGCTGGGCATTTGGATGAAAGCCAGATCTGAACAATATTAAAAGGAGCACTACTTTTATTAGTTCATATCTAAAAATAGGGAGTAAGTATGCTATAACCCACAACAGACAATGGGTACATCAGGGCATTAATGCATGCCCTGGGTGTGTTGTGAGGCAAGAGGGATTGTCCGAGTGACTTAAAGCATCTTAATGCCTCCAAGAATAAGGTGGTAAATAAGCTTTGCTTTCTAGGGCTTACAGTGAGCCAAACTGAATCATGGAAAACTCACCTAAAAAGTATTAAAAGCAAGTTGGAGGGTTTTTTTCCCAATTGTATCAGCATTCTCATATAAAGATGGGGGGTGAGCAGTCGATGGACTTCTAAGAGTGGCAAGAGCCAAAATCAAAAGCCAAATTCTCTACAGAACTGAACTATGGGGATGGGAACTAAAAGGGTCTATGTATTTTGGATTAAATAAATGTTATAAAAAGATTCTGGGACTCCCGAATAGTGCTCCTTCTGCTTTGGTCAGGACTGAGATTGGAGAGGTATCCATGGAGTGTGCCTAAGTGCAGAGACAAATAAACTACTGGATCAGGACCTTTAGGAGGCCCCCGACAGATTCCCATGATTGTGTCTGGAAGAGGCTATTCATTACTCTCACTCTAACAATATTTTCCCATGTATGAAGGTCCTGGAAGAACTCATTAAACCATATGGGCTTTTATATTTAGTCGCTGACTGTTTAAGGCTTCCTATTGACTTCATCAAAATAACAATAAATAACAAAATAAAGGATAATTTTGTCCAAAAAGATTTAGAAGCCTGTCAACTATCCAAAGCATGTCCATGGATGTCCAAAAATAAAAGGGAACACAAATTTGAAAGATACCTCCATATTCTACCCTCTCCTCTCCAGAGGACCCTTCTAACTAGATTTCATTTTGAGGTATTTGAGAGCAATAGGAAAACCGGATTATATATAAGGGAAAAAAATAAGTCTTATAGATGCAAATGTGGCTTGGATGAAGATAATGTAATGCACCTAGTGATCTTATGCCCTCTTTATGAGAAACATAGGACCTTTTGGTTGGGTAACATATTGAACTCTCAATCTTATCAACCAATGCAATTATTGATATACCTATTTACAACAGCTGACCTCGCAATATTAAGCTCCGTGGTCTCACTCCTCAAAATAATTGATCAAAGAAGACTCCATTTAACAGGATAACTTTGGACTGAAAACTAAAATGGACAATTATGGAGAACAACCCCTGATACAATATTTAATAAATCTTAACCAGATTTGTATGATGTCTATTTTATGACCTGACCATGAATGCTAGTAATTGCACTATCTGGTGCAATTCACCACATTTTATTTTTTTGTATAAACTAATTCTCTTTCTTGTTTTTTTTAAGAACAACCAGGTTTAAACTATTTTCATGGCCATTATTGAAATGGTTAATTTCTTGCTGTGAACCTTGTATTATCTAAATGTTTGTGTAACTTAGATTAATCACAAGACCACAATTACTTTTATGAATAAGCTGTTAGTATTTTAATGTGTAATAAGTCCATATCAAATACTGTATGTGGAATTCTTTTTACTATTTAAATGTTTTTAATGTTTTATTTATTCACTCATTTGTAATGGCAATTTTACTGATCAATAAACTTTAACTTGAACTTGACTTAAAGCATCTCGGAGGGAAGTGCATTAATACCCTGATATACCCATGGGCTGGAGTGGGTTATTACACTTATAAAATGGGCTACCTAACTAAAAAGCAAAAATAAAATACTTTTTACAATCAGCATGCCAACTGTTGGTGTACCTTAATGAACAGATGGACATTAATGAATGGACAGGTGACACTTTTTGCCCAATGACAAGTCATCACATTTGACCTTTCATTAATGACCGTTTTATAATGCAGAATCACACTAATTATGGAAGAAATGGTATCATACAAGTCAGTAGATAAGGGACAATTGAAAATAGAATAAAACAGTTTGCTATGTCAAAATTTTTAACATATTATTGCACTGCTGCTTTAACACACTACAACAGGAAGAAAACGTAACTGTAAAAAAAAATTAAGTATTTTGTCTGTATGTAAAAAGATTATTAAGTAGGAAAAGAAGGAAAGCGCAAGGCAGGATTTTTTTATGTTCTTTTCTTTTATAATTTTTGTGATTTTAACATTTTTTGGGGGGGAGAAAGTTAGAAAAAAATAAAGACCGAACACACAACACAAGTTAGAAAGAAAACAAAAAGACTACTGGGCCTGCTTCTGACTAATTAGCAGCTGGAGTATAGCCATTATTTGTACCTGATGACCCTCTGTTTGGTCCAACTGCTACTGCATTATGTCAACCACGTTACAGAGGTGGTTGAGCTCACTCCACAGTAGGCCAAGATCTGCCAGCGTGGCCGGGCTTTCGTCTGGGTAGTGCTTGCATGCAGGTGCAGAAGCCGCCACTTGTTCTCGCTCCCTTCTGCAGTGCTTCTCACACCATGCAGGCTGAGGCCATGCTGACACCTCTTGCACTGCAGGAGCATTTCCTGCTATTTCAGCCATCTTGGCCTCCCACTCTGTATGGTGGTGGATAGTCAGGTGAGTTCTCTAACACCTGTTCCCAGATGCATACCCTTCCGACCATACTGAACCAGCATGCCACAGATATTACATTTAACCACACTAGGGTCACCTGGCAGCGTGGTGACAAAATGCCACCCTGCCGAGCTGCATGGATGATCTGGCACAGGCAGTGGGCCAGCCCCAGATGTCATAGGCTGCTGTAAGAGTTGGGGGGATCAACTTGCTGCTGCTGTTGTTGTTCCTGTGGCTGCTGTTCTTGGCCAGCGGTAGGGGGGCAGTGCTAAGTACCACTGGTGCCGCTTGGCTGGGACCACTAACTCCACTGCCAGTGGACACAACATTTACTGGGAGGGAAGCACTGGATGGGAACAAGTTCACATGGTTGATGTGAACACCACCACCACCACCACACATCTTTAGGCCAAGATAACCACCATGAGTACCTGCAGGAAAACCACCTCTCTCCATTTGAAAAAAAAAATGAATACAAGTATTCAGAAGTAAACAAAAGAGAAAAAAGAGTAAAATCAGTACTCAGGAATATGATAACAAAGGGCACAAAACTCAAAAGCAGAAATATGGCAGTAAACAGAAACACTGAGTAAATATCTAACTAGCACAATGCAGACACTCTCAAAAAGCTCATTCTTTCTAACACAGGGCAAGGGAAAGTGAAACTAGTTCACTATCTTGCCTGATTAATTTCCTGCCTGCATCATGTGACCTGCAGACTGTCAGAAGTGTGATCTGTGGGCTGTTTCTTGCCAACTTCGTCTTCTCAAACTGTAACACGAAGTGAATGCGAAGTGTACAAAGTGAAGTCCATTAAGGGCGACTTCTGACTTTTTAATGGAAATTTCATGTACAGTAGTGTTACACGAATTCAAAGTTGCCCACTTCTGGTTAACTTCACAGGCAAATTTAAACTTTGTTGCATTTCTAATGGTGACCAAGGAGTCAAACCAAAGGTGAGCTGATTGCATTCTCGTTGTCTATCAGTGTTAATCTCCATTTAAAAGTACTGTAAGCTTAGGTCAGAATAGCTTCTCAGTAAAATGTATTACTCACCCACTCTGACACACACTGTGGGATTAAAGCAGTCTTAAAAGATACTTATTACAGGTCAAAAGCAGCTTTGCACACAGAACCTCTCTCCCTTCCAGAGAATGACTATAAAGAAACAGAAGGTCTTTAACACAGTATTACTAATTATTGTCAGCTACCTAATGCAAGTCAAAGAAAGCCATGAAACAATATAACAACCAAGATCTCTCCCAGATTCCTACTGCAGAAATAAGGCAGATCCCTCTCCCACCTACTGCATACTAAAGGCAGCCCTGCTCCTCCTATTATGGTAGCAAAGAAGTTCAGCACTGATGAATCCTCACAGCAGCTAAGGTTTACATCACTGATACACCCCACTATTGTGCCCTACAGCATACATACTGTAATTGTTAGGCTTTGACCACAATTCAGAGGGGCATCTGGTGACAGCCACCATGCCCCCTCTGAGCAGTACTTAAACTGTGCTCTCACCTAGCCTTTGCCTCCATACCTTTGACTCAAACCTTTTCAGAGGTACTAATGCTGTTTCTGGTATGTGCTTCAGTCCTGACTTCAGAGGTTTCTGTGTTCTTATGTTTCTGTACTGATGTACTCCATGTGGTCACCCTTCAGCCATTTACCTTTCACATCCATCAAAGCTTGTAATGATTCTCCTATCCCCTTGCTATGGGTATTCCTGATATCTAGCCATGAGGTTCAATGTATTCCTGCTGCCACTGAAGCATGATCCTGAAGGATGGGCCACCTTCAAGTAGGTATACTTTTCACCCTGTAGATTGACTTGGCTGCAACTCTGGGTGTCCTCCCCTTCTGTCCAGCATATTAAGGGTAGAGATCTCACCGCAGGGCCACTTATGCCATTTAGATTGACTCAGCGGCACCTTCTGGAGTTTTATTTATGGCTTCTGATTCCTGAGGTCAAGACCCTCTTCACAGAGGTCTCTTTGATCATGAAGATTGACTCAACAACACCTCCTGAAGCAATCTTCTTTGCATTTTCCAGTAAATCGCTTGGTCTCTTTGTTCCCCTTTTCCTTAGTTTCCATTCAAGGATAAGGTCTCATAGTGTGGAGGCTGGGTAACCTCTGTTCAGCATATGGTACTCTACTCCTTGCAGATGGGATTGCTCATTGAGAGGGGAGAAAGGCCCTTTAGCTTTATCTGAACACACAGCAGAACTCCACAGAATTATCCTATTAGATGCAGAAAGTAAGAGCCTTTCTTTAAGATATGTTCTCCTGTACTGGATGTCAAAATTGCAGCACACAAGCCATCACTAATTTCACCCTTATCCTGGGGGTATGGCACCCTAGGCCTTGGTTTCCCAGAGATTTCCTCTACAAGAGGTGAGGGGTTCTCCTCTCCTCCTTGCCAAAGGTCACAGTATTAATTTCCTGCTAAGTGTTTGAGCAGGCTATTTCTCTTTCGTTTCTTTTTTCTTTTATTCTGGCTAGGTCTGTCCACTCTTTTGGAAAAATGTATTATATGGACTTCTGGTTCCGGTGTCACCCTCAATGGTGACTTAAGCTCACTGCTGTCCCCATCAGGTCGCTAGGTATCTGGAATCCAGTGCCATCCAACAACGGGCCTCATTGAAACAGCAAGTGTTTCCTTCGTAGTTGCTTTTGGGGAATGGAGAAATCCAAAAGAAAGGACATGACCATGCCAGGCCGTACTGCTATGCAACAAACCATCTCAAGGCCTGCAAGCCTGGCCATGTCTCTCTCCTCCTTGCTAATGGCCTCAGCTGATGAAGAGGACTCCTGCTCCTATTCGAACTCTAATTCTACCTCCACATTCACTAAGTTGGATGGCAACAGAATGTTAAAAATCCTACATCGAACAGATGTGAGAATCTCTGGATTACAAACCAATTTCAAAAAATTGGAAGCACGGACGACCACAGTAAAGTCTCACCTGGACTTAGTACAAAATGAGCATATGGCCTATGGGCATTTTATAGCATATCTCCATCTGAGAGAGCAAAAACGTATCCATCAGGCAGAAGATGCTGAGGCATGGGCATGCAGACAAAATATTTGAATTGCTGGGATTGCAGAGGGGTCAGAGCAAGCTGATATGGTTGCATTTATTGATTCTTGGCTACATCAGGAATTCGCCATTCCTGAGGACTTCCCCTTAGAAATTGAATGAGCACATCAGACTTTGACCCCCCAACCAAAACATGGAGCCCCCCCCACAAGCTATTTTGGTCTGATTCTTAAAGTATACCTCCAAGGAGAGAGTTCTGGAACTTGCCTGGGAAAAGAAAAATCTCAATATTGATGGTCAACGAGTCTACATTGACCAAGAGTTCCCTCCACACAAGATGGTAAAAAGGAAAAGGTACTCACTGTAGTTAAGGCAGTCAGAGAGAAAGGCTTTAAGGCATACCTGAGATACACAGTGTGACTCTGGCTGCAAGACACAAAGGGGGTTCAGGTATTCAAATTCCTCCTGCAAGCTGTATCCAAACTGAACACTCTAAATATTACGGTTCCTGATGTCAGTGAGGTCCTGGCTGACCAAGAAATCAAGGAGAGGTTATGGCAGCTAGCCCAGGGGCGAGAAGATTAGGCAGGCAATGAGTAGACACACTACTCCCCCTCCATGCTGATACTATGAAATGGCTACTACCAAAACATCTGAATAAATGAAATACATGGATGGCTTAGCTTACTAGAGTTTGATTTTATCCCCCTCTGGTAGGGATGGAGGGAAGTTGGAACGCTCTGCTGAGTTTTTCAGTATTTCCATGTTGAGGCTGAAGCTGATGGCCCCAACAAGTGAACTAGGCCTGCAACTTCTTGTTAGAGGATCAGTTCTCTGGAGACTTGGATACTCGTGTGCTTCTTAGTTGGTCTTCCTTATTTCCTGTCCCCCATGCGCACAAATAATACCTGTGTGGTTAATGCTGGTGAACTGCTGAATTTCCAGCTGAGAACAGACTGGGACTAATCATGTGCAAGTACTTTTAATTCCTCTTTACCAACAACAATAGAGACAACTATGGCATTCAATTTAATAAGTGAGCATGGTGGATCGTGGTATGATCTAATTGAAGTGATTTAATTTTCTAGTGGGAAAGCTGTGTGAGGCAACATGGCACTAAAGGAGCAGGGATTTCTCTTTTGACCACTCACAAGGGAACTGGGACATTATTACCTGGCTGACCATATTAGGCACTGGAGTAATGCTTAAGTTTACTTTAATGTTCTCAGGTATTATTATTTGCACCATTATTTTATTGTATGATTCTGACCAGAGGCCCCTACTAGTATGATTATTTTAAGAGTTCAGTTTTACTGAGATGGCACGATTCCTAAAAGGCACAAGTTTATGATTATGGGTATTGAACCTGGTGGGGTGGGACTGGGATTATGCTGCCTGAACCATGCCAAAGCCTAGAGGAGGAGGGTTAGTGGCCCACCATAGGTTGAGGCTTCTCTGTTGGCACTTAGGTGCTTTACTCCTTTCTCTTTCACAGTTTGCGAGAAACCTCCATGTATTGGGTCCCTGGCAATTGGGGGGGAATCACACATGGGGTTCTGTGACACAGTTGGTTTCATCTGGGGACACACATATGTGCCCTAGGCAAGGTTTTACTAGTTCAATTGTTATCCCTGTAGTTCTAAGCAGGGTAAATTTTAGGTTGTTATTAAGTCTCTTGCATTTTTCTAACTATGTCTTCCTACTTTCTATAGGCCTGGGGAAAACATTGGGGGTCGGATATGGTGGGGAGGGATTGCTTAACAGTAGAAATCATAATCACAGTGGGTACTCTTAATATCTGTACATTGATTGTAAAGGATATAAATAATGTTGTAAAGTGGACTAAGATTCTACAGGAGCTTCAGAGGGTAGGCTCTGAGATAGGATGTTTGCAGGAAACCAAATTGTCACATAAAGAACATGAGAAATTGCATCGTGTGTGGGTAGGGGCAGTGTATGTGGACTCCCACCCTACCTTGACCAGAGCAGGTACTGCAATCTTGGTTATGAGAGGGTTGCCTTTCAGGGTTAGAGGGGTGCAAACAGAAAGTATGGGCAGATGGGTTATCCTCTCAGGAGAACTCAGATGGAAACCTCTCAATATTGTTTTAGTCTTTGTGCCCACTCCTTCCTCAGGGCATTCTTCACCGCTTTGTTTGATTGTATAGCCTTGTTACACCTTGCGGAGCTGTGCCTGCTAGGTGCTTGGAATGTGGTGGAAAATTAGAGGCTGGACAAGGATCCATCAGGGCATGGGGGGGCATTGGTACCTCCAGACACCTCCACACCCTAGTTGAGGAGAGGGGGGTTCTAGATGTATGGAGATGGCTGCATCCCAGTACCCAGGATTACACTTTTTATGCCCCAGTGTCACAGTCTTACTCTAGACTAGATAGTATATATACCTGGAAAACGGGGGTACATTACTTTACATCGGTAACCATCAGACCACTCTTTCTCAGATCACTCTATGGTTCAGGCACAGGTCCGTTGGGACTGTGAGGGTGGTCAGGGTGGATGGAGATATGATCCGGGATTGTGGGAGAGGAAGTCTTCTGACAGGATATGAAGGATGTCATAGCACATTATGCTCGGGAAAATAGAGACACTGACACAGCCTTAAATATATCTTAGATGGGTTGAAGGCTGTACTTAGGGGAAGGTTTATTAGTTATTCAGCTTACCGGAACAAACAACATAAAGCAAAAATAACCAAAAGCATAGAAGAAATATCCTCCCTTGAGGTGCAGCACAAGGCATCCCGGGATGCAAAGGTCATGCCCACATTGAATAAAGCTAAGGACTCCCTGAATCAACTGCTTACTCGCAGGGCATTAAATTCTCTGATATTCACCAATCAGAGATATTATGAGGGAGCAGGAAAACCACTGGCTCTTAGGCTCAAGAAACAGCAGATGGAGAGATATATTACAAAAATTAACTCAGTGTCAAACCCCCCTAATTTGCTCACCAAACCTAAAGATATGGCACAGGAATTTGTGATGTACTATGCTACTCTGTACAAAGAACAATGGAGTGTGGGTCATGCCCAAAATATAACTCGATTCCTAAAATGGGTAGACCTCCCCACTTTAACAGAAGACCAGAGTAAGGCTCTAGAATGCACCTTTACAGAAGCTGAATTACTAATGGTGATTAAATCCTTGCCAACCGGGAAATCCCATGGGCCAGATGGTTTCTCCATGGAGTTTTGCAAACAATTTGCATCAGAGACTACACTCTTACTGACCAAGGTTTGTAATGCCACCCATGAACTTGGTGCTCCCCCAGACACCTGGAATGAGGCCTATATTTCTTTGGTCCCTAAAAAAGGGAAAAATCGGGCAAACTGCGGAGGGTACTGTCCTATCTCCCTCAAGATGCTAAGATTTTCACCAAATTGATTAGTAACAGATTACAAACCATTAAGAGCATGCGAACATACACAATTTGCCAGCAGATAAAGACCTAGAGGTCTATCAAGTCTGCTCGAATGTGCAGCTAGCACCCATTATTCTGCAGCTGCCGCTCCCTTTCACCCTTCCCCTCCATTGACCCCACCCTTTGTCAAGTTCCATCCCTTTTTGAAGCAGTCCACTACTGTACTGGATACCACCTCTACAGGTAATGCATTCCACCCAGCTACCACCCTCTCTGTAAAAAACTGTCTCATCATCTCCCTCTTGAACCTTCCTCCCTCCAGTCTCATATCATGGCCCCTGGTGTCCCTCCCCTCCGTTACTTTGAACAACCCTTCTGTACCTGTCTTGTTTATTCCTTTCATGTATTTAAAGGTTTCAGTCATGTCCCCCCATCCCTCCTCTCCTCCAGCGAGTACATGTTCAACTTCCTCAGTCTCCTCTTGTATGATAAGTCCCCTAGCCCCTTGATCATCTTTGTCACCCTGCGCTGCACCCCCTCCAGTAACTTAATGTCCTTCTTCAGATACTGGCATCAGTACTACACACAGTACTCCAGGTGTGGACTAACTAATGACCTATACAGTGGCAGAATCACCTCCTCCCTCCTGGAGGATATACCCCTTGCAATGCAACCCAGAATTTTGTTGGCCTTTGCAGCTGCCTTCCTACATTGTGCCGAGTTGTTCATTGACCCTATAATGAGCACCCCCAGATCCTTCTCCTCTGTCTCGGCTAGCTGCACTCCCCCCAACTGGTAACTCCTCTTTGGGTTCTTCACCCCAAAATGCAGCACCTTGCACTTTTTGGCATTAATCTCCAGTTGTCAGGTGTCTGACCAGGTTTCAAGCTTTGCCAGATCATCCTGCAACCACTGCCATCTCCCTAGGTCATCCACCACCGCTCCCATCTTGGTATCATCAGCAAACAGACTGACCTTGCTCTTGATGTCCAGTGATATGTCTGCAATGAATACCCCAAACAACACTGGTCCCAACATCGAGCCCTGTGGAACACCACTCGTCACTACCCTAGGGTGTGAGAGCTCCCCACCCACCACCACCTTCTGTTGCCTTCCCTGAAGCCAGTTCCCTACCCATCTCACCAGCTTTTTCACCCACCCCTGTGCCTTCTAACTTACTTCCCAGTCTTCCATGCAGCACAGAGTCGAATGCCTTACTGAAGTTCAGATATAGGACATCCACTGCATGGCCCCTGTCCAGTTGCCTAGTTACCCAGTCATAGAACTCCACCAGGTTGGTTTGGCAGGATCTGCCACATAGGAAGCCATGCTGTCTGCTGTCTTGTAGTCCTCTGGCCTCCAGGAGGGCCACCAGCCTCTCCTTTAGGATAGTTTCCATCATCTTACCCACAATGGGTGTGAGGCTCACCAGTCTGTAGTTCCCCGGTTTTATCCTTGGGACCACTCTTGTGGAGGGACACCGCATGATTCATCCTCCAATCCTGAGGTACACACCCTGAGTGTAGTAAGGCATTAAATAAGTCTGTCAAAGGTCCTGCAAGGATCTCTGCCAGCTCTTTCAGTACCCTGGGGTGGATGCCATCTGGGCCTGGTGCCTTATCCACCCTCAGTGCCTTCAAACCTTCCCGAACTCTGCCCTCCATGATTACCCCATCTGTCACCCTCCCATTTCTGCCATTCCTCCCCCCCTTGGGTATCACCCTCCTCTTCCCCTTAGTAAATACCGAGCAGAAGTAATCATTTGGCACTTCTGCCTTATCGCACCCTGCTTCCACCCAACCCCCCTCCTTCCTAATCCTTACTATGTGATCCTTATAGCTCCTTTTCTCCCTGATTTACCTAAAGAATCCTCCCCCCCTTCTTAATGCATTGTACCAGTCTGAGCTCCTTAGATGCCCTGGCTCCCCTTACTGCCTGTGTCACCTCCTTCAATTCCATCAGGTACTCCTCCCTGTCCTCCCCCTCCCTATTTTCTTGTATATCCTAAAGTCAGCTTTTTTCATCCTTACCTTTTCCATGACCTCTTTGCTCAATCAGCTTGGTTTCTTAGCCCTAGCCTTCTTGCTCTGGGCCTTGCAGCAGGTTTTGGTTGCCTCCACTATTCCCAGCTTTATGAGCTCCCACCTCTGGTTAGTGCCCATACTAGGTTGAATTCTGGCCAGGTACTCTTTTACCACTTCCCCCATCCTCCCAAAGTTGGCCCTCCTGAAGTCCAGCACTCTTTGGCCAGATTCCCTCCTTCCTTACCCATATTCAGTGTGAGCCATACTGAGTGGTGGTCACTCCCTGACAGTGGTTCTTCCACCATAAGTTCTCTCACAAACTCCCATTTGCCAGGACAAGGTCAAGAGTATACCCTAACCTGGTTGATTCACTGACCATTTGCAGCAGGAAGCTGTCCTGGAAGGCATCCAGCAGTACCTTCTCCCTTCTGTTCCTGGTTGTTGGGGAACTCCAGTCAAATCCTGGCATGTTGAAGTCCCCCACAATCACTGCAGGTCTTCCTGATCTGTCCCGCTAGTTCTCTGTCTAACTTCAATGTCTGAGAGGGCGGCCTGTACACCACTCCCATTCTGTGAATCCTATTATTGGAATCCTGGATTTGCATCCAAAGTGACTCTGTACTACCCTCCTCCTCTTCCTCCCTTACACACTTCAGTCCTTCCTTCACATATAGTGCCACCCCCTCCTTTCCCAATTACCCTGTCCCTATGAAATAACCTGTACCCTGGTACAGACAGGTCCCAGTCATCGTATTGGGTGGCTCATGTTTCTGTGATGGCTGCAATGCATTATCCCTATGTTGATCCACCCTGATCAAACCGGCTTTATTCTGGGACGCCATATACATGATAATATCCGTCTCCTTCTCAACACCATTTCAGTTGCTGCTCACCTTCCCCAGATATACTTAATGCAGTTATTGCACTAGACGCAGAAAACGCCTTTGATAGATTAGATTGGCTTTATTTAAAATGTACTCTTAATATATTTGGGTTTGGGACAAAATTTATGGACTGGATGCCAAATATATACAGTAGTCCAAAAGCTAAGGTAAAAGTTAATAGGGTGGTGTCAGATTCCTTTGTAATTGAGAGGGGTACCAGGTAGGGTTGCCCGCTCTTTCCCGTCCTCTTTTCCGTAAGTATGGAGCCATTTGCAGCTTTGATTCAACAGTCATCGGACTACAGGGGGATTAGGGTACGGAGCACAGAGGTGTGGATCTCCATGTATGCAGATGATACACTCCTCTATATCTCTGACTTAGACCATACTTTTCCCCTACTGGAGAACATGCTTAGGGATTTGGGGGAGATTTTGGATTTTAAAGTAAATGATACAAAGACTGAGATGTTCCTTGTGTGGTTGGAAGGCTCCCCTTGCCCCCCCCCCTTTGTATTTCAACTACAAAGACAGCTTTTGATATCTTGGCATTCACATACTGAGGGATATCTCCAGACTATGCAAAGTAAATTATGGTCACATTTTGCAAAAAGTGCAGGAAGGTTATCATCGATGGAATTTGCTTCCACTTTCTCTCTTGGGTAGACTGGAGTGCATCCGCATGAATGTCCTCCCGAGATTTCTTTTTCTTTTCTCTGCCCTCCCTCTGGGGCATAATGAAGGGTTGTCCAGAGTTTCCTTTAAAAATCCCTTGTCGGTGGTTGTCAAGCAGGTTTAGCTGGCTGTTTCCAAGAGACTGAAGGTGCCCCTGCAAATAGGACCTTCCACTCCCCTGGGGACATGTTTGGTTTTCACCCCCCTTCATTTAGATATAGGTTTTACTAGATGGTTACGACGGGGTGTAATTAGAGTGGAACACTTACTGGTTGGTGGCGTAATAGAATCTTTTACACAGTTATGTGAAGAATACAATCTGCCCAGACAAGATTTCTTTAGATTTTTACAAATTCAACATTACCTACTCAGGAAAGGGGTGGGTGTCCAGGGAGCAGTGGGTGTGGACCCACAGCTGGATTCATTACAATCCATCCTCACACAGGTAGGAGAGAAGGGACTAATCTTCAGATTAGTACAGGGCTTGGAGACACAAGATTCCCCCGTCCCTCAAATCTCACTGTGAAATGGGAAAAGGAGGCCAATATTGCATTGCAGGAGCAGGATTGGTCAAGGATCTGGGCGGGGTGCACACCACCTCGGCTACTTTGTGGCTGAGAGAATTTTGATGGAAGGTGGCCTCTAGATTTTTTCTTATCCCCACGATTACACAGTCTATCAGGATGTCCAACACTAATCTATGTTGGAGACACTGTGGAGAGATTGGATCTCACATACACATCTTTTGGAATTGCGTTAAAGTAAAACCCTATTGGGACCATATGCACCTGGTTTTTAACCAGATTTTTGACCTCCAGTTCACGGCCTTAACAGAAGCCTGGTTATTTGGTTTTGTATCCAAAGCTACACTGACCAAATCCCAAGCCCTGTTGCATCACATGCTGTTAGCAGCTGCTCTTAAAGCTATTACAAGATGCTGACTCTCTCCTACCATTCCTACAGAGAAACTATGGTACTCTATCTCTTTAAAGATACTAATGATGGAAAATATCACAGCAAAATTGAGGACAAGTTTAGATAGATTTAAGGCTAGATGGTTGCCCTTTCTACATTTTAAAGCCTGTAAGGAACAAAAAGACATTCTACAGGTTTTAGCAGAATTAACTTGCTCAGATACTCAAAATCATGGGTGGTCCCTGGCTGGCCCTGATCCCTGCCCAGATTCACTCATGCATTCTTTTCTCTTTCTTTTTTCTCTTTTACTCTTTACCTTGCTCTCCATCTATTTTTTCTTCTTCTCTCTCTTATTCTATTTATTTAATCTGCGACATATAGATTTTTACTAAAATGGAACCATGTTTTACTGGCTCATTTATTTTGGGCACCGATGTGCATTTAAAAATGTGGAAGGTCTAGCATATCATTTGACCTCAGAATTACCTAATGCTATTGATCTAGTTGGAATAGAATTGCATGGTCAGATTATCATGTACGGTACTACACTGACTGTTCTGGAAGGCTTACACATGGATTTGTATATAGTACTATGGCACTGTTCAAAATAGAAAATCAATAAAATCTTATTCCCCCCCCCCCAAAATGTGTTATATTTGTCAATATTGTTCTTTTGGGTCATCTTCCCTAAGATGTGTTTTGTTTTGGGAACTGCTTCCTTGCAACACTTTAAGGGGTTGGAAACCTTTCCTGAGGTTTCCTGCATCTTTGCAGCACCCCAGCAGGGTGGTAGTCCCTGTAGTAGGGACAGAGGGGAGAGTAAGCCATAGTACAAACAAATTGTACAAGCAGTGACACACTATTTCCAACTATAGTACTTGCGTCCTTCTTGTTTAATCCTAACCATTCCTTTATAAGGAGTCTGATGACCCTTTGAATTGCAGAGCTTTGTCATTCTGAGTAGCAGTGGTTGTCACTTCCCATGCCTCCTCCCTCCCACTCCCCCTCCCCCGAGTAGCACATAAACCTGCCATGATGAAGCATCCCATGGATGCTCAGTTTTCATTGCCAACATCCTCCCGTCCTCCACTGGTGGCAGCTCTTTTTCCTTAGGGTTAGGCAGTCTTTCCCTAATGTGCTATTGGTCTCTTTCCTGTGATACATCAAGGGGATAAAACCCTTTCCTTGGAGTTCCTGTGTCTTTTTGGCACCCAACATCATGCGAGTCCCTGTAGTAGGGACAGTGAGGGCCCGATTTTCAAAGGGCTGAGAATGCTGAAAGCCTCAGTTGTGCTGAATATATGCACATGGGGCTTGTGTCATTCTCCCCGCCAGCGAACAGGATTTTCTATCCCATGCTCCGATTGAAGTGAGTTAGGCCAACTTTTCCTGGTCTTAATTGTGGAAATCTCAAGTATCCTTTTTGCTGTGCTTGCACCAAATGTTTGGCGCAAGCTGCCATAAATCGGGCAAAGTGTCACAACTGTGCCTGATGCACCACAGTCGGGCACAGTCGAGGGGGTGAGGTAAAGGTGTTTGATGCATCTGTGCAGAAAAACAGGTTTACCACAAGGCTTGATGCAAGCCCGGTGTGGCCCTTTGAAAATCAGGCCCAGAGAGTGTAAGACAAAGCACAAACAAGTTACATAAGCAGTCGAGTACCACTACTAACAACCTGAGTCCATCATATACAATCCTAACTTTAAGAGGTATGCGAAGTTTGGAAAATTTCAATTCTCAATAACTTTGCAAAGTCTCACAACGAAGTTATTCACATTTCCCAAAATCAAACTCTGAGGCAATGTCAACTTCACAAAGTTGGGAATTTATAACTTTAGAGGAAAAGTTCATCATAACTTCGCAAAATGGTTGAGTTCTTTAGTGCTGTTGCTGCACCATGTGACCGGCAGGTCACATAGATACACCTCAGCAGTAAACAGACCAGGGCTGGGATTCACAAAGCTTTGTGATGTAAACATAGTGTTTGTGCAGAGTTTACGTGGGACCACAATTCACTAAACGCCATTTAGCATGAGCAAAAGTGCTTAGCGTAAACGCAAAAAAATAATGGATGCATGATGCAAAGGGAGGGGAAAGGCCATGCATACAGGAGCAATGCTATACATGCAGTGTTAGCTCTGCATAATATTCATTGTGTGGCACGTTGCATGGTGCTAAATACTGCCTACAAAAAGGTCCTCTTAATCCAGCCAAAGCCCAAAGGTAGAGATAGGTACTGCAGACAGAAGCAAAATGATGGACATGACACCACAGCTTCTATTCATGGTGTGGAAGGCCCTCCAGGAGGTGCAGCAGCAACAGGGGCATCCTGAGCCTATCAATCATTGGCAGAGGTGCCCTGCTGCCCACAGACAGCACTGGTCAAGAGTCTCCTTTGAGACACTGTCCAATGACCAGCTGGTTGGCAGGTATCACCTCAACCTGGCCATGCTAAGGCAGCTGTGCAAATTCCTGGACAATGACCTGCACAGTACCACCCAGTGCAACCATGTCCTGATGGTGGAGGTGAAGGTAACTGCTGCTATGTGCCTTCAGGCAACAGGCACCTTCCAGGCCCCCATCATAGATACCACCAGAGTGTCACAGCTGTCCACCTCGTGCCTGCTGGCCCAACTTGTAGATGTTCTGCTGCCACATGCTAGTGAATTCATAGTATTGCCTACCACTGCAGTGGAGTGAACGGCAACAATGCAGCAGTCTCACCAGGTAGCATGCCTGCCATGAGTACATGGTGCAATAGACTGCACCCATTTGGCCATCTGCACACCACCTGGCCCAGAGTCAGAGGCCTACCTAAACAAGACAGAACACCACTACACAAACTGCCAAGTGGAGTGCGATGCCACAGGGTGCATAGCCAGCATGGTGGCGCGCTATCCTGGGAACACCTACAACTCCTTCATCTGGCACAATTCCATCCTGTGCCAGAGATTTAAAGGTGGCAATATACCCAGTGGACACCTTGCGGGTGAGTATGGTCTGTGGCCCAGTACAGCAGTCACCTATTGGGTACACAGGATTGCATCCCAGGGTGGGGGTGGGAAACCCAAGATGGTTCCAGAACTTGGGCGGATGCTAACTACCAAGATCCTGGCAAGGCTACAATACGTATGTGTCTGTGACAGGTGACACTGTGTGGTTGAGTATGCTGTGCAGGACAGTACAGCAATCCCCTGTGGAGTATATGGTTTTGCCTCCCAGGGTGTAGGGAGGGGAAGCAAACCCGAGATGGTTTCAATAACATGGGCTGAAGTTAAACTGCCAAGATCATGGCAAGGCTCACATATGTGTGTGTGTCTATTACAGGTAGCAGTGTGTATCCTCTGTGGTCCTGGCTCCTCACCCTTGTCATCCATCCCATGTCAGAGGAAGAGAAGAGATACAATGTGGCACACACCATCACATGTAACATCATTGAGCATGTCTTTGGCATGCTTAAAATGTGGTTCCATTGCCCGGACCACTCTGGTGGTGCCCTACAGTACACACCTCAGAAGGTCTATTGCATATTCCTTGCTTCTTGTATGCTACACAACATGGCACACATTCATGGAATAGGGCTGCTGGTCCAAGAGGAACAGACAACAACTGACACACAGCCTGAGTAACAGGAGATAGCACAGTGGCTACATCACAGAGATCTGAGCATGGCACAGTGGGCCCAGGAGCAAAGATGCAACATCATAAAACAGCTTGAAGCCAGCAGATGGTGAATAGAAATCACACACATTCTGGTGTGAACCATTAAAAGTTTATTGACAGTATATGCAAAATGAAAACCATACAACTGAACTGGTAAAGTACAAATGATTTGCAAGTGTACACAATGGCCTAGATATTCAAAGGAGTTGCACCTGGCACAACTGAGTTGTGCCAGCGCAACCTCAGAACTGTGCCCCAGGGCAATATTCAAAAGTGGAAATTTGCACAGCACAATTCCCGATGTGCCGGGCAGCAAAGTTAATGTATGCTACACATCTCTAGGGGGCATGCCCCTGCATATGCGGCACATCCTGATATTTTATTTATTTATTTAGCTTTTGTTGACAGGGTAAGTGCACTAGACAAATCCTGCCTATTTTCAGGCACGACCCAGGGGAAGGGGATACAGATGAATGCCAACTGACCTTGAACCAGATTAAGCTGTTGGTGGTACTTTTTTTAGTGAATGGAGGGAAATTTGGCCAGGACACCGGGGAAATTCCCTACTCTTTTCGATAAGTGCCATGGGATCTTTAACATCCACCTGAACTACCACCAACCCAGGCAGATGGGACCTCGGTTTAACGTCTCATCCGAAAGACAGCACCTCAGAAATGCAGCACCCCTCTCATGCTGCATTACAGTGTCAGTACTGGGATATTAACCCAAGTGCCAGATGTGGGAACTGAACCCACAGCCCTCTGATCTCCTGGCCTCAGAGGCGAGTGTGCTACCTACTGAGCCACTGACACTGCTAATATTCAGCCCGGGATGTGTGGTGCATCTGCTGGTTCACAAAGTTGTGCATTATTACAGTATGCACTGCACGCCCATTGGTCCACAGTGTGGACCAATGAGCTTACAGCAACTACTGTAAGCTGTCAGCTGACAGACAACCGTGGTGGTATGTGGGCAGGTATGCTGACCACTGATGAAGGGGAGCTGGGTGGGCTGTGGGTCATGTGGGTGGGGGTGGGGAACCACTGGCTCACCATGGACAGTCATGTTCATTATATGATGGTGATTGGGGATTCAGGCGGAGGGGATACCACTGGACCACCAGGATTATTGAATAATTATTTATATGGGTGATCGGGGTTACAGGCAGGGAGGGGGTAAACACTGGACCACCAGGGCTATTATATTGAATAAACTTTGGTGATCAGAGGTATGGGAGGGAGGGAGGGTACTACTGCGGTCCCTGGTACAGGGACCACATGATGTGCCGGATGCCAGGTGCATTTTGCTGGCTAGCCCTGCACAACACATACAAATGGAGCCATAATGTCATGCAAATGGCCCCATTTGTGCCTTGCATGCATAATGGCCCCATTTGCATATTGGTGTCTGAATATCAGGAATTTGTGCATAGCGTATCTGTGCTGTGCTGGTGCATTTCCCATTCCTGGTATTCAGACATGTGTGGGGGATGTGCCGGCACATTGTATTTGCAAGAACACATTAATTGATATATTCAGAAGTGATGCGTAAACCAGCCCTGTGGGCTGAGGGCTGAGGTGCTGGACTCCACACCTTGGTCCACGCCGGCGATCTGGGTTCAGGAATGAGCCCAGGTCATCGAGGGTTGGTAGGAGAGGATGAGGATCGAGCATCCGATGACAGTTCTCCTAGTCCTGGGGAAAAGAGGTGGTTGCATGCTGCTCTTTGGCGGTCCCTGGGAATTCCCGGAGGTACTACAGATGCGCGAGTGCTAAGCAGGGGGGGAACGGCAGACGTCCGCACGTTGTGTATGGATGCCATTGCACATCCATGCTCCCATAGGGGAAAAAGAATAGGTAAAAATGGCAGCATAGTCCACAGAAGCTTGATGGCCGAAGCTTCACTGGCTGACGATGCCTGAATAAGGCGTGTGCGGGTATTGGATCCTCGCCGGGCGCAGGGGCAGAGGGGGGCCCCTTTCAATGGTTGTAGCTGCATATGCCAGCTGGTCATGTCAGCTTCGGAGTCGGTGGTGAAGGAGGAGTGGTGGCTGGAAGAAAAAGGTAGGACTGTGGCTGCAAGGTGAGAAAAAAGAGATGTAAGAAAACAAAAGAAGAGATGCGCCATGGCACATCTCTTTTGAATATATCCCTTAGTTGCTGCAGTGAAATTCAGTTGCACAGTGCAACCACTTGTGCCATTGCCAGGCGCAGTTCGGAATCAGGCCACATATGTACAAAATGTGTCATTTAACCTGAGGTGTGATACATATCGATGTCACATCTAATATACAGTTAAACAGAATGAAAAACTATTCAGTGGACTACAACACAAATACCCCAGACAGACCTTACAATAGTACCCTAAAACCATATGGCATGGGACAGGTAAAAAACTAAATGAACAAAAATGTGTACAGTACAGTGGGTATGCCCATCAACACCCTTGCAAGAGGGGCTTTTTCCGCAGAGAAATCTATGTATGGAGGTGCCCAAACACAGGACCTGAATGGGGGGGTGGGTGACCCTGCTATGTCCACCTGTGGTGACCACGGGTTTGAAAAATGGGGTTACATACCCCACGGAGAGAGGGTGTAGTGGCTCCAGAGGAGGGTGTCACCAATTGTGAGCATACAGGGGTTAAAGGCATCAGTCGGGATGTCACACAGCTAAGTAGGGTACTGGACACCTGTACAGACATGCCTCGGCCAGGAATTCACAGGCTGCCAGGGTTTGTGGGCAATGCACACATGCTGCCACTGTCCAATGGTGAATACCGTGGTGTGGACATGCACCACTGTCTCCTTTGAGACATGGGACTGTGCCCATTATATGCAGCAGGGCTGTGACCGCAGCACTGCCTGTCAAGCAGCGCACTGCCCAAGTTCTCCAGCACCCTTGTAAGGCCCCCGAACATCTTCCCAATAGCATCCAGTAGACAGTCCTCACACTCCTCAGCATGCTGCATGTCCTTGTACTGCTGTTGCTGAAGGAGGGTGAGGTCAAAATGCAGGATATCCTGGATCAGTTCAAGGATCCTGAGTGAGGTGACCTAGTTGTTCTCGGCAGTGCACATCATCTGATGGGCACCCTGCTCATCCTGCTGTGGCACACTGAACACAGGTTCTGGAGGAGAAGTAGATGGATGTAAGGGCCGTGGACTCCCGAGGATGTTCAGGACACCAACAGCTGTCACTGGCAGTTGCGGGGGAGGTGGTGGATGTGCGCCATCCTGCGGGCCCTGGACTGTGTTGTCCCAAAGCAGGGTGAACACCCTTGTGTCTGTTGATTATGGAGGACCCCTACATGGGAGGACTGTGGATGGGAGGGCTGTGTGGTAGAGGAGAAAGTGAGAGGTGTGGAAGTGTAGGATGCAAAGGTTGGGTCCTGTGCGAGGGTATGTGAGGTGGTGGTAGTAGTGGCTGCTGCTCCAGTCTTTGCCACCTTGTCTGTGGAGGTGGTGGTGGACAAAAAGGCCTGTTCCAGGTGGGAGACAGAAGTGAAGAGCTCCTGGCTGGCCTCAAAGGTCTCCATGTCACTTCTCCAAGAGGACTTCCCACTGCTATCCATGAGCAAGTCTGAACGTGCATTAGGGAATTTTTCACACCACTAGACAACCCTAGTAGTACTTCCACAGTTATAGGCAGGACTGGAACCTGATCTGCAGAGAGATAAACATGTAGGTGAGGGTATGCCCATGATGTGATGCATGGCAGGGACAAGTGACAGGATGTTGGTGTACAGTGAGCCTGTTGGTGAGGTGCAAAGGGACACAGTGCTCACATGCTGTTGGTGCAGGTGAAAGACTAAACTGCCACTGTGTCACACAGATCATGATATGTGCATGTCCAGACATGCACAAGCAAACTAACCACACCCATAGGGCACAACAAAGTCACAACAACCAAGGCCAAAACACAGCATGTAGCACAGCATGTACAGTAATGGGTGACAGTGATGGAGACCACAGGATGTAGTCACAGCTATGCAGTGTTGCAACAGTATGCAGCACACTGATGCAGCTGGAAGCACACGTGTGTGCAGAAGGTCCCTCCACCACATAGGCAAGCAAACGCTGACCTGTCTATGGTGGACATGCATGTGCCAGTTCTTGTGTCCACCCAAGGTAACTGCTTTGTTGGGTTGGATTGGTACATTATGTGTGGCCTGTGTCTGTGCCTTGTGGTACCCATATATGTGCACCCAGGGGTGTGTCACATGCTAGCACAACAGAGGCATTTGCATAGTACTTACATGGGACTGTTTATGGAACCTGGGACTCATAGCCCCCACAAGGCACCCTGGTCATGTCCATGGCATGCAGCACCAATGCCACTGTCTCCTCTGCCAGGTTTGCAGGCACATCATTGTGGGTGCAGGGTGTCCACCCCCAATGACGCACATTTCCCCTCCATCACATGGCCTCAGGTTCCTTGGCCCGATGACAGAGCTTGCTAAAGCATTTCCGCACTGCCTCGACTGTTCCACCCCGACCACCCACTGTGTTGACCTCATCCGTAATCTCATTCCAGGTCTGACAGACAGCAGCGTCAGTGCTGCAGTAGCATGTGATGGTTGACTCATGGGCTTGTAAGCCTGCACGATGGCATTCAGTCCATCTCTGCTGAAATGATGTGTCCTGGTTCTCTCCTTCTCGGGCACAGCACCTGCTGGAGAGATGTGAAAGTGACAGGTCAGTGGCATGTGCTCCACATGTGTGCAGAGTGTGGCTGATCCCATATCAGTGTGGGGCACAGGCCATGGCTACAGTATACACACGGCAGAGATGTGGAACAGCAGAATGAGTAGAGACCCTCACCTTCCCCCTGCAGAGCCAAAGGTGACACTCCTTTGGACTATGACATGTAGCTGCATGTCCTGGGCCCCGTCCATGAGCAACTGTGCCACTGCATGTCAACGGTACATTATGACAAATTGTAGCACTCATGATGGATGCCTGTCCATTGGATAGGTGTGTGCAGCAGACGCTGCCACAGGTCCCCCCCTCCACCTGGTCTTGTGTCAGTGCACACCTAACAGTGCAGCTGACGACAGCAGTCATGGTGCACCATGGCCAGAACAACTGTCCATGCTGCAGGGGGGAGGCATGCCATGCATTGTCCAGTGACTGTTGGGGCCAGCATGACAACAGAGTCACAGTTGTGTCCCTGTGTGTGTGCAATGTACTGTGCCTACCAGTGCTGGGGTACACACATCCATGGTACACACAGTCCAGTGACATGGAGACAGATATCCATGTCATACTGTGTCAACAGCATGGGGCTCGGTGTCAGTGAGTGATGACCACACAGTGCTATGCTGCTGTCACTGCTGTGGACAAGGCAGCCATGTCACATTGTGGACAGGGACATGTTAGATGCCAAGCAGACTGTGGGGAAGAATGTCTGACACAGGCAGTGGTGCAAGACGTGGGTTCCCCTGACAGGCAAGCATACCTCTTTAGACATGGGACACTATGATGGCAGATGGGGGACTGTATGCCATGTTGTGCACCTCACACCTTTGGGCTCTGTTCCCATTGTGCCCAGTATATGTGCAGTACTCCTATGTCCCTGTGCATGCCATGGAAGACAGATTGGTCTGCCTTCACACATAAGCTGTGCAAGTCTATGGATGCAAGTAAACTGTAGATGATTCTAATCACCTGTAAAACAGGGAAATCCCTGTAAAAGTGGGGGCCTTGCAGGTGTGTTGCCACCGTAAGGTGTACTTCTAAATAGGCCTGCTGCTATAGACAGTGGCAGAGGCATAGCATGATACAGTTGTCAAAGAAGTAGCACACAGAAGAGAGGACTGTTATGTGACAAGCTAAACAGGCACTATGTTGCGAAGTGCTGGCAGGAAGCCATTGAAGTCTGTAAATCTGTACTGTAAATACCTAGCTGCCCAGAATTTTCCTCTTGGCTGGCTCCAGATGCAGTAGTTGCTGTCTCCATTGCTTGCAGTTCCACAGCTATCTGAAGGTGGTGCACTTGTCCCCTTAAATAGCGCTGGAGCAAGGTTGTATACAAATACATGCAGAAGTCTACAGAATAAGAAGCAAATTGACAGCTTTGCCCATTGACTGCCTAAGCAGCTCATTTACATGCTTTCTTTGAGAATAGCATTTTTGCATGCCAAACTAACACAGTTTGCTGTTGCGCAACAGTATTGTGCTGCACAAAAATATAGTGACTTGCATGGTATGCTAACCGCATCCCGTGACTTTTCCAAAAGCTTTCCAAGATGGCTCCTGATTTGTGCCACACATGTACTGTACAATGCTGTGCAATGATGTTGCATGTTAACGCGCGGTCCAGTGACAGTTCTCACATACAACGTATTCATAGTTTCATAGCTGATTACAAGTTCAGAGGACCGAAACCCATAAGGAACTCACCACCTCTACTGATTTAGGGGAGGAAGGAATATTTTTTATCACTCATGTATAGATCATTGCCATCACTAATCCATCCCGCATACTGGATGATGCAAGTGCCATAGTGCTAAGCAATCCATTGTTGTTCTGTCACACAAAATGTGCAGTTTGCAACACTGCAGCAATGTGTCATCAGTGGTGTTGGGGCAGCCATACTGGAAGAATGTCAAGGTCCAGGAGGATAAGGGCACCTATGAAGTTTTTTTTTTCTGTAGATTCTTTTTCTCTCCCTCCTATCTGGACTCTCTCTGGCAGCCCAACTCGCCTGACCACTGCACCACCTGCTGTGATCCCTGTCTTCTTCAGAGACGTTACGACTCCCCAGGGATGGGGGCCCTACAGCCCCAGGGAGATCGAAGGGGCAGTGATGGGGAACTAGCATTGGGCGTGTAGCGGCAGCACTGGAGGAGCCATCCCCTATCCTGTAGGTGGGGGCTCTTTTTCCTGTTTTACATGCCCTCTTCCCCCTTCCCCCGTGCGGGGTGCATGCCCCTGACTTCTTGGCGCACGGCAACCCTGCCAGCATCGGGCCACTCTGAGAATGTGCAGTCCAATGCTCTGCAGCACCCCTGATCTCCACCAGGGGCCACCAGAACACCAGACATCCCCAGTACCCTCCCCTGAGAGAGGACAGCAGCCCTATGGGCGCTCAATCTAATCCCTCCCCTGCCAACCCCCAGCACCTGAGCTCACTTCCGTATCCTGGTCACCGGCGGCGTGGTGCGAGGTGTGACATCCAGTGCCTCAACCCTCAGCACCACCGGGCCAGCACCTATGCAGTTTAACCAGCATTGGTCAAGATGTTGAGTTGACCAACCTGGTGGACCTTGTGGTCACCAGAGAGGGCCAGCTTTTTGGTGTGCAGGACCCTGAGTTCTTGTAGGGAGAGGTTTGGGCCTCAGTAGGGAGACACCTCTCCGGCCACATGGGTGTGGACAGGATGGGGGAGCAGTGTTGCTATTGGTATGGTGACCTGGTCAGTCAGGAAAGG
The DNA here is from genome assembly GCA_016271365.2 of Neoceratodus forsteri. Taxonomy (NCBI): domain Eukaryota; kingdom Metazoa; phylum Chordata; order Ceratodontiformes; family Ceratodontidae; genus Neoceratodus; species Neoceratodus forsteri. The sequence continues at coordinate 94,145,938 of CM057456.1, read as the reverse complement.
GACTGGATCCATCACTTCCGCAACATGGTGCGGGATGGCACCGTGTCATGACCAGGTATGTACTCTATTTGCCATGTGTTGCTTGTACTTGGCCTGTACATGTGTGATGTACTCATGAGAGGCATTGTATCCTGTATGCAGCCTGGCACACGAGGGTGATAGCCTCACATACCATGACATGCAGTCATTTCACGTGCCTCTGCATACCTTCCATCAGTAGACTGGACTGCCGTGCCTCATACATTGGGACCAGTCACTCATGGTAATAGTTGGTGTATGATTTTATTGTGACTACAGGACAACTCCAACAAACACCTGTTTGGGTGTCAGAAATCTTACTTTGGCAAACTAACCTGTTTGTATTTAATTTGTTCTACATCAATGTGTGTCAGGTTTAATGCTACATTATTATGTGGTTTCCTTAACTCATGTTTATATATGTGTCTATGCATTCATATAGTGTACCCATTCTATTTCTGATGCTTTGATACCTGACTGCAGTGGGTCCCCCTAGTAAATGAGGTGCAGTTCAGTCTTGTTTCCCCGAGCTCCTATAATGCTGGGTTATGAGTAACAATGTTCTCTATTACCTTGTCACACTGTGCCCCATATACATGCACTACACATGCCACACACTATTGTCATGGGTGCTGAGGAGCTCTTGGCCTGCGTCACACACTGCCTTGCTCAGATACCATGGAGCAGGGATGGTTGACAGATCCATGCCCAAATCCAAGGGAGCGAGGTCCAGAGGGACATGTCCTTCTGGCACTGCTAACACACAGTGCTATGGTTGCATCCACAGTCAGTCATGTGGTTGCAGCCTACCCTGCCCTACCACTGTGACTGCCCAGCACCAGTGGTGGGTGGCACACACCTTACCCCATAACCTGGGATGTGACCTTAGGGCCAGTGTGTACACCCACAGTACACACCTCATCTGTGCAATTACTGACACATGTACTGCAGTGCTGACACTGCATGTACTCATGCCCTCCTGATGGTATTCTCTGGACACTAGCATGTACTGTGGAACACTGACAGGACAATGTTTTACTTCACTGTCTCCTTGGTCTGGACACACATATGGCATCAGTTGTCTGCCTCCTTGGACCAGCCAGTCAGTTGAGTGTGTGTGTCACAATGCATGCTCACACTGCTGTACTGCAGTTGAGTTGTGCACCAATACGGCACGATACAATCCCATGTTCATGCATTCCCACAGTACCCTTACCAGGTGGCCCTCATGTGGACCATGCCACAGTGCTGGACCATGCTCTTTGGCCAGCCCTGTCATAGTACATGCCACTGTACTGCACAGGACCACACTGGTCCTGTACACAGCACACCCCAACCATGTCCTGGCATGCCAGGATGGGTTAGGCAACGATCACTCCAGCACACTAGTGTCAGTTCACCTTGAAAGTTTACACAGACATCATGTGAACATTCTTGATATATGCATGTGCACACTACAGGAATTGTTATTCATCTGGTCACCTTGCTTGCATTGGTAACAATGACGATATGTGGTCAGGATGGGAAGGTCGCAGGGAGGTCAGTGGACACAGTGACAAGAGCCTCACACTTAGTTCTGCTTGGCCCGCTGTGAGGTTTACATGTGGCCCTGCATACCTCTTCTCGTGTGTACGCATGTCACCACCATGGTGTCTGTGCTGTGTGTCTGCACAGGTTGACCCACCTCCTGCTTCACATTTACAGCCACAGGTCTGCCCATGTTACACTGTTGGATGTGCTGTTATCTGCCTTGCTGTGAACATGGCCTGGACAACGACAGCCATCTGGCAGATGTCTCAGGCAGTGGCTACACACCTGAGGCATCCATACAGCCCAAACTGTGATGTACACCTGTGATATCATGTGTATCAGGCTGGGGGATGTCCATCCACTGCCCAGTGTGTCCCCGGCACCTCACATGAATGTTGGAACCCAGATTCTCCAGTGTCTCATGTGCTAGACACATCTGTCACAGCACATTGGTGCATCAACTGTCAGACTTTGAAAGGCGCCATCAGACAGCATAGGTCATGGCCTTCAGGACAGTGCCAGTACATCTTGGTGGCATCCCTAACAGACTTGTAACCATATCATTCATTAATGTACACTGGGGAACTGTCCAAGGCAGAGGGACTGGTTGAGTAGGTCCGTCAGTGGGACTAGGACAACATCCAGGACCAGGCAGAGGATCCTGGAGTTGAGTGGGTCACTGCTGGGGTTATTACTACCAAGGGCTTTTAGCAGGTGTGGCCTGGCTTCATGGGGGGATAGAGTGCACAGGTAGAAAGGGGGTGATGCAGGGCAGGGGGGAGGGAGGAGGGGATTGGATCAAAAAAGCTGCTGGGGAGGACAGAGCTTAGATCAGAGAAAGTGGTGTTGAGGCAGTCTGCTATAGGTAGTGGATCAGAGGAGGTAGTGCCATTGATGGTGAGCTGAGATGGTGGAGGGGAGCGTGTCTTCCCACTTAGTTCTTTCATGCTATCCCAGAAGGTCAGGGCCGAGCCCCAAGTGGAGGTGAGAGTGGCCTGGTACTGCTCCGCCTTGGCCTGTCTGATGGCCCAGGTGCACTTATTGCACTCTGCATTGTAGGCTTGTCTGTCAGATGGATTGCCTGAATCTACAGTGATTCACCAGAGATTATCCCTATTCTTAAGTTTCTGGATGAGGGAAGGGGTGATCCAAGGGGTGTTGCATTTCTTTGTATGGATCCTGGTGGGGGGGGGGAAGAGGTCACAGGCCTTGCAGAAGGCACTTGTGAAGAAGTCAAGAGCTGAGTCGATATCTGGGGCATGTCGGATAGGGGACCAATCTAGCTGGGCTAGGTGCTGTTTCAACTTTTTAAGGCCACCAGGGCATAGCTGCCAGCACAGTGTAGCCTGGGACATTGGTTTTGGAGAGGAGGATGACCAGATACAGATGACTGGGGAGTGATCACTAAGTGAATCAGGGAGGACAGTGATGTCCCGGATTTTAAAGGGGCAGTTTGATAAGATAACATCTAGGAAGGTGTTGGTTCCATTGGATCAGTTGAACCTGGTGGGCTGTGAGACTAGTTGGGACATATCCAGGGCAGCGAAGGAGTCCCTGGTTTGGGAGGTGGCAGAAGCAAGCTAGTTAACATTAAGATTACCAAGGATGACTTGCTCGACTTTGTGTTGGAGGGATGAGGAACTGGACTGCTGAGTTCTGGTTTCTTGAAGGCATGTAGGAGACAGTGAGAAAAAGAGGGCCTCTGGCGGGGTCAGGGATTACTTTTAGTGTGAGGGCTTGGGCACCATAGTCAAGTTTTGGAGCAGGAAGTGCGTGACCTATTAGGGTGTCCCGCATGAATATTGTGCACCCACCACCATGTTTGCTTACATGATCTTCCCTGAATAAGGTGTATCCAGGGAGGGAGATAGTGGAGTCAGGGGTGGACTTAGAGAGCCAAGTCTCTACCAGAGCCAGAATATCAGGCTGATGCTTGGTGACCCAGCACTGGAGAGCAGCAGTTTTCTTTAGGAGGCAACATATGTTAAAGGATGCAAGGTGGAGACCGGTAGTGGTACATGATTTGGGTGGGCTGGCAGATAAAGGTCCAGGATTGGGGTGTACGTTACCAGACAGTAAGAGTAGTGATGTGATTATTCTGATTAGGGTACGGTGGCAGCACGGACACATGGTTCGGCAGCTGGGTCAGGACCTGGTGATAAGGGTACATGGAAAAGGTAGAGCACAAAGGGTGGGTATGGCAGGGAACAGGTGGGTCCAGGGTGGGCCCAGGAGGGCAGGGGGAGTGGGGCTGTAGGCAGGGGGTGGTTGCTGAGGAGTTAGGGATGCGTTCAAGATGTGGAGGAGCTGGGTCACACTGGGGTAACTTGGGGGTGAGGTGCCTGATGTAGTGGGTGGGGGTTCAGGTCAGGAGGAGGTTTGAACCAGCAGGGTAACCGTGAGAAGACCTAACAAGGGAGTGCGAGTGCCCATAGTTCTATGCTTATAGTGAAAAATAAGGGTGTTAGCTGAACTTCAGTGAGGGTGACTGACACTGTAGAGTAGTTATAGTGTTACTGACTTTGGAGCAAGAGGTCCTAGGTTCAAGTACACCAGGGAGAGGGTGTCTTAGAGCCTTGTGGAGGAGTTGTTGGAGGTTACCAAGGGGCTGGATAGGCTAGGTTTAGAGAGGAAAAGAAAGGAGAAAGAGCGATGTAGGTTTGATCTCCTTAGGAAGGGAGGGTGTGGTTTCAGGGGATAGAAAAACATCTGAATGTGGGATTCCAGTGGAAGGAGTTCCTAGGAGAGGAGTTCCTGGACAGAGACTATATAATAAACTGTCAGAGTGGGGGGAGGGTTGGGATTTCAGTGGGAGGAGTTTCTGTGGGAGGAGTTCCTGGACAGAGACTATATAATAAACTGTCAAAGAACATGGAGGGTAGGGTGGGTGAAAAATATAATGAGAGCAGGCTGTGGCATAAGGGTCCCTCAGTGTGCAGCTAACTTGATTTAGAATGCTGCTTAAGGAGTGGGGAATACAAACTAATACTAAAATATTGAGTTGCTCAGGCTCACACAAAGATCCAAGAAATGGTGCAAATTTAAAATTTAGAGCTGGAGAGGGGCACTCTATCAGTTGAGCAGGCGTACCTGTTTTCAGCCCTTGAGAGGACAGGGAACAGCTCCTGTGGCTATGGCCATGGGTGGAGAAGTGCCCAGGGGACTTTGGCACAGTCTGTTTTCAGCCCTTGAGAGGGTAGGGAGCAGCTCCTGTGGTACGGCCATGGCTGGAAGAATGCCCAGGGGACTTTGGCACAGTCTGTTTTCAGCCCTTGAGAGGGCAGGGAGCAGCTCCTGTGGCTACGGCCACAGGTGGAGGCATGCCCAGGGGACTTTGGCACAGTCTGTTTTCAACCCTTGAGAGGGCAGGGAGCAGCTCCTGTGGCTACGGCCATGGGGGAGGAATGTTACCATCCTGGGATCCTCCCAGCTGGAGCAAATAGAGAGTATGGAAGCCATCCCATAGGCTCTTGTATCTGGACATCAAGCCCCAAAGATTGGCCCTCATTTGCTCAAACCTGAGACTAAAAAGGAGCTCTTTTAATCATTCCAGGTATGATATGGCCTGCCTATCCACCTAGTGGTGTACAATGAGTTTCTTCAGAGTTAGAGATAGGAGTGTCATATGGTACCTATGAATCCTCACTGGAATCCAGGAGAAATTACCTAAGACTCATATCTCTGGGGTGAACAAGTCCTCTATACCCAACAAAGGGTTGGCCCTATCTTTGATCTGGACCCAACATTTTTTTATCTCCAGGCAGTCCCAAAAGATATGTTTAAGGGAACCCTCCTCCTGTTGACATATATTGCACAAGTTATCAGGAGACCTACCTACTTTCTGGGATTTGACATGGATCCAGTACATATCATTTAAGATCTGATACTGGGTAAGCCTCAATCTGTTTTGCGAAATATACATGTAAGTGACTTTCCAAATGCCCTACCATCTTTCTGCAAGGTCAGGGAAGTGTGCTGACCAAGCCCCAGGAACAACACCATGAGAGTCCAAGGTGTTACCCCTCAAGAGTGTATACATCTTAGATATTGCATGCGGCTGGCCACTTGGTTTCACCAACAGATTGAAGCTTTGACTATAATCTGGGCCCACCATCAAATCCAGCGGGATGCACACCAGATGACAGCATAATTGAAAAACTTTGAAAATCTAGGTCTGCCGTAGCCTTAGATGGAGTATAATCTCCCTCAAGGCCAAACAACCCCACTCCAGGAAAAAGTCTATCACCCTGGACTCACTAAGTCCTAGTAGCCATGTCAGGAGATAGATTTACCTCCAAGTTTGAGGTTGAGATTTCCTACCACAGGCTGCCTGGGGTCTCTGGTTTGTTTGTATTTCAGGAAGGTGCACAATTGGGCATGTACTCTGATGGACAGAGCAACTGGGGAGCTAGCCAGGGAAACCAGAAGAGAGTTTCTGGCAATATGCAACATAGCCTCTGGGGAACTCTTTGCTTCTATCATACTTCTCTCCAGCAACAACCAAGCTGGAACATAGCGGCTAGCAGCAATCTCCACTTGGGGAGTAAGCCATCTCAGATATATAGCCACCTGACTGGCCCAGAAATACAAACTAAAATGGGGCAACTTTGGTCCCCCACTTGAAGTAAGCTGTTGGTTAATTAGGATCTGCAGCTTATCTGTTAGGTAGGAAAATGGGCAGACTAGGTGGGCCAAGCAGTCCTTATCTGCCGTCAAATTCTATGTTTCTATGTTTCTAAGTTGAGGCTGCCAGATTGCTATAGGCGTGCCTAGGCTGCTTCCCTAGCCAGATAAAAGAGGAGATGATCGCATGTGCCTTGTTGAACCAAGCTAGGGGGATCCATGAGTTAAGCATGCTTAGGGGATAGAACAGCCGAGGTAGTACATTCATTTTAACAATGTTGATTCTTCCCCAAAGAGATATCAGAAGAGATTGCCACTGTTTAAATCCTGCTGAACAGTAATTAGGAGGGGTTTGAAATTTAAATTCTCCATCGAGGTTTCCTTTCTGGCTAACATAAGCCCCAAGTACTTGATGTGATGGGGATTCCACTGCACCCCTAAAGGTGCAATTTCCCTCTTGGTGAGCCTATGGTTGAATGGAAAGACCATGGTCTTTCCTAAGTTAACCTTATAGTTAGACACCTCCCCAAACTCTGATAGCAATGAAAATACTATGGGAAAAGTTTAATCAGGATGTACCATGTGCAGCAGAATATTGTCAACATAAGCCAAGAGTTTGAACTCCTGGGTGCCCACCTGGATACCCCAACCTCTCCATGCTCCCTTAACCTGGATAATAAGGGCTCTGGGTAAACATTAATCAGTAAGTGGGAGAGAGGGCAACCTTGCCTGGTGCCAGATGACAACGGAAATAGTCCGGAAATACATTACAATAAATGTGGGCCTGTGGGTGTTGATACAGCATAAAGAGGAAACCCACTGGATAAATCTCTGGGAAGCTGAATCGATACATAGTTAAGAATAGAAACGTCCAGTTAACTCTATCAAACACCTTCTCTGCATCCAGGGAAAGCAGTCCTGCCAGGGATTTTGAGTCCCTGGATGCAGAGAAGATGTGTGCAAGTTTACGGAAATGGTCTGCTGAATGTCTGCCCTCCATAAACCCCACTTGATCTGGATGGATTACGTAGGGCAAAACTCTCTTTAATCGATTAGCCAAGATTTTGGCCAGAATTTGATGTCACAATTTAGGAGTAATTTAGGCTTGTAACTACCTACATCTTCAGGATCCTTGCCTGGCTTGGGTAGTACAATAATCAGCACCTCCAGCAGAGAGCCATCCAGAGGGTTGATATTCAAAATCCAATCATAGAGTCGGCTTAACCATGGGGATAGATTTTTAGCAAAACCCTTATAAAAATTAGGAGAGAACACATCGGGTGCAGGAGCCTGATCAGAGACCATGGAGTTTATGGCTTCCTAGATCTCAGCTTCTAAAACTGTGGTGATTAAAGACTCTTGCTGATCCTGGATAAGGGAGGGAAGGGGAATAGTTCCAAGGTAGTTCTGGATTACCTCTTGCACTGGGGGATTAGGCATGGATTCATATAGCTCTCTATAATAAGAGGCAAATCCCTCTGTTATTTCCTTAGGGAGAGGTACAGGGATCCATCTGCCTGAGATTGAATACCTTGAATTATCCTAGAAGATTCCATTTTTTTGAGACATTACACAAGGATCTGCCCTGCCTTCTCCCCCTGGTCTATGGAGCTTGTTCCTGTTTTTAAGATGGTGTACTCTGCCCTACTACTCAGAAGGCAGGAGTATTCATCCCTAAGCCCACGTAACCTGGAGTACTCGGCCTCCATGGTGTTAGGGGACAGGGTAGCCTCGACCCTGCATATTTCAAATGGTAAGGAGAGTGCCTTCTGTTCTCTATCCCTTTTACACTGTGATGCCAACTTAATCAGGACCCCCCTTAACACACATTTTAGTGCCCCCATTCTAAATCCTTGCTCAGTGTGGAGTTTGTTAGTCTGCGTATAATCATTAATTTCCACATCTATCAATTTAACAATTTCCTCATCTTTGAGTGACTGATTATTCTGTTTCCATATTGGTTCCTTAGGGATATCCACCTCGAGTATCAAGGAACAGGCCACTGCCGAGTGGTCGGAGATCACCCCTGGCTCAATGCTGGAGTCTACTAGGCCCCCTAACAAAGCATGACTAACCAGGAAATAGTCTATCCTGGACATTGACCTGTGCACCCCAGACCTAAATGTGGATTCTCTCAGAGTGGGGTGCAGAAGTCACCACAGATCACATCAACCCAGGTGGTCACCCAGTTCCCTGAGAGCCCTTTCGGCTGGACAGATGCCTTTTCTCTTTATCCTCTCCTTATCCAGGTCAGTCATAAATGGGAGGCTCCAGTCCCCCCCAAGATTATCGGTGTGCTGGCAAAGGCACTGAAACCTTAAAGAGCTCCATGAAGAACTGGGGTATATCAGCGTTAGGGCCATATATGCTACCTAGGAGTATCATCTTTCTATCTGGGGGCCTTTTCACTCAGATGTATTTCCCCAGAGGATCCCCCAGAATTTGTTCATTGACAAATGAGACACCCCTGGACACCAAGATTGCTACCCCTCTACTTTGCATGTTGTATCCAGCAGTAAATACTTGGCCTACATACTGCTTATGAAATAGGTTCCCTTTGGCTTCCAGTAGGTGCATTTCTTGGAGGAAAACAATGTCCCCTTTAAGTAATTTAAGATGTTTAAACACTTGCCATTGTTTGGTCTTACTTCTCACCCCACGAATGTTCCAACTAAGAAACCTTTTGACATTTAACATCTCTCACCAGCAGAAGGTAAACCTGTGAACAGTGCTTCAGACAAGTGATAACTGATGAGTCACAATAACCCCATGCCATGCAGGGTCCCCTCCTTCCTCCCTCCTCCCTTAGCATATCCTTGCAAGCATACCCCAATACTGAGATCTCAACCCCTTCCTGCCCCCAATTCCAGTGACAATCTCCCACTTGTTTATCATTACAATGCATGATCCACCTCTTCATGGCTAGCCTACCTCGCCTCCCACCGCCCCTCCAAACCACAGAAAGTTTAAGCTGAACTCTGTCTTACAAACAACATATTAAAATTGTAGAGGAGTTCACAATTTCTCCCCACTAGAAGCATTCAGATTCAAGGTTACCCCAAACATTATATCAAGTCCCACTTGCACAGAAAACAATAAAAAGGTTGATTAGTTCAGCATCTATAACTTCCACCCGGAGGGTGAGCAAATGACCTGTGCTTGCCCTACGGGGTCTACGGTGTCCAATAAATGTTCCTTATGAAAAAGACAACAGAAACCAAACATTTCCGGGTTCCAACTGGTAAACTGAAGTTGCCCTGGAGCAAGCTTAAACACAGGAGGTATTGAAACCGAAATAATCGAGTACCAGGTAGACCCCTCCTGGTCTGAAAATAAGTCTCCTCCTGCAAGGTAAAGGTCAGCCAAGCCTATCCCCTCAAACTCCAAGGCTAGCCAAAAGAAGTCCGGTGGACAGCCTTACACAGGCTTCCCCTGTCCAGCATAACAAAATCCAAACTCCCTCACTGGCATCCGATGATGTTAGCCTGAGTTGAACAAAAGAAAAAGGTGACCCCCATAATCCGAGGTTGCAGTATCAGTCTCTATGTAAATGCAAGTCCCCATTAGATGAGTAGCTTCTGCATGCCACTCCATGGGTAAACAGAAAAGCATATTCCAATAGCCGGTATTGATCCCCGATAGTAAACCTATGCCCCAAAGACACAGCTCACCCCTCAACAATCCTTGAACAGCTCGGGAAAATATTCCTTCAATCAGTCGTCAGAAGATTTTGGATCCTCATAACTGTTCCACTCCCCTGCTACCAAAACTTGAAATCAAGCTGGATAACCCATCTGGAGCCTGATATTGGTTGCTATGAGCTTAGTGACTATAGTGGGATATGATGCTCTTTTCTGCCTTAGTGACAGAGGTAAATCTTGAGCCACCCGAAGCATATTCCCCATCAACAGAATTTCTTTCAACTCTTTAATCTTGCTCAGAACATGCTGCGCTCCTGATAATTCAGAAACTCAAAAATGAAAGTCCTTGGAGGTGCTCCGGGGGGAGGCATGGGCCACAGAGTGCTGTAAGCATTCTCAATTGTGTACTCTGCTTTGAAGGGAGTCAGCCACCTAATTTAGCAAGGAATTTCTGTGTGAACCCCACCTGGTTCTCTCCCTCCTCCTTCTCAGCGACCCCGATGATGATTAAATTATTCTGGTGGCTCCTGCCTTCAAGGTCTTCGACATTCACCTCTAACTTGGCAGTTCTGCTTCTGGTAGACACCATTGCTGTATCAATTGCAGTGACTCTCTTCTCGGCTGATATTATGCTAGCCTCGCTATCCACAGTACGTCTGGTAAGATCTTCGAGGGCCCCTGATAGACTTTTAAAATCAGTTGCCAAGGAGTGAAGCAATTCTTTAAAAGGTTTAAACTCTTTCCAGAATAGCTCTAAGGTCAGTGGAGTTTGCTGCTGGTACTCCATGGCCTGCAAGTGTGCTGTGTGAGCCTGGGCCTGCAATTTTTTACTCACTTTCTCCAGAGTACTTGGCGGGGTATAATGGGGCAGCACGGCTCACATTTCCACCCCCATTTACTGAGTATCATTGCCAAAATTGCAACCGGAGATCCCAGACCGTTTCTACAATCAGTCCCAAGGTGTTTGTGCAGATTGAAGTCCCATAAATTAGTTTATTTTGTGGTTTAGAGAGAGAGAGAGATGAGCGGGAGCTCACAAAGATAGGTCCTACCATGTCGGTTGCATCACGTTATCCCCCCATTCTGGAAATCTTCAATGTGATAGCTCTATCTCTATAAGCCCTTCTAAGAAGAATAATGCTATAGGTTATGCAACCATCCCAACAGAAATTAAAGCTACCAAGATATGGTCCATTGCTAGTGACTGACAATGCCTCATTACCGGAGAACATTCACTAAAGTTGATAATTCTATCCATCCATCTAAATCTATAAATCTATCTATCCAATCTAGGCACTAACTTGTTTTTTTTTGTCTTTTAGATATTTCCTGAAGAAGACCTAAGGTCGAAACGTAGATTTTTAACTCTGTTTTCTATTTTCAGCATGCATTTAATATAACCATTTTGTTTTGCTTTTAGACCACATGCTGACACAGCGCCTTGTTTTTGTTTTTTACAATTCTATCCGTGGTCATTCATCGTCTCAGCAGAAGTAAAGAAACAGTCAATCTTCTACATCATTTGGGGGCTGGTATTTCTTACACAGATGTCAGAATACAAAATAAGAAATTGGTCCATGATAGTAAATCTGAGAAAAAAAAAAAGCACCACACATGATTCCGCTTGGACAGCCAACTCATGTCACAATTGATAACTCAAATGGTAAGCAACAGACATTAACAGGAGTCTCAACAACACATGACACTAATTCAACAATTTATGTACCCCAAATTTCGCATACTGTTGTCATCTGCGATTTGCCAGTACAAGAACAGAACATTCCAAACAGCTCAGTAAGAGAAGTCCAGGAAACCTTTGAGAGCTCAGAAACTATTGACTATGGGAATTATAAAATAGTAAAGAGAAACCCCCCCCCAAATCATCCATCCTACGATGAGGACAAAAGAAGGACCGAGCTTGATCTTTGTTTGAGCAAAGATTGTATTTGGGCTCTAGCAGCAAGCATAGAATCTTCCAGAGAAGATGAATCTCTTCCAGTCCTAGGGTCATGGACAGCTTTCAATAAAAAAGTAACATCGACCACTACCTTCAAATCTGAAACTGATTTCCTGCCCATTATACCACATGAATCAGATGATGTAGTTTGCAGATATTACCTTGACTTTCTCATAGATCTAATGGATGACCTACAAATTGACTACATCTTCAGCCATGGCGATCATGCAGTTTTCTACAAGATTGCACAAATAATGTGGAAAGAAGAAAAATATACAAAAGTGGTTAATTTGATGGGAGGATTTCAAGAATTGATGGTGAGGCAGAAGATCCTCTACCATCGATACAGTGCTATGGGGCTTCATGACTGGTGGGTTCAGGTGGGGATAATAGCGGATGGATCTGTTGACCAGGCCTTGGAAGGATGCCACTATTCTAGATCTATGAGGTTACATAAACAGTCCCTCAAGGCTCTCCTATGATTCATGGCTCACTAACCGACAGACTATGAGAAAAGCTCATCAACATGAGAAGATCTGTATCAGCAGAATACCTGAATCTTGTCCTCTTGGATGAATCTTTCCCTGAACTGCAGTCACGAATGTTGGGAAACCTCTGGCAACATGGGACAGTGTGTGACAGGCTACATTGGTGACACCAGCTCTCTTCTCGCCCATGTCACCACATACAGAGACAAGAATCTGAACTTGCATATGTAGGCTCAATGAGATATTCTACAGTACAAGTCACATTAAACTGTTTCACCAATGGATTGGTTTAGCATTGTTTTTCACAGTTGACAACGCACTGGCAACTCATGCTGCATTATTTTTAAATGCTTAACCAGCTCAAGAGCAATGTTTGTAAAATGTTTTTGCCTCTCAGTTGGAATGCATCAGCAGTCCAGTCACAATGCAATGCAAAACTGAGTTTGAAATCTAAACAAGCAGTTTGTGCAGGGCTTTGTGCTAAATCCAGCAACACTTATGCAACTCAGTTGGAAATGCTAATCCAGCTCATTACACAAACAGTTTAATGTGACTTGTACTGTACCTTTATTGTTTGCATTCAACAATCAAAACTACTCTCGGTATTTGACATGGTATCATGTAGAATCATCAATCTGAAAACCATTAATGAGAATGCATACAATGAACTGCAGGAACATGGCCTTGGGGCTAGTCTGTCCGGTGAGGTGTTCTCCACGATACCTGGAGACCAAGTGACAGAGGTCTCAATCAACAGAGAGGTCAAAGGGGTGGACCCATGAGAGGTGGTTACAGTACGCCTGAGGTCACTGCTGGAGACTTTGTTTTGAATTTCCACAAGCTCGATAAAATTTGTTTGTCACTGAAGGAGAAGATGCTTCTGAAAAAATCGGCCATACACGAGTTGAGATATGGTGCTATGAAGAAACATGATGGTCAAGTGAAAGAGCTAGTGAAGAAACTTCACACATATTCAAATCCATGTCAGGGTGTAGCATGACACATCATAATGGGCACTGAAACACCACCAGCAACAGTAGAGGACCTTTTGAAGGCAAGGGCTACAGGGGAAGTTAAGTTGAGTACATTTATAAACGACTGCCTCCTATCAAGGAAAGTTGGTTTCTTTAAGCCCATAAAATGCAGTGGAATTTCCACAGGAATGGACAAGACGATAAAGAAACCCAAAGTGGAATCAGTCTTGAAAGAAGACTGTCAGGCTCTCGGTATCATTATTGCAAAGTGCCCTGACAAGAAAGATGCATTTTCTCAACTGCTCACAGCATTACCTATTGCAATAGCAATTTCAGATGGAAACTTCTACAAACCTAATTCCAAACATGTCTTAAGAAATCATCTCATCAATGAAGCAGAAGCTCGAAGTTCTTCCCCATCTCTGTTACACTTAGTCTACATATACAACACCATGACAATGGTCAGAGCAGTTACTGTACAGCGTCCATGGGACAACCTTTGGAAAGCACTTCTTGTCACATTCACACCTCCATCTACAGCAAACCCAGCAGAAGTCATCATCATTTTTGATAATTATAAGGATGATCAGGAGTTCTCAGTGAAACCGCTAAAAGAAGCTGAGCCAGTGGTAGGAACAGGAGGAATGCGACTTCACATGGGATCAGATTTGCAAGAGATGCTGCGGGGAAAGGTGTATCAGCAGTACCTTCACAACAATGATGACAAAACAGATCTCATACAGCACTTCAGTGAGTCTATTAGACAAGAGGATGTCAGAAGAAACCTACAATACCCGCATACTATCAGCAATGGCAGAAGCATGTATACTGTATACCCAGATTCAGAAGAATTCCTATTTTCCTGCTTGAGGAGGCAGATATGAGGATAGTTCTGCATTGTACTCTTCTGGTATGCGTTCATTCATTTAAGTGCTCAGTGGCAATCAGATGGGCTGCCTGCCATGGAGGTGAGTGGAGGGTTGTGCTGGTGGCCAATCAGAGTACTGGGAGGGGCTGGGTGGTTTCTGCTATCTAATGATGGGTTGGGGGTGTCCACTAGACACCAGGGAGTGCAAGGTGATTTTTTTTTAAATAAACAAATGGAGGGGGCATGGTAACTTGGGGGGTGCTTATTTAATGTAATAACATCCGGTGATCAGCTGGGGGTGAGGGGACCACTAGACACCAGTGAGATGAGGTTGATTTTTTTTTTAAATCAAACAAATGAGGGGCAGGGTAACTTGTGTGTGGGGTGGGTGGTTCTATTTGCCACTTGTGGTGGCTGGTGGTGGTGGGCGAAACTGCAAAATTTAGCCACAATTTACTGTAACATTTCATCCCGTGAAATTGCCAATTTCACAGGCAAAATTAAATTTTGCTGCATCTCTAGATGGAAACAAGAGAATGAAACGTTGAAACCTGTGTGGTTCACTGGGTTTCAGTTACCTGACATCCTACGTCATAGAAAAAAGGGTGGAAGGTTAGCCGGCCGATGATGTGCAGCTGACAGAGATGAGGCAGATGTCGAAGGTGAGTCAACAGCTCAAAGACACACACAGAAGACCAAACAAAAACCTTTGCCCAAAGAGCCAATGCCTGATTGTACAGGAGATGATAACACTGAAAATTACACATCAGCAGCAAATAAACAAACTTATGTTGAAGAATCTTCAAGCTTTGGGAGTGAATGTGACATTCAGATCAAGAGTGGACTCCAATATAATGACTTCAAAACTGGACATTACAACCAAGGTGTACTGTTGAAACAAAATATTCATAGTGTGGGGTCAATCACTGATAAAATGATTTAATTCTAAACAACAAATCAGCACATACAACATTTACATTTTAGGCATTATTGTACGTACTTCAAACTATTTCATCAGTACATTGCCTCATGAATTCAATTGTTTTAAGTAGTATTAATCTGTGCATTTTGGTCCTGTGTCTATCAGGGAGCCTCAAAGTAATATATAGATGTCATAAATGTTCATGAATAAATGTTCAATATACTGTATGGATGTTAATAAATCATTGATAATCGGTATCTTGGAAGCTAGGGATTTTGAAATTATTAGCGAATCAAGTATTTACTAGCGATATGGCGCCATATTGGATTTTGGTGGCCATTTTAGATTTTCTAAGTTGTTCCATCCAACTTGGCATGAAAATAAATGTAGAAAATGATGCCTTGGAATTGTAAATTGGGCATTCTTCGGCTGAGCTATGGGGCCTGGAAGGCCCACAACGTCCAAAATTAGAAATAAGCCCCCCAAGGGGCCATCCACCAATTTTCTCAGGGGTAACAAGCAAATTCTGAAAGGTGAGTTCTATCTACACAGAAATCTGCAGAGATAACAACCTCTGCATTGTAAATTAAAAGATTAGGCTGGTACGCCTGTCTATACAAGGAGCACGTTGCACCATTCTTTGTGGTGCAAGCCCCTTGCACCCTGCTGGGAACTTTGCAAATCAGACCCAGTGTACTAAATTGGAGGCAGAACTGAATGAAGTAAAAATGCATCTCAAATAACAGACAAGACCTGAAAACAGCAAACATATGCTACCATTTTGTTTAAACTCACCTACAGTATGTGCCACATCTGCATTTTGTCTGGGAAAGCATGTTTTATACTACAGGTTTCAGTTATGGTGACCCAAAATAAGAAAGTAATTGAAAAGACAATAAATTTATGTGCTGAAGCACTGATGCAAATGTTACCTTGTACTGTAGAGACATTCATAGTAAAGTCAAATTTCATAAAAATATAAAATGACAAATACCCAGCTAATGCAAAACATCATGAAGGAAAGAAGTCTTGCCCACTTAAAGGAACAGAATTTATTAATCACCATCAGAAACAAGGAAACCAGCACTTATCCCTCCTGCTTATTGGACTTGTACACCTGTCTCTGTAGCATTTGTGCTGTTATTAGCTCTATCCAATATTCTTGCTGAACATAGAGATTATCTTTAAAGACTATTGAATAAAGCTGATAGTGCAAATATTCCTGGGATGGCAGTGCAAGTCCATAATGTTGGAGGGGTAAGTTCTGGTTTCCTTGTTCACTTCAGATTGCAGTATTGGCCATGCACACACTCACCTCATCCCAATGTAGCATCCAGTGGTTGCAGTTTATTAGTTGCCATGTAGTTTTTTTTCATCAGCAATGTCTTTCTAGCAAAACGTCAGTATACCCTTTTTCTTTTTATTTTCCTTCATACCTGAATAATGTAGAATTTTTATTTTGTTGTTTTTCTTATAGAGTTGTTTCTTGCACCAGTGTTCTGGCTGGGCTTTCAGCCCTTTCCCCACCCTAGCTTCTATCTCCCTCAGGAATTGCCTGCCTCTGAACTCCCCATGGCTTGCCAACTCATGGTGGGACCAGGAGGAGGAGGAGGAGGGCTGTCTTCCCCCAACATGGAGTTTGGGTCCACATTCAGCAGTAGAGTCCTGGGGTGACAGCACAGGATGGAGCAGGGGAATTTAGCTTCTTATTGCACATCCCCTGACTTTCCCTGTTTTTTCCATGTCCCTGAAGATGGTGCATGTGCACTGGCCTGGTTGTGCAGTGTGAAGATACCACAAGTACTCTTACACCTGCACCTGGCCCTCTAAGAAAAGCTGTATGCTGTCTCACCAAAGCTCTGCTGGGTGTCAGTCATGCAGCGGGATATGCTGCCCTCCCTGACGGAAGGGAGCTGTCCTTCTTCCAGCTGGTATCCAAATGTCCTGGTCCATTTCCAAATTCAGGACTCTGGCAGAACAGGAAGTAAGGGATTTTGGATTTGCTGCCTTGTCATGCCTGCCATGATAACATTAATGACCTCGTAGTCATGTGTGTTCTTTTGTTGTTTATTATAAGACACACATGCTAGCAATATCCTAAAGCATCCACTCTGTTCATACAGAATGTGCTGTCGAAAGTTGACCTCAACAGAAGAGACTTCTAAAAATTATGTGGGGCCTCCATCTTTAATGACATGAGCAACTAATTACAAATGTAGTTATAATGTTGTTTTAAAAAGTGTCTGAGAGAATAAAAAAAATGATTATGAATCCAAGGATGTCAGAAATAGCATAATGCTAAAAAATTGATATAGTGGTACGCTGATTGACAAATACTGCTGCTTTAAAGCAGCAGTGCAACAAGATTGGTCACAAATTTGACCCTACTTTTTTTCTTTATAAAAGATCCCAGGCATCTTCCAGTTTAATTTGGTGGTACAATTTTCTAATTTCACCAAACTATGAGTATTTTATGAAGGTTTTAATTGATGTTTTTCTCAAGAAAAAAGATGGCCACCATAATTTGCATAGAAATAGCATTGTAGACCTGGCAATGGTGAGGGTCCAAAAAATTAAAAAAAGATGCATAGTGTACAGCATTGGAGGTACCTAGACAAGTGCATCTGAAAGATATGCTAATGTTTCTTAACTGTAGCTAAAACTAGCTTTTATGAAAAAAAAAACAGGTTTTGTTGCACTGCTGCTTTAAACATGGATGCAGAGAAAACTGCTGACAGAAGAAAGCTTTATGGTGTATCGAGCCTGCCAGTTGAGGTGGTGCTTGCACACATGGGGATCATCATCATCGTCTCCCCCTATCCTGCCGTCCCAGATCCCTTGACCAACTCTTTGTGCCTGTCCCACCGCTGTTAAAGAGCATGACCATTTTTGCACTGACCAATGTGGTAAGAAAGACTGAATGGTATCAATAAACCTTGCAAATGATTAGTAAAGGCTAAGCACAGCAGATACAACCATGTGTTTCATCTTTGTTTAAATGTGTCAGTCTATTGCATCTGCATGTCAAGCAAGCAGGAATGTGAACAAATCATATTTGACCTCACAGATTTGGATCAATGTGAGCCCAAAATAGGAAAGTGATTTAAAAGACATAGAACCTCAGTACAAAAGCACAGAAACAAGTTATTCCCTGGAAAGGCATAGGCAATAAACCAAAGGTTTGCAGACATACAAAATTACACATACTTCAGTAATGTAAAGCATCATAGGAAGTTCAGTGTATGCAAATTAGCATGAAGAAAATAAGGCTAAACCAATTATCACAGCAGTATTTGTTAGTCACCATGCAGTTAACTTCTCTGTGTGTTTGCAATTTATATTTAACTGCACTGTGAAATTATTTTATTGTAGTCATGAAATTCAGCCATTTGTGCAGTGACATTCTCAATAAATTAATACAATCTTTGTACACGCTGGATCCTGTTATGAACAGATAGTGTTTTAGCCAGCATATAATGGTGAGATGTGGGTCCATGTTTTTCTTTTCATTTCTATATAATCTCAGTCTTCGCAGATTGTTTGAGCAGCCTTTTGGTACCATTCAGTTCTGCATTAAGTGAGTAAGCTTCCATTTCATAATTGTGATTTGCTACTGTTCCGATGTGTTATGTTATGGGACACTCATTATCTTCATTTCCTAATGTATTTATGCTTCTGAAACCACATTTACATGGATCACTAGTCTGTAAAAAAGTAACTTTTAAAATAATATGTGTTCATGAAGTACAATGCCCCTGATGGGATTTCATTCCTGGACTCTTCCTGATAATTCAAAAAATGAAATGCTCATACCAGGACTCAGACTCCTAATCCCTTGCACTAACTGCCATCAAGCTGCATTCAAGTAAATGGAAGCTCCTCTGGTGTAAGGAACAAGCTAGAAATCAAGCATACTAAGCCTTCTAGGTTCAAATCTAGGCAGTGGTTTAAAACTGAACAACTGAAGGCATTTCCTAGGGATATGCACAGCAGACAATTGGCAAGATACACAGCAGACATAGAAATGAGTTTTGTCCTTGTTAGAACCCATCAGCATGCTTCAACTGTTATTTAAGTCCACAGAGAGGAAACAACCTGCTTCAGGATCTCATTTATTTGTATCTCTGCAAGCCCAAATTTTAAAGCAAATATGAATTTAGCACATGCTCAACTAATGCAAAGTACTATTGGAAGTATATGCATGGAGATTTGCATATACTTCCCAAGATGGTTTGCATTAGTAGGGGCATGTAGGCAATAAGTCCTGACGGGGTGTGGGTTGCTGTATTGTTCTTTCCCCCTCCAGAGGTATGGCCCAATGCTGCAGGTGAAAGGCCTTTGTAGCCCTTGGAATGGTTGGTATCCCACGACAGCTCACACAAAAAAGGGTCTTATCACACCATGAAACTGGGTTATTGAGTTGTTGTGTGACTTGAAAATTATCAAAATCCATGGTGTGAGCAATGGCTGACTGTGATGGCAGAAGAAATGGTCAGGGGATAAGGGATTGCAGTGTTGGTGCTGCAAAGTGGGAGGTAATGAATGAGCAGGGAAATGTAAGCTGCATCCCGGCTCCTTTTTTTAATTGCTGTTGTTGCCTGATAGATAAATAAATAGAGAATGCTGTCAGCAAATCAGAGACCAGCATTTCTCTTACTCTGGAATGGGCAGACTAGGTGGGCCAAGCGGTCCTTATCTGCCATCAAAGTCTATGTTTCTATGTTACTCATTTTCTAAGTGTAAATGCGGTATACTATATAATAATCTTTATTTTCCAACTATATGGGGATATCATTGTGCAGGCAGGGTTAGGCAGAGGCACACACAAATGCAGTCCATGAGGGAAGGTAAACCATTCATATTTTTCCAATCAGAAACATAATTCTTGTGACTCCAAGGCACCATCTAGCTCTGCCAAGCAGCCTTAAAAACTATAGGGCCAATCATCAGGGTGCACAGCCATCTGTAATCTCAGTTCATAACTCCCACACAAAATTATTGGCATCCCGCCCATCTCTGCTCCACCACCCAATCCTCATCAGCCCCCAAAGCACCCAGTTTAGTAAAAGGAATCATTTTTGACAAGCCTAGTGCAATATTAAGAGTATTTACCTTTGCATCTCAGCATTGAGCTCAAATTCAGATAACTGCATGCAAAGCACTACTGGGGTGAGATTATCAGCATTCAGGCCAATGAAATGCAGATGATAAAGATCTTCGTGCTCCATTAGAAATGAGTAACAAGATTATTTTTATTAAACAAGATCACTTTAGGGTGGTGGGGCTGAGACTGGTGGTGGTGGGGTTGGGTCTTAAGAATGGAGGGGAATGAGAAGTTGAAGTGCTTGTCAACATAGTCGGTTGCTTGCGCTGTAAGGCATCACAGGAAAAATAAACCCCCTGGTGTGGTCCCACCCTTGAATGCCTTTTAAAACCTGTGCATTTAACTTGGATGTTACCACTGAGAAGCAAACAGTAACTAGAACCACAAAAGACAGCGTAGTCAAACCAGAATAAAGTGCTAGTGCATTTTATTATAAATAGATACGGTTCACACATAGCCCCGCCACTTCAAAATGCTCTGCCTCTTTGGACCACTTCAGTCTGGCTATTATTACCTGATTTTGTCTTGACACCCTCCTTATTTGTTTGATGCCTAGATCTAAAAATGTATGATTTCTACAGTGCCCTCTACTACGGTTGTGACTCATCAAGCAGTCCATTTATTCCTAGCCAAACACTTCCCCAGGGCTTTAATCATTCTCATCCCTTTCAAACTTAGAATACTTGCTTTTTGTAATTTTATTCTGAAACTTGTCCAGTACTTGATTTAACTGTGCTTACCTGTCTTTGAATAACTGAGTCAAGAGGACAAGCTCATGCTGCACTGCTATTTTCTCTTCTGGGTTCTTTTATTAGTGGTGCTGATCTTCTTTAATCAAAATGTCTGTCAAAACCAGAGAACAGTCATGGACTGCATTCTTCCATTCATCCCTGTGAACAAATTCATCTAAGCCCAGTGATGGTCTATTGCTCATGCTTAGGCCTCAGGGCATGTTGACCACTTGTGAGCGTTCCTCAAGACCGCTGAGATTATTCCACAAACTTGTTTCTTTTCTAAGTATTCACTCTAACTTAACAAACCAGTTCTGATCCTTATCCGTACCTGCAGATTGCAGAAAGATATGTTGTTCGAGTTTCAACCTCCATTAGGCTGTAAAACTGATATTCTCAAACCAAGAAATATGTACTTATTCAGAGAGGGAGCTAGTTAGCTCTGAAGTCACACTGTTGCTCACCCTCACACTACTGCATGAGATTATGAATCACAAAAAACATCTATTAGTTTGGAGTATGGGTTATGCTGTCACGGGAGAACATAAACTGCCACAAAAACAATTTGTCCAACAAATGCTACTATGTAGTGAAAAAAACAAGGAACACATTAGATGCTGCAAATGCCAAAACTTATTCTTCTTCAAACTCTGTGCTCTCAGCTCAGATGCTGCAGCCATGAAGCAAATAGCAACTAGAACCACAAAACACAGTACATTCAAACTAATGACATACAGTGCATTTAATTGGCTAATTGCAATAATGTGATATATAGGGATCTGCTGAAAATACTTACATTTTTATATACAGCATGAATATGAAATTCTCTTGTCACGACCCCTCTGTTTACTAATTGATGTCTGGACACAGTCCTTTTCCTTTGATACATTCTGGGAGCTGCGTACAGTACTGTGTATCAGAGAGTGGGATCCTGACTTGATAAGTACTGTGCAGTTTTAAATTTCTCCCTGGAACTTCTTCCACAGATCTCTTCGGGTATTGTTTTCTCTTCATTTGGATTGGCCCTATTTCTATGAGTACTATTTAAGGGGCTACTAGGCCACTGTAATAGAGTGGTATTTCTTTCAGTTTGCTGTGGACAATGTTGGTTCTTGGCCGATTAACACATTCACCTGGTGGCAGGAGAAGAAAACTCATTGTCAGACTTACCATCTTTCGGATGAGACGTTAAACCGAGGTCCCATCTGCCGGGACTGGTGGTAGTTCAGGTGGATGTTAAAAATCCCATGGCACTTATTGAAAAAAGAGTAGGGGAATTTCCCCGGTGTCCTGGCCAAATTTCCCTCATTCACTAAAAAAAATACCACCAACAGCTTAATCTGGTTCAAGGTCAGTTGGCATTCATCTGTATCCCCCTTCCCCATGTCGTGCCTGAAAATAGGCAGGATTTGTCTAGTGCACTTACCCGGTCAACAAAAACTAAATAAAATAAATAAATAATTGTCTCTCGCTTCAAGGACCAGAATAAGTTATGTTGTACTGTTTCACTGAATTTCTTTGGCACCACAAACTGTTTATTTTTTCTATGGACTCAGCATTAAATGTTGAGTGTCTGGGGAGCATGAGTGTCTAGGTTTAGTTATTTGGTTGTTAAGTTTTAGATGGTTGTGTATGGGTGAGTGAGTGTGTCTTGACTGGTGTACTGAGTAATAGTTTTGTAGTGGGGAGGTTATTTAAGTTATGGGAGAGAATTTTAATATAATTTAGGGGACTGTGTTCATTTAGTTGTTTGTGTGTGTATGCGTGTGTGTGTGTGTGTGTGTGTGTGTGTGATCAGATCTTGTTACTTCTATGCCTAGTAGCAGCTGCTACAGCTGTACCACTTTGCAGGGCTCCCTTGTACTCTGCCTATGGTGGTAATAAACAGCTGTAGTGGATTGTGGGTCCTCCAATGGGCATTCCCCAGACTTCTGTAATTTCTGGCCAACAGGTAACTGAGGGGGTGGCCAACTCAGCTTCTCCCCTTAGGACACTACTTTGTGACACTAGGTCACTAACAAATAAAACCACAATGAAGAGACTTTCATTGTGGATTCATTGGCAGATCTGATACAGTATGTATCATGGAGACCAGGTTGGGAGATATCTTAGGTCTTGTGCTGGAGGCATCAAATCTGCCAAGTTATTCAAGTGCACATTGCCCTTGGTATAAGTGCAAGGGAGTCTGGGTAGCCACCAGTTTTAGATCTGCCATGGGATTGATGATGTACCCCATGGGAGTGACCAGGTCATTTGATGCATGATAGTGAAAGGTGGGCCTAGTACAGGTTGCAAGATAATTCTCATATACTGGCCTCTGGGATAAGGAAATTAATTCTTGCAAGAACTGGAGGGATTCATGCCCAATCTGGTGGTGGGATCACTCAAACGTCTTGTGTTGGGTGATTTCTGTTACTGGGTCAACAATGAAGCTTCACTTTTTGGAATGCAGTTCCTCCAGATGGTGTAATCTTTGAGTCTTATGCAGGTAGTTGCAACTGGTTATCATCAGCAAGGTCATGCCTTGGGACTTGGTTTTCTCTTTGGGGCTTAACATTAATAATGTCAAGTTTTATCGGGCTGTTTGGTCAGATCATCACACCATGTGGTTCCCTTGTGGGATCCCTTGTTTAAATACATGCCGAGTGGAGATGGTTAGTTACCATCCAGATTGGAATTTGGAGCCTCAGAATCTCTTGGCAGTACTAAACATCTTGGGTATGGAGACAGCTTGTGCTGATGGAGCTAAGAGAGCTGCAGAGGGTTATAATCCAGTTATTCTGGATGTTTTTGTCTCCCCGGCTCCTCTCTGTTTTTGTCCCTTGATGTCCCACTTCAAGTCATTGTGGTTTGAAGATAATCTGAGGTAGTTGAAGACTAAGGAGTGGAGGCTGGAGCATTACTGGCTGTGGTCTAAGTCTGATGAAGGCAGATTGATGCTGCAGGCTCATTATTATTAGTATTAGTGGGCATTCACTCTGAACAAGTCAAGATTCTTGTCATGGGTGATTGCTGGCAGAAAGAACAGTTCAGGTCAACTCTTCAACAAAATAGAAAGAAACTTCACTAATATATTTTTGTTTACAAATGTGTTCTGAGCCAGACTTCTGATTATTTGACTGAGTGAACTAAATTCAGGAGTATCATATTTTTACTACCCAATGATAATTTCTATGAGCTTGCACACCCTGGTGCTAAAGTCATCCAGTCCAGATATTTCTTCATTCATTTTGTTCCCCTGATTCAGAACTCTCTCCTGGCCCATTTTAGGAGACTGGATGATAAATGTCCATCAACATCTGCACTATAAATTTGGTTTATAACATTGCTGAAGTAGTTGTAATTACATTTTTAATGGTAAGATTTATTTATCTAGTTTATGATACTTTGATATTTGATGTATTTGATGTACTCGGTATGTTTGTTGTATATTTTTTGTTCCATTTTTGTATGATTGTTGTGCAACTGAACTGTACTAGCATAAGGAACCCATTGCAAGTGAGCTTTGTCTCAGTGGGTTTTAACGTTTGAATGAAATTAAATTAAATAAAACATTGTGGACAGATTATTAAATCCAATCTGTTTGCATTCCTGCAGCATTTTTTTCCAAACAAAAGTATGATGAGCTTGATCAGTTTGTTCTGGACAAGGTGTCTTCTAGTCAGTCCAGGATTTTCTCAAGTGGCCCGTCATCTGCTGACAGTGTCCATTCAATTGTGAACAGAGGCACTCTGTCTTTGTGGGAAGAGTTAGGGCCAGTACTGGTTGATGAGGTCATTGAGGTGGTCTTGGGATTGTATCTTCCTTACTGTACTTTGGACTCAGGGCCAACTCAACTTTTTCATGGGTGCTACAGGGCCTAGTGTAATATTTGTGGAGATCATTCAGTGTTCCCTCTTGGGGATTTTCATTTTGCACTTAAGGGAACTGTGCTGAAGCCTCGTCTCAAAAAACATCATTGGACCCTGATGAATTCTCAAACTACAGGCTGTTTCAATCCTTCAGTTTTTGGGGAAGGTGATGGAGAAGGTTGTAATGGTTTAGTGGGAGCAACACCTGAAGAAATACAATATTTACAAGCCTTTCCAGTTTGTTTCCAAGCCTTGCCACAGTACTGAGGCTGCTCCTGTCAAGGTAACCATGATCTCCTCCTGGTAAAGGATAGCAGGCTTTATTCCATCCTTGTCCTGTGTGACCTTTGAACCATGGGGTGTGGTTGGTTCGATTGAGGCATTATGTATGGCTCTCAGGAATGGCATTATGGTACTTTGAGTCCTATATATCTGACAGGATGCAGTAGGTTCTACTGGTCTCTCACATCTCAAGCAGAGCTGTGCTGTGCTGCATGTGCCTCAAGTGTCAATCTGGGCCCCCATGTTGTTTGCTGTGTACATGCAGCCATTGAGGGAGACCATTTGAAGCTATGGCTTGGGTTTTCATTGCTATGCTGATGATATCCCGCTGTATGTGTCTTGTGTACCTAATAGGGGTGTTGTACTCTCAAGGCTGAGTGACTGCCTTATGGAAATGCAGGACTGAATGGCTGCCAATTGGCATAGACTTAACCCACTGAAGACTCTGGTGCTGCTGGTGAAACCATTTTTGTTATGTTTTAGCAATAATGATTGCATACTCTGCCCATCAATCTTTAGGTGGTGTCCCACTTGGAGCTATGAACAGGTTAAGGAATCTGGGGGTCATTGAGGACTACATGCTGAACAGCACACCAGGTGTGGGATTTCAGAGCCCTGGATGCAGCACTTCCATCAGTTATTTGGATGCATGCAGTATCCACGTAAATATGTATAAATATCTGTGCCTTATTCACAGACATTTGAATGCATTTACATAGAAACATAGAAACATAGAAACATAGAAGTTGATGGCAGATAAGGACTGCAAGGCCCATCCAGTCTGCCCATTTCTTTTTCTACCTTATGAATTTGCCATCGGCCTTTGTTCTGTCAATGGCCTATCTATTCATATTCATCTGTATTGCTCCCTTATGCCTATCCCATGCCTGTCTGAAGCCCTGCACTGTATTCATATCCACCACTTCCTGAGGTAGGCCGGTCCATGCACCCACCACCCTTTCTATGAAAAAGAACTTCCTCACATTGCCCCTTAATCAGCCTCCCTCTAATCTCATGCTGTGTCCTCTTGTCCTGCTATTTTTCTTAAATTTAAACATATTAGACTCTTTTTTTTACCTTGTTAATGCCCTTAAGGTGTTTCAATGT
Organism: Neoceratodus forsteri; assembly: GCA_016271365.2. Classification (NCBI taxonomy): domain Eukaryota; kingdom Metazoa; phylum Chordata; order Ceratodontiformes; family Ceratodontidae; genus Neoceratodus; species Neoceratodus forsteri. The sequence goes on along the minus strand of CM057456.1, from coordinate 94,119,842 downwards.
TTCAGTCATATCATCTCTCTCCCTCCTTTGCTCTAGGGTATACACATTGAGCTCCGTTATTCTGTCCTCATATGTTTCTTGATGCAGTCCCTGCACCATTTTGGTTGCCCTTCTCTGGAATGCCTCAATTTGGTTAATGTCCTTGTGAAGGTGTGGCTTCAGTACTGCAAGCAGTACTCCAGGAGGGGCCTAACCAGTGTCTTGTAAAGAAGGATTATTACCTCCCACTTCCGACTTGTGATACCCCTGCTAATACACTCCAACATTGCCCTAGCCTTACCTACTGCTTTAGTGGTCTGCTTGAATGATTTCAGGTCATTAGTGATGATGATGCCCAAGTCTCTTTCTTCCCTTTTGACTGCCAGCAACTCCCCTCCCAGCCTATAGGTGGCTTCAGGGTTTCTCTTCCCTATGTGCATGATCTTGCACTTCTTTGCGTTAAACCGCAGTTGCCACTCTTCCAACCATTTACAATGAGTCCCATAGTTTATGATAATATCTACTGCAACTGTGGAGTCATGTCTGTTTTTTGGATGAACTTGCAAAATTCCATCCCAGGAGTTTCACTAATTTTTTATGGTCTAACTCCTGGGACAGATTTCAGCAACACCATTTGAAAAATGGATCTGACTCCTTAAAAATACTCCCCCTGCATTGGCCATTTTCCACAGTGGCTTTTTTCATCTTTGGAATATCTCCCAGACCAAGCCCTTTCTTGAACCTGCTGACTTGGTGAACCTGGTGCATGCCTTTGTTACATCTAGACTGGATTACTGCAATGCTCCTTACACAGGGTTATCTGCGAGGCTGGTGTAGCACTTGCAGCTAGTTCAGAATGCAGCAGCATGGCTGGTCCTAGAACCTCTCAGTTTGAGAATGTCACAATGGTGCTTCATGCTCTATACTGGTTGCCATTGCAGTGGTGCATCAGTGCCAATGTACAGTATGCTTCTTAACTTACAAGGCTCAAGATGGTTTGGGTCTAGGCTGCCTGAAAGACCTCCTGATTCCATACACACCTGGCTGCAAACTTTAGTTACTGGAGGCAAGTCCCCAATGATAGACACATTTTGTCTTAAATCTTAGGGGGATCAGGAATTTGGTGTAGTTGCTCTGATTTTATGGACTGCCCTTCCCCTTGATGTAAGAGTAGTCCTGTCACTTGACATTTTTAAATCTCATCTTAAAACTTACCTTTTTTTATTTCCGTAGTGAGAACAGGTACATATACATTAAGCAACTAAATAATTATAGAAGTAACATTTTATATATATAGATATATATATATAGATATATATATATAGATATATATATATATATATACACACACACACACACTCTGCATTCACATTTAGATTATTCATCAAGAATTAAACCAATCAACCAACCATACAGTATATCAACATATTAACAGAAGGTCCAGGCAGTAAAGTTAGGCATAAAAAAAATGAAATAATAAGAGAAGAAGAATAAACCACTTACAATGTTTAAAAAAAGTCTCCAATGGGCTATGTCTTGAGGTCATAGCAGATTTATTTCATTACATTACTGCATCAAGAGGCTAGCCCCCAATGTTGTAGTGCCTGAACAAAGGGGAACAAAATGTTATTTTATGTGTTCACTTGCTGAATGGATATATTATGTATTTTCTCCAGTCTATGAATAGTCACCATATAATTTAACTAGATTTTAAAATCTAGTGGTACACTGTCTTTCCGTAGTAGAAGAATGCATTTGAATGCTGTTATTCCCAAAATTCAAATTAGCTATTAATAGCTAGGAATCATGGTAGAACAAGGTCCACCTTGGCCCAGCATAATCCATGATAATTGTTTGGGTAAGGGTTTACCCACAATTCTAGCTAGAGTGTCAAGAATTTTTCCAAAATGTATTCAAGTATGGAAAAAGCAATAGCATATGTTCCAGGATACCACTTTACTGAGGCATCGAGGGCATTTATTGAATAGTAATGGGTAACTCAACTGTTCATCTTGAGTTTTGTGTCTGGTGTTGTCTTTTAACGGTCTCTAGGGTATTTTATAAATTTTAAGTATTGATTTTTTTTTTATATTTTTGATTTTGCTGTTCTGACTGTAAGGCACCCAGAGCCCCTGATAGTGGGTGCCATATAAATACATTTGCCTTGTCGTGACTTTATCAGAGTCTTGTACAATAAATTAGAAAAACATGACACAAGCATTTAAGGGTAACTGTTAGCAGATCCTTTATGTATCATATCATTGTCATCAGCCAATCAATTTTATGTCATTGGTTTAAATGAGAGGTGTAACTTTTAGTTAGCTACACATCCCTAATGAGGTACCAACACAACTTAAAGTACCAGTGCTGTGTAAACTGTGTCCATTTATAAGAAAATATGCACCAGCACTTTATTTTGGTTTTAATGTGCTGTCTATTTTTATGTTTGCTTGCACACATGTGCAAGAAACATAGTGCCATGAACGGAGATTTCAGAGGTGTGTCACCTCCTCCTCCAATTCAGGCACTGGGCTGGCAGGCGCGGCCCCTGTAAGCCAATGCATTTTGGAGCTGTCTATGACACGCTCCAAAATGCAGTGGCATACAGTTGAAAGGGGGAGCTACGCTTGAGTGAGCACCGATAAGATATCGGCTACTCACGCCAGCTCCCCATGCACAGACAGACTGGCTTACCAGATTGAATAGCCGACGGGTGCCCAATCCCTGCCGCTGAACGCCCCCCAGCCTTGTACACGCTGGGAGCCCACCCCAGCGTGGCAAACGGTGCCTAGATTTTTTTTTATTTTGCCGACGGGGTGCCCAATCCCCATCGGCTGAACGCCCTGTTCCTGTGCCACGCTGGGAGCCCACCCCAGCGTGGCAAACGTCCATGACGCTTTTTTATTTTAAGACCTGTAAATAAAATCGTCTCTGCGCTGCCTCCCAACGCCCCTCCCACAACCGCACCCACCCACTGCGCACTCAGCCTCCCGCACCCCCACCCCATACTTACCTGCGGACTCCGGCGCGACGATCTTCGGTGGACCGGGAACACGTCTGCACTCTTCAAAGCCGACCGCGAACTGAGGAAATGCCGGTAAGCTGTATAATGGGTTACATAGTGGGGTTTCAACTTTATTGCATATCTCGGGCATTTTTGGGAATTTTTGCACCAAATTTTCAACATGGGGTTTTTGGGACCCCTTCTCATGAATTATGTCACTGTCATGGCGGTATTCATGCCTGAAGGGTGATTTCACGCAGTGACTGTGCAGTGACTGTGAAATCACCCTTCGGGCCTGAATACCACCATGACAGTGACATCATTCATGAGAAGGGGTCCCAAAAACACCATGTTGAAAATTTGGTGCCAAAATTCCAAAAAATGACTGTTTTACGAGGGTGCGTTGAGCAGTTCCTACACAGGCTCGTAAGTTCGCAAAATTTCAATATTTTCACTCCAGATTTTCAACATTGCCATTTTACCACACCTTCTTATGAGTAGTACAGCTGTCTCTTTTCACATCTCACCCAAAATGTGTTTCCACCCATGTAGCGCAGAATGGCGCAGTCAGTGTGCGAAATCAATGTACGGGACAAATTTAGAAAATCACAGTGACACTGTTCATGAGCAGAGGTCTTAAAATGGCTATGTTGAAAATTTGGTGAAAAAATTCCTAAAAATAACTGTTTTACGAGGGTGCATTGCGCAGTTCCTTCGCACACTCGTAAGGTCGCGAATTTTCAATATTTTCACTCCAGATTTCCAACATTGCCATTTTATCACACCTTCTTATGAGCAGTACAGCTGTCATTTTTCACATGTCACCCAAAACGAGTTTCTGCCCATGTAGCACACAATGGCTTTCTAGTGTCGAGATCAATGCACGGACAAATTAAGAAAATCACAGTGACACCGTTCATGAGCTCAGGTGTTAAATGGCTATGTTGGAAATTTGGTGAAAAAATTCCTAAAAATGACTGTTTTACGAGCGTGCGTTGCACAGCTCCTATGCATGCTCGTAAGTTCACGAATTTTCAATATTTTCACTCCAGATTTCCAACATTGCCATTTTACCACACCTTCTTATGAGTAGTATAGCTGTCATTTTTCACATCTCACCCAAAACGTGTTTCCGCCCATGTAGCGCACAATGGCACAGTCGGTCTGCGAAATCAATGTACGGGACAAATTAAGAAAGTCACAGTGACACTGTTCATGAACAAAGGTCTTAAAATGGCTATGTTGAAGATTTGGTGAAAAAATTCCTAAAAATGACTGTTTTACGAGGGTGCATTGCGCAGTTCCTACGTACACTCGTAAGTTCGCAAATTTTCAATATTTTCACTCCAGATTTTCAACATTGCCATTTTACCACACCTCCTTATGAGCAGTATAGCTGTCATTTTCACATCTTGCCCAAAATGTGTTCCCACTCATGTAGTGCACAATGGTGCAGTATGTGCAAAATCAATGTATGGGACACATTAAGAAAATCACAGTGACACTGTTCATGAGCAGAGGTCTTAAAATGGCTATGTTGAAAATTTGGTGAAAAAATTCCCAAAAATGACTGTTTTACGAGAGTGCGTTGAGCAGTTCCTATGCGTGCTCGTAAGTTTGCAAATGTAATATTTTCACTCCAGATTTTCAACATTGCCATTTTATTACACTTCCTTATGAACAGTACAGCTGCCATTTTTCATATGTCGCCCAAAATGTGTTTTCGCACATGTAGTGCACAATGGTGCTGTTGGTGTGCGAGAGCAATGTTTAGGACAGATTAAGAAAATCACAGTTACACTGTTCATGAGCAGAGGTCTTAAAATGGCTATGTTGAAAATTTGGTGACAAAAGTCCATAAAATGACTGTGTTACGAGTGAGCAATGTGCAGTTTCCACGCACCCTTGTAAGTTCATGACTTTGTAATATTTTCAGTCCAGATTTTCACCAGTGGCATTTTTTCACACTTCCTTATGAACAGTGCAGCTGTCATTTTTCACAACATGGCTGAAGTGTGTTTTCACACTTTCAGCGCTGAGATGCATGGTCACTGTAGGGAATCATTGTTCGGCACAGATAAAGAAAATCACAGTGACACTGTTCATGATCGGAGGCACCAAAATGCCTGAGTTGACAAGCTGCTGTAAAATATCCCCAACCTAATTATATTATGGGTGTGCGTTGCACAGTTTCTATGTACGCTCATGACTTCACCATTTTTTTAAATATTTGTACTGCAGATTTGCAACATTACCATTTTTTACACCTCCCCATGAACAGTACAGCTGTCATTTTTTACATCCTGTTCGGAATGTTTTTGCACCTGTGGTGCTAAATGCCGTACTCGCTGTGCATAAGCAGCTTTCGACTAACAAATTGATATTCCCCCTGTTCATGAGGTGGGGTCACAAAAAAAAAACGTGAAAATTTGGAGTGAAAATACCAACGAATGCCTGAGGTATTAGGGTTTCCAACCATAACGCCCAACCCTGTAGAGAATAACAGGCATCAAGGGTGTGACTTGGGATTCTTGCCTGTAATGCTCATACCATTCCATACCCTGCAGCCAGTGAGAGGTATCGAGGTATGCCTAGGACTCTTCAGCCCCAAAGTTTACCCCATTCTCCTATACTCGCACCCATCTCACTGCATTTCTAATGAAATGGGAGCGGATAAGGGCCAAACACCCAAGGAACACCATGACACTTGTCAGTGTCTGCAGGGTGGGGTGTGGTGAAATGGCAAGGCCATTATGCCTGATGACCCAAATGCACACCCCAATGCCTGTCACTCTCTGCAGGGTGGTGGTGGGGTTGGCTTCAGTTCAGTACTTCACTGCCATTCCTATTACGCAGCTCTGTAACTTCTACATTACCACTGCCAATGCCAGCAAGCAAACATTCGGCATTGACAAATGCTTGTTGGTTCTAGTTCCATCCCTGAATTCTATGTGCACCACACTCCCCAGGGCTCCAAAGCCAGAAATGACATACAAAGCACTAGCCAACACTGACTAATTTGAATAATGTAGGAAAATGCATACTGCCAATACATAGATGGTGTAGTACTAGACAGAGGAAATGCCATTCCAACACTTCTGCCCTGCAGTTGCTATCTAGGATTCTTCAGTTCTATCTGAGATTCCAGAGCCCCTGCCTGTACTGCCGCGTACATACCCCATTTCTGTTTAAGGTCTAAGATAATTCTAGCATTAATCACATTACCAGGGAGATTGTTCCAACTATCTATAGCCCTCTCTGTTAAGAAGTATTTTTTTTAAAGTCTCTCTGCCCAGCTAGTGTGAATTTGTGGTCCCTGGTGGTAATGTTAATTATGAATTTAAATTAAACCAAGGATTCCACCATATAGTGTCCAAGCATGAATTTGTAGGTTTTATCATGTCCCCCTCTCACTTCTGTCCTTTAATAAGTACAGTACTCGTATACTAATGTACAGAGGACTAAGCTTAAATGCAGTTTTGTGGGTGCATCTAACCTCCAGGCAGGCAATAATCCAAGGTAAATTTCAGGGCAACATCAAAAACATGGTCTTGGCCACTGCCTGGGAGGCAGCCCTCATCCACTCACTGCAACATGAGAAGGAGCTAAAAGATCCAACTAGCAGTGTATTAAGTAATTTATTATGCAATGCTAGTGCAACAGATTTGAATGGTTATGCCTACATTTTAGTTGAACTATTGGAACTAGCACCAAACTATAACAAGATCAGCAGTGTTTAAAGCTTACATTTTGTTTGACTGTTGATGTCTACCACTGCCTTGCATCACTGAACACTCTGCAGTTCAGTGTTTGGTCTGACAATTCAGATAAAAGCTGTAAATAAATCCATAGTTATTCAAGATATTTCCTTGATGTGCAGACTTTGCCTTTGTTCACAATGGACCCTATGCACTAATGGGAAGGAAATACGCACTGGAGGTGCGTATCCCACCCACGTAGCTCCTCATCTGCATACAGCTGCACACTGGCCAGTATTCACTACTGGCTGCCACCTGTCCATGGCCCTGCCCCCCAGTGTGAAGGTCCATGCAGGGCTGCCCGGGGGGGGGATAGTGGACCCAGCTGGACATCAAATCAGATGCCCACCCTGGGATTTCACTGGATCACTTGCTCAGCTAGAAGTGGGTCCGGATGCGTGAATTGCACATGCGAACACCCATACCTGTGTGGTAATGCCCCATCAGGCTCTGAACCACTCCAGAGCATGCAGTCCACCTCCTGCCACCATCCCCAACTCAATGCAACCCCAGTGCCCATGTAGCAAGACCTCTCGTGCACACACCTCACACAGGTGCACCTGCCTCACATACCATAGCCCTCCACACACCTCCATGGCCACTGGCTGTCTGCCATATGTGGGTGTGCATTGGCTGCATGCCCCTGCTTAGGTTAGATGGCCTGTGGCCATGAAGGTATGCAAAGGGCTGTGCCCCATGCCATCTGGCCCATGGTACCATAACTACAGGTACAGGTTGAGGGTTGTTGATGCTATGGAGAAGGTTGGCTTTGCTTCACTGGGTACCATGCTGGCACTTTTGGGTGATAGGCTGCTTGGGCATGGCAGTGCAGCCATGGCTTGGAGAGTGCAGCATCAGGGGGATGCTCAGTTGTGTGTGCAGGGGTGTCTACCAGGGGGTACAGGGTAAGCTGTGGGTGTGAGGGTATTGCCTGATGTTCATAGATCCAGTCTGCTGCTTGGTGTGTGCTGGGGCTGGGCGTGTAGGGGCACTTACAGCAGGATTTTCCCTGGTGTACCAGCCAGGCCCCTATGCACCCCACTGTGCAGGACTACTTGCCATTGTGCATGGTGTGTACTGCTGGCATGACCCCAGCACACACCCTCATCCTGGTGCATTGCTATTTGTGTGGCCATGGGATCGGGCACATACCAGCTGCCCACCTCAGTCATAAATGCTGTGCGAACACCACTCTGCAGCATTTCAACTTGGTGATGCTAATGCACCCAGTTTATGCAGTGCATTGGCATCTTGCATGCCAACCAATGTGATGATCTGTTCCATTACCTGCATAGGTTATTTAATCTATCATAATTGCTCCCAACTTGTTGCATTCCACTAAATAGTTTATTTCCTTTCATTATCTATTTTTAAATGAAGGTTTCAAAACTGCGCCCAGTACTCTAGATGTGGCCTAACCAATGACATGTAAATTGTCACTATCACCTCTTGGTGTCAACTAGTTAAAACCCACCTGATACATCCCAACATCCTATTAGCTTTCTAATATGCACACTCCCATTGAGAAAACGATTTTAAACTGCTGCTTAGCAAAACCCCTACATCCATTGCATCTTTTGAATGCTTTCCCTTAATTAAAAAAAGTCAAATAACTCACTGGCTAATTCTTAGAGCCAACACTGACCAAACGTTGGCAAATTGCCTGAGCAGTTACAGCATTTCTACAGTGAAATGAGTTTGCATGTATAGTACCATATCACATACCAGACAATTTCTGACATTGGCATAAAGAATATGTATAATGAGGTAACAGAATTGTGCACATGACCTTCATTATGCCTGCCATTATATAACTCCCAATTAGTACTGAAAAAGTTCTCTGTAGTTATTGATACAGACTGCTCTTTGGGAGCATTACATTGTGATAAAGTTGATGCCAATGCTCCATGACTAGTAAGTGGGCTTGAATACTCTTGCCACTTCTCTTGGCACTCCCAGCAAAAATAATGTTTCTAATGAAAATATTTTTTCTGTTCCCTGACATAAGCTGGTAGAGTGCTAGTGAAGCATTTATGAACTTAAACAGGGGTTAGCCTTTAAAATATTAACAGTTCTACTATTAAAGTGAATTCATTTTTGTATGCATAAGTATACTTTAATAAATTTCAAAAGCCCTTTTAATACCCACAGGTGTCCTCTAAATTATTTAACATATATCACTCTTTCTAGTCTGGCTATATTGTTCATTATTTTTCAGTGATTTTCTGTTAGTACTTTTTTGCTATGTTTATGGAATATACTTGTTATATGCTCAATTCTCCCTATTGTATGCTCCCTTGAATTTATTGCACTAAAATAAGGTTTTTGGGGCCAGATATTCAAAGCTTTGCACCGGACAAAAAATGTTTGCGTGGGTTTAGCGCAGGATTAGCATGGGTCTGCCATATTCAAAAGGCCAAATAGCGCATGCACACTGCATTAGCACCAGGCAAACCATAAGTATATGCAAGGGGCAAAGTGAACATGAATACAGTATTTATTTATTTATTTATTTAGGTTTTGTTAACCGGGTAAGCCCACTGAGACCAGAGGTCCCTTTTTCAGGAGCGACCCGGAATTAGTTACAGAAAAAGACATTTAGAAGCAGTTATTTACAGTAGTTACATTTGTTACACAGTTATACATTAGCAACATTATACTGGGGTAGCAGTCAGGTTCACATTCAAGCTCAAGCATTACTTACAGTAGTTACAATAGTTATACAAGTGTACATTAGCAGCAGTATATAGGGGTGGTAATCAGTTTCACAAACAGGCCCGTATTAGCATTGCATGACAATCGAGTTTCTCCCAAGTTGTAGGGAAAGTAGACAACACCAGAAAATTGACATCATAGTTTTGGAGATACATCCAAGGAGAAGGGAGGTTCAAAGCAGTGCAGCGGCCATGGGACCTGGACTAGGGAACTAATGATTACAGCCACAGAGACTGAGATTGAGAAGATATAGTTTGAGTCCAGATTTGAATTGGGTGAGGGTGGCTGAGTCCGTCAAGCTAAGTGGTAGAGAGTTCCATAGGTGGGATGCAGCAAATTTGAAGGAATGTTTGCCTTGGTTGGAGCTTATCCTAGGGATGTCGAGGTGGTGATTTGCAGTTGATCACAGGGTTCGGATTTGTTCTTTGGGGGACAGTAGTCCACTAAGATGGGGAGGGGAACCTAGGATAGTGAACTTGAAAGCAAGGCAAGCAACAGGGTAGGCTAGTTTGTGCCGAAGTGTGGGCCAGTTTAGTTCCTTAAGTGCCTCAAAATGATGCTTCCTAGGGGAGGAGTTTGTGGCGAAGCGAGCCACTCGGTTATAGAGTATGGAAAGTTTATTGAATTCCATCTCACGGAGGAACTGCAATAGAGGAGCTCCATATAGGATAGAAGGGAGAAGATTGCAGCAGGCAATTGCTCGGCGTGTAGTCGAGGATAGAGAGTTCCCCAGACAGTAAAGGAGGCCAAGCTTTTGATGGGTGGACCTGGTTTTGGAGTCGATATGGGATCGGTAGGTCATTTCTTGGTCTAGATGGATCCCAAGGTATTTAAAACTGGACATGACCTCGACTCTTTTTCCTTGGTTTGTGCAGATCTGGAGCAGCTGACTTCTGTCAGAGCCCAGACGTCTAGAGCCAAACAGTATGGCTTTAGTTTTTTCTTCATTGAGTTTAAGGGAGGTACAATGAGATATTCAGCGACTAGCATCGTGCTAAGGTGTTGAGCACGACTTAGTGAGACTCATAGCACGGTACAAATTACCACCCGGGAAAAGCTGGTCTTAACCCTGGGCAAACAGCTTTGTGTGACATAGTTGCTTTGCCTGTTGCTATCGCGGTATTAGCGTGGCTTGCGTGGCCCTAACATATCAGTATGACACTTAGAAACTGCCAGACATGGAAGACACATGCCACTCACTGATGGCACCACCATGATGCCATCAGCTGCCACAGGATCCAGCCATGCACAGGTAGGAAGTGGTGATCGGGCCCACAGAGGTCATCATGGTAGTGTGGCAATACAGTACACACCTGCAGACCATATGTCTGTAGTGCCCAACAGATGCCAGCATGCACAGACAGCACTGTGGGCATGGTGGCCATTGAGAGGAGGGTGTACAGGTGGCCAGACCTCACTACAGCCCAAGTGTGGCCACTAGACTGGGATACAGCACACAGTGCACATGGGCCAGTAGTGGGAATACCCCACTACCTGTGTGTCTGTCGGATCCTACGTGCCACCCCCGCCACATACAGCACAACTGTACAGATGCCACAGCACACACAGCCGGCCATGTAGATGTCACTGTGTGCATCCCATGCCACAGGTGCAGAATCTGTGGATCACACAACAGCATAACAGTAATGTCCAGAGTCAGTAAACACCTGCACGTTGGGCCTGTCACTGTAAACAGTGCAGTCAGCATCACTGCCCTACACACTATAGACAGTGCTGTGTCCCTCACACTACTGGCCCCCTTGCTACTGTAGTGTCTGCTGTGCACTGTAGCATGCCCTACAGTGTGACAGTTGCATGCAGCACCACCGCCACCTGTGCCTATGCTGTATTGTCCCCTGGGGTACAATATGCTATGTTATGCTGTACTGTTTACATGTTGCCTGCAGCTATCAACATGTACTGCCAAACTGACCTACAGGTGGAGCTGCGTTCAGACCTGGCTATACCCTGTACTTCCAAACTGACCTACAGGTGGCTCTGTGGGACCCTGCAGTAATGCTGGACAAATGGCATGCAAATCAGGGCATGATGAGATGCTAATCAGGCTGTTTGCCCAGAGTCTGCCTAAGTAGGCTCATTTGCATGTCACCTTTGAATATGGAACATTTTAGCACTGGGAAAATGTGTTTGCACCGGGCAAACAGCTTAGCTCAGTGCTAAAAATGCGCTAACGTGTTAGCACAGCGCTAACGGTTGAGGGAATATTTTATAGTTTTGATCACTGTTCTTTCACATCTGCTGCTGCCTGCAGCTATACTGAGTCCACTCATTTGCTGGCACACACACTGGCCACATAGTTTGTCTCTACTTGCTCTCACGTCACTGTGCACTGTGTTGTTGTTGTGGTTTGCACTTCCTGGTTGCTATATTCAGTGCTGTCTTATTCCAAGGCTATGTTTGCCCTGCACTCCCAGTCCAGTTTGCATGGCCTCATTCCCAAGCTATTCTCAGAAGCTGTTTGCCCTGGGATATTCCTTTTGAATATAGCTTGCTTTGTGCTCCAGGCTAGGTTTGCCCACCGGGCAGTGTAAACTTAGCCCAGGGGCAAAGTTTTGAATATTTGGCCATAGATTTCAAAAGATCAAATCTATAAATTATTCTAACTGCAAGTAAAATTTCCCCAGCTGTGCAAATCTGAATCTCTCAGCTAGCCAAATGAGCTCCTACCCCCTCCAAAATTCTGCAGTGTGCCATGCTTCAGTTTCAGATATAGCAGCTATCTTTTACTTTGCTCTGTAATGCTACATTTGAGACAGTATATGCAGTGCAAACCACAAATAAAATGGAGGGGGCAACTTCCTTTAAAGAGCTCCTAACACCGTTAGAAAAACTTGGAAAAAAAATGTGAGATTTAGACAGTTCAGCTTATATTTCATCTATTTTCTATAATTATTTACCTTTTTTCTTTATTACCGAGGACAGCTGTATGAAAGAGGTTTACTGTCCCTTAGACTTTAGCTGCTCTTTCTGCTATCTTACATATGACATCATAATTCGGGTTGCACATGGAAACAAGCTTCTGGTCATGGTGCTTTTTCTGGTTACCAACTTTTAAATAAATAAAATAAGTAATCCCCTGTTTATGGCATCATAATTATCCCCACAGCCACAGACTGTGATGTCATAAACAGAACTGTGATGTCATATGTAGGCAAGCAGCCTGATCAGATAGGGCAGGGATCCTGTTTACATGCAGATGTCCTTAGTAATAAAGAAGAATGAGAAATACAGAAACAATATTAAAATATAAGCTCAGCTGTGCTAAACATTACATTTTTTCAAAGTTGTCACAATGGTGTCAGGTGCTCTTTAACATTCAAATGTCAGCAGCTGAGTCAAAATCGGCATTGAACAGACAAGATGGACAGTACAGTAATACATCTTTGGGTGCTGAATGTTTTGCTTTGGAGTAGTATATGATCTTTGCAATTGTTTGCCCCATGATGCAAGTGTATATCGTTTGCACAGAAAAAAATGCATTCTTAAAAATAATTATGGAAATAAAGGGCAATGAAAGAGGGGGTCATATTTTAACAATGAACATTAAGGTACAGTAACCATGATTAATAGACACACTCACACACATAATTAAAGATAAATACTGAGCATACCATTATTTATTACATTAGAAAAGCATTACTCTTTTTAGATGCTACTGTTCAATTTCAGGCATGACTTGCTGCATTGACCTCATTTTCCTGGTAGCAAGACACTGAAAGCTCACTTTGGATATTGCCTGCCACCTGAAAAGTGCTGGTCCCTTTTTACTATGGAAGCAAGATGAAAACTATTTGGAAATGGGGAACATTCATTCCAGCTTATATGTATTTTCCTTTCTGTAAGTTTCACTGTGTCCTTATTGATTACAGTCAAGACAGTAGGTAGTGTCTTATCCTTGCAAAGATAGTGAGGAAATAGAAGTTATGGAATATATATTCCCCTATAAGAATCCAGCAGATTATTTCCAAGTTGTTCAGATTGATTATGAATACATACTATTAATTAAGCAAAAGGGTGTGGCCATGGGTTATAGTAACTACCTGTTAATCACCCCCTAGGGGTATAATATAGCACAAGGCAAGGACAAGTGCTGTATTGCCCCTGAGGGTGATTAACTGACTGTCAATCTAACTCCTGAGATGGCTTTATTGCTATTATAAACAAATACATATATTGCAAAAGGCAAGCTTCAGAAGTATACATTTTAATTGTTGTCCTCATTGAAAGGGAGATTTAAAAAAAAAAGAAAAAGAAAAAACTCTTCATCCACCAACTGCTTAATAAAGCTAGTTCAGAATCAGAATGCATGATCCCAGTCATTCACCAGTGCTAGGGGAGAGAATGCTGAAGTTCTTTTGTACCATGGTGACTACCAGCCTGTACATAAGAGTGTAATAGAGATTAATTAGGTGCTTCAGAATGTTAACAGTCAAACAGGCTGCAGTATTTCAAGACCCTTTTAATAATGAGTGCAAAAGTATACTAATTAAGAGTTATTACTCTTTAAGTGGAGCTGGAGTGGAACATATGCCTCCCAGAGGACATCAGCTTAGTATAGTCCTCATGATATAGAAACTGCCAGAAGTACAAATCATGAGATTTATCATACCATCCATATCATAGGTGATGTTATCCCAGGTTCAAATCCTAACCCTGTAAGATGGGTTACTTCTGCTCCTACATGTATAAATGAGTAAAAAGTATGATGGCCCTATCCAGGGACGTCATGCAACCAGAAATTTTGGAGGAGCACAAAATCAAAATTTATCTAGGGGGTCTGGAGGCATGCTTTCCCAGGAACATTTTGAAAGATTTAGGTCAAATGGTGCATTTTGGTGACTTTTAGAAGGCCAGGAAGCTTTTCCATAACATGCTAAATGCTGTCACAATGATACTTTTTTTCTTTGTTCAGTCTGTGACAGTAATCACTTGTATTTTCAAAGCAATTTTGTAAAAACTGAACTGAAATGGTGCATTTTGGTGGCTTTTACCATACAGTGAATCAGCTAGCTATTTACAGTCCATTCCGAACTAATTAATTACCTACTAAAAGCCAGAAATGCACCATTTGAATAGTCATATTATTACAGTCATCTACTATAAATGTTTTGCATGAAAAATAATGACACAGGTCATCTGTTCTTGCTGATACTTTGTTTACTGTGTAATCTTTTCCATGTATTACTTACATATATGCAGAAAAAACACTGCAGACAGGATTCACAGTACTATACAATATACTATAGAAAGTTACATGTTTAAACACATACACACACACACCAAGCAGAACACAGCTGGATAAGGTACAAGTATTTACTAAACTTGCCATACTTACCCAGAGTCTAGCAGGGGCATCAGGCAACCAGAAATTTTGGAGGGACACAAAATCAACATTTCTCTAGGGGGGTCTAGGGGCATGCTCCCCTGGGGACATTTTGAAAAATTACGGTCAAATGGTGCATTTTGGTGACTTCCAGAAAGCTAGGAAGCTTTTCCTTAACATGCTAAATGTTGTCACAATGATACTTTTTTTCTTTGTTCTTTCTGTAACAGTGACCTCTTGACCATTTGAATAGTCAAATTATTACAATCATCTACTGTAAATGTTTTGCATGAAAAATAATGACACAGGTCATATGTTCTTGCTGATAATTTGTTTACTGTATAATCTTTTCCATGTATTACTTGCATATATGAAATAGGGATGACGATAAACAGAGTACGATGAATCCATTTATTTGAGTAACTGTGTATAAATTTCATTTATACACACAGTTATTACATCACGCTCCACCACTCGTGAGGTTACTTGAGGTCAATGGCAACTTCACAAGATAACCGCTTTATCACACAGTTGCCCTCCGCATATGCCTTATTCATGCAATAGGCATGGCAGGGTATTAAATAGCTAGTATAGCACAGCATAATGCTATTCAGTATCAGAGGGTGGTGCTATCCATTTTCTGAACTGTGTAGTACTAGACTGCTAAACATTTTTTTATGTTTTTTATTCAAGTTTACACATACAAAACAAATTAAAAACAAAGTATTTTTCATTTTGCTAACCAGTCTGTGCCATATACTATGCATTTTTGCAGCTGATTAGCACTTTCACATGTGAAACTGCTAATCAATTTATTTGGATTATTTAATACCCTTCATGGACACAAAACCCATTTAATAAATCCATTTATCTGCACAGTCATTGAATAAATCAAATGTATCTAGGCAGTAGTGATTTAATCACTATTTATCCACACATTATTTATGTCATTATCATTTCTCTGCATAGTAGTGATGTCACATATTCCCGTATTCAAATGCAAATAACTTTAAAATGAAGAACGATAGCATAATACTGTGAGAATGAAAGGTGTTCAGCAGAAAGATAGTTACAAAATGAGTGGTTTTTCATTTATAGTTACATTTTATTTTTTATAATTAGCAAAAAATAGCAGAAAATTAATTTTTTTTCACTTTTTGCAAGAAACAAATGCAAATAACTTTAAAACAAAAAAAATGACAGAATGGTACTTTGAGCACACAAGCTGTTCAACACAAAACTATCTACAAAATGAGTGGTGTTTCATCTAACAGCAACCACTGTGCTAGTTGGAAAGTTGACAAAAAGTCACACAACCTATCATTTAAAAAACATCAAAAGCAAATGTTCCTGCAGTGTCAGAAAGCATACCTTATTGTATAAAGGAAATATACAATAGTGAGCTGTCAGATAAATTATTTATCTGCACAAGTGCTGTTTGACCTCAGAAGTCTGGACAATACCTCTCATCTTATCATGTCAGCACTTGGAAGTAAACTGTCTGAATGTGTAGCACATTCTTAATCAATATACAAATAGTGAGTTTACTATGCTTAGTGCCAAAGTATGTTTCAATAAAAGTTAAATTTTCGTTATGAAACTGCAAACAACCCAGAAAAACTGCAAACAGGCATGACAGAGATCATGATAAGCAATGCAAGGTAGAAATAAATGTAGGTGAGAATAATCCATCACATTTGGGCTGGCAGTATAGCCTAGAGGTTAGAGGAAGGAGGTGTGAATGAGCGTGATACATCCAGCAGACCAGACCTGAGTTTGATTCTCACAACCTCCACTGTGTGACTCTGAGCAAGTCACTTAGCCACCCAATGCTCCCAGGTCACCCCTGAAAACAGGCACTTGTGCCTAGTGGGCCTTACCTGGTTACCAAAGATTAAATAATAAATAAATAAATAAATAAATAAATAAATAAATAAATAAATAAGCAAACATCAGTACCACCTCCCTACCAACAGACCCTCCAAACGAAGTAGTGCAAACAGAGCAAGCCAGCTTGCAATACACTGTACTTAGTATTGCTAACAAAAGTAAAACTGTCAGAACAGCATAATAAAGGATCATACTAATTAATGTTACTTGTAAAACTCCTACTGCCCTGGGGGGGATAACCCACTCCAAGTCACACAGTTTACACTCCATTCAAGAGCACAACCACATCCTGCAGGCTCTCAGACCAGAGCAAGCCTAATAACAATAAATTAATGCCTTTACTAATAACCCTCCAACACTGACAAATGACAGGGGTGGTATTCGTGGTAACACCACACCTAGATGAGCGACCTCCTCTTGCAAACCCTCCAAACAGAAACAGACGAATGACAATCAATACAACACAGACTGACAACCCAGACCCTACTGAACTTCTGCTGCTGCATGAACATCTGCCCCAGTTTGATTGGCTTGTCCATGGTGGCAGGTGGTCAGCTCCTCTGCCTGCCTCTCAGCACCACAGGGCATCCCCGGTGGATCAAGCTTTGGTGAATGTGACACAGTTCACTCCTGCTGCTCCAGCTGAGCACAGGATTCTTTCATTCCCGAAAACCAAACTTTTACAGCTCTCTGTTGGTGTCTGGGGTGGTCCAACAGTCATGTCCCTCTGTATCCCCTACACTGAACCCAGGAGAACTCTTATCACTAGTATTCCCTCTGATTCTCTTGCTCCCCAGACCCCACAACTGCTCAGCTCATGGCATAGACCACTGTCTTTTTGCAGATGCTGGAGGCTGGTCTGCATTGGTCACTTCCACTAAGTATGTTGCTTTATTCATGGGGGCATCCGTTAGTCCTGTTGCTCTGGATCCCAGCACTGTGGCACAAGCCGCTTTTCCAGTAGAACTTCACAGTCCAGTGACACCCCAACACCATGTCTAAGTATTCCAGGTGTATGGTGCTACCCCAAAACACCCTGCCTCATGCCCAAGTATCTGTGGCATTCAGAGGCAGCCCCCCCCAACACCATGTCCCCACCCAAGTATCCCTGCTGGCCACTGATAGTGGCAACTCTTATCATTTCCCCAGACACACACACACACACACACACACACACACATTCCTTGCCTGGCCATTAAGTGGGGGCTTTGTGTAAAGCACTTTTATGGCATGGCAGTATGGAAAGCCTCCGTGTGCCCCTAAAGTCCATCACCCCCGACAGCCACCGTATATCAGCCCTCAAGAGCCACTGTGTATTGGCCCCGCATACCTACAAAAGCTTCTGAAGATAATTATGTGGGTTGCAGTTGTTACAGTCAGTGAGAACCCTGGATCCCTGTTGCTCATTATATATTATCTCTAATAAGGAGACATGCCAAGAAAGAAAAGTCAAAATCCAACATGGCAGAGTTAAAAAAAAAATGGCATAGTTTTGTGTTCCGTGAGCATTTCTGCCTACGCTCCAAAGCTAAAAACTGAATTCCCCAAATCAAATTCAGGTTTCTTTTTACCTGGTTAAGTTACAATTTGTCTCTGAGTTTTCAGGGAAAAGGAACAAAAGCTAACCATTCAAAGGAGAGACACTAGCATGTCTGATGCAACTTTTTTTCCTTTTCTCAGGTGATGGACATGTGAGCAGAGTTTCATTTCCTTTCCTTTCCATGATGCTTCAGAAAGGAAATGAAACAAAACTCTGCTCACACGTCCATCAACTGAGAAAAGGAAAAACAAAACCTGAAAGTCAGAAGGGAAGGGGGAGCGGACTGGCAATTTGGAGAAGAGGTACCTGCAAAAAAAAATGGGGGACGGAGAACACATTCCAGGTGGATGCCACTCCTCAGCCTTCCAAACACAGAAATCCTTGTCTGTGGGCTGACGCTGACTCATCAAGTAGTTGATGGACACTAGGCACAGCTCGGAAGAATTAGGCTTGTTATCTCACTCACTCTGCCCCATCCCCATGCCACATACAACGTTCACCAAGAACAGAACCCTTTTACAAGCCAACCCAGACCGATGAATGAAGACATTTGGACTCACCCACATCCTATTGCTGCTGGTACTGCTAGTACTCCTCTCCTGGGAAGTAGCAGTGGCACATACACACTTACAGCCGATCTCACTCAATATCGTGGCCTACCACAGGTGAACGTTTATCCTTCTTGGTTGCAGTTTTGCTTAGTTTTTCTCATATCGGTCTTCTCCTCAGTCTGTCCTCCTTGAGTGCACAGAGTAAGATGGTGCCTTAAAATCCACTCTTTGTTGCGTGGCGGTGTCAACAGATCCCCGCCCCCACCACTTATGACTTCAAAAAAGTCAATATTGTTTTAGACCTTGTGATTTTCAGGAAAATAAAATACATTTATGGGTATTTTATACTAATTTTGAGCAATGATATTGGGGGAGCACATGCCCCCTCGGGCCCTATGGACATGACGCCACTGGCCCTATCTCCTATTGCTGGCCATTAATGGCTTTAGACATGGGACTGAACTTTATATTTCTGCCACAGAAAGTGACAACACCACCCTGTCCTTGATAGTTTTTGAGCATGTAAAAGTAACTACTGGTCCCATTTCAACTAAGTCCAATAGCCTATTGTCACTACCCGGTACAAGTCAGTGCTTCTTTCAAGCATCCCTACTTTTGGGGCCCCTATTGAGAAAGTGATAATAAATCTAGGAGGAGGAGGAGGAGGAGGAAGAGGGTCCTTCTCTACTTTTCACTTCAATTTTGTTTTCTGACTGCATTTTTCAGCAAGTTCCTGATGGCTGATTTCCCCTTTACAGAATCCACAGCTTTGTAGATATCACTTCTATTATACCCTCTCTCTAGGAAATGATTTATTTGTTCCTGCTGCCTTTCATCAAATATCTCTGGTTGGGTGCAATTCCTCTTTGTTTGAATAAGTTGGCCTTTATGTATTGCATTCATCACATGATGGGGTGATGGAGAATGTAGCCTCTATTCACACTGGTGTGACCTACAGACCTCCAGTACAGGGGAAGGAGTTAAAGTACTGCAGAATGCTATTGGAAAGATGACAGAAATGGGGAAGGTGTTCCTGGTGGGGGACATCAATCTTTCACATGCAGCTTGGAACCTGTCAGCTTCAGCTTCAGCTAGAAGCAGGGACATCCTTGATTCCATGCAGGGGGAGTTCCTCAAGCACCTAGTCAGCAAACCTACTTGTGATGAGGAATACTGGACCTTGTATTCACTAACAGGGAGAGTGTTGCAGACATCAAGGTAGACCACCTGAGGAACAATGATCACTGTACAATGTGGTTAAGTAAAAGGATAGCTGTAGAATTGAACCACACTAGGGTGAGGGTCTCAGACTTCAGGAGGGCAGATTTTAAAAAGATGGGTGAATGCCTCAGGGATGACCTGGAATGGGGGATGACCTGGGTGGAGTCGAGGAACAGTGGGTAAAGCTAAAAAGGACAATAGGGAAGACAACAAACCTCTGTGTCAAGCATGTGAGCAAAAGCAAGATGATAAAGTGTCTGCTATGTTTCTTGAAAGAGATTGTAGAAAAGGTAAAGGCTAAAAGGGTTGCATTCAGAAGGTTGAAGGTGATGAAGAGGGAGAAGGACAGGGAAGTGTATCAGAGGAAAAAGAGCAAAACAGGGATAGCAGTGAGGATCATGGAGGCACAAACTGAAGAGAGAATAGCCCAGCTGTTAACAAAGGAGGATAAGACATTTTTTAGGTATGTAAGTGAAAGGAAGAAGACCAGGGGTGCGATTGAAAGATTAAAAAGGGAATGGGGACTGTGCAGAGGTGGATCAGGAAAAGGCAGACATCCTGAACAAATACTTTTGTTTAGTGTTCACAGAGGAAGGAGAAGGGGATGGGCTACAAAAAAAGTAACAGGAGTATTGGGTTCTATGTTATAACAGTGATCACAGAAGAGCTATCGCCATTTGGGCGAGTGTACATCGACGAAAATAAATAACTGCAATGAACACTCACAGCAACTACAAAACTGGAGACAGTTTTAAATGTTATGGGGATGTGCCCCCACACCCACCCATGGGGCTTTGACCTGTACACCCCCTGCTTAAGTAATTCCTCAACTCTGGGGGGGTGAATGTAGGGGGTGTAAAACTTAAAAAAATTAATGGACCTGATGCAAAAAGTGATCCCGCCCCAGAACCGAAATCAGCACCATCCCAACCCCAGCCTGCCAACCTAACCACCATGCTACATGGCCAGCTCAGCAGTGAACCACCACACTACATCTCACATACCCTCCCTTCCCTTCCCTTCCTCCCATCACACGGCATAGTCCCCCCCATGCGCATGTGTATATACAGCATATATATATATATATACCCACATCCTGTCATCGCAGTTGCCAACCCCGGTATCCTGTCATCCTGTCGCTAACCTGCCAGGTAACCCAGAACACAGGCACCATGATTGAGCTGCCCTTTCTGTAGTCACTCAATCACGGTCGCCGTGTTCACTGTATACTAGAGTACTGGCGGGAGGGAGGGAGGTGGACCCTAGCCCTTTTTCAGAGAAGACTGTCCTGAAGGGACTCACCAGTCTGAAAGTGAACAAAGCAATGGGTCCAGGTGGGGTGCCTCCATGGGTATTGATGGAACTTAAGGAGATACTGGCTGCACCTCTCAAAGTCCTATTAACAGCTTCTTTGAAACAGGAGAGGTTCCAAGGACTGGAGGTGGTCAAAAGTTGTTCCACTTCACAAAACTGCTAGTAGGCAAGATGCTGGCAATTATAGGCCAGTCAGCCTGACTTCAGTGGTAGGAAATTTAATGCAGTCACTGCTGAAGGAAAGAATTATAGAATATCTTGAATTCTAAGGTTTATAAGAACCAAGGCAGCATGGATTCACAGAGGGGAGGATATTTCAAATGAAATGGATAGATTTTTTTGACTGGGTGACCAAGGAATTAGATCAGGGTGAAGCAGTTTATGTGGTCTAGCTTGGTTTCAGTACGGCTTTCAACACCGTTCCACATAGGAGGCTACTAAGCAAGCTCGATAGCTTAGGAGTGGCTCCAGAGGTGGTACACTGAGTAAGAAATTGGATTGGGGACAGGCAACAGAGTGTGGTGGTAGACATAGTTCACTCAGAGGTAGTGATGGTGACCAGCTGGGTGCCAGAGGAATCAGGGCTGGAACCAGTCCCCTATTTATGTCTTTATAAGTGACATTGCAGAGCAGCTGCAAAGGAAGGTATGCATATTTGTGGATTAAACCAAAATATGCAATAGCGTTGTCTCTCCAGAGGGAATGGGGGGGGATGAGAAGAGAGCTGAGAAAACTGGAAGAGTGGTCAAGGGTATGGCAGCTGGGTTTCAGTGTGAAAAAGTGCAAAGTAATGCACTTGAGGCACAGAAACCCAAGGACAGAGCACAAAATGGTAGGAGTGGTATTGATGACCACCAAGCAGGAAACTGACCTTGGTTAATCACATCAGATGACCTAAAGGTGATCAGGCAGTGTGACAAGGCAGTTGTGGGGGGGGGCTAGTGTGATACTGGGATGCATATTGAGGTGGCATCACTATCAGAAAGTGAGAGGTGGTATTGTCTCTGCATAGATCACTAGTAAGACTCATCTGCTGGTGAGTCACTGTGTATTATCTATTTACTGCACTGTGCTGTGACTTGTATTTAATACCTATTACTCATTTTTTTAGTTCAGCTTGTTATTTCATTTTTGCAGAGTTATGTTAGTTGCTCCACTACTGTTTATTTAAACTGTTGCTGAACTCTTTTTATTTTCCCTTCTGTCTCCTTTTAATCTATTCCCTCCCCTCTCCCCATCACATCCCCTTTCCTTGCTATTTCTATACATATATTTCTCTTATCCTATCCTGTCTTCCTCCACCTTGTTACCTCCTTACTGTCTATATTTGCTCCATCTCCTTGCTCCTCACACTATGTTCCTCCTTATCCTCACTATCTTTCCCCTATTATTTACCCCCTCCTCTTTATCTCTATACCTACCTCTCTGGGGGCGTACATATATCCTCAGTTGCTTATCATTTTCTCTATTTCTTGCGGCGACATCGAACCCAACCCAGGGCCATCCAGTAGTCCCCCAGTGTGCTCCCTAAAGGATTAAAGGTACTCCATCTCAATATCAGGAGCCTTCTCCCAAGGATTGATCTGCTTCAGCCTCTTATGGTTAGCCTGAAACGCAGTGTGATGATCATCACTGAATCATGACTCTCCTACAGAATCCATGATTCTTCCATTTCTATCCCTGGTTACTCCCTCATTCAGCCGGACCGGTCAACCAAGGGTGGGGGGTAACCATATACATAGCATCATCCATCCAATATTCCCTTTGCCTCTCTATTACCTCCCTATCTGCCTATGAGCTTCTGCTGCTAAATCATTCCTTCCCCTGCTCCCTTCCTATCTTTGTAGGGGTTATTTACTGCTGCTCTAGCCTCCCCTCCTCCTCTGTTTCAGACATCATCACTAATCTCACTACCCACTCTTCTTCTGGTGGACTCCTCATTCTCAGAGATCTCAATATAAATTGGCTTTCTAGTACACAATCCAAACTTCATATAAACATACAAAATTTGACAGCAGATAAAGGCCTAGAGGTCTATCAAGTCTGCTCGAATGTGCAGCTAGCACCCCTTATTCATAGCCACATCTCCTCCCTGAATCTCATTCAGTTGATCTCTGACTCAACCCATTTAAATCACAAATCAGGTAAGCACTCTTTAATTGACTGGTAGTTGCAGTAGGAATCCTGCCAGATGTACTTAGTGACCATCACATGGTTTACTGCATGCATAAAATCCATCACTCCAAAGCATCGCCAAATATCCTCCACCTTTACTCTTTTAGGTCACTTGACTTGACACCCCCCATTAGGAACTTATTGGTATTGACTGATCTCCAATAGCAAATGACTCCTCTGTTGACTCAGCTTTGGCCTACTTCAGACCCTAGTTCTTGAACGTTTGGGATCGGCATGCTCCAACAAGAAAAAAACGGAGTCTGAGGCTCCCATTTTCCATGGGTGACAGCCAAACTTCTGGCCTGTTTGCATGCTTATAACCAAGCATGGCAGACTTACAAGGCCTCTGATAATTTTGTTGATTTGCTAAAATATTGCTCTCTATGGAATGCCTGCACCAGAGCTACCAGACTTGCCAAAAAATAATATTTCTACTCCTCCTCCTTCCAAGAGAACCTTAACAATCCCTCCAGATTTTGGAAGGTAGTTCATGGCCTTTTCTCCCCACCTACCCAATCCCCTCCTCCAGTCTTAAAGACAGGTGATACCACTATCTCAGACCATACTTCTGAAGCTATTGAATTTAACATCTTCTTCACCACCTGTGCTTCTTCCCTCCTTGCTTCATTACCCCCCCAGTTTTTACCCTGATAGCACATTCCACTCCTTCTATATCCCCACCACTGTTTTTCCCTTCTCACCGGTTTCCACTGATGAAACCCTAAAAGCTCTGCTAACCCTTAACCTCCATACAGGCAAAAGTCCAGATGGGCTTGATCCTAAGCTTCTGTACCTCTCTGTCTATGCCATTAATCTCCCACTTACTTACCTCCTGAATATCTCCTTCTCACTGTGTACTGTCCATGATGTTTGGAAGCTCACCACTGTTGTCCCTCTTTCCAAGGGCAGCGATTCTTCTATTCCAGGCAATTAGCACCTGATATCCCTACTCCCAATTCTTGAAAACTTCAAGACCACCTGGTACTGGCTTAACTTACTCCATTCCTTGACTCCACCTCCTTCTTCACCCCTTTCGAGTCTGGTTTTCATAAGTCACATTCCACAATGATCTCCCTGCTCCATCTCACTGATTCCATTCTCTCTGGCATGGATCAGGGCCATATCATCTCTGGCATCTTTGTCGATCTGGCCAAAGCTTTTGATCCTGTTGCCCACATCCTGCTCCTCTCCAAGTTGGCTGCAGCTGGTCTTTCTGAGAATGCCATTAGCTGGTTTAGTTCCTGCCTTATGGGTAGGTCCCAATCAGTTAGGGATGGTAACTCCATCTTCCCCCCTTCCCTATCAATACTGGTGTCCCTCAAGTTTCAGTACTTGGACCAATGCTCTTCTCGATATTTCTGAATGACTTACTCTCTGCCTGCTCAACAGCAGATATCCACATGTATGCAGATGATACTGTTTTGTTTTCCTCCTGTACCTCCCCCTCTGATGTGGTGACCAGCCTTCAGCTGGATTTCAATAATGTTCAGCGCTGGTTCTGTTCTAACCAACTGTTCCTCAATGCCAAAAAGATGGTCTGTATGACTTTTGGCACCAGGCAAATGCTCATCAGGCTTTCAGCCATGCCTGCTTTCCTCACTCTTGATGGTGATGTCCACTCCTTTAAGTATCTTGGGCTCTGGCTCGATAGGAACCTTGACTTCTCTGGACATGTGGATGCTATACAAAAAAAGCTTCATCCCAAACTCAGCACTCTTTACAGACACCATGGCTGTACCCACTTTCAGGCCCACCGTAAAGTCATCCAGAAGATGATACTCCCTATTTTTGACCTTGGAGACGTAGACTACAGTGTCACCCCTAAGACCACAATTGGCAAACTGGACACCCTATTCAACTCCTTCTGCTGCTTTGCCCTAAATTGTCCACCACGTATGTACCACTGTGACCTCTACACTGCTCTCTCCTTCCCACCTCTTGAGGTCAGATGCCTTGGTCATTGTGCTTCACTAGTTGGTAAATTCTGGTTTGGCTCCCTTCTATCCTACCTTAACACATTCCTCTCCACCCCCTCTTCTATCTTCTATTACATCTGTAACTGCAATCACAGGACTCTTGCCCTCCCTGCCTGTAGCTCCAGTTCTGGTAAAGCTGCCTTCTCCTACCATTTTTCTAATCACAAGAACTTGCTCCCCTTAGAAATCTGCTCTGGCCCTTCCACTAGCTCATTGTCTTGTCTTGTCTTCTCCATAAATATATTTCCCCATTCTGCAACTGCTCCTGATCCTTACTTCCTTCACTACTTTATCCCTTTTTCTTACTATCTACCCTGATTCTCTTACCTACCCCTGCCTTCCTTCCTAATTTTCATTCCTCTTACCCTCCCCTCCCCGCTATACTGACATTTGGCTGTATGATTTTATGTAGGTGTATGTGTCTTTATATGTAGTATACATTTATATATATTTGCATGATTATTTGTAGGCATAGATGTGTCTGGGTTCATTCTGGTTTATGCACTGTTATTTTTTTTTTATATATATTGTTATACCCTTCATGCTCAACTTTATTTTGTACGATTTTCTTAAATTTTTCCATTCATACGACAGACATAATTACACAAGTGAGCAAAATATGTCAAAGCATTTGCTACATATGACCTGTGCCATATTCTAGAAGAACTGCGACTTACACCAAGAAAAGTTGAGAATATCACAGGCTATGACTTACACCATATAAAAGATGCATCTTTTTCCACCTCAAGTGGCAGACGCGTGTACATTTTTTGCCGCAAAACTCATGTGCATGTCTTTACATTTGCACATCTACGAAGGACATACAGTGACAGCATGGTCAACATGCCATCACAGGAACAAGGACTGTCTGTCTGGTGCAGCACACCAGCCATAGCATCACTGTATGCAAACCAGTGACCGTGGCTAGTAGGCAGCACCTGACTGTACCACGCCATCGGTGAAACAGCAATTGTTTCAGCATGTTGACATGAGTTACATGCAGCACATTGCCACACATATGCATTTTGTAAGATATTGGCTGGCAACTGCACTCACATCACACATGCATGTTGTTGCCACACATGTAACCTGCATTGCTGTAAGTGTGGTACTGACACCACACTTGTCTTGTTGTAAGGTATTGTCATAGAATTCATTGTGATTGTGCATGTCCCACATATGTGTTGCACACTACACAGTATACCATGCCCATCACACCTTCCCTCCCTCCCCTCCAACTGTCAGCTATGTGGATACTGTGTAGTATCCCAGCAATGTCTCCACCTCCCACCATAGTGCACATCTCAGTGTGTATCACCACTCACTCACCACTGCAAGTGAATATGCCCACCAGGTGCTACCACCTGACATGGCCACTGGCTGCTGTGTACAAAGGCACCATGTCTGGTGCCTAGCACTGTGTAACATAGTTGTGTGGTGGTATGCTGTCCATAGGCTGTTTGCCTATTGGTGCCGGTGTCACCTGTTGGTGGTTGTTGTCCCTCTGGTGAAATGGTGGGCTATCAGGTCATGTCTGTCATGTTGCCTTGCCTGGAACACTACAGTATGATCATGTGGCTTTCTGGCATGCTCATCACGGTGATCTTCATCACCTCTGTCTTCCTCTTCCTCCTCCTTCTTATCCAGGTCTGGTGGTGGCACACGAGTTCTGAGTGCCAGGTTGTGCAGCATGCTGCACACCATGAAGATCTTGCACACCATCTCTGGGCTGTACTGCAATGCTCCTCCTGAGCAATCCAGGCACTGGAAACGTGCCTTCAGGATGCCAAATGTCCACTCAATCATGGCCCTGGTGGAGGCATCAGCCTGATTGTAGTACACCTTGGCAGTAGTGTGTGTGTGTGCTTTAGTGGAATCATGAACCATGGCAGCTGTGGGTATCCACTGTTACCTGTGGGATGTAAGTGACACACCATTAATGTACAGGGCACATGTCTCACACAGATAGTCATGTTACATCTGCAGGAACAGGGTGCTTCTTTGCAGGCCAGTGGCACCTATCAATCAGCCATCTGCCTGTGAGCTGTCCCCTCTTGAATGCCTCCTGTAGGCTGCAGTTGTGAAGAATGTATGAGTGTTGGAAGGAACCAGGGTACTGGGCTACCACATCCAGTATGTGGCACTGGCTATCCCACACCACTTGCATATTCATGGAGTAGAAGCCTTTTCGGTTGATGTACCCCTCTGCCTCATCTGATGATGCCCTGATTGCCACATGTGTACAGTCAATTGCCCCACTCACATGTGAGAACTGTGTAACTTCACAAAATGCTTGCTTTACCACCTGCTGCTGCTGTGCATTGCTCAGGATGCAATGTAACCATCTAACTTTTCCATCATCGCATCCAGGAACTGCCTGGGGCACCTGGACATGGCCAGCTGTGAGATGCCCACAGTGTCATCTGTCAGAGTTTGGAATGTTCCAGTGTTGAGGAAGCACAATGTTGCACTTCACCGCCACAGGAACAGGATTCCCCCTACAGGTGGCACTTTGTAGATCTTCCCATAGGTAATCACACAGCTCGGCTATGGTGGCCTTTGGAAGGCAGTAGCGTGCGGTGCACCGCTCCTCCATGAGATCCAGGTATAATGTCCTGGCTCTGTACACCTGTGGCACATGGCGTCTGGTGGGTATGTGCTGTACTCGTTGCTTACTGTTCCCCTGGATCCTGCCATCACACCACCTGCGGTGCTTATGCCACCTCTCCAGTAGTATTAATCCCAGTATGGCTGCAAGTGCTGCCATCACACTGTCCCTTTCAGCAGGAGTGTCTGCACACTGCTTGCTCCACATTGACTCTGATATCTGTCTCACTGGGCCCCCTTTTATACTCTGCTGCAGTTACACCTGCTCCCCCGTGGTGTAATTTATGCCCTTTGTAAGTGACGTATCTTGCCATTCGGTTCCTTCTAGAATGTCAAATGGCGGATACTGTGGCTTTTCTTTGGCACAAGTCAGTTTATCAAATGCACATCTCAGCATTTAATGTATGTGCAGTGCAAGTCAACTTTGGTGTATTGGATTTATGACTTGGCACAGGCCGCATTTGAGAATAGCACATGTCACAATTTTTGGCGTGTCACACTTTACGCCATTCCCATTTGGTGCAACTGATTTACGCCTGGTGTATGTTTTTGAGAATCAGGCCCATGATAGTATTTTGCACTCTGATATGTTTACTTTATCCCATTCTTCCCTTACCACCAGGAAGCTTCTGGAAACAAGCTCTTTGTGGCTCATGTTGTCTTTCCTGGAGAAACTTTTTGAATAAATAAATAATAAATAAGACCCCACCTAGAGTACTGTGTTCAGTTTTGGATACATCTCCAGGAGAACATAGACAGAGTGGAGGCAGTCCAGAGGAGGGCAACTAAAATCATGCAGGGTCTACATCAGAAGCCCTATCAGAAGAGACTTAAGGACCTAAATGTATACACCCTGAAGAGTGGAGGGAGAAGAAAAGTAATGATAGAGACCTTTAAATACCTCACAGGGTAAATAAGATACATGAGGGAAGTAATTTTCAGAACAAGAGATTCACAAGGACAAGGGAGCACAATGAGAAGCTGAAGGGGTGTAGATTTAGGTTAAATGTGACAAAGTACTTCTTCACAGAAAGAGTGGTGGATTACTGGAACAGTCTTCCAGCAGAGATAGTGGGAGGACAAAAACAGCGGTTTTCAAGAATGCATGGGATAGGCATCAGAGAATCTAGGGAAAGGGAAGGGGGGTGAATGGTTCAGAAATCAGATAGGGTTGGCAGTGATACTATAGGCAAGGAAAAATTGGTAGACTAGGTGGGCTAAGCAGTCTTTATCTGCCAGCAAATTCTATGTGTCTGTATTTCTATGCACTCTGAGGGGAATCCCCTCATGCATCCTGAGGGCAGGCATCATGAACTGCTAGTGTGGTCATGAAGGCAGGCTATGGCCTGCACAAGTAGCAGTCAGAGAAAATGAAGCAGATGCCAATTGGGAGTTAGCTCAAGCAGGGACACAGGTGCACATCACATGATGACAGAATGGGCACAACAATGTTTAGAACATGATAACTTTTAGAGTGTGAATAACAACTTTTAGAACATGCACAACAAGTTTTGAGTAGCCACTGATTTCCATACTGAATAAGCCATAACCATTCACTTTTATATAATAATACCCTTCAAATAAAAACATGCATCATGCCAGCCTGGTGGTGCAGAGGGCTGAGGCACTGGCACTTTACCTCGAATCACGCCAGCAACTAAGGCTTGGGAACAGACTCAGGATGCTAGGGACTGGCAGGGGAAGGAGAGGACTGAGTGTCCATAGGACAAGCTCTCCTCTCCTGGGGTGGGTAGCTGGATGGCATCACTCTGCAGGAGCCTGTGGTGGAGACCAGGAGCACTGCAGTAGCAATGCAGGAGGGAACAACACAGAAAAACGGAAACCACTCCACGATCAACCGGATGATAGCTACCAGTCCACTGATGCCACCAATGCCCTGAAGGAGCCATTTCACCTCAGCAGCACCCTGGGGCGAAGTTGCTGTGCTGGTCTCCCTCCCCCGGTGCCTTTCCCCCTCGGAGGAAGGGGACCCACCCGACGAAGGGTTATGTCTGGGTTACTCTGGGGATGGCTGCCATATGAGGTTCGAGGCTCAGGAAGGGACAGAGTGGATCAGAAGGGACCTACATAAGCCTGAAGAAGTGGTGGATTGTGGAGCATGAAGGAGGGAAAAAAAAAACATGTATCAAAAAATGTTAAAAAGAAAAGACATTAAAAGTGGGGCACTACATAGCCCATGAAGGATCTTCTTTAACTGATACTGGCTCTGTGTGTTCTGTGTTTCCAGTGGCAAAACTGATCATACTAATCTTGTTAGTGACAACAATGTGAAAGTCACTGTATTTCTCAAGATAAGGAGGAGTTGTGCAGTTACTGCATGGAGTAGTGAGCTGTACTGTGGTGCCAGTGGAAGGAGTCTAGGGAGACATGCCACCAGTAGATGGATCATGGGAATAGTACTACATCACTTGTTGAACACATGAATAATTGATTTTATAGTTAAAGTAAGGATTCAGGAGTCTCAGGATCTAGCCTTGACATAAAGTCAGCAGAAGAGGAGTTCAATTATAGCAAGGTTCTATATGCACATTCTTACTGGATTATTTCAGTTTTCTTTGGTGCTCTACTGAAAATGTACAGAATAGCTTCTGTCTGGTATTATAGGGACACAATAATGCCCCCTATAGTTAAGGTTGAGTAGCTTGTTTAATGTTAAAGCTCAAATTTTGAAGATTAATATCTTTGGCTCCCTTTGACAAAATGAGCTGCAATTTTGTATGTGTTGTCTATTTGGCAAAGTTTTTCTGTTTGGAAATGTTTGTGATGGCAGTTTGTGTGGTTTCTGACATCTGCATGTGTCATTTTAAGAAAAAAAACTACATTTTTCCTAACTTAACGTTGTTTTTTTTTGCTCTCCTGCAGTCTACATGGAAAGAAATTGCTGCCCCAAACTTGCAGTGGACATTTGTCATGTCTCAAGATATTGCCTTTGACAGGTATGGTGGAAAAATATTGAAAGGTTCCAGAGTTATAAGGCTGGTTATGGTTAATGTTATGGTTTTCCAACTTGCGCATGCATAGTAGGGTTTTTGAGACAACGTTTCTCCAGAAAAGTAAAAATTTGTTGCTGCAAATGCTCCTTTTTGGTTTTGCACTACGGAATCAGCAGGGCACCATACATTTTTAGTGCCATGCTAACCACCATCTTGTTGATTTTTTCTGCGAACTGACAACAGTGGAAAAACACAACAATGCTCTGATTTCAATAAGCAAACATCAGAATCTAGTTAAACACGACCCATTTAGCTAGAGTCTGATGTTTGTTTTTATGTATTGTGCCTACATACAGTATTTATTTGCTGGGCACCCAAAATCTGGGTTGTCAGCTTAACAAGAAGAGCGCTTCCTCGCATTCTCTGTTTGAGAATAGCAGGATTTTCTTGACTTCTGAAGCTGCAGCTGGAACTCATGCTACTTGCTACCGATTCAGCTTGAGCTGACCTTTTCTCTGGCATCTAGTGGCACCCCCACCTTCTGATCGCCATCCCTCTCACTGCCCCGCAGCCCATTTTTTCATTTATTGTGCTGGCATCGGGGGTCCAATCCCTGTATGGGCATTACACACCCTTCCTCCAAGAAGTTTGTGACATTGGGGAGCCCACCCTTAGTGTTCCTAAATATTTGTTGTACTTGTCCCTGTAAAAAAGAAAAAGTTCCCCAATGTCTTTTTTTAACCTGAAAAAAAGGAAATAATTTATCATCCCTGTCATCCCCCTCCCAAATCCTGACCCTCCCACTGAGCACCCACCACCCCACATCCCCTTACCCTATCTTACCACTGGAGGTTGTAGGCTGTCATCTTCTGTGGACTAAGAGATGTTTGCACTTTTCAAAGCCAAACCATGAACTGAGGAATCAAGGTAAGTGATGCATAATGTATTTTAATGGCATTTTGAACTTATGTTCATAATTTTGTCAGTTTTAGGACTTTTTTTTACCAAATGTTCATCATAGCCTTTTTGGGACCCCAACTCTTAAACAGTCTCACTGTCATTTCGTTAATCAGGCCCAGAAGGTAATTTCACGGTCACTGTTTAAAATCATCTTTTGGAATGGAATAATGAAATTCCACCACCAGTGTTAATGAGGTGGGGTCACAAAAAGGTCAGTTGAAAATTTGGTGAAAACATTCCTAAACACGGCCAAGTCATGCACGTGAGTAGAAAAAATTTCAACTTTGGTAATTTTCAATATTTTGACAAATTTTCAACATAGCCAATTTTTCACACCACTTCATGAGCAGTAGAGCTGTCATTTTTCACATCCTGTCTGAAACTTGTTTTCACATCTGTGGCATAGAATGATGTTTTGCCACACATTTGAACATTTTCAGCTATGGTGTTTATGAGGTGAGGTCATAAGAAGGCTAAGTTGAAAATTTGAAGTCAAAATATGAAAAAATGGCAACATATGACCAATCTTTGCAATTTCACTATGGACTCTCGTAACTTTGAATATTTTCAATATTTTGACCCATATTTTCAACATAACCATATTATTACCCTACCTCATGTACAGTATGTCACAGCTGTCAGTTTTGAAATCCTGTCTAAAATGTGTTTTTAAACTTGTGGCATGGAATGGTGGTGAAGTTGCGCACAACTATGTTTTGGCAGGGAGTTGAACATTTTCTGCAGTGGGTAAATGAGGTGGGGTAATAAGATGATTATACTGACAATTTGGTCACTGTTGTCATATGAATGGAAGCTCAGGGCACAATGGGCCCTGACCTTTCACAGCTACAAGCATATACGCATCTGTGGAGGGATGGGAGTGCAGGGCCTGGAGGGCCCTGCTCTCCCATAGGCAAACATGCATACAATTATACTATCTCAAAAAGTAAGGACATAAATTGAAAAAAAACTGCATTAATGCTCTAGTTAGGGATAAAGCCACAAAAAGTAGCGAAATATGGTGTTAGGGTTTTCAAAGCTAGCACCCTACACTCATTCTGCACACACCAATAGGTGTTGGGGTCTACCTTGGGATTGTCAGCCCTAAATTTTCACACTCCTCCCCATCCTCAGACTTTTTTTTTCCATAAAACACACATCCAGTATCTGGCACTTTGCAGGGTCTGACTGAGTGTTTTTTTAAACTGACTGGAGGAACAAGTAGGGTAGAAGAGCACTCCTCTGGTGTGTGCAGAGAAACAAGGCCAAAAGTAGAGTACTCCTCAGCACTAACTGGAGGAGAGCCCATATCTATCAGTGAATGCAACAACCAGGAGTGTGTTATTTTCCACTTGTTGGCACTTGATTCTGAATGTATAATGTGATATGAAATCTAATTGAGATGTATTGTGTTGCTAAAAAGTTTCATCCAGAAAGGCTGCAAAGCTATAACACTTAAGTAATACATTTTATATGCATTAATGAAAGGCCTGGGTAGACTTTGTAGTACATTCTTTGTCTTAGAAAATTCAGCACAGTGTGTGAGTATGCATTACCTAACAGGTGATCTGCTTCATACGATCAAAGAACAACACCTTTTGTAGCAATCTTTCATCCTTTCATACAGTAATAACAATCAAAGTAAATTCACAGTAGCATAAATGTCTTCTGTGAGGCTGAATCCAAACTGTGTGCCATAAAGTCTCATGGAAGAGGAGATCTTTGCACTGGAATGAATGCTTACATAACCAAAGCAGTGACCATGGGTGTGAAACCCTGCCCCCCCCATTTATGACACTTGGTTTAGATATAGCCAGAGCTCATCTAACTGGGGAAGTGGTACAAAAGAGTGATACACTCTTAGAGAGGGTATGAAATAAGGAGGGATCCAGGATGAGGGGGAGTGCTAAGATTAATGGAATGGTGTCAGAGTGATGAATGTGGGAAGACAAACTGGCCAATGGTAGTTCAGTTGAAATTGAGTATGGGCTGAGTGGAGGTGTTAGGACTAGAGATGGAATGTGGTTCCACAGCTGATAGACAGACCTGCTTTTGTGTGCCAGTGAGTGGGGGTGCAGGGCCAGGCCCAGGATAAGTAACTCTAGAGTCACTTACCTCAATAAAATTCAGGTCTCGCTTGTCCCAAGGTACCAGGTCTCATTAAGGTCAAAGAGGGCACCATGTTCAACTGAGGTCCTTGAGGTGGACACAAAAATAGGAATCAGCTAGGCAGAGTTAAGGCTGAGTAAATTTCAAATTACAATTTCATGCATCCACCAAAATCTAGCATTTTTGACACCAGTGAAGCTGTTCTGAAATAATTGTATTCCGTTCAGATTTTTTACAGTTTGATGTTTTGATTCAGCATTTCTTCATGGAGCACACACTGAGCATGTGCACAGTGTTGATAAGCTGCAGCAAGCAATCATCAGTGTTAAAGATTGAGAACTCACGCCGCACTTGCTTCAGTGCTATTTCCAGCTCTGAATGAGAGCTGTGCATTATTTTTGCAAAAAAGTAGTAGTCAATTAAATTAAATTAAATTCACTTTATTTACCGGGTACGAACACTGGGCCAAGGCCCATTTTCAGGATCGACCCAGAGCGTCATACAAAAAATAGAAGCTAAGATGGTATACACAAGATACAAACACATACAGAATATGAAACACATGCAAATACAAATGCAAACATTTAAAAACAATTACATAATGCAAGAGATTGCAAATAATAATTCAATTTT
Organism: Neoceratodus forsteri; assembly: GCA_016271365.2. Lineage (NCBI taxonomy): Eukaryota > Metazoa > Chordata > Ceratodontiformes > Ceratodontidae > Neoceratodus > Neoceratodus forsteri. The sequence continues at coordinate 94,085,112 of CM057456.1, read as the reverse complement.
TTTTTAAATGTTTCATGTGTAGGGACATTCATGCAATTAGTAGGCACATTATTCCATAAATTTGAACATTGTACTGAAAAAGCCTTCTCTCCCATACAGGTCAAAAACCTAGGTGTAAACTATTGTAATACACTGGAAGAATGCAGCAATCTAGATTCATCCCTTGTCAAGAACTAAGTTACAAATCATCAGACAACCAAGTATTATCATTGTAGCAGCAAGTTCAAAACATTAATCTGTAGTTTTAGGTTGTGGGGCCAGTGACATTTTGCACTGCAGCAGAGGAGAGTGCTGTGTGCTTGCAGCATTCCTGCAGATACTGCCCCTTCAGAAGGACAATGGGTGCTGAGGTGGGATACTTGAATTCATTTTATGAAAAATAAACTCTCTTTACTGACTGCTGGTGGAGCAGGAAATACAAATCCATCTTGGTATCTGTTCCCCACTTGTGTAAGCCTGCATACCAGTTGGTGAGTGAAAAGTAATGTGCAACAGCCTGCTTGTGATATACTAGGTCTCTCAGTGCATCTCAGTGGGGTCAGGTGAGTATCTGTCTGTGGGGTTAGGATGTGGCCTTATGGTGTTAACTTCACTGTCGCTCATCTCCCTCACGTCCATGTCACCTTGTGAGTTATATTAGTTCAGCGGAATCCGCTGGTTCAATGGTTCAAAATGTAAAAAAAGCATAAAAATTGGAAAATAAGTAGGTTTTTATGTTTTCTTTAAAATAAAAGCAGGACAGACATTATATGATAATATTAAAGAGCTAGTGTGCTGACTACAACTAATATCACATTTTAAAAGCAAACAAGCATTACCTTTTATATCTAAGGTACTTTTTTCTTTTCCCTATGTTTAATTAGAAGATTGTTTACCTGATGTTAGTAAGTGTGCTATGTGGAAAAACTCTTAGCCTGGCAGCTGACATTTCTTGCTCTACTGCCCCACACTACATCATCAGCATTGTGACCTCACTGACTGTGTTTTCACTGCTACTTAAGAACATCAAGTGAATGACTGCCAGGTCACAGTCAGTGAGATCATAATGCTAATGATGTAGTGTGGGACAATAAAGTTAGACATGTCAGCTGCCAGGCTAAGAGCTATTCCACACATTCAGCACAATATTATCACATAGAATACTTTCTGATGACCAAAAGGAAAAGGAAAAATATTTCAAAAATAAAAAGTTACAACTGATTACTTTTTAAAATTTGTATTATTTTTCTGTCTGCCTGTTTTGGCTTCAATAGCTCTTTAAATGGGGCAAAATACAGTTTATGTACAATTATGTGAAAAACACCAAAAATACTCATACATTTGACTAAACTGGTCCACAAATATGTTTCCAGATTATTACAAATTGCACCAAATAACCTTTTATAATTTACCTCATTACTTTAGACCAAACATGCAAACCTTTGGTTTGAAATTAATCTTGTATCATGTGGAAAAATACTCAAAATTATTGCACAATTTGAAGTATATGGATAACTGTGATGTAGAGATGTGCTGTTATCTAAAGACCAGCAAACACTCATTATGTTGTCTTTAGAAATATGTATTATAGATATATCTGTAAAGGTAAACTTTTAAAAAGATTCCTTTGAATGGTATTGAAATGGAGACAGGATATGTTTACAGTCATTATCTCACAAAAGTGTACTTCACACAAATAACATTGTGATCAAACATAATCAGGTTACACAATTTCAGTATTAAATCCCTGTTACACTTAAGAGATGAATGGAATTAAAATTTTCATACTTGTTTATAGAAATTACCAAAATGCTTAGTTGTCACTATCATTGTCTCTGTAGCATGATCCTGCAACAAGCACACAGATCAGTATGTGGAAGTGAGGCATTGAAACATGTGCATGGTGGTCTGCAAACCTTTGTGCAACCACATTTGGTCAACTCTATGCATGATTTAGCTGCCTCCAGAAGGACTGTCGAAATGGGGATCCAGTCTATCTCACTGTCTAGATTCCAACCCCAACTAGCTTGGCTTGGCAGTTCTTGTTGTGCCACTAGTGTTTTCCCCCAGCAATGACCTCCCTGATATGCATCTCTTTTTGTGCACTCCACTAAGGCAGCCTGAGCTGGAAGGATGTGTTCTAGCTGTCTTCCTTTAGCAAAGATCTGCTTCCTTGCCTGGTTTACATGTTGTCACTCACAAGTTCTGTCGTGGGGAGAACAACAAATCTCTCAAGCCCTTTTATTGTCTTCTCAGAAATAGACATGGATACATGGGACAGGTTGAGAAATGTTTCTGTAACAGATGGAAAAGCTCTCCATAGTTCCCAAGCTGTCATCTTCCCTATACCACTAAATGCTGACACTGTATCACAACCCATAAAGGTATGGAAGAATGGGAAAGCATTTTATTTCTGATCTCTGATAGTTTCTTCAATGCCATAAGCTGGTACAGTATATATGTAGTGCTGTTTTATTCCAAATACTATTCATAATTCATCCAGAGGAAGAGACTAAAATGCTGCCATTGCAAGGACTACCACATCTGTGTCAACTATCCCGATCATGATTTTGTGATGACCATGGTTTGTGCAGTGAAGAGTATGCAAAAGAATCCTGGTATCTGCTTCCTCACGATAACATGGTACCAAGTCTGGACCAATGTTGCTTCCATATGAGAAAACTATTCCTGTGTCTTGTGTACTGTATATCTCCTTTCCTTCAACAGACAGGGCAGAAATGTATTTTGCCAGCAAGTTGTACAGTTCAGTCTTATTCCTATCTACTCAAAGAAAACGGTACCATTTTTTGTGAATTGGTATCGATTCTCTTATTACAACATGGCGTCCATCTCCCCTTTTCTGCCCAGTTTAATTTTTTTTCTGTTAATTCCTTTTATCCACCTGGTCCCTGGTGGCTCTACATCCTGTTGGATTCCCCCAGCCCCATCCCCTGATTGCAGCCTACCCTTCCAGCTACCCCACGGCTTGCCCCCTGTGGTTGGGTGGTGGGGATCCCCCTCAACCTGCCTAACTCAGGATTTGGTTCTGGAAGGGTTGCTGCCTGTCACAGGGGCTGTACCTGTGAGATCAACCATCACTCTGCACACCAGTACCATTTTTCCTCCTGTAATTGGTTCCCTTAGATGAGGCGTGCAATGACACCCAAGGAGTGAGTGCGCACGTTCCCATATGTGCTCCTCCGAATGTCTGCCTAGTCCTCCACTTCTGTAGCTTTCGGTGTGCCAGCCCCTTAGCCTCTGCCATGGGCCAGTCATGCACCAAACTGCTGAAGTCTCCCCACCCCAGATAAGGAGAGCAGTCCTATGGATGCTCAATCCCTCTCCTCCCCTGCTGACCCCCGGTGGCCCATGCTCATTCCCACACATGGGTCACTGGCGTAGTGCGAGGTAAGGTGATCAGCGCCTCAGTCCTCAGTGCCACTGGGTTGGCCCGGTTGAATTTTTAAGACTGTGAGCAAGGTAGCAATCCCACACAATGTCTGAATGATGCACTAACTCCAACTGCGTGAAGATATGTAGTATAAATACCTTGTCTGCATAGCCATGAAAGGTCTTACAGTCTTTGGGTTACAACATATAAATAATAGCACAGCCATCAAGGATTTTAGCATTGACACTTGGAGCAACATCTGTAGATGGAGCACATATTTCAAGGCAAGTCACAAGATCAGATTTTGTGTACGGTCTTAACATGCCCATATCAGAAAAAGCTTGTGGGGTAGATCGACTCTCATGCTTGAAGAAATCATCCATATCCCCATTTCTAGATTGGCATGATATGTACATCCTGCCAAACTGTTTGTAGTTATTCTTTTTTTTTATCTTATTTTATTAAGCAAGACTTGTACCATGACAGTTATTTATGAGCAGGTAAAGCAGAAAGAAGTAATTAACAATCATACTAAAGCCAAGGGTTACAGTTACAAACAGCGAACTAAAGTAACATCTTATTTACCTCCATTATATGTTATTATACAACGGCAAGAAAGAATCTTGAACAGTGATTGGTCAGTTTGGGGCTGGACCCACGGCGTTATCCCAGCATAACGCCATAGGTCTAGTCTCAGCACTGTGAACCAATTGAGGATGACCTCCAGCATGATGATGATCTCTTTTCTAGCATCTCCTCTTAAGAAACTAAAATATTTTTCCACACTAATAAAAACATTCTTTAAAATATTTTTATTTTATTTTATATATGACAACAAGCCATTGTATAATAGGAATAATGCACTCCAGGGTGTGTGTCATTTGGGATAATGCTACGCCCGGGGCACTGGACACACTCAGCCTGTGGCTTGTGCCCAACCCCCCCAGGCGTGGTGTTATCCCAGCACGACACACACCCTGTCATGCATTATTCCTTTACTATAAAAGGATGAAAATAATAATATACAGAAATGCAGTTAATAGTTGAAAGATCTTCAGCGATTAAGGTCTGGATAAAACTGCAGGACCTAGAAGAAGATGACTGTAGATTGAATATAACAAAATTGGTAAAGCAAGCTGGATCTTAATAGCCATCTCAGTTGATTGGGCCGAAGAACATGGACTAAGGTTGCCAGATGTTAGGTTTAGTGTTGGGTGAAGTCCATGCACTTCACTCCACGGAGCACTTCACATATATAGATAATTACACAAAGTACTCAGCAATATGAAGCAAAACCATTCACCATAATGAATCAGGTGAAGCGCCATTGGTTTCAACTGATTTCACATTGACTTTGCCTTATTTTTGGACTTCAAGGTGAAGTTTGCATTGAATCATGGGATATGGCAGGTGACATGGGCTCTAGATTGTCTTGCACAGCCTCAGTTCTGCATTGTGTGTGCAGTGGAAAGCTGAAGAGAGTTTGCTCGCAGAACTCTGAGAATCACACCATTGAAAAACCTTTTAAAAAGCATTTTTGAGACAATTTTTGTGGTCAAAATTTAGTACATCGATTGTAGGAAACCCTCCTGTGCTTATATCATACAGTGTTTATTGGTTTTGTGTGCATTTTGAATGTTAATTTGTGAGATTCGGTCTGTGTACTGAAAGACACTATAGAGGTGTGCTTCGGGGGAAGGGCATGATGAAGGGACGCAGTGAGAAAGGCAGTCTTTCTAACTGTTTTTGGGTAGCTAGTGTGTGAATATTTGTGTGTTCATGTACACATAGTGATACTTTCAGTAAGTTTTGATAATTTTTTGGTGTTTGCTGTGGTGCTGTGCATTTTTTTAGTTGTTTTTAATGATGTGATTGTACTGCACTGAACGTAAAAATTTTCTGCGCATTACTAGTAGTGTGTGCATGTATATATGCATGCCATCAAGTCACATCAATTTTATTGTGCCACACCATAATCATAGGACTCTGATTTGAATTTCTTATCCATCTCTGGTACTTTTTACTGCTTCTTTCTATCTAGGTCAGTTGTGGATTGTTAATGAAGCTCCCCCAAAAGGCATCATTATTCTAGTTTTGCATTTCTGATTTTGACCACTGGTTAAGGCGGTGTTATGCCTATGTGGCCCCATCTATTAAGTGCAATCTCCATCTGTCTGTGCATCTGTATCTCTTTAGGGCCCAATCTTCATCTGCAAGTCATAGTTGTTTGTTTGGCTTCCTTTCAGAGGACTGGTGTGGTGCATATTTTGGCATGAACATTGTACTCATTATGTGCATTTTTAAGTCAGAGCGATCATCAAGAGTCACTCACGATACAAATCACCTTCTTCATCTTCATGATCACGATTCGCGAATTACACAACTTTAGGTTTTTGGGGTGTAAGTTGTATGTAACCCTTTTTAAAGTCTTCAGTTTCATCACGAATCAGGAAAATGACTGGGGGACACCCAGTTATATTATGTCGTGTCACTCAAGATCCTTGGTGTTCTCTGATGTTTCTGTTTGTGTTCACATTCTGTAGGATGTCCCACTTGAATCTTTGTGCTCACAAAAAGCCATCCCTATTTAATCCTGTAGATATTATCTCAGCTTGACCATTATACTCATTGATATGAATTTTCAATTCAGGGTTTTTGCTGTGGTACATGTCAGGGAAGTACAGTCATAGGTATTTGCGTACAGTTCATTTGTCATGTCACACCAGTCACTCATCATGAAACAAATCACGTTGTTCATGAATCACAGCAGTTAAATGTTTTTTTCAGTTCTTATGATATGCTGAAGATCTGTAAAGATGACCAAAACATTAATGAACCATTTTTTAACTTTTTTAAAAAAAATGCACCCCAAAAAAAATACTTACCTTTCATGGGTTGACAGTTTCCATGCAGCCAAAATCAGCCCAGGCATCCAAAACTTGTTGAGGTGCCTATGACAACATGAAAAAAAAAATAATAATAAATAATTGTCTTTCAGTGTACCACAGCAGCCCCCCCAAAGAAAAAAAAAGAACATTTGAATTTGACAATACCACATTAATTGTCAGGCTCTAGACGTAACATATGTGTTTCTCGCATGTTCATGTGATTTGATCATCATGCCCACCACACTAAAGTGTGAAGATTCCCTGAAAAGGAGCAATATGACGGACTGCTTACAATACAGAACAAGATTATATAGATAGAAATTAAATGGCTTTGTCGCTGGAAAAAAATTATAGTTTCATGCACAATAACTTACCCTTGTGGTATGAAGGCAAGGTACACACAAAGGGCAGCATGTATTGGTGATGCAGCAGACGTCAAAACAGGCAATAGTCTCACCTGGGACAAAGTGATGCATTTCTGGCACTTAATCTTCATCTGGACTTTTCATTCAATTACATCAGCAGGAGAACAGCAGCAACAGAAGGTGGTGTCACAACTTATGCAATAATGCCACTTAGCAAGCAGTGGGGTGACAGGACCAAAAATGCTTAGTCCGATAAATATGTTTAAGTTCTCTGGCCAGCTTTCTCATGTGTGTGCAGCAAAAGTGTATGACTTGAAGGAAGCATTTTCTCCCTGGGGACACAACTTCAGATTTCTGGCAAAGTGCTGGTGATAGTGGTGGTGTGGCGTGGCAGGGCCAACTTTTAGCTCTCTGGCAAGCTTCACATCTGCTTTGCACCACCTTCTCAGGTGTGTGCAGCAAAAGTATTTGACTTAAAGGAAGCATTTTCTCTTTTTGTACACAACTTCAGATTTCTGACAAAATGCTGGTGGAAGTGACGTTGGTGTGGGGTGACACGCCCAATTTTCACTTCTTTGGCAAGCTTCACATGTGTTCTGCATTGCCTTCTCAGATGAGTGTTGCAAAAGCATTTGACTTAAAGGAAGCATTTTCTATCTGGGGACACAACACTGTGCAATGCATTTCTGGCAATTCATTTTTAATCTGGGCTTTTCATGACATTAAAACAATGGGACAAAAGCACAAAAGATAGTAGATTTGTGCTGCATGCTTTCATTACAGGTGAAACTCTGGTGCCACTATGCACATTGCATTAAAAGTGTCTTGAAGACAGTGTTTTGGAGACACAATATTTAATTAAAGGAAAGCATGCAGTGTCCACAAAGTGGGCTACAACGTGACTTATTACATAAAATTAAACTAAGACCAAAGCAATTTCTATTGCTGAAAGCATAATGGTGTTGTAGGGCATTGGGGGAGTTGGAGAATGTGATTTACCACTATGAGGCCAAAGAAATACAGGATTAACAAAATTAACATAGCCAAGAAAACATTAACTGACCATAAATGTTATAAGTAAGAAAGAAATATGACTTAAGAAAATAAACAAAAGTAGAGATTATTTTTTTTTGGGGGGGGGGTGTTGTTAATATTGGCTTTAATGATCTTTCTTGTCCTTCAGACTGGTAAATCCAATTCACCATCCCACCTTCCCCAAATGTTCCACCGCCACATCATTAAACAATTCTGCAATACAAATTGCTTTGTTCTTAACTTCTTACTCATCTCGTTTATCATCATCATTTTTACTTTACATTACTTTATGTAATAAGTTATGTGGTTGCCAACTGTGCAGACCCTGTGTGCTTTCATTGTAGTTGAAACCGTGCCACCAAAAAGCTATTTTCAAGACACTTTTATTGCAGTGTGCATGATGGCACCACAGTTTCACCTGGAATGAAAGCATGTGGCTTCCATCATTTTGCTGATCATCACTCAAGTAACAAAAAGAACAATTCCAAATAAAGTAAATTAAGAAACAAGCACGAAAAATCACAAACAAAATATTACCTGAACATAAATTTCATACAGAAAAAGAAAAATATTAATTAAGAAAAAACATTTAAACAAGAGGAGGGAGACATTTTTTTTTGGGGGGGGGTTCAGTTTGGAAATCAATATAACTTTCTAAATGGGCCTGTGGGGGCTGTTGCTGCTTATCACCACCACTATCACTAAACAGCAATCATAGTATTTAATCTTTTTGCCCCTCAACACATATCAGCCACTGCATTGCTGCCTCTACTAATGCTTTCAGCCCCTGTAGCTAGGCACGTAGCTCAGTAAGGCCCCCCCCATCACCAGCTGATGCAACCTCTCTTCATCATGGGTGGCTCTGGGACCTGCCACCACCTCACCTGATGCCATTTCCCATCTACTACAGTGATGTGCAGGTAGATGAGCTGGTGTGCCACCACAGCTGCAGGAGGGGCTGCTACCTTCTGCAGCTTTGCTTCCCACTTGGCATGGTGGTGAACAGCTAGATGGGTGCACTGACCACCTGTGCCCAGGTGGCTGCCTTGGGCCCCCAGCAGACCATCACATTACAAAGACTGCAAAGCACCATGCTGGAGTTACTAGAAAAGGAAGAAAAAAAGACCCACACAGGGAAGCTGCTTGCAGAGCCCTGTATAGGTGTTAGTGGGGCACCGGTACACATCTGCTGCTGTGCTGCCAGTGGTTGAGGGATGACAGCCTGCTTCAGATCCTGCTGCTCTTGCTGCAGCTCCTCCTGCTGATCCTGCAGGGGTCACTGCTCCACATGCTCCTGGTGCTGCTCCTGGACAACAACCACAGTTGCCAGGCACACTGTAGCTGCAGGTGAGGTCCCCAAAGCCTGCCGATTTAATCTAACTGGGTGACCACCCCACATTCATGGCCCAATATGGCCACTATTTGGTCTACCACATCCACACTCCATCAATAAAGTAAATAAAAAAAAACGCTAGTACAAGTACTAGTAAAATAAAGTACAGTACCTAAAAATAACTACACAAAAAATACTTTTTATAACATAAAAAGGCCTTTCTAATTAAATAAAACTTTCCTGAAGGACTACAGCAACTATATAAACAATGATTTAACACACAAAAAAGAACTATGGCTTTTTTTTTTGAGCTCTGAAAAGCACACAGAGCAGAGTCAGACTGCACACTGTAGAACTGCCTGGACTGCAAACTCTTTCCACCAGAGAAAGTGAAATTAAAACAGACTTCCTGCCAGTGCCTATTGAACTGCCTTCTTGAATCATGTGACTTGCAGACCTGCAGAGAGAGTCAGCCATATGGTCACTGATCAGTGAGCTGTTTGTTTCTTAATGACTTTGTCTTGTCTAATTGCAACGCAAAGTAACGCGCAGTCATTAAAGGCTAAGTAGCTCATTTTAGATCTGATTCCCACTGTTTCCTAATGTCTTTGGTTGGTGAGGAGTCACTCCCTTTTAATAATATATTAATAACAGTGTATTAATTGTGTGTATTAGTAAACCAGAATAGGTTTTCTCTCCAGTTGTGGATGGGAGAGCTCCTCCTGAAAAGGAGAAAGAAAGGCAGAACAACATCAGTTATAGGAGCTCTCTTTTTATCCTGGCTGGTTTACCCCTCCAGAGAAATCTGTGAATGGTAGATTTAACTTGTAAAAAGAAGCCTTCTGGAAGATTAATTGGGATGGACTGAAAAGACTGAGGCATTTTGGTAGTGTACACATTTTGACACTACTAATTCTCCCTATCGCTAGCAGTGGAAGAGCCATCCCCCTCTCACACTGTGACTTGATTTCATTTAATAATGGAGGAAAGTTAAGTTTGTATGGATTAGAGAGATTAGCCAGAATGTTAACCCCTAGTTATTTAATCATTTCAACTGGCTGTAGTCTCATAGAGTTATTGCAAATATTATTTCTGTGTCAATTCCCTATTGCCATGATTTTGCTTTTTGTCCAATTTATTTTATGTATGAGAGAGATCTGTACTTTTTAAGGAGCTCATTTAAGAGGGGGAGCCCTTCCTTAGCATGGTGTATGTACAGTAGCAGATCATCTGCAAATAAGGTCACTTTGTGTTCTTTTCTACCTACTTGGAAACCTGGAATTCCCTGATGGTGTCTAACTACTGACGATAATGGTTCCAAGGCTAGAACATACAAAAGAGGGGATAGAGGTCACCTCTGCCTAGTTCCCCTGGTTAGCTGGAAAGTGTTAGTTAAGCCCCCATTTATGTGAACTTTGGCTAGTGAGTTATTATACAGTGCCTTAATCCACATAAGCAATTATTCCTTCAACCCAATCAAAGGCCTTTTCTGCATCAAGCACCAAAATTGCAGACCCACTATTACCTGAGTGCTTTTTCCAGTAATGAATAATATCCAGGGTGTGCCTGATGATTTGTTTACCCTGCGTACCATTGACAAATCCAGCTTGATTGGGGTGGATACAAGTTGGTAAAACTTTTTCCAACCTGGAAGAAATGATCTACAGTTTTATAATCCACTGTAAGCAGGGATATTGGAAGATAAAAGGTGCATTGGGTAGGGTCTTTATCTGGTTTTGGTAATACAGTTATGGTGGCTGAGTGGGCTGAAGGGGGCAGAACTCCAGTGGAGAAGCTTTCACTAATGTCATAAAGAAGTTCTATTAAAATATTGGTGAAGGCTTTCAAAAAGTCTATGGGAATGCCATCTGGTTCTGGGGCCTTCCCTCCCTCTAAAGCTTTAACTAATAATAAGTTTGCTTGTAATGATAAAGGCAAGTTGAGGGCATCTGATATCAATGGGGTGACAGGTGGAGATGTGCAAAATTAGAAAATTTCATTCCACAAAATATTTTGAGAAATTCGTGCATTTCACAAAATATTATGTGGGGGGGTGAAATGCTAAATTCTGTGGGCATAATGCAAGATTTTGCCCATAAAATTCAAAATTTCCCCTGAGAAACAAGAAAAGTCACCTGCAAAACAGTGAAAGTAGGGCATAATTTGGCAAAATTGTGCACTTCATTGTGAAATTTCATGTTTCACAGGCAAAATATTGCAATTTTGTACCCGGCAAACTATTTCACCGAATGGCAGAATTTCGCAAAATGTTTAAGTGGCGAAATTGTCGGTTTCATGGCAATTTTGCTGGTGAAATTTAATTTTGCAACATCTCTAGTGATGGGTTAGATGGGAGCTCTAGCAAAAAAAGTCTCTAGTTGATGGAGTGTAGGAGGTTGCTCAGCTGTATAAAGAGTGCTGTAGAATTTGGTAAAGGCATCTCCAATGTCTCTGTGACCAACCACCAGACCCTTTACCGGGTGATGAATTTGGAAAATGTTGCATTCTCCCTCCTTTTGGCGTAATTGCCAAGCCAAACATTTCCCTTCATTGTTTCCTTCAAAGTATCACCCAGCTTGAGTGAGGAGAATAGCCCTTTCAAAAGTCACAGTAGCCACAGTGCTGGCCTTCAGTTTAAATCTTTTCAAAAGGTTGTATTGTGTGGGGAATGGGGAGGACATGTGAAGTCTCTCCACTTCCTTAATTTTTTTCTCAAGTCCGTCCAACTTCTGCATTTCTACCCTGCCCTTAATGTTTAGCATAGGATATGGCCTCCCCCTGGATAAAAGCCATGAGTGCTTACACCTAATGAATGCAAAGTATCCCCCTTTTTATTGTGAGGTAGTCATTTATAGCCCCAAATATGCTTTCCATGAACTGCCTGTCTTTAAGCATCAGGGGTCCAATCTCTAGCATTTTCTGGTGTTCCTAATGCCCTCAAACCTATTTATAGCAATAAGAGAGAATGGTCAGATTCCAATGTGGGTTGATAAGACAGAGGCCCAGGAGAGGAAGTAGCTCAGTAGAGCATAGTATCAAATCTAGCCTAGCATATGACTTGTGGGAATGCGAGCAAAAACTGAACTCTCTGTCTGTGGGTTTCTATGATGACATGCATCCACCAGAGAGAAAATATGCATAATGTCAAGTATATTTTTAGAATTTTTTGTGAGTGGAACAGGGGTTGGGTTAGATCTGTCCAAAATCATGTCCATCAGACAATTCATGACCTTGCCCATTATCCAGGGTCCCAGCAGCTGTGACATCTCTATAGCCACTTGCTTAAAAGAAATTCCACTCTCCACATTGTTTTTTATTTATTTGTTTATTTTGTTTATTTTTTTTAGGATTTCGGAGACATATCTTTGAGCAAAGCTATTTTACAAAGGTTCCACATTAAATTGAAAAGACATCAGACACAATTAACATCATTAACATGAAGCTTCTAAGTACAAGGTACCACATTGGGTTAACAGGTAGTAGACTCAGGTAACAACAATCGAAGTGGGTAGGTAGGTAACTGACAGTTGGTTACAGTGAAATAAATGTAGTAGAATCAATACTAGTGCCTAGGCTGAGTACTTTGTTAATGCCAAGAAGGAATTGAGAGCTGTGTGGGTATTGGGGGGAGAGAGCGGGGAGAGATGGGGGAGAGGAGAGTAAGTAGAATACATAACAGCTGGTTAAGGTGTAACAGAGACTATACTAATACCATGGCTGAGTACCACATTAGTTTAGGAGGGTTTGAGAGGTTGTGTGAATATTAGGGGGAGGGAGGGGGGAGGAAAACTCTAGGAACAGCAAGTACAGTACGGAGAGGCAGGGGCAGCCTCCAGAGGAGGTATTGCCGAGTGGGGGAGAGGGGTAGTAAAAAAGGCAAAGGTGATGGAGGAAAGGTGGGTGAGGCATGGTGGAAGGGTGGGGGGTGTTCAGAAGCAGCAGCATTTGGTGCCTGAGATGAGGTGTTTTCCTAGGACTGATTTGAAGTAGGAGAGGTTATTGGATGTAGATAGAGGCCCAGGGATTTTTTTTAACCATTGATGTGCCATGAAGGTGAAGGTACATTGTTCAAGAGCAGTCTAGTGAAATGGTTTGGATAGCGCACCCTGCGTACTGCCTTGGGTTTCATATGTGGAGGAGGAGTAAGTAGCTAGGATATCCGAGACACAGGGAGGAGTTTTCCCCAGAAGTGCCTTCGTGCCGAGGAGGTAGGTTTGGAGCTTGATCCTGGTCCCAAGAGGCAGCCACTTTGTCAGTTCATAGAGGGTACAGGTGTGCATGTGTCGATCAACAGTCAGGGAGAGCCTGCAGGTCTTTCTGAGGGCTATGTGTATCCTCTTGAGTGCTGTATCTGTAGCAGCTCTGTAAACAACCAGGCCATAGTCAATGGATGAGAGGATGGAGCTCAAGATGGAGAGTTGGAGGGCCTCTGGAGTGAGGTATTTCTTATGCCTGTGGAGGACTCCTAGCTTGGAGTTTACCTTCTTGACCACTGAGTTGACATGTTGGGTGAAGGAGAGGGTGTCGTCAAGGGTGACACCAAGGTATTTGAATGAGTTTATTTGTTCCAGCGGGGTGCTGACATTATTGGAGATGATGGGAGGAGTTCTTCTTACTCTGTGGGTTGGTTATGAGCATGGCCTTAGTCTTTTTGTAGTTTAGAAGTAGTTTCTGCTTGCCGAACCAGTCCTCTAGCTTGTGGAAAGGACACTGAAGTTCAAATTTGGAGGGCATCAAGGTGTGAACTGCTATTTATGAGAGCTGCATTGTCGGCATAGAGGATAATTTTAGAGTCACATGCTTTAGGGAGGTTATTCAGAAAGAGACTGAAGAGTAGGGACCCCCGTATGGAGCCCTGGAGGACCCTCAGTGTTACCTCCCTGGGGCCTGATATGGCTTGAACAATTTTGACAAGTTGGTTTCTGTGAGTTGGTAGTTCTTGAACCAGCCTGCTGCATTTTTGTCCACCCCCAGGTTCAGGAGTTGGTCCAGGAGTAAGGAGTGGTTAACCATGTTGAAGGCTTTGGTGTGGTCAATAAAAAACTGACCCCACTATTTTGCCTTCATCCAATGGTTTATGTGCATAATCCGTATACTCCACCAGTGCAGTAGTAGTGCTGTGATTCTATCTGAAACTGTGTTGGTTAGGGAAGAGTAGATCATACTTGCTGAGGTATTCGGTGAATTTCTCTGCCACATTCTTTTCCAGTGCCTTGGATAAGGGGATAGGATGGATATAGGTTGGTAGTTGGATATGCATGTCCTGTCTCTGTTCTTATGCACTGGTGTAACAAGGGCTTGTTTCCAAATGCCAGGGAAATCAGCAAGTGCCAGGGACTTATTGAAGAGTTTTGTTATTGGTAAGATGACCGTATTGAGTGTGTGGGATATAACCTTCATATCTACCCCGTCATTCCCCATTCTTGTCCTGCCAAGCACTTTTTCTACATGTTTCAAGGCCACCTTTACTGTCACCCTCCTGAAGTAGAAGTTGGGATGGAGGCTTGTTCTTGGTTTTATTGTGGGTTGACCAGCAGATGGGAACAGGAAGCTGGAGGAAAGTAATGAGGTGAGGTCTGTGAAAGCCTCATTGAAGGATTCCACGATGAGGAGTGGGTCAGTAACTGGTGAGCTGTTGATGTCGAGGAGTTTTGGGTGCTATTTGTTGTCCTTCCCAAGGATGCTTTTGATATTCCCCCAGAATCTCTTGTCATCTCCCCATGTGTTCCTGAGCTGTTCTTTGTGGAAGGTTGCTTTTGCATGATGGATGAGGTTAGTGTAATGATTTTGGGTGGCTCTGTAGCACTGATAGTTATGGGGGCAGCAGGAGAACCTTGATTTTGACCAGAGGTTGTACCTTACTTGCATCTTAGCAAGGAGTTTACCCATGATCCAGCCATTCGATACACCCTGGATTTTCCTTTTCTTCAGAGGGGCAAAGAGGTCACATATACAGTTGAAACTGTTGGTGAAGTAACTAAGGGTTTGGTCTAAAGAAGGGTCCATGTCAATAGGGGGCCAGTCGTACGTTGAGAGAGTTGTGATGAGTGCCCTGAGATTGCCTTTCTTCAAAACCCTACTTTCAATGGAGGGACCTTGCTGAATTTGTAGGACCACAGGAAGGTGACTGGAGATTGGTTGCTTAGGGTATCAGGCAGCACCTTCACCTCGGGGATCCTCAATGGTGAGCTAGAGAGAGTCCAATCAAGTAGGGTGTCATTGCCTGCCTTGTTATTGTGTCTGGTTGGGCAGGTGACCAATTGGAATAGGTGGGAGCTAGCCACTATGTCCCTGAAAGGGGTAGCTTCAATGCCAGACCAGTTAATTTTGAAGTCCCCTGTGATTATAAGTTCAGGTCTCTTGGAGAGAGTGGCCAGAGCTTCCAGTACTTTGGGAAGGCCCTCCCTGGCTTTTTTGGGAGAAAGATAGATCGAGGCAATGATTAGCATCTTGCCTTTCTGCCCAACCTGTGCTTTCACTGCTAGTAGCTCATAATCGTCTGCCACAACAGTGATTGGGAGGCCGGTACAGTGAAGGCTATCCCTGGGGTAAAGGAGTCATCTGCCTCCTTTCTTCCCTTTTCTGTTGAGTCTCAGTGCTTGTTACCCATCTAGAGCTACTTCTTGTGTTTTTATCTTGCTTGATAACCAGGTCTCAGTGAGGCAGAGGATATCTGGGTCATGGTGGGTCATCTAGGCCTGAATCTGTTGAAATTTGGCAGTGATACTGCAGATGAAATTGAGGCCATAGATGTTAGCTAGAGATATACTGTAAATGACCCATCATTTATGACTGTATGAACCAAAACAAATCTGCCTTTGAGGTCTTTGGTCGAGTTAACAATCACTCCTGGAAACCCGGTTCTCAACCAAATAGCTACCCTGCCCGATCTGCGAGTTGAAACAAAAATGATCCAAGTGTCTTTCCATCCATTACTTGTGCAATCAACTTCTGATTTGGCCATATGTGTCTTTTGCATTGACATTATATCAACTTTTAGTTTTTTAATTCTGGTTATGATTTTTTCTTCCTTTTAGCCACATGCTTCAGCCCATTGACATTCCAAGTTAAAATATTCAGTCTTTCAGCCATCATAAATATTTAGTATTAGAGTACCACCAAGGCACTGTGGCCCAAAGTTTAGTGATAGTATTTGAACCTGCATTGGTAAGATGATAGAGTAATAAGTCTTGTTATTTTTCATAATATAACCCCTCAACAACCCCCAGCAGAAAAAAAAAACAAAATATCAACCAATGAAACAAAACATATTCACTGAATGTTTGATTGCCCACACCCCCAACCTCTTTCAACTTAATCTTATCTTGCACCCTATCTGAGGGTGAAGGTAGAGAATAAATAAAAAAACCTGAATATCTCCCAAGTTCCCTCCATGAGAACTCCCACACACAGTGCAACCAGCACTACTGAGTATCACCCCCTTTCATTGGCATGTGAGCCGCTAAGAGTCCAAGAACGATGGACAACTGGGCTTGGATTGCCTAGAACCCCTTCCTGAAACAAGGCCTTATGGTCTTGAACATTTGACACTGTCTTTACTATTGGCTTTTTACATGTCTATGACACATTTAGGGTGATCATATAAAGGAAACATATACTGCAAATCAAGAAGTGTTAAAGCTCAATTATAGTTCAAACTAAGAAGGGCAACTAATGACATTAAATATTTCTGTGTGGAACTTTAAAAATCTAACTCCTGGATCCCATTATTGAAGTCTCTGTGGACCCTGGATAACAGGTGGCCAGTTATTTGAACTGACCCTCCATTTGGTAGTCCCTTCTGAGGAACTAAGAGTAACTAGGTATGCTCCCCTTCCTCGAATTAGCAATGTAATAAGAAGTCACCCAGTGTGTAAAAGCAAGAGAACTGGGATTAAGGTGACTTTTTTATTTTGTTTACATATTTTGATGAAAGTCATCTACCGGTCGTGAAATGACAGAGAAGGTTTGACAGTGATTTATCCAGGCAATTAGAACTCGACAACCTCCCCATCACATTATATTTGGACAATATGTAGAGCTGGGAATGAGGAGATCAGCAACCACAACACTGGCTTGTGCCTATTTACAAATACTGCCTTTCACATCACTGTCATTCAACAATTCCCCTAGTGGTATGATGTGAGCAAGCAAGAGGGGATATCTTCAAATTCACCCCAATAATGCATAGGGGTGTCAGTGGGGCTAATTGTCTACAAGGGATGTATCAGTCAGCAGTCCCACCATTCCATGAATGTAGGCCCCCCTCTAAATTGAGCCTCTTGTGCTTGATATTGCAGGAATCAAGTCATCATGCAAGAGGACTGTACTCAGGTACACTTCTGGGGGGTTACTTCCTGTGATGCTGTCTAGGGGGTCCAAGACAACACTGTCTTATTCTATGTAAATATTGTTCACCTGTCTTTAATCCATGGCTCGTACACACATGCTGAGCCATGCAGGTTTAACTTCAGGCACACCACACCAGCACTGTCTTACTACACATGTTGGTCAAGAGAAAACATTATATTGGGCTAACCTGCCATTGCCCCTCACGTAATCCCTTCCTTCAGCACATCAGCTGGGGACTATATGATTTGTGGACCGAGGGAACCCCATGGAAAATATCAACAGTCACCATGATCAAGAGAGAGCCCTCCTCTCCTCCATTAGCAGTGCAGGCCCATCGCCCATCTTCCAAGGATAGAAAGTCCATGAGTGGGACAGCCAATGACATATAACCTTTGAGTCATACCTCCCGTTGTCCCTTGTAATTGACACATTTGCAAGGTCCCCTTTTAAAAAAAAAAAAAGATAATGTGGTTCCATTTTACCCAGAGCAGTTTGTCTACATGCAGCATCAATAATGGTTTCCCATAGTGGTGATCGTATCGTTGGATAGAATACAAGATCTGCATCTTTCCATTCTGCATATTCTTTCCCCATTCTCCCCAATCATACTATAGCGGGCAGTCCATCCCCATGTAACATAATAAAGTTTTGGTATTTTGTAACATCATGCGAGAAAGGAGGAGTATAAATAGCTGTCATGAACAGAACTTCCATCACTGTACACCCAAAAACACCCCATATAGATCAAGCCTCTAGGTGCATAATTAATGGGGCAGGCTCTGTCAGGGCAAGAAATTGTGTTTTGTACAACTTCTGATTGGGGATAGTCCTAGGTTTCAAACAAGCCAGGGGCTTCATCTGCAACCTCCCATAAACAAGTATGTAAGTACATTTACCTGCCCACTCCCCACCTATATGTTAAAGCAGGACTGCATCATGTAGACTCCTAAAATGTCAACCAGCACTGTAAGTAATAAGTTAGCCAGAAAGACTTGATGGGGAGGGTTAGCTTACCATGACCCTCTCACTCAATGGAATTTTGGCCCCTGTCACCTGGCTTAGACTGGGGATGACCAGAGCAGGCATTACCCACATGTCTCAGAGGGGTGGCATAAGTCAGATGCACATGAAAAACAAATCCCAGGCTAGTTGAATCAAGGGACTATAGTTGGAAAGGTGAGTAGCAACCCTGCATAAGGCAGAGCCCTCCCCACTCCTGATGACAGAACTAGAACTGCCCCTTTCCTGTGACAAACCCCGAAAAAAATACAACCAATGAAGTTGTAAACTTGGACACTGTCTCTTCCTGCCCCTTGCAATTGACAGCATCATGGGGACCATTTTAAAAGATAACAGAATTCTACTAATATGGAAAGAGTTAAGCAGATTACCAAAGGTAACCAAAATTTCCTAGGTGGTGGTAATGCTTTTACTGTACGCACAAGAACAGCAGCCATATCCCATTGCTCTCCCACTCCCCGGGCCCTATGATCCCATGCACATGCAATGTGTATAGCTCCAATAAAATAAAGCAACAATGACTGTTGGTAGCCCATCAAATTTAGGAGATCAAAAAGTAGATAATCCATGAAGGGTCCAATGAAATATGATCAAGTGTCTTGAAAAGGTATAAGAGCTCCATTGTTACCTGCACTACCAAGAGATAATACAGTGTAGCTGAAGCTTACTCGCTGGCCTGTAGAAGTAATATAAGCAGCCAATGTGGTAGAGACTGATCATCTAGAATTGGGCTTTGTGACCAGGAGCAGAGCCACCACAACAGCAAATGGAACAAACAACCTGAGAGTTTTATCATCCAGCTGCCAGGAAGGTCACAAAGTTAATACTGCTAAAGCTGCCATGCGGACGTGTATGTAAAAGGCTGCATATTGACAATCAGACATGTAAGTAAACATTTGAACTGAAATAGTTCTGAGATGTGCAAGTCAGAGAAAAGGCAGAAAACAAACTTAAGTGTCCAGACTTGACTATTTTAAAATTGACTTCGGTGGATGAAGCCCTCAAGTTGCAGGTGGAGGGCAGTATGGTGAGATCCAGATATTCCCTCAGCTGTTGCTTCATCCCGGTTCACAAAATCTTCTGCGTCTTGCGGTCAATTGAAAAATTTGGGTGGGTGTCCAGGCTTGGTGATTCACAATTTTGAGGGATATAAATGAGTGAACCCCATGGAAAATACCAACGGTCTCCCTGATTGCCAGAGAGACCTCCTGTTCCATCCCGTTGTATGCAGTTTAGATCTCACCCCTGTGAATTTTTGATGCTGAGCCTGCAATTCTCTACTATAATCCTGGAACACCAGAACTGACCCATCATTGTTTTTAATGGGACCCTCAGTTTTTGCAGCACACAGGACCCTCTCTTTATCTTGAAATCTATGATATTTGACAAGAAAATGCCTGGCTCGTTCATTAGCCTTAGGTTTAGATCCAACACAATGGGCTTATTTGATCTCAAAGTTGGCTGCTTCTGGGTCCATTCCTCGTTACCTTCCAGCCCTTCAGGTAAGCCAATCAACCATAAGTTTAATCTGTGGGACCTGTTCTTGAGGCCATCCACTTTGTAAAGTAGAGATAAGACATTTTTATTTAATACTTTTCTTTCATAGGACAGATCTCCCACAAGTTTCTCCAGTTCACTAATTATGGCCTTGGCTTCATCCAGTCTTATGGCATGCAATGCTACAGTGTCCAAGAGTCCAGTCACTATGTTTTGTAGATGTTGCATCTGGGCCATGAGATTAGTTAAACTGGCTTACATTTCCAACTGTAAGTTCACAGTCATACTGGGAAAAGGTGCCAGACAGTTGAGTGCTGAGGCACTGCTCTCCGTAAAGGTGTAATTCACTGTCATGCTTTGGGCCCAGGTTCTTCCCTCCATAGCTGCAAGAGATTTTGGAGGGCCTGCTGTTAGCTCAAAAGTAATAGTGGTCTGTTTTTGTATCATCTTTGGGTAGCCATGAAGTTGATCTACTGACTTCCAGCTATTTTCCATAGTACAAAATGCAGAAATAGACCTTTTGCCATTTAAAACATGTGCCCTTCAGGAGCTAAGCTAAACCCCGTCAGCCATTGATCTTGTCCAAGACATGCCCCCCATCACAGTGATCTGGTGTGCAATCCTTCATTGCTTCTTTGGAGATGAATTGCTAAACAGTAGCAATTTGTTTTTGGGGATGATATTAGTAATTGGAGTGGAGCGCTGCACAATACTTTCTTCAGTAAATGCATCAAACAGCTTTTGGCCAGTTGTTTTGATGGTCTTAATAGTTTTGACAACATCTTGGCTCATGGCATGGTTTATGCCCAAAGCAATC
Source organism: Neoceratodus forsteri (assembly GCA_016271365.2). Classification (NCBI taxonomy): domain Eukaryota; kingdom Metazoa; phylum Chordata; order Ceratodontiformes; family Ceratodontidae; genus Neoceratodus; species Neoceratodus forsteri. The sequence continues at coordinate 94,064,435 of CM057456.1, read as the reverse complement.
AAATTCTGACTGTCATCTAAGAAAGGGTTGCCCATTTTCTGAATTGTGGAGATCATTACTTTAATGTTTCTAGCAAATTATATTTGTACTCCAGGTACCTGATCATGGTGCTGAGTAGCTGCACTTTTAGCAGAAGATATGAAGCTGTATTCAGACTCTTCTATAACCCTTTTAATTGCTGGACAGGTACTAATAACCCACTGAAGTAATGCAGTGGGACTCTCTGTCAAGCCATTCCACAGCCATCACCCTTAATCTTCTCATTCATCTGTTCGTGAGCCTGATTGATGGCCATAGTGGAAAAAAACATGACCAGATTTCTGAATGATAAAATGATCTCTCATGAACTTTGCATAGATTGATGGGTTCCTAGCTGGCAACTGGACCATACATTTTATATGAATGGGAAGCCACCTATCACAGTTTGTGTGGTCAAGGGCAAACATCCATGGTACTATCTCACCAAGACATGGGACATAGAGCTTGAAGTCTCCCTCCCATAAGGAATGCACAAACTGCATGGCAAGCAACTCAAAGTCTAGAACCATAGACCAGTACTGGGGATTCCGATCATATTTGTAACAACACCATGTGCTGAAGTCAAGTGGTGTTTACTTTGCTTCAAGCGATTCTGCAGTATATTCCTCATATGTTGAGCATCTGAGCAGGTGTAGTGCTGCTGCTGTTACCTGGCAAACATATCTGGCCCTGGTGACATGGGACCCTTTTAGTATGGCATCAGCCCCACCAGAGGTAGCAATGTCAGCCTACACAAGAACACATTGATCCATCCAGTGCAATTTAGCCAATCTCCTAAATGTTTGAGCACATTCATCTCTATGTGAAGGCCTCCCATCATAACCACAAATTTTTCCTCACCATGGGTCTCAGGCCAAAACCACTGTATTTGCTTTCCTATAGAAAACAACTGCTGGTCCATGGTTATGACAGGTATCTGGCCTCTGTTGACATGTTATGTGGCTTTCTGAACTAGATTCATGGCATGTAAAAGCATAGCTGTAGAATGAGCTTGCTCTATAAAAAGAGACATGAGAGCAATGGGTGACATAGGTCAAGAAAGAGGTGTCTATCTGTTTGCATGGTAAGCTGCCCATGAAGCAAAGTCTCTAGTATCAAGCTTCTCTTTCTCCAGCAGTTCTGCCACATAACTAAGCCAGCCATGCTCTTTCTCTCTGGAGGTAAATATTGTGGATGACTCTGCTTTTACTGGACCTTCCACAGATGGAATAGTAGGCTCTGAAGTGTGTAGTGCAGCTGGGGGTACTTCAGAATATTCTGCAAGCAAAGGATCTATGGTTCTTTGTGGGCAATCCCTGGGTTGATGGATACAGTGCCTGTGTCTGTGCCTGGGTAGGTTTTACTATGGTGCTGCGACATCTGCAGTGCCAACATCCCCAACAGCGACAGTCGCAATCCCGAGTGTTGGCTTCACACTTTTGGAGATGTGTCTGTGATGTATTGGGGGGCTGTGCACCCTGAATCCCCCATGCGGGGTGCTCCACCCCCACACCCCCCGGTCTCTAAATATTCAACTCTGAGTCAGAGTTGGACCATGGAGGGGGCGCAATACCGGGAGCAGCACTGCCAGTGTCTGCCTTGCACCAGCACAGCGACTCACCGCAGACAGGCAAAATCTGTTGCTGTGCTGGTGTTCAAGCTGGGGCAGTCAACCTTGTGTCGGCACACTGACTGGATTATCTGTTGTTGGAAACTGAATCATGGAGATGGCTATACCATGGAAGAAACCTTTGCTGTCCTAGCTGAGGGATTGAAATCTACAGTGGTGTTCCCCAGGATGAAAAGCACTTGTAAAGCACTCTGCAGTATACTGCAGCAGACCTATTGAATAAAGCAATGTAATTTCAAAGGCAATTAGTCCCCTTTCCCATGCAGGAAACTGTGGCATTCACTTCATCCTGGCAGTGTCACATTTTCCTGAATGACAAAGGGGACTAATTACCATTGAATTATATTGCTTTATCCAGTAGGCCTTCTGCGGCATTCTGCAGAGTGCTTCAAAATGCTGCAGAGTTGTATTTCATCCTGGGGGACGCCACTGTATATTATCATCAGCCCCCACTGTAAACACATCCTTTTTCAAGGTGGGAGGGCAAACATATAGGTCATGATCAAAACATGCACATACACTGTTTCCCAGATTTATGAATATTTCTAGTGTTCTGTCATATGAAATGCATGGTACTTGCTTGCAGAGTTTATCAACCAACTCCAATTCTCTGATTTTAGAATAAGCCATCAAAACTCAGGGAGTCACGTGATGCAGGGTCGCACTGGACTGGAGCTCCACTAAGACCTGTAAATAAAACTACTAACACTTGTCTACTTTAAAATTGTAATGAGCTCTACCTGCATATTTAGAGATCTTTCACTACGTAACTGGCCATGATGGACTCGGATGCAGTAGATCTTCAGCCTTCTGCTGAAATTTCTTCAGAATGGGGTAGTGACACAGCTACTGTTCAAGCCCTGGCCCTAGAACCAAAAAGGCCTAGAAGGAGCAATTCCCCTCCTTCTCTGCCCAGAGGACAGGAATCATCCATTTCTTTTTTTTTTTGAAATAGCTATTTATCTGCCTTTCCTAGCCTGCCATCCCCAACTCTTCAGAAGCCCGAAGGCAGACATCCCTCTACCTTCCACCCTGCCCAAACAACCCTACTGGATCCCAGGGAGCTTCAGCTTACCCCCCGAGTGGGGATGGGGCAGAGCCCCCTTACCCCATCAATCAACTTTCATCAGTCCGGGGGCCATCGGGTGGGTGAAGGCACATCGAGGCCACATCTCTTGGGACTCCGTCTTCCTAGTGATGGCATTTTTCTCCATTTTCTCCCCACCCCTTTACAGTGTAGGACCCCCGACGTCAAGGAGTCAAGCTCCGATGTCACGCTGTATAGCTGCTGCCCATGCCCCTGATGTTAGGGGCTTGCAGTACTTTGAGCCTCTGCTCGGAGTCAGGCAAGTGTTCGGGTTATAGCCTCAACCCTCCCTGGAGTAGGTGAGCCATTGTGGGACACTCATGCCTAACTCCCCTCGTCGAATTATTGAAACACCAGTCCAATCCTGAACTCGGCAGCCGCATGAAGCAAGCGTGTGGGGAATCGTCCATTTCTAATAAGCAGTTATATGCTGAAATTAATATCATCAAGGAAGTGATCCTTTTCTTAATAGCTGATTTTACAGACTTTAAACCTGCTGTCCATGAGCTGACTCAAAGAATGTGTGATGATGAGGCTCATATTTCTTCTGTAGAATACTGTCAATCCCGGCTGGACCCTGAAGTGATCAATATGTGCTGACACATTGCCAAACTAGAAGAAAAAATAGACGATCTTGAGGGGTGCAGTAGGAGAAACAATTTGGTTTTGCTGGGGCTACCAGAGGGAGAGGAGGGAGCCAATGTCATAGAATTTTTACAGAAGTTTTGTGGAACAATTGTGGGTCCCTCACCAAATGGTCCTTGTATTGTTATTGAAAGGGCTCTGATTTTCAAGCTGCTGAATTACATCAACAGGGACCACATTCTACGGGCAAACCAATTCATGGAAAAGTTACAGTTGGTGGGCAAGAAGCTATGATTAGTTCAAGATCTGACTTGAAAATTTCACCAGGCTAGAACTGAGTACAGACCTATCCAGTCTAAGCTCTGGGCCGCTCAAATAGGGCACCACATGCTGTACCCTGTCCATTTAGAAGTACAGACAAAACAGTGGGTACAGTGCTTTGAAACAGCTTCTGTAGCAGCTGCTGAGCTTCTTCATTTCTATCCAGATCTGTTTGCAAAGAAAAGCTGAAAGATTCACTGCACTGAGTTGGAAGATGTCCTTTCATCACAGTGAACACTTCTGAAGTGAGATCTCTAGATATGGGTTTTACTGTGATGTGGTGAGGAGACTGATTACTTTGAGGAGATATACGGCTTTCAAGCTAGACCACTAGTTCTGATTTAGGAAGACCCAGTGTCAGCTGCACTATGCTTTTTTGGTTTTATGCCTTATGCATCTACAGGGGCAGTGCTATCTCCTTATAGACTCTCCAATTTCTAAATTGGTTCATTTATTATGTAGTATATGACATGAACTATGGCGAGCGCCTCTGGAGAAGTTTAATTTTATCTCTTACTTGAACTAATGGAATTATAGTCTTTTTGGTTAAAAAGTGAAGCTACCCTTTTCTCTGCAGAGAGGAAAGGGGACTGTTCTGCATTGCTATTAAATTATTGGAATATCAGAAACATAGGCATGCAGTGTTCATTTATATGCTGATATTACAATGTTATTTGCATTGGACATGACCCCTACCAGTTGACGTTAGGTATCTTTGAGGACTGCCTTTATACAATATAGAGATTGCTATGGGTCACATCGGTTTTTCAGTTCTTTTTCATGATCTTCACTTACTAAAATACTAGGTGGAGTTGGAATACAAAAAAATGGTGCTTTTCTTCAATACTTATGGGATTACCACCTCAATAAAGGTGTATTGTTCCATTTCGATACTGTGCTTCTAGTCTTCTTCAGTAATATTAGTAGGTTCATTTTTGCTCTAGTGTTCAGAAATAGCTTTATACTGTGTGAATTTTAATACGGGAGCTTCTTCTAGTGGCAAGTCATGGGAAAAATCTTGTTCTGCTTTTTTGCTTTCAATAGCTTCACTCGAGGGGGGGAAGGGGAAATTGTTTAACCAGGAAAGGCACACTAAGCCAGATCTTGTTTCCAGGTGTGACCTGGGAGCACAAGAAAGTTAAGTGACTTGCTCAGGGTCACACAGTATACAAGTGAAAGCTGTGGGATTCAAACCCAGGTCTGGTCTGCTGGATATCACCAGATTTGCAGCTCAGAGCCTTAGACCACTGAGGTATACTGCCTCCTATGGGTGTCACGGGCACTTGTATTTAGACTAGATTTTTAGTGTAATATTACAAGATGAGCACTTTATGTTTATGAAGGACGGTTACAGTTTTCTGTTATCTTTTTCTTTTTTTTAAGTTAACAAAGCATAGGAATCATAGGAAATAATAGGAAATTGTACAGGTCAATAGCATGAGACTTTTTTAGACCTGAGCCCACTAAAAGGTGACTGCACAGCAGGTGGACATATAATATCCATCTAGTGACTTTTTAAAGTGGATAATTGTTTTGCTCGATGCTAGTTCCAGTGGCAGGCATTCCACCCTGACACTACTCTGCGTGAAAACCACATCCCTCTTTGGTTGGTCCTATGGTGAGCTCCTCTTAACACTTTACAGTGCCTCCTTGTTGGTATTGTATCAGGTCTTGCTTTTAATCCTGTACATTCCCATAAGTCCTGATCCTGGTGGGCCCTGAATACAAGGCACATGTCACCCCTGTGCCTTCTATCCTGTAGGGAATATAGCCCCAGGCACTCCAGTCTCTCCACATATGAGACAGCATACTGAGAGCAGGAGATCTTTATGTTATCTTTCTTAATTAGGCAGTTTATTAGGGTATTGTACGTATTGCCGATATTCCACCTGAGGAGGGACCTCCCATACGCACTTTTACGTCTCTTTTAGACACTGTTATTTTGCAACTGTTTAATATTCTCAGTCATTCTAAATGTGTATCAATCAAGAGAGCTGTTAACTTTTTTCCTTAGGCTAATTGTTTAATGTGTTAACTTAGCTAGCAGTTAAGGAGGGTTTTTAGAGTACACACATGTTTAAGGGGTTGATCTAGGTTCTGTGGGACTGATGGGTTGAATTGCGAGTTATCCTCCAACCAGTTCATCGCAGAATTTATGGTAAGGAGAGGACGTTAGGCCCTGGTGGTTATATTATTAGCAGTTTCATCTGCTTGGTAATAAAATTGTTATTGTTTATTTTCTTTACTTTATTTTAGTAACACAGTTTTCAGGGTGGAGGGTGGTTCAACCTGTACACAATTTAATGATTCAAATTTGCTATAAGAGAAATTATTATATTATCATTTTACAGCATGGCTAATAAATGTTAATATAGTAACATGGAATATTTAGGGATGAAAGGATAGTTCAAAAAAGTACTGTGTTCTTCACCATTTAAACACCCTCCACTCTCAGATAGCATTCCTCAAAGAGACCCATTTGCCTAAGGAGAAGGGGAAGAATTTAAATAAGGCCTGGGTTGGGCAAGTCTATGGCACAGATAATAGCTCACACCAGAGAGAAGTGGCTATTTTGGTTGCCAAGACTATCCCCTTTGCTTTCTTGAATGAGGTTAGTGACACAGGGGAGGCACATTTTAGTACATCTAAGACTGGGCAGCGAGGAACTAGTTTTAGGTTATATCTATGCCCCAATCAGGACAATCCCACTTTTTTCACTACTTTGTTAAATGCCCAAGCTGTCTACATTCATTTACCCCTCATTCTTGGAGGGGATTGGAATCTAGTATTTTCCAATGATGTGGATAGATCATATAAAAGGCAGGTGGGTCTTTCACCACCTCAGAGAGTCCTCCTGGGATTTCTAGACTTTTAGGTTTAACTGATCCTTGGAGAATGCTTCATCTTTGTGAGAAAGATTTTTCATTTCATTCTATCCCACATAATGTGTACTTGCTTTTGGATTACTTTTTAATCAGTTCCCAACTTCTATCATATATACAGGACTGTAATATCAAAGCTTGAGTACTCTCAGACCATTCACCGATAGGGTTAGTTATGATGTCCTCCCATCATATTTCTCGAACGCACACCTGGGCCTTAAACATCCATCTCCTGAAGGATCCTTAATTGGTAATACACTTAAAGGACTATATAATTAAATCTATAAAGAATAATGAAGATTCCTTCAAGGCTTGGAATGTATTATGGGGGTCCCTTAAGGCCAAATGGAAGGGGGAATTGATACGACTTGCAACAATTTGAAAGGGAACGCTTTCAGTGCAGAGTTTGGGGTGGTTGCATCAAATTCATGAATTGGAACAGACCCTTTCCTCACAATCTACTGGCAAGGTGAGAATGAAATTGATTAATTTGCGTGCTCAATATTCGGCTTACCTCCAAGACAAGTTGGAGAGGGCTGCATCACTAACTACTTGGTATTTCTTGGTAGTATGGGGTACAAGAAGGCAGAACGCCCATCGAGAGTACCCCCCACAATGTTGTGTGTCATTATTCAGTGTTAGTTTCTAACCAGAGATCTATTTTAGTTTTAAATATATCAAAATTGGGACTATCAACAAGATCGCCAGGTAACTTATTCCATACTCTTGGGGTCCTAAGTGTGAAATAATGTAGTCTCTTGTTAGTGTTTGCCTTGGGGATGTTGAGTTGTTTAGAGTGTAATCTAGAGACCAATTTCCTAGTTGTAAAGTTAATTTCACATTGATGCAGAAGAGTCGGATGTTCTAGGGTTTTATAAAGGAACAGGAGATCACCCCTTAACCGCCTTGTTTCCAGGGAGTGATGTTTTAATTTTTTTAACCTATCATCATATGATAAGTGTGCTAGGTGGGGTATCATCCGTGTTGCTCTCCTCTGAATGCTCTCAATGGTTATTATGTCTTTTTTCAGATATGGGCTCCAAAATGGTGACCCATAATCTGAATATGGTCTAACATAGGTCCTGTACAGAGGAATGATACAATGTTCAAGTTTTGTCACAAACATGTGGTTTTATTCTTATGAGAAAACCATTAGAGTTTTTAACTAATTTGTTACAGTGGTCTACAGAGGTCAGTTTGTTGTTAACAACAATCCCAAGATCTTTTTCACATTGGATGCTTTAAGTGGTATACTATTTAGTTTGTAGGATTGACAAGGGTTGTTATTGCCAAGGTGAAGCACAGAACATTTGCTATTATTAAACTCCATACAGTTTGTTAATGCCCATTCCTCAATTTTATGCAAGTCTGTACATAGTTGATTTCTATTATCTTGTGTGTTGACCTTACCTCCCAGTTTAGTGTCATCAGTGAATTTAGATAAATGAGTATTAGAACTGGTCTGCATATCAGAAATAAATATGTTAAATAAGACAGGTCCAAGAACAGAACCCTGCAGAACTCCACTGGTCACTTCACCAAGGTCTGATACCAGTCCATTGATCTTACCTGTTGGGTCCTATTTGTCAGGCAGTTATTCACCCAGTTTAATAGACTTGCTGAAATTCCCAGGAGTGTCAGTTTGTTAATTAATTTTTTGTGGGCTACATGGTCTAACGCTTTACTGTAATCTAGGAGAATAATGTCCATAGGGGTCCTAGCATCCAATTCCTGGTGAATGTGATTATAAAAAGCAATTAAATTGGCAGTTGTCGAGTACCCCTGTTTGAAGCCATACTGTGTAGTGTCATTGAGGCTGAGATTTAGAATTTCTACTTCTTTTAGAGTTTTAATGATTTTTTCCATTAATTTGCATGGTACTGAGGTTAGATTTATAGGTCTATAGTGTTCAGGGTTAGATCCATTCCCCTTTTTAAAAATGGGTGTAACATAAGCTGTTAACCAGTCAGTAGGAAGTATTGAGTCTTTAAGGGATTTATTAAAAATAATAGCTAAAGGGAGGGAAACTGTATTGACAGTTTCTATCAAGAATCTGGGGCTAATCCCATCAGGTCCTGGACTTCCTTTTTGGTTAAGTGTTTTCAGTGCCTCCTTTATGTGATTAACTGTTACAGGTATAATGTAATTTGATTCATTAACTTGTTTTATTATTTGAGTCTGATGTGTGTCTATTTTTGAAAAACTGAACAAAAATATATATTTAAATTGTCTGCTATTGCTTTATCTGTTGTTATTGGTGTGTTGTTAACTGTTACTGGACCTACTTGTCTAAGGTTCCCTTTTTTTTATTTAAATAGGAATACAGTAATTTATGGTCATCTTTTGTGTGTGCAATCCTAAATGCTAGATTTCGGTTTGATTTTACAATTGCTGATTTTAACTTTTTTACAGAAGCTCAGTTTAATAGTAAATTTTTGTTATTACTTGGATTTTTTTTTTAGTTTGAGGAACATCCTCCTTTTTTGTTTGATTAGTTTTTTTATGTTGTTGTTTATCCATGTGGGGATGTAATCTTTTTGATTATATTTATTTTTTGTTGGAATATGTCTGGATTCCAAGTCCAGAATAGTTGTTTTAAGTCAAGTCCAGGCATTTTCCAATGTTAATGGTAATAAAATATGTTCCTATTTTATGTTCTCTAACTGATTATTAATTAAATTGAAGTTGGCTTTGTCATATTGTTTAAGTAATATGTTGTTCCTGGAATATTGTTGATGGTAAGATAAACTGAATAATATGGATTTATGATCGCTATTCCCAAGGGGTTCTGATATGGATAAATTAGAAATATGGGTATCAGTAGTTATAAATAAAAGATCTAATATATTAGTTCCTCTGGTGGATTCTGAAACAAGTTATTCTAAACCCAATTCAATTATCCCTGGGAGGAAGATCTTGTCGGCTTCCAATCTGCCAGTTAAGTTGTCCCAGTTAATATTTGGCATATTAAAGTCCCCCATTATTATGACGTTACCTTTCCTTGCTATGTTTTGAAGGCTGCTTATATTGGCCAGGGGGAGAAGGCTTGGAAATTATTAGCACCAAGCTTAAACAAAGGAGTGTAACCCATTGGGTCACTTCCCTGGTTAATCCCAAATCTGATGTCACCACCTTTGAATCTTGACAGATAGTGGCCATTTTTCACACTTTTTATCAGTCTTTTTATACAGCTGAACAGTTAGGTGAGGATATATCACCAGCCCTTAATAAGTTTTTAGAGGATGTTGTATTCCCTACACTCTCTGATGAGCAGCAGAAACTTTTGCTAGGCCCTATCAGTGAAGTTGAGACAGCCAAGAACATCTCTGCCCTTTCTCCAGTTAAAGTACCAGGACCAGATGTTTTTTCCCTCTTGTTTTATAAAACATTTCAGAATGACCTTATCCAAACACTCACTCACTTGTTTAATTATTTACACAATTCTGATATTAGTGAAGTTGCCCTGTTTGAGGCCTGGATAGTACTTCTCCCTACACCTGGGAAGGATCCCTCCCATCCCAAGAATCACTGCCCAATTTACCTGTTAAACACAGATATTAAAATATATGCCAGAATTCTCTCTTATGTGTGGTTTGGGTGGATCTAGTTGGACTAGAACAAGTGGGCTTTATTTCTGGGAGGCATTCAAGTGACCACTATCAGAAACTCTTCCATCTTATCAATGTGTCTAGGGAAACTAACAATAATGCATCGCTCATTTCTCTGGGCACAGGAAAAGCATTTGAGCAGGTGTGTTGGTCTTATTTAGTTGCTAACCTGTCTAGGTATGGCATCCCTTTGGAATTTTTATGCCATTTACAAGTTCTTTATTTACAGACTGCAGCTAGAATTTTCTGTAATAATGAACTCTTGGATTGATTTTCTTTAACTTGGGGCATGCAGCAAGGCTGTCCTTTATTGCCTTTGCTATTTAATTTATACATCGAACCTTTAACTAGGAAAATAAATGCTGCTCCATACATTAAAGGTATTATGGCTGGCAATTTTGAATTTAAACTATCATCTTTCACAGATGATATTCTCTCACATATAGCACACTGGAAAACATCTCTGCCAAAAACACTGCAGATTATAGGGCACTTTAGCAGGTTCTCATGGTATAAACTTAACTTACATAAGACAATACTGTATCCATTATTATCTACTTGTTTGATAATTTTAGATATTTAGAATATTTAGGATATTTTAGATTTAGGATTGCACTGGGAGCCACATGCCCTGACATATTTAGGCATTCAAATTTCTCGAGAGACACATATGCTGAAATCCCTTAATCTAGACCCTGTTTTGAAGCAAATCAAACAAGACCTGTCCCGTTGGAAACAGTTGCCCTTGTCATTATGGGGTCACTCTAATATTATTAAAATGAATGTATTGTCAAGTCTTCTCTACCCCTTAAGTATGCTAAATATACTATTAACGAAGGTCTGGTTTAACAGAATTCAATCTATTTGTACAGACTTTATGTGGTAGGGGAAACCACCACAGAGAGGCTTTATTAAATTATGCAGGCCTAGGAGGTTGAGGGGCCTCCAACTCTCATATTTACTTTGTAATTATTTCTTGTTACATGGAGCAAAATATTTTTTAATGTGGGTATCCAGTGACCCAGCAGGCATCTCTACCTAGTTGGTTACGAATTAAAAGGAATTTAGTGGAAGAGCACCATCTTTCCCTTTCTTCACTATTATACATCCCACTGTCCAGTCTGCTTAAACCCAGCTACCTTCAAGATCTCCTGACTCCCTACTGCTCCCTCTGCCCTCTCCAATCCACCAATGAGGGATTTCTAGAGATTCCCAGGGTTTGCTTAAAAACATTGGGTGTCAGTGCTTTTTCCTTTGTGGCCCCTACTCTGTGGAATTCTGTACCTCATCTGTTAAGAGAATGCCTGACTGTCAAGAGATTTAAATCTGATTTTAAAACATACTTGTTTAATATTGCTTTCCCAGATAATTTTAATTAATTTATGCATCTGAAATTTTTACTGTTATTTAACATGTTTTTATTGTATGTTACTTGTAAAGCACCTTGGTTCTGGAAAGGTGCTATATAAATAAAAATGTACTTACTTACTTAAACCCATTAGGGATACTCCTATAGGTTGGTCTGTGAAAGTACAGTCCCAGTTTTGTCGATTCCTTCAGATTCCTTAAAAGACGGACATCGGGCAACCATTTTTGAACAACCAAAATTTATTAATAAAAAGAAACCTATCTTGTTGAGTTATTGGAAAGGACAGGGCCTGCATTCCATTAAAGACTTGGTTGAAGGTAATAGTTTTTTGAGTTTTAAGGTTTTCCAACTCAAGTTTTGTCTTTTACCTGGCTCCTTCTTACAATATGCACAAATTCAACATTGTCTCCAGAAGTTTCTTGGGGTTCCTCCCTGGTCCACTTCTGCAAGCTTATTATTTGAAAGGTTGCCCTTTCTTTCACTACAGTCTAGACCAGTATCAGACATATATCAGGAGTTAAGTAAGCAGGTCTGGGCTAAATTTTTACCCACAGCCTTTTATCGGGAAAATGCTTTAAGAAGGAAACACTCTTCAGAATATTGGTCCCAGATATGGTCCAATTTGTATAAATATGTGAAACAAGACCATTGTGATTACTCCAATTCAATGTTTTACATAATTTATACTACATGCATTCGAAATTGTTTAAAATGGGAAGATCCCCTAGTCCAATGTGTGTGTTTTGCGCTCAGATTGTGCTCAGGAAGAGGGCACCGTACTACACATACTTTGGACCTGTCTACAGACTAACTCTCTTTGGTTATTAGTGCAGAATCTCCTCTTCCCCTTCTTTAGCCACTCACAATATCTTACTTTACAAATTTGTATTTTGAGGGATTATGAATCGATCACAAGGTCTGGGGATAAAGTGTATATGGCCCTTATATCTGCAATTATGAAACTCCTCATTTTAAGACATTGGAAAGGGAATTAGGCACCTTTCCATGCAGAGTGGCTTCATGAATTTTTTATTGCTCTGAATACAGATAGAGCAATTGCATCAGCTGCTCATATATTGTACAAATTCTAGGCCTGCTGGCACCCACTTACTTTCTATCTTTTGAAGGACAACCTTTGAGACAATCTGACCAATAATAATCTGTCTGTTGTTCCTTATCTCTGTCCTTTGGTTGTGAGGTATACAGATCAATTAGGGTTATAGGTATATCTTTGCAAAGTTATGGTTCTGGTCATTATGATTTCTCTTCCACCCAGAACGGGTTGGGTGGTAGTGGGGGGATGGAAAGGGAGGTTGATTAATGGTAGTTTTTATTCTGCATATTTTGCATTCTTGTTTTGACTGGTGTATTTTTTTTTTGTGTGTGTGTGTTTTGGTTTTTCTTTTCATATTGTTCAGCTTATCTGATGTGTTTGTACTGGCCATATTTTTGTGTCTTTTCTAAAAACCAATAAAGTAAGTTTAACTGCAAAAAAACTCCACCAGGCTCTTGTAAATTGCAAGTGGTATTTCCTTCGATTTAGCATGATGAACTGCCAATCTGGATGATTCCTTTGATGTCTTCTTCATCTTAAACATTAGTAACTCTGACATTGATAATGCTATTTTCATCTTAGACTATTTTGCTTCATTTTTATCTATAATACTGAGGCCATGCAATATCATTCTCACCAAAGCAAGAAGACTTGTGGAACTACATCTTGTTCAAACCCAGTTCAAAAAGACCCTTCAAATTAGTAATCATTGGAAATATTTTTTTTTTAATAATTTGAACAACATGGACCAAGTCAACTGTATTGTCATCAGAATCATGAGAACTCATAATCTTGACAATCTCACCAGTGTCTGCATTAATCATCAGTACTACATCTCTTCCTTGAGTTTGTGCTCTTAAATCTGGAATTATCCCCAGCAATCTCTCCTTTTGTCTTGTTGTATTGACTTTTCAAGAGAAACTTGGATCCGACTCCTGGAATCTGCCCAGATGCAACTTCTCTACATGGGACAGTTTGAACACAGGAAGTGTCTCATTGTCTCTGTGCTCTGCTAAATATGACACCAGCTCAAATAAAACTATTACATCTAATGTATTTTCTCTTCCTTGTTGAATTCCTCCATCCTTGTGCTAACACGATTGTGCAAAGCAAACAAACAACTGAGGCAATAGCTGACATCCAAATCATGCATATCTCCTTCAGACAACTTTCATAATAACTTCTTGTCTTGCAAAATGTGTGCATATTCACAAACTCGACGATTTATTGCTAATGTGTGGGCATTGTGGAGTTATTTACTTCTTTCATCATTGCCACAGAAGAAACACTTGTTTGTTCTTGACAAAGACTACCAACTTTCACCCATTCTTGTTTTGACTGGACTATGTTCAGGTTCTTCATCAGCTTTTGCTTTCTTTTTCTGAGCACATTGGAACTTTCATCTGTCTAACCTATTTCTGCAAGTTTTATGCCACACAGCCTTATTTACTAGGGATGTCATTTCTATACCATTGTCATCATCAAGTCTTCTTGTGTCAATGTCCAGTGATACACAGCCTAGCTTTTCAAACTGAAAGATGTTTTCCTGCAATAACTCTATAACCAGATTCTTTTCCATTGCTCCTGAGTTTTGTTTCTCCTTGGTTCACAAGTTTTTTCATAGCTTTCTATCTGACATAAAGCACAAAGGCGCCATTTCTTTACCAGCTTCATGGACTCATGCTGCATTTTTGACTTCAAAACCTGGCATGCATAATCTCCTGGGGTAGGTCCCTTGTTGTGCAATATTTTATGCAAATCTGTTGTGTGATTTGTGAGATGGAAACTGTCAAAAAATCCTAAATGCACCATGTTATTCACAGTTTTTTGTCCTCCTGTATCTCATAAATGCCTTTATGTTGTAGTATGAAAATTTCAGGGTAGAAAGCCTTTAGGTCTCAGATTTGCCTTTTGAAGGTTTGGTGAAAAAAATTTAATCTGTTCTAAAGTTATTACATTTTTTATCTCCCATTATTTCCCTATATGAAAATTTATATGTATAATAAAATTGAAAGTACTTTTCGGACACTGTCATCCAGTTATGCATAATTTGCACCTTTATAACTTTGCAACCCTTCAATGGATATGCATGATATTTGGCATGCATAATCTCTGTTAGTAGGTCTTCTGATGTGCCAAATTATGTGTGAATCAGATTTGTGGTTTTTGAGATACAGGCATCACAAAATCCTACATTTACCACTTGTTTTTACATTTCTTTCTCCACCTGTATCTCAGAAACAGCTTTATGTAGTCATATAAACATTTTAGGGTAGAACGCCATTGCCTCACATATGTGCCATTTGAAGGGTTGGTACAAAAATATTAATCCGTTCAAAAGTTATTCAACTTTTAATTTCCCATTATTTCCTATGGGAAAATTTATATGTCAGGCAGGAAAGTTGTAATTTGTACAAGTTACATAACTTGTGCAAGATACTGTCAGGCACGAAAGTTGTAATTTGTACAAGTTACATAACTTTCACAAGATACTGTTGTATTTTGTGCAAATTACCAAATCTGTGCAAAATACAATAGTATATCGCACAGGTTATGTAATTTGCACAAATGGGAGTGCAGGGTCCGAAACACCTTGTGCTCCCACCATAACATAAGGATGCTGTTAAACTGTCTCAATGGAGGGATGGGAGTGCAGGGTCCAAAGGAACCTGTGGTCCCACCATAATATAAGAATAGTGTTATACTGTCTCAATGGAGAGATGGTAGCGCAGGGATCAAAGGATCCTGCACTCCCACTGTAAAATAATTATACTGTTATAGTGTCTCAAGGATACTGATACAGTATACTATCTCAATATAGGGATGGGAGTGTAGGGTCCTAAGGGCCTTGCGCTCACACCATAAAATAAGGATACTATTATACTATCTGAAAAGTAAGAAAATTAATTGCAAAAAACTTTCTTAATGCACCATTAGGGTTGAAGCGTAAAAAGTAGGAAAATACAATATTAGGGTTCCCAAGCATAAGACCCTGCACCCAACCTCGGTTTCCCATCCGAACACCCCACCCTCACCCTTGGCTTCTAACCTTAAGGCATACCTCCACCTTGCATGCAGGAACAGGTGTGAGGGGTGTGCTTTGGCATTGAGAAACCTAATGCTCACCCCATTTCAACAGTTTATAACCTGACATGGGTATAGGATAAAACAATGGGGTGAGCATTAGGGTTCACAACCTACTTTTTACTCTTCAACCCTAATGGTGCATCAACAAAGTTTTTTGCAATGAATATGATATATAAATCTATCTGCTGGTCAAATATGCTTTTGGTACTAATGGCTGCAGCTGAGGTATGCTTAAATAAAAACTCTGGTTGTAACCCCTAAACATTGCTGGATCACTTGTGTCCTGCTCCTATATGAAAAAAAAAAACATGCAAAGATCTACCTATAGGCCAATTTGCATTTTTTTTAAATGTTGATCAATTTTTGTACTATTTTGACCTTTCCTACTAGACTATATTGCACAATGGAATATGTAAGCACCTTGCATGTCACTTGGGAATCTAAAAATCAATGGCTATTATGAGACATCTCAGTAAATCACCGGCAGTGGTGCTTTAACATCATCATCGTCATGCATGTGCCATTGACATGTAGAAATGATATGGAAAAGAACCGAAGGAGAAAGGGACATAGGAGGAGAAAATGCATAGAGAAACACTCAACCAAGTACAAGTTCTGCAAGTGGTTGTGGTAGAGAATGACTGGGCATGGGAAAGGGAGTTGTAGTCTAGTGCCTATGAGGAGGACTGGTGCTTTTAGCATGGCAGTATTACCAGGCAAACCATAGAAATACATAGAAACATAGAACATATTGTTAGGTAAGGGCCTTGTAGCCCAACTAATCTGACCTATTTTCTCTTTATCCTATTGTAACCCTGCAGACTCTATTCTGCCTCTCCCTTCCCTACCTTTATAATTCTAAGATCCACCTGTGTCTTTCCCAAGCTTTCTTGACTCCCATAATGGTTTCTGACTCCACCAATGGAAGGCTGTTCCACTCGTCTATCACTATTTCAATGAAAAAGTGTTTCCTCACATTTCCTCTGAACCTTCCTTCCTTCTAATTTCACAGGGTGACCACTCATCTTTGAGCATCCTTTCCTGTGGAAGATGCAACCTTCTTGTACCTTGTTTTCCCCTGTGAGGTATTTGCATGTTTCTATCAAGTCCCCCTTCATCCTTCTATCCTCCAGGAAGTACATGTTCAATTCTTTAAGCCTGTTCTCATAGGTTTTCAGATGCATGCCCTGTACCATTTTAGTTGCCCTCCTCTGAACTGCTTCCACCCTAACTATATCCTTTTGAAGATAGGGCCTCCAGAACTGGACACAGTATTCGAGGTGTGGTCTCACCAGTGATTTGTTTAGGGGTATTATTACCTCCCTCCTTCTGCTGGTGATGTCGCTCCCCATGCATCCCAGCAACCAGCTAGCCTTCCACACTGCTTTGTCACACTGTTTTGCAACCTTTAGATAATCTGTAAAAATCACCCCAGGTCCCTTTCCTGATCTATGCCTGTCAGTGCTCTCCCTCCCCCCCAACAATTAGTATGTTACCCTCAGGTATTTGTGCCCCATAAGCATAATTTTGCATTTTCTAGTGTTGAAACCCAGCTGTCAATTCCTTGGCCAGTCATCCAACTTTCTTAGATTCCCCCCCATTCTATCAGTCTCCCCAATGGTGTATCCAGTCTGTTACAGAGTTTTGTGTCATCCCTGAATAGGCATACCTCTCCATCCAGTCCTTCAGTAATGTCACTAATAAAGACATTGAAGAGGACCAGGGCCATACTGATGTCTGTGGCACCCCACTGGTCACTTTGTCTACTCCAGAGTGGGTCTCATTCACCACCACCCTCTGAGTCCTATTGCTCAGCCAACCCTCTACCCATTTTACAACCTTATTACCCGCTCTTAGTATCCCCAGCTTATTTATTAGTCTTCTATTTGGAATGGTGTCAAAGGCCTTGCTGAAATCCAGGTTGGTCATGTCCACTGCCCCTCCCTGATCCACTTCCCTGGTTACCCAGTCAAAGAACTCAATCAGGTTAGTCTTGCACAACCTGCCCCTTGAGAAACCATGTTGCCTCGGATCCTGAGGCCTACTGGCAACAAGGTATTCACTAATCCTTTCCATAAGTAGCGATTCCATTACCTTACCCATCACTGATGTCAAGCTGACAGGTCTTTAGTTTCCTGCCTCCTCACCATTACAAATTTTGTATAGAGGAACCAGACCTGCCCTTCTCCAGTCCTCTAGCACCACCCCCATTTCCAATGACCGGTTGAACAGGGATGCTAGAGGTGCTCTCAGCTCAGTACCATGGTACTTCATTTCCTAGAAGTCCACTATTTCCATTCCTGTTCCAACCACAATTTCCAGCTGGACACCCATCATATATGGTGATGAATTAAACTTCCTAAGCAATCTAAAAGCTCACTGATTTCCCTTCATCCTCCTTCAAATGCTTCTGGTTCCCCAAACCATGACAAAAGTAACCCAGCAGATGTGTAAAGAAACATCCTTCCACTTTCCATCTCATAGAAACAACAGAACAACTGCTACAGCCACCTGTATCTGCATCAATTGCCAATTTGCCTTGAAGTGCTATAAGATGCAGCCCAGTCTTCAAATAACACATCAGATGCATCATCATTGTGTGAAGAAAATGACACTATGTCTGGATCTGGCACAGACATGTTGGACACTACTGTTATCTTGTCAGCAAAGAAAAAAGTTCAGATGTTCATGGTGGAAAGGGTAGAGTGATGCATACCTACCTCAGATCTCACAAGTTTACAAAAGCAAGTAAACAGTGATGCCACCAAAGCAGGTTGTAATAGAGTGTGCCAGTGAGGAGGATATGAAAGTGGATCTTTCAGAGAAGGGGCATGAAACTGAGGCAGTGGATAAAATCTTAAGCAAAGAAATGCATCAACCCCTACAGCATGATCAGCTCCATAGTATAGTACTTTACTGCCTGACGCTGTTTCTGTCCAGCTTGGCCATTTCAGGCAGTATCATTCCAAAATGGTTGAAAACAAAAATCACACTGGAATCCCTGCCAAGTTCCTCCTGAAGTGCCTAATGACCTACCAGTCAACTGCACCTAAAAAAGAGATACTCTATAATGTAGGAGTATTTTACTAATGACACCATGAATCCAATAAAAGCATTTGGCAATTATAGAATTTTGTAAAAAATCTGACAGGTCAGTGATAGGTGCACAAACTTTGGGAATCAGTGTACTGTCAATCATTTAAGATGTGAACATGACATTCTCCTAAATGCCATGTGATCCCCAAATACCCACTCAGGGCAGATGGGCAAACAACATAGACAGTTTGGTCCAGTATGCAAAGCGGTGTGAGAAGATAGTTCAAATCAAGTAATCCAGCCCACACGGCTGTAGCTTGAGCTAGCTGATTCATCCACAAGTACTGATGCTGTTTCAGTAAGAGTCGATCCCACCTGTCTGAGACAGGCCCACTGTACGAACCCCATCAATCATGCTAAATTTGTTGTGACAAAAAAAAAAACACTTCCTGAGTTACTGCATCCCTGAATGAAACTGTCAGCTACTGACCCAAGTTTCATATAAAATGACATAACTAACTTGGGAAATAATAGCTCTTGATCTTCAGCCATTCTGTATAGTGGAAGGCACTAGCTTTCCAATACTTGTACAGATGAAGAAGCTGACATTCAAATAAAATAAAAAAAAAATGAAAAAGAAAGAAAAAACACAGAAGTCAACCAGTTCCAGTCCCACTGCAAGTAACCTTCCCAGGTGTTTGTTGTCCAGTGAAAGTAGTGACGACACCACCAAGAGCAATCCAGATGTATGCTGCTTTCCTCCTGCTCCTTCAAGTGCTGCCAGTGCCAGAGCATCTTGTCTCAAGCATGGAATCTGAACATAGCAGATCCACTTCCACAGCATCCTCCTTCTACCAAGAATTCCATTTTATCAACATATAAAGAAAAATTAGGAATAATAACTAATAATAGTTACACTAAAATAAAAACAATGGGGATTGAATGGTTCTGAAAATAACCTTTCCATTATCATCCTACATCTCCTACTGTATAATGGGTATCCAGTGAGGATGGCAACTGAATATGAGCAACCATGAAAACACTGATTTTCCTCCTAGGCTACCCTGCAAGGGTAGTGGCCCTATGTGAAAGCAAGCATAGGGAAAGGTGACCGGAAGGAGAGGATAGCGAGGGGAAGGGGGGATATGGAAAATAGTTTATAAGGGAGTAGTGTACCTGCTGCAGCTGAGCTAGCCATGTGGTGTGGTTGTGAGGGTGGCTAGCTGCAGCACAGGAGGTACTGGGTTCAAGGCTGGTTGCGGATAGGAATTTTGCCGATGGCTGCAGATGCACCTTTTTTTTGTTGGAGTCCAGGGTGTCGACCCTCCTCAACATGCATCCCCCTTGGAGTTGAGAATCCTTAAGTAGGGGGGTGCAGGGAAAGATCTCTTGCCGGATGCCTCTTTGAAGGCATGTGTATAACGCCAATTAACTTTTCGGCAATATATACTTACCATAATAGTGATCACTATTTTGTCATTGCTATTACGACATGGAATCCCTATCATGCTTCTCAACATAGAAATAATACATAATAAACACTAAATAATAAAACAAATACAAATTCTACCTTGTAGTCAACGTTGGTCTGGCTGTCTCCTTCAGCTGGGTGTTTATAGGTTCTTGTTTGTTTCATTGCCAAGCTTTTCCTGTCTTCACTGCTGTTTCCGTCACTGCACTATGTCTGTACCCTCATCAGGCTTACCCCCTTAGGTGTTCTGACTAGACCCTGCTATACATACCAAAGTGATTTACAAAGCTGGGAAAACAGGCCTTCCCTCCTTGGCACCAAAGTTTTTGAATTCCCATTCTTTGACCATTCATAACATCTCCTTATCCTCTTGTCAGAGGTAACTTGAGAAAGTATTTATTGGTCTCAAAATGTCAAGGATTACAGCTCATACCCTGTAGGGTTCTCAGTTCCAGGGGGTCATGCTGGTGATTAGGTCATTTGAAAAGCAGTCAAGGCGGTAAACTGCAAGAACAGCACTACACTGGACAGCTCATTCAGCTAATGGAATAAGCAGATGATAAGATTACCTTCTCTGAGTGCACAGCATGTGTCTATTCACAAAGCAGTCCATAAAACCAGCATTCAATGCATATAGGAAAGTAGGAATATGAAATGAATGACGTGAATGTACTAAGCTTTCTGGTGTGGTGTTGTATTTGCAGGCCTTACTTGTCTGCACTTGTACTTATTTGGCTAACAGCTATTCTTGTAACTGCTGTTTAGCTTGCAACTTGCAACTGATGAAAATAATCCATGCTTGCTATTTCTGTAGGCTGTACCATTCATGCAACTTCATCCTTACTGTAAAGTTGTTAACTTGGACTCTCCCAGGTTGTACCTGAAAACAGGCATTTTATTTTTAGGATATCTACCTGTTTAGCAAAAACTAAACAGATATAAAAAGATTGATATCATTACTTCTTATCACGGCATGATACAAAATGCATCCTCTGATTATTTATTTTCTTTTTTTATAATTTATTACTTGTACCATACTTTTATTATTTGTGAACATGTACCCAGTGTTGTCACTATATTTCTTTCTTCTGTGTCACTCGCTAATCTAGTCCCTTTCATGGGTCACACCTGGAAATGAGCTCTGGCTCAGTCTGTCTGACCTGGCCAACAGATCAAGAATGTACATTCACATACTCCTCCTCATATTTCTCCACCTCTTGTGTTATCTTCTCATTGTGCCTGGGCCAGGCATGAGCATAATGACATCTGCAACTTGGCTTGTGAGAACCGTGAGACAATGAAGGACAGTAGGTAGCTTTGGATATTGTTTGCAGGTGCTGTTTGGACATTTTTCAGGATATTAAGATGTATTCCCACAGTACATAATGCAGGCTTGTCTACCACAGCCACTGTCTAGTAAAATACTTCTCCATTCAGATTCTGAAAGGACAGGGCAGTCATTTGGCTACCATTGGCTAAAGCGGCTTTGTATTTAATGAATGGCTTCAAAACTCAGTCATATCTAAAGGAGTTTTAGTACAACTGGAACTTGTCAAGATGTCTTGCACATCAAGGCCTGGCTATTCAAACTGCGCCAGGCTGTGGTGCAAGCCTGGGTGCAGCTCAACTTTGTTGCGCAGGGGTGTGGCCTAGGTGATATTCAATGGAGCTGTGCTATGGCGCAGTAGCTTTGAATGTCATACCTAACCACCCACTATGCATGAGCGCAGTGGCACTGCACCAGCGCAAGTGGCCAGAGTGGATCATGGAATCTTGTGCGGCATACGTGCCATTGCGCCATGCACAGCACCTGCGATATTCAAAATTCACATATCTGGACTGAGTAGTACGATATGGGCTGCACGTCCATTGGCTCATGATGTGAACCAATGGGCATGCAGCCCTACCGAGCTGTCAGTCGGTGGGCGTTAGAGGGCAGGCGGGTGGGGTTCTGCCGCCCCGGCTGGCGCGGGGCAGCAGGCGAGGCAGTGGGCTCAGTGGGCAGGTGGGGTGAGGTACACTAGACCACCAGGGATATTGGACTTGGGGGGTTCTATTAATGATGCCCGCGATCGAGCTCAGTGCGGTCCACTGGACCACCAGGGATATTGGACTTGGAGGGGGCTATTATGATGCCCGTGATGGGGCATGGAGGGTGCCGCCAGGTGCGGCAGGAACTCGGGTGGCCACCCACAGGTGGCAGCTGCTGTGTTGCGCCATGCAATGCGGCAGCTCACCTGTGGGTGGCTATCACTTGTTCCTTTTTTGGGGGGCATAACTTTGTGCAGGCGCAGGTAGGGTTGCGCATGCATGACTCTGCACATCCTGGGCTGAATAACCGGGCTGTGCAGGTTATGCATGAGCACGACCCCCACCTGTGCCTGCCGCCGCCACTGATGCACTCCGGCACGCCGGGATTGGTGCGCACACTTTTCCCTTTTGAATATTGCGCCGGGTGCATCAGTGGATTGTGCATGGCGCAATACTGTTGCGCCATGTGCAACCCTTTTGAATATCTGGGCCCTACTGTATATCCTGAAAATCTTAATTTTGCATCCAGGTACTGAAAGTCCATCATTACAATTTGAACCTAATTCAAATCCCCCTGAGAATACCATGGACAAATTTAAACCCAAATGCATCTTTTGTCCCCCATTGACACCTGCTTTAGAAACTTTTTTGAACTGCTGCAAAAATGAACTGGTGACTTTAGACCATGATAACAATAACCACTTTTTTCATAATCTCAGTAAAGAAGAAATGGCAACTTTGAAAAACTTGGATGGAAACCATTGGATAACTATAATACCAGTGGACAAGGGTAGTTCAGTCGTGGTTATGAATTAAATAGATGATGAGAATGAAGTGCATAGGCAATTAAATAATGAGATGTAGTATGAGAAATTGAGAAAAGATCCTATGCTTTCATTTAAAGAAAAAATGAATGATTTTTTTTGATCTGGTTGCTGCTGACAATGGGCTACCCAGCTAACCAACTGAGTTTGTAACAGTTAAGTTACTCAACATCAACTATGTTTTCCCACCTGGCACTCATCTTTATTTTCTTCCAATGTACAGCTAAGCATACCACTCCTTTGGCTATACCACAGAGTGATGTAGCATCTGTAACCAACCCCTACCCAACATTCCACCCTATGCAGTGGGTTACAGCAGCTTTCACTCATGGTCAAATTACAAATTATCCTACCCAGGCTACCCAGGCCTCCCTGGGTGTTTGAACATCCCCTCTTTCAATCAGGACACTCTCGCTGGTAGCTATGGTCTGTCCCCTGCATCACATGCCCCCTCCAGCTACCCTTTTCCATCAGTTCTCCATGAGCAAGTACCACAGTAAGAAACTGATTACTGCAGCAAGAAACAATTTGAAAAAAACATATCTTGCTATTACTCATATGCTCTGGTAATGTTGAAGTGAATCCTGGTCCTCAAATCCCCCTTGCATCCCCTCAGACTTTGCCACTCTCTCAGGCTTAAAGTTTATGCTGATTAACATGCAGAGCGACATTAACAATTTAGGCCAGTTAAGAATATGTCCACCCACACTAACCCATATCTGATCATCATTACTGAAATCTGGCTTAAATGTGCAATCTCTGGCCAGCAGATCTCACTCCCCTCCTATAACCTGTTCAGAGAAGACAGGCCCACAAGGGGTGGTCATCTACATGAAAGACCACTTAAATGTCTCCATCACCAATGCCATGTCCAAATCCAAAGAATTTGAATGCATAGTCATCAAAATCCAAATATCCACATTTGAAGCTCTCAATATCATAGGTTGCTACAGGCCCCCCTCAGCAGGTCTCGAGCAAATCTCAACCCTCAAAAGCTTAATCACACCCATCAATAGGAGATCATCATTCTAGGTGATCTCTTAAAGAATTCTGTGATGAACTTGGACTGTTCCAAATCATTATGGAGCCAACAATGCTCAATGCCAAAAATCATGCAAATAGCTCCATCCTGGATGTTATTATCACAAACAGTCCCCACAAAATTTGGCATACAGCCATATACTGTAGTATAATGATCTTAGTGATCACAATATTTTAGCATGCACCAGAAACCAAGATAAGTGCCCCTCTTCCTCTACATTTATCACCAAGAGCAGCTTCCACAAATTCAACATCGAAAACTATATCTCGGATCTAAAATATGTAAACTGGCAAGATATCTATCTCGCCAAATCAGTGGACGAGGCAGTCACCTTTCTTAATGTTGCACTGACTCAGCTCACCAATAAACATGCCCCTTTCATTAGATCCAGGGTCCGTAAACATTCCCATCCCTGGTTCACTCCAAACCTAAAAGCTGCGCTCCACAACCGCGATAAACTTTTGGGATCGTGCAATGTACACAAATAATGCAGCTGACTGGCAGGCATTTAGAACTGCCAGGAATCCTTCTATTAAACTAATATGATCTGTCAAAGTTAACTTCCAAGTAGAATCCCTTGACAATGCCAAAGGCAACTCAGCAAAGATCTGGCAAACAATGAAGACAGTTGAGGGCCACAAAGCCCATCCCCACCAAGTTACTCATTAACGGAGTCAAATATGTTGAGGGTGACCTCATCCTAGAAACATTGCATATCCATTTTACCACCGCTGGTCTCTCATTTGATTCCTCCCCATATGGAGGACTACAATGCCTCCCACCCCACCCCACCCCACCACCCATGAGCCCCCACCTCCTCATATCTTCCAGCTTCACCCGGTGACATACACACAAGTAGAGGACCACCTTATGAAACTCGACATCAATACAGGTAGTGGAGCAGATGGCATCGATCCTATCTTCATCAAGCTAGCTACTATTATCTAGCTGCACCAATCCTTCATATCCTTAATCTCTCCATCTACTCAGCTACGGTTCCTTCCTGTTGGAAATCAGCTCATATCTTGCCCTTGTTCAAATCAGATGACCCCTGCAACCTAAATAATTATAGGTCCATCTCCATTCTCCCTGTCCTGTACAAACTGCTAGAGAAATTCATCCATCACCAGCTTAAAGACCATGTTGAAAAGTTTTCCCTCCTCAACCCTGCCCAGTCTGGGTTCAGACAAAAACACAGTACCACCTCCCCTTTAGCTAAAGTTACCAATGACTGGCTGACCGCACACAATTCCAAACAAGTCACAGGTGCCATATTCCTTGATCTCAGCAAGGGATTCAATACCGTCAACAATAACCTCATCCTCAGTGGTCTCAGTAAACTAGGTACAACTGACACCAAAATTCATTGATTCTCGAGCTACCTTACAGGTAGAGTTCAGAAAACCAAAGAGAGGGGTCAGATCTCGGACTGCCTCCCCATAAAATGAGGTGGCCCACAAAGCTCCATTGTAGGCCCTATACTATTTTCTATTTACTTTAGCTCACTAGATTTCAATATCAGCAACTCCAAAATACATCTCTTTGCGGATAATACCATTATATATATTTCTTAGCCAACCTTATCCGAAGAAAGTGATGAACTCCAAGATGATTTTGCACAGCTAGAGTGCAACCTAATTAACTTCAAGCTATTATGCAATGCAAAAAAAAAAGGTCCTTGATTTCGCACCTAGTAGAAATAGGCCCTTCCCTCAGCACAGCACTTCACTTGTACCCATCATGGCTACCCTAGGTGAATCACTAGATGTGGTTGATCAATTCAAATATCTGGGCATTTGGATAGATAGCAAACTTTCTTTCAGTGTGCACATCAACTACCTTTCTAGTAAGTTGAAAGCAAGACTCTGCTTTTTCTTCAGAAACAGAGCACTATTCCCCCTGACATTAGATGTAGACTACTACAGGCCACATTCCTGCCATTCCTAGACTACAGTGACATCATCTACAACTGTGCCACTGCTTCCAACCTTTGCAAGCTCGATATACTGTTCCATCGGGCTCTGCGCTTCATTACTAAAGCACCTTTCAAGATGCACCACTGCAGCTTATATAAAGAAGTCTGCTGGCAACCCCTTGCCACCCAGCGGTTACTCCATTTAGGTACCCAGCCCCTCAAAAGTCTACTAAAGAAATTACCAACCTATATCTCCTCACTTGTTAATATTTCCCATTGCTCCTACTTCCTTTGGAAATCCACCTACATCCTCTTCGACGCACCCCGGACGCGTACCTCCCTTGGCAAGGGTGCCATTAGCATACCATCCCCTCGGCATGGAATCTCATCTAGACTTTACTCAGGCTCATCAGCATTGCCTCATTAAATTTCAGAGCCCTGACCTACAAATTATTCCCAGTAGTCTGTCACTGCCATTGGTCCTAGCATATCATGCCAGTCTGTTGTTTATTTATTAAGTCTAGGATTACAAATACCTTTGAGCCTTGGCTCTTTCCCCCCTAGGTTACTACTACTAGGTTACTACTATCAAGTGAGCGCCCTCTAACTTCTTGTATCCTTCTCCCTAGTCTCCCTATCCACCCTGGTCCCTGTCCTCCCTAGTCCATCCCCACCCTTATTTATTTATTTATTTAGATTTTGTTAACCAGGTAAACCCTCTGAGACCAGAGGTCCCTTTTTCAGGGGCGACCCAGGGTGAGTACACCAACCACTTTACATTAGGTACAGTAGGCAGCTTCAAAATACATATACAGTTTGTACAGGAGGCTTGGTAACAGTAAGGCAGAGACAGAGAGCATACAGCAAGTAACAGAGTCAGAGAACATGCATTGTCAGTGGGGTACATTAGCCCACAGTCTTCAAAATACATACTCAGTTTGTACAGGAGGCAAGGGGACGGTAAGCCAGTGTAGGAGCAAGTTCAGTAAAAACACCAGAGCAGTGTAACGTACATTGCCAGTGGGGCATATGAGCCTACAGAGGTAACAGTCTATAGAGGTTAGTTAGTCCATAGGGAGCAAAGAGTTTGTCGGTAGCCAATTATGGTGGGGAGAGGTAGGGTGTATTATCTAGCGGTTGCAGCAGCAGTGGCTCAGTTCAAGGAGGTAGACTTTAAGACCAGCCTTGAATGAGGAGGATTTGTCAAGCAGGGAAGAGGGGAGCGAGTTCCAGAGGTGTGGGACAGTGAACTGGAAGGAGCATTTTCCTTGACTGGTACGGATGCAGGGTATGTTCAGGAGCCGACTAGAAGTAGACCAGAGGTTACGGAGGGAGACTTTGGGGGTGAGCAGGTCGCTAAGGTGAGGTGGGTGGTGAATGGAGAGGAGTTTGTAGGTAAGGCAGGCAGGGGAAAAGGATAGTTTATGCCTGAGTGCTGGCCAGTGAAGGTCCATGATAGCCTCGCAGTGATGCCTCCTAGGGGAGGAGTGGGTTGCAAAGCGAGCAATGCGGTAGTAGAGGGTGGAGAGCTTGTTTAGCTTGGTCTCTCTGAGGGACTGTAGTAGTGGGGAGCCGTAAAGCAACGAGGGGGGGAGGAGGTTGTAGTTGGCAATGGCTCTACGTGCTTCTCCAGAGAGGGAGTTTCCAAGGCTGTATAGTAGGCCCAGCCTCAGGTGGATGGATTTTGTTAAGACATCTATGTGGGGTTTGAAGGTTAGCTCCTGGTCAAGGGGAACCCCAAGATACTTAAACTGGTCAGCGACCTCGACACACTTTCCTTGGGCTGACGATATCTGGAGAAGACTACTACGGTCTTTGCCCAGTCGCCGTATCCCAAAAAGGACTGCTTTTGTTTTCTCCTCATTTAGCTTTAGGTGGTTGGCAGTGAACCATGTTTCAAGTTTTGCCAGGCAAGCTTGAAGTTCGGTTGCAATGACTGAGGGTTGGGGGTCACTGTGGTAGATTACTGTGTCATTCACATAGAGTATTAGGTTGCAGGGTGCACAAACCTTTTCAATGTCGTTCACAAACAGAGAGAATAGTATAAAACCTTATGACCAGGACTCCTTCTACACCCTCCATCCCTGATCCCTGCCCAGCTCTATCCCTTGCTCTTTCATCCTCTCGCAACTTCTTGTACTTATCCCTTGCCCCCTCAGTCAGACTCCTTCCTCGTCAGAAGTAGTTATGTATTTCTCCTTACCCTCTTCCTTCCTTCCTGCACTCTCAGCCATCATGGGAAGCTGACTGCAATTGTAAAAGTTCTTACTGATACTACTTTTTGTTCTCCCTCTTAATATGAATTAGTTCCTCTATGCTTCACTATTGTTTTTCTTTCCATTGACCCTGTATGTATTTCCTACCAATTATTGTTACCTTATGGTATGTCACTGCTGCTTACCCAGGCACCAGATTCTGATCTGTTTTATTATTGTTTTTACTAACCATATATGCACTTTTTACTTACCAATTATTGTACCTGTATGCTATGTCATCACTTTTCTTGTACGCTGTTGTTTAAAGTTGTCCTTACAGGATCTCCTTTAAAATGAACATGCTCAATGGAGTTTTCCTGCCAATAAACTTAAACTCAAACCTTAACTTAAGATTCTGGTCAGACCTTGTTTTTATTATTTGCCAAAAATACACAAATGGCTGGTTTATCTACCAAGCAGGCACATTGTGTCAGGCAATGAGTCACTGACTGAATCTCTAGCTAAATTCATTGATTCATTTATTAGCTAATTGGCACACAGGATACCCTCATACATAAAGGATACGGGGGACATATTAAGAGTGCTGAAAAATGTGGCCATTGAGGAGCAAAGTTTATTAGTGACATTGGATGTGGCAGCCTTATACTCCAACATACCAGTTGAAGGGGCTTTGGCAGCCCTACTGCATTTTGTAGATAGGAGGGAAAGGCTGTATCCGTCCACTGAAATCCTCACCTGTTTATCTGTTTGTATTAAAATACAACATTTTTTTCTTTCCGGAACAATTTTATCTACTAAAAAAGGTACAGCTACGGGGGCAAGTTTCACCCTCAATTATCCTAACCTGTACCTGGGTAAATGGGAGGAGGAGGTAGTGCATAACGCAGTTGGCAATTTGTTCTTGGATAGACTGGACCTCTGGAGACAATACATTGATGAAATGCTTATAGTGGGTATAGGAACTGAGCATGAATTGTTTGATTTTGTGAAACTGTTGGAAAGGGGTAACCCCCACCTTAGATTTGCCATGTCGTTCAGTTAGACACAAATCAGTTTTTAAGATCTGATTATATTGAAGAATGGCAGAGGTGAGGTGATAACAGATTTTTAACACAAACCAACTAACCATAACACCCTCTTACATGTTAGTAGTAGCCATCTTGTGCACACCATAACGGGACTACCAAAAGGGCAATTTATAAGGCAGAAAATAAATTTTTCTGAAAACAGCAGATATGTGGAAAGGGGCTAATGAACTTGAAAGAAAATTGTCTGGCAGGAGTCATTCTAAACAGGTGATAAACACAGCCAGATCTACAGTGGATGCCATTAATTGAAAAGACTTACTGCAGAAAAGGAACCCAGAGAGAATGAGACCACAAAAATTAATGTTGTCACAACTTTTATTGCCTAAGCAAATACAATATTAAATATAATCAGGAAATATTGCACTTGGTGGAACTGGACCCTGGGCTTACAGTTCTGACTGATGCACAACCCAGATTTGTACATAGAAGAGCTAAAAATGTGAAAGATTGGGTTGTGCACTCAATACAGCCCAAAATACCAGTTGAGAGACCTAGAATGTGGCTCCCAGCCAGAACAGATGTGATACTTGCAAGTACTGTCAACAATAGCAAAATCTTCATTAACCCCAGAACAGGGCAAACATCTGGTTATAGGATTCATTACATGTGTTACAGAAGGGGTGGTGTATTTGGCAATGTGCACCTGCGGATGTTACTATTACTACATAGACAAGATGAAATGCCAGTTTAAATTTCACATTGGAGAGCACATGTAAGCCACTGAAAACCGAGACCTCAGCTATGCCCTTGCAGTCCATATGTATGGTGTTTCCAATACAGGACAGCATAAGTTAACATCTACAGGAACTGAAAAGCCTCCTAAGCATCAGCGGGCAGGAAACAATGACAATATTTTAAAGAAAAGCGAACAAAATTGGATATTCGCTATGTGGGCAACAAACAGACCTGGCCTGAATGACAAATTGGAATTAAGACCATATCTGATTTGAATTTCTGCAACACCTCCCCACCCCCACCCCCATATTCCCTTTTAGGAACTCAGGGTTAGGCTCACCGAACACCTGAATTTTGTTCAGTCTTTTCTATCTGTGATTCCAACTGTCTGTGTTCTTTTAAGATTTGGATGCTGTATAAAGAAAAATATAAGTCTGATAATGCATTTAATCATGACCTTTTATCTTGTTTCTGTTGCAGAATGAGAGACAAGTAAGAGGCCGTTAGGCCCAAATTGGAGTAAGCCATCAGAACAGACTGAGATGGACTGGTAACTGTACATTGGGAATCACCCTTTACTTTTATAAAATGCAGTAATTCCATTATTCAGTTGATATATCCAGCTGTTGCATGCTGCTATTAGGTGATAGTAGTGCTTGTTATATGTGTGATGAGGCACCTCTCCGTTTTTAAATCCTAGTCTGAATTTTGGTCCTTTTTAGTTTGATATAGTAATTGGATTGGATTGTGAAATCTGTGTTTTATACTGCCTGGCCTTAGCCATGAAATTGAGATGCTTTCATGCATGTTTACACTGCGTGTTTTTAAAGGATTGGAAAAGAGTGTATACTTTTAAATGATCAAATAGAAAGGGGGCATTACTATTGGTCCCATGATACCTTTGACAAAATGCTGACAAGCATGAAACGCATCAGGTCATGTGGACCCTAACTGAAGGGAGGGGGAGAGAAGATACTGTAGCGTCCCAGCAGTTGGAATCGATTTTTATGGCTTGTGTGCACTTTAATAAAAGGAAGCACTATTTTTTTTTCAGTCATTTTTCTCACCTTGGCCCCCCAGTCTGCCATTGTGTCCAGGCATCTGATTCATCCGACTGCCGTCCAAAGCATTCCATCTCCTACTTGGACCCCCACTGCTTGCCTCCCATGGCGGGGTGGTGGAGAGCCTCCCCTGCTCTCTCCTTAGGAGGCACAGATCCAGTATTCTGCAGCGGTGCCCTCGGAGCCAGGCATCCTGCCGAACGGCCATCAAGCTGCCGAGACTGGTCACCATTTTCCCTGTTCCAAATCCCCTCTTGAGTGGGGGCATGCAAAGACACCAATGGAGGGAGCGCGCACGCTTCTGGACATGCTCCCTCCCAGCGCTGTGCCCCAGCTCACCCCTTGCATTGTCCATGCCACTGTACCACCCCCAATCTCCACTAGGGGCCACAAGTGCACCAACAGCCACAAATCCCTCCCCCACCCCAGAGAGGGAGAGCAGTCCATCAAATGCTCAATCCCTCTCCTCCCCTGCTGATCCCCGATGATCTGGGTTTGTTCCTGAACCCGGGTCACCAGCGTGGCAAAAGCTGTGGCATCCAGCGCCTCAACCCTCAGAGCAACTGGGCCTGCTAAAGGAAGCACTGTTTTGAAAAACAACTACCAGGTATGTTCTTTTCTTTTGCAAAAAGAGAGACAAAGTGACATCCCACTTATGAAGTTACAATTGATGCAGGGTTGCTCACAAACAAACACAGGTTGCAGTGTGTGCTGGTACCATTTTGCTTTCTGTATATTTTCCAGCCTTTCTCTAACTCTTATACCATGAATAAACTTTAACTATACTTGCAATTATTTACATGTCCAGCACATAACATCTACTATTATTGCAAGGCATGGTAGTAAGTTTCCTTAGACTTCCAGTGCTGGGTCCAGTATTGTTTGGGCTGTTCATATTGGGTATGTCATATGGAGTTAAGAGCAGGATCAGTCTGTTTGCAGATAATACCAAGATGGGAGAAGTAGTGGATGATGCATAGAGGTGGAAGGAGCTACAGGGGGACCTAACTAAACTGGAGGTGTAGTCAGCGGAGTGGCAACTGGGCTTCAATAATGGATCTCTTTCAGCATTTACTGTCATGTTTCTTGCCCCACCCACCCCACCCCAAGATACTCAAATTGTTTTTTCTTTTTAGGATTTTTAATGTTTCTGTCTTGTTAATATTCACTATCCTCCCCCTCTCCACATACTGTTAATTCCCCACTGCCCAGCGAGTGGCTGGTTTGAGACTGATGATAGCGTGTGAGTGATCCGGCCACTGAAGAGTGAATTCTGACTCCCCTCTCCCCCTCAAGATTTTATTTAGTTTATTGTTTTTGTGTATGTGTGTGATTTTCTGCTTCATTTTCATTGTTTTTCCTTTGCTGCTGGATTTCAAAAGTGACATATGTTAGTCCCGTTTCAGAGATTTACTGATTAAAGTTGACTGAGCCGACCATTGAAGTGTTACTTCCAGTTTCCTGGTGAGCTTTGGAGATCATGGTCTGCAATGTGGTCAGGTTTCCCAAATCCAGATGTGACTGATTTTGATATGCTGTCTACTTTGTTTTCAGGGGGAAAGGGGATGTGTGAAATCTTTTCAACAGTTAGAGCAAACAGCTGCATGAGCCGACCACTGAGAACCAACTTCCAGTTTTGTGGTCGGCTGCAGAGATCCCGGTTCACTTTTAAGATCATAGTCAGCACCGCAAAGTTGCTGTGCAGAGATGGGCCATTGTAAAAAAAGTAGATACGCTACAAAACTTTAAAAGTTTGTTGTTGGGAGGGGGTCTGGACATATTCTGTGGACCACTGTATGCTATGGCTTTCCTCTTTTTTAATTCTTCTTTTTTGCTACTTGGTTCTCTCTACCACCCCTTCTTTGCTCCTGAACTATCTAGTAAACCGTTGTTCTGCTCATTTGTAATTGTTGGTGGGGGAGGTAATGAGAAAGGATGCATTTACTTGCCTACTTACTTTTATGCCCTTAGAGTCTCTGGTTTTAATGCCTGGTATACCATGGCTGCTGCCTTTCAGATGCCACAGATGCAGTCATAAAAAAGCACACATTTTCTTTTATTCTGTGGCAATTTCAGCTCATATTCTGTACAGTCCTGTGTTGATTTTCATTCTGACTCCCCTCCACCATTACAATGCAGTGTTGGGTGACAGAAACTGTCAGTTCATTCCACTTATGGATTGGTCTGAGTTCATTAAGGCACTACACACCTGATGAGGACCGTACCCTCTGACATCCTGAATTATTTCCCAGAGAATCTTTTGGGGGGACTCACTTGGCTATTACATTTACCAATGCTGTCTTTGACTGCTAGACTTTTTATGGCTATCCTTTGCTAGCTTCCTTTAGGGCAGTCCAATTCCCCCAGTCATTACCAATATTTCAAGTCTGTTTCCACTTTTGATTCCACCGCTGGAGAGTTAGACGGCAACAGCGAAGGTGTATTGAATTCTTTGCTCACAGCTCCCTCCCATCCACCTGAGGACTCAAGCATGTGTCTGCTGCTGACAAGCCATTTTGGAGTCTGTGATTTGGCTCCATTGTACCACCAGTACATTGGACCCCAATTCTGCCACTTGGGCAGACAGATGAGTTGGTGGGGGGTGGACTTTTGAGAGTCTGCCAGAATCCAAACTTAAAAATTGTCACCACCTGCTCTGCTCAGAGCACTTGCCATTGGAGAGTTAGAGGGCAATAGGGAGCTTGTACTGGAATCTTCACTTATATCTCCCTCTTCTCCACCTGAGGACTAAAGCCTTTGTCTGCCACTGACAAGCCATTCTGGAGTCTGTGTTTCAGCTCAATTGTATCCCCAGCAATTTGAACCCTAATTCTGCCACTCAGTCAGATGGATGACTCAGTGGCGGGGTGGAGATGTGAGAGCTCACCAGAATTCTAACATAAAAACTGACACCACTTGGTCTGCTTAGAGCAGTCACCACTAGAATGTTAGAGAGTGAGAGGGAGCACTTATTGGAATCTTCACTCAGTGCTCCCTCCCCTCCACCTGAGAACTCTAGCCTTTGTCTGCTGCTGACCAGCAGTTTTGGAGCCTGTGTTTTGACTCTGTTGCACCGCCAACAATTTGGACCCCAATTCCACTACTTGGGCAGATGGATGACTTGGCAGGGGGTTGGAGATTTGAGAGCCTGCCCATTTCTCCTCCAGTAACCTTCCCTGCTGCCATGCAGCCCTTCCACTTGTGTCCCTTGTGTGAAGGACACATGCAAAGAACAGTGGGAGTCTGCCTGGGAGGCAGCCAGAGTTGGTCATGCTGCTTAAAAACACTCTTCTATCGGTATCATCAAATGTACCAGCAAGTGTTCTCTCTATTGAATCTGCAGTTCCTCACTCCTGAGTTGTACAGTATAAGGTGCCAGTGAATAAAACCATCAGAAACTGTTTATCTTCAGGAATTGATCATTACATCTCTAATAGCATAACTGCCAAATCTGGGTGACTCCTGTACTGGCCCACTGATAAATTGCTTCTTTACTGTACATGTCAGTATCCCTGAAGAGTCTACTGTTTCAGTCAATCAATTCAATCAATCAATAAATCAATCAAGCAAAACGTAATTTGTTTAGGGCAAATTTCAAGGAGTCAAACTCTTTACATATGTCAGAAATCCATATAATAAATTAACATTAACCCCTTAATAAAATCAACAATATTAAAATCCTTAAATTAAATCTCATCAGGGAAGGCCTGGCTAAATACAAAGGTCTTTAACTCAATTTTAAAATGGTTGGTGGTCTGGCACTCTTTAACCTGCTGAGGTAGAGAATTCCACAGGGTCAAGGCCACAAATGCAAATGACCGGGCCCCAGATGACTTTAATTTAACCCAGGGAATCTCTAGCAATTCCTCATCAGTGGAGTAGAGAGAGAGGGAGGGGTGGTAGAAGCAAAGAAGGTTTACCCTTAGATATAAGTTTGTCAGCATTTCGTCTTCTCCTTAAAAAGCATTTATTTGTACATTCCTTACAATTCTGCTCAATTTAACTGCTTTACTACTCAGTTTGATTTACAACCTTCCTATAGCAACTAATCTCCCCCAAAGCATTAGCTTTCTTGTTTCTTTAATGTAATTACCTGTATTTCTCGGCTTCACTGACATCTTACTTGCTTTGGTATTGTTTGCCCCATCTTAACACAATGACTTTGCTGTGCTGGGTATTAGCCTCCCTGGGTGCACTCATCACTTTTCCTTACATCTCAAACACCTTACCAGTCTCTCACCAGACACCTGGAAACCCTACAGGTCACACTGACTTTGCCATGTCCAATTCCTCAGCTTGCTCATACAAAAATCATAATAGTCTCATCCTTCTTACTGTTAGCATTTGGTTTCATATATCCTGTTGTATTAAGATGTTTTGTAGGGGCTCCCCTCTAAATCAACTGCTGATTAAAGCCTCTGCCCTGGTCCTCCTGATCTAATCATTCCTACTGGCTGCTAGAGGCATAGAACCCAACTCTGGACCTAGCTTGCCCCAATCTTCAACTTTCTTTCACTCCCCTGACATGGAGTAAAAGGCCTTACAATAGTTGCCTCAAGTATACCTCTCTGCAGCCTGGGTGAACTTACTATTTCGATTAACTGTTATAAGCCTGATAATCTTGGTATCTCTGAAACATGGTTAAAACCTTCCATACCAAGTAACTTATGTGCCTTGCCAGGAAACAACTCTCTTAGATGTGATAGGAATTCCTGTGGGGGATGGGCACTATGATTTACTATAAAGACCATCTAAACATCTCTGCCTGTAGTCTCCCCCTCCGCCCAAATCTGACCATCCCGTTGAGCTTTGCCATGCCAACCTAACCCTTAGTTACACTAAAAAGCTCCACCTCTTTTGTATATATGTTTCCCCAACTGGCAGTCATCAACCACGTCATCCCTATTTGTCCCCCAGAGCCTCCCACAAATAAAGACTCTGACAAAGTTTTGTGTGTGTGCTCAGTGTGGCCATTAATTTTATTTAATTCCAAATTCATCACTTTCTTATGATACACGTCTGGTTTCCATATCCACATTCTATGTATCTTACAAGTTTATTATACCAATCATAATATCTAATTTTCATTGTTTTAGTCATAATTCTTGTTATTACATTTTCTCATCTTCTTTCTTTCTTCTGTCCCACAAATGTAAATCATGAGGTGCAGAGACAGATCTTTCTTCCTCCATCCATAACGGTGGGCGGGGGAGAGCATACACCCGTACCCCTGGTTCTTGCTGGCTTGCCCATGGTCACATCTTTTGTGTTTCTCCTTATTTTGTCCCCTTTTTTCTGTCCTCCTCAAACACTTATTTCCATGCCATCCACCTTTGGCAGTCCTTCCTCCACGCACTGCATTCCACCTACCGCAGTGCCCTCATATCCCCTAATTTCAGGGTAGGTGGGTGGGAAATTCTTTTAGTAGCAATTTGTGAGCTCCCACTGCTGAGCAGCCCCTTACATAAACCATTTTTGCCCTGCCCAAGGTTGTCCCCACCAATCACCAGATCCCATGTTGTTACACATCGCCCCTTCCCCTTGTGACCTCACTTGGCCACTCCTTACCTGTGACCTCAGTCAGTCCATCTTTTTCTGCACCTCCCCCCTCTCCTCCTCCCTCCCCTGCCTCCTGGCTCCACACAAACATTTGCCAGGGCCTGTGGACAATGGGGTCTGCCCTTTCAGTTGGCAACCCTCTTTGTTCCCCAGTGCCCCCCACAAATAAAGACTCTGACAAAGTTTTGTGTGTGTTCTCAGTTTGGCAATTAATTTATTTAATTCCAAATTCATCACTTTCTTATGATACAAGTTTCATTTCCATATCCACATTGCACATATCTTACAAGTTTATTATACAAATCATATTATCTCATTTTCATTGTTTTAGTCATAATTCTTGTTATTACTTTTTCTCATTTTCCTTCTTTCTTCTGCCCCGCAGATGTAAATCATGAGGGGCCGATCTTCTCTTCCCTCTGTCTGCAAAGGTGGGGGGGTACGAGCATACACCCATACCCCTGGTTCTTGCTGGCTTGCCCATGGTCACATTTTTTGTATTTCCTCTTATTTTGTCCCCTTTTTTCTTTCCTCCACGGACCCTTCTTTCCATTAGTCCACTTCCAGCTTGCAATGGAGGGTGAACTTCCCTCTTTCAATTCCTCCCTTTCCCTGCCTTTTACACCTGCCTATCTCACATCCAGGCTTCAGTGGTGTTGGCAATTTCTTCATTAAACAGTGCCAGCCCCAACCCTGACAAATGCACACCATCTCCCCTGCAGAAATCTTCTACCTGTTCCAGGATTCTGTGGTGTATGCTCAAGCCCCCATGGCTTCAAATAGCCTGCCTACCCTCGCATTCATGTGCTTCTGTGCCCTGTCCATTACCTTGTGACATGATGCATGTTGCCAAATCCTTCGTGGCGTCATGTTGGACCAAGCCAAAGAAACCTCTGGCCAACAACCCTTTATTATTTTTAAGTCATGTTTGGTTTGATAAAATATGTCCATCCATGGTCGTGTCCCCAAATCATTGTCTCCTAGGTGGATCACGATCAGATTTGGCCAGCCGTGGTCCATCCTGGTCTCTCTCAGCTGTGGTAACAATTGTGCCCACCTCATCTCCTGTAGGCCCTTCCATATCATTTTTATGTCATCGATGTTCAGGTTTAACTGCTTTCCCCTTTGCCACTTGGATGCCCACTTCTCTGCCCAGTGTATGAAGGAATGCTCACATATCCACACTTCCGACCTTCTGGACGACTCTGGGTGATTATAAGCACAAATGTTATTTCTGACTTCCCATTCCACTTCCCCATTTTTTTAGCCCCCCTTTTTTGTTTCCCCCCTTGCAGCCTCCAAATTCACCCCATCTCCTGTGCCTGCTTGGGAAAAAGAGAGACATTGTTATTGTTTGAGGCTATGTATGTATTTCTTGTAACAGTTCGAAGTCCACCTTCCCTTTTCTTTGATAGCTCCTGGCATGCCACGCTGTGCTGCCATCGTAGAGGCTGCCCTTATCCTGAATGAGTGTTATGAGTATTTCCCTGGTTGCTCCTCCAGTAAGGCCAGTCCTTCCTCAGCACTGCCGTCACTTGGTATGAGGTCACCACTGACCCATCTCCAGGCAGGAACATTAGCGGGATCCCCCCTTGGGCTGCTCTGCTGTGTACACGTGCAGGGCCCCCGCTGGGCATATGGTTGTGTTTTCACCCTGCTTTAGCCACACTATTGTCCCTTGTCCGGCTTGATCTGTCTTGAATCTCCTTACTGTCACTGCTATGCCCTCCCCAATCCATACCATGTCCTCCCAGTGCAGTCCTGCCGAGGTGTCCTTTTTCCCATGCCCAACTACCTCGCTTACTCTGAATTCCCCACTGTACATGGTGGCATACAGAGCTCTGAACATTACTGCTTCACTGGCCAAGGAGCACACTTGTTGCAGGGCCCCTACCAGGTTTACTATTAACCTTTTCATCATTGGCCTCCTCCCATCTTTGGCCTTCTCCCCCCCCTTAACGAA
This sequence comes from Neoceratodus forsteri, assembly GCA_016271365.2. Classification (NCBI taxonomy): domain Eukaryota; kingdom Metazoa; phylum Chordata; order Ceratodontiformes; family Ceratodontidae; genus Neoceratodus; species Neoceratodus forsteri. The sequence goes on along the minus strand of CM057456.1, from coordinate 94,025,913 downwards.
CCTTGCATCATCCTGTGTACTAAATTACATTTTGTCAGATCTCCCCAATATCCCAGTGTGCAAACCTGCCCTATGGCTGCTAAATGCACCCCCATCATCACCTGAGTTATATTCTGCCTCCATCCTGCCACAATGTACTTAGCTGCCTGCTCCCGTGTCACTATTCCACTTACCTGTCCACCATTTTGCTTCTGAAACTCTGAAAATGCCCTCCAAGAGGCCTCATGTGCCCTCAGGGTCCTAGGGGATCAGGAGTTGCGGAACAGTGACTCTGCTCCCCCAATTCAATCATCCATACCTTGGCCGGGATAGCTGTCTGCCTGACTTCCACTCCTGGTACGATGATCCGAATTTTGTCCATCTACAGTTGGGATAAGCAGTCAGCTAACACATTGTCTACGCTAGCTATATGTTTTGCCCTAAAGAACAGATTCAATGTCAGTTCTGCCAGAACCAGGCACCTCAACACTCTAATCACCCTCTCTGACCTTGTCCTTTTTTTGTTCAACACGTCCACTACTGCCCTATTCTTGCTCCAAAATGTGACCTGTCTGTTCCTGAATTCCTCCTCCCAGGTTACCACTACTACCCTTATGGGTAAAATCTCCAAAAAGGTGATGTACTTGGTTACTCCTGCCTGCACCCACTGCTGTGGCCATGGTTCAGCGAACCATTTTTCTCTAAAGTATGCCCCTGTGCCTAGTCCCCCTATAGTGCCCGTGTACAGCTATAAATCAGTGTTAAAAGCCCATTCCTTTTGCTAAAAGGTCTTCCTGTTGTAGTTCCTCAAGAATTGTCCCCACACCTCCAAATCTTCCCTCATATTTCTGGTGATGTCTACCCAATGATGGGGCTGCAAGGCCTCCTGAGCAGCCCATGCCAAACTCCATGTAAATGTGCACCCTGGTGCTATCGCCCTACAGGCAAAGTTCAGGTGCCCCATGAGTTGCTGCACTTGCCTCAGTTGCACCCGTTGACTGCCTTTTAGCTTCCCCAATAATGCTTCTAGTTTCTTAATCTTCGCATCGGGTAATCGAAATAGCTCCCCCACCGTATCAACTTCTATTCCCAGAAACTCCAGGGTCTGGTTAGGCCTCTCGGTCTTGTTCTTTGCCAGTGGAACTCCCAGCTCCTGGCACATTCTCTCAAAGTTCCTTAACTCACTCAGCCCAATAGGACATATGTTATCAGGAAAATTCCTCTAGTCCCCATAGCGCATATGTGCGTCTGGTAGTCACTTCATCTCATACCCAGAGTGCATATGTGCATCCTGCACTTCTTATGCACTTTCTGGATAAACCAATCAAGGATAAGGTTATTGGAAAGTACAAGTCAGTAGGAAACATTCCTACCTACCAGAATACCAACTTTAAGATAGGGGTCACCACTGAGTTAAATAGAGTAAATTACTTTTTTTAGGTTTTAATTAAGGGTTAAAAAGTGAAGAAAATGCTATTTGTTCTCCATTACTAGAAACGTGTGATTCCTGATTTGAAAGCTCTTTTCATTGTGAAAAATGAGTATGCTAGTGTCTGGGAGCTAGGAGGTGTACTCTTTTGTTTTAGATTTTTGGGATGAAAAAAGTGTAAAAAAGTGATTTTTCTCCGATTCAGGTGCTGTAAAAGAAAACTATAAAATACTAAAAACAAGTGTGACTCATCATTTGAAAGGTCTCTTTAATGTGGACAATTATCATACTGGTGTCTGGGGTCTAGAAGGTGCACTTTTTATGATGTAGGTTTTTATTTGGGAACAAAATAAAAAAAAATTCTCTTTTTTATCATTTCAGGAACTGTAAAATAATATCTGCAAATGCCACTAACATGAGTGACCCATCATTTTAAAGCTCTTGGCCCCTGCACTCGAGGCCCCCTGCTCTGTTCCCACTTTGAGCATTCCCTGTTTGCTAGCATCTCTGTAACTGGCCTCTCTGTCTCCTGTTGCCCGCTTATTCCACCAAACAACCCATCTCTTTTTCCTGGGGCTTCATCCACTTCCTGTCCAGTTTTGCCTTTCTTTCAGCCGTGGCCCGGCTCCCCATGCCCCTATCTGCTCAGCCCCAACCAGCAGTATTTCACCTTGCTCTTTCTGCCATGACCAGCTCGCTCCCACTCTCCTAAATCAAATCACCCTCCCACATCATCATACAATTCAGGTCCCCCTACTACTTGCAAGGCCTCACCAGTGATCCTCCTCAAATAATATCACACTTACCTCAGGCTCACTCTGCTGCTTCTCCAAATACTCACTTAATTCTTTGACTGTTGTGGGTAATTGAACAAAATGAAAATTTTGCTAATTTGCTATTATTATCCACCAGGCTGTATTAACTTAACTCAGAATGCTATATTCTACAAAAAACCCAACTGGCTTGCTATTGTTACCAAAACTGAAGTGCTGCTAGAGGAAAATTCTCTTAGTAGTAATTTGTGAGCTCCCACTGCTGAGCAGCCTCTTACATACCCCATGTTTGCCCTGCCCCCCAAGCTTGTCCCCACCAATCACCAGCACTCATGTCATTACACATCGCCTCTCCCCCTTGTGACCTCACTTGGCCACTCCTTTCCTGTGACCTCACTCAGTTCTTCTTTTCCTGCCCTCCTTTCCACCCTCTCCCTCCCTCCTCTGCCTCCTGGCTTTAACAAACATTTTCCAGGGCTTGGGGACAATGGGGCCTGCCCTTTCAGTTGGCAACCCTCTTTAGCACCATTGACAGATACATAGATAGATAGATAGATAGATAGATAGATAGATAGATAGATAGATAGATAGATAGATAGATAGATAGATAGATAGATAGATAGATAGATAGATAGACAGACAGACAGACAGACAGACAGACAGACTGACTGACAGAAAGACAGATAAAAACCTTTATTTTTCAACAGGATTGAACGTTTAGGACCACAGACCCTGTTTAACAAAATTGACCTGAGATTTGATGGTTACCAACAAGTACAGTAGGACACATACATTGCACATACACTACAAATAAATAGCTATACAATTTTTAAAATACCAGACTCAGTACAATGCGACCAATACACAATCCATCCACAGATGCTGAAACAATGAAACAATGCCCAACAATTTAATGTGAAACAGGTACAATCATCTATCAGTACAGTATCAGTACTAGTTTTAAAAATCTTAGGAGTCCTAGCATTCTGAATCTCTGGTGCTAATTCATACAAAATTTTTGGTAAGTAGTATCATCGTGGCATTTTACTACAAGGGCCTGATTCCAAGTTGCATTACACCTGGCACAAGGCAATTTACGCCAAGCCCTATGGTGCAAATCACACCTTGCACCATGTGATACGCAAGTTGATATTCCAAGATATGGCTAGTGCCATGCCTCATGCGGGTTACTCCAAAGATGGGCTTCACCACTCACTATGCCTGCAATCCACTGCAGCATGACACAAGAGTGGGTTATGGTAGCAGCTGCACCCTATTCCAAAAGGGCAGCTGCTGTAACCCACCTACGCAATTCCATGACTGCATATGGTGCAGTAGGGTTAGACCAGCACTTAGCTGATCTAAGGGGCATCCATCTTGGCACAACAATGGATGCCTCTCCTGCAGCACCACGGAAAGCACATTGACTTGCCCCATGTACCCTCCCCAGCACAATTATGCCCCCACTCCCAAATTTCGGGGACCACTCGGGTCAGTTTTTTGCTGTGCCCTCATGCACTTGTGCCACCTGGCCAGCCCCCAAGTCCCCCAGGTGATAGCAGCAGTGTTACAGGGTGGGGGCTCTGGGGGGCAGTTCACTGTGGCTTGACTTCGGCACCCAGATCCATTGCACCATTCCTGTGGTGCAATGCTGCAGCTGCTACAAGTTGCAGGGTGTAGGTGCTGTGGTGTAGTGGTGCATGGAGCAACTTGCATATGCCCATGACTTGCACCTTGCGACTTGGAATCGGGCCTCAGGAGTTTTTCCCTAGAGGGACCATTAGACACCTATTTTTTTAATTCTCTCAGGTAATGACTATGGTTATTCTTCTGGGCAAGTCTAGATAAATACATGTTATCCTCACCTATTTCTTTATACTGTATGCCATGCCCCCAATCCGTTTCTTCTCCATAGTTCTAGAGAATCCAGTCCCAGAAAGTTTAACATGCTGCAAATGTGGCAGCCAAAATGACAATTCAAAACAAAACAAGATATTTTATGATAGGTTTTGTCCAATCTATCCACTTGTGTCATGTGGCATGTTGATAAATTACCATATTATAGGGGTGCGGTCACACCCCTATTGTTAAGATTGAGTAGCCTGTTCATTGTTAAACCCCTGACTTTGCAGATTAATAACTTTGGCACCATTTGATTAAATCAACTGAAATTTTGCATTGGTTGTCTAGAAGGCAAGGTCATGATCTGTGGAAAGTTTTGTGATGGCATCTGGTGCAGTTTCTGAGATATGCATATGTCATTTTCTGAAAATGTCACATTTGTTTCCTATATTTAAAATGTTTTTGTTTGCTCTCAACTACAGCCTAATGGAATGGAATTCTTTTTGCCCAAACTTGCAAGGCACACATGGCATGTCCTAATGAAGTGGCTTTGAAATGTCTGGTGAAAAAATATTAAACCGTTACAGAGTTATAAGGCTTTAAAGTTTTGTTTTTCCCATTCAGAGCATGTGTAGTAGGGTTTTTGAGTTAACATTCTGGTGCAAAATGAAAAATTGGATGTCGTAGAACCCCTTGCTTGGTTTCTCACCACTTTCTTGACACAGAACAAAACATTTGTTTGTGCTGTGAGACCGTTATCTTGTGGCTTTTTCCTCACACTAACAAAGCACGAGAATACATCAAAATGCTGTCATTTTAAAAAACAAACACTAGAACCTTTAGCTAAATTCTGATGTTCATTTTTTTTAAATGTGCTATAAATATATTTTCTGGGCAACCAAAATCCTGGGTGCCTAGCTTAGTGTGAGGAACCACTCACCCATGGTCTCTACATAAGAACAGCAGGACTTGTCTTTCTTGACTTTTGCAGCCACACCTGGAACTCATGCTGTGGGCTGCAGTGACAGCAGTGAACTGCCATTTTCCTGGTGTCTAGTGGCACACCCACCCTCTGATCAATGTCCCCATAATGAAAGTCAAGCCTTTTTCAGTATACTGCACTAACAACAGGCAGGGCAGTGTAATCAAATCCCCCTTTTTACATTCCAAGCTAAATGAATGAGCTGACATATCTAACACATGCTCACATAAAGACTCCTGACTGAAATTTTGATTTCACAGCTGTACAAACAGATGGCTCCTCACTTCAACATTCTCAGTTTATGGAAATAGGAATGACAATTATTGCCTACTGTATATAAATTATTCTCAAAACAGTGTAGCAAAGCTTTCTACACCACCCTAACTAATTGATAATTTGCATGTTACATATTAAACAGGCAGTATCCTTTTAACACCAAACATTTACTAAATGATGTCTTTTCACACATTCCATCCCTAAAAACAATACCTGTACTAAAGCTAACAAAAAACAGCTTTTATTTCTTTTGCTGTTATTTTATTTACTTTTTTGAGTATGCTCAATCAAACCTTTATTGTGGTTCTGTAATTTTTTATAGCCAGCATTTACTGTTACTTGTGCCATTTTTAAATAGTGTTGATCACTAATTGCCATGTCTCCAATTTTTTAATGCCTGACTAGCGATAGAGACACTGTAGCATGCCCTCACCCTGACCCACTTTTTACAGCTGCAGTGGGCAGAGCCTGCAGATGTTTTGCATGTACAAAAGGAGTGATGTTATGTTTTCTGTCCATGAAATTGACTGAAGGTGTAAATAGTCTCCTCCGCCTTATCCTCCTCCAAGAAATGTTTTCTGCCCTCAAATAAATATGTTTTCATGCTAATCAGTGGTTGCAGGGCACTATTTTCTTTCTTTTTTTTTTTGCAAATAACTGTACTTTATTGGACAATTTCCAACACAAATTACATACCAAAATTATTAAACAACTCAAAAGGGGGAGATACAATTCCAAAACCATGAAATTAATAATTCAGGAGAATCATAAAAAAGAGAGAGAAAACCAAATCCCCCCAAAAGGGATAAAAGAAACCCCCCCTCCACCCCTGGCAGCTATCCCAGTAATTAACCAACAATAAATAATGTTATATCATAGGACAGCACATAAGCATACAAAAGGGAAAAAACAGCTGGTCTAGTACATATTAAACAAAGGAGAAAAGGACAATGCACGGAACAAATACAAACAAGGATCGACACCACTAAAGGGAAGTCAAAAGAAATACCCAACTTTAATAACCGTACCTGTCCTTAAGACTTTGACTCAGACTACCCCAACATTGTTGAAATTTCAGTGAGGCATTAAAGAGTGAAAAAAACGATCTTTCTGCATTTGATGCATTCAAAAAATTTGTCCCACCATTCCCCAAATGATGGGGTCCAGTCGTCTCTCCAATGGCGTAAAATTATTAACTTGGTAACAGATGCCACTAATGCTATTCGGTATTTTGATAACTTGCCAGATACGTTACCAAACATCCTAAATATGCAAACCCGGTTAAAAACCAGCAAGGTCATAATATTGGTTTATCCCTTGCTTCACAATTGCCATAATCCCAAAATTTTAGAGCAAGTCCAAAACTTATGGTAACTGGATGGCAATCATTACAATCTATGCATACTGCAGAAAATCGACGGTTTAGTCTAGAGAGTTTAGCTGGAGAAAAATATAAATTATGTAATAACTTAAATTGAATGTCTCTCAACCTATCCTGTTTAACATATTTATAGGTGTCGACCCAAACCTTCTCCCACGTCTCTGGTGACCATCCCAAAGATAAGTTTAATTCCCCAGTATGCCGGAATCGGGGACACATTAGAATCTCTTCTAGCAATAATATATTTATAGATCTTAGAGATTGCTTTGCCCGACAGTATAAGCTCATTCAGCTTACTAAACATAGTTCTCAGGTTCTCCGAACCAGGACCTTTATAGAAAAGAGATTTGACACTGCTTAGTATTTGGGTTAGTTTCAGAAAGGACTGGACTCTCACTCCAAATTTTTCTACCAATACCTGAAATGGAAGTAACGAATTACCTGAATAAAGATCGTTAACTCGTGGTTTAACAGCAGTTGTTACTACAAAACTGGGTATCAGCTGGCTCCCGATTAAAAAGTTCAGATTCTTTAATAAGGGTTGGGATAAATCATATGATTGCGAGATTTTGAACTTTGCATAATATTGATGCAGAGCTTTTATATCCCAACCCAGCGGGGTACATCTAACCATCTTCGGGAACCTTAGCCCATGGAATATATAACAGGGACTCTAGGTCAAGTTTAAAGCTTTTAATGAATAGCCGGTCCAAAAGGAGCCCAAGAAGAGAAACTTCCTCCTCGCAGGCCCACACGGCCAGTCTTGCTATGTGAATCGCTAAGTAGTATACATAAAAGTCCGGTAACTGAAGGCCTCCTAGTTTACGCTGCCGGGCAAGTTTATAATAAGACCTTCTAGGGGGTCTACCATTCCACAAAAATTCTGAGCAATGCTTGTAGAGAGACTTAAAAAGGACTTTGAAGATAAACGTTTAAATTCGACAGTGGGTAAAAAGTTTTGGGCATGACCACCATTTTAAGCGTATTGGCTCTGCCCGAAAAGGTCAACGGAAGCTTTGACCATCTTTCCAAGTCCTCTTTTATTGATTTAAATAAAGGTCTAAGGTTTAAGTTGGCCAGGGCCTCTAAATTCTTAGTTATTTGGATGCCCAAATAGGTTAATGATTGCGTCTGCCAGTGGAGTCCCAAAGAAAGGCACCATCCCTTCTGAAGAAATGGAGAAAGTGAGTATACTGATGTTTTACCTTTATTTAAACTGTATCCAGAGAGCGCACTAAAGTTGGTAATTAGTTCAAGTACTTTAGAGAGGGAAGAAGTAGTATTAGAAATATGTTACAGTAAATCATCAGCGAATGCTGACAGTTTGAACTCAGAGTCACCTATCTTGAGCCCTTGTACTTCATTGTTTACTTTGATAGATCTAATTAGAGGTTCAATATACAAATTAAATAGATAGGGTGATAAAGGGCAGCCTTGTCGTGTACCTCTTAATAGGGGAAAAGCGTCTGAAATTAAGTTATTGCATTGAATCCTTGCTGAGGGACATAAATACAGTATTCAAATCATATGAATAAATCTGGCAGGAAAACCAAGTTTCGCCAGGGTAGTAAACATGAAGGTCCACTCAACCCGGTTCGAAAGCTTTTTCTGCCTAACGAAACCAGGGATGCCTCCATACCAGGGTCCGCAGACAGAAATTAAGTAAAAAGCTTTAAATGATCGCCGAGGAACGGCCCTCAACAAAGCCAGCCTGTTCTGGACTCAATAGATCACACCAGACTCTTTTTAATCTGCTAGCCAGTATTTTAGCAAAAATCTTTACATCTAGATTTAATAAGGAAATCGGTCTAAAATTACCCACTAAATCTGGGGACTTATCAGGTTTCGGTAGTAAAATAATCTTGGCCTCAAACAGCGTTTTGTCCTTAATCCCTTGATCACACCAAAAGGAAAAGAGCTTATGCAGTAGGGCACAAGATTATTTTTAAACAGCTGAAAAAAAAAGGCTGTAAACCCATCCAGGCTTGGCGCTTTATCCGGGTGAAAAGAGTCAATAGCTTTCCCTATTTCATCCTCAGAGATAGGAGCTACTAAGTGTTGACCAACATCCTCTGATAGTCGGGGTAGGGGGATGCTGTCTAAGAATTTCTGAATCTTATCCGTGACCTGGGAGGGGACTGTTGGCTTGAATAAAGTTTTCGTAGAATTCTACAAAGATTTCTAATATCTTCCGGGATCGTGACCAACTGTCCGATTCTGGATGCTTCAGGGCAGTCACCCACTTGGCCGAAGATTTTTGCTTTTAACTGCCAGGCCAGCAACTTCCCAGCCTTGCTACCCTGCCCTAGATATAAGGCCTTAACTCTGGAAGCTGAGTTAATAACTCTCTCCTCAGCTTATCTGCATACCATGTTCTTAAGGTTGTTAGTTTTGCTCCTGCTCTCCGTTCTCCGATTTTCATGTATATCTTCTAATTCCTTAATCTCCGTAAACAATTATCTAAGAGCTGCCTGGTTTTGCTTTATGCACTGTAGCCATTCATATCAACTCCCCTCCACACAGATTTAAGGGCCGCCAGGTTTGATCCACAGCTATAATAGAATCCCAATTACTGTCAATTGAGTTTTCCAAAAGGATCTAAATCCAGTTAAGGCCTTGGGTTCTTTTAGAATGTTATTATTTAAAGACCATGAATATGACCTGAGGGCTCTGAGGGCAAAGAACACACAATTTTATAGGAGAATGGTCAGAGATTACACGGGCAAAGTTGGCCTCCACTACCCAGGGTAAACTATATTGACTGACCAAGAAATAGTCAATCCTCGAGTATGATTTATGTACCGAGAAAAAAGGTATATTCACGAGCATTGGGGTTAAAGATATGCCAAGGGTCAACTAAACCTGATGATGAGATAAACTCTCTCAGAGCATTCTGTGCTGGGGAAGGAGTGATCCTTTATGCCGAGAACGGTCCAACCGATTAGACTGGACTAAGTTCCAGTCACCACCCAAAATTATTGGCACATTTTTAAAGGACGCCAAAACCAGTCCCAACTGAATAAAAAAGGATGGTGAATCCAAATTAGGTCCATACACTGATCCTAACACTAAATTGAACCCACTTATACTGCCTGAGACAAATATATATCTACCCTGTGGGTCGGGGATTATTTCTGATTGAATAAATGGAATCCCATGAGCAATTAGGATGGCAACCCCTCGACTACTCGATGAAAACCGCGCACCAAAAACCTGGATCACCCACTTCTTCTTGAAGTGGGCTAACCGATCAGGAAGGACGTGGGTTTCTTGCAAAAACACTATCGCTGGTTTTAAATGGGCTAAGTGATTTAAAATAACAAATTCTTTACGATTGTCCTTTCCTCCATTAATGTTCCAAGAAACAATATTCAACCCATTCGCCATTTCACTGCCAGAATCATATAAAAAATATTGGGATAGCTGCCCCCATACTAACCCCCTAACAAAAAAATCTACATTACCCCCAAATTCGTCTCCCTCCCAACAAAAGAAAACTACACCAATAATCAACTTAAGGCCATCCCTCCTGGCCGAAGCCAACCTCTCTTCCACTGGATCGTAGCGACATAGAGATGGGAACATCCCCCCCCCCTTTTAAAAGACAGTCTTAATCATTGGATACATGAACCTGCTAACTCTAGTCCCAAACCTAGGCTAATAAAGACCATTTACAACGAGCACATATTTAGCAAATAAGTAGGAGAATAAGACCCAACTTAGTGGAAGCTAAGGAGCATAATTTTAACCAAATTAAAGGGTAGGTTACAGGCCATCCCTGTAAATACCTCAGTTCCTTGAGTGTAAAAAACAAAGGGATTCCTGCATAACGCCCTGTTCACCTGGCCCAGGTGCAAGACTCAGGCAATACTTGAAAAAATTAAACTCGGGCCAACCTGCCCACAACTGAAGATGTCAGCATAAAACCAGAAATGGAACAGTTTAATCATGCCATAAAATCATGCCTAATGATATGCCCCTTAGCTTCCATGTGATAGTATAACATAGAAATCTTTTAAAATCTCCTATATATGGAGTTCCTTCAATTAAGAAACATTTTTAAATTTAGAATCCCCAACCAAATAGGCGTAGTGAATAGGATCCAGCACCGTCTTAATATATCAAGTACATACAGTTCAGGCCATATATCTTCATTAGTGAATATATTACTAGCCATTAACTATAAGTATAAGCCCACACCCCTTCTTATAGATAAATCCCCGATTGCCTACCCAGGTATGTGGATAACATGTAACAGAGCTTCTTTTTCTGTTCCCCCCCTGACAACATGTCTTGGGACTGAATATAGCTTTATACCGAAAATACACTATATCCCTCCGGTCCTACCAGGGACTAAGCTAATAACACACTAGGAAGTTTACCACTTGTTAAGTACCACCATAAGAAAGCAAATTAAGATTGTTAACACCAAATAAAAGAGTCCAGGCTGCTACCGCCCTGAAGACTGGGTAGGTGGCTAAACTTGAGGCTTCACCCCTTGGCAAACAGGTCGGGTAGCAGAGATTTCAGAGATGTCAGCGCCTCCTCAGCCGAGTTGAACCTCTTGGGACCCTCTTTAACTGTGACTTCTAACTTTGCAGGATATAATAAACGATGTCGGATCCCCACGGCCCACAGCTTTGAGGTGATCGGTCTGTAGCTCGCCCGAGCCTGTCTCATTTTCCATGTCAAATCAGGCACTAATCGCAGTTTCTTGCCCTCCCACTGGAAAGCTGCTAGCTTCTTGACCTCTCTTAAAATATGCTCACGGTCAAGATAATTAAGCAGTTTAAAAATTATTGGCCTCAGTGGTTCTGAGGAGGGGGGTTTGGCTCTAAGGGCCAGGTGACCCCTCTCTATAATATATTCTGGCCCATTTGGTGAGGGCCCGGACGATTTTTTTAGGAGCTTCTGTAGAAACAAAATAGTGTTCGGTCCTTCTTCCCCTTCTGGGAGACCCAATAACACCAAGTTATTTCGTCTGTTACAGCCCTCTAAATCATCGAGGCGATCTTCAAGCTTATTGATGCTCCTTTTACAATCAGTTATGGTAGGTCCTGATTTGTTCATGGCTCTCTTGATGGAGGAAATTCTCGTCTCTGCATCTGTCACCCTACGCGCAAGTTGAGTCAGGGCTGGCTTTATTTCAGATACTTCATCAATTAACTTAAACAACGCATCCTTAATTGTTGCCAGATCACCATAGATTTTAGACGGCGTAATTTCTTCCTTTGAGGGTAATGGCGACGAGCTCCGTCGCGGCCATTTAGCTTCAAGCTCCGTTTCCACTTCCTGCATTCTGCCGAAATGGGCTTGTTCCAATTTTCACCAAAAAACAGTCTCTGCCTTTTAAGGATGGTGTCCTGATGGCTATTAGCCTCGTACAACAGTGCAGTATCGCAGATTCAATCGCTCAGAAGAGGGAGACCCGGAGAGCTGCTGCTTCTACTCCATGCGCGTCACGTGACCACCCACTATTTTATTTCTTAAATGAGAGTTACAAGAACTGGAACCTGATTAGTTGGAGGCAGCATTAGTTTTTTGGGGGGATTAAGTTCCAACCCCACCTCCACTCAAGAAGCTCCTAAACATCCACCCCACCTTTATTTTTTGGTTCATGTGGGAGGGGCATGAGGTGGACCTATCATGTTGGAACAACTGAATATCAGAGCTGCCTGGGGAAGTAATTAAGGAGTGCCTGAAACTGCATCTAGGCATACCCCCCCACACACCCACACACCCACACACACACACATAGACATCATGATTTTTTTTTAACTCTAAGCATGTCAATATTTGGCTCTAACAGTATGAGCAAGTTGGGCATGAAAAGAAAATAGAAAAAAAAGGATCAAGCAGGTGCCTTTTCCTTTGTCAGATACAAGCAGACAGAAGGTCACAAATCCTTTATGACAAGTTCATTATATGGATGTTTTCCATGTAAAACGGAAATGTTGTTAATGTCATTTCTGTAGCATCATTTGTAGCCAGTAAACTATTATTTATGTAGGTACTGTAAATGACAGGTTTTAATTCAGAAATCCAGTCTTGATATATTTGTTTTTTTACCAGTTCTGTAAGATTTATGTCTCTCTGATGTAAGAGTGCAGAGCACAGAAGTGAAAGGGTTTCTGTAATTTATTGTTCTTTGCATGAGAAGTGGGCATGAGAGTGGCATGCAAGGGTGAAGTCTAAATTGTTTCTTGGCCATTCTGGGATCTGAAGTTTAACAGTAATGTGTGAAGAGAATAAAGTCTTGTGTTTTGTGCATCTGAATAGGTTTAGTGTTTTGAAGTTAAAAGATATAAATATATATACATACAGTAGTGTCATGGGCACCTGAAAAGGAAGAAGATACTACTAAAATAAATGCTATTCTCATAATTTATTTATTTATGTGTGAGGTTTTAAATGTAGTTCTGCCTAGATCACAGACACATAAGCTATAAAAATTACATTTAAGGATGGATGTATTAGTCGAAGCTTGTAGTAGCAAAATAAAGCAAGAAAAATAATATATTGTGTTTTCTTTTCTTTCAATTGTTTAACCAGGAAAGGCACACTAAGCTGAAAGCTTGTTTACAGGGGCAACCTGGGAGCACATGGAAGTTATGTGACTTGCTCAGGGTCACCCAGTATGCAAGTGGGGCTGTGGGATTCAAACCCAGATCTCCAGATTTGCAGCTCAGAACCTTAAACCACTGTGCTATACTGCCTCCCTAGTTATGGCAGTCATCTGTTTTATGGTTCATGATGTTCGTGTAGTAAGCAACAATACATTGCATAACTGTTGTAAAATGTCAATAAGTAGGTCATGCAACAGATATGCTGAGCAGTTACTGAAGCAAGAAATGTATTTAGGATAGTAAAATATTCCTGATAAATGTGTGATATTTGCATCTCAGTTTCAAGGAGGTCCTTATGGGGTGTCAATGTACAATATAAAGTGGTTATAATTTTCAAGTTGTCTTGAGTAATTGCTTTGTACTACCACTGTTACTAAATTTAAATTATTCTATGAAGGAAATTAAGTTTATGTAACTGTCTGTAAATGTATTAAAAACATTTACTTGTCCTTATAATGTAATGCATTAAATTCTGTTGCTAGGTTAAGAAGTCACATAACAGCAATATAGATGAAAACAATGGGTTGCATAGGAATTTGAAAAAAAGTATACATTAGCAGGAGCAGTGTCATGACTTCACCAATTTTTTTTATAGTTTCACTCTAGATTTTCAACATTACCATTTTTTACAACTCCTCATAAACAGTACAGTTGTAATTTTTTACATCATATTCAAAATGTGTTTTTGTACCTGTTGTGCCAAATGGCACAGTCGCTGTGCAAAATCACCTTTCGGCTAATTAACTGATAGTGTCACTGTTCATGTGGTGGGGTCACAAAAAGCCCATGCTGAAAACTTGGAGTGAAAATACCAAGAAATGCCTGGGATTGTCAACAGTAATGCTCACGCCATTGCACCCCCATCCCCACCCTGCAGCCAGCGACAGGTATAGAAGTGTTCCTTTAACTCTTCATCCACAAAGTTTACTCCATTCTCTTAAACTGTACCCATTTCAGCATATTTCCTTATGGAATGGGGTGAGTGTAAAGTCTGAACACCCCAAGGCACACCTCAACACTTGTCTGTGCCTGCAGGGTAGGGTGAGGTGAAATGACATGAACGTTATGGGCAGTGACCCAAAGGCACACCCCAATGCCTGTCCATGTCTGCAGGGTGGGGGTGGGGTTGGCATCACTTCAGTACTTCACTGCCATTCCTATTCTGCCTGTCTGTCTGTCTGTCTGTCTGTTCTCTCTCTCTCTCTCTCTCTATATATATATATATATGTCTATGTAATTATCTTTCTATCAATTTCATGGATCACTATTTTTACCTATTTCTAAAACAAACCTGTATATCACATTTGCCTGAACTCTGAGCACATACTTATGAAACTGTATATATTTGTACTCCACTTCTGCATAGACCTCATACTTTCCTAATATTCCCATTATCACAAGCATAACTACCTTGCCCTTATCAAAAGCGACCCTCTCTGAAGTTACTATCATATTTTCTCTGCTAACAGTCCATCATTATACCTGACTTCCTGACATCAACACATTGCTTAAATATAACTTACATCACTTCATGAACAAAACCCCTATTTCTCTAAAAAAAAAAACTGCAAATAATCCCGAAGCTGAACATATGCCAGCCATTACTTTTTAATGCACTGCCACCTTCTGTACCATCATGGGGATTTGCCTATGTTTCTCATGATGCTTTGCATTATTGGGGTATGTGCAATTGTGTTTTCTTTAAAATTTTGCTGTTCTGCCAATATCATCTGGGATAACACATACTTCAGTGGCATTTGCTCTGGGGTTCTTTTGTAAACCTATATTGTTTCCTATTCCTTCCATTAAAATGTACACCTCCATATATTTTCCTAATAATGTGTACTGTATGTCTTCCTTAGAACAGAAACTAAAACAAATCTTATTACTTACAAATCATTATGTTGTTTCTCCATACCTCCTTAACAATTCCACATAACTTCTCTAACTTCATTATGCAGCCGTAGTGGATCTGAGCAGAATTTGTTATTCCTCCAGCCTCTTTACAGGCAAGGCACTGCAGAACTCCCACATGCCCTGCCCCCCTCCCCCCACACAGCAATACATCGTCTCCCACTCTTGCAGTCTGTAACACTGTGTTTTTGCTGATGTCAGAGCTTATCCACACCAAACCATTGGCAGTAGAGCCACTCTACTAATCCTGATCTCATTTGTTAAGGCACCGAGATCCACTCCACCATCAGTGAGACAGCTGCCTCTGCTGTGACCATATGTAAATCTGATAGTTTGGAGGGCACAACAACTTCCATTGTGAAGCTACTATGCCAGTCATTTTTTAAACAACTAAACATATTCCTTACACTGATCAGAGACCTTTCCCTTTCAACCCCCCTTCCTCGCATTGTTATAGCTGTAACCCCCATAGCAAACCAAACATTGTTTGGAGTTACATTCTTGCCATTCTTTTTAATGCTGATTTTTACATTCAGCACATTGTTGTAGATCTGGGGGATTCTTGTTATCCTTCCTCACCACCACCACTGGTACAGGCTCTAAAATGAAGCCTGGACAAACCTTGAGGCTGCTACTCCCATTTAACTTGAAGGGATTGGTAGTGAGTTCTGAGAAGACTATTATGCCATTATTGCTGTAATAAAAACTCTTATTCACACACTGAGGAATCCCTTTTCTGCCAACAATTGGATGGTGAATCTGATCCTGAGCTATAATTCTCCCACCCCCGCCCCCATGGTGGTATTGCTGCTCATGCTATGAAAAGTAAATATTGTTTCTTTGTAGTGTTATTCCTGCCATTCTTTTAAATTCTGATTGTTATATTTAGCAGCACTTTAAACCATTTCAGGGCTTGCTACTGTTCTTCCCTACCACCCATACCAGCCACTCCGCCTAAGCCTGGATCCACACCAGCCCCATCAGTGGCGAGACAGCTACAAACATATAAATGTTTAAACTGTGACACAGTTGGTTGGTGCTGAAAGATTTACTAGGTTGGTTAATAGTGAAAGGTTTGTTTAGTCTTTGGAATATTTAAGTTTGAAAAAAAAATGTTATCAGTAAAGACTGTACTGTGTTAATGACATGATTTGATTAGCAACTTTTGAGGTGGAAGTAAAGTAAGAGTGTCCCGCCCATTCTTTAAAAAAACTGTCTGCACTCTTCCTGACCCATTTACTCACTGCATCACTCCCACCTTCTGTCATCCTCCCTGTCCCTCTGCCAGTCCCACCCTCTCACCCCATGCTGCACTGGGCTTGCCAGTTACAGAATTAACACACAAAAACAGAACAACTTCTATGACTTCCTGCAGATCCTGGCTTCTACAGTAAGGGGAAATAAAGTAGGGGCATCCTACCCATTCTTTAACAATCTCTGGCCAGAGCCAATAGGGACACAGCTGGGAATGTAAAAAAAAACAACATTTTGGCTAGGTTTTGAAAAATGACAGCTGTCACTTTCATGAGGTGCTGTAGGGCCTTTCGTTAGCTGCATCTCTAAGGTCTTTTGAAGATCTAGCACTATTCATCTGAATGTTGAGCTGGACACAACTGAACTACAGAGGCCATGGGTCTCTAGCCCCCTGTGCATCAAGGACATATCCCAAGAAATGAAACAGTAGCACCCAGCTGTGAGTTTTAGCTGACACCAATTCACTACAAAAACTGCTGGTGTGGTTAACATGGAGGTCCTGTTCACGTCTGCTCCATTTAGGTTCTGATTGAAACTCTTCTCTCCTCAAGCAGCTCCCCCACAAACTCTGTGCCTGCTGGGCTGGATGTGTCTCAGCTGGGAAAACAGCTTTAGTACAAGCCTGCACTTTTTTCAAATGATCACCTCTTGATATGTTTCAGCAGAAATCAACACCATTCTGTCAATGACACTAAGTCTGAAAAGGTTCCTTTCAGAGCTACCATGCTCCACTGAAGCCCTAGGCCTGAAGTCTCTAACAGTCTAGGACTTTTGGTCACTTTGGTCACAGCCTTCTGGATCAAAAGAACCCTCAGAACCACACAGTCACAAAAATGGTGCTGGTGCCATGACTGCAACTACAGTCTCACCAGCGAGCAACAACGCAAACTGGACAAAGTAAAAGAGGTGACAACCAAAATGTTTAATTTTGACTCCAATGAAATAAAAGTGCAGCACAGAACCCCATTGCTTCACATCATGGATGTGATGCTTCATTAGGAAGGTGGGTACAAAACTCAATTCAGCACTGTTTATACAGGCTTTTAATGCAATATTTCAGCACATTGCCATCATACAAATACATTCTCATTTAATATGTTTAATTTCATTGTATGTTGGCATAAATCAGAAAAAGGAATACATTAAAAGAACATGGGGACAGGAAAGGTAAGGGAGTGATCCCTTAGCAGGCAATAGACACAGCAAAAAAGAACCAATCGTGTTATAATTAAGTACAGAACAAAATATATTGATCAAATAATATACAAATTGCTGCAGAAAAACTTACTGTTCTTTGAAAAGAGGACAGCATATCTCTCTATGTTATTGCAAATCCCAAATGTCCTCAAAACATTTTTTCTCATTGGGAAATTAATTTCACCAGTACCACTTTCATTCTCAATTAATGGAATTCCTCAGTTTCACATTAACTCTCCTCCTCTTATAATGCTTTTAGAAGTCTTCTTAACCTTAAATCAAAATATCTGTCTCAGAGAGAATGAGCTCTAAGGTGGACATTTTGAATTAAGGCTAAGCAATGGGCTCTTCGGACTTCAAAAAGCACTACTGAAGCTGGTGAGTTAATTAAGTAGCTTCCCTATATAGTCTCAAGGTATATTTTGATGTCACAATAGATATAATATTGCTCAGTACAGACCACAATTGCATAAGTCCACAGAAGAAAAAAATATTTATGATGTGGTGAGGCATTTGCAGTTCAGAGGCACATAGTGACTGCTGGCACAATGTCAGTAATGCCACAAGAAATTTAATAACAAAAACAACATCTGTAACATTTCACTGGTCTGTTCCAGGGTTTGCAGTATGTTCTGCTTACTTTTTCATGCAGACTGCATAAAACACTTTCATCAGGATTATCTGATCTAACTGTAGTTATGACATCATAATAATTACTGTAGCAACAGAAAGTGATACCATAAATAAAACAGCTATTGTGGGGTCATTTATCTGCTTATCATTTGAAATGTATTTTCCCAGCTATCATACAGAGATCAGAAGTAGATACATTCAAACCTGGTTAATCCGTTCATGTTTTTATTGCTCAAATGCTGTCCGGATTAGAAAACAGTGGACAAATAAGTCACAGCATTATTCAAGTACAGTACTGTAAATAATACAACGGCACCATTCTGCATTTACAAATTTTATTGCACACATTTTTATTGCACACATATTAAATTATTTCATTCAACATTATAAAAAATTTTGATTACAAGGTTGCTTCAGGTAGGTAGGGCGGGCAGTCTACACTTAATACCACTTTCGCATTCTCTGATTACTTCGGTGAGGCAGGGCAACACAGCGGGTGATAATGTGCTAGCATGAATAATCAGCCCCTCAGTGCTGAAGCAGCACTTAGCATTCTGCAGCTTATTTCCTGGAAGGAGGGCAACACAACAGGTAAAACTGAATTTGTGCCGGCATGAATAATCAGCCCACAGTACTTAAGCAGCACTCTGACATTCTCTCAGGGAAGGAAGGGCAACACAGTGGGTGAAAGTGTGCAGCACTTGGCATTTTGCAGGTTGTAAGACAGTATGGCATAATTACAGGGGGTGGGAGGAGTTGCTAGCTTACTCAAATGCATTATCACTTCCACTGACAAAATAATCTGTGATTTGTTTCTGTTTAAAAGACCCAGCTGCCTGTGCTGTAATGATTTTTTTTAAATCAAGGAGTGCGTCAATATGCTTCCCAGTTTCATTTGGTTTGATGTTGCTCAAGGTAGCTCAACAAGAAGCCTATGTGAGTGAATGTGGCCGATGCTGACACTTGAGGAGGGGGGTCATCAGACAGGGTATCTTGAGAGTCCTATGAGTCCTCCTCTTCACCCATTTCATCATTTTCCTTATTGCATACAATATCCAAGATATCCGCATCAGTCAGTGGTGGGGCAGTGTCAATATTATCCTCTACTGAGATGTACTGGATCAAAATCACCAGCAAAACATCTTGGCTTCTTTGTTTTGCCTATAACAAATGGTTTCAATTTGTGGCTTCTGTCAGCATTGCAACAGAGGGCAACAGTCAGTATGTCTTTACATTTTTTGGTACCGGACACTGGGGCTGAAGATAACGTACCAATGTGACTCAAACGATATAAAATAGAGAATAATGGATGGGGAAGGGTTTGATATGATAATTTAATGCACACCCGAGTTGTGGGATGCTACATAAACCCGGAAGGCCGGTTTTATCAAGCACATCCCACTACGGTACGTAATTCTCATGAAAATCCTCCCCATCTTTTAATTTTTATAATAACAGACCAGCAATTTTTCTCCAGCAGTTTGCGAGACTGTTTGACCCTGCCCACATACAGAATGTTGGCCAATGAGGCAGCAGCATAGTTTGACTGGCATGGCTCATGCATGTCATAACAACCAGCTGGTTGTTATGGAAAATATCAACCTGGTCAGTACATTGAGAGAAATTGCTGACCAGTTATTATAGTCCGGTTTTGTCAAGATTATAAATGTCATGAAGTGAAAACCCAGCTAGGACATCTGCCAGATATGACAGCAGTATGGTCAGCACTGCCGACTCCCTGTGACAAACCTTACTGCTTATACTATGCCTTTTTTTGAATCCATGGATCCACCCTCGTGAATAAGAAAACTCAGAAACTCCCATCTGCTGACCAAAAAACCTTGCCTTCTCAACCACCATGTTGTCGGACACTGCAGCACCTCGGCTGTTCATCTCAGTGACCCAAAGGCTCAGTGCTGTTTCTACATTTTGGTGCTGTCCCAGCCTTACACGGTTCAATGACTTTGAATCACTCGAGGCAGAAAGCCACTTTTCCTTTGCTCACCAGATGTCACTGCAAGTGCTAGCTCCAATTTTCAGACTGTAAGCCTGTGCTACATATTCAACCATGTCTCAGTTCGTGGCTGCTGGATTCCCCTGTTTCCAAAGGCAGAAATCTCTTTTCTGTGAGATTATCTCACTTCTCCCGCTCTTCTCTTTGGCTGACATTGTGTGGTGAATGCTGCTTGAATAAGAGAGAAGGGGAGAGGGGATTATCACTAGTACAGCTTAATTGAATGTGATAATTGCGCCTTTTTGATATGAATGGAGCATGAGACTGTCAGCGCTTACACTTAATCAGCACACATTATCACATCGCTAACCTCTCTCTGCTCATCATTAACACCTGTCAGCAAAAATGAAATAACAAGGCATGATTGCTAAGCATATATAGATGCTTGACTGCTGTAGCCAATTACAGATTATGGATATCAAGATATTCGGTTTAATGAGGTGATTAACAACATATTTTTTTGGTCACTGTGTAAAATAAAATGGATAATGAGTAAAACGGACTAATGGGTCATGGTTTAACTAGGTTTGACTGTATGTATTTAGTTGTAACCAGCAGAAGGGAGAAGGGGAAGATTGGAGGATGCTGTCATGGAAAAGAAAACCACAGGGTAGACAGAGGAAAAACACACAACTATAGAAGCGACAACAAAGTTGCATAATGAGAGAAAAGCAAATGACTACAGTTGAAAAGGCACATGTGTTGTACTACAGCACATACCTCTGAACTTCTATGAATTTCACATAGCCCTATGATTTTCACCCCAAAATTTACCCTTGCTCCACATAGATTTACTGATTTTCTTAATACAATATCCCCTTGCTATAGCAAACGCCAGTGTAATTAAACCTCAGCTATAATGAATATGTTTAATGGCTCCTGACTTGCCACTGACAGCTGTTTCATGAGGCATACTATGAGCAATGTCCAATCCGTACCACAAAGTAATTAAAAGTGTAATTGGCACTTGGATAGTATAAGAATGAGTACCAATGGGCTTACAGCATGCAGCCATTTCAACAAAGAGCTGGTACAATGAAGAGATCTGGTTACTCTGTCCAAACCAAATTGTCCACACTTGGCTACCTCAAAGGCGGTGAAAGTCTAACTAAGTTTTCTCTGGAAACAGGCTATTCTAAATTGACCATATGCACTTGGTGAAAACAAAAACAGTCCCTTTTGGGACTTCACCAGTGAGTGCAATAAGAGTGATGATCTGGCAAGAAAAAGAATAAGGTGCCACAATGAAAATGAAATTGACAAGGTGACCCAACTTTGGTTTTCACAACAGTGAATAAATGGGGTACCTTTGCCTGGACCAATTGTGCAAAAGAAAGCTGAATCAGATTCATGGTCCCCATTCAACCTTTAGGTCTTTGTCTGGTTGGTGATGGTGTTTCCTGCATCGTCATGGCATCAAGCTGGTCTGCATAACAGGAGAACAAAGATCCTGTGATGATGCAGCCACTAATGAGTTTATCCCTAAACTGAAGGAAATCATAGAGAAAGGCAGTACCAGCCAGAAATGATTTACAATGCTGATGAAATAGGCTTGTTCTGGCTCTGCTTGCCTGACGTGACTCTAGCAGGGCACAATGAATCCAATGCCAGGAAAGAGTTCAAGTAAAGATCGAGTGACCTTGTTGTTCTGTTGCAATGCAGCTGGAACCTACAAAATCAGTCCCCTTATGGTAGGCAAGTTCACAAAACCTAGATGTTTTCATCACACAAACTTATCATCCCTACCTGTGACTTATCTGAACAGTAGAAATGCATAGATGACATCAGATATCTTTAGAAATTATTTTTTTAATGCATGTGTGCCCTCTGTCAGACTGCACCTAAGGCAACACAAATTGCTATGCAAAAATGTACTCCTGCTCTACCAGTGCCCAGCCCACCCTGATCAAACTGAGCTGTGTTCCTGGGATGGCAGAATTAAAGTCCTGTTCCTACTAAAGAACACAGCCTCCAAGATACAGTCACTCGATGGAGGCATCATTGCCACCTTTAAGAAAAACTACTGAAAACGCTTGCTATCCGATCTGTTGTCAGTGGAGGGTGCACTGGTTACTGACTTTCTAATAAAACTGTCATTAAAAGATGTTGCCTTTTTGTGTGGAGAGAGGCATGGGGTAACATCAGTCATTTCACAATCTGCCACTGTTGGATCTCTACCCTAGGACTCTATTTTGGTGACCTGCTGCAAACCGAAAGCACTAATGGCAACCCTAATGATGCTGATGACACTGCTGAAATGATACACCTTGCTGAACAACTGCAGTTGATCCCATCCAATGACAGTGCAGAAGACACTATCGAGGAGTGGCAGTGTTCCAATGATGCTGCTGGAACACATGGTCAAATTACTGACTCAGACATTATCAGTGCAATCATACACAGTCAGCAGCCTGATGAGGAGGAAGAGGATCTGGAGGACGAAGAGGAAAATGACAAAGAGTATTGTGTGCCCATACCAACTTACCAGCAAGCAATTTCAGGTATTGAAGCAGGCTTGCTTTGGATACAGTCCCAATATGTAGACCCTATCAAGGTGCTACAATAAAGAAATGCTTTATCCTATGCCCGTGATTTAGCTATCAAAAGCAGCGTAACACAAACAAAGATCATTTCTTTTTTCAAGCAGCCGACTAAATTTTATGAAGTTATTACCCAATGAACATTAGCTCATTAGCTTTTATTTTCATTTTTTTCTATCCTAACAATTAAAACTTGCAATAAAGAGATACTGTACTATTATTAGAGATGTTCCTAGTGCTTAGTTACTTATTTTTGTAGACTCGCACCACACCACACCTCTCATTTTAAGGGATCCTCATTATAGTGAATTTGGTGCTATAACAAATGCAACCTCTGGCTCCCATTGCGTTCATTATAGCAAGGAGTTACTGTAATGTCAGTGCTATTTCTGGACACAAAAACTATTTAATCTTTGAGCTAAGTAGATAGAAACATTCCTTATCACTAACCATATGGGGCCCACTGTTTATAGACATATTATTGTTTAAAATAAGTAAGTGCTTCACATTCTGGCCATTTGCTATGATTTCTGAAGGCCAGTGGTATGATTTTTAATGCTGAGAGGTTGAGAGGTATGCTACAGCAACATTTTTATTGCTACATAAAAAACAGTTTACAAATATTGAAAAACATAAACAGGTGGAGAGCAATTTGGAATAACTAATACAAAAGCATGAGGCAGCAAAGTGCTGCTTGAGCCTTTGCTTGGAAGACCAGTAACTAGGTGAGGTGGTTATATAGTCATAAAGAAACTACTCCACAGGTGCATGAGCTTGGGCAGATCAGTATCCAGGGTAGATAGTTATATTGCCGTATATATAGTATTCCACAGGTGTGTGAGCCTTTACTGAATGGTGGCTCGAACCGAGGTTTTAGTGTACTGTACTGTGTAATCTGTAGACTTTTTCCCAACTGCGCAATGTTTCTGAAACAGGCATGGGAATTAGTAAGTGTTCACATAAAATATTTAAATGATACTGTACTGGGATGCAACCTCAAAATAGAAAACACAGTGTAATTAATGTAAATATAATGGTTTGGAGCATTTTGTTATAGAACAAACCTGGGAACAGATATTTAGATGGAACATTGGGGTGCAGTTCTTAGATATTGTACATTTCCATAGCCTACAGCCCTGTTCTGATGAATCAATACTGAGGGTGGGTGTGGCAGAGTTCACATCTGGTTTAGAAGGTGATTTACAATTTCAACAGTTTCACCAGACTTTGGATGCATGCTGTGAAATTTGGACTTGAGAACTACACATCTAAAATATTGCATAGTCTGCACTGTATCCTGTTTGTATACTCCATGCATTAAAAACAGGGTGCAGGTGGGATTTTCAAATGTGCCCCTATTTGAAAATCCCACTGGATGAAGGAAAGTCGCACCACACTGTAAATCCAGCCAATGCAGTTTATTTTAATAAAGCTTTTTCTCTCTCCCCCCCATCTGCCCCATCATGATTTTACTTCCCTGCCCTAGCCCCTCTCTGATCTCAGGAATTTATTGGCCAACCAGTACAAACCCAGAATCAAAACTGTTGTGGATACCTACCCTATTGATCATGTGTGAGAGTGTGAAGGGTGCCATCATTGTCTCTTGTCGACTGGAGCTTTTTTCTTCTGTTTTTTAGCTTTAAGTGTACTGGCATACAGAGACAGGAACTGGCCTGGAGTGCGGGCGGTGACATCACCCAAGGGCGGGTTTTCTCTCACAGGTAAATAAAGCATTATGGATTAGGCTGTTGTTAGGGACTGCATAATGGGACAACAGATATGTGTGTGGCTGTGTGATCAAGCAAAGAGCAGCTCATTTTTGTGGCTCTAGGTTCACACTCACAATGTTCTAAGTCATTTTTTCAGTATCTGGCCACCTTAGTTCTTAGAGAGGAAAAGTTGAGGGAGGAAGTGTGTTACAGGGTTCTAGAACTGATGCCTCTGTATGATCCCAATGAATGCATGATGCAGTAGTATACCAGCATTGCACCTGCCCTAGAATCCATGCAGCAAAAATAGTACTATGGGGAAGGAGGTTACAACTTGCACCAGGTATGATGAAATTCTACTGCAAGCAGGATTAGAACCAATGTTGGCATTACTGGGTAGCACTGGATGGGTCATACAAGTGCCCTGACTTTCAGGGACATCTCTGACTCTGCATCAAACATTTCTTCCATTCCTCCTGAATGATGTTTCTGACTGGCACTGATGCGAGGGGATTTAAATATACCAACTACATCAGAAATAGACGTTACTTTCTTGGTAACTTTCAGAAATACTAATTAAAAAAAATCCGGATGCTTTGTAAGAGTCAGAAAAATGACCTTTTTCTCCTTCCCTTACAAACTTTTTTTTTATACCCAACTTGAAATGACTATTACAGACTGTAATGCTGTTTATAACAGCATTACTGCTTTTTTTTCTGTTAAGTCACTTTAAATTCGGAACCGACAAATACAGTTTCTGCTTTGTGAGGCATGTTGTTGGTCATGGCCCTTCTTAGTCATCTATCAAAACTGGTCAGCTGGCGATAATCAAAATCAGCAACACACCATAAAAAATAGCAGCTCAGGAAGCTGTCAGAGTAGGTGACAGCATAAATAACATTTTCTGAAAGGGACCTAGAAAGTAACATCTATTTCTGATGTAGTTGGTATATTTAAATCCCCTCGCATCAGTGCCATTCAGAAACATCATTTGCATGCATCAGTAGCATGCTGTCATCTCCACAGCTGATTAAATGTTTTAGTTCATTTCCCCTAAAGTGTATTAGTTGCCAGTGATGTTCAGAAGCAGCTGTCAAGAAACAAATCCAGACAAATTATGTTTGCTCCATCCCTATAAACATTGTACTGCTGTGGTGCCTCAAATGGAATGACGTGTATATCCACTTGAGTATCTAACACACACACACACACACACACACACTACTAATTAAAAAAAAAATCAGGACACTTGATAAGAGTCAGAAAATTACCTTCTTATCCTTTCCTTACAAACTTTTTTTACTCAACTTGAAATGACTGTTATAGACCGTAATGCTATTTATAACAGCATTATTGCTTTTTGTTCTGTCAAGTCACTTTAAATTCCAAAGCAACAAACACAGTTTCTGTTTTGTTAGACAGGTTGTTGGTTCCTGCCCCCTTTTAGTCATCTATTGGAACTGGTCAGCTGGTGGGTGGGCGGGCAATGTTTTCCTTTTCACGGCTGCAGTAGGTGGAGCCTGCAGATGTTTTTGCATGTACAAAAGGAGTGATGTCATGTTTTCTGTCCATGGAACTGACTGAAGGTGTAAATAGTCTCCTCCACCTTACCCTCCTCCAAGAAATGTTTTCCACCAGCAAATAAATACGGTTTCATTTTAGTCAATGGTTGCAGGGTACTATTTTCTTTCTTAAATGGGAGGTACAAGAACTTGAACCTGAGTAGTGGGAGGCAGCATTAATTTTTTGGGGGGAGTAAGATCCACCCCCACCTCCACTCGAGAAGCTCCTAAAGATCCACCCCACCTTTTTTTATTCACATGAGAGGGGCATGAGGTGGATATCATGTTGGAACAAGACACACTAGTTGGGACCTGGAGCAAGCAACAGAACAAGTCTGCGGAGTGATCGAGTCATGGAGGACCTGCATTTTATTAAGGACTAGGAGAACAGAAGATACTTAATACCTTCAAATTAACTTAAAAACCCTTGGAATAAATGATTATCAGAGCCACCTGGGGACTCAGAAGGAAAGAGTAATTAAGGACTGCCTGAAACTACAGCTCCCAAGGAAAACAATAGACACAGCGGTCTGACTCAAGTTGAAAGAGTCAAAGGTTTTTCCTTAAACATTTATATACTAAAAACATGAAGTTCAGCTTTTGGGATTAACAATCTTTGTTTACCATATATATATATATATATATATATATATATGTAATAGATATACACTCTGAGGTGTGCTCCGCTCTGATATACGACGCCTTGGTGTGCATCAACCGCCAGTGTGCATATATCAGAGCCGACCACACTTCAGAATAGTATATCTATCTTATAAAATGTCAAAAATTGATTTGGAGGGGGTAAAAGGAGAAAAGCGGTCGCGGCTCTGATAACGCACGGTCATGTGATGCTCAGCAGCCAATAAGTTCCAATAAATTTCCTATCTATTTTATAAATATATATATATATATATATATATATATATATATATACTGTATATATATATATATATATTCATGGCAAAAACTCAGTTTAATTTATCAGTTAGGGTTGTTCCACAGTGAGAAAAGTGAGGAAATTCAGTGTTAGGGTTGCCACCCCTTGTACCCCACACCCACTCTGTCCCCACCAACAGGCATTGGGGTGTGCATTGGGGTCGTCATCCCTAACTCTCACCCAATTCCATGTGTAAATAAGATGAGGAGGTACAGTGTAGGAGAATGGAGTGAGAGTTAGGACCAACTACCCCAACACAAACGCAAGTGCATATGCAAATGCAAATGGTAATGCGCACAGTCACGGTAACACAATTGGAAATGCAAATGCTTATGGTAACACCAACGATGACACCAAAGGAAACACAAATAAAAATGGAAATGCAAAAGGTAGTGTGTAAGCAAACGCAAATGGTAATGCACATGGTGACACAAAGGGAAATGCAAAGGAACCCAAATGGTAACAGTAATGCAAACGCAAGTGCAAATGCAAACGCAAAGGATAACGCACACAGTGATGTAAATGGAAACGCTAACGCAAATGGTAACGGAAGCACAAGTCAAAACGCTGACTGTAACAATAACGCAAACCCACACACTTTTTTTCCCAGAAAGGTGCATTCAGAAGCACAGTGAATATAAAGAATGTGTGCATAATAATGGCCCTCAGAGTAGAAAATGAACACTTGGAATACTATATTGCTTATACCTGTATCTCAGGAACCGTACAATGTAGAAAAATATTATTTATGACTTTCCTGGCTAGTTTTGCACTTAGCCCCTAGCTAATATATATATATATATATATATATATATATATATATATATATATCTATATATGTAGTTTGTCTTTTGTCTTTTTAATAGTTTCAAAACTTTGAAAGCATTGGTGCTAGTAATGCATTTAGAAACACATTTTGTAACTGTCTTTACAGTTAAATGTGCAGTTCCATGTGAGAGCACATTTTTTTGGGGGGTTCAAATTATTTTAATCACAGGCAAAGTACTTAGTAAACACAGTCTTTTGATGATAAAGTGTATGTTTTCTTTTAATTTTGAGAAGTTATGTTTTATATATAAGTGTAGCAGTGTTGTAATTGAGCTTATATGTGGCAACTTAGTAGGGGATAATGTTTTGAATGTGGCAGTAGGACAGAATTATTAGGATAAATATATGCTGTCTTGCAAATAGGAAAACATTGTAAGGGATACATTTTGCAAAACAGTGATACCAGTGTTTTGTTTCTGCCTAGGCTGTGAGAGGAGTTTTTCCTAACTTTCCCTGCTTTCCTTGGGTGTTTTATGACCTCTGGGGGCTGCCATTCAGGTTTGTTTTATTGCATCTTGTCCAGGATAGTCTTCCCAGAGTGCCCTTTGGTTTGATGTCTAATAGCCACTACAGCAGGCCAGTGTCTTGTTGGAAATGCAGAGTGCACTGAGCCTGTGTGGTTACTGAGTTTTGCTTCTCTGTTTTTAGAATAAGTTGAAGAGTGACTTTTTACTTGATAAATGTTTGTAAAAGTGTAAATCATATTTGCTAGTGCAACTGTGAGTTACTTAACGTTTTTTTGCAGATTTGACTCCTGACTTCTTTTTATGACAGGCAGTATTCCTGGAACAGACTTTGTCTTTGAAGCTCCTATAAAGTGATGTTTTTATGTCACTGTGTAGTTCCTCACATTATAGGTGCTTCAATGGTAAAGTCTTTTCATGAAGGAATGTTTACTGCCTCTCGTAAACAGAAATTAGGAGTAAAATCTGACAAACACAGTTAAGCAAGTTAGCTTGAAAGACAAAGCCTGTTTGTGCATGGAAATGTTACAGAAAGGAAGACATGCAATTACTTCAAGTCTACAAGTTAAGCAACTATTTTTTTAACCAGCCTTGACTCAGTTTACATTCCTATCCTGATCACTCATTTTCACAAATAAATTCAGAGATGTAAAGTCCCTCCTGCTGGTATATGGTGTTATTCACACCCATCCTCCAACCTCACCCCCACCACCTTGCTTTGTATTTTGCATCAGCTGTAGCATTTCAGTACAGCAAGTGATGACAATGTATATTTTTTTCTGGACTTGCAGTGTTAATTGAGCCCTCCCCAATCTGTATCCTTTCAAGAATTGCTTTATGTAGTGTGCATACCAGCATGGTTGTTTCACTCTTATTTACAGCTTTACACCTTTATCAGTTATTTTTTATCGTATAAAGTGTTATTAGGTATTTTCTTATTACCTTATAAAGATAGTTGGTGCAGTCTTTGTGCTTATACAAAAGTATATTCAAAACAGGGATATATATATATATACTTTACTGTGTCAGTGGTACATACTCCATCTATCTTATACATTATCCATCCATAGTATTCCATTATCTATCAATTATACTCAAGAGATCATCACAGATGTAGAAAGATAAGAATCAATGCCCTCACCTCTAAATTGTTTTCTGTTACCGTATGGAAAAAGGGGAAAAATAAAGGGGGGGGGGTAAACCCAACATTCCATTGCATTGTCCTGCCAATAATGATGAAATCAGGTAGAAGGTGGGTTTCGAGGTTGATTTTGGAATTTTAAGAAATTCGGACTGAAGATACGGCCCCCACTTAGCATTGGATGTGTGCATGCCATTCCCCTGCAAAGAGGACATCATTTTAGAAAGGGATAAGTGAGCCACAGCTGCATGCCACATTGTTCTGGTAGGTATTGTGGGTTGATGCCAGTGCATAAGTAGAAGACGCATAGCTTCCAGAATGGCAGAGATAGTCCAATGCTGTATATGTTTGGGGAAGTTCCAAATGAGGACATATCACCTAATAATACAATAGGGGCAGTAAGGTTAATCAAAATATTTAAAACCCAAGCTATATCATTAGTTACCATATTCCAAAAAGTAATAAGGGAGGGGCAGGACCAAAGTATGTGCTCAATAGGGGCATTAGGTTGCAAGCAGTGCCAACAGTGGCTATGGTCAAGTAATCCATGGTTGTGCAGGACTTCAGGGGTATGATACCAAAACAGTAGGACTTCTACCTGTATAAAATGACTATTCATGTCTTTATGGTCATGGTGTATACCTTTGCAGTAGGAATGCCATTGTTCTTCTAAGATTGCTATGCCTAGGAGTTTTTCTCATTTCAGTCTACATGACTGTGTGGAATCAATTTGTGAGTCTCTCCAGGTACTATAGAAAAGACCCATGAGGCCTTTCCGAGTGTTAAGGGTATGAAGCTTATTTAGCCATTGCCACTGTGTGGAGTCTGTATTATAATTAAGAAGGGGTAACAGGGCACTATGGATCTGTAAGTAGTGTCAAAAGTCTTCATTTGGTAATGCAAATTGGCTCTGCAACTGAACAAAGGAAGCCACCTGGCTAGTACCATGCATGACAAGATCATAGATTGATCTAACACCAAGGCATTGCCATGATGGCCAGTTTACCACCGTTCCTTCAATTTGGATAAGTTTATTATTCTATAATGGGGCAACTTGGATCGGTGGGTTCCATGCCTGTTTTGGCATGTGGGACTTAGCAAATAGGGTTTTCCAAGCCCAAGCGGTATCTATAATTGTGGGGGAAGGGTTGTGGGTCAACTCTGGGGTGCGGAGTTAGTAGGTTGTAGAGAGTTGAGGATCCCTCTAATGCCATTTCCAAGTGGGCCCAAAGGGGAGTCTCCAGATTCTATGTTGTAAACCATCTGGTCACTTGTGCTGCAAGGCAGGTTAAATGATAGCCAAAGAACCACGGCACATTAAGGCCACCTTTGGACCAGTGTGCCCTGATTTTTTGTCTGCTCCATCTTGGTGCTTTGTAATCCCAGATAAAGTTATAGGCCAATTTTTATAGTGACTGGAAAAGTTTCAGAGAAAGACGTATAGGTAAATTGTTAAATAAAAAGATGACCTGGGGTAGGATTAACATGCGTAGTGCAGCCACCCTACCTGGGAGTGACAACTTGAGTCTGCATCACCTCTCCGCTTTGATGGTCAGTTGTGCATATACGGGTGAGAAATTGACCATTTGTATGCGATTTGGATCCTTAAATAATTGAAATCTGAGCTGCCCATGCTAGCTTGGTGCTAAGTATACAGTACCTCGTACAGTGAGAGTTTAAGGGTGCTAGAGTAGTTGTTTTAATTTATCCAAAGGCCAGAAAGCATAGCAAAGTCATCCAGTACTTGAAGGACCTCAGAAATTACTTGCTGAGGATTGGTCAAGGTTAGAAGGAGGTCATAGCCACATATGATTGCCCAGCAACTTCTACCCCTCGTATCATTGGGTTAGTAGTAAATACCCAGATAAGAGGATACAGAGTGATCAGGAATAGAAGTGGGGAAAAAAGGGCAGCCCTGCCTAGTGCCTCTATGGAGAGGGAAGGGGGGGAGATATCATTGTTTGTAAGGATACACGCTATGGGGGAGCCATACAGTGTATGAATCTACTGTTTGAAAAAGGGCCCAAAACCATATTTCTTTAGGATTTCATGTGTATAACCCCACTCTAGGATTCAAATGCCTTAGCAAAGTCAATTGCTAGTGCAGCCACGGGGAGGGGGGCTTTATGGGCGAACCATTTAATATTAAGCAAAAGGTGTGTGTTGCCCACTCCAGTTTTTCCCCCTTATAAAGCTTGCCTGTGCAGGGTGGATAATTGATGGGAGCACCTCTATCAGTATGGTGGCTAACGGCTTAGCCAGTATTTTGGTATCCACTGAGAGCAAGGATACTCTGTGAAAATTTGCGCAGCCCAGCGGGTCTGTAGATTTTTTTGGCAGGAGTGTGATAAGTGCATCCCTCATAGATGACGGTAGAAGACTATTCTTATGCGAGTCCTGAAGGGCCAGTTGGAGTGGAGGAAAAATATCTGGACCTAAAGCCTGGTAGAGCTCCACAGACATGCCATCAGGTCCTGGAGCCTTTCCACGGGCTATTCTCGAAAGTAACACTCGTAGTTCCTCACATGATAGGGGAGCCTCCAATTGAGCCACTTGTTCAGATAAGAGGGATGGCAGCTGGGTTTGCTGACAGAAATTCAACAGCTGCCGAGTCAGATGTTCGGAGCTGACCATGGAACGGGATTGGTACATGGACTCATAAAATACTCACATTGTATGATTAAAATCTTTTGGAGTAGATGTGATTGATCCAGATGCTCTGCGTAATGAGTCTATCCACATGATGGCCTGCTGTTTACACAGTCGGAAAGTCAGCAACTTTCTAGACCTCTCTCCATTGGCCCAGAAGTTCTGCTTTGAATGCAAGAGAAGCCATTCAGCTTTCTAATGAAGGATGCTATTAATCTGGTATTTAAGGCTGAGAATTGTCCAATACAGGGCATTATCTATATTAGTCTGTGAAGACGGCTTGAACCTTTGCTCCAGTCTGGCTAGATCTGCCTGCAGCCTAGTTAAATTAGCCTTACATGCTTTGTCACGGGCTGCTGAAGAGGCAAAAATGTGGCCCCGCAGTACTGCCTTAAAGGCATCCCAAACTATGTTCAGGGATACTCCACAGTCAGAATTTAAAGTGAAGTAATCCTTCATTGCCTGCAATAGTATTGGACCAAAGGCTGGGTCATTGAAAAGCAATGGGTTGCAACGCCATCAAACTCTATGTGTGAGATGGTTAGAGGGAAGGTATGAGTGCCATATAGGGAAGCGGTCTGAGATTACTATTGAACCAATCCCAGTGCCAGTTATGCCCCTTATAGCAATATCATTAGCCAACCAGAAATCTATGCGACTGTAGGTTTGGTGGGGGGGGGGGAGTAAAACGTATAATCTCTATCTGTGGGATGTTCTCTACACCAAATACCTACTAAAGCCCACTCCTCCTGCAAATCCATGAGAGATTGGCTAGCTTTGGGTTGGCCTGCTGTGTAAGGGTTGATTTGTGTAGGAAAATGTCATCAACTAGGTTAAAATCACCTCCTAGCAGGATAGGAACAGGGGGGCCACCAGATTGTAAATCTGAAATTGCCTGGCTTACAGCCGGGAAAAAATCTGTGTGTTCACCATTGGGGGCATGCAAGTTGTCCAAAATCATGAACCCCTCACTTGTGATTAATTGTACTAGTAGCCATCTACCTTGGTTGTCCTTCTTGACACCATCTAGTTTCCATGCAGAGGCATGGCAAATGAGAATGGCAACACCTTTAGACTTAGTGATGGAAGAGCTAGCCACCACCTCATCTACCCAGGCCTTCTTCAGCCATTTAGTTGTTTTAACCAGGAGATGTGTTTCCTAAAGAACTGCTATGTCTACCTTCAGAGATTTTAAATGTTGTAGAATCTTTGTTCTTTTGATTGGGTGACTGAGCCCCTTGACATTCCAGGATACCCATCTATGGGTCTGGGATGGGGGGATTCAACACCATGTCATCACAGTTTAAGAAAAAAGCTGTATTTACTGTGCTATTTGAAGGAGGCAGGGGGCAGGTGTTATAGTTCAGTGGTGAGATACAATACCCTACACAGAACAGCACAGCCCATCCAAGCAAGAAAGTGAACTGACATGAGAGCATTGCCAGGATACAAATAAAAGTTTTATCCTTGATAAACGGACTGACTGCAAAAATAATCAGAAACACAACAACAGTTAGTCAAAAGAAAGTTATAAATAAAACCTAGGTCAAGTGACCTATAAATGACTTAATTAGTGACACTAAATGTGCACTTCCGAGTTGTCTTACTATGAGAGTGGAGATTACTGCAAAAGATGGTGTGAAATACCCTTCAGCTATGCTAGCTCTGGCACTCAGTACGGGTTATTTAAGGTGGGTGATAACTCTGGTAGAGTCAGCCCAAGTCAGGTGAGCATCCATGGTCAGTCCCACAGACTCCATGGGGGGGGGAAGACCTTCCACCAATCCATCAACTGAGCAAAGAAAGGCGTGGCAGTAACTCTACATATACAGTAATTACTAGGATTCAGAGTAGGCTGCACTTGCAGTTTTGGCATAGCCTGGAATATAGAGAGGACGATGAGGAGGGGGACTGGGAAAGTGGGGACACCCATCTCCTGGTTAAAAAAAAGAAACTGGTGTGATGCTACAGGCCCTGAGATCTAACATAGTGCTCTGTCCTTTATATTAAGCCACGTGTATGGGGGGAAGGGAGAGTAGAGATATCTACATCACAAATAACAGACAGGCATTTGCAATGTCTTTGGCTCTCTAATTTAACTGGATGATCTTAGGGCTAGCACTGTGACATAATATAACCTATCAAGAGTGGGGGGGTTAGACAGAAGCGAGGGGAGAGGTGGGGGGAATCCACCCTAAATTAAATCATATCACAGCATTAATCAACAGAGTTTAACAAGCTAGGTTACACTGAAAACTTTTTGATATCTAGCAATTATGGATCAGTTCAGGTAATTTGACCCTTGACCAGCTCGGGGGGGTCCCCGAAGGGAAGTTCCAAAAGCCACACAAGACTTTGCTGCTGCTGCTGCTGCATATGTAATGTTTCCAGGTTTCACCAGAGGGATAGTATCCATCACTTCTATCAGCATTGTATCAGGAAAATCCGCCCATTCAGTTGGATGAACAGTCTCTATTTCACACCTGACATCCCCTCCAGAGTCTTCAGGGTCCAGTAAGAGAGGTGGGTCATCTCTAGAAATTTTTGTAGGACTGTCTTTGCTTGGCGAGTGCTGGGGTCCGCTCCTCGCTCGCTGCCTGGCTTTAGAGAAATAGGTGTCTGGTTGCTGGTTCAAAGGCATAATCAAGGAATTATGCTGACTTTTTGGAGAAGCAGCAGAGTTCTGAGTTTGCATGACACCATTTCGGTATGGAGGATTACCGAAGGTATGCAACGGTCCAGCTGAAAAGGAGCCCCTTGTAGTGTCTCGCCCAGGAGATGAGTTCCCAGCTGGAGGTGGAGTCTGAGATGGTTTCCAAAGCCTTCTGGGAGTGGTAGTCGAAAAGTGCAGTCCAGGCCAGGTTCGAGTAAGCCACCTCTCCAGCTCAGCAGGGTGATCTACAGTGATTTCCTGACCCCCTTTGGACACCCAGAGTCTAGTAAGGTTTTTAAATTTAAAACAGAAGTCATGCTGGTATAAACACCTCTTGATAGGGCCAAAAGCATGTCTCTTAGCAGCAGTCTCATGAGTAAAGTCTCTATATATCTGAATTGGTGTACCCTGCCATTGCAACTCCCCTATATCTCTAGCAGCTCTCAGGATTATCTTCTTAGTTGAGTAGCAAAGCAAATATGCCACTATAGGGTGATGATAGTCGGATTGCTTGTTAGAACGAGTAGAAATCCCATGGGCTCGTTTGATTTCAATGGGTACTTGCCATCTCTCCCCCAGCATTAAGGGAATATTTTTATTTAAAAATGTCTCCATCACTTGCCCTTCTACCCCCTAGGGTAAGCCAATAATCTGAAGGTTGTTGCAGTGGTTTCTAGTTTCATGATCCTCTGCCCTGTTCCACAATACTGCCAGGCGTTCCTCATGTTGCTGCAGCCTTTGCCACACTTGTGACTGATGGGCCTCACAAGTTTCAGCTTTCTGTTCAAGTACATTCACTTTGTCCTGTAATTGTCTGACATCTTTAACCGTGTTTGAGAGTGAAAGGCTTATATTATCCACTCTGGAAATTAAAACCTCCAGCAATTTTGTTATATGTTGCAACTATTCCTCCACGGCGACTGGTTGGTCTTGGGTTGTGCAGGGTGCACCTGGTACTGTAATAGTTGTCTGCAAGCTCATCTTTTCTGGGAAGGTGAACAGAACCTCACCCCAAACAATCTGTTCTCTTAATTAGGTACTCGGATCACAACCGTAGATGTTGCTGAGTAGTGGAAAGCACTGCGGCCGCAGTCCCGGGCTTGAGCAGCCTACCCAAGGCCAGGAGGTGTTCAAGAAACACGATGCTAAATATTGCCACCAAATAACCTGAAATCCATTTAATAACTTTGCCGCCCAGAAGATATGGTGTCACCCATTCAATAAGTCGCAGTTTTGTGTCAGGACTCTACAGGATCATGGTGATGGAGTGCGTATGTTCACTGCTTGGGCAAGAGCTCTCACTTTAGGCTGCCATTTTCCCATAGCCTGACCCCCTTTATCAGTTTTTAATTGGAATTTATTTGCCCTTTGAATAACAAGGTTCAATACCTATAACTTCTTAGTTTCTTTATTATAATCGCATTGATTTCTGAAGACCCCCTTGTAACCGAGGTGCTAAACACAATTTGGTTTTCTTGTCTTTTTTTGTGTGCGTAGTTTTATGAAGCTTGTAACTATAGAAACAAGGGTGCAAAGCACATATCTTACCAGTAATGTCATATAAAAAGCACATCATATACACAGTAAAACCATGAAAATATATATTGATTCCTCCCAGTTCCTGGAAAATAATTTTTTTCACTAAACAAGTTACAGATACTGAAAACTGCAAAAAAATATAAATAACTGTGCAGTCTGACATCTTCATTTAAACCTCTTGGCTGCAAACTGTGACATTCATAAATCCAGTAAGGTTCTCACTCAAGCTATCTCCTTCTCATGTCTCCTCTCAAACTGTGAAAATCATTTCTTCAATGTGGACAGTCAGACATTCAAGATGTTCTCAGATTAAATGTTACTTTTATAAATACAGATTTAACAAGGGTATCTTGTAAAGTACTGGTTTGTTTAAATGTTAATTGTGGTCATGCTGATATCACATTATTCAGACTTGGTTTAACATCTAGAAATTCCCACTTTTTGGTTTTTATGAACCAAGTTATTTTATGATGCATGTATTTTATGAAAATCTTACGGTCTATCTTACTGTTGTGCACAGCTACCAAGAGCTCCAACTGTGATTAAAAAATGACAAGTGTAAAAATAAATAAATTAAAATTAGAATTAATGTAGTCTACTAAGTACAGTAGATTGGTACAGAACCTGTAAACAATTTGCAATGTACTGAAAGTGAACTCAAAAATAGTTTTAAGTTCTTTTCACATACAGTCATATAGTGGTATGAGAGAAACACAAAGATGTGAAACCCTAGAACCCCACCATCTGAATCAATAGGGAATGCACATTTCATGAAGCATAGTAAAAAAAAAGATGTAACCCAAAAATCATAGAAACATAGACTTTGATGGCATATGAGGACTGCTTGGCTCACCTAGTCTGCCCATATCCTTACCTACTGGATAAGCTGCAGATCCTAGTTAACCAACGGCCTGTTTCTTCCTACACCCCCACAAGAATTGCCTTATGTCTGTCCCATGCATTCTTGAATTCCCCCACTATTTTTGACCCCACAACCTCCTCATGAAGGCCATTCCATGTGTCCACCACCCTCTCTGTGGAAAAGTACTTCCCCAAATTACCCCTGAGCCTTCCCCTCTCTATCTTCAAATTGTGTCCCCTTGTTCTTGCACATCTATTTTTCTGAATGATGCTACCCTCTTGGACTTTTTTGATTCCTTTAAGGTACTTAAAAGTTTCTGTCATGTCCCCCCTCCCTCCTTTCCTCAAGGGTATACATATTAAGCTCCTTTAGTCTCTCCTCCTATGGCTTCTGTTGCAGACCCTACACCATTTTAGTTGCCCTCCTCTGGACTGTCTCCATCCTGTCTATGACCTTGTGGAGATGGGGTCTCCAGAACTGGATGCAGTACTCCAGATGGGGTCACAAACTATCTTTACAGAGGGATAACAACTTCCTGTTTTCTACTGGTGATGCCTCTCCATATACATCCCAGAATCCCCTAGCCATCCCCACTGCCTTCTCACATTGCTTGCTAACCTTAAGGTCATCTGATATGATTACCCCCAGATCCCTTTCCATTTTTATGTTGATTGTGCGCATTTGCAAGAAACATGTTGCGGCAGCTTTCTCCACAAGCAGGTTGTAGAGGCGAGGCACTGTTGTGACCAGTGCCCCCACAGCCTGCAAAGGCTTGTCCCACTTCCTCTAATCCGGTGGTATGCTGCTGCTGACACTAGTTCAGCCAGTGTGTCACAACCTTCTAAAAAAGTAGCCGCTGCAATCAGGGGCTGCCTCATCAGTGCAGAGTCAGCCTTCCGCTGCAATGAGGGAGCGACCCGTCATTGCAGGGTGGTATGTAAAAACCCTGATATTGTTTGTGAACATGGTGGTGGCTTGCCGCCGTGTTCACAAACAATATAACCCCCCCCAGCATGTTTAGTTGCTGACAGGGGCCCCAATCCTCATTGGCGTCAGTGGCCCAATGTTGATTGTGCTGATGGGGGAGCCCACTCCCCGTTGGCATTATATCAACCCCCTCCACTGTTATTGAGTGCCGACGGGATGCCTAGTCCCCATTGGCATAATGTGAATCCCCTCTTTAGTTGTGTGCCAATGGGGAGTGAACAATCCCCCATCGACTACCGGTCTTCCAAAAAGAAGTAGCGGGGTAGCACGCTGGGAGCCCACCCCAGCATGCCTAATGCCACTGTGAAGAAAAAAACTGTTCCACAGTGTTTTTTTTTTTTTAAACCTGTGAAATCAGAAAACTGTCCCTAGTGATCTCTCTGGACCCCCTCCAACCACCCGCACCCACCCACTGTGCACCCTGCCTCCCCATATCCCCCTCACCCCATACTTACCTCCGGAGTCTGGTGCGAAGATCTTCAGTGGACCGGGAACATGTCTGCACTCATCAAAGCTGACTGCGAACTGAGGAATTGCCGGTAAGCTGTATAATGGTAGACATAGAGTTTTTTCAGCTTTAATGCATATCTCAGTCATTTTTTGGAATTTTGGCACCAAATTTTCAACATAGGGGGTTTGGAACCCCTCCTCATGAGTTCTCAAACTGTCAAGGTGTTAATCGGCCCTGAAAAGGTAATTTTGTGGTCACTCCATGGAATCACCTTTTGGTGCTGATTAACAAAATGACAGTGCCAATGTTCATGAGGTGGGCTCTCACAAAGTCTATGTTGCAAATTTGGTTGAAAAAAATTCCCAAAATGACTGTTTTATGAGTGTGTGTTGCACAGTTGCTACGCACGCTAGTAAATTCGCTAATCTGCAATATTTTCATGCCAGATTTTCAACATTGACATTTTTTCACACCTCCTTCTAAACGGTACAGCTGTCATTGTTCACAACCTGGTGGAAATGTGTTTTCGGACTTCCGACACAGAATAGTACGGTCACCGTGGGAAATCAGTGTTTGGGACAGATTACAAAAATGACAGTGACACTGTTAATGAGTAGAGGTCTGAAAATGCCTATGTTGAAAATTTGGTAACGATACTCCATAAAATGGCTATGTTATGAGCATGCGTTGCACACTTTCCACGCACCCATGTAACTTCACAAATTTGTAATATTGTCACACCAGATTTTCAACAGTGACATTTTTTCACACCTCCTTATGAACAGTACAGCTCCCATTTTTCACATCCTGACCGAAATGTGTTTTCACATTTCCGGTGCAGAATAACGCGGTCACTGTGGTAAATCAGTGTTCAGGAAAGATTAAGAAAATGACAGTGGCACTGTTTATGAGCAGAGGTCCTAAAATGCCTATGTTGAAAATTTGGTGACGAAACTCCATAACATGACTGTGTTACAAGTGTGCATTGAACTGTTTCCATGCACCCTTGTAACTTCACCATTTTGCAATATTTTCATGCCACATCTTCAACAGTGGCATTTTTCCACACCTCCTTATGAACAGTACAGCTGCCATTTTTTACATCTGGCTAAAATATGTTTTTGCACTCCTGCCGGAGAATAGCACAGTCACTGTGGGAAATCACTGTTTGGGACAGATTAAGATCGAACAACTGAGGGGGGAGTGACCGAGCTCAACTGAGCTCTGTCGGGACTGCTGCAGATTTGTTTGTGGGCAGAAAAAGGAACCAACGCAAGAGCCCAGTACAAAAGGGCAGCATGCAGGACTGAGAGAAACAGAATGAGAGAGCAAGTGATAGAGGGGGAGTGAGCAAACTCACCAGAGCTCTGTCAGGACTGTTGTGGATTTCTTTGTGGGCAGAAAAAGGTGTCAATGCAGGCAGGGGCCCAGTACAAAAGGCCAGCCTGCAACGGTGGGAGAAACAGAATGAGTGAGTGAGATGGGGGGACTGAGTGAGCTCAATGGAGCTCTATCAGGACTGCTGTGGATTTCTTTTTGGGCAGAAAAAGATGCCAATGCAGGCAGGAGCCCTGTACAAAAGGGTAGCTTGCAGTGCCAGGACAAACAGAATGAGCGTGTGAGAGAGGGAGACTGAGTGACCTCAATGGAGCTCTGTCGGGACAGCTGCGGATTTCTTTGTTGACAGACAAAGGTGCCAACGTAGCCAGGAGCCCCGTACACAAGCGCAGCCTGCAGCACCAAGAGAAACAGAATGATCGAGTGACAGAGCGGTAGTGAGCGAGCGCAACAGAGCTCTATTGTGACTGTTGCAGATTTCTTTGTGGGCAGAAAATGCGGCAACGCAGGCAGGAGCCCAGTACAAAAGGCCAGCTTTCACCAGCAGCTGAAATGAAATGAGTGAGTGAGAGAGCTCAATGGAGCTGTGTCGGGACTGCTTCAAATTTCTTTCTGGCCAGAACAAGCTGCCAATGCAGGCAGGAGCTCAGTACAAAAGGGCAGCCTGCAGCGGCAGGAGACACAGAATGAGCGATTGAGGGAGGGGGAGTGAGTGAGCTCAATGGAACTCTGCTGGGACTGCTGCAGTTTTGTTTGTGAGCAGAAAAAGCCAGCAATGCACGCAGAGGCCCAGTAAAAATGGGCAGCCTGCAGTGGTGGGGAAACCAGAATGAGCGAGTGAGAGAGGGGGAGTGAGCGAGCTCAATGGAGCTCTATTGCAACTGCTGCAAATTTCTTTGTGGGCAGAAGAAGGAGGCAATGCAGGCAGGAGCCCAATAAAAAAGGGCAGCCTGCAGTGCCAGCATAAATGGAATGAGTGAGTGAGAGAAGGGGAGTGAGCGAGCTCAACAGAGCTTTGTCAGGACTGCAAATTTCTTTGTGGGCAGAAAAAGGTGCCAACGCAGGCAGGAGCCCAGTACAAAAGGGCAGCCTGCAGCACTGGGAGAAACACAATGAGCAAGTGAGAGAGGAGGAGTGCATGAGCTCAATGGAGCTCTATTGTGACTGCTGCAGATTTCTTTGTTGGCAGAAAAAGGCGGCAACGTGGGCAGGAGCCCAGTACAAAAGGCCAGCCTGCAGCGCTGGCAGAAACAGAATGAGTGAGTGAGAGAGGGGGAGTCAGCAGGCTCAACAGACCTGTGTTGGGACTGCTGTAGATTTCTTTGTGGGCAGAAAAAGCCGCCAACAGAGGTAGGAGTCCAGTACAAAAGGGCAGTCTGCAGCACCAAGAGAAACAGAATGAGTGATTGAGAGAGGGGGAGTGAGCCACCTTAATGGAGCTCTGTTGGGACAGCAGCAGATTTCTTAGTGGACAGAACAAGGTGCCAATGCAGGAAGGAGCCCAGTACAAAAGAGCAGCCTGCAGCACTAGAAGAAACAGACTGAGCGACTCACAGAGGGCCAGTGAGCGTGCTCAGCAGACCAACACAATCAACATTCGGCATTGACAAATGGTTGTTGTTGTTGTTACTACTCCCCCTCCCATTGTGTACTCTTCCCCTGGGTTTTTGTTTCCCAGGTGCATTACTTTGCACTTGTTTGCATTGAATCCAAGCTGCCATAATTCTGACCATTCCTCCAACCTTGCCAAGTCCCTTCTCTTCCTTTCCACCATCCCCTGTGTATCAACACTGTTGCAGATCTTGTGTCTGTAAAGAGGCATACTTTTCCTTCCAGTCCTTTGGCAACCACCATGATGATGAGTTGAAGTATCTTTGCGTGGTATGGTCAACCCTCACTTCACAGATGCAGTCCCTATTCTCTACAGTAAGATGGAACATCTTGGTGTAATGAGTATGGAATACTAATTTTGTGATTGATATCATGAGTGTCACTGTTTGTTCTATCCAACCCCCCCAAAAAAAAAGAATAACATAGAAATATTCCCACGGTGACATTTGCATTGTCGTATATTAAATAACAGTAGCCTAATATCTGAAATTGGACTGATCCAAGCTCTGTAATTCCTAGTACAAGTCTGTGTATAACAGAAACTGGAATAAGTGTTGCAATATAAAACAGGAGCACCCATATGTTATCCGGGAAAAATGCATTTATTATCCTAATTTTGTTTTTGTTCTGATTGTGCATAGAGGAAAGTGTCACAGTCCTGATGTCAATCACAAAAGTAGCAATCAGTAGTCCATAGATAAAATGTTGCATCTTAATGTAGAGAACAGGGACTGCATCTGCAGAACAGGGGTTAGCCATGCCGTGCAAGTATAGGCCAACAGAGTAATCATGTTTGGTTTGATTGGCCTCACCATGAATAATGAAATGTGCATTCCTAATTGATTCTGATGGTGGCATTCCAGGGTTCTAATTCAGTCTGCTTCTATCACTATGAGTATATGATCATTACACAAAACCTTTATTGCTTACCATTCCTTCCATTAAAATCAACACCTCCATATCTTTTCCTAACAATGTGTCTGCCTTCCTTAGAATGGAAAATAAAACAAATCCTACTAGTTAAAAAGCATTGGGTTGTTTCTCCATGTATCCTTCACAATTCAACACAATCTCACTAACTTCATTATGCAGCTGTGGTGGATCTGGCCAGAATTTGTTCAGCTGTCAGGCAGCTCTGCTCCTAGTCTGCTAAGGTGAGATTTTTTTAAGTGCATACTGAATGGGCCAAGTCCAGTGACAACATCTATGTTCCTAAGTAGTCACTTGATGAGTGAGCAGCTGCACACTAGAGGCAGGAAGCAGAGTGTGTGTGTGTGCGTGTTTGCGTGCGTGCCTGCATGTGTGTGTGTGTTTTTGTGTGTTTTAGATACTCAAGTGGATTTTTACATTGTTACAGTTGAGGCACCGCAGCAGTACACTGTTTATAGGGATGGAGTAAGCATAATTTGCCTGGACTAATTACATCACAACTGCTTCCAAACATCACTGGTGACTAACCCAGTTTGGGGGAAACAAACTAAAGCATTGGAACAGCTGTGGCAATAACAACATGTCACTGAAGCATGCAAATGAAAGGACCGAATCACTCTCTGACTGGAGCAGCTTCGGTACTTTGAAGTCCATGAAGTTACAAAACAGGCAACTTAGAAGTAAATAGTAAAAGAAAGAGTGTCTTTGTTTTAAGTTAAGATTTCTGTCAATGTAACAGTATGCACATGTCTGTTAATGTGGAACCTCAAAGAAGAAACAGCATGTTGCAGGTGATGCAATTAAAGAAATACACACAAAATAACTGCACATGCACTGAAGTGGGGGGTCAGCACAGAAAAATATTGAGGACATCCTGATTGCAACACTGGGGGATTGGGCACCCCCAGTGTCACTCTTATGTTAGTGGTGGGGGGTGCTGAGATGCGGGTGCTGAGATGGAGGATTGGGTGGGGGGAATAACTATGTTAAAGAAAAGAAAAAAATGCAGTCAAAAAAACAGTGCAGTGTGAGAAGAGTGTTCCACCGCAGAGGTGACTATTGGGCACTCTATCATGTTGTTCATTCACAGAGCCCTTTTCTCAAAGCAATAGGTCTGCAGGGCTGCACCCACCAGCAGCCCTAAAAAGCTGCCTGCATTTAACCAACCCATTCACTCACTCACTGACTACCACTTTCAATCACCTTCATTGCTCTG
This sequence comes from Neoceratodus forsteri, assembly GCA_016271365.2. Lineage (NCBI taxonomy): Eukaryota > Metazoa > Chordata > Ceratodontiformes > Ceratodontidae > Neoceratodus > Neoceratodus forsteri. The sequence continues at coordinate 93,982,196 of CM057456.1, read as the reverse complement.
TTCTAGTCCCAAACACAAGAATAAAAGATACTGGTGAAGATTGGGCTTCACAAGCTACTTTGAAGCAGAAACTGACTGTCAGTTAAATAACAGAGCTCAAGACTTTGATACTGACTTTTCTGATTTCATCACTGGTTTGAGTTGTTTGATTCCACATATAAATAAAAATCTATTTCTCTTCAGTTGCAGAGATAAATTTGTGTTTTTCTGAGCCCCCTCTGACATGGGTCTGTACATTGCGTATGTGGCGATTCCTGAGATTTTGACATTCTCTGTACTGTTTGAATCATTGTCTTTAACATTTTCTTATTTTGTATTTGCATTTCTTTGATATCTCATATACAGTAATTCCCCCTCCAACTGTTTGATCCTCCAACTACCACTACATAAAAAACTGGACAGTTATAACAGGCAGTGTTCCAGAAAATGATATGGTTATATTTGTTTGGCAAAGTTCATTTTCATGTTTAGACAGCAACTCATGAATATATGATTTAAGCAAAAAATGACTAAACAGCTGTTACTTTCCTGGGGATTAACAACCAGTCAGGGAGGTAGGGTGGTCCATGACGCTGCAGAGGGCCAACCCGCACTGGCTGATCATTAATCCCAGGAAATGAATGGCTGTGACGTCATTAGTGCATTTATAAGTCTAATCACAATAATGACAGTTTTTTACTGGTTTTCTGTTTAATTTCTTCTTTTTTTGTGGCAGCATGTGCTGACACTGAGGTGTGCTGCCAGTTGTTCTCTGTGGTAAAGTGTGGAGCTTATGCCGGAAGTTGATGTGCTGTCGGTAATACTGATGGTTTCATGCTTGGGTTTAGACTGGCTATACTACAAGGATTTCTAAAATAACAGTTCACAGGAATGCAGAACTGTTCTGTTTTTTAACTTTATTTAGGAAACTTTTGACAGTAAAGTGGTTCGGCAACAAGAGTGTTGCTGCCATAATGAACATGCATTGAGAACACTTACAAAGCTGATCAATGAAAAGTGACGTTCTCATGGGCATCATGAATTGTTCAACACATACAATTTGAACCTATTTGAATATGTAAATAAAATGTAGCTATGCTATAAATCAAACTGAACTTTGTCACCAAACATATAGATAACTCATGAGTTTTTAACAGATAATACTCATGCTGATAAAACGAGAACAAGGTAACAATTTTTTTCTTTTACAACAGCAAAAAATAGGTAAAAACAAACTTTTTTCACTTGGGAAACTGTAACTGTTTCAACATTTTCAAGATTTCTATTACTCTAGGAAACAAATCATTGTTTACACTGACAGCAGCATGGAAAACTCTGGTTTTATTTTTGCTGCTGCTGCTGTCTTCATAGAGCACACGGTCAGCTGTGTGGCTGTTGTGCCACGGATCTCTAAGAGATTTCAGACCAGCACGGCAGACAATCAGTGAGCTTGTTTAGCTCATAAATAATTAATTAGACTTACATCTACATCATTGATATTGCGGAGGGTTTGAGGGGGAGGGTGTGCCTAGTTGCTGATGATATGAAGATGGACACCCCAGAGGGGTGGAGGACATGAGGGAGGACTGCAACGAAAAAGATACAGGGGTAATGTGAGAGGGTGTTTCTTCATGGAGAACATTATGGAGCCCTGGAACAGACTACCAGATGGAGTGGTGGGTGTTATATCAGTGGAAGAATTCAAGATGGCATGGGACAAGCACATGGGGCTGAGAATTGGTGGAAGGGCTGATGCTGGTAGGGAGGGGGAGGTGTAGGGGGAAAAAAGGCAAACTATATGGGCCAGTATGGTCCTTTTCTGTCATCAGGCTTCTATGACATATGATTCTATGATATGAAATGATATATATATATATATATACATACATACACACATACACACATATGTATATATATATATATATATATATGCATAATTTTTTTGCAAGAACACTAAGTGTGTGTTGTGTTTGTGTGTGTGTTTTTAGTTTGTGTGAGGGTATCACAGATTAGGCATGTAAAACAGTACTACATAGACCAAATAGACAATAATTTACCAGCATAGCAGTATTCGAGTGTTGCTCCTTTTAGTTAAAACTTGATATTCATTTCATCTGTAATAGTTCAGCAGTGTCCAATATTGCTGAAATAGTAACAAATTAACTTATAGACTTACAATCAGTATGCAGTTTTCAGATGTCCGTTTGTAAAACTGCAGCCCAAACATCAGGATCACTGTAGCACATCTGCTTGATCAGCTACTGCTCCCCCCCAGACGCACACCATCCTCCCTTACAGTCAGAATGTAGTGTATATTGCAATGTGGGCAATTCAAACTGAGTGACTCAATTTGAATCCCTAAAATAGTATTGACTGTAAAAGTACAGTGCGAGCAGTATACAGCAAGTGCCTTAGTGAGGTACACTTGCTGTATAACATTATAGGACTGTTTTTGGCCAGGCAGTTCCCAGCCGGCAATCCAAAAATAGCAGTGCACACTAACCCCCCCCCAACGTAGCATATTTAAACTTTCCACTGCTAAAATTGGCTATAATTACTTTTAGTTCCTTGTGAAGAGAGGGTCCTCTTAGTTTCAGACTGGAATTCCAATGTAAGTAAGCTAAACCACCAACATCATGGTGGGACCCATGGTCCCCTCTAGAAATCACTGCAGGGTTATTATCTCTTCATGGCTCTCGTGGCTGCTACACCTGACCCTACTGTCTTTTACATATTGCTTATTCTTTGACTCTTATTCCCCTACCCTGTATCATTTAACTGCCCTATTTCATCTTTGTATTCCCTTTCCACTGCATTCCACTCTTACTATCTCTTTCCTCTGTCCCCTAGCTCTCTTCCCTGCTGTAGACTAGCCCTACAGGGGCTCCCTGCCCCTTAGGTGGGAGAAATGTGGATACTGGGTGGTTTTTGCTTCCATAGCTGCTGCCTGAGACACCTAGACCAGACTCCTTACTAGCAAGGTGAGGCATTGCTGATACCCAATTGGAACATGAGAGATTTTTTGCTTGGGTGTCTGATTGGCTCCTGCAGTCTGCTCCTGTGTCTCCCTCAATACTAAGCTAAATTCTGTTTTTTTTTGTCTAAAACTTGCACAAAAAAGAGTTGTACTTACTTACTGCCTAACAGTTATGACCTCTATTGTTTCCTGTTTAGAGTGTCAAGAGTTGGGACTCTGTTTGATTACACTCCTTTCTGATTTTCTGTGGTTGGGCCAGTCTTTAGGCATCAAGAAATACCCAATTCTGTTGTCCTGCTGTTTTGGTCCTCCTGCTGATTCAGATGTTCTATTGTCCATGGTCCAATACTTAATACCGACCCCTTCTTCCATTCACTGCCAAGGATATGCTCTCCATGGGCTCTCTGCCCATAGGCATGGTAAACCCGGGCACTGGGCAGTCAGCGCTGCCTCTACCACCATCTGAGAAACTAAGCTCGGACTCTCCATTAGCAAAGCACAGCATTAGCAGCCATTCAATCAGAACGTGATCGCTCTTCGGCGTTGGCTTCCAATTGTTTCCTGCAGTCTGCTTCTGTGTCCATTCTAAACCAAGCATAAATCTGATTTTCATGTCGAAATTTGCCAAAAAAGAGCTGTAATTACTTTTCTCCCTGACTGTTAAGACCCTTATCTTTCTGTTTAGAGTGTTACATTTAGGGCTACTGTGTGATTACACTACTTTCGAAAGTCTGTGCTTGCGTCAGCTCCCTACACGAGCAGCCAATCACTTCTCCCTACTGAAGTTCCTACTAAGCCTCATCTTATGTCCTCCTTAAATATTACAGAAGAACTCTGAACTGATATGACTCATGTAACATTGAGTACTTACTTGCATTAATTGTTTTTTACTTACGTTATTTGGCTCTATTGTAAATATCTCTATACGCATTGCACAATTTGACCTGGAGCTAACCAGGTCCATCTTGTAAATGAGCTTGCTCAGCGATGTTTGCCTGGATAAATAAGGAGATTGATTTAATTGATTGGATTGATTGATTGATTGATTTAGTCCCCATTCTAACTTTCCAGCTTTCAAATGCCTCCATGGCCAATGTGTCTAATTGGCTCCTTTTATACATGGTGCTCCCATCAAGGAATTTAAACAGGTGTTTAAATGGAGCATGCTAAAAAGGAGCACCACAGACTCCCAAAACTCAAACAAATCCAAAAATAGCAAGCTCTAACCTTTTATGTTGCTTCACACACTAGAATTCACATTTCTATCAAGGGGTGCTAAACAACAATTGCTGCAAGCATTGATTTACCTTTTGCCTCACCCCCAAAAGCAATTTTTTCACTTTACTCATGCATTTTTTTTATTCTTTTTATATGTTGAATTTCTTGTTATTTCTTGTTATACCTTGAATTTCTTGTTATTTCTTTTATACCTTGAATTCTTGTAATTTCTTGTTATTTTTTATTTAAGAAAAACACAGGTCTCTAGCTATAACCCTTATTTGAAGCAATTACAGGCCTCTGAGAAGGACCTCAGGAACAGGGCTTTGAAGAGGGAGAATGTCACAGGGTAGCGAGCCTTAATGATTTCTGGACATTGTTCCAAAGAACACTAAGGGCATGGCTTATAGCGGCTCTACCAAAACATGATCTGACCTTAGGGATAATGAGGGATATATAGGTAAGGCTTCTCAGAGGGTAAATACCGGAAAGACAAATAGGTAGGCAATCTGAGAACCACCGAGGGAGCTTATGGATGCTGGCTTTGTAGGTCCATAAGACAGCATTCTTCCGCCTCCTGAAGTTGAGAGAGCTCCAGCCTATGGAAGAGTAGAGTATACAGTGGTGAGTGGAATAAGGAGCATCAGAGATAAATCTGAGTGCTCTATGATAGTGAGTGTCAAGCTTTGAGAGTACTGTGACCATACAGAAAGTCAATATAATCCAGGAACAGCATGAAAGCAGTTTGGGCTAGCTGTTTTCTGGCTTCCAAAGTCACGGAGTACTTGATGTGAAAAAAGAACCCAATTCTTTGTCTCAATATCTTAGAGAGTTCTTCTATGTGATCAAGGAAGGACAGCTTAGAGTCTATCCAGACCCCTTATAGTCTATCCAGCCCCCCAATTATTTGAATTTCACTACAGATTCCAAGGTTTCACCCAAGAGAGTGCTTATCTGAGGAACCATTCTAGAGGTGTTATTTTTGAGGGAGAAAAGAGCATAGCTTTATTTTTTTCTTTGTGTTTAGTAGAAGTTTCAGATGCAATAAGTTTTTCTGTAGGACATCAAAATCACTTTGAAGGTTATTACAGGCTAACTCAGGTGTTGGTCTGTCAATGTAGAATACTGTATCATCGGTGAATAGATGAAGATTTGCAGACATGATACCAGTATCTATAATCACAAAAAGCAGCAGGCAAAGGATGGATTCTTGGGGCACACATCTTAGCAGTATTTTTATAGGTGACAGGTCACTGTCAGCCTTAACCTGTTGGTGTCTGTCCATAAGATAGTTGGAGAACCATTTTAGCACCAGGTTGTCCACCCCTAAATTTCTTAGGGACACCCATAGAAGGTCATGGTCCACCATATCAAAGGCCTTGTTAAGGTCAAGAAACAAGGTGCATACATAACATTGGCATCAAGAGCAATCTGCCAATCATTCATAACCTTGGCTAAGGCAGTGATGGTACTGTGGTGGGGTCTGGCAACCGACTGCACTATATTTAGAAAGTTGGAGTTTTCCAAGTGCCATCTGAGCTGCACATTGACTATCTTCTCCAGTAGTTTGGACAGGACAGGGAGCAGAGAAATAAGTTGACAATTATTTAGGTCATAGAAATCAGAGGATTTAAATAGAGAGATGACATATGCTGTCTTCCAAATCATAGGGAGACTGTCTTGAGATAGTAACAAGTTGAAAAGATTGGTAATTGGGGGAGCCAAAATAAAACAGGCCAGTTTTAGGAAGTATGGCTTGATCAGGTCAGCACCCATGCTTTTCTTCCGGTCAGTATTCACAAAAGAAGAGGAGGGGGATATACCTAAATCAAAGAACTGAAGCACTCTGGATTGGGAGGTCAATACTATTCCATTCACAGAAAAAAGGGTTCTGAAAGAACTCTTAAAACTGAAGGTGGACAAAGCAATGGGGCCTGATGGGATTCACCCAAGAATTCTAAAAGAAATAGGGTAGAACTAGTAACACCACTGACTACCATTTTTAACAAATCATGGGAGGATGGTGTGGTACCTGAGGACTGGAGGAGGGCAGATCTGATTCCCCTTCACAAAAGTGGGAGCAAGACAGAGGCAGGAAACTACAAACCTATTAGTTTGACCTCAGTGGTAGGGAAAATGATGGAATCACTTCTGAAGGAAAGAATTGTTGAGTTCCTAGGAACCAGTGGGGCACAGGACCTAAGGCAACATGGATTCACAGAAGGAAGTTAATGCCAGACGAATCTAATAGATTTCTTTGACTGGGTGACCAAAGTAGTAGACCAGGGATGGGCTGTGAACATGGCCTACCTAGACTTTAGCAAGACATTTGACACAGTTCCACACAAAAGATTAATATACAAGTTAGCTAGCCTTGGAGTGGGTCCCCAGGTGTTAGCCTGGGTAAACAATTGGCTGGACAACAAGACAGAGAGGGTAATAGCAATTGGAGTCCACTCTGAAGAAAGGGGGGGTTGCCAGAGTGGTACCACAGGGTATAGTACTGGGGCCGGTCCTCTTTAATGTCTTTAAAAGTGACATTGCAGATGGACTGGAAGGAAAAATATGTCTCTTTGCAGCCGACACAAAGATCTGCAACAGAGTCGCTATAGAAGGTGGGATGGGAAGGATGAAAAGGGATGTGGCAAGGTTGGAGGAATGGTCAAATATATGGCAGCTTAGATTCAATGCAAAGAAGTGCAAAGTATTGCACCTGTTAAACAAAAACCCAGGGGAAGAGTACACAATGGGGGGTGAGATACTAACAACAACAAAAATGGTACGGTACCTGGGAGAAGTCATATCAGATGACCTTAAGGTGGGCAAGCAATGTTAGAAGGCAGTAAGGAGGGCTGGTGGGATACTGGGATGTATAGTGAGAGGCATTATCAGTAGAAAACAAGAAGTTGTTATCCCTCTGTACAGACAGTTGGCGAGACCCCATCTGGAGTATTGTGTGCAGTTCTGGAGACTTCATCTTCGCAAGGACATAGACAGGATAGAGGCTGTCCAGAGGAGGGCAACTAAAATGGTGTAGGGTCTACACCAGAAGACATATGAAGACAGATTAAAGGAGCTTAATATGTATACCCTCGAGGAGAAGGGGGGGGCATGATGGAAACTTTCAAGTACCTCAAGGGAATCAACAGAGTCCAAGAGGATAGCATCTTTCAGAAAAAGAGATGTGCAAGAACAAGGAGACACAATTTGAAGATGGGGGATGGCTCAGAGGTAATGTGAGAAAGTACTTTTTCACAGAGAGGGTTATAGATGTATGGAACAGCCCCCTGAGGAGTTAGTTGAGTCAATAACAGTGGGGGAATCCAAGAATACATGGGACAGACATAAGGTAATACTAGTGGTGGGTAGGAGGAAGTAGGCTGTTGGTTAACTAGGATCTGTAGCTTATCCATTAAGTAGGGAAATGGGCAGTCTAGGTGGGCCAAGTGGTCCTTATCTGCCGTCAAATTCTATGTTTCCATGTTTTTAGTTCCAGGAGTAGATCCTCAACTTGTTTAATGGAGACAGGACAAAATGAAAACGTATTGTTTTGAGCGTGAATGTCCAGATTAAGGCATTCAAGTCTCTGGCTACATAACTGAGATCTGATTGCATTTGCCAGAGAGGTGTCAAAAACCATCCCTGCCATGGCAAAGTGGTTGTTAAGAAGGTCAAGTATCACATGCTTGTCAGTAGTAGAACTGTCACTGGTAGTGATTTTAGAAGGGAATGTGCTAGATGATCTATGACCTTCAACCTCACTTAAAGTTTTCCAGAACTTACTGGCGGAGTTGGTAGACGTATTAAGTTCTGAGTAAAAATAGCTTGATTTAGCAGCTCTAATTAGTTTGGTGCACTGGTTTCTAGAGGTTGTGAAGGCAGTCCTATCTGCAGCTAGTTTTGACTTTCTTGCCCTTCTCCAAAGTGCATCCCTATGCCATAAAGACACTTTTAGGTTTTCCATAAACCAAGGGCAGGATTTCCTTTTGGTTCGACTTTTGACAAGAGGGGCATGAATATCTATGGTCTCAGTAGGTATGGCTTGGAAGGCCTCATATGCTTCGTCCACCAAAGGTGCAAGGTAGAACTTCTGCCAGTCTGTATACCAGAGGTCATAGAGGAATGCATTGGGGCTGAAGTTCCATTTAAAACTCTTAGAGATATACTTTGAGTAAGAGGCTATTTTGTGCACCGATCTCACACAAGCAATGGCACAATGATCGCTAAGATCATTAAAAAAAATACTCCAGAATGAGTGAAGAGGTGAGGCTTACTTACTAGGATTAGGTTCAGTAGTGTGCTACGTTCAGGGTTTTTTTTTAATCATCTATTTTCTCTCCTGCAGCCACTGACCTGCCTTGTATCTCCAGCCACAACTCCACTTCCCCCGACAACCATGGAGGCGCATCCGCCCTGGGCCAGCTGGCATATGCAGCTGTACCTGCGAGAGGAACCCACCCTCGGTCCCTGCTCCAGGCCAGGATCCAGTACTGGCCACAGTGTCTGCACCAATGAGCCCCGCCTGGCTCAGGAAGTGTGGCCATCAAGCTGCCGTGGACTGTGCTGCCCTTTTTCCTCCAGTTTTAGCCCCAGGAGTGAAGACGTGCAATGACATCTAGCACTAACATTCTGATGTCCACTGCACTCCTCCCTCAGTTACACCATCTCTAGCAATGCCTCTGGGCATCGCCAGGGGCTGCTGCAGAGTGGTGAAGACCCACATCCCTCCCCAGGATAGAAGAGCAGTCCTCCAGACACTCTAGTCTATCCTCCCCTGCCGACCCCTGACAACCGGGCTCGCGTCCAAACCCGGGTCACCAGTGTGACGTGAGGTGTGGCATCCAGCACCTCAATCCTCAATGCTAATGGGCCGGCTACATTCAGGGTTTTTAATGTTGGGACGGATAATTTCATTAATAATCTGATCCAGAAACAAATGATTTGATACATTTTATTGGACCAACATGGATGTTACAGAAAAGAACAAAGTGCTCTAGCTTTCGAACCTACCCGGTCCATCTTCAGAAGCTTTATGGCAGTTATTTTGAAAATCCTATACTATTAACATGTTACTATTTTCTGTAACATCCATGTTGGTCCAATAAAAGGTATCAAATCATTTGTTTCTGGATCTGTTCTTAAAAGGACCAATACGCCACCTACAACATTTTTTAACATTAATAATCTGAGTGAGCCCAAAGGTATCACAAAGATCTTTCAGCGGTTTCGATGCTATGGAAGCCAATCCAGGTTAAAATCACCCAGGATAGTTACTTCCTAGTATGCTGTGCCTAACATGTCACTCAAGTGGTCCAACAGAGTGAGGCTGGCCGATAGGGGCCTGTAGCACCCGATGATGCAGAGTGAGGCTGAATGGGAGAGCTGGATCCTTACGGTAAGGCACTCAAATTCCTTAGGGGATGTTGTCGAATCAACTATGGAAGCAATTAATTTATCACAAACGTAGATGGCTACCCCCCCACCCTTAGACAACCAGTCCATTCTAAATAAGTTATACGAGGGAATGTTGACCTCAAGGTCTGGGGTGTTTGGTCTCAACCACATTTCAGTAATTACTAGACTGTCAGGTGTACAGTGGATGGTCCAAGTTTGGATGGCATCTAGCTTTTTTAGTAGGCTGCAAGCATTTCGATGCAGGAAGGATAGCCCCTTTAGTTGAGGTAGCTCTGCAGGGGCAGGAATAGGGAGAGGGGGTCCCAGGTTTACATTGACATTGCCAGCACAGATGAGAAGCAGCAAGAGCAGTTTTTTTTTAAGGCAAGTAGTTACAGGTGGAAAGGCCACAGTCTGCTCCAAGTACGAGAATGGGTATGAATATTAGATGAACAGGGCACATGGCAGAGTGAAGGACGAAAGAAAACATACAGTAGGGTCCTATCGGTGAGAATGCAGGAGTATGTGAGGGACAGTGGGGACCAGCAGTGTTTATTAGGTTAGGAAGCTGTGCAGAGGCCAGGGTGATTAGGCACCATAGGAAGGGAGACATTTTCTAGCTTTGGTAGGAGTAAATTGGAGAGAGGTTTAGCATTGCCCGAGAGCACCCATAACCGCTGTGAGTAGAAAGCCACAGAAGGTCCACAAGATATATCAGATGCACAAGGAAGGGAGGCTAAAAGGAAGCCTAGTAGGAGAGATAAGGCCAGCATTTTGTGAATTAAGAAGGCCAGGATGCAGCAGTGGTAGAAATGTACACCCCCACTGAGGTGAAGTTGCCACGCAAGGTAGGGCTCTGATAGGTCAACTGTGGGCACCAATAATAATGCAGTTCTGGAGAGGGGCGGGGAGAGGGCATATTTAATAAGTGGTGGGGGAGGGTGGATGGGACAAATTATATACCAGCTACTGTGCAATAGAACAGCTACTGTGCAGTTCAAAAGCCAAAAGAATTCGGGAGAAAAAGCCGAAAAGCTGTGGTGTCTCAAATCCAATGGAGCAGAGACAGTGACCAATCACAGCAAAAGCCATAAGGGCTGCATCCAATGTGGAGGAAGTTCAGTCAGCCATTGGCCAATTATGGCCCAGATCTGTGATCCTGGTGAAACAGGTAGGCTTACCCAGGAAGGGAGCTTTAATGGCGGGCAGAGGAAGGGCACACAGTCAGCGGCCTTTCCAACCACGGCCGGTAGTCGGAAAGAGGATTCGACCAATCAAGTGCCAAGGTTCCTAAGGGAACAGAAGAGAAATTACATGTTAAAAGGCCAGCGAGAACAAAGGGTGGCTGAGGGGCTAAATCTGGGGAGTGTAGAGGGACAAAAAGCACAAAGGTAAAAAAGTTTAAATAGGAGGAAGGGGGTGACAGCCAGATAGTTAAACAGTTAGGTCAGGTGCCACTGTAGAAACAGAGATAAAGAGGTGAAGGAAAAAAAATTAAAGATGGAAGAGGGGGTAAGGCTAGCTTTGGATCGGGTAGGGAGAATTAGATAGGCAACTTCAGTACAGAGCAAGAACAGCAGTTCAAAAAAACAGTCAAATCAAATCAAATCCCATTTTATTTCTAGAGCCTTTTTCTGAAATCAAAGCGCAAATACAATATTAAAACAACCATTAAACAGCTAAAACATACAGAATTAAAAGGCAGCAGAAATAAGACTAAATATCTTCCCCAATTGCAAGGCCAAATAAATATGTTTTTAAAGAGGATTTAAACATCTTGGTGGACAGGCACTCTCTAATCCGATGAGGTAGAGAGTTCCACGGGGTCGGGGCTACAAAAGCAAAGGCCCTAGCACCTGATGTCTGAAGACGGATCCTGGGAACCTCTAGCAATCCTTCATCAGTGGAGCAGAGAGGACAGATGGGGCGGTAAGGCCAAAGGAGGCCTTGCAATTAACCCTGTCCCTGTCCATGTAGGGTCTTGTAGGTCAGCAATGTGACCTTGAAGGTGATCCTCCACCACACCGGCAGCCAGTGCAATTTGCGCAGCACAGGTGTGACATGGCAAGATCTTGACTGCCCTGTCAACAGCCTGGCTGCTGCATTTTGCACCAGCTGCAGGTGACGAAGGGCCACCTCCGGTAACACTAGGTACAGAGCATTGCAATAGTCAAGACGAGAGGACACAAAGGCATGAACCAATATAGGAAGGTCATCAGGCAGAACAAGGTGCTTTATCCGGGCGATGTTCCTCAGATGGAAAAATGAGGATGTGACAACTGCTGACACCTGTGCTTTAAGCATCAGTTTGTTGTCATGCACAACCCCAAGATTCTGCACCCTTTCAGAAGGTCTCAACTGGTCACCCCCATCACCAGGCTGGATGGTTGCCCAGGAGTCAACTTCTCTACTCGGTGACCTGGGTCCACCACCAACACCTCAGTCTTATCCGGATTTAGTTTCAACCAGCTAGCACTCATCCAGTTAGCAGTCCCCAAGAAGCAAACAGTTCAAACATTCCCTGATGCCCCTAAAATACCACAATTCCCACAAATTATATACCAGCTACTGTGCAATAATACAGCTACTGTGCAGTTCAAAAGCCGAAAACATTTGGCAGAAAAAGCCGCGGGGTCTAAATTCCAATGGAGCAGAGGCAGTGACCAATCACGGCAAAATCCATAAGGGCTGCATCCAATGTGGGGGAAGTTCGGTCAGCTGTCGGCCAATCACGGCCCAGATCTGCGGTCTCGGTGAAACAAGCAGGCTTACCCAGGAAGGGAGCTTTGATGGCGGGCAGAGGAAGGGCGCACAGCCGACGGCCTTTCCAGCCACGGCCACTGGTCAGAAAGAGGTTTCACCCAATCAAGGGCTGAGGGCTCCCAGGAAGGGAGCTTTGATGATGGGTAGAGGAAGGGCATACAGCCAGTGGCCTTTCCAGCCATGACAGCCGGTTGGAAAGAGGATTCGCCCGATCAAGGGCTGAGGTACTTCATATGTACTTCATAGAGTAATATGAGCCATGTGCAGTGCTTTCCATTACATCATATTGTATTTACAAGAAAGAAGTAAGCATTAGCAACATCTTATATGTACAAGTGCTATAGAACTAAAGTTCCAGTTATCTAACTGAGAAGCTGCAACAAAGAACCATTAAAAGCATTAAATATTTCCTTAGGTCAGCTGGTGGGATTGAATTCCTACTTCCTAAAAGAAATTTGGAAGTAGACAGATCACACTTCTCTTATATGGGCCTAAAGCTTTGGAATATTATTCCAATGCAGCTTAGACTTGTTGAAAGTAAGTTTAGCCTGAGTAATATCAAAAATGGGAATCTCGAACATATAAAAGGAATGTTACCCTGTTGTTTAGTAACAGATACAGGCTGATTATATTTTTTTCAGAACCGCTTGATGGGTCATGTATATTTTAATTTATACAACATGTGTGTGCCTCTTTTTAGGAAGATAAAAGAGATATCTCACTGACCACATGTGAGATATCACTTTTTAGCCTCACAGTTGGGTATGTCACAATGGAGATCTTGGCCAGTTGGGTATGTCACAATAGGTTTGGAACTCATTTAGAATGTTCAGTCTCATTAATAGTACTAACCATATTCAAATGCAAATAACTTTAAAATGAAAAAATGATAGCATTGTACTATGAGCATGAAAGTTGTTCAGCACAAAAAGATCTGCAAAATGAGTGGTGTTTCATGTATAGCTACCTTTTATTTTTGTTTTAATAGTTAACAAATAAACAACAGAAAATGTATTTTCTCTTCACTTTTTCAACAAAAGAGGCTTCCCTACTAAAGGGCAGCCCAGGTTGTCACTGGGGCCCCTGGGATTAGCAAAAATAGGAAGGTGGGGAGGGGGAGGGGTGATGGGGAGTAGAGAGGGGGCACAGCTAAGAGGAAAGAGAAAAGGGGAGTGAGGGAGGAAGGATGACATCACAGGGGAGGGGAATGAGGCCACAGAAGGGGTGGGTATACATGAGGTCATCAGATGATTGACAAGCCTGTGGACTGGTAGAGAGGAACCCAGGGGAGGAGCATTGGGGGTAGAAAAGGGGCTGCAGAGTGAGGAATTCCTCTCTCCACTGTTTTTTAACTTCAACTTCTACACAGGTCATTGAAGTGGGTAGTTTCTCTACTGAGAAATGGGTAAGATGGGGTGACCAGGCCTAGCAGCCTGGGTGGGCCTCTTGTAGGCCGACTCATTGATGGAGTCAAAGCATGTGGCATGTGAGCAAACTTTAAAGATTTGTTGCAACAGTGTGGCCATTAATGCATATCTCTGTGTTTAATTTCAGTTTTTATTCTGGTTACTATGCTTGTACTGTTTGTCTGTGGGTCTGGCATCCAGCTGAGTAATGCTGACCCAGGTGATAAGTATGGATAATCCAGGATTGTCCGGGTAATTTGCGTAAGTAGGAGAATGTAAAGAAGATTCAGGTTTTCTGTGGAGGGTAGTGGGAAGCATTCACTGGTAAATCCTCTGAGAGCACAGCAAGGAGTAACCCACTTGGCAGGTCTGGGCAGTGGCATCCGCCGCTGGGGGAGGGAGTTAACGGGCCTTGTTAATGAGGTTTTGGAGAAGCACAGTTTTCTGTCCGGAGCCTTTGGTGGGGCGAGTGGGTCCCGGTAGGTGCAGTTTTCTGCAATGCCTGGTGCTTTTTTAAGCAAATGGGATGGAGGGGTAAGTTGGGTCATATTGTCTCTTGCGCCACAGGTCAGGGCTAAGGACATGCTTGGGCACAAGGTTCAGTGGAGGAAAGGCCATTTGCATGGCCTGAGAATAAGTGAGGAGGGCCTAGCTGGTAGGGCAGCCAGGGGATGGGTTTCCTGGCAGAGAGCGGAAAGACGGCTGGTGAGTGAAGACCGGACTACATGGTCTGATGCATTTTTTTGGCCTTCTCAGGTAGCAACAGCCTAACAGTTGGCGGCGTGAAGCTCCACTAAAAATTCATTTATGGGAAGGGAGCGCAGCAGCTTACGGGTGCCAGCATTGCTGGGGCCAGGCAGTGAGGGTGTGTCTTATGGGGGAATAAGAGCCACAAGTCAGGAGGATCAGGCCAGTGGAGGTTTTTCGCAAGTGGTTTGGCTAGAGAGGGCCAGCCACTTGGCCTGTGGAGCTTGGTTCACTTGAGCAGCGTCAGGGCTGGGAGCCAGCAACGTTCTGCTTTCCCAGGGGCCAGCGCCATTTAAAAAAAAAAAGGAGAAAATTAAATGGTGTACTAAATATAAATATAATAAAGAAGAGGCAATTCAAGTGGGTTTTTACTGGTGGACAGGATGGGAACCAGGGATGGATGGGTTGGTATGTGTGGTGCTGGCCATCTGTGAGGGTGGGGGGGTTTAAGAGGCAGTGATGTGTATGGTGGCAGGTACCCTTTTTGCAGGCATTGTTTGCTGGGCCCAGTAAGCAGATGGGGTCTATGGGCAAATGGGGATGAAGCTTTGTTTCTCCGAGGGGAGGGCATTGTTTTTCTTATTTGAGCACTGGTAGTGATGCAAGCCCTCAGATAGCTGGCACAATAGGGTGGAACCGGCCTGGGAGCAGCAATATACGGAAAAGAGGTGTGGAACAACTTCTCAGAAAGGGACACAGAAGCACGTGTAGGTGGGCATGAGGGCTTTTAGTCCTCAAACCTCGTAGTGTTCAGGGGCTTAGCTAAAAAAAACCAAAGGGGTGAGAAAGGAGTATCACATTTTACTGTGTTTTGAAAGGAATAATATAAGGATCACTTAAGGCCTTGAGAAGACAAGCTGCTAAGGCAGGAGGACTCGGGTATAGATGGGGGGATGGGGGGGCGAGAGGGAAGGAGCTGTGGGAAGAGGCCGAGATGGTCATCAGAGCAGACACTGCTGTCCCAGGCTGGGAAGGCACTAGAAGCAGCTGCCAGCAGCAGTGGTCAGCTTGGGCACCCTTGATGCTGAGGCTGGAAGATCTGCAGGCTGTGGGCTCATTGCTACACTCAATGCTAGGGGAGACCAGTGATTGAATGGGAGATTGGGGATGGGGACCCCCAGTTGGCAGCGAGTATGGGGTAGCAGTGAAGGGGGGGAGAGGTGAGTCTAGGGCATTACAGGGGAGACATCAGGTTAATGTTTTTGTTCTGTTGTTCCAGGATGGCACCTAAGAAGGCTCAAAAGCAGAGGGCCAGTGAGGTACTGGCTCAGAGAGCAGCAGAGCTGATGGAGTAGGTCCAGGCCATTATAATGGAGTCCAGAGCTGAGGAGGAGAAGGACAGAAAGACAGACAAGAGGAAGGACCTGCCAGCCAGGAAGGAGAGGCCCAACTAGAGGCAGATGAGGGTGTTGAGCCTCAACCGGAGGAGAGTAAGGAACCAATGGTGGACCTGTCGGTTGAGAGTAGCTTGAAAGACTATCTAGCAGGTGTTATGGAGAAGTAGAGGGACAATGGTTGGGAGGAAGTGGACAAAGTTTGGAAGGAACTGAAGGGGTAGAAGAAGGCAGAGAAGGCAGAAGATAGCACAGGTGCAGGGGAGGGTAGCAGCAAGACCAGCAGTGGGTGGCCACCAGGGATGACAGTGGGGAATCATGTGTCACAGGCTCTCAAGGAAAAGATATGGAAGAGGAATATGTGAACATGTTTGCCCTAATAGATAAAGATATGGCACGAAAGTATGAGCAGAAGGAGTCACTGGGCAGTTCTGAAATGGCAGTGGCATTGGCCATAGTGGTTAATACCAACGAAGATGTTAGCTACAAGTGTAAAACATTTGGGGCCTGGCTGGAAGGCTTTATGCACTTCAGCCCAATTATGCTGCAAAAGAAGCCGGAGCTTGCCATCCCACTCCTCACATACTCACCCGTCATTAGGGATGCTTAATGGGTCAGGATCCTATATGGTTGGTTGATTTATAATAAAAAATTCTGGCAGACGCTGGCGACCTGGGTTCAGGAGTGAGCCCAGGTCAACAGGGGATAGCAGGGGAAGGAGAGGATTGAGCATCTGGAGAATAGCTCTCCTCTCCTCTCCTGCGTGGGAGGGGGATCTATACTTGGTGCCCGACTGGCCCCTGGCGGAAGCCGGGGGCATGGCAGGAACAGAGTTCACATTGGGGATAGGGAGTGGCGACGCCGGCAGCAATGCCTTGGTGTAGAGGCATGTCACTCCTCCTTAGGAAAGCATGAAAAATGCCTGTGGACGTTGGGAAGATGGAGCACCCAGAGTGTGCCCCTAATGTGCCCTCACCTGCCTGACTACCTCTGATCCGACGCCACTTACAGTATCGGGGTGTCTGCCGCCCCACCTCGGCCCCGCTTGGGGGAAATCACAGCTACATGGGGACTGGGTGGAAAGTATCGGGCAGGGTGAGAGAGGCAGGGGGATGACTCCTTGGCACTCCAGAAGGGTCAGGATCCACAGGACATAGGAGGGCTAAATAGAGATTTAAAAAAAAAAAATAAATTCTGGCAGATGGTAGCATCGCATGGGGATGTCAGGTGGGATGTCACATTGTCTGAATTATGGATCAGGACACTGTCAGTGCAGGGGGTACCAGGGAGTGAAGGAAAGATGAACAGTGGGGTGGCAGGGGTGAAAGCATGCTGGGAATTTAATAAAGCTAGCTGCACGTGGACTAACTGCATGTGCAAACATGCTTGCTTGGGCTGTGGGGGCATGCACCCTGTTTACAAATGTAGGACACACAGAGACAGGAACATGGCTCTGGTGCATGGGCAGTCCTTTCATGGAAGCCATGGGGGGAGCAGAGCGGAATACAATGGGCAAGGGGGAAATTTCAGATGCCAGAGTGGGAGGGGAGGCTTTTGGGGGTGGTAAGCCACTGCAGCAGGAGAAGCCAGGTCCGGGGGTGGGTCACCTATCACGGGTCACCAGTTAGGCCACGTATCATAGTTACATGGACAAGGGACTACTCATACAGCCATGCAGGTCTGATGCTTAGGAAGGATTTTACAACAGATTTTAATTTATAATATTCTGGGCTTAGAATAGTTATGGGGGCCAAGAATTTGGCATCAATTAAGGGGAAGGAAGAAACAGTGGAGAGTAAGATCAGGAAGGAGAGCAAGGCAGGCAGTATACAGGGCCCATTTGAAGCCCCACCTTTTGATAATTTTAGGGTCTCCCATTTGGGTCTGGTGCCTAAGAAGGTGCCAGGGGAATACAGACTGATCCACCATCTCTCGTACCCAAATGGGGAGTCAGTGAAAGATTCCATAGATCCCAAAAGAAGGTCAGTGTCATACACAACTTTAGACAATGCAGTGTAACTGATAAAGGCTAGAAAAGGGATCTGGGTGGCAAAGACAGACATAGAATCCACCTTTTGGCTGTTATCAGTCTGGGAGCAGGATTGGGAGTTGCTGGGCTTCCAATTTCAAGGGAAATACTACTTCAATAAGGTGATGCTTATGCGGTGCTTGGTGGTATGCGCCACATTTAAAGTTTTTAGTACATGGCTGCAGTGGGCATTCATTGTGCGGCATAATCACGGGGTGGTCATACATTACCTGATAGATTTTCTCTTCATAGGGGAGGGTAGGAAGAAGGTTCAGGCCATGCTCCAGGGCTTTGAGGCCATATGTGGGGAGATTGGAATTCCCCAGGTGGGGGACAAGACAGAGGGGCCAAACAGGAGTTTGGAATTCCTGGGTACAGAGCTGGATTTGGATCAACAATGTTATCAGCTACCCAAGGACAAGGTGAACAGGTTGAGATGTCTCATTCAGGGGATGAAGCGATGAAGGGGTGAAGGAGAGTGCAACTCAAAATGGTCCAACAAGTGTTGGGTCATTTGAACGTTGCCTGTAGGGCGGTGACTCTGAGGAGGGTGTTCACCAGACGTTTGTCCAGAGCTTCCATGTGGGCCAGGCTCCCCCACCACTGGGTGGACATCAGCAAAGGGGTGGAGAAGGGCCTGTTAGCATGGGAGGGTTATAATGGGGTGACATTTTGGAGGGAGCAATGGGAGGAAGGAGAAGACATCAAGCTTTTTAAAGATGCAGCTGGGGTTTTTGGTGTGAGGGCCTTTTGCCAGGGTGAATTGATTTCAGAGGCATGGCCACCCAGGTGGGTATAGCTGGGACTGACGAAGGATGTTACATTCTTGGAGGCATTCCCCATATGGGTAACTATGGTGGTATGGGTCTAAGGATTAAGAACAAGAGAGTGGTCTTCAGGTGTGACAACATGACAGTAGTGGCTGTAATAAATATGCAATCTGGCTCCACCGACGAAGTACTGAGGGTGGCGCACGGGCTGGTATGGGAGGGGCTGTGGCTGAACTTGGTTTTTAAGGCCAAGCATGTGGAAGGGGTTAAGAAAGAAATAGCTGACAGCCTTTCACTTTTACAGTTGGACAGGTTCTGGGATTGGCCCTGAAGGCAGCTGCGCAGAGATCATTGGTCCCATCACACCTCTGGGAGATTGGATGGACTGAGCCCAGATACTCTTTTGGAGTGCCTGGGCCCCTAATACACTGAGGGCCTATGAAGCAGCATGGAGGGGTTTTTAGAAGTTGCAGGAATGGGCTGGGCTGGAGGTAAGTGGCCCAGTGACTGAACCTCAGGTTATGAACTAAATGGTGGATAGGTGGGAAGCAGGTATGTAAGGTGCTACCATAGGGATCAACCTAGCTAGTATTTTCATGGTCTGCCAATTGCAGGATTGGGGGGGCATCCATTATGGCACTGGCCATATGCCAGATACAACAGGGGTGGGTTAGGTTGCAGGGCAAGAGATTGGATGGGTGTAGACCAATAGGTACGGAGTTGTTGGGGAGATTAGTAGTCTGCTTGCCATGTGTGTGCACCTTGGCTTATGAGGTGAAGCTGTTTGCTGCCATTTTCATGGTGATGCATGGGGGGAATTTTCGGGTCAGCGAGGTGGTGGCTAGAGGAAAATGGGACAGCACAGGTGGGTTGCAACAACAGGACACTGCATGGTCAGCAAGCACTATCACGGTTTGGCTTAGATGGTCCAAGACAGACCAGGTGGGTAGGTGAAGCAGGGTAGAGCTAGCTGGGGTAGATGGAGGTGGGAAGCAGTGGTGAGGATTTTTGAGTACTACATAGCAGTCAGATAGCAGGAGGAGGGGAGGTTCTTTTGGCATGGCAGTGGGGATCCAGTAACAGCATCTCAGGTTACAGCGGTGCTCAGTAAAGGGATGGGGTTCCTTGGTAAGGACCCAGGGAGATTTGCTTCGCACTCTTTCTGGATTGGGGCAGCCTCGTAAGTGGCTAGGTTGGGGGCTCTCCTGGTGAGACACAGAGGGTGGGCAGGCATATACCGTGATGATGGCGATCGCGATTGGGCACCTGCCGAAAGGGTGACTCAATTGCGGTGCCTGTGGATAGGGTGATTTGGGAAGCTGGGTGACTGGATGGTGGGGGTGGGTGAAATAGCATCTGGATGTCACTATATGTCTACACGCGGGCGGGCAAGCACGCTGAGCATGGGCTAGGAGGTGACAGAGGGGCTGTAAGGGGTGGCACTGCGGTGAGCTGCTGAGCTGCATCGTGGATTCAGGGATTGGTCCATGGCTGTGGCGGAGTTGCACCCCACTCCAACATACACCCCCTTGGAGTTAAGAATCTTTAAGTATGGGGGTGTGGGGGCAAAGCCTCCCAGGGGATGCAGGGGGTGCAGCCCCCTCATAAACAATAGAAATCCACATCCCTGGCACTGTGTTGCTGTGCATCGGGGAGTCCATTGCTGAAAAAAACTTCAGTGATGTGACTTTGCCCTAATGGCAATTGCTCATCGGTGATCGCCATTATCACATAAAACCATGGGCAGGAGGTCTTCCCAGGTCTATAGGAGATTTGTGCGAAAATGACTGTTTGATGGATTGTATATTCTATGTTTTCCAGGGGCTGGTCAGTGCAGCATGGTATAGATTGTTGGCCATTCCTTTGTCCACTGGGTGGAGCAGTGGGCTGCCACCACAGCCGTTGGTCGGAAGCTGGGACAAAACTCAGACTGGACTGTGATAAAATGGCATGGGCAGAGGGGACTCAAACGGCAGCAGCTTTAACATTATTGGAGGATGGCAGCAAATTTTTTCCACTGCCAGATCTGATCATAATACATGCCGGGGGGGATGATTTGGACACCCTACCATGGGTGGTGTTCACCCACAGGATTTTAAGAGACTTGGGAGTGGTAAAATCATGGTGGCCAAGAGTGGCCATAGCTTGGTCTGAAATTATCCCATGCAGATGCTGGAGGCATGCATGGAATGTCCTGGCTGTAGATTAAGCTAGGAAATGGGTCAATAGGAAGATGGTGAACTAGGCTACGAAGATGGGGGGGTTTATACATAAGGCATGAACGATTATGCATGACACGCCACAGATGTATCAGGCAGATGGGGTGCACATGCCCACAGTGGGTAATATGGCGTTCAATGGGGTGATCAGGGAGACAATTTAAAAATTGAAGGGTTTTGGGGGAGTATTTGCAAGTTTTTAATGGGGGGAAACCCAGAGGCTGGACTGGCAGCTGGCCTATGGGCTAGTGGGAAACAGAGGGAGGCCCAACCAGATGGGGGAATGGCAGGGGCAGAAGAGGGCTTCCTATGGGGTAGTCACCTTAAGGGGTATAGGGCTGGGGGGTCAAGAAGGACACCTGAACCCAGAAAGAAGTAAGGAGTGAAGGGGCATCGGGTCCTGTACACCTGGACCAAAGAAGAAAAAATGATATTTGTACATGTTTGGAAATGTTGGATTTGTAAATAAAGGGAGAACCCCCATAAAAGTCTATGTAAATAAAATGTGGATGATGGTGATGAATTGAAAAAGATGGCGTACATGGTTTGGAGAATCTATCTGAATAAACTTCGAATGTTAAGCCATGAACTGTTGTGGGTGTGGCTGATTTCATGGGCGTCCCAGTGACAAAAGAGGTTGCCCTGCTAAAGGGCAGCTCAGGTTGTCACTGGATCCCCTGGGATTAGCAAAAATAGGAAGGCAGGGGAAGGGGATGGGGGGATAGGGAGGGGAGAGGAAGGCAGCTAAGATGGAAGAGAAAAAGGGAGGGAGGAAGGATGACATCACGAGGAGGGGAAGGGAGGAGGTCACAGAAGGGGCAGGTATACATGAGGTCATCAGGTGATTGACAGCTCTGGGGACTGATGGAGAGGAACCCAGGGGAGGAGAATTGGGGGGGGGCAGAAAAGGGGCTGCAGACAGAGGAATCCCTCTCTCTACTGCAGCTGTTTTTATCTTCAACTCCTACCCATCCTCCCTAGAAGCATAAGGTTTTGGAAGCCAAGGTTCATTCAAGAGTTGCTAGGTGAGGGCAACAGTGACACCTAGGGTGTCAGAGCTGGGTTGCTGTGTGAGAGAAATGGTTGTTTTTTGCTGGGGAAAGGAGGGGGGGGCCCAGCCAGATTGGGGTACTGCAGGGGCAGTAGAGAGCTCCCTATGGGGTATCCAACTCAAGAGGGATAGGGTTGGGGGATCAGGTAGGGCACCTAAACCCAGAAAGGAGTGTAAGGAGTGAAAGGGCATCGGGTCTATACACCCGGGCCCAAGGAGGAAAAATGCTATTTTTACATGTGTGGAAATGCTGGATTTGTCAATAAAGTGAGAACCCCCAGAAAAGACTATCTAAATAAAATGTGGATGATGGTGATGAATTAAAAAAGATGGTGTATATGGTTTGGAGAATCTACCTTAATAAACTTTGAATGTTGAACCATGAATTGTTATGGGCTTGCTGATTTCAGGGGAGTCCAAGTGACAAACAAATGCAAGTAACTTTAAAATGAAACATGATAGCATGGTACTGTGAGCACAAAATGATCTACAAAAAGATTGGTATTTCATTTATAGATACCTTTTAGATTTTTTTTTTAAATTAGCAAAAAACAGCACAAAATCTGTTTTTTTCACTTTTTGCAACAAACAAAAGCAAATAACTTTAAAACTGAAAAAAGAGAGACCCACAATCGTTGTATATATCAAATATGACATGGGTGGCAGTGAGGTAGTAGAAATATCTCCACTCACTGCCATTGAACTCTAGATATCCTACTCGTTGCTTTGTCACTCATGGGATATCAAGAATTTAACAGCAGCTTGTGGAGATAGTTCTGCTATCTCACTCTCACCGTGTCATATCCTATATATTGTATTAATATATAGTTCCAGACTGAAACTTGTAATACAGTATGTGCCTTGTGAATGCCTGTTTTAGCTATGTTTTAGACATTTCAGACATTTATTGAATAAATTCTGTGGTGGATGGTCTTGTGTGGTGACTATATAGGGGATACATGATGGGCAGGAATCAGTAATGGAAAATATTCTCACTCCTATAAAGTGAGCTCTGGATACTCATGAGTGCTAAACGCACTAGTGAGAGTATCCAGAGATCATGCTGCAGGAATGAGAATATTTTCCATATCCCACAATCTGCACATCAGGCCCTATTCACTACGCCAACATGCCGCATAACCTGAGTGCATTGACATAGCCAAGTCTGAATGCCACATAGCAAGGTCCCATGGACCTGCATGTCATTCACTAGGGGAGGGTGCAGGACATGTTCACTCCAATCCCCAAGCAGCATGGACAGCAGCGTGCCTGGGCTATTCACAAAGGTGCCAAGTACTGGGCATGGGGAGCACACCTCACGTCTGGGAACCCCAGCTGTAAAGGTTACGTGGCCCCCCCAGGATGCCATCTCTGGCAGCGGCTGAAAAGTCGGGGAGCTGCAGATCCCTGTAACATGCCACCTCTGGCCATGAGGCCATGAGGAGGGCTGTGGCAGCCAATCGGGCATCCTCTGCCCAGTGTATTTGGTGCATTGTGGGAAGGCATCTGGTATCTGTGCCCTGCGGCTGCAAGGGATCCACTGGCGGACCAGGTCCGGGCATCCCATTGGATGCATACCCAGTTTGCATAACACCCCTCTGCACAACTGTGTGCCAGGGGCAGGATCTTGGACAGGTGGCCATCATTAATGAATGCCAGTACTGTCATACCTGTCCACGGTTGTGCAGCTCTGAGGTTGGGGTATCTAAATTTCACGCGTACCTACACCACATTCATGCACAGGGGCCAATATGTGTGTGATTTATACAATAGGGTCCTTTTTTATTATGGTTTTATGTTCTACTTTCTATGGTTTTGTGATGTTTTTTTCTTGTAGGAGGAAGTATTTCAAGGTGTGATTCGGCTGCTTATTTTGTATCAGTGTGTTGTTTGTAAATGTTTTTTTTTTTGGAGTAGTTTATTATTGGTTCATTAGCTGAGTGGGACTGTTTTGATTGGATATCTCTGTGGGGATCTGTGGTTGCTGTTGTATGATTGGTTGTAGTGTCCTGTTTTGTGATTAGGTACTGTTACAGATTGTGTGTTTCCATTGGTTGTGTGTAGGTTGTAGGCGGAGCTTCACAGAATGGGACTATTTAAGGAAGTGTTCATTGTGGATAATGGATATTTTGGGGTAATAGTAATTTATTGGTTTTGGGATATTTATGTTTTATTTATTTTCTCAACGTGTGTGTACTGCTTTATGCAACTTTTATTTTGTGTGCACATCTGTTTTGTTCTGGTTTACTTCACCGGATAATGTGCTTTGCTCTGGTTATAGTCACTGGAGTGTTTTGCTTGCCAGCCTTCTGTTTTTCTTCAGTGCTGCTTTTATAGGAACATTTTCTGAGCTTCTTGCAGATGTACTGGTTATCATTTCTGTTGGTCTTCTTCAGTAGGGATTCTGTCAGTCTGAGTCTGTGACAGATTCTATGAAACAGAGTTTCTTGCAGGAGGGTGTTTCATGCTGAGGACCTGTAAAAGAAAGTACATGTTAGTATTTTATTTGCAACAAAACTAGTTTCTTTCCTATAATGGCTGGTACTGCTGTTCTGGGAATTCTCAGCTTGGATTATGTTAAATGTTATATTTTTAGCAGTAATTCTTGGGTTATTGAAACATGCTGTAAATGTTTCTTGCCGGTTACTGCAACTGTCACTGTTAGAAGCTGGGGCTGGCACATTTTTAGAAGCTGATGACTGAGGTTCAGAGCAACTCAATATATTTGAGCTGTTTCTCCTCATTGATTTTTGAGTATTCACTTAGCGACTGAAGTTTCTTGTGGCCAGAGACCTGGATAATGTCATTACCAGGTATATTGCTATCAGTTTTTGCACAAAGTGCTTTTTAATAGATTGGTTGGTCAAGCATCTTTCAGTTTTTATGCCGGCTTCTTCTATCATGTTTCTAACTATTTTACTTATCGTATTTATGCCTAGGGGATGGTTTTAAAATCAGGCCATTGGATATTGCGCAGTAGGTGTATGGTTGATGATGAGGAAAAATGGAGCATCATCATGGTTTGCCTTTTCTAGTCTTCTGTGGTGGTATATCATGTAATTTTTTACAGGACATTTTTGGGGTCATCAATCTTGTATGCACAAGGTTTAATTTTTCTGATATCTTTTGGATTACTGCCATTTCTCTTTTTAGTTGATCTTTCTTTACAATACTCTGTGTAGTGATTGTTTTCTTCATCTCTTTTCAAGGTCACATCTCCCCACTTTAGACTGTGGGTTTCCTGTATTCCCTCTTAATCCAAAACAGAGGGTTACAGTTACCCACATAGTGTTGATGAGAGCCTGTTGGCTATCTGGTCCTAGTTGTTTTTATCATACAGTTCTTTTGCGATTTTGTTAGTCAGTTCACTGGCTGCCTGATGACGGTTTCCTTTGCCGGTCTTTTTAAGGCTCTTCTGCTTTGAGAGAAGCACTTGCTATGTTTTTTAGAAATGTTGTTGAAGTGCTGAGAGATTAGGGGTATGAGTTGTCTTTTAAGTATCATTCCATACTTTGAAAATGGGAGTGGAGACTCAGTGGTTCATATTCAGTGCTGTCCAGGCGTTGGCAGTGCATGAAATAGTGGCAGAGTAATGGGTCCAGTTGTTTGGCTGCAAATTCATGGATAGGTTTATTTATTCCTATGTTCTCCAATAGGTAATTCTGTAAACTGTTAATGTCTGCTGTGGTTTTACTGTTTGTAGTTTAATTTTTTGGTACTTTTAATAAAGTCTTCTATTTCTTTGGCATCCATGGTCTGCTTTTTGATGTATGTCTTATTTGCATTTTGTACTGGAGGAAGCTTTGGTGCCTGCAGTTCAGAGGTCGGGTCTTAGAGGGGCTCCTCATCCTGCTCAAATTGGCTGCAGCTCTCACAGATTTCTTGTTCTACATTTAATGATTTTTGTGGTCACTTCAATTTCAGTTTGTTATGACTGTGATGTTTTCCCACTTTTAATGAAGTGACATTTTGGTTAACGTATGCCATAGTGTTCTTAGTTTTGCTTTCTTTCCTCTTTTCTTTTGCAGTTCTGTTCTGCGGTATTTGCTGGACACTACTTGACTGTTGGAATACACTACACAAGATGTTCATGGAAAAGGTATGTTTCTCATGCTTTATGCAGGTGTGTGTAATTACATTTTATTTAGGGTGAATGTAGTGCAGGCTAGCAAAGTTGCTGTTGCTATGGAGCTCTGACATAGGCACAGTGGTAATATCAGCTAGTGATGTATGGAATGTATGGGTAAATGTAACATTTTATCACCCTGCATATGTCACTACTGATTTATTTAATGGTAGTGAGAAATATGTGGTTTTATTTCACCTAATATCAACTTACCCATATTGTATAAATGCATATATTTATTAGGATATGTATTCAAGGTAATTGAAACAGAAGTCTGATGTCATTGTGGGACATTTAAACTAGGAGCAGGGGAGATGGCAGCAACACCACCTGCAGCAGGCCCTGTTACCTCTCCCTCAAAACTCAGATTTTCCCGCAATAATAAAACTAAATGAAAGGACTGTCTATTAAATGAGGGATTATAGGGTACTATAAAAAATGGCTTTAAGGAAGGACATAACACTAAAGGATGGGCAAGTTGGGTTTGGAAAGCCATGTATATCAATGCAAGGAGTCTCACAAACAAGGTAGCTGACCTTACTGCAATCATGACAGAGGCAGATCTGGATTAGAATGCCATCACTGAAACCTGGTAAAATGAAAACAATGAGTGAGAAACAATGATCCTGGGTTTCCACCTCTTTCGGAGGAACAGAACTGGTAGAAAGGGCAGGGAGTGGCAATGTATGTGAGGGACAGAATAAACGCTGAAATTAATCAAATGCTCAGACTGAATCTGAAGCTACGTGGATGACACCCGCAGCTGAAAATGGTGCAGTGACTTGGGTAGAAGTAATCTACAGACCCCTGGTGTGGGGTTTGGAAGGAGACAACAAGATCATCGAGACCATACACAGGATGACTGACACGGGGGAGGTGAGAGTGGTGAGTGACTTCAATTTGCCTGACATAAATTGGAGTATCTATACAGCAGCATCTTTAGGGAGCAAAGACTTCCTAGAAGCGCTGCAGGTATCAGGCCTAAGGCAGCTTGTGAGGAACCCAACGGGGGCTGTCCTTGACATGTTACTCACCAATGGGGAAAACATCTCAGCAGTAGAAGTTGAGAGTCACCTGGGCTCCAGCGACCACTGCATGCTGTGGATCCAGGTAAATACAGCAGTGGAAATTAGACACTCAAAAACTAAAGTACTGGTCTTTATAAGATCAGATTTTGCCAAAGTGAAGGAGTGTCTAGAAAATAACCAAGTAAATAAACTGGGGGGAGGGGTTGAAGAGTACTGGGCATATCTAAAGAGGGCTACAACAGAAACCTCAGATCAATGTCTAAGACAGGTGAGTAAAGCAAAGAGGAAGAGAAAACCACTCTGATTCTCTAAGAATGTTGCCACCAGTGTTAGGGAAAAAGAACTGCTTCAGGAGATACAAGAAAACTGGATGTGACAAAGACAGAGACACATACAAGGAGAAACAGAGGGAAGTAAGAAAAACAATTAGGGCAGCAACGGCATCGACACAAGAAAAGTTAGCCTGGGAGGTCAAGGGGGGGGCTAGACCTTCTTTAGATAAATCAGAGAGAAATTGAAGACAAGGGGTGGTATGGTTAGAATCACAAGGGATGAAGGGGGGCACACAGCAGATGATAAAGACAAATTGGAGACCCTCAACAGGTTCTTCTGTTCTGTTTTTACCAAGGAAGAAAACGGTTGTGGACCCACCCTGCGTGGAAGTCGTACCATCAGTTGTGAAGTCAATTCAAGACCATTCACACAGAAAAGAGTCCTCGAAGAACCAGGGGAAACTGACGGTGGACAAAGCCGTGGGCCCGGATGAAGTTTACCCTAGGATTCTCATGGAGATCAGAGAAGAGCTTGTAGCACCTCTGGCTAAACTATTTAACCTATCACTTGAACTAGGGGAGGTCCCAGAGGTTTAAAGAAGGACAAATGTTGTCCCTCTCCATAAGAATGGGAGTAGGGAAATAGCAGGCAGCTATCGCCCAGTCAGCTTTACCTCGATTGTCGGCAAAATAATGGAAGCCCTACTCAAAGAAAGATTCTAACCTCCTTAGAGAAGAGTGGTAATTTGGATCAAAAACAGCACAGTTTTACTGCAGGAAGATCATGTCAGACACATCTAGTAGATTTCTTCAATTGGGTAGCCAAAACTGTGGATCAAGGAGGTGCCCCCAGATGGGGCAGATAGGATGAGAGCGGATCTCAGGAAGTTGGAATTATGGTAAAAAATATGGCAGCTACAATTCAATGCAAAGAAGTGTAAGATCATTCTCATAGGGAAGGGAAACCCTGGAGAAGAATACCACATGGTGGATGTGAACCTAGATGCCACAAAGCAAGAAAAGGATCTGGGGGTGTTTAAAATGAATGAGCTCAAAATGACTAGACAGTGAGAGAAAGCAGCATTAAAGGCAAATGGTATGCTGGGATGCATAGGAAGGGGAATCACCAGTAGAAAAATTGAAGTTGTGGTGCCACTGTATAGATCAAGGTAAGACCACACCTTGAATACTGCATACAGTTCTGGTGCCCACATCTTAGAAAGGATGTGGATAGATTGCAGGAAATGTAAAGGAATACTACAATGATTGTACAGGGACTGCATCTGAAACCATATGAGGAATGGTTGAAGGATCTCTACATGTATTCCTTGGAACAAAGGAGAGAGAGAGAGAGAGAGAGAGAGGAGACATGATTGAAACCTTCAAGTACATGAAGGGAATAAATAGGGTTTAGGTTCCATATCTGCTTCAGGTCAAGAGTTATACAAGAACAAGAGGTCATAATATAAAACTGGGAGGGAGCAGGTTTAGGAATGACACCTGTAGGTTCTTTTTCATGGAGAGGGTGGTTGATGCGTGGAACAGCCTTCCACAGGGAGTGGAGGGGTCAAAAGCAGTTGGGGCTTTTAAGAATGCTTTGGATAATTATAAAGGCATCATAACATTCAGTAGCAGTTAAAGGAGGGGGTAGGGACATGGGCAGGCTAGATGGCTCTTATGGTCCCCTCTTCTGCCACAATCTATGTATGTATGTATCTATGTATGTAACAAGTTTTGTATGCTAAGGACATCATTGAAAATGAGTTTTGCTCAACTGAGTATCAAATTCATATAATTAATAAAATGTTTGCTACCACTACAACTTTACTTAGTAGCTCCACCCTAAATACTGTCCTTTCCACTGAAGCAGTACTTTTTCCTTTTTATTCCCTTTCCCTCCACCTCCTCTGTGCCTCATCATTACATTTATGTCTGGTCTTTTTCAGTTTTCAGCTTCTCATGAAACTGAAGTTGTATTGATGTTTTTAAATCATTCACTAGTAGAAAGCAGGAATGTAAATGAATTTGAAAACATAGTCAGGCTTGCTCAGTCTTATGTGTGTGCATTGAAAAAGTTACCAGTCCAGGGCAAAATGTTATATGCACTAGTGTACAACACAAAGAACATTTTGCAATTAATGATGTCATTAATGACTAAATATGTTAGCTAAAGGACTGCAACAAAATAATGTCAGCAGGACTTTGTTATGCTACTGTAGGAGAATGAATTTTATTTCTACTTGCTGTGGTCTTGCCAATAACGTGCATGAATATCAACAGAGAAGAAAGATTCATACCTTGCTATAATGAGACCTGGACCTGTAGATTTTCAACATTGCACTTTCTATATCTTGAGAGATGCGCTAAAGAATTATGGACATTTGCATTTAATATGCCAATTGGTTTATATATGTCTCTCTGTATGTATATGGGATCAATTTATTTATTTCAGTATTCTCAGTTGTGGGCGTTGCGCCAATTTTTCAAAACCATGACAAGTACAATGGTTCCAGTGCTGTTACAATATCATAGCCGCAATGTTTCACACATGCAACTTTACAGCCAGGGTGATATTTAGTTTATGTGGCTTATATGATGGAAAAGTGAGATTCAAACATAGTCACAATGGCAGTTAGATCATATTTCTTATGCCTGGTAAGAAATGTATTCTGGCAATTACTTTGCTAACAGTTCAGTGTTTAATGTCTAGAAATTAGCAGATAGCAGTTTAGTTTAGCAGTCTGGTAGCAGTTCTATAAGTGTGTGCACATATACATATACAGTATAAGTTGCAAAAACTTCATTAATGCTCCAGTTAGAGTCAAGGCAACAAAAGTTGGGAAATGAGGCATTAGGGTTTCCCTACTACCCCACACTCCCAAATCAGCCAAGACAGCAGGTGTGGGGTGTGCCTTGGGCTTCTCAAGCATAACGCTCACCCCAGTGTTATGAAGTCTACACATCTGACTTTATTTACAGATGGAATGGGGTGAGCATTAGGCTTGAGAAGCCCAAGTCAGACCCCACACCCACTATCCTGCCTGGTTTGGAAGGGTGGATTGTTAGGGAAACCCTAACACCTCATTTCATAACTTTTGTTGCTTGGCCCTAACTGGAGCATTAACAAAGTTTTTGAAACTTATTTCCTTACTTTCTGAGATTGTATAATAGTATCCTTAATTTATCAGAGAGTGCAGGGTCCTTAGGACCCTGCATTCCTATCCTCAATAGATGTATATATATATATATATATATATATATATATATATATATATAGTATGATATACAGTATGTGGCTGTGGAAGCACAGGGCCCTCCAGGACCTGCACTTCCATTTATAGGACAACAGCGATCAAATTATCAGCATAGCCATCTTATTACCCCACCTCATGTTCCCAGTACAGAACATTTTTGAATCCTGGCCACAATGTAATTCTGCACAACTGCAACGCCATTCCGCACCACAGGAGTGAAAACACAGTATGGGCAGGATTAGAAGAATGGCAGCTTTGACATATAATAGTGTCCCCCAGGATGAAACCCATCCCAGCATGATTTGCAGTTACTCTTGTTGTTGCAGCAGATCCTATTGAATAAAGCTAAATATAATTTCAATGACAGTTAGTCTCTTTTGTCATTCAGGAAAATGTGACACTTCCAGGATGAAGTGAATTCCAGTTTCCTGAATGACAAAAGGGACTAATTGTAATTGAAATTACATTGCTTTATCCAGTAGGTCTGCTGCAGCATATTGCAGAGTGCTTTAAAAGTAAGTTTAATTCTGGGGGACGCCACTGTGCATGAAGTTGGGTAATAAGAAGGCTATTTTGAAAATCTGGAGTGAAAATATTTAACATTTCTGAAGTTATGTATGGGTGTAGAGAAATTGCAACACATGTTTATAACTGGCATTTTTAACTGTCATTTTTTCATATTTTGATGCCAAATTTTCAACATAGTCTTCTTATGACCCTACCTCATAAACCCCATAGGTGAAAATTTTCAAATCCATGCCAAAACACCATTCTAAGCCACAGGTGTGAAAATACATTTTGGACAGAATGTGAAAAATGACATCTATACCATTAATGAGGTGGTGTCAAGAAATGGCTATGTTGAAAATTTGGAGTCAAAATATTGAAAATTATCAAAGTTATGCATGTGCATAGAAATATTTCAACAAATGTGTGTAACTCGGCCATTTTTTTGAATGCTTGCACCAAATTTTCAACATGCCCATTTTGGGACCCCACCTCATGAACATTGGTGGTGAAATTTTATTATTCAGTCCAGTAAGGTGATTTCGCACAGTGACTGAAAAATCACCTTCTGGGCCTGATTAACAAAGTGACAGTTGCAGTGTATATGAGGTGGTGTCCCAAAATGGTCATGTTAAAAAACTGGTGCAAAAATTTGAAAAAATGGCAAAGATATCAACATAAGTTCAAAACTCCATTGAAATACATTATACCACACTTACCTTCATTCCTCAGTTCACAGTTTGGCTTTGAAGAGTGCAGACATGTTCTAATCCACAGACGATAACAGCATATGACATCTGGAGGTAAGTATAGGGTAAGCGGGTGTGGAGTGGAGGACGCTGAGTGGGAGGGTCAGAATGGTTGGAGGAGGACAGCAGGGACAGAGAGGGATGGTTTTCTTTACTTCAGGTTAAAAAAGACATCTGGGGACTGTTTTCTTCTTTTCAGGTGGGTGTAAATACAATAAATATTTCAAGACACTGAGGGTTGGCTCTCCAGTGTCCCACACTGTTGGGGGAGTTAAATTCTGGCATGGGGATTGGGCCCCTCGATGTCAGCACATTAATAAATCATTTGGCTCCAGAGCACACAGAGGGTGGGCATCCCAGTGTCAGAATACATAAATAAAATATAGCAGGGACTAGGGGATGGTGATCGGAGGGTTGGGGTGCCACAAGACACCAGGGAATACATGGAGTCAGTGATCAGGGAGTGAGGGGTGCCACTAGACACCAGAGAAAATGGGGGGCTCATTACTCATACTGCTGTTGATACAGTAATATTAAGGAATCTTAGGGTTTCTTAATTGAAGGATGTGTTCAGGTAGCATTGAAGGCTAGGCAAGAACTACAATATATTTATTAATCCTGTTACTTGCAGATGATGTAGAGGTAAAGTGGTATTTTGATCTGATACAACATTTAAGCAAATTTGTAGTGGACAGAAGTAACCTCCACTGATTATGGCATAGTAACAGTAATGCAAAATGGCAAAGGGCTGGAGAATACAGATCAGCAAGGGAATACAGATGGTAGTGGGACTAATAGACTGCTGCCATGCAGTCATCACCATTTTTAGACTATAAGCCTCACCCCGTAACAACTGGGAAAACCATTTATAAATCCACTTGAAAATCTATGCTCCAAAATATGAGGCTGTACCATACATGAGCATATTGCTCACCTCAGTAGGCACCACTGTTAACCTTCCTCCACAGTCCTGCCCTCCAACCCTACCAAATCTCCCCCTATTCACAGATACATGTCCAGTGATACCAAATTTAGTCTGCATCAGCTTCTTGTTGATCCCCAAAATGTAATTAAATCTTAGCAACCATATTTCAGGCTTCTTTAGGGACCTGGAACAGACAGTGCTTCCCAGAATACACACCTTTAAGGTGGCAAGATGTTGAAGTGCATTTGATTGCCAATGGAGGACAGTGTGTCAGTACACTGAGCACCATGGTGATCTCTCTCTCCTGCTCCTAGCACAGCAGAGCACAGTAATGTTGGCTACAGCTGCAGCATTGCAAAGAGGTTCCCACTGACAACACTTGTGGAGAACAACTGATGCTAAGCAGTACTGCAGATGGGGTACTGACAGTTGTGCTCTGTATTTGGGGGGGTACGGGTGGTGGATCTAGGTGTGAAATGTGTGTCACTCTCTCTGCCTTGTTGGGGTGGGTGAGGGGTCATCGCTGGTTCCAGCAGCAAGATGTGCATGAGGACAGCAGTAGTGCCAGAATACAAATGGGAATGTCATATCTGAATTAGCTCACACTCTTATCCAATGTGAAAACCAGAACGCTGTCTGTAGTGACTGCAGAACTGGCCATGTTGCCAAAATCTACAAAAACATAAATAAAAAGTTATGATACAGTTCATCTGTTGTTGTGATAGTTATGCCATTCGTGAGGTTATCCAAGGTCAAACAGCACTTGTGTAGATAATTCATTTATCTGACAGCTCGCCATTGTATATCCCACAAATATATATATATATATATATATATATATATTTTTTTTTCATGGCAAAAAAATCTGTTTAATGCATCAGTTAGGGTTGTTTCACAGCAACAAAAATGAGAAATTTGGTGTTAGGTTGAAACCCTAACTCGCATCCCCCCCCACCACCACCACACACACACATACATGCAAGTAGGGGAAGGACCAAAGCAAAACAACAAATCACACACAACCAGCAGCAGGTAACATAAATAACATACAACTATCTAAACCACAAAACCACACACCCATGCTCCCATAGGGCTGTGACATGGGGTCGTCACTGCTAACTCTAATCCCAGATGTTCCACGCACCGTAAAACACATATCACAATGGACAACTGGCCATCTTGGGCCACACACTGCCACCAACACATAACACAGACTACACATATGGTATTTTGGGGTGTACAAGACCCAAAATAGGATTTTCCACATTCCCTGAAATACTTTCAAAAATCACTTTCGCAAATGCTAGTGTCGTGCTATGCACTTGCGACACTTTCGTGTTTGCGACAGTATTTTGTGACACTTTTTTGCATGCTTTCGCAAATGCGCACTGTTGTGTGTTCCATTTGTGACACTTTAGTGTTTGCGACAGTATTTTGTGAAAGTATGCTCCTGATGACTGCACATCTTTGCCATCATCCTGCAAGCAAACGGTTGGGTCCTTTGGGCTGAAATTTGCAGGGTGGCAAAGCCTGGTCCTACAGATGTGCCTTTTCCTCCTTTGGTGCTAAAATACTTAAGCATGACAAAGTTACACTGCTCCAAAACTGAGCAATTTCCCATAGACTAGCATTGCGGCACCCATGATGCCTTTCGACACCCATATGTCAAAAACATAGAAAGGTAAACAGTTTTTGCTACTGCCGCCTTGTTTCACCTTTAGGTGAATTAACCTTGTGAAACAAGTTTGGAAATATTGTATGATACCTGAAGATAGATTTTTCACCTACTTGATATGGTAACACAAGCTTACACCTCATGCTGGTTGTGTGTGATTGGTTGTGTTGCCTTGGTCCTTCCCTTACTTGCATGTATGTGTGTGTGGTGGTGGTGGGAGTGGGGGGGATGCGCAGTTAGGGTTTTCAACCCTAACAACCAAATTTTCTTGCTTTTGTCACTGTGGAACAACCCTAACCGATGCATTAAATGGATTTTTTTGCCATGAATTTCCCTTCTTTTTGCGAATGTGAACAATAAATAGTGAATGGTATGTGGTGGTTGGGCCCCACACTCCCACCATGTGAAGTTTTGTCACTTCACTACGCAAAAACTGTGTGACCGACTGACATGAAAACTGGTAAATGAAGATACGTACCATACCAAAACATGTATTACGAATGTTATCTGAATCTGTTCAACAGTTGCAGTGTCACACTGGGAAAACTGCACAGGACTGCTGAAAAGAAAATTTTTGTCACTTCGCTAAACAAGAACCATATACCAAACAGAACCAAAAATTGGTAAAGAAGACATGTCCCATAGCACACATGTGTCCAGAATTGTGTGAACATCCGTTCAACGGTCTCACAGCGCCACGATCAAACAACTTTACAGGTACAATTCAGCAACTGTAACTGCCAGTGAACCAGAAATTGTCACACTCAAAGATGTATTTGAAATCTTTCTACAGTCTGGAAAGGTTGTGAGGGCTCTGCTCCCTCCCCCCCCAGCTGCAGCGCCGAACCTCGCTACAGGTACCGGGGACCACTGGAAAGGTCGTGAGGGCTCTGCTCCCCCCCCCCACTGTGGTGCCGAACCTTGCTACAGGTAAAGAAATGATGGGCTACTAAGAGTATTTCAAACATAAATCCTGCTAAGGGGCTTACTGGGAGTCCTGAGCACTACAAGCTGCCCCGTCGCTCGCTCCTGGTGCGTCCTGCTGGCTGCAGTTTTGGCTGCTGTGTGGCTGTTGTTGGAAGCCAAGGCTCAAGAATCGGCACCATTTTGGGTCGGCGCACATGTGCTGACTGTTTTCTGGACTTAAGACTTGCAGCACTGGGCACCTTTAGAAAGAACTTAATGGTGTGCCTTAATTTGAATCTCTTTTAAAGGCAACTTGCACCTTAATAAATCTCTGGGGTTTTGCTGAAATAGCTGAGTGCTTTAAGATACCAGTACTTTTAAATCTATGTAATCATGGTACCTCCCTAAAAGGCAGCTTGCACCTTAAATCAATCTCTGCAAATGCTGTTTTTTTTCTAAAATAAGCAGAGTGCTTTAATTATCGGGTAACACTGTAAGATTGTATGATGACTGTGAGACACTGGCATTCCCTAGTCGATTCCGATTTAAAAGCAAGCAAAGTTTTATGTGAGGCACTGGCATTCCCTAGTCGATTCCGATTTTTCAAGCAAGCAAAGTTTTAAATGTTTACACGGCTGTGTTTGAATTGTTAGATCTACTAGGCCTCTGGATCTGCTAACTTGAACAGGGTTTCTGGATCTCATCTCGCAGGCCCCTGCACCCTACCCCCATTTTCCTGGCTATTTAAGCCTTGTGCTCACCTCCACTCTCTTCCTCGCAGGTACCAGGGACCGCTGGAAAGGTCGTGAGGGCTCTGCTCCCTCCCCAGCTGCGGCGCTGAACCTCGCTACAGGTAAAGAAATATTGGGCTACTAAGAGTATTTCAAACAGAAATCCTGCTAAAGAGCTTACCGGGAGTCCTGAGCACTACAAACTGCCCCGTCGCTCACTCCTGGTGTGTCCTGCTGGCTGTAGTTTTGGCTGCTGCATGCCTGTTGTTGGAAGCCAAAGCTCTGCCCCACCGGCTTTGCCGGCTGCCCCACCACCCCCACCACAACTCTTGGTCGACACTCCCTTTTATACATGATTGGATGGTCACGTGAGCTGAAAATACCTATCGGCTCACTTTGCCATCTGCAAGCTATACAATCTCGCCACTAGGGGTTTCCCTGTCATTTCTGGGATAATTAACTATTTCCCAGAGAAGCCCTACTCAAGATTACATATTGGTAGGCTCATTCTGCCATCGGTAAGCTTCACAGCTTCTCCACTAGTGGATCCCCTGTCATTTTTTGTGATAAATAACTATCCTTGAGAAGTATCTCCCTCAAAACACATACTGCGGCTGCCTAATTTCCTCCCTACCTCTCCGTATTAGCTAAAGAATATCTACTCCACTAACTCCCTACTGGCTACGCCAGCCTGAACCAAGCTATTTTGTAGTTGTGGTTTTCTCTAAGGGGGCCCCTCCCAGCAATGAAGGTCAACATGATCCCTTCATATTGGCCTCACTTTAACCTACTCCTGCCTTGACCCACCTCAGAGGCACCGTGTGGTACCCAGACCTCTCTCCCCAAGGGGGGTGATGGGCGGTGGACCTACCCCCTCCTTATTTACCCCCTGATCACCTGAGAAGGACACTTCTAGCCCTAGGGGGATATAGAACCTAATCAAGGTCCCTTCTCCCCAAATCTCTCCCTCAACAACCCTTCTAACCCCTTGTGGGTCACCTCAAATGGGCTTAAACTTGCTCATATGAACATTGGCAGTCTAAGGCACAAATTCCATGACCTCGAGGCATGGATGGCAATCTATAAGCCTGACGTTCTAGCTGTAACAGAAACCTGGCTTAAACCACAGATCCTCCCCCATGAAGTGGATCTAGTGGGCTTCTTACCTTAAGAAAAGACAGGGTAGTGAAAAGGGGAGGAGGGGTAATTGTCTACATCAGCACTGCCCTCCAAGCTTCGGAGCTGAATTTCCCCTCTCACAGTGATTCCCCTAGCTGAAACACTATTTGTAAAAATACTTCTCGGTAAAACCAAACCCCTCACCATAGGGGGTGTTTACCTCCTGCCTCATCTCTGGAATCCCTAACAAATAACCTTGAGGACTACTCCATGGGGGAGGCCATACTCCTAGGGGATTTCAGTCTTCACTGACCATCCCTTCTCACCTGCTCTACGAAAAATCCTCTACTTGGATCTCCATTTACACAGGTCATTGACCTCCCCACAAGACATAACCCCAAGACTGGAAACCACTCTCTCCTTGATTGGATCCTCATCTCCTGCCCAGGCCGTATTTTGTCGGCAGGGATTATGGCTGACTCTTTGAGTGACCACTCACCTACATTCTGCATCCGGTCCAATAAGCCTCCAAAAATCACTGCTGAGGTCATTGAAGTGAGAAATTACAGCAGGTTTGCGGCTGCTGACTTCTGCTCCGACCTGAGGAAAACTGACTGGGCCCCTATTGTCTCTCTCCCCCCACTCTTGAAGAGGCTCTTGAATATTTCAGCCAGGCCTTCTTGTCTGTATCTAATATGCACGCCCTAATGAAAAAGCTCAGAGTACAAGGTAAATTCCATAAATGGCTGAACCCGAGCCTCAAGCAAAACATGCTTCTCCGGGACAGAGCATGGGGCACCTACAAGTCCTCTGGAAACTCTGCAGACTGGGAGAAGTACAGAGAGCTGAGAAATCTGTGTAAAAAATCCTCGAAACAGGCCAAAGCTCAGTACTTAAATGACCTCCAAACTAGGCACCTACGTGATCCCACAAAATTCTGGGGCCACATAAATGTGCTCCTCAGGGGTTCCACAAGTAAACAAATGGACTCTATCTGGGAAGGTGACTCACTGACTAATGTTTCATCCGAGGTTGCTGAGGCTTTCTGTGCCTCCTTCTCTATCCCAAATAGGCCTCTCCTCCCTGCCCTCCTCAAGCCTGCCCCTCTCCCTGGAGTGGCATGGGTGCACCCATGACCTCAATTCCACCTAAAGCTGGTCAATCAGTCTGAGGTACTACATCTCCTATGAAAAATTAATCCTACCTCCTCCCTGGGCCATGACCAGATTGAATCCCACCTACTGAGGGACGCTGCCCCGGCAATCACCCACCCTGTCACGCCTCCTCATAAGTAGGTCACTTCAGGAAGGAATAGTCCCAACAATGTGGAAGGTAGCGACCATCACCCCCATCTACAAAAGTGGGCCCCGTGACAAACTTGGAATCTACAGACCTATCTCCCTTCTCAGTCTCCTTGGAAAAATTCAGGAATGACTAGTCTCTAACCAGCTACAGGTCTACCTGGAGCAACACCTCATCATGGCTGATATGCAGCATGGTTTTAGGAAGGGCCATGGTACCGACACTGCTCTCATCCAGCTCACAGCTGACATCCTTGCCTCTATGGATCAAGACTCCCTAAAGGGTGCCCTCTTCGTTGACCTATCCAGGGCCTTTGACCTTGTCAATCATAATCTCCTCCTCTCTAAACTCCAACTCCTAGGCCTAGATGACCACTCTCTCTCATGGTTCGTGAGCTATTTCAATGAACGTTTCCAAAAAGTCAGCTGGAAGGGCACACAGTCTAGACCGAGGCCCGTTACCACTGGGGTGCCCCAGGGCTCAGTCCTGGGCCCCCTACTTTTTTCACTCTTCCTCAATAATATTGAGGGAAACTGCTCCCTTAGCAAACTCATTCTGTATGTGGATGACACTGTCATACACTGCAGTGACCCCCCAACCTAGTGTCATCACCACAAAACTGCAGGACAGTCTCTCAAATCTTGAGTCCTGGTTCTCCACAAACTCCCTGAAGCTAAATGAGGAAAAAACCAACGCCGTTCTGTTTGGTTCCAGACATCTGGGCTCTGACAGAAGTCAGCTGCTCCAGATCAGCACAAACCAAGGGAAAAAAGTTGAGGTCACGACCGTTTCAAATACCTTGGGATCCATCTCGACCAAGAGATGACCTACAGACCCCATATCGACTCCATAACCAGGTCCATCTACCAAAAGCTCGGCCTCCTCTATCAGCTGGGGAACTCACTATCCTGCATTGCACGTCGAGCAATTGCCAGCTGCAATCTTCTCTCCTCCATTCTGTATGGGGCTCCTCTACTGCAGTCCCTCAGAGAGATGGAATTCAATAAACTTACTGTCCTCTATTACAGAGTGGCTTGCTTCACCACAAACTCTTTGCCTAGGAGGCATCATTGTGAGGCACTTAAGGAACTTAACTGGCCCTCTCTTCAGCACAAACTAGCCTACTCCGTCGCCTGCCTTGCCTTCATGTTCTCTACCCTTGGTCCCCCTTCCCATCTTAATGGACTACTCTCCACCAAAATACAATGCTGAACCCTACGATCATCTGCAAATCACCTTGACATCCCTCGGATTCGCTCCAACCAATGCAAATGCTCCTTCAAATCTGCTGCCTCCCACCTATGGAACTCCTTACCAGCTAGCTTGACTGGCTCATCCTCCCTTAGCCAATTCAAGTCCGGGCTCAAAGTATATATTCTCAATCTCAGCCATTGTGGCTGTAACCATTAGCTCCCTAGCCCATTTCTCAGTTCCGCTCACACTGCCTTGAACCTCCCTTCTTCCTGGATGTATCTAATATGATGTTTTTCTGTGACTGTCTCAAATTCCTACTAAACTGATGTGTAACCTGACATCATGTACTGCTAAAAAGAGCCAGAACATTAACCTATTTCTACCCCTGTGACCTGTTGCTAATGTATATTTGCGTAATTATTGTAACTACTGTAAAGAATGCTATTATGTGTCTTTTTCTGTAAAGAATACTATTATGTGTCTTTCTCTGTAACTAAATCTGGGTCACCCCTGAAAAAGGGACCTCTGGTCTCAGTGGGCTTACCCGGTTACCAAAATCCAAATAAATAAATAAACAGTCCAAATGCCAGGTAAATCAGACACACGGTTCAAAAATTATTGAAGTGGAGTGAACCAAATTTTCATTCGTTGGAGTGGCATAATTCCACACCTGTTAATGTTTTACACACCAAACAACTGCAAGACACCTCCATACCAGTATGGCTGCCTACACTATAAATTTCAAGCCAGTAGCACCATGCAAATGCTATGCACAAAACAGTAATTGCATCATGCAGTATGTCCACAGCAAATTATTTTTCTGACATGTAGACAGGATAATTCTCTTCTCCAGGACATCCACTCAACACCCTCCAAATTTCATGTGAAAAGACCAAACCACTCCAGAGATATTCAATTTTCACATTTCTGCACCTTTAAGAAGTCTTCCACCACAAAATGGAAAAATTCACAGCCGAAACTGTGCTAAAATGGTGGCCCTGGCAGCTAAAAATCTTTAACTGTGAGGGGGGCCAACTTCAAATGGCAATAACTCTGGACCAGAACAACATTTTTTCACCAAATATAAACTGGCATGTTCCATGAACAAAGGTCTTCCTACCTTCTAAGTTTCAGACCAATAAACCACACACTGGCAGCACTATGCTTCACACAAGGTAGTGCAAAAAA
Organism: Neoceratodus forsteri; assembly: GCA_016271365.2. Lineage (NCBI taxonomy): Eukaryota > Metazoa > Chordata > Ceratodontiformes > Ceratodontidae > Neoceratodus > Neoceratodus forsteri. Next base: position 93,941,333 of record CM057456.1, on the reverse strand, counting down.
TAGGAAAAACAGTATTTTTTGCACTTCACTGTGCAAAAACCATATGTACCAGTGAAATAGGAATTGGTAAATCAAGAAATGTACCATTCCACTCCATGTATACCAAATCTTATCCAAATCTCTTCAACGGTTGCAGAGCAGCACGAGCGTAAAACAGTGTATGAGCACTGAAAAATACATTTTTGGCACTTTATTGTCCCAAAAACATATGCAGATGTCAAATGAAAATTGGTAAATGCACAGAAATACCATAGTAGACTAAATATTGCAAATGTCACACAAATCCTTTCAACAGGTGTAAAGTTATAATCACACAAAAAATGTGATGTTTAAGCACAAACACAAACCGGAACATCAACGGAGACACAAACAGAAACAATAACGCAAATAGTAGCATAAACGTAGGCAGAAACATAAACGCAAACAGTAACAAAAAAGCAAACTTTGATAACGGAAGCACAAACGCAAATGGTAACGCAAGCAGAAACTCTAACGCTAACAGTGATGGTGACACAAATGCAAACAGTAAGACAAACGTTAACGGTAATGTAAATGCAAGTGCAAAAGCAAACACAAACAGTAATGGTACCATTAATGCAAATGCTAATGGTAATGATAACAGTGAAGAAAGCAAAAATGCAATCACAAATGGTTACATAAACGCAAGCACAAAAGCAAACATAAATGGTAACGGTAAAGTAAACAGAAACGCTAACGATAACAGTAATGGTGACGCAAATGGAAAAGCAAACAGAAATGGCAATGGGAACAGAAGTACAAATGCAAACAATAATGGTAACGGTGATGCAAAAGGAAACAGTACCGGAAATGGAAATGCAAGTGCAAACGCAAATGCTAAAGGAAACAGTGACAGAAACGCAAATGCAAATGGTAACGGTAACATAAACACAAACGCTAACAGTAACACTAACAATGATGCACACAGAAATGCAAACACAGTTACATTAACGCAAGCACAAATAGAAATGGTAATGATAACGTAAACAGATACGCTATTGATAATGGTAATGGTGATGCAAACATAAATGCAAACACAAACGGCAATGGAAACGAAAGTACAAATGCAAACCGTAACAGTAACACTAGCAGAAATGGTGATGCAAAAGAAAATGGTAAAGCAAACAGAAATGGAAATGCAAGCACAAATGCAAACGCTAACACTAACAGTAACGGAAATGCAAACACAAATAGTTACGCAAATGCAAATGGTTACAGTCACGCAAACACAAATGGTAACATTAACAGAAATGCAAATAGTAATGAAAAGGGTGACACAAAAGGAAACAGTAATGCAAATGGTAACACAAATTCAAGCGCAAATGCAAACACAAATGGTAACACACACGTTGATGCAAATGTTAACAGAACGTAAATGTTAACGGAAGCGCAAGTGGAAACACAAACACAAACGATAACAGTAACAGTAATGGAAATGCACATGCCTTTTTGTCCCAAAAAGGTGCATTCAGAAGCAGAGAATAGAAAGAATGTAGCCATGATGATGGCCCTTGTACCAGAAAATAAGCACTTGGATCACTAAATTCCTTATATCTCAGGAACTGTATGACGTGTGCATTGGGGTCATCGGTCCTCTCACCCCATCTCACATGTAAACAAGCCGAGGTGCTGAAGTATAGGAGAATGGGGTGAGAGTTAGGACCGACGACCACAACACACACCCTGATGCCAGTTGGGGGGGCAGGGTGGGGTGGAAGGGGGGGTTTTCAACCCTAACATCAAATTTCCTCACTTTTGTCACTGTGGAACAACCCTAACTGATGCATTAAATGGAGTTTTGCCATGAATTTCCCTTCTTTTTGAGAATGAGGACTATAAATGCTTCGGGCCCCGTGCTCCCACCACATGATGGTTTGTTACATAGTAACGGTAATTGCAATTCAAATGCAAGTGCAAACGGCAACGAACATAGTGAAGCAAACTTAAATGGTAATGCAAACGGTAATAGAAACGCAAGCGCAAAGTGATGCCAAAGCGAACAGTAATGCAAACGGAGATGCAAATGCAAAGGCATACAGAAATGCAACTGTTAACATGCATGGTCATGGCACCACATTGGTAATGCAAATGGTTATGGTAACAGCAACAATAACACCGAAGGAAACAGAAACAAACAGAAATGCATGCGCGTTTGGAAACGCAAACCCTAACGTGCACGGTCACGGTTCCGCAATTGTAAAAACAAATGGTAATGGTAACAGCAACAATAATACCAAAGGAAACAGAAACAGAAATGCAAACACAGAAATGTATGGAAATGTAAACCATAATGTGCACAGTCATGGTAACGCAATTGGAAATGCAAATGGTTATGGTAACAGCAACGATAATGCCAAACGAAAGAGAAACGCAAACACAAAAGGAAGGGCAGCCACAAACATGAATGAAAATGTGCACAGTGATGCAAACAGAAACACAAACATAAACAATAGTGGAAATGCAAATGCCAATAGTAACGCAAACGCAAGAGCAAATGAAAATGAATAGGGTAATGCACATGGTCGCGTACATGAGAATGGTAATGTAAAATGGTATGGAAATGCAAGTGGGAACACTAACTGTAACAGTAATGGAAGATCACACCCTGTTTTTGCCCACCAGCTGCATACAGAAACACAGTGAGTACAAAGAATGTATGCATGATAATGGGCCTTGAGCAGAAAATGAGCACTTGGAATACTAAATTGCTTATATCTCAGGAACCGTACGACGTAGAAAAAAAAAATTGTATTATTTATAACTTTCCTGGCTAGTTTTCTACTTAGCCCCCTAGTGGGGGCTAAGCATTTTTCTGACAAAAAGTCTGTTTCTCAAAGCATTTCTGAGATACGGGCCCCAGAAGGCGCAGTGGATGCCACAGTGTTAGTCTATGGGTAAAAGCGTCAACTTTGGAGCACTGTAACTTTTCATCCATGCAATATTTTGTCACCAAATCACCGAAAGACACATCTGTGGGATGTTGGCTTTAACCCCCAAATTTCAGCCCAAAAGACCAAACCAGAGTTATGCAGCAGTGTGGCAAAGAATTCCTGTTATTTTCCCCATAATGTCGAATAGTAGTGTTGCAAATCATGACAGTTTCACAAAAAAATTTACGAAACTGTCGCAGGTATGACACTACTTTGCGACACTACTTTTCCAAAAAATTTCAAAAACATATTTCTGGGGTGTTTAACCCCAAAATAAAGACATGTCTACCATCCTCAGGGCTTGACTAGGTAAACACAAAACGAATTGTGTCCCTAGAGGGTCCCAATTTTAAATGCCAAGCATTTCTGTAATCAGTAACTGAAAAAAAATAGCTGACTCACAACACTATAGGGGTCATTTGCGACACTAAAAACTGCATTTGTGACACTGCTGAATTTTTTGTTAACTTTTCCCATTGACTGTAATGGGAAATTTGTTTTTTGAATAACTTTTGAACCCTTCAATACTTGTTCACAAAATCTTCAAAATGCACATTGGGGACCCCAGCTGCACAGTACCTGAATTTTTTGCACCAGTCGCGCAAACTGTGTGACCTGTAGGTGCAAGCAAAGAATGCACAAAAAAGTGTAAATGTGATACAGAATGTTGCTTAATAACTCCACAACTGTATGTCTGACCAGTATAAAACTTATCAGATCCCAAGATCTTTGTAAATGCTCCATGCCTGGCAAATTCCAGGCAAATCCATTGAACTGTGGCAAAGTTATTAAGGTGCAAAATTTCACCATTTAACCTTAAATGGGGTACTCAACCCTAACTATAGCTGCACTATCATGCAGTTTATTATATATATATATATATATATATATATATATATATATATATATATATATATATATATATATATATATATATATATATATATATATATAATATATTATAGGGGCACGATCACACCCCTTTATTTAGGGTTATGAACCCACTTCATGTTAACTCAAAATTTTGCACATTAATAACTTTGGACCTGTTCAACAGATGTGCATGAAAGTTGGTATGTGTGGTGAGGTTTGGTAGATCTCTTGATTTGCCAAGTTTTGTTTCAGTCAGACTTACATTTTTGTGCAACAAAATGCTGATAAATGCACTTTTCGGCAGTTATGTTGGCAGTTTTTTTGATTTTGTCTATGGCGCTGCGCAGCCGTCATGTGGAGTGCTGCTCTGCAACTTAGCTCATCTGAAAAAGCTTGGGTGAAGGAACATGTCACTTTTCGTTTGGCAAAAAACTATTAATCCATTCAAAAGTTATTAAACTTTTAAGTGCCCATTATAAGTCAATGGGAAAAATTTATATGGTTATTTTGCAGAAGAAGAATGGAGTTTTGGCCATCTAGTGCCACCTCACGATCAAAGAATTTGCAGGCTCGTGATCAAAGAATCTTTGATAGCGAGGAATTCTTTGATCACGACAGCCACCATCTTGTTTTTAGTTTGCAGTCGGAAAAATTCAAATGTTTCAACCCAGTGGGGACTTCTGAGGTGAAACTATGGTGGGTTTTGCTCAGGGGTCTTCCCTCTATCGAGCTATGCCTGTGGTTTCTTTCAAAATGGTAAAAGAATGGAGTTTTTAACTTTTTTATTCTTTGATCTTGGCTTGCTAACAGTCTTTGATCGCGAGCGCGCAAATTCTTTGATCACGAAATTCTTTGACCATGATCTTTGATCACAAGGGCGCAACTAGATGGCCACTTGAAAAAATCTATTTTCTTAGCTCAGGGGTGGCTTATTAAGCCAAAAGAGGGTGGGTTGTGCTCAGGAGGCTTAGTTATATTGAGGCATGGCTGTGGTTGCATGCATTTCTGCCTAAAAATGACTTTTAACATTTTTTATTGTTTGATCGCGATCCAGCAAATTCTTTGATCGCAAAATTCTTTGATCGCGATCTTTGATCGCAATGGTGTGACTAGTTGGCCACATGAAAAATTCAATTTTCTCAGCACAGGGGTCACTTCTAAAGGCAAACTAGGGTGGGATCTGGTCAGGCACCTTTGTTATGTCGAGTCATGGCTTTGGTTTCATGTATTCTGGGGGGCATCTATGTGATGGGGGTGTCTGTTGGGCATGTCTGTGTTCATGTTGCAGCACTGCAAGGGGGGGCAACCACTGATTGGCATGGATGGATTCCCTTTAGACCAGCTAACTGCTGATCTAACCCCGCAGTGCCGTAATGTGTCTTGGAATCGTGTAAGTGGGTTACAGCACTCGCCTTTTCAGAAGAGGGTGCAGTTGCTGCCGTAACCCCCCTTGTCCACCATGCCATAGGGGTTGCAGCCAGTGGAATGCCCCTTGGATGCAGGCCACCTATGCCATGGTACAGACTGCCTCTCAGAATTGCAAATGGCGTAATGCATGTCGCAAGGTGCCACTTGTGCCATAGGGTTTGGCGCAAGTCACTTTGTAACATGCATTACCCATTTTAGAATCGGGTCCTAAGTCTTCAATGCACCAAAATAATGCTGATGGATTGTCGACAGAGTTGTTCATATACGCTAATGTATGCTTCAGATGAATTCACAATCGGTGCAAGCCCTGTTTCAGCCTTTCAAAGAGTATATGGGACAAAAACACAGCTGAAGAGGAAATTTGGGGCAAAACTGAGCATATATAGATCATGTTGCAAATAGGAACATAACACCATGTTATCAGTCTCTCTGACACCTAAAATTTCAAATTCAGCACATAGAAGATATTCCATCAAGATGCATAATCTCATTTTCACAGAGGTTCCTTTGAGATAGCAGCAGACAGTATTCAAAGCAGTTTCTTTACAATATTGAGAAATATAGGATCACATTTCACATAAACAATGCATTTTTTTTTCAATTCTAAATCAAGGTGTGCATTGCCACCTCCTGCTTCTTCATATTTCATAATGTCTTCTCACATTGGCAAGGCTACATTATGGGAGCAAATAAAATCACACACCCCAAATTACATTCTAGAAGTATGTTGCTCATAGTCTGATGGCAATGCAGATATGTATGTAGCAGAGCCATACTATTTAAAGCAGACTGGCACTGTACCTGTGAAGAACATTGCAGTGGACACAATGACAGAAAATCACTTGGGAGGCAAGCTAGATTTTTAACTGTGGTCACTGTCTCGAGACAGATTGATGGTGAGGCAGAGGCTAATGGAACATCCAAACTCAAGTTGGCAAACAGCCCTCTGCTCAGTGATTTGTCAAAAAAGGAAGCACAGCATGAGTGGAGGCAAGGAAAAAGTGAGAGGACATTGTAGTAGAAGTTATGTTTAATTATGTAATGCATTGCTATCAAAAATAAAACCAGATTGTGTTTATTTGCTGTGTAAGAAATATTTTGGACAGAAGTTTATGTTAATTCCAGCAAAAACTGTTACCATCAGTATGCCATCCTCTTCACATTACTATACAAAAAGAGCATATAGTGTAGTCCCATCTGTACAGTTTTCGATGTACAGTATGAGATCTGGGACTCAATTCACAAACTTTGCCCCTGTGCAAACCCAGTTTGCATGGCAAAAACTTGGTTTTGTGCCAAGTTGGTATTCACAAAAGCCCAGTTTGCACACACAGACCAGGTTTTCACTGCGGCAAAGTGTGGAGGTGCCACAATGCAAATTAGCGGGAAGGGACATGAATATTTGCACTGCCAGATTCACAAAGCATTTGCTCCATGCAAGGGCCTTTTACGTGGTCCCCTTGCATGGAGCAAATACCGCCGACCAAGATCTGGTGGTAATCAATGCAATGCTAGTGTCTGTCGTAGGTATTGCAGTGCCCCCATGACCACCAATCGCTAGCCCAAGAAAAGCCCAAAATGTTTCCTTGGTGGCTAGCGGTCACTTCCCCTGCCAATTGCCATCCCATTTAGAGGAAAACATATCTCACTGGTGGCTAGCGGTTCCACCCCCTACCTGTTCACTTGCCACATTAGATATAAAAAATTGTCCCAGGTGTCCAGTGTAACCTCCCCACACCCCATTTGGTGGTATAATAATGTGACACATTTCCCTGGTGGTATTGTGGATCACCCCACCCTTTCCCCAATCCCCTGTATATTGATCATAAATCATATCCTCCTGGTCTAGTGGACCCCCAACCCCCACTCTGGCAGGGAGTGACCCACCACTAGAGATGTTATGAAGTTTTACTTCACTTGAGAAGTTTAGGTGGGGTTGCAAAATCCACCTTCCCGAAGCATTTCACAAAATTAGCACCTGTGGTGGAAACTTTGCTGAAATGGCTTTGCATTTGCATTGTTTTTTTTTAAATGCAAATTGCACTTAAAAATGCAAAGTAAGCAACCCCCCCAGCCAGTAGCTCGACTTCCTCCCTGGTACCCAATGACGCCCCGCCAATTGTTTGTCACACAAATGTAACCCCACCCACTGTGTCTAGTGCCCCCCATCACAGCTACAATATAAAAAAATATATGTTTTCCTCCCCTGGTGTCTAGTGGCCCCCTCCCACAATGCCAATCCCCCATCCCCCCAACCCTGCGGGCTTCCGTAGTGCCCCAAAATCTGCCACAGGAAATGACCAGGAGCTGCAATGAATGAACACATGCTTGTACAAGCACACACTCATTCACTGAGCTCAGTTGTGCTGCCAGCAGTGGAGGTGAGTGGAGGGCTGTGCCATGGGGTGGGGTCACTCCCTGACAGGGTGGGAGGTGCGGGATCCACTAGACACCAGGGATTAAATTAAATTTGTTTTTTATTATTAAGTATACAGACCGGGTATGTGAAGGGTTGAATGGATCTGGACAGGAGAAGTGGACAGCAATGGGCGGTGGGCTGGCAATCGGCAGTGGGAGGGGGCCACTAGATACCAGGGAAGGAAAAAAAATATTTTTTAATGTTCTGAATGCAATTGGTGGCTTGGGGGCCATTAGACACAGTGGTTGGGAATGGTATTTTATATGACAGGCGATCAGCAGTGGGATGATTTACTTAATTTTAAGTATGGCCCATAATTTGCAGGGGGACACTAAACACCTCACACCAGGGATATATATATATTTTTTTTTGGGGGGGCAATGTCTCTTTGCGAAGTGTGAAACTTCACCCACAAAATTTCAGACTCCGCATTTGATCCTGTGCTCCGTGAATCTGCGAATTTCATGGATTGAGCTTCATGGATTGAGTACAATCTGCAAAATTTTCTGTGGAGTGTAGTTTGGGCACTTCACATATCTTTACCCACCACCCCACTTCCCCCAACCCGACCCATAGCTGACAAAGAGCATAACCATCCTCTCTCCACCATGGCTGGCCATCAACTGATCTGTCACTGAGCACCTGCTGTATACAGTACGGGTTCAGTGACATGAACTGTAAATCAATGTCACTGAGTGTATACTGTACACAGTACCCAGTCAGTGACAGCTCAGTTGGTGTCCAGCCATGGTGGAGAGAGGAAGTATGGGTTGGTTGCCAGCTGGGGTTGGGGCTGGGGAGGACTGGGGTGTTAGATCACTCCCTGCCAGGGTCGGGGTCTACTAGACTACCAGGGTATGGTTTGCATTCACTAGGGAGGCAGTATAGCGTAGTGGTTTAAGGCTCTGAGCTGCAAATCTAGAGACCTGGGTTTGAATCCTACTGCCGCCACTTGCATACTGTGTGACCCTGAGCAAGTCACTTAACTTCCCTGTGCTCCCAGGTTGCACCTGTAAACAAGATTTCAGCTTAGTGTGTATCACCTGGTTAAACCATTAGAAAAAAAAAAAACTATACAGGGGATCAGGAATGGGGATGCGCTAGACCACCAGTTAAATTTGTCACATTATTATTAGAGGGTTTGGGGTGGGGGGGGATACACAAGATACCAGGGGCAGTTTTTTATATCTATTGGGTGGGAGATCAAGTGGGGGGAGGAACCACTAGCCACCAGGACTTCCTCTAAATCAGACCATGATCATCACGGGGAGGGACCACTAGGCACAAGGGAGATATTTGTTTTTATAAATGGGATGGTGATCATTGATCAGAGAAGGGGAGGGACAATTGGATCACCATGAAGATGTTTTTATTTATCAAAGGGACAGCGATCAGGGATTCTGGGAGAGGAGGAACCACTGGTCCACCAGAAAGATGTTTTGTTATCATGGGGCCAGCAATCAGCGATGGGGGACAGACCACTAGCCACCGTGAACTGTGTACGTATTTCTTGGGATGGCGATCGGTGACTGGGAGGAGGGGGGACCACTAGCCACCATGGACTGTTATGTATTTCTCCTGACAGCAATCGGCAATGGGAGGGAAGGGGTCCACACTACACTCACCACAGCCTATGCAAATGGACCCATAATAGGCATGCAAATGTCCACCTTGTACCTTGCATGGCCAATGGGGTCATTTACATAACTTTCTTTGTGAATAGGAAATAGTGCCCCTGCATTATTCCTTGTGGGGTCATGCTCCTGGCTGAATGTCAGGGTGGTCCTTCTTGGGTAGCCCTGGTGGTACTGGGGTTACTATTGCCTCAGACTACCTCTATTCACAGTCAGATAATGTGGAATGCTATCCAACTATGAATAGCAATTTTGAATACCTGAGCAACCGCAAAGTGCAACACTAAATTTTACATTGCCTTTGTGATTTTTGTGTTGCTTGCACGCATGAGCAAGAAACACATTGCATCAGTCAGCAGATAGGAAGCTGACCACAATGTGTCAAAAAATTCAGCCACATCACCATGCAGTCAGCTGTTTTGGTGCATTACAAGCTACCAAAACAGCTGATTGCATGGTGTTGCCATGGCGGCAGCTTCTCCGTCGGCCTCTCACAGTCCCCACGAAGCCGACGGAAAGCCACCACCCACTGTTCAGTGTACCTTCCTGGTGAAACATTTCAAAAAATAATTAAAAAAAAAGCTGACTGGGTGCCCAATCCTCATCAGCATAATGCACCCACCATGGCTCATGCATCCCCCCCAGCACACTGTATGGCTGATGGAGGTGCCCAATCCCCAGTTAGCTCTACAGCCCTCCAAACAAACATCCATCTGCCACACTGGGAGACCACTCCAGCATGGCAAAAGTCTCCTTGTCCAACTGGGTGGCCAATCCCCCATCAACTCCACTGCCCCCAAACAAACTGCCTGGTGACACACTGGGAGCCTACCCCAGAGTGTTAAAAGTCCCCCATTGTCTTTAAAAAAAAAAGACCTAGAAAAAAATGGTCCCTTGTTGATTCTCTTGCTCCCTCAACCTGCAACCACCCTCTGCGTACCCCACCTCTCCACACACCCACCTCACCCCATGCTTACCTCCGGAACTCAGCGCAACGATCTTTGGTGGACCGGGAACACATCTGCACTCTTCAAAGCTGACTGTGAACTGAAGAAATGCTGGTAAGCTGTATAATGGCATAAATGGGTATTTTCAACTTTAGTGTATATCTCAGCCATTTTTGGACTTTTTCACCAAATTTTCAACATGGGGTTCTTGGGACTCCACCTCATGAACTCAGTCACTGTAATTTTGTTATTTGGTCCCAAAAGGTGATTTCTCAGTCACTGTGTGGAACCACCTTTTGGGACCAATTAACGAAATGACAATGTCACTGTTCATGAGGAAGGCCCCCAAAAACCGAATGTTAAACATTTGGTGAAAAAATTCCCCAAAAATGACTGTTTTACAAGCGTGCACTGTGCAGTTCCTATGCAAGCTCGTAACTTCGAGCATTTTTAATATTTTCACTCCAGATTTTCAACAATGCCATTTTACCACACCTTCTTATAAACAGTACAACTGTCATTTTTCATATCTCACCTTAAAAGTGTTTTTGCACATGTAGTGCACAATGGCGCAGTTGGTGTGTGAAATCAATGTTCAGGAGAGATTAAGAATATCTCAGTGACACTGTTCATGAGGTAGGCCCCCAAAACCCCTATGTTGAAAATTTGGTGAAAAAAATCCCCAAAATGACTGTTTTTCAAGCGTGCATTGCGCAGTTCCTACGTATGCTCGTAACTTCGAGCATTTTTAATATTTTCACTCCAGATTTTCAGCATTGCCATTTTACCACACCTCCTTATGAACAGTACAACTGCCATTTTTCACAACTCACCCAAAATGTGTTTTCGCACATGTAGTGTGCAGTGGCATGCTCAATGTGTGAAATCAATGTTCGGGACAGATTAAGAAAATCACAGTGACACTGTTCATGAGCAGAGGTCTTAAACTGACTATGTTGAAAATTTGGTGACAAAAGTCCATAAAATGACTCTGTTATGAGCGTGCATTGTGCAGTTTCCATGCACCCTAGTAAATTCACGAATTAGTAATCTTTTCAGTCCAGATTTTCAACATTGGTATTTTTCCACAGCTCCTTATGAACAGTACAGCTTTCATTTTTTACACCCTGGACTAAATGTGTTTTCTCATTTCCGGCGCAGAATAGCATGGTCACTGTGGGAAATCAGTGTTCGGGATAGATTACGAAAATTACAGTGACACTGTTCATGAGTGGAGGTCCCAAATGCCTATGTTGAAAATCTGCTGTAAAAAATTCCCAAACTAATTACATTACAGGTGTGCGTTGCGCAATTTCTATACACACTCATGACCTTACCAGTTTTTTTATATTTTCACTCCAGATTTTCAACATTGCCATTTTTTTACACCTCCTCATGAACAGTATAGCTGTCATTTTTCACATCCTGTTTGAAATGTGTTTTCACACCTATGGTGCCAAATGGCGCAGTTGCTGTGCAAAATCACCTTTCGTCTAATGAGCTGATAGTGTCATTGTTCATGCAGTGGGATCACAAAAAGACCATGTTGAAAACTTGGAGTAAAAATACCAAGAAATGCCCTGGGTGGTAGGGTTTTCGATCATAATGCCCTACCCTGTAGGGACTGACAGGCGTCAGGGGTGTGACTTGGGATTGTTGCCAGTAATGCTCATGCCATTCCACCAGCACCCTACAGCCAGTGGCAGGTATCGAGGTGCGCCTTGGACCCTTTGGCCCCAGAGTTCACCCCATTCTCCTATACTGCACCCATTTCAGTGTATTTCCTTATGAAATGAGGTGAGTGTGAAGCCCGAACACTTCAAAGCACACCTTGATACTTTTAAGTGTCTGCAGGGTGGGGTGAGGTGAAATGTCATGACTGTTATGGGTGATGACCCAAAGGCACACCCCAGTGCCTGTTCATCTCTGCAGGGTGGGGGTGGAGTTGGAGTCAGTTCAATACTTCACTGCCATTCCTATACTGCTTCTGTCTAACTCCTGCACTTCCACTGCTAATGACAGCAAGCAACACTTGGCATTGACAAATGCTTGTTTGTGACTGGGGACCTGATTTCTTAACACCTTGGTGATAGCGTTTTAATTTATATGCATCGTTTTTTATAAGGTAAATGTGGAAATGTGGAATTTTATATTTGTACACCTTTTGAACTATGAGTGTGTGTTATTTATTTAATTTCTGTTGTTTAGTCAAAGTAATTATTTAATTAATGTTACAGATAATAAAACAGTATAACGTGTATTGTGTTGCATAATTCCTTGAACTGGGTGGGGCAGAAGATGTATGGCATTACATTTGAAAAATGGAACAGCTCAGTCTGAGCATCAGCTCGACAGCAAGCAATCTGAAACTTGATGATGCTGTAGCTGTGAATACTGGCACGTCTAAATATCTGCCAGTTAAACAATCACTGTAAGTGCCAGTGAGATTTGAAAAAAAAATCTTTCGTACTTCAAAAGTTCAAATACTGCTTATAATAAAAGAACAAGACCATGGTGTAGGCTCCAACATAATAAATCAATATTTGATACAATTTTCATATGATGTTTCCTGAGCCGTACCCTCAGAAAAGTGCTATCTGTTTATTTTACTGCATTGCACTATTTCTTCTTCTTCTTCTTCTTCAGTATACATACAGTTGTCAGTTTCCAGACATTGTAAAGCATGGGGCATGGTCACTAATATTTTTAAAACCTTTGCACTTATTACACATTCTTACACTTCATGATTTATGGTGTAATAAACCTTCATGAATTTACATTTGCAGGAAATGTTATCTAAATTGCCAATGTGAAGGCCTGTGACCTGATTCATCCAGCATACACCCCTTCCCCACACCAAAACAACTTTGTTACATGCTCATTTCCATTGAAATCCACTCATAAATTGCAAACTCACATTGTCTTCTGACTCAAAAAAAAATAACTGAAGAAACTGTATAACAAAATGACTTAAAAGTCAGTTGCTGCACCAATGGCGGAGCTGGGGGAGTAGGGGGGGCCAGCACCCACCCCGGACCATTTTGCCTCCGAGTTTGCGCCCCCTCGAGCCGTAAACTAAATTAGCATATTAGATGCTTCCCTGGCTGGCTTCCACCCATGGCAGCATAGGCGCTGGAACGGGGGGGCAAAGGAGTCAGTTTGAACCCAGTGTAGTGCTTCTTGCCTTTTGAACATTGCTGCTGCGTGCCCACGCCACTGCAGTGGCTCACCTGCCTCGATACCTGAAATTTCCAGCTGGGCCCCCTGTCTAGCTGTACACATACGTACTGCTGCTGGGTATGGGGGGGGCAAGCAAGGAGATCTCAGCGCTTAAGCATTATTCATCCTGTGGCTGCTAAATTTACAGCTGCAGGGCAGGCAGTGTGTCTATGGGGGGTTGGGCCCCTTTGTAATGCATACTGTCAATTGGGCTGGGCTGAGGTGGGTATTTTAACAGTACTGGTCTGGGAGTCGGACGGTGGGAGGAACCGATTAAGTAGGTTGTGCAGTGCAGCAGGCGCAGACAGTTGCTACTTGGAAGGGGGAGGGCTGGGCACACCAAGTTACTGGTGGTTTGGAGATGTGATGATGCATTGCTTGCTCAGGCTTCAGCCAGCACGGATTGGTGGGGTCACCGAGTCGGAGTTGCCGACTCACTTATGTCACTCTGCGCACCAGTGTGGGCACCTCAAAAGGCCACTTCAGAGTGAAAGTCAGTCTCTCTGGTCTTGCTGGGTGGCGACGATTGTTCTTGTAGCGTCAGTTATACGGCACCCACCAACTCCTCCTTGCTTGTTTGTAGGTGTCGGTCGGTCGCCGCTATCACTAGAATAATTTCTGCATGTGCCGAGGAGTTCCAGTCCAGAGAGTCAGCGAACTGAGCGATGAGAAAATTGGAGAATCCTCCGCTCCTTCCACGACCACAATCCGCTTGGAGCTGGGGTAAGCTGAAAGCTGTGTGAGTGATTACTGAGATTTAAAATGTTTTGATCTGGAGCAGGATTACCAAAGGCAAACAAACAACTAAATGTTTAGCTACTACTATATTAGCCAACCAACCAAAAGGCAATACCAGTGTGTCTAGTAGGTAGGTTAGGGTCCAGGGTTTGGGTATATGTTATGAGGATTGGAAGGAAGGATTGTGGCAACAGGCAGCAGGCGGGAGGGTCAGCGTTTGGTCAGGCATGGCATTTGGACGGTCTGAGACTGGCAACTGCAGTGGTTCATGATTAAATCCTTTAGCCTGCTGGTGTTGACAGGTGAGTAGTCTTCGTCCTTCTTTGGAATGAAAATCTGTCTGATCTGGACATTGCTGGGGGTGTTGCTGGGCCCAGGCAGTGGGGTAGAAAGAGATTTGACTCTGAGTTAATGTGTGTGTGTGGGGGGGGGAGCAGCGTGGACCGTGTGGCCTGGTGGCCTTGACTGTGTGTGTGTGGGGGGGAGCAGAGCATGATAGCAGCCCAGTTTAACTTCATTCGGCATCCCATGCTGGTGAGTAGTGCTGGTGTTAATTCTGGGGCTGGCGCTGGGCCCAGGCAGGGTAGAAACTATTTGAGTCAATGAATGGGGGTGGGGTGGCGTGGACCAGCCATGACTGTCGAGGGGGGGCAGAGCAGAAGGACTGTCGGGGAGAGTAGCTCTGAACACTGCTGGTGTTAATTCTGTGCCCAGGTGGGGTAGAAAGGATTTGAGTCAATGAATTTGGGGGGGGAGCAGAGCATGAGAGTAGCCATGATGGAAGGCCTGTACCTGTAGTGCTTCACTTTGGGCACTTTAATTTTGCATTCAGCATCCTACCCTTCAACCTGCTGGTGCTGGTGAGTAGTTATGACTGTTTTTTTTTTTTGTGATCTTTTTTACCTCCTCTCACACTTCGGCGTTCACCTCTCCTTTGGGCCACCTAGTGCTTCCATGCCTCAGCTGTCCTCTTCTGGTGCTCCTCCCCCACACACATACATCGCAGTCGACCCCCCCACCCCGATTTGTCCCCTCCTCCGAGGGGGAAGGCACCAGGTAGCAGGGAACCCCGGCACACTATTTTTCCATGGTCCGGAGGTACTGCTGTGGTTGAGGATGCTCCCGGAGGTTCTGAGGAGCATGGAAGCCATCATTCGGTTGCGCCAAAGCTGTTTTGTGGCTTGATACTCCTTTTTTGCCTAGTGGGTCCTAGAAGCAGTGCATGTGAAGGCTAGCAAATACGTGTTGTGTACAGTAGTGGACGGATGATCACTTTCGCTCGCTACCATCTTGGTGCCCCCAAAATGATTGACTTGCCCCCCCCCCGGCTCCCAAACCTGGCTCCGCCACTGTGTTGCACCAAAATTTCAAAGTGCGATCTAGCGGGTAATCATATAGGCATAACTCAGATCCTACCTGTATTCACAGACTCCAAGTTTTCATATTGCAATATACTGATATTTACTGTAATTGTACTCTATACAGCTAGCCTTCTACAGTGAGATTTTGGTGGAAAATAATAAGGGAAAGGTAAAGGGGAACACTGTTTAACCAGGAAAGGCACAGTAAGCTGGAGCTTGCTTCCAGGTGTGACCTGGGAGTACAAGGAAGTTAAGTGACTTGCTCATAGTCACACAAATAACAATATGTGAAGAAGCCTACAAAGATAGAAACATAGATGAGTTTTCCCCTAGGTCTCTCATACATGCATCCATTTTTGCTTTACATCTCCCCCCAAACATCGATACCCTCATACACATTAAAAGCAAGCTGTTTTACTAATGGTGGTAAATAAATACTATAAGGGCTATCAATACCTGACATACAGTAGAATGTAACTGACACTATAGTTAGGGCTGAGTAGGCTGTTCAATGTTGGACCCCTAACTTTGCACAATACTATAGCTGGCACCATTTGATGAAATCAGCTGAAATTTTATATGTGTTGTCTAGGAGGCAAGGTCTTGATGTGTGGAAAGTTTTGTGGCAGCAGTTTTTGTGGTTTCTGAGAGTGGCATTTGTCATTTTCTGTAAATGTTTATTTTTTTTTCTTATACTTAACATGTTTTTTTTTGTTTTGCTCTCACCTACATCCTACATGGAATGGAATTTTTCCCCAGATTTGCATGGCACAGGTATTATGCCATAAGGTAGTGCCTTTGAAAGATCTGGTGAAAAAATATTAAATGGTTCCCGAGTTATAATGCTTTGAAGCTCTGTGTTTTCCCATTTTGAGCATTCACATCAGTTTTTTTTTAAATATAGTAAGGTTCTGGTACGAAATGAAAAATTGGATGTTGCAGGATTCTTTTTTGGTTTCTCATCACTTACTTCTCCCAGCACAAAGTATTTTTTTTTTGCCATCTTGTTGCTCTTCTCCTCAAACTAACAAGCATGGAAAATACATAAAAATGCAGTCATTTAAAAAAAAAACACACCAGAACCTAGCTAAAGGGACCCAGTTTAGCTGGATTCTAAAGTTTGTTTTTTTATAATAAAGGACAGAAATATATTTTCTGGGCACCCAAAATCCCAGGTACCCAGCTTAGAAAGAGGAGCCATTTACCACATTCTCTCTATGAGAACAGCAATTTTTGACTTCTGCAGCCACAGGTGGAACTCATACTGTGGGCTGCAGTGACAGCAATGAGCCAGCATTTCCCTGGTGTCAAGTGGTGCCCTCCCCAATTCCCATCCCTGTATGTGTGTAATATTGTCCTGGTGCCTAGTGACACCCCCACCCTCCAATCACCATCCCATAAGATGTTTTTCTTTCTCTGCTGTCTAGTGGCACACCCCCACCCTCCAATTGCCATTCCCATAATACTTTAAGCTTTTCCTGGTATTTAGTGGCTCCCACACCATTTAATCACCATTCCCATAATGATTTAAACTTTTCCTGGTGTCTGCTGGCACCCCTCACCCTCTGATCACCATCCCCATAATTATTTTATTTTTCTCTGGTGTCCAGTGGTGCCCCCACCCTCTGATTGCCATGCCCATACTGATTTAATCTTTCCCTGGTGTCTAGTGGCACCTCTGCCCTCCGATCATCATCCCAGTAATTAGTTTATTTTTCCATGGTGTCTAGTGGTGCCCCCTCCTTCTGATCACTGTCCTCCTTAAGCTTTGTCATTACCTGGTGTCTAGTGGCACCCCCCACCCTCTTATCACTGTCCCTGTAATGTGTTTGACTTTCCCCAGAGTCTAGTGGCATCACCCACCCTCCGATGGCCATCCCCATCTAAAATAAATGGTGCTGTGATGTTTTTTCTCTTAAACCTGCACAACAAATTGTCCCTTGTTGATCTGATTCCCCACCCCCACCACCACTCAGCACCCACCACCCCACACTCCACAGTACACCCAGACACACCCTAACTCTCCTGAACAAGTCACAGGGTGAAGATCCACTCTCTGATCGAAGGCTAGAGATGTTGCAAAATTTCATTTCACCAGCAAAATGATGGCAAAATCATGAATTTCATCCCGCAAAATATTTTGCTTAATTATGTACTGACAGCAAAAATTTCCATTCAATTTCACTGTAAATTTTGCCTTGCTTTACTATTAGGCAAAATTAGGTGAAATTAGGCTTATCACATGACCTACTCTCTGCAGGTCAAATGGGTGATGGTTATCTAGCAGGAAGTCAGTGATTCAGTTCTTTTGCTAGGTAGCTGGAGAAGCAGGCAGCAGCAGAGAGGTTGTGTGGTTCACCAATACTATTTAGTTTAAAAATAATATATATCTACTTTTTTCTTTACTTTATCTGGTGTGTGTGTTTATTATTTCTTTTCTGTGATTGTAGATTGTGTGTGTGTGTGTGTGTGTGTGTGTGTGCGTGCGTGTGTGTGTGACTCCCTCACTATGTCTCTTTCTTTTTCTGAGCCCCCCCCAGCAGGAGCATGTGCCCCCATCCCCAGCAACAGTATCCCATTGCCCCCACCAGCAGCAGCAGGAGCATGTGGCCCCACCCCACAGCAGTAGGATCCCGCTGCCCCACCCTAGCAGCAGCATGAGAATGTGCCTCCACCCACCAGCTGCAGCAGGATATAATGTCCCCGGGACATCAGCTGGTGGTGGCTATAGATGCAGCAAATTTAAATTCGGGCAGTGAAGTGCCCTTGAAGTAGGCACTTTGTGTTGTCACTCTGCTACTCGAAGTGGCCAATGCAAAAAGCTCACTTTGCCTTGTGATTATTACTTCATATTGTCATTCCGCCTTAATGCAAAGTAAGGTGAAGTGACAACAATATTGGCAGCTCTTCACACACACAGTCACTAGAAAATTCCCCAATGCTGACGAAGTGAAGTGGGAGCATAACAAGAAATGCAAAGTCTCCCAGAATTAATGGTACACTCCATAATGCACGCAATGGTCACACACAGTCACCAAAAGTAACGTGACTCACCAAAATGTTACTGTCTTTTGTCCATAAAATTCCCCAGTCATGATGAAGTGAAATGAGAGCATAACAAGAAATGCAAAGCCTCCCGGAATTAATGGCACACTTAGTCATGTGCCCAGTGGTAACACACAGTCACCAGAATTAATTTTCATCCCTAAAATGCTACTGTCTTGTGTCCAAAAGATTACCCAGTGTGATGAAGTGAAATGAGAGGGTAACAAAAAATGCAAAGTCTCTCAGAATTAATAATGCACTCCATAATGTGTGCCGTGGTCACACACAATCACCAGAATTAATGTGCATCCCAGAAATGCTACTGTCTTAAGTCCCAAAAATTCTCCAGTGCTGATGAAGTGAAATGAGAACGTAACAAGAAATGCAGTCTCTCAGAATTAATGGTGTACTACAAATGCACAGACAGATTAAGATTGAGCTGTGCATTCAAGAGATGCAGATGCAAAGGCACAACATCACCAAACCAGTGCTCACAAGTCACAAATCCAAATCTGGAAAATAATAACTTTTGCTGGTTTGGGGGGGTAGTAAACAGTAGTAACAGTTCACTACCAGTAAAGATAACACAAAGCAGTATAAAAAAATCATGCAGGTGTGGTGGATAGCAGGTTCACACTGCTGCAATTACTCTGTGGCACAATACAAGGTCTCTGATTTAATGGTACACATCGCAGACACACTCACACACACATGACAAGTAATGCGCAGCAAATTGAAAACCTTTAGTAATATAACCAAATGTTTTAAACAAACTGAAATTATACACTGCTGCATCACAGCAATCAGCAAAAGAATTTCAAGACTTACTGAAAATATTACTGTGTGTACATTAACACAGTTATACAAGAAAAATATAACCAAAACAGAAAGACTGGCCTTTTCTCCCAGTTAATCTACCTACACCACAGATACCCTTCTCCCCCAAAGCACCCTTCACAGTACAATGACTGACTGTTCTAAATTAACATTCAAAATCCACAGACAAATAATAAACACTCGATGATATGAGCACAGGAGGGTTTCCTACAATCGATGTACTAAACTTTGAGCAAATAAAATAGCTTAAAAAGACTTTTTAACAGCTTTTAGAGGATTTGAATCGGAGAGCTCTGAGAGAAAACTGTCTCCATCTTCCACTACACACACACTACACAGAATTGAGGCTGTGCAGAACGATCTAGAGCCCATGTGACCTGCAATCCCATGAAGCACTGCAAAATTCACTTTGGAGCTCAAAAACAAGGCTAAGTGAGGTGAAGTACATTGATTTCAATGTACTTCACCTTAAAACTTGTGAAGAAGTGATTTGGAGAAGGCGGAATAACACAAAGCTATTGTTTTCAATGGACTTTGCATTCCCAATTATAATGCAAAGTATTCCGCTTCACATTGTAAAGTACTTTGTGGATTCCGCATTACTCCGTGAATTACTTTGCAGAGTAAATTTCGGCCACTTCACCCACCACTAGTGGTGGCCCCCTCACCACACAAGAGTGTCATCTGTGTGATGCTTCTTCATTACAAATGCTGCAGATGACAGTGTTGTTATCTGCAACCTTTGTGGCTGATCTGTTAGAAGGGGAAAGAAAGGGGCACATCTTGGCACTGGTGGCCAAAGGAGCCATCTGCAGCACCACCACCCTGCAGAGTGACTTAAAAAGCAGCAAGAGGTGGCAGCAGCAGGCGGCAGCACTAGTGGGGGTGCTCAGACAGAAGGGGAATGGAGCCAGCAGGAGGAAGGTAGTTGGTGTCTGAATCTTAGGGGGTGCCATCCCAGGAAACAGCAGCAGGAGACAGCAACAGCACCATCACCCCACAGCTGCTAGCATCATGCTGATGATGACCCTGCATGACCTGCAGCAGCACCACCAGGTCAGGTGAGACATGAAGACCTGGCAGCTGTGCACAGAGAGGTGCGAGCTGTGCAGCAAGAATTTGAATAGTTCCAACAGGAGGTCAGGGGAGACTTGAGAAAATGTATGGATGACCAACAGAAAATATTGGAACTTCTGGCAGAGATGCATCAATGGGGGGAAGGGGTGATGGTGGCAGCAGTTCTGAATCAGGGGCTGGCGCCAGTGACATGTATGTTTGCACAGTCAGTGAAGCAGACAGCAGCCAAATTTTTTTATTTTCCTTTTCCTGTCCTGTGTTTGTGTCTCTCTTCTCATCTCCACCCCCTTAAAATAAGGAAAAAAAAAAGAAAAACACGAAAAAAATATTTTCTTTCCTCTTCCTCTTCTGTATCCTCTTGTTTCTTTTTCTTGTCTTTTGATTAATCATATGTATTTGTACAGCAGTTTTGTGTGTTACGTAATGTTTGTGCTCTTTCCCTATAGCATTCACTTCTTTTTCTTGTTCAGTAATTTACTTTTCCCCTCTCATATGAATACCCTAGCACTGACCCGCATGTCCCCCATCATGTGCTATTGTCAGTGTACCCAAAAACACTGTATCTGTCTTTTTGTTTTGTGTTACTCCATTATATATTTCATCCTCCTATCCACAAATGGCAGATGTAATTCGCTCTAATGAACAATATTTTTTCCTAGAGCTATGTGGTGTTGTGGCAGTTGTTATGTTTGTGTGTAGCAACAGTCTGAAGATGTACACAACAGTCATAGAAAGATAAGCAATTTTATTGCAAAGTTAAACATAAATATATTTTTGGAGGTTAACACAACATGTGTCCCCTGAGTTTACCACAAATGCTAGCTGGGAGTCCCTCCCTTCCAGTCATAATGATGTTTCATAGTGCCCCACCACCACTCGGTCCAAAATGTGCACTTTGGCCATGATTTAACACAGCCTCTTGCTACCCTGCTGTGCAGAGCAGGCCTGATCAGATCAGAAATATGACCAGAAAAAAGTGGCATGAAATTGAGACATAAATCAGCTATCATTCATAATGTCGTATAGTGCCCCACCACCACCCCGACAAAAAAATGCAGTTTTGTTCACCGTTTACAAATGATTTCAGGATGAATCTAGTTACCACTCACTGTGGGCTGTGCAGAACAGGCCTTAGAAGTCCAGAAATGTAACATGAGAAATTTTACAGAAAATTGAACCATAAATGTGGTCTTAGTCTAGAAGTTTGATGAGAGCCCCACCACCACCACCTGGACAAAAAAATGCAGCTTTGTTCACTGTTTACAAATGATTTCATGATGATTCTCTTTGCCTCTTGCTGCTGTGCCATGCAGCACAGACTTTATAAGTCCAGAAATATCACAAGCAAAATTTTAAAGAGAAGTCTCACATAAATACGGTTTCAGTCCTGAAGTTGGCTATAGCCCCCGCCTCCACCACCAGGCACAAAATGTGTGGACCTCAGTGAGAGAAATGATTTCCTCCTGCAAAATGCTTTTCAGGCAGAAATTTGCAACAGGCCACAAAAGGCATCTGCAAACATATGAGAAAAATATGAGAAAAGGCAAACAATACACAATTATTGCAGCAATGATGAAGTTGCCAAAAATGGCAAGTGTAGGCCACAGTGGGAAAAAACGATATCCTCCTGCAAAATTATTTTCAGGCAGAAATTTGTTACAGGCCAGGAAAGGCGTGTACAAACACATGAGAAAATTATGAGACAAGGCAAATGTAACAGTTAAGTATGTTACATAAATGTTATACGGATACTCCACCGCTAGGAAAAATAAAACATTTCTTGGGTGCACAGTTCGACACTGATTTCATCCTGCTGCTATTATCACTTGCTGCCTCCTGCTGCTGCTGGTTTGACAATTGTTCAGAAATTTAGACATAAAATTTAGCAATGATGCCCTGCTTTGCTGCTCTGCAGATGCTGTAGTTGTACGTTGCGGTGGACATTTCCATATGCTATTGCTTGCTGACCTGAATAATCCTCTGGTGGATGAGAGAGAAGAGATGTTTTCCAGGTGTTGATGGATCATCTTCAGTCATATCTCACACGTAAGTATGTTTTTTGTTTCTTGGCAATACAAGGCAGGTGGGTGGGTGTAATTACTTTGCACTGCTTTTACATTGTTTTCCAGTTGTGGGATGATTACATCATAATGATGTGAAGCTTCATCAGGGATTTGGATGTTGGAATAAACCATGTTTCAGAGCACAGAAGGTAAGTATTTAATTTTCCAAGGCTGGGATTACTGCACTAAAGATGCCCAAGTTTGACAGTAATTCTGTTCTGTTTCATTTTGTCAATATTGAGGAACTTTCTGTGGCATATGTTATTGACTTCTCCTGCTGCTGCTGGTCACAGCTTGTGAGCTGCATTTGGTGTTCAAATTCTTCAAGTTTCTAAGCGAGTACCTGAGGTAACTATTTCTTCATTTTTAATGGGGGTGAGGGGGGACTTACAACAATTCTCAAAATGTATTTTTCATTTTCTCTGATTGCCAGGTATGCAGTACTTTATTTGGAATGGTTCTTTCATTTTCCTCTGGTGAGTTGGCATCCCATGTCTGTACAGTGACTACATCCAAGTCTTGATGGTGTGTGGAAGTCGAATTGTGGTGCTTGAGCTGTGAAGTGTGGGCCACTTATGCCATGAACATGTAAGCAAATACGTCATCATCAACAACAGACACCTGTGAAGAAAAAGACAAATATTAGTAATACTTTTTAGTGAAGTTGCAAAGTGTGACCTTGGATTTTATCCACATGTGTTTGGCCATTGCAAGTGCTGAAGACCTCATATACAGTGCTTACTGAAGTTCCTTGAACTACTGTGAAAAGGAAGGCTATATTACTTGTATCCAATAATGGAGGATGTGATGTTGTCCCATCTGCTGGCACCTCTCTGGGCTGAGGTAGGAGGTTGCTTATCTCCAGGCTGAGTTTGTCAGGATTTGGGGGACCTCCTCTCTCACCCAGGGACCACAAGGGCCACTGCCATTGCCTCAGAGGTTGCTAAGAAAGAAGAGCGATTGGACCACAGTGGGCTCCAGAAGGGTGAGGTTGGTGGAACAGAGGTGCATCCCTCCAGTTGTACCTCTCCACAATTCATAATCCATTCTGGCAAAGTGTGGCTCCTCTATGGAGGCACCCACAGTGGAGACCAAGGAGGATGCTGGGAACCTCCACAAAGGAGACCCACAGGAGGGTGGCATGGGACCCCACAGTGGAAGGAAACAACTCCTGGTGTGGGACTCCATTGTTAGGAGAGTAGAACTGGGGGAGGAAGGTAAGAGGGAGGTAAGGTGCCTGCCTGGCACCATGGCTTGGAGGGACAGGGAACAAATCCTCAGGATCACCAGGGCAGCTGCATGGAGGAGGGAGCTGGATGTCATTGTCCACCTAGGGATGAATGACCTGACTGAGAAAGGGATCAGAGCAGTGCAGAAAGAGTTTGTGGAGTTGGGGAGGGGCCTTAGACAAGTAGCATGCACGATAACCTTCTCAGAGGTGCTGCCTGTCCATGGCATGGGTGAGGCTAGGGTGCGCCACACCATGGGATTCAATCAGTGGTTGAAAAACTGGTGCATTGGGGACTGGGGGTTCACCTGGAATGATGCAGGTCTATACTGGCATGATGGTCTGCATCTGTTCAGGAGAGGAAAAAGGATCCTAGGTGATAGGTTTAAATGTTTCATTGGCATTCATTTAAACTAGCTAAGGGGAAGGCACTGAAAAGGAACAGGGAAATACTATCCCCCCCAAAACATCAGGATAGTAAGTGAAGTAAACAGCAAGATAGAGATGTCAATAGGGACAAGGGCAGGGTAAGTGGAAAAAATGACAAAGGCAATAAGGACAGGGATGGGGCAAAAAGGGGTAAGACCGTCTAGAAATGGAGGGTAATGAGTACCAATGCCTGTAGTCTAGGCAACAAGCTCCCTGAACTGGTGGCCTTGATGGAAAATGGATGCCTGGATATTGTAGCAGTCACAGAAACATGGTACACAGAGAACCATGACTGGGATGTTAACATACCAGGGTACACAACCTAAAGGAGAGACAGGGAGGGGAGAAGAGGGTGAGGAGTAGCCCTCTATGTAAGGGAAGGGATTAAAGCAATGGAACAAAAGAGTAAACAGGGAGGAGAGGAGGCACTGTGGGTCACCTTAGAGACTGGAAATGGCACCACAATCTGAACAGGGGTTGTATACAAACCCCCATCTTAGGGGGAAGGAATGGACAAAGATATGATAGAAGGCATCCTTAGGATGGCAGAGAAAGGGGAGATACTGTTGATGGGGGACCTGAATGAGCCAGATGTTAACGGGAGCACCTTTGCTGCAGCCACATCCAAGAGCAGGGCCATTCTCAATGCCCTACAGGTGGCATGCCTCAGACAGCTAGTTTTGAAACCCACTCATGAGGTGGCAATCTTAGACCTTATACTCTCAAATGGGGACAGAGAGAGGCTCTCAGATCTAGAAGTGGATAGCCATCTGTGAACAAATGACCACCAAACAGTGTGGTTCACAGTAAACTCAGCTACAGAGTAAAGCCATACAAAAGTGAGGGTACTGGACTTCAGGAGGGCTGACTTTGGCAAGATGGGAGAGTGCCTTAGAAAAGCAATAGCAAACAGGCTAGAAGGAGGGGTGGAGCAACAATGAGGAAACATCAAAACTGGCATCACAAAGGCAACAAGCCTTTGTGTGAAGCAAATAAACAAAGCAAAACAAAACAAATGCCACTATGGTTCTCATAAGAGGTTATGGGGAAGGTTAGGGAGAAAAAGATAGCATTTAGGAAGTATAAGGAAGCACAGAAGGAGCAGGACAGAGAACTGTACCAGTTAAGGCAAAAGGAAGCAGGAAGGGAAGTCAGAATAGCAAAGGCCCAAACTGAGGGAAAGATAGCCAACTCAGTTCAGAAGGGGGATAAAACCTTTTATGGGTATATCAGGGAGCGTAGAAAGACAAATGGAGGGATATTGAGGCTGAATAGAATGGACGGTGGGTGGGCAGAGAGGGACAGTGAAAAAGCAGGGATATTGTACAAATACTTCTGCTCATTAGTCACAAAAGGAGAGGAGGGGGAGGTGCCTAATCCAATTAACAGAAGCACTCTGGATAGGGGCGTCGATCCCAGTCCTTTCACAGAGGAAAATGTTCTGAAAGAACTCTTAAAACAAAAAGTGGACAAAGCAATGGGGCCTGACAGAATTCATCCCAGAATTCTAAATGAATTAAGGGGAGAACTAGTGACACTACTGACTACCCTTTTTAAGAAATCATGGGAGGATGGTGTGGTACCTGAGGACTGGTGGAAGGAGGATGTGATTCCCCTTCACAAAAGTGGGAGCAAGACAGAGGCAGGAAACTACAGACCTGTCAGTTTGACCTCTGTGGTAGGGAAAGTGATGGAATCACTTCTGAAGGAAAGAATTGTTGAGTACTCAGAGGCCAATGAGGCACAGGACCCAAGGCAGCATGGATTCACAGCGGGAAGGTCATGGCAGATGAATCTAATTGATTTCTTTGACTGGGTGTCCAAAGTAGTAGACCAGGGAGGGACTGTGGACATGGCCTATCTAGACTTTAGCAAGGCATTTGACACAGTCCCACAAAAAAGATTAATAATCAAATTAACCAGCCTGGGAGTGGATCCCAGGGTGGTAGTCTGGGTAAAACATTGGCTGGACAATAGCACACAGAAGGTAATTGTAAATGGAGTCCACTCTGAAGAAAGAGGGTTACTAGTGGGGTACTGCAGGGTTCAGTACTGGGTCCAGTCCTTTTTAATGTCTTTATAAGTGACATTGCAGAGGGACTGGAAGGAAAGGTATGCCTCTTTGCAGATGACACAAAGATCTGCAACAGGGCTAATACACAAGGAGGCATGAAAAGGATGAGAAGGAGGTTGAAGGAATGGTCAGAAGTATGGCAGCTTGGATTCAATGCAAAGAAGTGCAAAATAATGCACCTGGGAAACAAAAACCCAGGGGAAGATTACACAATGGGGGGAGGTAGTAACAACAACAAAAATGGAAAGGAAAGGTATCTGGGGTAATCATATCAGATGACCTTAAGGTTGGCAAGCAATGTGAAAAGGCAGTAGGGGGGGCTGGGGGGATACTGGGATGTATAGGGAGAGGCTCCACCAGTAGAAAACAGGAAGTTGTTATCCCTCTGTACAAACAGTTGGTGTGACCCCATCTGGAGTACTGTGTCCAGTTCTGGAGACCCTATCTCTGCAAGAACATAGACAGGATGGAGGCAGTCCAAAGGAGGGCAACTAAAATGGTGCAAGGTCTGCAAGAGAAGCCATATGAGGAGAGACTAAAGGAGCTTATTATGTATACCCTTGAGGAAAGGAGGGAGAGGGGGGACATGATTGAAACTTTTAAGTACCTCAGTGGAATGAACAAAAGGGTAGCATCTTTCAGAAAAAGAGATGTGCAAGAACAAGGGGACACAATTTGAAGATAGAGGGGGGACAGCTCAGGGGCAATGTGAGGAAGTATTTTTTCACAGACAGGGTAGTGGACACGTGGAACAGCCTTCCTGAGGAGGTTGTGGGGTCTAAAACTGTGGGAGAATTCAAGAATGCATGGGACAAATATAAGACAATTCTTGTGGGGGGGATAGGAAGAAATAGGCTGTTGGTTAACTAAGATCTGCAGCTTATCCTGTAGGTAGAGAAATGGGCAGACTAGGTGGGCCAAGCGGTCCTTATCTGCCGCCAAAGTCTATGTTTCTAAATGACACTGTAAACAGTGGTATAATCATTCCCTGCACTGTGATGCTTCCTGAACTAACAGTGTTAACAGTAATAAAGAATGAATTCCTTTTGAACCAAAATTTGCCACTCACAACTGCTGCTGTTTGAACCTAGGTCATTTGTGAAAAAGGGGAGAAACAAATATGAAAGGAAAAAAAAACTAGCACTGACACTTACCTGTACAGTGATGTTTGCCATCCATGTTGGCGCCTTTGATTAAAATTGTCCTTGACTGAAATGCTTGTTTATGAGCCTATGTTGAAACCTACAGAGACTTGGAGAACCTGGAAGAATGAACATCTTAATATCATCATGAAATAAAGTTGAATGCATTTTGTATAATTCCAGTGCCACACATGCCATCTTGACTCCAATTAAAAAACTTGACTTATCTCGTCTGCGACACCTGTCACAGAAAATAATACAAACAAACAGTACTTTTCCCAACTGAGCGTCATGTACTGAAAAAGAATAAAGTGAAAGTGGAGTTTTTGGAGCTGTCTCTGAGCATAACTATCATGAAATGAAGAGAAAATTGAGTTTTCACAGATGTGTCATCAGTTCTGAGAAAGTAAAAAGACTAACTGGACAACTGTAAGGTACTTGTTGTGGCATCCATCTTGAAATAAATAACCTGATTAACTATTTTGCCCACATTTTGACCTTTACATTTCTGCATTGATTGACTGATCTGCAGTACCTAAATGTACACGGACAGCGTGCATTTGCACACATTGAACTACAAAACAGTGCCATTGCTTCAACTCATAGCTTTCTATTTTATGATGATGCCGTAGCAAGGAAACAATGTTGCCTAATCCATTCCTATTTTATTTGTGAGAAATTCTCAAACTCAACCATCTGAGAAAAGGTAAATGGTGAGGATACTGACCTGTGCATAATGATGCTTGCAATGTTGACTAGCCGCTGATGGTCCCATGTCTGATGTAACATGATTATTCCTGGCCTCACATGGACTGTGCATGGCAAAACCTGCATGGAGTCTAATGGAAATACATGAGATAACTTATATATCATTTCTGCATATGATGGGCTGCTTTTGATGCAACCTTAACCTGCTATGGCAAAAGAATACACAATGGAGGTACTGTATAAGTAATAAGATGAGAACATGACTGAAAGAGACTTACCATGAATCACTTGACCAGAAGACAGGCCATGGAGGAAGAACAGATATATTTATGGCTTGATGAAGATCTGTGTCACTGAGTGGCTGTTTGGTCGGCTGGAGGGCAAACACAGAAAGTGGGCTGGCTGGAATGAAACTGCTGCATCACGCTGGTTGAGGTACTGGCCCATAATATGGTCGCAATGCTACCACTATGGGTGAGTGATTCTGGGTGGAACACTGGAAGAGGAGGAGTAATAGCTGGAGGCAGCATCGATGTACTATGACTGTTGTTTATGGTGGAGAATGCATTATGTCAGCTTCATAGCTAATTTTCAGCTATACTTCTTGGCAGTATCAGAGTGAAGGTCCAGACTGCTAAACTCTGTGTTATAGACATTAGGATGGATGCCAAGAAGGAGGAGTACATACCGATGAAATCTATACATGGCTGGAGCCTGCATGCATTGCTGATTCACCTAGTACTGGTTGCGCAGTGTTGGACAAAGCAGTTACATTGAATGTATTCTTGTGGGAAACTAGACACACATTCAGGGAGGAGGTACAGTATATGTGGAAATAGTGCAGATGGTGTTTAGTAATTCTTACTGGATGGGGCCATTATGTATTGACATTACAGTTAGCATAACAGGAGTAAGGGATATTTAAAAAAAGACCAACTGAAGTAAACGTTTTTACTATGGTAATCAAATTCATCAGATTAACAGAAAATAACTCAGAACCACCATCAAAATCCAATGAAAAATGTATAACAATAACTCAAAAGAGTATACTCACTGGAAATGGGTGGGGGTTGGGGATACCATTACAACTTTAGTCTTCTTTCAGTGCCACATCATCCATGAAGCAGCCCTCACAGTCTTTAAGACTGAAGTTGTCATCAGGTGGAACTTATCTCATCATTGATGCTTCATCTACCTACTTGCTGGTAGAAGCCTTAGCAGTGCTGACATCTTCCTTGTCATCTTCGTCATCTCTGAGACACACTTTGTGTAGCAACACCATTGATATAACTGTGTTATGTGGAATGTGATTCTCATTCATTTTTATGAATGTTAGGATGGACACATTCTTGGGTGACAAATTTGTCCTCCAGTCACGTATAATGGCCCCAGCTGAAGTAAACAGCTCAGGTATTTAAAAGCAACTGATGCCAGTGCGGGACAATCATTCACTTTGCTGCTCCAATACTGCAATGGCTCGTCAGTGATGCCAAGATGCAAGGTGTACCCCCATATAGGCCTCCACCATTTGTTGTGCCGCCCAGAGTCCTGCTGCCTCACCAGGCTCCTCCTCCTTGTGTTCCATTTCTTCCACTCCCACCTGGTAAAGAGTATTCTTAATGGGAATACTTGCCATTTTCTGCTGCAACTTTGATATAGTGTATGGTGGAATGCTGTTCCGCATGGAAATCCATGCCTGGAACAGCGTTGTTGTCCTTCACTCGGTGCATCACGATATTGTTGTGCTGCACGAGTACGTCTGATGCAGCACAACAAGATCGAACACATTCACAAGATGCTAATTGAGCGCCCACGCAACGTCGAAGCAATAGGCGCAGCAGACACCAAAGTAAAGCCATTTTTTGCCATATAATTTGTTCTGGTGTTCATGGAGTACTGCTTATGGTTGCCCATATACTATAAAGATTGTGTATGAGCAACCATACACAAACAAGGCAGTTGTGAGATCTTGAGGTTTCCGTGGTAACGGACCTCTTGAGCTACACTCTCGAGGTCTCTGGTTACCACGGAAACCTCTCGATCACAACTGCCTTGTTGTGTATGCTTGCTCATACACAATCCTCTATATTTTTTCAGATTTGGTGGCTTGTGAGCTGATGCTGGTGGCAGCAACAGCTGGTATATGTGCAGTTTCTGCCTGTGCCGTTCTCCTCTGTGCAACATGTACATGTCTGATAAGGTAATCTGTCAATTTTCCAGTCACTGGTAACCTCCTTCAATTATTGTGGGCAAGCTATGTTTGTAGTGTGGATCAAGCATTGTAGCAATAGCAAATTCTTCTGACTGTAGAATGCAAGAGATATGCGTACTGCTGTCCTGTACATAGAGCATGTGACCCATTAGATTACAACCACTGTGATCACCACTTGTCTCCATCTGGTGATGGGCATTCAACAGTGTCTGCCTCAGCACACACATAAAGGGGTATTGACTGACTAATACAGGCAGTGTCCCCACTCACAGCCTGTGTTGCATGCTCGAATGCACGCAGAATGTGTATTATGCCATCCATTTGTTGCCATTGCTCTGTTGCAAGAGCAATGGACACTCCAACACTGTCCTGGGTGGTGTGCAGCAGCAGGTAGTCTGAAACTGCCTTTTACTTTTCATACAGCCAGTCTAGCATGTACAGCATGGAGTTCCACCTGATCATAACATCAAGCTTCATAAGGTGCTGAGGAAGATGGTTATTGCACTGCATCTCACCCAGATGGTCACAGGCCTTTGCAGAATGGGCAAAGTGCACACAGATGCATTGGGTGACAAACACCATTTCCTTGATGTCAGCATGGTTTTGAAATTGCTACACATCCAGATTAAGGCAGTGTGCCAGGCAGGACACTCTGAAAAACTCACCATCGTGAATGCACTTTACCACATTGAAGCCATTGTCACTAGCAATAATCCTAGGCTCTAAGTGAGTGAGTGTATGTGTAGCTACTCATCAATCTGATTTAGCAGCACATTAAACATTTTATCACCTGTATGAGACCCAGTAACACTTTACATACTGAGGATGGCATGCTGCCTAATACCAGGTGTGTTGCTACCACCACAATTTTGCTTTATGCAGGTTTTGCCAGGCCCCAAATCAATGACCACCCCGGGTACCTGTGCCCAGTGTGCTGTTATACACAGATACAAGCTGGCTGCTGTTTGTCCACTTGTCCATATATCCATGCTAAGGTGGATATATTTGGAGGCAGAATGCTTCATGGAATGCAGGACAGACTCTGAAACTTTGCTGAAAAGTTCTGGCATGGCAAGTTTTGAGCAGTAGTTTCCCGATGGCACCTGCCATTTGGAACAGGTACAGGCTATCAAATGGCGGAATCCAGGATTCGCAATGGATGAGAATGGCAACAGGTTGATGGCCATCATTTCAGTGGTGGCTGCGTTCAGCTCAAGTGCATCAGCATGATGGGGGGGGTACTCTGAGTGTCACTCAAAGACGCTCTTCAATGTGGGCTTCATCTTTGGAGCTGGTTGACCAAAATGCTATACTTGTGCCACCAATGTTGTTTTTGTTTGGGTATCAGTTGAGTCTTGGGTCCTGGGATGTGCAGCATGTATGTAACTGGTTATTTTGGTTGATTTGGTGACTGGTGGTGTACTTTTATGACTCAAGGGTGTGGGACCTCCACTGCTACTATGCCCACTGCTCAAAAGAGTAAATAATTACTCCTCCTCTGCTGACCCACTCAGCCCTCCCTCATCCTGATGCATTGCATTGCAGTCACTGACATTTAGTTTGATGAGGGAAGTCCCACCGACAGCTCTGGTATCTTTTTGGTTTTGGTGCCAGGGCAAAGGGTGTTTGTTTTTCAAGAGGGCTTGTTGGCCACCGGTGCCTATGTGGCTGCCTTTTTTTCCACGACTGACACGTGCTTGACACAGCTGACATATCGCTATGGTCTCTACAGCTGCATCAAGCATGAAAAAATCCCAAACTAGGGACTTTGCACCTCTGGATTTCACATAGTACTGGGACTGGGAGAGCAGAACCAAAGATGTGAAGTGTTTGCTTTTTGGGCCGGTTTTATGACTTCCATTATACTAGTTTTGGGAGGGCAGGTTTACTTGACTGCTTGTTGTAGGCTTGCTGATAGCCTCACCCTCAGGCTCTGCATCTAAATGGGCTACATCACCCTTCAGCTTTTTCAGCTCTGACTCCCACAGGGGATCCAGTACCTCATCATCATCTGGACCACAGCTGATTATGTCCTCCTCCTCCTCCTCTCTATGACTGTCTACTTCCACAGAAATGTTTTCCTTCTCTTGCATCTCCCCAGGAGGCTGGCTTTCCATATATCCTTCTCCAGGAGAAAAAGACTGAAGCTGAACAGTGTCACCACCACCAACTCCACCATGAATAGGAACAGTCACACTGACAGCTTTATCTTCCTCCTCCTGTACCTCTGTTCCTGCACTGTGTGAGTGTCTCCCTTATTCTCAGTATCATCTCCAACAAGCATGGTAGCTACAGATTTAGACTTGAAAAACTGAGTCACACCTATGCCACTTCTAACTTCTGTTTTGCTGGTACTGTCTGCCACAGCACCGGAGCCCACAGAAGGCACTGATGCAGAAATACATTTGCTTTGTGGAAGTGGAACTGCGTTTCTAATTTTTTCAACAGACTTCTTTGAAGCATCTCCCACTGTCACCTTTTTCTGAAATAGAACATCTCTTGGCAGGCATAATAATATGCTTGTTCCAATGTTTGCCTTTCTCTGAAAGTATATGAAGATGGATTTCTATTTACTAAGTGTGAATAATGCCTGCAGTACTGTCTTCAAAGGACAAACAGAAATCAGAACAGGTAGCAGTACTGTAGTCTATACAACTACTACTGTAGCCTGTTCTAGTGATAAAACAGAATTTTATTTTTTCCTTTCCAAAAACAGGAATTAAGTAACGCGGGGTAACAGGGCAGAAGTAAGCTACTTTAAATACCACACCAACAGAGAACCCCCAACAAGGATCTGCAGTGACTCTGAAAAACTACTAAAGTAGCTCTTTATAAAAATGTCAGTTTTTAAATGGAATGGTTGCTACACAACTTAATAATAACTGAGTAGGTATGGGTAGGATTACCAAAAACTAAATTGAAAACCAATGGCACAAAACACCTCACAGCCACAATACAAGCTACAGACCTACAGATAAGCCCTGTCTGGGCAAGGCAAATACTGCAATGTGTTTGTACTTACTAAATACAATTTTTGTTTATTGATATATAAGAGAGTAGGGACAGCAAGATTTAAAATGAACAAATAAAGTTGCCTCTAACAATCTGGGAGAGACCACCACTCTCTGCAAAGCTACTGTATTAAAATGTAGTTTTTATATATAGTACGGGTCAGGTAGTAAACAACAATAGTGTAACTGGGAAAGGGTAAGCAAATTAAACAGAAAAACAGGAACGCTGCAATGCAGAAGCTAGCTCACAACTGAATTCTGTGAGAAATTCACCAAAGCTTTGTACCTAGATATGGACAAGTGGTCAACTACAAGTATTTCCAATACAAAAAAAAAAGCACAAGAGGGATTAAACAAAGGGTAACAGGAACAGGACAACTCAACATGAGTAACTGTTCAGATAAAGTAACAAAAAAATTGGTCAATATGTAAGAAAAATATTACAAATAAGTAGTACACAAACAAAAATATAAAGACTTAAAAGAAATAACAGAAACTCACAACTTATGAGAAATCTGTTTGTCAAATATTAGGAACTAGCCTGCGCTGGTTTCACACACCACACAATCTACTCTCCCCCACTCAACTCCTTCACAGACACAGAAAAAACTGAAAACACTACCTAAGTTAATCTACTTATTATCCAAAGATCCAAAAAAGAAGAAAATGTTCACTAACAGTACTAGGAACAAACTGTATATTTTTGGAAGCAATTAGCTCTCATAAATGAGATATAAAGAGGTTTTTAAAGAATTTATTGGCTTTGATGCACCACACTGAACTGCTCTCTGACTCAGCAGACAATATACTGTGGTAGAAACAGCCTGCATGTGATATTTGACTTATTTATCCACAATGCATTGCAAATGTTGCCTTTTGAGCATAATTTCACAGGTGAAATTGGAAATACAGTGAAACTGGCAAAATTGCTGAATTTTCTGTTACGTGAAACTGCTGTCCCCAGTGAAATTACATTTTGCCTAACTGAAAATGTTTGCATAATAAGGGAATTTACGTGAAATATTACACGTAGTGAAATTTTTGCACTTCGCACAACACTATCGAAGACATGTCTTGTTGCTGGAATCACTGCCTGCAGCATGAGAAACTAAGGTAAGTGCATTTCTGTGTATTTTAATGGGGTGTTAGATTTTGATTCATGACTTTGCCATATTTGCATATATTGACCCCAGATTTTTAACATGGCTGCTTTGGATCCCACCTCATTAACACTGGTGGTGGGATTATGCAAATCTGTCCCAAAAGGTGATTTTGCAGTTGCTTAGTGAAATTACCTTACAGGCAGGATTTGAACATTTTTACCACCCTTGTTCGTGAGGTGGGGTCATAAGAAGGATATGCTGAAAATTTGGGTTCCAAATATGTAAAAATGGCAAAATTATGCAAATATGTTGAGATTTTACTATGCTAGCTCGTAACTTTGTTAATTTTAAATATTTTATCCCAAATTTTCAATGTAGTCATTTTTTACACCACCTCATCAACTTGACTACTGCCATTTTTCAAATCCTGGTCAAAATCTGTTTTTGCACCTGTGGTGCAGAATGAAATTTTGATGGTGCAGAATGATGCTTCATGGGAGATTTGAACATTTTCAGTACCAGCTTCAGGAGGTGGGGTAATAATAAGACTATGCTGATAATTTGGTTTCTGTTTTGCTAAAAATGCAAGCACTGGGCCTGGAGGGTCTTGCCCTTCCACAACAACATACATGTATGCATCTATGAAGGGATGGGAGCACAAGGCCCTAGCAAAAATTTCATTATACTATCTCAAAGGGTAAGGAAATTAATTTCGCAAAACTTTGTGAATGCATCAGTTCGGGTAACTTAACACCACAAAAGTAGGGAAATGTGCCATTATGGTTTCCAACCCTAATGCCATCCCCCCCCAGCAGCAAAAGGAAAACACATTAGGGTTTTGGGTCTCCCGAGTCTTGGCAAATCAGTGGTGGGATTCTTCCTTGGGGGTTATCAGCCATAATGATACTCCCTCCCCCCCCAGACCCTAGCCTCCAATCCCAAGCACAAGGCACAGCTCCAAGCCACTGTCTCATAATGATACACTCTTCAAAGGTAGAGAA
The DNA here is from genome assembly GCA_016271365.2 of Neoceratodus forsteri. NCBI lineage: Eukaryota > Metazoa > Chordata > Ceratodontiformes > Ceratodontidae > Neoceratodus > Neoceratodus forsteri. The sequence continues at coordinate 93,905,836 of CM057456.1, read as the reverse complement.
GTATGTCTCACCACAGGTTGCCAACACAGTTTGTTGTACTTTTCTTCAAGTAGGGCCCTTTGTGAAGAAAGGAGATCATGTGTGACATTGTTTGCTTATGGAATGGGGTGGGCAATAGGGTTGAACAACCCCAAGGAAGACCCCACCACTGATTCACCATGACTCAAAAGACCCAAAACCTTAATGTTCTTTCTTTTTGCTGCTTGGGTGGTGGGGGTTGGATGCTAGGGTTGGAAACCCTAATGCCACATGTTCCTACTTTTGTGGCATTAAGTTTCCCTAACTGGTGCAGTAACAAAGTTTTTTGCAATGAATTATAACATAGAAACATAGAAATTACTGGCAGAAGGGGACCATGCAATCCATCTAGTCTGCTATGGTAACAAGAATGGCTGTGCAAGCCTATTCTTTGAGTCTTTAGGACATATAAGTGCTTTTCTATGAAGTACTCCCAACCTTGTATATACTTTATATTAACAGTGTGTTCTTTAAAAGTTAGCATATTATCAGTTTGAACTCCCAAATATTTACACAAAGCTGTCATTGTCATTTTTATGTTTGCTTGCACACACGTGCAAGAAACATAGTGCCATCATCCGAGTTTTTGGAGGTGTGTCACCCCCTCTTCCAATTCAGTCAGTGTGCTGGCAGGCGCGGCCCCAGTCCTCCAATGCATGCTGGAGCTGTCTATGACAGTTCCAAAATGCAGTGGTGTACAGTTGAAAGGGGGAGCTACACTTCAGTGAGCAGCAATCAGATATCGCCTGCTCATGCGCAGCTCCCCCTACACACACACACACACACACACACACACACACGCGCGTGCACGCATACAGTGTGCTGCCCCCCCACGCACACATTGTATAGCTGACGGGCTCCCCCCAAAGCTTTCCACATGCCATGCTGGGTGCCCAACCCAGCGTGGCAACTCATGGTATAGCTGAGGGGGTGCCCAATCCCCCGTTGGCTCCACTGTCCTCCCCCCAGAGTACAGGGTGCCATGTTGGGAGCCCACCCCAGCATGGCAATAGATGCTATGGCAGATGGGGGTGCCCAATCCCCCGTCGGCTCCACGCCCCCAACCAGCTGTCCTTGTGCCATGCTGGGAGCCCACCCCAGCGTGGCAAATGTCCTGCATCATCATTTAAAAAAAAAACCTGTAAAGAAAAAATGGTCCCATGCAGTCTCCCTGCCCCCCCACAACCCTCACCCACCCACTGTGCACCCTGCCTCCCCACATCCCCCTCACCCCATACTTACCTCCGGAGTTTGGCGCGATGATCTTCGGTGGACCGGGAACACATCTGCACTCTTCAAAACCGACCACAAACTGAGGAAATGCCGGTAAGCTGTATAATGGGATAGATAGGGTTTTTCAACTTTGTTGCATATCTCAGGCATTTTTGGGAATTTTTGCACCAAATTTTCAACATGGCGTTTTTGGGACCCCTTCTCATGAATGCTGTCACTGACAGGGCGTTATTTATGATTTCGCAGTCACTGCGTGAAATCACCTTTCGGGACCGATTAATGAAACGACACTGCCAGTGTTCATAAGGTGGGCTGTCAAGAAGCCTATTTTGAAAATTTGGTGGAAAAATTCCAAAAAATGACTGTTTTACGAGCGTGCATTGCACAGTTCTTATGCACGCTCATAAGTTCGGGAATTTTCAATATTTTCACTCTAGATTTTCAATATTGCCATTTTATCACACCTTCTTATGAGTAGTACAGCTGTCATTTTTCACATCTCGCCCAAAACGTGTTTCCCTTCATGTAGCGCATAATGGCGCATTCGTGTGTGAAATCAATGTACAGGACAAATTAAGAAAATCACAGTGCCACTGTTCATGAGCAGAGGTCTTAAAATGGCTATGTTGAAAATTTGGTGAAAAAATTCCCAAAAATGACTGTTTTAAGAGCGTGCGTTGCGCAGTTCCTACACACACTTGTAAGTTCGCGAATTTTCAACATTTTCACTCCATATTTTCAACATTGCCATTTTACCACACCTTCTTATGAGCAGTACAGCTGTCATTTTTCACATCTCACCCAAAACGTGTTTCCGCCCATGTAGCGCACAATGACGCAGTTGGTGTGTGAAATCAATGTATGGGACAAATTAAGAAAATCACAGTGACACTGTTCATGAGCAGAGGTCTTAAAATGGCTATGTTGAAAATTTGGTGAAAAAATTCCAAAAAATGACTGTTTTATGAGCGTGCGTTGTACAGTTCCTACCCATGCTCGTAAGCTCACGAATTTTCAATATTTTCACTCCAGGTTTTCAACATTGCCATTTTACCACACCTTTTTATGAGTAGTACAGCTGTCATTTTTCACATCTCACCCAAAATGTGTTTCCGCCAATGTAGCGCACAATGGCACAGTTGGTGTACAAAATCAATGTACGGGACAAATTAAGAAAATCACAGTGACACTGTTCATGAGCAGAGGTCTTAAAATGGCTATGTTGAAAATTTGGTGAAAAAATTCCCAAAAATGACTGTTTTACGAGCGTGCGTTGCGCAGTTCCTACGCACGCTCGTAAGTTCGTAAATTTTCAATATTTTCACTCCAGATTTTCAATGATGCCATTTTACCACACCTTCTTATGAGTAGTACAGCTGTCATTTTTCACATCTCACCCAAAATGTGTTTCCGTCCATGTAGCGCACAATGGCGCAGTCGGTGTGTGAAATCAATGTATGGGACAATTAAGAAAATCACAGTGACACTGTTCATGAGCAGAGGTCTTAAAATGGCTATGTTGAAAATTTGGTGAAAAATTCCTAAAATGACTGTTTTCTGGCTCGTTGTACAGTTCCCTACCGTACTCGTAAGCTCACGAATTCAATATTTTCCTCCAGGTTTTCAACATTGCCATTTTACCACACCTTCTTATGAGTAGTATAGCTGTCATTTTCACATCTCACCCAAAACTGTTTCCACCACTGTAGCGCACAATGGCGCAGTGGTGTGTGAAATCAATGTATGGGACAAATTAAGAAAATAACAGTGACACTGTTCATGAGCAGAGGTCTTAAAATGGCTATGTTGAAAATTTGGTGAAAAATTCCTAAAATGACTGTTTATTAGTATGCTATGCAGTTCCTACGCACGCCAGAAGTTCGGAATTTTCAATATTTTCACTCCAGATTTTCAATGATGCCATTTACCACACCTTCTTATGAGCAGTACAGCTGTCATTTTTCACATCTTGCCCAAAATGTGTTTCCACCCATGTAGCGCACAATGGCGCAGTCGAGTCTAAGAAATCAATGTATGGGACACATTAAGAAAATCACAGTGACACTGTTCATGAGCAGAGGTCTTAAATGGTTATGTTGAAAATTTGGTGAAAAATTCCTTTAAATGATTGTTTTACGAGCATGCGCTAAGAGTTCCTATGCATGCTCGTAGTTTGTGAATTTAATATTTTCACTCCAGATTTTCAACATTGCCATTTTATTACACTTCCTTATGAACAGTACAGCTGCCATTTTTCATATGTCGCCCAAAATGTGTTTTCGCACATGTAGCGCACAATGGTGCTGTTGGTTTGCGAAAGCAATGTTTGGGACAGATTACGAAAATCACAGTTACACTGTTCATGAGCAGAGGTCTTAAAATGGCTATGTTGAAAATTTGGTGACAAAAGTCCATAAAATGACTGTGTTACGAGTGAGCATTGCGCAGTTTCCACGCACCCTCATAAGTTCATGGCTTTGTAATATTTTCAGTCCAGATTTTCACCAGTGGCATTTTTCCACACTTCCTTATGAACAGTACAGCTGTCATTTTTAACAACATGGCCGAATTGTGTTTTCACACTTTCAGCGCAGAGATGCATGGTCGCTGTGGGAAATCATTGTTCGAGACAGATAAAGAAAATCGCACTGACACGGTTCATGATCGGAGGCACCAAAATGCCTGAGTTCACAATCTGCTGTAAAAAATCCCCAACCTAATTATTTTACGGGTGTGCGTTGCACAGTTTCTATGTACGCTCGTGACTTCAACAGTTATTTTAATATTTTTACTGCAGATTTGCAACATTGCCATTTTTTACACCTCCCCATGAACAGTACAGCTGTCATTTTTTACATCCTGTTCGGAATGTTTTTGCACCTGTGGTGCTAAATGCAGTAGTCGCTGTGCATAAGCAGCTTTCCGCTAACAAACTGATATTGCCACTGTTCATGAGGTGGGGTCACAAAAAAAACATGTTGAAAATTTGTAGTGAAAATACCAACGAATGCCTGAGGTATTAGGGTTTCCAACCATAACGCCCAACCCTGGAGAGAATGACAGGCATCTGACTTGGGATTCTTGCCTGTAATGCTCATACCATTCCACACCCTGCAGCCAGTGAGAGGCATCGAGGTATGCCTTGGACTCTTTGGCCCCAAAGTTCACCCCATTCTCCTATATCTCAACCATCTCACTGTATTTCCTAATGGAATGGGGTGCACATAAGAGCCAAAGACCCCAAGGAACACTGTGACACTTGTCAGTGTCTGCAGGGTGGGGTGTGGTGAAATGGCGTGGCCATTGTGCCTGACGACCCAAAGGCACACCCCAATGCCTGTCACTCTCTGCAGGGTGGTGGTGGGGTTGGCTTCAGTTCAGTACTTCACTGCCAATCCTATTACACAGCTCTGTAACTTCTACACTACCACTGCCAATGCCAGCAAGCAAACATTCGGCATTGACAAATGCTTGTTTTGTTTGTCTATTATAAATATATCCAGACTATTTTCTGTAGTTAATTTAGTACCTTTTGTCTTAAATTCCATGACCTGCGTTTGTTACCTACTTAATACCTTATTTGAATCCCTAAATGAATGCTGTAAAATATTGAAGTCTAACTGTAATACTTCTTGCAGTTCAGTTCTACTCTTTACTCTGCCAGTTAGCACCGTATTGTCTGCATAAAGACATATTTTACATTTATTAATCATCTGTGGAAGGGAATTTACATAGATAAAATATAACGGGACCCAAGACCGAGCCTTGGGGAACTCCTCTGTACATTCCTTCTTTGTCTGATAAGCAGCCCCAGACAAAAACTTGCTGTATACACTCTGTTAGGTACGATAAGAGCCATCTTACTACTGTATCAGACATGCCAACCAATAGAAGCGATCTAACAAGATTTTGTAATCAACAAGGTTGAAAGCCTTGGAGAGGTCGATGAACACCGACCCGATAGACAGTTTGAGATGATTTCTATGAAGTCTGTCCGTCGACCTCCCTGATCTGAAATCAGCCTAGTAGGGAGACAGAAGACTGTATTTTTCCAGATAATTATAAATCTGGATGCATACCATTTTTTCCAAAAATGTTGACAATGTTGATAGCAAGGCTATAGGTTGGTAATTTGTCAATTTGCTTCTCCCCCCTTCCCTTTGAAAATTTGTCTGACTTTTTAAGTTTTCCAAAATTCTGGGTAAAGTCCCTGTTTCAGGCTGGAGTTTGGTATTCCAGCTAGAGTCAGAGCTATTTGTTCAGCTGAATACTTCAACAATTTTATTCCTGCCTGATCCAAGCCAGTAGCCTTCTGTGAATTCAACGTATGCATTTGTTTTAGGATTTCACTTTGCTTTAGTGCCTTAAAATAAAACTTGGGAATCCCATGTACAAACCTCAGACAGTTTGCAGCATTTTTGGGAGGACTGACAATTTTTATAACTGGAAGATGGCATAAATAATTATTTAAACTATTAATTGTTTGATCAATTGACATCTTAATTCTATTATCATCCGTTAATCTTGTTATTTGGCCCTTTTCTGTATTTCATTCTAATTGTCTTATTAGATTTGAATATTGTGCTGGATTTTTAGTAAGGTTTATTTTATTCCAACAGTAATTTATTTTGGCTTTCTTAACCATACTTCTACATTTACTCCATGCTTTTTTTTGTTTTGCACAACCAATTAACACATGGGATTGGCGGGAAGGGGGTCAGCAAGGGGCTATCCCAGACTACCGTGACATGCCAGGGACCGGTGGCCATCATCCAGTCACACCAGGGGCATGTTCCTGGTTTTCTGGGGAGCACGACATGCCACATGACATCAAATCATTCACCAACATCCACCACGCTCCCACCCGCAGTTTGGCCTGATGCTTTGCCATGCTCCTGGCCTCCGCCAAGGGACAGTAACTGCCGAGCTGTGAACCCCACTCCTTCCCAGGAGAAAATGAGCAGTTGTTGGATGCTTGAGCCATCTCTCCCACGGCCAGCCCTCCAACACCTGAGTCTGTTTCTGAACCCGAGTCATCGGCTTCGCAGGTGGAATTCCAGTCGCTGAACTCCTGGAATGGCTAGTTCATGCTTTTTTAAACAAATTCCAGTCTTCAGAGTGCAAGGTTATATTTTTCTTCCTGATCCTGTCTTTTCATGTAATTTATTTTTTTTATTTTTTTCATCAACCCATAGCAAATGTTTATTTCTTACTCTGTTTGGTTTAAGAGGGGCATTTTTATTACAGATTTCAACAAAGGAATTTGTGAATTCCCTAACAACGAGTTCCACATCTGGAATAAGATTCAGTCTGTGGCCTACATGCACAAGGCACTACATTAATCCTCTTTGGGGGACTTTAATATCGACTGGTTAAAATGCATTAACAATTTGGTAGAGTCATCTTTGAATAAATTGATGCTAACTCAAATTATTTGTCACTCTACAAGACTTTCTAATAATGGGCAGCGTGCCATCATAATTGACTGGGTGCTTGTACTTAAGTGAGACAAAGTTGCCTGCTCTGTGGTACTCTATGATGCTATCAGCAATAGCTCTCTTGCATATTGTATATGGCATGTGAAAACCTCTAAGATCCGCCCCAGACTTATTAACTTTCATGACTTCTCACACCTTGGCCCTGTCCTGTTCAAAAATGAAGTTGCCCAGCATGATAGATCTTACTTGTGAGCTACAACTGATGTAAACCAGGCTGTCTCATATATCTGTACAATCTTTCCTAGCCTCCAGAAAAAGTGTGCTCACCTCACAACCAGAAGGTTTCATGTAATAATACAAAGTGGTTTGATCGACCTCTGTTATCCTTCCTCAAATGGAGAGACAAAAATCGGGCCACATAAAAGGTAACCAATGTGCCATGAGACTGGATAAGCTACAGAAAACTTAGAAAGAATGTAAGCAGGTCATCTAACAAAGTAAAAGGGTTTTTTTGCAATTGCCTTTTTGATTCCTCGGTTGGTAACCTTTGCCTATCTTGTAATATTATTAAGAAAACCCTCCTTTATGAGTCACCCACACTCCTCCAGACATCAAAGTAGGGGGAGTAAATTGTAACAAAACCTTTACCATCTTGAATGCTTTCAATACATTCTTCACTGACTTCTCACCTTATATTGGGTTTTTTTCTCTTTCCCCACCAAATTTGACATCCCCCCATACTCCTGGAGCTGACTCATTTTCCCACAACTCCCAGAGCTAAATCTCACCCCTGTTCTACTTAAAAAGAGCCAGGGTCTCAGTGATGTGTACTTATTTGAGGTAGATTCTCTGAATCTAAATATGCTGGCTCTGATGGGATTGAGCCATGCCTCCTCAGACTTGCAGCCAATGAACTAGCCCCCCCAATAGCAAGAATTCTCAACCTGTCCCTTATCTCAGGCACTGTCCCTACCCTCTGGAATGTGTCCAATGTAGTACCAGTATTTAAGAACAGTAACATAGAGGATAATGTATGGTCCTGTATCCGTAACAAGTTTGTAAACTTTTCGAGAGGTCGTCATGGCAGCGTTTGGAACCTTGAGAGCGAAGCTCGAGAGGTTTAGTCGCCATGATGACCTCGAGAAGAGTTTTCAAACTTGTTACGGATAGAGGACCATACATTGTCCTTTATAATGTATGGTCACCTATCTAATGTATTTCAAGTTTGAAATCTCGTTACATGTGCAGTTACCTTTAGGCATTAGAGAGAAACAATCAGCCCATACAGTTGGTTAATAAAATGTTTACTTACGTTTGGTGTGCATAGCAAGAATCGACATCACTAGTGACAAATTGAAAAAAACAATACAGTATTTTTACTGTTTTTTTTTACTTAGACATTTTATCTTTAAATTAGTCTATTGCGGAGCGGATGATCCAACGTGCTGCCATGACCTCTGGAGCTGAAGACGTCACCTGCTAGGAGACAAATGAGAGAGACAGTTGGAGTCAAAGTTCAAGGGAAGTGATTTTGTTAGGGCAGGGGTCACAGGAGTTCGTGTACTTACGTTAGAATTAGTCGGTGTCCCCATTACAGTTTTTCAGATGCCCGCCTGCGAGGTAATTAATTATTTTTACGTTTACAGCACCTTGTTCACCTTCTTCAATTAATTTTTCGTGATCGCTTAACTAGTAGGGGGAAAATAGCAGCCTACATTGTATGTGTATGCTTTAAAAAACACTCGCTTGACTGTTTAAATTTGAAGTATGAGCAGCTCACGCCGTGAGCATTTCTGACAAGATTCTAATCTGTTATGCTGCAGTAGCTATGTTCGTGGTGCAGCATAACAACAAGCTACTGCAGCATAACAACTTTTGAGCTTGTATAGATTTTTATACATAATAGCGTTCTACCATACATTATAATAAAAATAAAAGTAATTATAGACATTTGCCCTTTTACTGGCACTTAGTAAGGTCTTAGAAAAAATTGTTACTACCCATCTCACAGATTTCCTCTCTGCCCATGGTCTCCTCTCTCCTGCTCCACATGAACTCAGATGAAACTATTGCACCACCATGGAATTGCTCACTCTAACTAACATCATCTCAAATGCCATAATAAAGGAGAGTTTACTGGTGCTTTTTTTGTAATAAAGGTTTTTCTGTCTACTGCATCCAGAGGGCAGCTGCATCAGCCCAGTCTCTAGTCTCCCCCCCCCCAGGCCAGCTCTCTGCCTCCCTCAGTGGTGTACTAGGTCAGATTCTCTCCACTAGTTCCCCTGTCATAGCAGGGTTGGAGGGGGTAGGGCCATCCCCCCAGTACACACATATTTAAGGCAGACCAAGATGTGTACTGGGTGGCAGTGTGGGCATGGGAATTGCTGTGTCAGGCTTCATGAAGCTGCCGGATGTTCATTTCTTCCACTTTTCTGGTCCCACCCTGACTATGGAGCATCAGACTCATGTGGAGACACCCATCCAATGCTCCCAACAGACCCTTCCTTACATTGCCTCCCTAACCTATTTTACCCCCAGGCATCCACCTGAGGGTGGCCTATGCTGGGATGACATGCATCCCTACCATGGTAGAGGAGAGCAGGCCCTTAGACACTCAATCATCTCCCTCCTCAGGTGACCCCTGATGACTTGAGTCCATTCCCAATCCTTGATCACTGGTGTAGGTAGAGGTAAAGTGCTAAGCGCTTCTGTCCTCTTCACCATGGGGCTAGCTTACTGACACCATTTTTACTGATCTAAAAAAGGTGTTTGATATGGTCGCTGACCCCAGTAGCCCGTGAAGATAGCCGGTGAGGAATGGCGATGTGTGAGAACGGTGCTAGAACCACAGTGCTGACACATTTTGCAATCCTAGTTTCCCCCATCCTAGAGTTGTGCCCCCCAGAGTAGTAATATTTAGTGAGGGGTGTAGGAGGCAAAGCACCAATAAGAAAAGACTTTTTAAAAACTGGTTGCAATGTGGGTTTGGTGCTGTTATCATGCATTGCCATTCCTGACTCACTATTATGACATGGAACCATCACACCCTCCTTTGTAATAAAGTATCATCCCTAGGTATATCTGACACTGCCCTTACCTGGTTTTAAAGTAATTTGTCCAACAGACAACAAAGAGTTAAGTTTGGATCCTTCTTCTTAGATCTTCTGTTGTCTCTATCGTTGTCCCCAAGGTCCCATAATAGGACCCCTCTTCTTCTCACTTCACATCAGCTCTGTCCAGCACTTCATCTCCAACAGCATACCCATCCTACATGCTGATGACTTAGTGTTTTTCTACAGTTATCAGAATATAGCTGAGATCAACAGTAAACTTTCTTCTTACCTTCTGTCCATCCAAACCTACTTCCATGAAAATAAGCTCTTAATAAATGCTAACAAATTGCAGGAAACACTCTCTGGTTCAGCCCCTGCCTAAAGAAAATAAAGACCACTCTTTCAGTAGACTGTAGTAATGGTAAACCCATCACCACCATCCCTTCTATTAATTATCTGGGTGTTACACTCAATCCCTCCCTCAGCTTTTCATTCCATGTGACATCTACCTGTAAGGTTTTTAACATCCTAATAGGTCTTGCTTACAGAGTCAGTCTAAACCTCTCCCCTAGTGTTCGTATAGCCATCACCTGAAGAATACTGCTCCCCACACTATCCTGTGGTCTGCTAGTTTTGGTTAGTGCCTCAAACTCAATACTGCACAAATGAGATGTGACTTATAACAATGTATGCCATTTTTCCCTTGCATGTAAGCATCTATCCCATCACTGTTCGCTTTATGCCAAACTCGGCTGGCTCTTTCCACATGTCCTATGTGACCTTTTCCTGGGAGGTATCATACATAGTGTCTCTCAAAACCATGTTCCCACATCACTTGCCTCCCTCCTTGTGCCAGTATTAATGACTACTCTCTCTGGTCTTCTCACAGTGACCTCTTAGTTCTGCCCAGGACCAGATTTCCTTTTTTATCTCTGCCTCCAAACTTTGGAATATTATACTAGCTAACATTAGGCATAATCCTGCTACCTTCACTTTCAGAAACCAGTATTGCTCCCACTTACTACTGAAGGCAGTTATGTACCTATTTCTAGCCTTGAACTCTGACAAACGTTTTGTCTACTCAGTGTATAAAAATTGCCTATGGACCGCTCTTTTGTATTAATGCTCCATAGTTTTTGTACATCTGCTTATATCCTGGGTAATTTAGCTTGCTGTATTATTGTTCTGATGTGTTGTTGTCATACTCTGTATTGTCTCACTTGTTGCACTCTCTCTGGTCATGCATGAAAATAGGCATATGTTTGTCTACTGCACACTACCCAGTTAACAAAAGCTAACTAACTAAATAAATGTTGACTAGCATAGTTAATGTGAATGTAAAGAATATTTTTTTTCATTAGATGATTACTTACAGGAGTCAGAAGTGGAAATATATTACCACTGAGTAGTAGCCTCAATGGGCAACAAGATTTCTTCTGTTCTGAAATGTGTATGTTCATATTTCTGTAGAGTTCACCCTTTTCACCATCTATGTAATTGGACGTTTCTATCTGAATCCCTCTTTCTCATCAGTCCTCCAGACAAAACATATTGAGATGACCTTCCCTGCTGCTTCTGTATAATTTTTATTGCCATTCTCTGTATTTTCTCCATTGTGGGCTCCAGAACTATACATAGCACTCAAGGAATGACCGAACCAGTGGCCTGTACAGCGACAGTATTAAACCCTCTCCATGACTGGTGAAGATTCTCCTTTTCTATTCTAACATCCTGTCTTTCTCTCACCATGCTTTACAGCATTTCAAAGAGATTGTTTTAGATTACTTCTATATATTACCCTAGGGTCATTTTCTTCCATTGAGTGCTCCACCTTTTATCCCAGTGATGCAACAATCTGTATGTGGTTATTTTGCTACCAATGTATGTTACTTTACATTTATTGGTATTGAATTTCATTTGCCATATACCAGACCGCATCAGAAGCCCATCTATTTTCTTCTTCATGCTACTGATTCCCTCTCCACTGTTCATTGTTCCACAGAGTTATGTGTCTTCTGCAGAGTAATTTTCCCCTGAACCATGCCCATATATCACTTATGTGCATGTTAAAGAGAAGTTGTCTCAGGACATATCACCAAGGCAGCACATTAGTTTCTTCTCTGACATCAGAAGACTTTCCACTCAGAACCACTTTCTGCATCATATCTATCAACTAATTTCTAATCAGTTAAATTAACCCCTACCTTAGTCCTAGATACCATTCTTCACTAGCAGACTAGGTGGTCCAAGCATCCTTATCTGGCATCAAAGTCTATGTTTCTATGTTGCTTGTTTCTAGTCTGTAGTCCTATGTGGCATTGAATGAAAGATGTTACTGTAAACCATCTAACAGGATATTGACTGCATAACTTCTGCCCAACATTTATGAACATACAAATTTATGAAATTCCGAATAGAAGAAGATTTGTCATTCTGTGAGACAACCCCCACTTTTCAGAAGCAATACTTCATATCAAATCAATCAATCAATCTTTATTTGTATACTGCAAGGTATGTGAGCAAAAATGCCCATTTTCACAAATGTCCAGTATAAGAGATACCAAGAAGGTATGGTGATACACAACAGATTCTAACAGAAACAAGATCTATACAGGGGAAACAATACAAGCAAGCAGTTTAGATATATAGAACAAAGTCAATGACTAACAGTTGTCCAACAGTTACAGCAATTTTCATAAACTGAAAAACAGGAGGTACTCGATTACAATAAGGTAAAAAGAGAGAAACACATAGAGCAACCTGAACATTTACATGTGTAACATATGGAGAGTAGGAAAGACACAGGGAGGAGTATAGAGGGCTCAGTAACCTAAGTACTAGAGGTGGGGAAAGTGCAAGTCTTTTGTGGTTGTTTGTAATCCGGTCCATGATTGAAATATGAAGAAACCTAGGCTAGGAGAGGGTGGTGGGAGTGAAGACTCAGTATTTACAGTATTGTTGCTCAGTATTTACAAATGAAGAGGTGAAGGTACCTAAAACAAACAATAGAAACACTCTGGGTACAGAAGTTGGAACCAGCCCATTTACAGAAGAAAGGGTTCTGAAAGAACTCTTAAAACTGAAGGTGGACAAAGCAATGGGGCCTGATGGGATTCATCACAGAATTCTAAAAGAACTAAGGGTAGAACTAGTGACACCACTGACTACCCTCTTTAACAAATCATGGGAGGATGGGGTGGTACCTGAGGACTGGAGAAGGGCAGATGTGATTCCCCTTCATAAAAGTGGGAGCAAGGCAGAAGCAGGAAACTACAGACCTGTTCATTTAACCTCAGTGATAGGGAACATGAAGGAATCACTTCTGAAGGAAAGAATTGTTGAGTACCTAGAGGCCAGAGGGGCACAGGACCCAAGGCAGCATGGATTCACAGCAGGAAGGTCATGCCAGATGAATCTAATAGATTTATTTGACTGGGTGACCAAAGTAGTAAATCAGGGAGGGGCTGTGGACATGGCCTACCTAGACTTTAGCAAGGCATTTTACACAGTCCCACACAAAAGATTAATATACAAGTTAGCCAGCCTGGGAGTGGGTCCCAAGATGATAGCCTGGGTAAAGAACTGGATGGAGAACAGGACACAGAGGGTAATAGTAAATGGAGTCCACTCTGAAGAAAGGGGGTTACTAGTGGGGTACTGCAGGGTTCAGTATTAGGACCGGTCCTCTTCAATGTCTTTATAGGCGACATTGCAGAAGGACTGGAAGGAAAAGTATGTCTCTTTGCAGATGACACAAAGATCTGCAACAGAGTTGATGCACAAGGTGGGGTGGAAAGGATGAGAAGGGACTTGACAAGGTTAGAGGAATGGTCAAATGTATGGCAGCTTAGATTCAATGCTAAGAAGTGCAAGGTGATGCACCTGGGAAACAAAAACCCAGAGGAAGAGTACACAATGGGGGGTGAGATACTAACAAGAACAAAAATGGAAAGGGACCTGAAGGTAGTCATATCAGATGACTTAAAGGTGGGCAAGCAATGTGAGAGGGCAGTAAGGAGGGCTGGGGGATACTGGGATGCATAGGGAGAGGCATCAGTCACCAGTAGAAAACAGGAAGTTGTTATCCCTCTGTACAGACAGCTGGTGAGACCCCATCTGGAGTACTGCGTGCAGTTCTGGAGGCCCAATCTCCGCATGGATATGGACAGGATGGAAGTTGTCCAGAAGAGGGCAACTAAAATGGTGCAGGGTTTGCACTGGAAGACATATGAAGAGAGCCTAATGGAGCTTAATATGTATAGCCTCGAGGAAAGGAGGGAGAGGGGAGCATGATAGAAACTTTCAAGTACCTCAAGGGAATCAACAAAGTCCAAGAGGGTAGCATCTTTCAAGAAAAGAGGTGTGCAAGAACAAGGGGACACAATTTGAAGGTAGAGGGGGCTGGCTCAGAGGTAATGTAAGGAAGTATTTTTTCACAGAGAGGGTTGTGGATGCATGAAACGGCCTTCTGGAGGAGATTGTGGAGTCAAAAATAGTGGTTCAATTCAAGCATGCATGGGACAGTCACAAGGCAATTCTAGGGGGTGGGGGTCGAAAGAATTAGGCTGCTGGTTAACTAGGATCTGCAGCTTATCCATTAGGTAGGGAAATGGGCAGACTGGGTGGGCCAAGCGGTCCTTATCTGCATTCAAATTCTATGTTTCTATGTAAGACTAAGTTGAGGGGAGGAGCAAAGGGGGGGGATGGGTGTGGGGAGGAGAGGGTAGGATGTAATAGGGACTAGAGTAAAGCAAGGGGGACTAGAGATAAATAAGGTGGAGAGTGGCTGGGTTTAGCTGGAGGTCTGGTCGGGGCAGCTGCAGATGGAAGAACTGAGTATGTGAACTTTGAGGTAGGAGCTAGAGGTATGGATGGACCAACAGACTTGGATATTAGGGGTCAGTTGGTTGTACAGCTTGGTGCCCTTATAGGTGATTGAGTTCTTAACTTGCTTAGTGCAGTAGAAAGGGGTGCTGAAAATCATACTTGAGGCCCCTCTGGTTGCCCACACAGTGGTAGTGAAGGGGAAGAGGGAAATCAAGCTGGGTGGCTGCAAATTCAGGTGCATCTTATGGAGGGAGGAGAACATTTTTTGTTGGAGCTGCTCTTCAAGGGTGGGCCAGCTAAGGGAGGTGTAGAGGGTACAGTGGAGAGTTTTCCATGGCAAACCAGTGACAGAATAGACAATGTCATTGCAGGTTGATCTTAGTTTGGAGTAGAGTAGAGATGTGGTTTGGGGGGGGAGAAGATGATGGATCCATAGTTGAAGAGTGGCAGGAGAAGAGAGGTAACTAAGTAAAAAACCTGGTTGCAGGGATAAGGAACTTTCTTATCCTATAGGGAAGACCAAGCATGCCGTGATTCTTCTGTATGAAGTTGCTAATATGGAGGTTAAAGCAGAGGTGAGGGTCCAGGAGGAGCCCAAGGGATTTATACTCAGACATCTATTCAATTGGGTAGCCAGAGTTATCAGCTAATATAAGGCCAGTGAAGTGGACTTTTTAGGGCCTGAGAAGACCATAAACTTGGTCTTCTTAGAATTTAGGACCATACCATTTCCAGAGTACCAGGAGTACAACTTCATGAAATCAGACTATAGATTGCTGAACATGGTGGTAGGGTTGACATCACTACTGTATAGTGCCACATCGTCTGCATAGAGGATAAGTTGTGTGTTAAAACAGATAGAGGGGTGATTATTAATGAAAAGTGAGAACAGGAGGAGACCCAGGATTGAGCCCTGGGGAACCCCATATTTGACCAGGCATTTGATGGAGAGATGACCTTCAATTGAGGTTTCATGAGATTGTCCAGAAAGGTAGCTTCTGACCCAATCTATGACACTGATGGAGAGGTGCAGATCTCTGAGGGTGTCAAGCAGGAGTGCATGATCCACAAGGTTGAATTCCTTGGTCAGGTTGACAAATACCGACCCCATGTATTGGCCTTTGTCATTAGTAAGGATGTCACTAGTGAACCTGACAGGGGTAGTTTCTGTGTTGTGACCCAATCTGAAGCCATGTTGAGCACAGGAGGGTAGATTGTTGGCCTCCAAGCTGCCTCCAAGTTGCGAGTGGACAACTTTCTCTATGATCTTTGATACTGTAATACTTATTGGCATTTTTTTCCATAATTGTACCTGCAATCCCTTCTGAAATACTTACAGTCTTTCTGAGTTTACTATATTACTGTAAAATAACTCTAAGTATCTGCCTCTCTGTCTGTGAGAAATAATAGTTTGTCTTAGCCCACCTAAACACTACCCCTTTCATTTGCCTACTATGTCCCTGAGTGGAACATTCATTTACGTCTATAGTCCATCCTGATTCTATACACAGTTCTGGCTTTTTTAAGACAAGCTGACAAAGCAGTAAGATCTTCCATAATTCTCTATTGTTCAAAGCTAAACATATTTAGAATACAAAGTCTTTCTTCATGTTACATAGTATCTCCACCAAACATCAGTTGTGTTGCTCTTCTCTGAAATCATTCCAGCTTGTCCATATTTATTTGTTTCACAAATTCACCATGAAAGATATGCTGAGCTGCTATCAGCTTGTTTCCAGAAGTGTCCTGAGGGAGAGGGAACATGGAGAGGTTTAAATAATAATAACAATATTGCAAATACAAAAATAAGAGTCATATACAATAATACAGTATTTCAAAGAAACATAATCATAAATATTAAAGGAAAACCAGTAAACAGATAAATGCAGTAAATAAAACAGAGTTATATTAGGCAGGGGAAACTACTCTTACAGGTACAGAAGGGAGATGAGAGGAACAGCATGGTCAGGACAATACTAGTGGCTAGAAGAAAGACAGGGGGAAAGGGTCATGGCACACTGCAGGTAGGAGAAGAAAAGTCATGAAGACGGTACTACAGAAAGGAAGCAGAAGAGGCAGAATGAATTCACATGGGAAGGGAGGACCAAAGTTTAGGAAATCACTAATGTGATGCTGTTGCAAATCACTTCTATGATACTGTAAATAGTCCTGAAGTAGCATTATTACTTCACTTGAGGCCTCATTCATGCCCTACTGCATATAACAGAGATATACATTCTCTAGATCTGCTAACTAAGTTTTGCTTTATGCATCCTAGTAGTCCTTCTGCTTTTTTCAAGCTAATTGACCTTTACATCCCTACTTAAAGTCTACTGTTATTATAAACCCTCAGTCTCTCTCTCCTTCTCAATATTTTATAATTCAGAACTAATTAAATAGTTATGTCCCATCTGGTTTTATTTCATAAATGCAATATTAAACACAACTCTGCTTTGAACTGCACACCCCATTTATTTGCCAGCTATTCTGTCTTTTGTAAGTCTGTCTGTCCTCCTTTTATCCCTTGCTCAGTATCTGATAGTCATACCAGCTTTAAATAATCTACAAATTATGCAGTTCTGTTTTGTGTATTTTCATTGACTGTATATGTTAAACAGTAATGGATGCATCATTGATCCCTGGGGATTCTCCTTGTTGTATCACCTTCTTTGATTCAGAATAATTTATTCTCACTACTTGTTTTTTTATTTCTTATCAAGTTACTTATCCAGTTCACTTTTTTTGCTACTAATCCCAACAGAGTCAAGTGTATTAATCAATTTTACATGTAAAACAATATCAAAAGCTTTGCTGAAATCTAAGAAAATCATGTCTACGGTTATGCTCCTAGCTATATTTTTAATAATGGGCCTGTAAAAATATAATAAATTGGTCAGACATGATTTCCCTCTAGTGAAGCCATGTCACGCTTCATCTCTGTATTCCATTTTATTAAGCTCATTCTTATTTTCTTCCCTTAAGAATTTCATCATCTTAAATAGGATAGCAGTTTGGCTGACTGGGCTATAGTTAGCTCATTTACCCCATTCCCCTGTTTATGTTTGATTTCTAAAGGCAAACAAAATATATTGATATTCAGTTTTATGAGAAATGGGGACCTGGTTGAGTCAGACATTCTGTGACCTTCATTTAGGGGACTAGTCATCATTAACCAATCAGTCTGGGTTAAGTTAAATGTGCTACTTTATTTTTACTAGTCAGTATCCACTGCATAACTGAATAAGTAATTCCTTGTTTATTTCATGCAAATATTGTAGAAGAGTGAGTCAGAAAGTACTGTACATACAGACCCTGGAAAGAGGTACAAGGTACAAACAGTGCTGTTTTAATAAAAACACAATAATACAAATTATACAAATACAAATGGTCAGGTGGCATCACATTGGCAAACAGATTTGGAAAATTGATTTATCAGCTGCTTTCCATCAGTTATAAATAATTAATTCAGCAAATGTTTTTGATTGATTGATTATATAAAAAATGTATACCCCTTTTCTAAGCTTCAAAGCAATAGGAAGTAATACCTTTCAAATTTAGCATAACCTGTTTGTCAGGGTTAATTCTACCTTGCTCTCAATTTTTTTTTCATCAGCCTACCCATTCTTCTCACACTGTTTAGAGTGATGAGTCAGTTTTCCTGAAATTTTCTATGGCTTTTCATTGTTTGATTTTTAGAATGCCACTCAGTAAGCTGTTCTGTCTGAGCTTCCTGAGAAAAACAAACAAGTATTGCTCAAGCGTGAAAACATTGACCACTCCCTCCCTCCCTTCAGAGTTAATTTATTTCTTCGAGCAAATTGATAGTTTTCAGAAAAAAAAAAAACAATTGTCTCCTTTTCAGAGCCTGAGAGACATCTCACATTCATTTTAACAATGCCTATGTGTTCAGTTATAGACCCTTTACACATAATTGCATGAGGAGGGTGAGAACTCTGTATTGCAGCAGAGCAGACAAGAATAAAGAAAAAACAAATAAAGCATGAGAAGCATGACAGGAAAGTATAGGAGACGGAGCAAGGCAGGTTTACAGGCAGGTTCCTTTCTCTTCATTCTATTTTATAAAAGCTGTAATGTGGCTGTAATTTAGCACATTCAACAAGAGAATGCCATGCTGACCAGTAACTAACCCGACATGTTAGACCACACCCTTAATGTTTCGATGTAATGCCATAAAATGGAATGAAGAGAAAGGAGCTTTCCTGTAAACCTGCCTATACAAGACTCCAGATGTGTGTGTTTTTGTCCAGGTAGTAGTATGTATTTATGAGATAATAAGAACTTTGAGACTGTTTTTGATAAAATTAAATTGTTTACAGAGGTTTATTGAAACTTATAAAGAAAGTGCTGACCCATTTCTGTCACTTACGGGTAACAGTTTGTTCCTGCCCTGCAACTATCTCCCCTTGGTATAGTGCATTCTTGACCTGCTGAATTCCTGTTTTGCATTTTGGGGTCAAGATTTTAGTAATTTTATTTTTTCGATAAAAAACTGAACAGGGTCTTGGCCCTGTCAAAGTGAAGTGGAAGTAATATATCGTAAATACTGACATGTCAATATATGGCTTTAGCAAATTGTACTGCATAGTAGTATTTTTTTTTATCTCTAGTTCTTGGATGTGCCTGTGCTGCAGGTAGAACAATTGTCATTGCTTAAAGTGAAAGCATTTGCCTCACATGCTGCAACACACCCTTTGGTCAGTAAGACTGCCAGTCACTGTGATTTCAGATCCTAATAGCTGCTTCAAGTCAGTGACAACAATTGTACTTGTGCCACAGCCAGCCATTGTTTTTTCTGTCCATTTAGTATGTGATTTCAGAGCCCAACAAATCCAGTGATGTTATCCCATCCCTGCCTACAAGCAGCACCACTGGTTTTAATTTATAAGGACACCATCCATTTTTGAGTGTGCCTCATCATGTATTTTAAAGAGATACTACTGCAGAGCAACTCATGCTAGGGATTAGTCTGACTGAGAACACTCACAGATGAATTGTTAGACAAGTTTATAGTTCCAAACAAGATTAACTGTTTTCAACAAATGACAGATTAAGTGCTTTTGTCAGTAGTTTAAAAGTAAAGAACAGGTGCTTAGTAAGGATGTGCATCTTTAAAAATGAAGGTTTGGAGTCTTTAGATGCCACTGCTGTCATTTAGTTTGCTTTTATTCATTTCTTTACATACCTCTTCATCATTTTACTTGTATTTTGCCAGATGCCAATTAAAAAAGAATCCAATGGAATCCTCATATTATGAAGTCAGAAACTCCTGCTGGCAAGGCAAACAGTGTATTTCAATGGGAAACTGTAAATCTGTTCTCAGATTTTTATGGAGAAGTAATACTTTCTAGCACCAAAATATTATAGATTTAATAAAAGTATATGATTTTTGATAGCCTGTGATCATTTATTGTACTTCAGTAGGTGGTATTTTCTTCATGACCATATTTTACCTGGAAAGAAGACAAGAGAAGCCAATTATTGTTTTAAGAAAACAAAAATTGTAAAACCACAGAAATGGACCACACTAGTGCAAACATATTGTATAAAAGACAACATTTGTTGCTGAAATGTATGTATTTCTTACAAAATATGAAAAAAATGATTTAATTCCTCACTGAAATACATTGAAATATATCGGGCCCCTAAGTGGTCTGCAGTTTCTGACACCACAATACCAGAATTGTTCTGAATTCCAATCCACTTCTTTCTCAGTACTAACACATATTGCATTATAAAAGTAGAAAGTAACTATAAATACATCAAAATACTTAAATAAATAGTAATTTTCTTATTAATTACAAATAAAGACCTGGGGCCCAATATTCAAACCTGGACAAAGCAAAGCTTAAATAATTGTGCTGTGCCTTGTAGTTGCCCAGGTGTCCAAAAGTGCTAAATTCAGTGGAATAGCACACCAGATCCATTCGACTGACTATAGAACCATTGAGGCCCAGCACGAAGACATGACTCCTGAAATAGGGCATCACAGTGGCTTGCACCCGTGCTAAATTTTGCAGTATCCAATTGGATCAATTCAAATGAACTCATTGGGCATATAAGGCGCTAAGGAACCATTTGCATGCCCATTATGGGCTAATTTGCATAGGTAGCCCAGCAATTTAGTATGGTGCCACCACTCACTTCCCAGTACCAGAGAGCTATCCCATGTGCTAGTGGTTCCTACTGCGATCACCATCCCGATGTAAACAACTGATCCTTCCCTGGTGCTATTGGTCCCCTCCCCCCCACCAATCGCTGTCCCAATGTAAAAAAAAATAGTCATTCTCTTGTTCTAGTGGTCCCCACTCCCCCAATCAATCACCGGCCCATAGCTAATGCTCCAACTTACTCTAGTGTCTAGTGGTCCCCCCCTCAATCTCTGGCCCAATCTTGGAAGTTAAACTTTCCCTGGTATTCAGTGGTCCCTCCCTCTGTTGATCACTGGCCCCCAGCTAATGATCCAGCTTACTCTGGTGTCTAGTGGTATCTTTCCCCACCGATCACTGGCCTGATCTGAGAAGTTAAACTTTCTCTGCTGTCCAGTGGTCCCTCCCCCCACCTGCACCCATGCCAAATAAAAAGATAATATTCCCTGGTGTCCAGTGTCCTCCCCCCCATACCAATCCCATTTAAAATAAATGTAACCCATTCCCTGGTGTCTAGAGGACCCTGCACCTGCCACCTCAGCCGGTAGGGGCCCACCACCCTGCTCCCCCTCCATCCCAACCCTGAGCCAACAACTGGCAAAGCCTTCTGGTTTCCACCACAGCTGGCCATCAACTGAGCTGTCAGTCAGTGCATACACAGTACTGTGTATGCTCTCATTGATAGCTCAGTTGGCATCTGGCCATGGTGGAGAGCAGAGGGCTACACCAGTTGCCAGCTTGGGATCTGGATGTGGGGGAGCAGGGTGGTGGGGCACTACATGCCAGGGAGGGGAGTGGGGGTCCACTAGACACCAGAGAATGGGTTCAATTTATTTTATAGGGGATAAGGATTGGGGGACACTGGACACCAGGACATGGTGTTAATGTACAAATCAGGGGATTGGGATGGGGATCACTAGACACCAGGGAATTTTATTTAATGATTGGGCATGGGTGTGGGTTGGGGAAGGACCACTAGACACCACGGAATATTATCTCTTGACTGGGCATGGGTGTGTGTGGAGGGAGGGACTGCTATACACATGGGAATAATAACTCATAAACCAGCATCGTTGCTGGTGGGGGGGACCACTGGACACCAGGGAAAGTTTAACTTCTCAGATCATGCCGGGGATCAGCAGGGAAGGGACCACTAGAAACCAGGATAAGTTGGGTCCTTAGCTATGGGCCAGTGATCAGCCGGGTGGGGGCCAATAGTACCAGGGAAAGACTATCTTTATACATCAGGATGGCGATCAGAGGGGGCCGGACCACTAACACCAGGGGATGGTTATTTTTAACATTGGGGTGGCGATTGACAGGATGAGGGACCACTTGACACTAAGGAAAGTTGGATTAGTAGCAACAGGCTGGTGATCAGTGGGGAAGGGGGACCACTGGACAACAGGAACTACTGTGCTAGGGGTTGGAGAGGCATTGCACTTTCTCCACCAACCATTAGGGCTGCACTGGAGTAAGTCATGTTGGTAGTGGGTATCTGCTCCATGCAAGGTGACAGTGCAAAACAGCCTTGCACTGTAAAGATACTCTGAATATGGGACTACATTAATATTCAGGTCCCCACCCCTTAATTTACATTGTGCCCCTTCTGAATATTGCCTGGGCACAAACCCTGTTTGCCTGCACTAAAGGGGCTTTTGAATTTTGCACATCTGTGCAAAACCCATTTTGTGCAGGTGAACTCTATTTTCCACCCCTGCAAAGTTTTGAATACTGGGCCCCTGCTCTTTAAAGTGATGTTGCAAGTTTGCCACAGCAAATGAGAATAGTAATGTGTAGGAGTTGTAAATCAGTCTCCTGCCATTCAAACTGCCAAATAGAGCCATTTTTCTTGAAGAAAATCTTTTTATTTTGGTGCTTTGCTTTATTTGCATAACCTGAAACTTTTTTTCTCAGTGCTGCAACCCCCAATTGTGACATCATAAAAGGGAAACAAAGTTTATAAAGGGACATTGTCAGTATTTAGCTGCATCTTTACATTGTTTGCAAATAGCTGTGTCTAGCATTACAAAGTGTAAAAAATATCTAGTGAGTTGATTGGCTGAAAGCAGCTCAGAGTCATATAATCATTGACCCATAATTACACTCCTAAACTATGTACAGCCAGTCAAGCCCTATAATATAAATATAGAAAAGTATCATTACACTCCCACATTCTGACAGGAGATGTCACTTCAGACATGTCACTTCACCACCAAGCAGTTAAAGTGAAACGACATCTACACAGAATGGCAAATGATTGTTGTGGTCTACCTGCATCACAAAAAACATTTTCCAGAAGTTTTTCTACAGATTCTACTGCTGTAAACACTACAGAAATAGGATACTGCACTGTGATTAGGGAGATAGAAAAATCAGCTATTTACTGTACCCACAGTGCCTCACTATGTAAATTAGTATACAGGCTATTATATTTCTATGCTCAGTACAGAAATAGGTGACTACATCTCTCAGTAAACAAGTCTTATAGTTAGATATGGTATGCACAATGCCTTGTTTTGAAACTAAACATGTAACCAGGTTCCGGTGTTAAGGGTTTTGAAGATGTTATTTATTTAGCGCCCGGTGCCACCATTTTGTATAACCCATTACCTGGTGAGCCTGGGTTCAGGGAGAAAACCTTCACTCAGTATCAGGGCTAGGTTTGTACTTCTGGACAGGGGCACCCAAGTAACTCTGGACACAGGAAGCAAGAACTGTGAATGTCCAAACCGGGAGTGGGATTCTAAAGTGGGGCTTTTATTCACTTACACAAAGGAATACAAAGCAGGATGGACCCCAACGGGGCTACACTCACTGGTTGTACAGAACTATAGAGGTCAGAACACATCTTCATCATCATCACAACAACTTTTACCTTCAGGTTCTGAACACACTGAGCTGTCAGCCTGAACTGATACTCTCTCTCTATCCAGGATTCCCTGGCATGGCCCTCAGCCAGCACTGGTACACACTTTCCATATGGCATGGACATTTCTGTTGGAGGCTCCCTCTACCACCCATGAGCACTTCCAAGCTCTAAGGGAAAACACACATCTAAATCCCATACCTGGGTACTTTCTGCAGACACTGGCCAATTGCCCAGGAGAATGCTATAGCTGCCCAAAGTGAATCTGTGGAGGTAAATCTGGTTACTCCAGATGGGGGGTATCCCACCTCTTGTCCCCAAATCCATACCCAGCCATTCATTTGGAGTCAACACCTTTCCTTTGAAACTCTCTGGTTGTAGAATGCTATCTTGAAATGTATTTCACATTTAACAATCTACTGTCTTTGGTAACTGGTGTCCTGACTTGCAGCGTTCTTTAAGTGGCTATGTCCATCCCTGTAGACCCCCACTGATAAAATGCATTTTAAGTCATACACAAACTTAAGTACTGTACTTGACTGTCCTTTCCTGACCCACAGTAGCAGATACTTAACACAACAGTCTCGGTGAAAACATAGGCTCTCGGGCAGAGCAGACTCCCCCTGGTTCGCAGGTGCCCACAGGCTTTTCTCACAGGAAAAACAACATACTTTTCACTGCCTCAGCACAAATCTTCTCTCAGGCAGCTTTTCTTCCTTCAGTGGGGCCAGGGGAATTGCCCCTGAAGAGCTGATCTTGTTCCCCCCCATCCTTCTCAGGGATGGGGTACTGGAACACACTGGGGGACAGTCTCAACCACTTCAACAAGTGTTCTTCTGTGTCCTTCCCTAGGGTGAGAACACACATCCTCTTCCTGTGGTAGCTCTGAACAGAGCTGGGGCTCTGAGGGACTGCCAACTGCAGTGCACTTCCTCCCTCCACTGAGTCTTCCACTAGACTACTACAGACTGCCTTTGAAAACCCCAACATTCTAACTTAACTCCCAGCTGCAACATTCCACTGTGGCTTATACTGCTGCAAGAATTGTATATGATGTCATCCCTCGAGCTCAGCTGAGACTGAGGACAGAGTTAGACAGTGTGAAGCCCATTTAACTGGTGTCTCACAAGCTGCCTTTCCCTGCCTGCCACTAGATCTAAGTGGGATTCTAGTAACTCCAGGTGACAAGGCAGTTACAAACATACAAAAGCTTATTTTGTTGATGCCAGTACTGAAATGCGAGACTGCACTTCACAGTAAGAAAATTGGAAAACAGCTTTTTATTGTACCCACAATGCCTTGCAATGGACATCTACATACTAGGTGCTATACTGCAGGCACCACTACCAAACATATGAAACCACACTTCTGAGTAAGACGCATTTAAGTCAATATTATAAATTGCCCAGAATCCCTTTTCGCTGTATGTAACACAGTGACTGCTCCCTTGTATGATACCATTCTGGGGGTGTGGCCACACAGAGAAATTGGAAAGCCAAAAACAAAGTGCTGATAAAACATAACAATAAAATAACTGTTACAGATCTTTTTACAAAACAAATTCCAGCTTCAACATCTGAAGCAGAACTGGCAATAGCATACTATGTGAAAAAGGCACTTGGGGAACCTTCAAATAACACTTCAAGGCAAACAAAAGAAGCTTTTATTGGAAAAAATAAATAAATATCTAACTGGCTTTGAATATCTTTTTCCTGTCAGGGACTTAAAGCTGCAGTACATGATAGTGGTAAAAATGTTAACCTGTACTATTATTTTACTTTAGCTTGTCCCTTAACTTAAGACTTGTATGGCACAATTTTTCCCAGTTTTAAGTCTAGTGTACCACCTTTTTTTTAACAGTTCAAATAATAAATGACAAGCTTTATTTAATATGGATTGGACAAGTACTACTATACACTCGTCTCTGTTGTTTCTGAACACCCACTGTTTAAGATCACTTTTCATGTGACTATAATGAACTAGCATGCAGCAGACACCACTCCCTGACCATGTAGGACAACAGATGTACAAAAGCAGCTTAGGATTCAAAAAAAAATCTGGCCTGAGCCATATTAAAAGGAGTTCTCCTTTTATTATTTCATATGAGAAAAAAAGTGCTAAAGTAGACTCAAAATGGGTACAATATATAGTAGGACATTTTTTGGTACTCACCTCAAAGCTTGCTACAGCCTGGGCTGAAACACACCTTCTGTGGAATAGGTCAGAACATAGTTGCAGCAAAAGAGATGGTCATCTATTTCCAGATATTTTGTGATATGTCTGGAGTGGTTCTTGCTGGTGGCCTACTGTAGTACCGCAGATAGGAAGGGAATTTCTCTGGATAGATCACAAACATTTCAGGAAATATCTGACTACGTCTTTTGCTGCATCTGTATTGCTGCCCCTCTTCCACAGTGGCCTCCCAGGCCCCTCATCAGAGTGTGAACAGCAGTAGGCAGGGTGGTTGTGGAAGTGATCCCATCAGAGGGCCATTGGAGCCCTACAGTAGAAGCAAATAATCTCTCAATTCCAATGCTTGAAGTCAAGTAACCTGCACACCCAGAAAGAGTAGTAAAATCTTTTACAAACAGGGTACCAGAGGCTGCTAGAAAAGGGGTCTCAGAGGCAGTATGGGCCTAGCACTAGGAGATAAGATATTAGATTTATTGTAATTGGTGACTCGAGAGTTAGAGGGACAGATAGGGGGATCTTGGAAGCAGACCAAGAGGGGTGGTTGGTATGCTGTCTGTCAGGGGCAACAAATAATAGGGTGCCAGCAAGGATAAATAAGTGTGTTGAGGCTGCATGGTAGAAGCCAGACATGATGGTCTACTTAGTGACTAAAGTCCTGGCCAGATAGACCTTAGGAGAGGTTTAGAAAAGCTTCCACAAGCTAGGTAGCAAGCTTAGCAGAATGGAAGTGCTGGCCTTATTGAAGGTCTTCATTCTGCTACATAGACATAGAAACATAGAAGTTGATGGCAGATAACGACTGCAAGGCCCATCCAGTCTGCCCATTTCTTTTTCTACCTTATAAATGTGCCATTGGCCTTTGCTCTGTCAATGGCCCATCTATTCATACTCATCTGTATTGCTTCCTTATGTTTATCCCATGTCTGTTTGAAGCCCTGCACTGTATTCATATCCACCACTTCCTGAGGTAGGCCGTTCCATGCATCCACCACCCTTTCTGTGAAAAAGAACTTCCTCACATTACGCCTTAATCGGCCTCCCTCTAATCTCATGCTGTGTCCCCTTGTCCTGCTATTTTTCATATATTGAAACATGTTAGACTCTTTCATGTTGTTAATGCCCTTAAGGTGTTTGAATGTTTCGATCACATCACCTCTCTCCCTCCTTTGCTCTAAGGTATACATATTGAGCTCCGTTAATCTCCATACATGGAGGATTAGAGCCTTGTATAGAGTGATGGGATGCTGTTCCAAAGAGACAGACTCCATCTAAATAGAGAGGGACAACTGAACTTTGGTAGAAGTTTGATGTTTTTGCCTGGGGGAGGATGTGCTGAGATAAACAAGGGCTCTATTGTAAATACACGATGCTTAACTGACAATCCCCTAGCTGTTAAGGACAGAGACAATAGACTAGATAGTAGGAGGGCAGGACATGGTAAAAGAAGAAAAGGAGTGATAGGGGAACAAACACAGTGATGAAAAGGGAAGACAATGTCTCTGGGAAAGTAACCTGCATTGGACCAGGAGTCTTGATAACAACTGGACTACCTATTTTAGTAGGGTATTTGATACAGTCCCGCATGAAAAAACAGTTACTAAACTCACAGCTTTGGGTATAGATGGGGGATTGGTAAGGTAGATAAAGCACTGGTTGACTGAAAGAACACAGCAAGTGAGAATTCATGGTCACTTATCTGAGGAGGTTAGGGTCACAAGTGGAGTGCCACAGGGTTTGGTGTTGGGACCTATGCTTTTTGGCATCTTCATTAGTGACCTCATTATAATTAGTGAAAATAAGCTGGTCAAGTTTGCTGATGACATTAAGGTGGACACCTTCGAGAATAGATTAAGGCTAGGGCAGGATAAGCTGAATGGGCAGTGAGAAATGAAATGAGTTTTAATACTAACAAATGCATTGTAATGCATTTAGGAAAGGACAATATTCAGCAGGATTATTATATCCAGGATTCAAAATTAAAAGCTTCAAATTGTGAAAAAGACTTGAGGGTATTTATACAAAAAGATATGAAAAATATGACCCATATTAGAAGTGCAGCTAATAGGGCTATGCATTTAGTAAACTGTATTTGAAGGAGCTTTCATACTAGAAGTGAAGAGGTTTTGATTCCATTATTCAAGTCATATTAAGACCAAGTCTGGATTACTGTTCTATGGTTTGGAATCCTCACTTGAAGAAAGATAAAGTATTGGTAGAGAAACCACAAAGATCTCGAACACGAATTATATCAGGGTGTAGGGATAAATCGTGTGAAGCTAGACTGAAAACACTAGATCTATGGTCATTGGGTAGTAGATGAAATAGGGGGAATCTTTTGCTACTGTACAATATATTAAAATAGGAATTCTTAAGAAATGAATTAGGATTAGAATGTAAAAAATGTATGAACAGTTTGAGAGGACATGACCAGCAGCTAATGGGAGAAAGGTGTAAAACAAATGTAAGGAAGTATAGTTTTAAGTGTAGGGTGGTTGAATTATGTAATGAACTACCAATCTATGTAGTGTAGGTTGAAAATTTCCATAAGTTTAAAGTTAGGTTACATAGATACTTCATGGTTGGTAAATCATGTTACCTCCACTGAAATGGTGGGGACAACCTTCATGAGCCTTCAGCCTTTTGGTTGTCTTAAAAACTCCAGTATAAACTCCAGTATAAACCTAAATGTTGAAGCAGCAGAAGGTGGACCTAATTTCATAAACATGACCAACACAAGGGTAATAAAACCATGATAAGGAGCCAGCTAAACTATGTTGCACACTTTACAGAAGAAAAGGCTACATGGCAGGGAGACACAGAGAGAAAGAGAGAGAGAGATGGGTCGCTGTGTGTACTGTATAACAAACATCATACAGATTACCCAAGACAGGGCCATTGTGAGAAGAGTTGGGCAGAATCTGTCAGGCATAGCTACCAACAGCAGAAGGGAGGAACATTAGATTAGGGGTGGTGTCTTTACTGCAAAACCAAAAGGAAAACATGGACAGGAAATCAAAAAAGGATACATAGAAGGGGCAGTGATGTTGATGGATGACCTCAACCTGCCTGATATAAATTGGGGTATACCAGTAGCAGACGTGCTAGGAGTCTGGTTCTAGCAGAAGAAATGCTGGAGTGCTTCCTAGTAAAATAAGGGAACCTACCAAGGAGGGAAAATTCTAGACGTGGTGCTGCCAGATAGATCATTGGGGATATCAGGGGGAAGAGCCCCTAGAGGCTAGTGACCACAACTCATTGTTGTATAGTACAGTGCTAGAAATCCACCAATCCAAGTCAAAGATAATGGCTCTGGATTTCAGAAGGGCAGTCTCAGGGAGGATGGGGTAATGGTAAGAGAAAAGCTAGTAGGGGTGGGGGTAGAGACAACAGTAGAAGTGTATGCCTAAATGGATAATCTTCAAGAATGTGTTAAACTAAGTAACCAGTTTCTGTATGGGTCAGGTGAAGTAAAGCAAAATAAAACCTCAAAGACCAGTCTATTCTCCAGGGAGGTGGGGATGCAGCAGAGGTGACTAGTGTAGTACTTAGACTGTAATAGGGGGACCAGCATGAGAAAAACAGAGAGGTTTATAAAGAGACATTGAAAAAAGCTAAACGTGTGAAGGGAGGAAAGCTAATGTAGGCTTAGAGCTACTAAATGTAGAGCAAGTCAATGAAAGAGACAATACCTTCTTTCCATACAAAAGGGAAAATAGGGAGACAATAGGAGGAAGAGCCAGAATGAGAAAAGGGAGTGTGGGAGGAAGAGTATGGAAAGACAGCAGAAATCCTAAATGAGGACTTCTGTTCAGTCTTTACAGTAGAGGAGGGAAGACAGCTTTCAGACTGTGAGGTTCAGTTCAAAAGGAACTGAGTGACGAGTCTGGAGATGGGGTTCACAAGAAAGTGGGTGATCAAGGGACTCATGTTTCTGAGAGTTGACACATTTGCTATTTCAGGGTCCTGATGGATTACACCATTGGGAACTCATAGAGGTTGTGCTACCCTAGCAGTGCCACTTGTTGACCTCTTTAACTACTACCTGTAAATAAGAGTTATTTGGACTTGAGAATGGCCAATGTGGTGCCACTACACAAGAGTAGGGACAGGGATGGCCAGTGTAATTACAGGCTGGTTAGTCTTACTTTGTTCCTTGGTAAACTACCAGAAGCCATTATAAAAGATAATATAGTAGAATTCCTAAAGGTTAATGATATTTAGAATAAGAGACATCAGGGGTTTGGGGAGGGTGTACCATGCTAAAGGAATCTGATTGACTTTTCTGACTGGGTAATAAAGGGGGGTAGATAAGGGTCAGACAGAAGATATATTATGAGCTGACATTATAGCCTAGATGTTAGGGTAACTAGCCATGAACAGGAATGGTGCAGCTAGCAGACCTGGGTTTTAGTCCTACAAACTCCACACACATACTGTGCCACCCTGAGCAAGTCATTTAATCTCTCTGTGCTTCCAGGTGTACCCCCAGTAATAGGCCTTCAGCCCAGTAGGTGATAGCTAGTTAAAAAGGGGAAAAAAATGACATTAAGACTTTTGCAAAGACTTCTGTTCGAGTCTATCTATCTGCAATCACCCATAAGAAGACAGAGTTCCTGTCCAGGGAGATTGCAGTCATGCAGAACCGACCAGCTCAGCTTTTCCAAACTGTTGACAGGCTGTGCAACTCGGCCTGTCTTCAAATTCGGAAAGCATTTTCACAAATAGAGTGTGATGAACTTGCTCTGTTCTTCACGACTAAGGTGGCTGACATTAGGGTGGCTCTCCATGCAGCATACTCTTTGGGTATTACTGATGATCAGCGCTTGGCTCTTGGCCTTCAGTTTTCCTAGAGTACCTTCGACCGCTCAGAGTTCATGAATGTCATGAAGCTTGTCCAGGATGCGTGTCCTACGTACTGTAGTTTGGATCCAGGTCCAACTTCCCTGATTTTGGGTTGTATTGATTCCATTGGTCCAGTCCCTGCTTGGATAGTTTGGTGCTCCTTGGAAACAGGTGAGTTTCCTAGCTCCCTGAAGGAAGCAGTGGTAACACCCCTCCTGAAGAAAGCTTCCTTGCACCCAAACAGCCTTGCAAACTACAGACCTATCTCCAACCTTCCCTTTTTAAGGAAGGTTGTTGAGAAGATAGTGGCTGCACAATTGGAGAACCATCTGACCATCTATAACATCTATGAACCTCTCCAGTCTGGTTTCCGAAAGAGGCATAGTACAGAGATAGCACTTGGCTGCTCAATGATCTCCTGATGGCTAGAGATCAGAAGAACTGTTCCATCTTGGTCCTTCTTTATCTCTCATTAGCATTTGATACTGTGGACCATGGGGTTCTCCTTGATCGTTTGAGGTTAATTTGTGGCCTGTCTTGTATAGTCCTTAGGTGGTTTACATCTTTTCTCACTGGAAGAACTCAGAGTGGTGTCCTGGATTTATTCCTCGGACCCAATCCCTCTTGTGGGGTTCCTCAGGGATCGGTGTTGTCCCTGTGTTGTTCACAGTATGTATGCTGCCCCTTAGAGACATTGTAAGGAGGTATGGGCTGAGGTTTCACTGCTATGCTGATGATACCCAGCTATACCTTCCTCTGTCTTTAATAGCTGCCTGGCAGAAATCCAGAAATGGATGGATTTGAACTGGTTGAAGTTGAAATCGGGAAACACTGAAGTGCTGGTTGTGGACCCAGGATACCAGATAGGGGGGTCAGACCTAGGTTTACCCTCGGGATTAGTCCTTGGGGATTTGCCACTCCTGACATCTGATCAGGTGCGTAACCTGGGGGTAATTTTTGATGATGGGTTGACCTTACATGCGCAGGTCTTGGCCGTCGTCAAGACCTCTTTTTACCACCTAAGCAATATCACCAGGATTAGGCACCTTGTTCCATCTGGCAAGCTTCCAACATTGGTTCACGCCTTTGTGTCTTCCTGCTTGGATTATTGCAACTCCCTGTACCTAGGGCTTTCTGGGTTAGAAATCTGCTGTTTGCAGCTAATGCAGAATGCAGCAGCTCGGATTTTGACAGGAAATTCTCGGTTCTGCCATATTTCTCTGGTGCTGCACTGTCTGCACTGGCTGCCAGAACAATGGCGGATCAACTTTAGTCAGTTTTCTGACTTGCAAAGCCCTACATGGACTTGGTCCTGACTACTTGAAGGAGCTTCTGATTCCCTACTGCCTGGGTGATCACTCTGCTCAGCTGCCAAGGGGTTACTAGAGATTCCAAGAGTGTGTTTAAAATCTTCGGGGGCCCGGGCATTTATGCATGTGGCCCCCTTCCTCTGGAATTCTCTACCTCGCCAGTTATGTGAGTGCGTAACTGTAGAGGGGTTTAAAACTGCTTTAAAAACCTATCTTTGGCATCAAGCATTTTGTGACTGAGTAGTGTTATGATTTTATTTATAAGTTGGTTTTAGATGACTGTGTTTTAATCAAGTTGCTATAAATGGTGCAATATATCTGTTTTTAAATTTGTACAGTGCCTTAGTTTTGGAAAGGCGCCTTAAAAATAAAGTTTTATGTTATGTTAATTCTGTGTCTTACAGAAGGATCATGAAAAGCTAGGTCACTTGGATGGGTGACAGACTGACAAGGTAGATAAGAAAAAGACTCGATATAAGATTCAGAAGCTGGATGTCAATGAGGAGCGCTTATGGGTCAGGATGTACCAAGTAAGGTACCCCAGTGATTGGTCCTTGACCAGTTGACATATTTATCTGTATCAAAGGTAGGGAATACAGTGCAAGTACTGTCATTTTGCAGATACCACTAGGATATGTAGCAAAGTAGATACTTAAGAAGGAATAGTGGACATGATAAGGGACCTGGAAAGGTTACAGTGGTGTTCCAAGATATATCAAATACAATTTAAGACTTTAAAGGGATACTCTCAAACTCCCGTAGGCCTCAAACTATCCCTAGTTTAAAATACATGTTTTATGACTGTTCACAATCTGTAGAATGTGCTGATGTAGCTGGTAGTTTCATTCTGATCCCTTTTTTCTTTTTAAAAGTGAAAACCAGGCTGCCTACCATACTGGTGTTACCACACCCAGATGTGTTTGTTTACCTTTCTTAATCAACACCCACTGCATCTTTTCCAGACTTGGGAACATCTCCAACACAGTCTAGCCACTCAAGATGCAGTGGGAGGAGAGAAGGCTAATTCATCATGAGTGTCTGCTTTGTTTGTGGGTGTTTCTGATGTCCAGAAAAGTGTGCAATTAAAGTAGATCAAGAATTTGAAACAATGGCTGGTCCTGTGGTGCTGAGGGTTGAGGCACTGGACACCACACCTTGCATTATGCTGGTGACCTGGGTTTGGTTCGGGAATGAACCAGGGCCATTGGGGATCGGCAAGGGAGGGAGATGATTGAGCATTCAGAGGACTGCTCTCCTCTCCCTGGGTAGGTTGTAGGGGGTTCCCAGCACTGTAGCGGACTCTGGTGAAGATGAGAGGCAGCACAAGCGCATGGGACATAGAAGCGGTGGGACAATGGCAGGCTTCAGCGGCAAGAGGTGCGGTGGGACAGTCATGCAGGAGCCATTGCATGCCACATCTTGAGGGGGAAAACATACCAAGAAAATCCCTGGTGGACTAAGGGAGGTGACAGATGCCCGAGGAGCCCAGGCCCACATCCCATCACATGACCTGCCAACCACCGGCTCTCCTGAGCCCCTCGACCTGGACCCAAGACCATCCCTCTAATTACAGAAAGGCTGCTAGTTAGGTGAAGTGGGCGCCTCCCCGGGGATGATCTGGGGGGCTGCATGGGATCATGGGTCCAGAGGAGGTACTTAGCAATGTGTTTTCCACTGGTTCAGAGGTTTCAGGCTAGGAGCTGAGTTAGTGGCTGAGAGGGCACTCCTGACCTAGTCCCCAGAGCAGAAATTATGTGTACAGAAAAAAAAGAATATGGAACAAAATAAAGCTGACTATAATTACACCATTAGCATGCATTTTAGTTCTGTCATGAAAGGAGGCAAATTAAACAACCATCAACACCAATGAATTTTAGAGAAGGTAAGAAATTATAACATGTGGGTTTTCAATTAAAATAGTACAATGCAAAAAAAACAACTTCAGAGCTAATTACTCGTATTAGATGAGAGGGATGAGGGTGGATCAAATCTCTGAGGCAAGAGACATAATGATTGACAGCCTAATTTCAATAGCAAAATGCAAAAAAAAATAGGGAACATTAACAGAATGTTAGGATGCATCAGAGGAAGGTTTCCCATCAAACCTGGAATAATGTGCTCAATTCTGGAATTTGCACCTAAAGAAGGGCAAGCACTGCCTGTAGTCTGTTCAGAGGAGTGTAATTAAAATAATCAAATGGCAGCAATGGAAATCCTAGGAGGAGAGGCTGGTGACCCTGAACATGTACACACTGGTGAACAGAAGGAAAAAGAGGACATAGCAGAGACTTATAAGTACTTGCACAGTATCAGCAGGGTGGTCCACAGTGAACTGTGCATGGTAATTATGGCACTATAGTGAGAACTCAGTATTGGCAATTTCAGGGGGGAGGGTTTAAAAAGGACTTAAAGATCAACTCCACACTTCAGCATGTGCTTTCATAAAGAGGATGTTTCAGCTGTTACAGTATCCTACCGGGTCATAATGTTGCACACTTAATAGTGTATGACATTATGGCTACACCGGTGCAGCGCTGTATACAAGCGCTATTGGTGCACTACCACATATACTGCTGTATGCGGTATAGCACCATTAGTGCTTTCCCAGGCAGAGGAGAAAACCTCTGCTGGGAGCGGGTTCCATCAAGTAGCTGCTGTGGCTCATAGGATTTGAGCCACAGCAGCAGGAGCCCAGGCCCTGTGTTTAGGAGCGGGGTTGATTCCTGGTACCAGAATCTTTTTTTTTTTGATGTGTAATGCCCGACTTGAACCCCCTCCCCGAGTTGAGAATCTTATGGGGGTTCAGGGATGCAGCCCCCATAAAGAGGGGTGTGGGGGTGGAGCCCCCATAGAAAAAAGACCTATGCCTCATGGCAGAAATCGCAATGTATTGGCAGCGTGATCATGCCATGCGGCATAATCTCTTGTAACATTATGACCCCGTGCCTTACAGTATACTAGAGAATAATTTTTTTTTCATTTTCAGTGTTCCTTTCCAACATTTAGAGCACATCTTAGAAGTAGAGCTAAAATGTCCGTATAGAAAACATTTTTCTCTCCCGTTTACCTCACAGTGCCTTTGTTTTGACAGCACTCCAGTCACTGTGGCAACAGATTGTGATGTCACAAACAGCAATTGCATGGTTTGCAGAGGAAGAGTCAGATATATTTTGAAAGACCTAGTGAAATAATTGTTGCATTATCCACAATATTTAGTAGACCAAAAGAAAGGGAAAGCAAAAAAAGAAATACGAAACAATGAAGTTAAAACATAATTGGTTTAAAGCTAGTGTTTTTAAGCTTTTTATTATAACGGAGAGTTTCTCTTTAAGCAAGTTCTTGGGCTATTGGCTAATACTTTTGGCCTGGTGTAGGCTGGGCATTGTTTCAGATGAGCACACATGCAAGCTAGATAGGCTATTGGGTCCTTTTCTGCCATCACATTCTATGTACTGTACTGCAATTTCTTGCTGATGGCACAATGGATGCTTGTGTTGAACCTGAAGCTACCAAGACATTGCAATAGATGAACAACCTGGTGTTTGAAACAATTTTGTATGTTTGGCCTTTTCTTTTTGTCTATGCTATAACCTTGTTGACCAGGGAGCAGAAGTGAGGTAAAACTGTTTTGTACCTTTTGCAGCACAGGGAACATGGAACACTGCAATAAAGAACAATGAAGTTACGATATGCATCAGAATGTCCTCCATTATCTATGCCCTCCTTTAGTTTCCCCCAAGGTATTAATACATGTAACAACCCTGCCCATCTACTTTCATAGAATCAGGAGTCCCCTAAGGGCTTGATTATAGTTGTGTCTACTAAAGAACAATGTTCACCTTTATTGGACCACTTTCTAGGCTTATCAGTCAATCAGGTGCACTATAGGTGAGGATGTCATTGTTCTTTCATGGAAGCATAGATAACGATGCCAAAAAAAGACCAGTGTTCCATATAGTCTGCACATAAGTCCCAGTAAACCTGGGAACTGTTGTCCATACATGTTTCTAATTCATGCTATCCACCTCCATGATTCCTGCCCAACTGTTATCACCTGACCTACCACTAAGCCCTTTAGTCTGTCCCAGCCATGTTAAAAACCATTGATAGTTTTGGTGCCCACCACATCAGATGTCAAATTGTTCCACGGGTCCATCACCCTTTCTGTAAGACAAAACTGTCTCTCTTTTCCCTTGAACCCTTCTCTCATTTTCTACTCATGCCCCTGTGTTCATGATCTGCTACTTATGCTAAATAGTTCCTGGCAGTTTACCATATTCATGCCTTTCAGGAAATAGAAGGTTTGTAATCTCATCTCCCCCCCTCTCTCATCTGGCCTCCAGTTAGTACATGTTCAGTGCATTAAGAGGATCATTGCAAGATCTGCCTTGCTGGTCCTGAATCACTTTGGTCACCCTATATTACACTATCTTCAACTTGTCCTTATCTTTCCTTAGGTGAGGACTCCAGAACTGGGCACAGTACTCCAAGTGGGGCCTCATCAGTGATCTATAAAGAGATAATAATACCTACTTCTCTCTGCTGTCAATACACCTTCCTTTACACTACAGCCTCCTATTTGCCATATAGTAGTCCTTATTTCACTGGTTTGATTGTTTTGAGACACAATGATGATGGCCCCTATGTCACAGAGGAAGATCAAGAGAAAGCAGAAATACCAAACAATTACTTTTGCTCAGTCCTCCCCATAGAGGGTGTGGGGGAAGGGGGGTGGACCAGCATGGTGCAGTAAGCACCAGGGAGAGAGTGGAGTGGACTCAAGTCCATTCTCTGTGAAGAGGGTGCAGAAGGCATTGGAAGTCAAAAGAGAATAAAGAAATTGGAGCTATAGGGATGGATGGGATTTATCCAAGTGTTCTAAGGGAACTGAGCATGGTGCTGGCCATCCCTCTGGCAGGACTTCATAGCACCTCAGTGGAAATGAGAGAAGTTCCAGAGGACTGGAGGAGGGCTGATGTGGTCCCTCTGCACAAAAGTAGGAGTAGGGAAGTAGCAACTACAGACCAGTCAGTCTCAGATCAGTGGTGAGGAAGTTAATGAAGATACTACTGAAGAAGAGTCTCATTGAGCACCTGGAGGCAAAAGGGCTGCAGGACTTCTGGCAGCATGGTTTCACGAGGGCGGGTCATGTCAAACTAATCCCATACGTTTCTTCAACTGAGTTACTTGGAAAGTTAATCAAGAGAGAGCAATGGACATGGCCCATCTGGACTTCAGTAAGATTTTCATCGCTGTGGAGGTTAGTTAAGAAACTAAGCAGCTTGGGTTTGGGAGAAAGTAACAAGCTGGGTATCAAAATGGTTAAGGGATAGGAGGTGGTAAAGGGTAGTAACTCAAGCAATAGGAGACCAACTAGTGGGGTGCCAGAGAGTTAGATGCTGGGATCAGTCCTCTTCAGTATCTTTGTAAGCAAAATTATGGAGGAACATGAGGGGAAGGAGTGTCTTTTTGCAGATGATGCAAAAATCTGCAACAGGATTAACACTCAGGAAGGGGTGGAGAGAATGCAAAGGGATCTGAGGAAACTAGAGAACTAGTCTTAGGGTTGGCAGCTGGGTTTCATTGCCAAGAAGTGCAAGGTTGTGCACTTAAGGATGTGGAACCCATTGGCTGTGTATAAGATGAGGGAGTGGAGCTTACAGTCACCAAACAAGAAAGAGACATAGGAGTCATCATGTCTGATGACCTCAACATGGTTGGACAGAGTGACAAAGTAGTGGGAAAGGTTAGCAGGGTGACTGTGTGTATTGGGAGCTGGGCTTCTGGCAGGAGGAAGGAAGTGGATCTGCCATTGTATCTTTCACTGGCGAGGCCCCACCAGGAATACCAGGTCAAGTTCTGGAAGCCACACCTCTGCAAGGACATTGAAAGGGTGGAGGTGGTACAGAGGACAGCAACCAAAATGGTGAGGGGGTTGCATGAGAAGTCATATGAGAAAAGGCTACAGGAACTCAACATGCACTTCCTAAAAGACAGGAGAGTGAGTGGGGCCATGACTGAAACCTACAAGTACCTCGCAATAGTGAATATGGTGCAAGCGGATGGCCTATTTCAGAGAAAGAAGTGTCAGGAGGTCTAAACCTCACTGTCAGATTCTTGGCAATAATGTGAATGCAAAGGATCACAGACACATTGCATAAGAGTAATTAAGCTTGTTTATTACTACCAAAGGGAAAATCACAGTTGCCCTAAGCAGTTCTTACCATTAGGAACTGGGAGCCAATGTTAAGCATTCCCTATACCTTGAGGAATGTCCGTCTCTCCTGGGGTCTCCAAAGTAGAAGATGTAATGTCTTACATTACATACCTAAGATAATTACCATGGTTACTGTAAGATAGAAACATTTCTAGTTACAGAGATGAGCCCTACTGGCTAAATTAGAGGTGGTTCTTCAGTCCTAGATAACACACAATTTTGTTATAGTAATCACTTTGTGGAAACAAAGAAGTACAGTTTGTACATAGCCGTGTAGTAATACAAATCATCAGAAGATGGCAATGCCGACTGATAAATTATATTATTACAAGGACACAGATGTTCTAACATCTTGTAAGCAAGACATACATGTGTATATTAGAAAATAAAGCATATAGCAATTATATCCCTATATATCCTGACATTTACTCTTATACGATAGATGCCTTTAGCCCTATATGTTAGTATAATTTGTACATAAATGCTAGCTGTCTGAGGTGTACATCAAGTGGTACCAATTAGGGTGCAGGGAACCTCATGTAACATTCCCCCCCTTGATGCCTCATGAGGGGCAACACAAGCAAGAACAGGGAAGTGGAGAGATAGCAGGTGTTATTTACAGACCTGATGTACGAGCCTTGTAAAGGAACTCAAGCTGCTCACAGTGTTGGTGGAGTGTGCGCCAGGGGTATCAAAGCATAATTATGAGAAAGAAAATCAAAAATGCTTGTATAATAACAAAACCTTTAAAAGTAATCTCTAACCAAGTGTTGTTAAGTGCACTATTAAAATCACCATCATTAATAAGGTCAAATACTGATTCATTTGCTTAGGATATATTATTGCTGATATGGATGAGGTGGGTGTTTTTCCTGTCTAAAAGTGATTTCAAAGTCAAAGTCAATGGGTCGATGTGTACATTAAAATAAAGTAAGTACTCGGAAAGAGTAAGCAGCTAATCAGGGTTACCATCAATAATATCATGTTCCATAAGGGGAACAGGGGTAATAACTGTGTGCCCAATAATGGTGATCTGATGAGGAACAAAGCAAAAATTAGAATCATTAATAGTACATGTCTTTTCTCCATATGTGAATTGCTTAAAATTAGTTACCACACAAAATTCACTATCTGAATTATATTGCATTTTCAAGTTCAAGTTTATTGCAGGAAAAAAAACTCAATTGAGCAAGCTCATTCACAAGGAGGTCCTGGTATACATGTACAACAAAGCTAACAGAAAACATACAGTAAATGTGTACAACAGAAATTCAAGTGCTGGCAAGATACGTAAGAGACAAGTGTACAAGTGTTGTTTCATGCATTATAACAAATCATATCGATTAGGTCATCATACTCAAGCAAAAAGTGCAGCTTCAATCCATATAGACCTTGGGGCAGTCAAAGACATATGCGGTCATAGAGGAAAACAGTTTTACTGACAGTTACAGGCGTCTTTTATTTTTTCAGAAATTAACTTTTTAAAGAGCCTAACAGAGACTAGCTTAGCCAGTTTCAGAGAGGATTGGAGCCTGTTCCAGATGACTGGGAAGGCAGTGGAGATAGCACGTCTACCGAAGATGGTGCGGGTTTTTGGGATGTCCAGGAAGATAAAATCTGATTTTCTGAGTGCATAAGTACTACAGCAGGTATGGATGATTGAGGTTAGATAGTTTGGTAGCTTGTTAAGGAGAAACTTTAGAGTCCAGATGCTGACATGGAGAATGCGTCTAGTTGTAAGAGACGCCCAACCTACAGCTGAGTAGAGGTCGCAGTGATGTGTCCTATATGGGGAGTTCGTAATGAAGCGCAGTGCTTGATGGTAGAGAATGTCCAGTTTATTAAGTTTTGAGGTTGTAGCAGAGTTGTAGATAATGTCCCCGTAGTCTAATAATGGTAGGAATGTGGCTTGGACAAGCCTAGTCCTGAACTCAGGTGGGAATAGGGACCTGTTGTGGTAAAGGAAGCCTAACCTGATTTTTAGTCTTTTACATAGGTCATCAAGGTGTTCAGAGAAGACAAGCCTGCTGTCTAGCCAGAAACCAAGGTATTTAAATTTGTTGGTGACTTCCAAGGGCTCGCCTAAGGAGGTAACTATAAAGTCTTTCTGCAGGGTGGCTATAGTGGGGGGCAGAGTACTGGGGGGGAAGATCATAGCTTTAGTTTTCTTAGCATTTAAGAGGAGTTTGGTGTTAATGAGATTGGATTCAAGTAGAGCAAAGTCAGCTTGGAGGATATCCCTAACCTTAATCAGTGAGGCATTGGATGTGTAAAGGACTGTGTCATCAGCAGAGAAGTGCAATTTAGAGTTGGATATATGACTGTCGAGGTTATTAATATATAGAGAGAGGAGAATGGGGCCTAAGATGAAGCCTTGTGGGACTCCTCTGCTGATTGATGGGGGGAGGAGAACAGGCCACCTGCTTTGATTTTTTGCAGCCTTCCTGAGAGGTAACTCCTAAACCACTTGATGGTTGGCTGGGTGGCACCTATTTTAGCAAGGCTGGTTTCGATTAGGCTGTGGTCTATGGTATTGAAAGCTTTGCTGAGGTCTAAGAAGACAGCTCCTGTGAACTTCTTGGAGTCCATAGCAGTGATCCAATCGTCGGTTACTTTAGCCAAGGCAGTGACGGTACTATGATTGGAATGGAAGCCAGATTGGGCTGGATTCAGGAGTGAATAGGTTTCTAAATGGTACTTTAGTTGAGCGTAAACAAGCTTTTCAAAAACCTTGGATAGGATGGGCAAGATAGAAATGGGTCTATAATTATTTAAATCACAAGGATCTCCAGACTTAAATAGAGGTACAATGTGAGCTGATTTCCAGCATGAGGGTACTGTGGAGGAAGATATAGAGAGGTTGAAAATGTATAAGATTGGAGCCATAAGGTAGGTGAACCCAAGTTTTAGGAAAAGTGGTTCAATTCTGTCATCCCCTGCCCTTTCCTTGGTGTCCAAATTCTTAAGAGAATCTTCCACTTCTTTGAAGTTAAGGGGGAGCAGCTGAAAGGGATGGCTCATTTTGGGATCGATGGAGTTTGTACCGTCTGGGCTATTAACATGCGTAGCATACCGGGATGAATCAAATGCTAGGCCAGCAGTAACAAATGAGAGTTAAATTGTTCAAGGATATGGATACTGTTTTCCATGGCCATACCTTTTATGACTATCTTAGTTGGCAGGGGAAGGGCCACCAGCCGCCCTTCAATAGACTTAAGGGTCTTCCAGATTTTAGGGGGTTACCTTTGGCCTGCTCTAGAGAGGAGATGTAATAGTTGGCTTTGGCAGGTCGAATATGTTTAACACAGGCATTCCTGGCTGCTCTAAACACTTGCCAATCTGCCGGGCTTTCAGTGTGTCTAGCCTTAGCCCACAGCTTATCACGGTTAGAGAGGGCGGTCTTTAGATCAGCAGAGAACCAGAGGTATGATTATGTTTCTTGTCCTGACCCTGATGAATGGAGCGTGCTTATTTGCTAATGTGATGAGGTTGTTGTTCAGGACCGTGACCACTTCGTCAGGCATTTTAGAAAGATAAAGGTTTTGCCATCTAACCTAGCTAAGGTCTTTCAGGAAGTTTGACTCGGTGAACTTACGGAATGACCGTTTGATAAATATCTTGGGCTGATGGTGATTCTTAGTTAGTAGTCTTGTACAGACTACAATGTTATAGTCACTCATATCATTATGAAATATGGTCAAATGAAGTATTTTATAGGGATGGGTTGATAGAATGAGATCAAGAAGTGAGCTGTTAGCTAAGATTGTCTTATTGACCCTGGTGGGTTCAGACACTAATTGGGTAAGACCAAGTTCATCACAGAAAGACTTTAGCCTGTGTGATTTGTGTGTTAATTAGTACATGTTGAAATCCCCAAAGATTATTGCATCAGTGTTAGCAGCGGCTGTTAGCATTTTTAGGACATAAAGGAGATCAGTACCACCACTAGGGGGTCTGTAGCAACCTATAATTGTAATGTGTTCCATGGAGGGGAGGTGTAACTTTAAGGAAACAATTTCATATTCCTTTTGTTTTGAGCTGTAAAGGATGTCACTAGCTGAGAACTTGGCTTTAGTGTAAATAGCTACTCCTCCACCCGGCCCCCCTGTCTGCCCTATACAACTTATAGCCCATGAGGGTGACTTGTTTTTCCAAATGAGATTTTCTTAGCCAGATTTCTGTGATAATAATGAGAACAGGCTCAGTATGTCGAGCCCATACTTGACGTTGGTGGATTTTCTTTGGCAAACTTAGGATATTAACGAACATTAACTTAAGGCCTGGAGCTAATGCAAATTCAGTAGGTGAGGTGAACAAGGCGGGAGGGCCAGGGTTCAACTCTACATTTTCTGAGCATAGGAGGAGTAAGAATAACAGTTGCTTAAGATCCCTCAGTAGAGACCTGAGTGTTTTATTCCTTTTGTCCCATTTAATTGCAGTTACTAAGGGCAACCTATTTTTGCTGGTGTGTGCCAATGAAGCATGGTATTTTGAATGAAAAATAAGGAGCACTGTAAGAGACATAGAAGAAGGGAGTAAGAGGTGTAGTGGGTGAAATAAAGTGGGGTAGTGTAGCAGAGGGCAGGGTGCTGATGAAAATAGTGTGCCCCAATAAAGGGTAGGGCTAGTAGGGGCTGAGGGGATGAGGTATGGGCTAGGCCGATAAGATACATTAATGTGAATGACAGATGGTAGAAGACAGAGGAGTAATATGATACTGTGGGTGCAGTATGCCATAGCTCTAGAGGGAGGAGCTGGGAGATAGCAGATAGAGAGGGTAGCTAGTCTTAACTTCATAGGGGAGGGAGCTGTGATAGGTCCTAATGGTGACCAATAAAGAAGCTGTAGTGCCAGCTGTGGGTGGGACAAAAGTGTATTTAATGGAGGCCTGGGAGGGGGTAGGGGGTAGGAAGAAAAACAGAGATCAGGGCTAAGTGCCCTTGGAGCACAAATTCAAGCCATGGCTGATGGCCAATCAAGGCTGATTGCAAGGAGGCACCCGAGTTCTGATTGGTCGGAAAGTGGCTGTA
This sequence comes from Neoceratodus forsteri, assembly GCA_016271365.2. NCBI lineage: Eukaryota > Metazoa > Chordata > Ceratodontiformes > Ceratodontidae > Neoceratodus > Neoceratodus forsteri. Next base: position 93,862,639 of record CM057456.1, on the reverse strand, counting down.
CCTTAGTAGTGAGCAGAGTCCAGGCTTGGTGCTGTGGTCGGCGGCTTCAGGAGCACCGTCCGACTGGTGGGTGCCTTAGGTTGTGGAGCGAGGGCTGGAGCACCACTGAAAGGAGAGAGTGAAAGGGGCACAATTTAAAGGCAGCTAGGGTGGGGGCAGGCAGAGGGATTCATAGCAGAGGGAGAAAAGAAAATTTACAAGACAAAGAGGTATTTAATTTTGGCGCCAAGAGAGTGGCTGCTAAACACTATACTGCTGTACTACTATTAACAGGGCTGTAATCACTTTAAGCAAGGTTTTTTTTTTCTTGGCTATAGTTTCACATCTAAATTACAGGCAGTTTTGCAGAAAACAGATTTTAGGCAATTACTTTACAGAAGAAGACAGAGATCAGGGCTGAGTGTCCTTGGAGTGCAAATTCAAAGCCGTGGCTGAGAGCCAATCAGGGCTGATTGCAAGGCGGCGCCCGAGTTCTGATTGGTTGGAAAGTGGCCATACCATAGTAGTGAGTAGAGTCCGGGCTTGGTGCTGTGGTTGGTGTCTTCAGGAGCGCTGTCCAACTGGGGGGTGCCTCGGGTCATAGAGTGAGGGCTAGAGCGCTGCTTAGTAGCGAGCAGAGTCCGGGCTTGGTGCTGTGGTTGGTGGTGTCAGGAGCGCTGTCCAACCGGAGGGTGCCTCGGGTCATGGAGCTAGGGCTGGAGTGCCTCTTAGTAGTGAGCAGAGTCCAGGCTTGGTGCTGTGGTCGGCGGCTTCAGGAGTGCCATCCAACTGGAGTGTGCCTCAGATCGTGGAGCGAGGGCTGGAGTGCTGCTGAAATAAGAGAGAGAAAGAAAGGGGCACAGTTTAAAGGCAGCTAGGGTTGGGGCAGGCAGAGAGATTTGTAACAGTAGGCAGTCTCCATTTTTGTAGTTGCAGTGGACAAGTGTAAGTTTCTTTAGAAATTCATGTTGACAGGTGATGAACCTCCTTCTGGTGAGAGTGGTACAAACGAGAAGCATCTGGAGCAGATGTTGAGTCCTGGTATTCTATGCCATTAGTGGTGATGTCATCATCCATGGAAAAGGACCAGTTGATACTGTTTGGGAATAGACACATACAGGTTTAATAACATCAAATATGTCACATCGACACAAATAAATATACCCTTTCTTCGCACAGCAGTCCATGTGTGGTGAGACTCATGCGCCCAAAAGTGGATGAAAAACCAGAAGAGGAGGCAAGTTGAGGCATTCTCCATAGATGCCATCATCAAGATGCCCAAAGGAGTGTAAAGATGCTAGTTTATCAAATATGGCTATAGTAGGATCAAAATGTGGTAAGGAAATAGTAAAAGACACAAACATAGTATTCTTAATAGAACATTTCTTTGAAGTAAAGCAAGGACCAGTATTGGGATGCCTGGTCACAAATCCTAAATTCCTACCAGTAGTAATAGGAATAGGAATAGTGAGAGATTGTAGCATACACATGGCAACACAGTTAGGGGATTTGCACTGAGGACAATAAATGTGTCATGCATGATATCAGGGATTCTTCTGGATTCCAGATCATGGAAGAGATTGTTGATGGTAGTAATAATATATTATCCATAAGCGGAGCATAATATTTTGTGGGCAATGTATAGTTTATCTGCTTCCTCATTGTTTTGTGCAATAAGGGCAATGATCTTTTCTTTAGAATCTGTAAATGCCTTGGCAATGTTGTGCACATTATATACAGTATATCTTTCTTCCTGACTAAGGCCATCCACACCATGCAGTAATGGGGGTATGATGTCATTGATCATACCAGTTTCAAACTTCTTTGAATGTTCTTTGATAGTAGCAATGTCTGCTTTATTCCAGATAGACATTTCAGCACCAAAGACACCAGTGACGGTGCCTGTGTGTGGCACCAGTGACATCAGATGTGTCACGTGTATTTATATTATGACTTTGATCATCGTTTTGAGAAACAGGTTTTCTCCTAAAATTACCTCTATGCTTGGTGGTATGTACCCCGGCAATAGGGTCTTGGTTACGAATCTGAAAAGCTGCTAAGCTATCAATTAACAAAGTACTATAAAACAATGATGTGTTAGTAGTATGACACATTGACACATACCAAATTCTTTCATATTCCAGTAAGTCAAGTTAAACAAGACAGGTACATGCATATATTGTAAGTTGTTAATCAATGAGCCAGGTAAAGCAGTGGCTGTGAGACCACTACAAGGACCAGGGGGTTGTTTTGGACATTCCAAAAGTTGTTTCTCAGTAGGGGGTAACACAGGTAAATACATGGCAGCTGAAGCCATGTTGTGTACTGCACTAAAGTTTCCTAACAGAATCTTTGGAAAATGAATCACAATTTGAGGGGATAATTAAAGCTGTAATATTGTATAAACCAGAATGTCTAACAGAGGTCTGGTGCAAGGACAAAGTACCATTTGGGGATAATTTTTCATTGGGCCATTCATGGAAAGTTCCCTTGGAGAGTTTGGCCATGGGGAGTATTTGTCCTTGAGACTTAGTTTACCACTCAATTTGTAGGGTAGATTTATCAGGAGCAACAACCGAGGCAGTGAGGTAGGCATCTGAACCTTCCTGAATTGTAATCAAATTGTCAGGGACATGAATGGAGACTCCCTCTGGGGTAGTTGCAGGTGGATCAAGGTGAGGAAGAAGGTGCTTTACCATGCCTTAGATGCAGGAGATAACTCCTGAGATGAGGAGAAAGTGGAACAAGATATCCTACTTGCCAGTGTATCTGAAAAGGAAACTCAAACAATAGCAAATTAGTACTATTCCACCCAATGGGGTGAGGAAAAGTAATTATACTCCTTTATACAGTTTCAGCTGGTTTGCATGTAACCATTTGTCAGTCAATTTGTTGTTTTGCATGAGTCTAACTTGATAGACTGCTGGACTGATCTTGTTGAAAATTGGATAGGGTCCTTCCCACTTGGAGAAAGAATGGGTTGATGTGCAAATCTGAGAACCATTACCAGATCTCCAACTTGCCAATCCACCTCTTATGCATGTTTATCAAACTGAATTTTGTACTGTTGCTGGGCTTGGCCCATGCAGTTTGCAGCATACAAATGAGTGTGTATAAGGTCTTTTCTTAATTTTTCCACATATTGATCCACAGAAACACAGTCTGCAGTGGGGGTGTGCAGGTCAAACAACAGGTGTTAAGGTAATCTCATACTTCTCCCAGTCATCATCTCAAAGGGTATCAACTGGGTGGTGGCTGAGGGTATGCCAATAATTGCCAAAAGGAGTAACGGCAGTAGAGAATCCCAATCTTTGGGATTGTTCTCAATGAATTTGAAAAGCATTTGCTTAATCCATCTGTTGGCCCTGTCTACTTGACCTGATGATTGTGGATGGTATGGCATGTGGAACTTCAGATGAACTCTAAAGAGTTCAAGGGCTTCTTTCATTAACTCACTTGTAAAACTGGTTCCTTTGTCAGAGTCTACCTTAAGAGGTAGGCTCCACCTGGAGAAAATCTTTTCCATCAGGATTTCGGCAGTGGCTTTTGCAGTGCATGTCTTGGTGGGGAAAGCCTCAACCCACTTAGAGAACAGATCAGTAACCACAAGGGCGTATTTGTTGTTTCTACTGGTGTTAGTAAGGGGACCAATAAAATCAATCTCTAAGGCGTGCCAAGGGCGTGAATGCTTTTGTGATAATAACTTGGCATTTTTTTGGTAGCGATGGGATCATTCTGTGCACAAACAAGGCAGTTGTCTATGTACTGTTTGACAACCTTGGTGACACCAGGCCACCATGCGGTGGTCTTAAGTCTCTGGAGTGTGTTTTCCACTCATTGGTGTTCACCAGTGGGTTACCATGCACTTGGTGCAAACATTCAGACCTGAGATGATGAGTGACCACCCACAATTTGCTGGGGGCATCATCTGGTTGGTACAAAATGAGCTTGTCATCTGGGGACAGGTGTAACATACCTTCATGCCTTCTGTAGGGGTTGTGGGCTGGTAAATTCTTCTCAGTGCCTTTCTCCAGGAATCTGAACACATCTTTGAGTTCAGAGTCAGCATGCTGCTGGGCTTCTGACAAATTCAAGGGGGAGAAGGGTTCAGGTTTCTTCCTGACAGCTGCTATGTGTACGGCTGCTCTGGCCTCTAGATGGTCCATCATCCAGGTGTCCCCCCCTTGGGCTCCCTTCCTTAGCAAGGGTGTCAGCAGTGTCATTAAAGGCATGGTAGGGATCATGTATGGAACTGGCCTTCACTTTGTGTACATAGAGTTTGTGTACAAATTTCTGTGCCAGTGAATGAATGTATATTACCATTTCCTTGCGTTTCACCGGGGTGCCATCAGAAGAGGTAGAGGAGTTCTGCCAGAAAGGGAGAAATTCTATAAGAGAACAACAAATCCAGTTAGAGTCTGTAAAAATGATGGTTTTCTCAGTTCCATGCTGGATGAATTCAAGGGCAGAGGTCACCACTGCCATTTCCGCGTACTGTGATGATGCCACACTGCAAAGTTTAGAAAGCTTAACGGTGTTACCAAAAGGGTAAACTACAAATATGCCCATTCCTGCTATCTGTTCTCTCTGATAATATGAAGCTGAATCATCTGTGAAGACATAACACAGTGAGGTGTTCTCAAGTAGCTGTGGCATAGCAGGAAGGAAGGAAGGAAGGAAGGGACCTGGATCTGGTAGATCACCTGGCTGCAGTGTACAGTCATGGGGTTCTCCTTGGAAAAAGGAGGCCATGTGCCAGCATGGATGGCATTTTGGTTTGGTGGACCTTTATGTCTCTGTCATACAGAAGGAGGGACCAATGTGTCAGTCTGGTATTAGAGACTGACCCATCCTTTTCTCTGTCTGACAGCAAAAAGGTTGTTGGGGTATGATTTGTATTGATAATTGGGGGGGGAGTACCCAGTGATATACAGAAAGTACTTGATAGCCCAGTAGGTGGCCAGAACATTCCTTTCACAAAGGCTGTATTTATATTCCACTGGGGTCAAGAGATGTGATGCATATGCAATGGGTCTCAGGATGCTATGGACCTTCTGGGCCAACACTGCAGACATAGCAATGTCAGAGGTGGTGGATTCCAAATGGAATGGTAAGGTTGGATTGGGGTTAACCAAAGCTGGAGCTGAGGCCAGGGCCTGCTTCAGTGACATCACAACTTGGGTATGAATAGAACCTCAAGTCCAAGGGACATCCTTCTTCAGTAGTTCATACAGAGGGGTGACCTTCTGAGCAAAATCACAAATAAAATCTCTGGAATAATTTACCATACCTAGAAACTTTCTAAGGGTGGCCACGGTGGTGGGCATTGACAAGTCTTGTAGTCCCTGGATCTATTTCCAGGTAGGGCTTTGGCCATGGTCTGTTATCCTCAGGTCCAGAAAGAGTACCTCTTTCTGACATAGTTTTGCTTTTGCTGGGTTACATTTGAGGCCCGCCCTCTGAATGAGGGTCAGTAGTTTGCCCAAGAGATCCCGATGTTGTTCCTGTGTGGCTGTGGCCAACAGCAGGTCATCCACATACTGCAAGAGACACTGGGGTGCAGAGAAACCCTGAAGGGTGTCCATCATGTACAGATGGAACAGGGAGATGCTATTATGGAACCCCTGTGGTAAGCAGGTCCATGTGTATGGCCTGCCCTCAAAGGTGAAGGCAAGCTTATATTGACTTTTGGAAGGCAATGGTAATGACTAAAAACCATTGGAGATGTCCAGGGCTCTAAATCATTGTTGGTCTGGGGTCAGTAGTCATAGCAAGTCTTGTGCTGATACCACTGTTGGGGCACAACTGAGGGTGACCTGATTTAGTCTCCTGTAGTTAACAGTAAATCTCCAGGCGCCCATGGATTTTTTCAAAGGCTACACTGGGGAATTTGCAGTGGAAAAACATGTCCTGATTACCTCTTGCTTGAGGAATGATTTGATTGTTTCCCTAAGAGAAGGCAAGGACTCAGGTGGAATGGAGTATTGCCATTGCCTCTCATGTGCTGGGCCTGTCACTTCAATGACAGTGTGCATTTTTCCACAGTTATGCTTGCTGGTGGCAAATGCCTCCAGATTCCTTTGCAGGATGGAAAGGAACTTTGGGGCAAGCTCATGGTTCTTAAACAAATCTATGATGTCATACTCTTTATCATTTGTGGATATTGTCGCAACCACATGTGAGTCAGGGATCATGATGGTGTGATATTGTCCCTGAATCTGTATCAGTAACAGGTTGGCTAGTTCTACTACACAGCCATGCATTGCCAAGAAGTGGATTCCGAATATACTTGGGTGATCATGCAATACCATCAGCTGAGAGGTGTGATACTCCTTCAGGTGTCCCAGTGTTACAGGTAGTGGCACGGAGCAGTATGCAGTTAGCCTAGTTCCATCTACACCAGACATATTGGTACTCCATCCAGTAGACCAAGGCCATGTGTCTGGGTTATCATCCTGTAATACAGACCTGCATCCAGCAGTACTGTGAGTAGGTGGCCCCCCGACCTCGGCCTCAGTGCAGGTCCTTCCATTTGTATCCAAGACCAGCCTGTTTACAATATGGGCTGGGGCCTGTAATTGTCAATCTGTACAGCGGAAGCATGGGGAAGCTCTTGAAAGAGAGTCTGGGCCTGGTTTCTGTGAACCATCTCACCATGCTTTATTGATGCTATATAGGAAGCAGATTCTGGGTTCAGGCCTGGAGGGGCCTGAGAGCCTGGAGTTCTGGTATCTCTGTGGCCTGTGGTGGTCTGCTCTCCTGGTTGTATCACAGAAAGGGCCTGTAATGGAACAGCATCCACTACAGAGTGCACGTTTCCAAGGAGGTCTCAGAGGCTTCAGTTCTCATTGGCTATTTCCCTATATGAAGGGCCTGGTCTCTGTTGTTTAACCTTATTTTTATGGTGTTTCTTATTTTTTTGCTAGTTATGGTTCCCACCCCAGCATTGTTGCAGGGCCTGCTGGGGGTGTTGGTTATCTGTGGGGATGGGCTGTTTGTTTTGGGCCTGCCCCTCCACCATGTAGTGCATTGTGGCCTATGGAATGGTTTCCATGGCAGCTACTTTCTTGGAGCCAGATCTTGAATCATGGATATAGAGTTGATAAACTCTCTTTGTTTTTCAAAGAATGTCGGCAAACCTCTCCGTGGTGGGATAAGTGGTTGGCTCTACCTTCTCTTACACTGTAGGGATCATGTTCCGAAGGAACAAGATTTTGTACTCAATGAGGTCTGCATCAGCGGCTTCTCCTGCAAGGCTCTTCCCTGCTCAGTAGGCCATCCAGATCCTCTGGTAGAAGATTGCTGGACTTTCCTTTGCATTCTGTTTCACAGGGCATGCCAGCATCACTCCTACCACACCTGGGTTGTGTGCAGTGCTGAGTTCATATGCCACTTCATCAAAGGTGGAGTGGCTGTCCTGTTGGACAGCATTAGGGAGTTTCACCCATAGGCCAGGATTGATGGTCTGGCATAGGATCTGAACCAGGTAGTCTGCAGTGAGACTAAGCATTTCACATTTTACATGCACCTTTTCCAAGAGGCAACTGAGATTGTCAGATGGGTTCATCTGACCAATACTGTCAGCTATTTGCTGAATAGAGTGGGCCTTTTGTAGGGGATTGCTGGGTCGATCGTTCAGAGGTAGACTGTCTAGGGCACCCTGCAGGGCTGCCTGAGCTTTGGCTTCAGCCACAGTGCAGATCATTCCATCCTGAGTAGCGGCCTCCTGCAACATCTGTCTAATCTGCTTTTGGAGAATCTGCTTGCTTCTGTCGGGCAGGGTCACATTGCCTAAGGCATCATCAATCATTTTCTCTATCTCTTCCTTACCGTCCACAGAAATAATGGTGATCGATGGTGCCATTGGGACTAGGCCTGGGTCTGCTCTCCCCCTTTCATGATGGTTGCCATGTTGACATCACCCCCGATGGTCACCATGCCATTGATGACTTGGGGACATGGTGTCATGTTATGAGGGTCCGCCATGTTGTGGATGGCAGTCTAGGGTTACTGGGAATTGTACTGGGAGATATCGTCATCTGACTCCTCCTCCTCAGATGATATCATCAAGATGGGGGCCATGCCACCCATTGCCTCGATGTGACCAGCCAGCACCTCTCGCTGATGGCGCAGTTTTGCCATTTTGCATTCACAATCCTTGTGACTTGCTTTTACAACATTCTGATCCACATTATCCTGTAACTGCTTCTGTAACACTCTATACATGGTGCTCAATTCATGATTGTCCCTGGTGGCCACTCCTAAGTCATTACATACCTGGTTTATCTCATCCTGTAACTCCTCCAACTCCTCATGCATCTGATCACTCATTCTACTTAACAAGCCATTCATTTGCAAAGCATGCCCCTTATCCTGTCTCAAACGTTCACACTCCTGCTTTAACATACAAAGTTCCTGCTCATTTGCCTAGGCAGAATGACGCAAAAGGGAATCCTTTTCATTCCGCAGAGTTTGGAGCTTAGACTACAAATCCTGCTCTCTTCTCAAACATTCAGTTTTCTGCTGTCTCATCTCCTGTCTAAGAGATGAGACTTGCAGTTCAAGGGTTTGAAACCTTGCTTCAGAGGCTTCCAAAGCAGTGTACAGAGCTGCGACCAACAGCCCTTTAGCTTCTCGCTTTCTGTTTGTCTCATCTCTCAGTACTGGGTTGAAATCCCCAGTACGGGGTTTTTGGATTGACTTGCATCCCACGCAGAGTCAGCCCATCCTCCATGGGAGGCAAGGAAATTTGAGACATCGAGTCTCAAGTCTGCGCAGATATTTGATACAATGGCCATTGGGTGGGAGGAAACAAAAAATCAAACTATGAAAAAGGTGCTGTGCTGTGTATCGATCCACAATCAGGTGCACTAATTCACAGGTGGGCTACTGTGCACTTGTAAGCTTGCAATTCAAAACTGCCGTGGTGTGAGGTAAGTCAGCATCGACCACACCCAGTAAGCAGCCAGACTTTGCAAGTGATTACAAAGTGGGTGAAAAATGGGAGAGGTGATGCAGGAATGCACACCTACTGTCCCCTTCGGGAAGCGAAAGTTGTAGCAACAAGTGAAAACTTTGCAAACTCCAAATATTGCTTGCACGTGGTCGTCAATTGTCAGGAGGTCTAAACCTCACTCTCAGGTTCTTGGCAATAATGGGAATGCAAGTGATCACAGACACATTGCATAAGAGTAATAAAGATTGTTTATTACTACCAAAAGTAAAATCACAGTTACCCTAAGCAGTTCTTATCATTAGGAACTGGGAGCCAATGCTAAGCGTTCCCTATACCTCAAGGAATCTCCGTGTCTCCTGGGGTCTCCGAGGTAAAAGACGTAATGTCTTACATTACATACCTAAGATAATTACCATGGTTACTGTAAGACAGAAACATTTCTAGTTACAGAGATGAGCCCTATTGGCTAAATTAGAGGTGGTTCCTCAGTCCTAGATAACATTATACAATTTTATTATAGTCATCACTTTGTGGAAACAAAGAAGTATAGTTTGCACATAGCCGTGTAGTAATACAAATCATCAGAAGATGGCAATGTCGACTCATGTATCATATTATTACAAGGACACAGGTGTTATAACATCTTGTAAGCAAGAAATACATGCATATATTAGAAAATAAAGCATATAGCAATTATATGCGTACATATCCTGACATCTACTCTTATATGGTAAATGCCCTTAGCCCTATATGTTAGTATAACATGTACATAAATGCTAATTGTCTGCGGTGTACCTCTGGTGGTACCAATTAGGGTGCAGGGACCTCATGTAACACAAGACAGTAGAACAAGGAGGCATGCAAAGAAGCTAAATGGGTGAAAATTTAGGAGTAATATGTGGAAATACTTCTTCACAGAAATGGTGGTGGATGGCTGGAACAGACTGCCAGATGACTTAGTTAGGGCAAAGACTATGGGGGTCATCAAGCATGCATGGGATACTCACAGGGAGATATCAGGCAGATGAATAGGGAAAGGCAGTGACACCTATCACCAACTAGGATAAGTGGTGAAGGAATATGCAGGGACAAGGAGAAGACTGGATGGGCCTAATAGTCCTTTTCTGCCAACAAAATCTATGTTTCTGTTTCTATGGTTCTCTTTCTCAGAAGTCATTACCAGCTCTACCCCTAATCCAGTTCTCTGCCGCTGGTTCTTGTTGCCTGTTTGCAGCACCTTCACTTTTGGGCATTGAAAACCAACTGCCAAATCTTTGACCATTTCTCTAGATTTTTCAAATATCTCTGCATCTCTGTAACCCCTCCTTGCTGTCTACTCTACCACAGAGCTTAGGGTCATCTGCAGAGATACATATTGCCCTGGATTCCTTCTCCTTTGTCACTGATGAACATATTGAAAGGTACCGGACCCAGGACCGATCCTTGAGGGACCCAACCAGTAACCTCCCTCTCTTCCAATTTGACTCCATTAAACAGAAACCTTGGCTGTCTCCTTTCTAAACACTGTCTCACCCACCTGTGTACTTTGCTGCCCCCAGCTCCTCTAGCTTCTTCAGCAATCTTCTGTGAGGCACCAGGTTGAGAGCCCTGCTGAAATCGAAGTTGAGCAAATCAATACATTACCCTCATCCCCCGCCGTCCTTACCCCAAAAATACTATTAGGTTGATGTAATAGGACCTCCCTGTCACAAACAACTGCTGTTTATTTTGCTGGAGTCCATTGCTCTCCTGGTAGTTCACAAGGTCCTCTTTTAACTAGTGTCTCCATCAGTTTACCCACTGTAGAGATAAGACTGATAAGCTTGTAGCTGCCAAGTTGCTCCTTTGTCCCCCTTCTGGAGCAGGACTACATCCGCTACCCTCCAGTCATTCAGAACTTCCCCTGTCTGAACTGAACTATTGAATAGCCTTACCAGGTGATCAGTTACATTGTTTTCAAATTCTTTGAGCACACTCAATACATCCATTCTGGCCCTGGTGCTTTTTTCTGTCCTTACAGCTGCTAACCCTTTCTGAACCCTTTCACTAGTGGGGTGCCAGAGGGTTAGGTGCTGGGATCGGTCCTCTTCAATGTCTTCATAACAGCTGCTTTCTGTCTTCCTCATCAATTACCCTATCTTCCTTTGTTAGCCTAAGAATTTCTCCTTCCTTCTTCTTTTTTGCCTAATATAGCTATATAGCTTTTTTAAGCTAGGATGTCAGCCTTTGATGAAGGCTTACTTATCTCAAGGGCCAGGTCAAACCTTACAGGGTTATGGTCACTGGACCCTAGTGGCTCACCTCTATTGTCTCGTGCTACCACTTCCAGGTTGGTGAGGACCTCATCTAAATGGCAGCTTGTCTAGTGGGTTCCTTAATCAGTTGTGCCAGCAGGGAGTCCTACAATGTGTGCAACAGGCACTGACTGCTGGAGTTCCCAGCTGTTGGAATGATTCAATCAATATCTAGCAGGTTTACATCTCCCACTACCACCTCCCCCATTGCCACCCACCTTTCTAGTTCTTCTCCTAGCTCTTTATGTCTCTTTTTCTCCCTCAGTCCAGGAGGTTTACAGATCATCCCCATCCATAGTTTCTTCCCTATGTATGCTGTGAGCTGAATCCACAGTGATTCTGTTTTCTCATTGACTCCCCTGACGTTTCCATCCTCCATGGCCTCTATGCCTTCCCTGACATATAGGGCTACACCTTCTCCTTTACCTTTTCCTCTATCCCATCAGCCTGGAGCTGTAAGGTTCCAATTGTTGTTCTCTGTGGCCCACATTTATGTGATGGCTACTAGATCCCTCTCAGTGCCTGCCACCATTGCCTAATGCCATTAATTCCCCAACAGGACACTGAGTGAAAAGAGTGACTTGTTCCAGCATGGGAGCTTTTTTGCCGTTGTTGATGTTCTTTGTTATTAAAGGACAGAGAGGCTTAATGAACAGTATCCATAAATTAGGAAATTTGGGGCTGGGGAGAAGGTAGGTTTGGTGCTAGAAGGTGGGTTTAATGGGGATTTTGCTTTTGACTCAGGGTCAGTGGTGTGTGAGATGGGTGTGTAATTAAGCAACAAGCCACAAGGGGTGTGTGGATTATCCAGGGATTTACCATGGCTAGAGTAGTTTGCCCATGAGGTGCAGCCAAGTGGGTAAATCCTTGCAAGCTGTGGTAAATCCCCTGATAACCCAGATCCTAGGAGTGGCTTTTTGCGATTATACCAAGCAGGGCTTTTTTTTGTAAAAAAAAAAAGGGAGAGGGGCAAAACAGTGTTTTTCTAGTTTAAATCATTGTTGTTTCAAAGTTTTTTCTTTTGTTTTTCCATTGTAGGGCACTGCAGTTTTATGCTATCCACTTAGCAGGGAAACAAGATGTTGGTCGCAGTTCCATGATTTCGACGTCAGATTTTTTTTTTTTTAATGATGCGGCTGGTTTTCACCTTTAGCAGTGATTATCGGTATATTTACAACAGGGGCAAGGTGCCAGACTGCCCATCTCATTGGTTCTTGTCAGAGGCACATGGTATAATTGTGCATAACTAATACTGACATAGAGTGTGTGGGGGTAGGGGATCTATATAATGTGAATATAGTACTTTAAAACATAGCAAGGATAGTGGGGGGAGGTGAGTGCAAGAGGGTGGGGGTGGGATACTGTGATCGAAAGAGCCTGTATGAGAGAGGGGGTTAAAACTGCATGACAAAATTAGTGGGGCTAGATAAACAATTTGGAAACTGTTTTTATTTTCCACTTAAATAAAAACACTTCACATAGTTTTTGCCAGGGAAGTGCTTCTTCTAGCATTATAGGTCAAGGGGGTGTACTTGACCAGCTGGAACCCTCCTTTCTACTGCATGTGACTCACTCAGTGTGTGAAGAGTGTCTCATATGCAGCTGATTGAGAAATGGGTACTTCAGAAGAAAGCTTTTTTTATTTATTTTTTTATTTCAATATATTGTTTTTCAATCTTGAAAACACACCACTTCACCTTATATGCTGCCTAAATTAAAAGTCAGCCTCCAGATGCCAAATAATCTGACTCTGGATCTTCAAAGCTATAAAATGTAGCCTGCTCATAAGTACTATATATATATTACAAACCTATTTCAGAAAGTGAGCACTGTATAGGCTGTTAAAACCACTCCCTCCTGCATTATGAAACTCACAAGATGCCATACTCAATTTGGAAAAATGGTGTTTGGCTATACTGCAGTAACAATTTACAGAAATTACAATGTACATTAAAGATTGGAGACACTGGACTTCCAGTGCAGCTTCCTCCCTGAATGGCAGCTTAAACACAGAGCTACAATCTGGCTTAAATAAAACAGACCAGTAGCCATAAATAAACCAGCTTTTTCTCTACAAAATCCTAATTTTATTAGATGGCTATAGCTAAATAAAAAGGAGGGGGAAGCAGATTCTCAGTTTTGCAACAAGAAGTGGAGCTCTCAGATGCTAATTTATCCGACTCCAGGGCCTCTGAATGCTTAACCCAGAGAATCCATTCGACTCCTGCTAAAGCCATAAAAACAAAAGGCAAAAAATCCACTGAACTGAATCAGAAGCTCGACAAAATACTTGGAACTGCAGGACTTCAAAGGAGAATTTCTCACTTATAAGCAAGCCCTGGAGTTGGAAAGAGCTGACCTGAATGAATTACAAATCTGAGTAACAATGGTAGAAAAACAAACAGATAACCAGGCCACCCAAGTAACCCAAATACAGACCACTCTTAACCAAGTCATTCAACTCAGTCACCTTTCTGTTAAAAGACAAAGACTGCAAAAAACAGATATCGTCTTAGGAATTTATGAATGTATGGCATCCCAGAAGATAGTGAGGGATTTTTTTTTTGAACTTTATTTATTCTCCTTCTTGTCCCTACCGAACTCTCTCCAGTGTCCTCCCAGGACCTCCATTTGTACCTCCCATCATGACCTGAACCTTCTCCACTGCCCCCCTTGCCCAGCACATCTCCCAGGTCTAATCCATCCAAGGAAGGGCAGCCCCTAACCAGGGCACACTTTCTTCAGTATTGAGCTCTGGGCCGGGGAGGGTGGGGCATAGCAGAGAGGCAAGCCCGACTCTGGGAGTGTGGACAGTGGGTGGAAGGTGACTTTGCCTATTGGTGGGAAGGGGGGGGTTTGCATGAGTTCCTCCCATGGCACAGGGTGCAATGGAAGTGCGCAGGCCACCTGCGGACAACCTGTCATCGCCAGTCCCCTGCTACATGCCCTCACTATGGAGCGTGATCCCCAGCCTCTGCTAGGTGATGCTACAAAGCGATGGTCTCCCTGGATCCCACCACCAGGAGAAGAGACCAGTCCTCCAGACGCTCGATCTTCTCCTCCCCTGCTGACCCTAGTTGGCCCTGGATTGCTCCTGAACCTGGGTCACCGGCATGGTGCGAGGCGTGGCATCCAGTGCCTCAACCCTCAGCACCACTGGGCCTGGGAGATCGCTAGGGAAATAATATACAAGAATTCACAGAGACAGTGCTCCATACAGCCCTCACACCACACTCAGATTTGGACCTGGAATTGGAGCTAGTGCACCGGGCACTGAGGCCTAAACCAATGCAGCCCAGCGCTCAACCTCACTCTTTTATTCTCTGCTTCCTGAGGTATCAAACCATGGAACTGGTACTGAGAAAAGCCTGGGCACAAAGTAAAATTTACTATGGATCAACACTGATCTTTATCGATAACAATTATGCTCCTACAACTATGCAGCACTGGAGAACCTATATCCCTTTATTTCCCTCCTTGAGACAGCAAAACCTTAAATTTAGGGCACCATACCTGAGTAAATTATGAATCGGTAGAAGATGCCTGTCAGGACTTGAAACAGCATGGCTTGGATCCCCAGACTAATATTGGTCTCCCTCGAAAACAGTCTCTCTCTCTGGGTGTACCCCCCACATAGCTGCAACAGATCAATGATGGCAACAGGCCACTATTGTGTCAATTTAAAAGATGCTGGTATGGTTCTCCAGAACGCAGTCCTGAGTGATGAGAACTCTTTGAGTGTACACAGTGAGAACTGGGTGTAGCGGGGCCTCTGTTTGGTATCTCCCTGTCTGGGATTCTCCATCTTCTGGGGGGGGGGAGGCTGGGGCTGGGGGAGGCATTCTCACCATGAATGCTTGCTGATCGGCCTGTGTGGGGGTTGGGGTTCCCTCCTGTAGCCCTTCCTTGCAGGGTGACCCTAGAGGCATTGTGGTGCTGTCCGGGGTGGGCTCGGTGCGAGGCTGCCTGGTTTATGGTTTTATGTCTTTTTTTCCCTCCATTGGGGCTCTAACTTTGGAAGGGATTTTCATAGCCCTGCGACCGAGTGGGAGGGAGAGGCAGACCGGACCAGAGAGGAGAAGGGCCTATGCTATTATTACCTGCTAAATAGGGTGTTGGGAGGCCTCCCCTGTAATAAGTTGGCTGAGTAGACCTGGAAGCCTAGAGAGGGTGGTAATTCAACCTCCTAGGGGTGGAACTCACCTCGGATATTAAACCATTAAATAGGGTGAGAAAAAGGACTCTGGTTTGGGCTTCTGCTCACTCCCAGCTTAGGCTTGATTTAGGCCTTTGAAGAGGTCCCCGTATCAGGTCAGACTTGATACAAATTGTTCCACTGCATACCCCTGCTAGATAGGGGGGCAGTTGGTAGTTAATGACCCCATTTTGATTGGCAATGGAATCAGAGGACCACGATGGAGGAACGCATGAATAAAGTTGGAGCAGGGCTGCTGGCATGGTGCCCATTTGGACATCACTGCCTAACATTGGTTTCCTTAATATACAGATTCGGGGTCTGCTGGTGGGAATTGTGGCTTTTGGGGGGGTCCTGGCTCCTGCTTAGGAGAGTGCGGTGGTGATGCATTGGGACACTATCTACAACTCCTGGGAATGCTTTTTGGTTTAGGTGGGTTCCCGGGAGTTCCACATGCCTCTGTCCTCACTACTCCCTCCCCCCGGGATGTAGCTTCTCCTGGCTGAATGGGGGTGGCTGATGGGACCCACGATTGCATCCATGGGCTCACCCTTGGATCGGATGGTGAAGAACAGAATATTGAACATCCCACTGTGGATCTATATTAAAGTTCCGACAGTAATTTATGGGTGCTCATAAATTGGATTAGTTGCTATTGGGGTTAGGAGAGGGAAAAGCATCAGTTATAATGACTTTTAATCCCTCTTGAAACAGACACTAAATGATACATGGAGAGACTGGGAAACCCGGAAATGGGAGGGGGGGAGAGACCTCCCCTTATTTAGCTAACATTTTACTTGCTTTTATGTTTTAACAGAGACAGTCATACCTGGATGAGATACTGAATTATGTGTTACTTTAAACTGGATGATTTCTTAATTATTGGGATTTTGTCTGGAAGCTCTTATAGCATATTTAAGCATGAATCTGCTTCCTCTCTCCCAACAAAACTGTGGATATGCTGGGAGAGGAGGCATTCCCCCTAGGACTAGGTATAACACACTGCACCTTTTTTCTTATCCAGCTTTAGTTTCCTTCCCATTACTCTTCTTTCTACTTATTTTCTCACCAGCTTGCATTTTGCAGGACCTTTATTTTTTATATCCCAATTCCTATTTTCAGGGCGAGTGTTTCCCTGAGGGATACCCCATTTACTAGGTACTAGAATCCCACATAAGCAGTCTATTTTCTGTCCACTCCTCTGCAACTGATGTTGACAGCCTGGGACTTGGAAGTCACTTGTAAAGTTAAAGTTACTGTTATATACAGGCCACAAGGGTCTTGTTGTTGTTTTATAAGTTCACAGTTGTTTAGGTGGTTAGGACAATGTACATGTTTATGTTTGTCTACAGACATGGAAGTTAATACTAAGGAAAAATATACAGATGGCATCAGAGGTGGACAGTTTAGGTTTCTGGCAGAAACTGGTACAGTGTTAACTGATTGGAAGGGGGGGAGGTAGGCGTTTGTGTAGGGCCGGTCAAATGACATTGCCATTTAGGATAATTTCACATAATGTGAATAGCTTGACTGGACCAATTAAAAGATATAGGATGTTAACAGCTCTAAAAAGGCACAAGCCTGATGTTCTTCTATTATAGGAAATGTATTTAGCCTCACTGGAACACCAAAAGTTATTGGGGTTTGGTTTCTTGCAGTTAATTAAATCTACTTATAAATACGGTAGGTGCAGGGGGAGGGTGGCAATTTTGGTCCCTAAGTCATCACCTTTTGTTGTCAAGGACAGTTATACAGATAAGGAGGGTAGGGTTGCCTTAGTAATGGGGTCATATAATGAACATACTTTAATGATTTGTTGCTTGTATATTCCTTCAAATAATGATGCACCCAGCATACAACAGATGATAGATTTCATTCTTATGCACCAGAAAGGTATCTTGATTGTGGGAGGAGACTTTTACTGCCTCATGAATTCCTCACTAGATACGTTGGCCACCCTCCCCTCCTCACAAACTGCAGGGCAGAGACACCTGCACCGCCTGGTCCGAGATATTAACCTGCTGGTCACCTGGTGCTTCTTACACCCCTCACAGAGAAAATGCTCATTTTATTCCCACCCCCATAAACACTACTCAAGGCTGGATTATTTATGTATATAAGGGGAACATAGAGACTTGATTCACTGAGCAGACATCCTCAATATCCTTCTTTTGGGTCACACCCCAATAATAACCTTGGAATTGACCTTAAACAGGCCAAGACAAAACACACTCTGGAAGTTTAACCACTCTTTATTGAGAGATCCTGAATTTAGGGAACTTTTGAAAGTAAAGATCCCAGAGATAGTAGCTAATAATACCTCTCCCCAGGTTTCTCCACAGCTCTTATAGGATACACTTAAGGTCGTACTTAGGGGTCATATCATTTCTTATGCTGCTAGAAAAAAGAAACAGGAGAGGCCAAGTTACAGGACCTTCAAGCCTGTCTTAAAGTACTGCAGGACCTACATATGCAAGGGGATTCCTCTGTCTCTGATCAGTTTGTTCAGGTCCAGTAGGAAATTCAACGTTTACTGACTTCACGTTCTGAAAAGGCTCTGGCGTGGATATGCCAGAAATATTATGAAGGGGGCCAGGGCAGCTAAAGTCTTGGCATACAGATTACGCAAACAGATACAGCTATCTACTGTTCCTAAAATTAAAGACCCCAAAACTGACGATCTTAAGTACACTTTAGAACAAATACTGGCAAGCTTCAAACAATTTTACCAGGACTTATACAAGGCTGCCCCAACACTAGACTCTAATAATTTATCTGCTTTTTTCTCCTCCTTAAAACTCCAGACTCTTTCAGAGGTTCACAAGGAACATCGGAAAGCTCCCATCTCTTCTTTGGAGTTAGTTACTGCTATTAAAAATCTGAAAAAAGGTAAGATCCCTGGCCAAGATGGCTATATGTCTGATTTCTATAAGGAAACTTTAGAACATATACATACCCCTCTATTGGCAGCAATGAGAACCAGGCATTCCACATCAGAGTATCCAGCTTCATGGAGACAAGCAGTTATTTCAACAATACTGAAACCACAGAAACCCCCCACACCTTTGTGAATCCTACCATCCAATTTCGGTCCCTAATCTGGACTATAAAATTTATATGAGTATTTTTTTTTTTTATTTTTTTTTTTTATTTATCAAGTCTAGGATTACAAATACCTTTGAGCCAAGGCTCTTTTACAAAGGTTCCATGTCAGAGAAATACTAATTATGGGGAACATCAAGACAGACATTACAACAATGTGGACATTACAAACAGATTACAGATTAATACAATTCAAGGGTAACAATGTAAGCAAGGCAGCCAGCAGCATTTGTCAGAGAAAACAGGCAAGAGGTAAGAAGTGCCAGAGTCATAGGGAGAGGGAAGAGGGGAGGGGAGGAAGAAGGAATGTAGGTAGGGTGGGGAGAGGGTGAAAAGTGCAGCATTGGTTATACCAAGATGTGAGGGTATAATCCAGTAAGGATGGGAGGGGGGACCATTAGAGCAGGCAGGGAAGTGGAGAAACAAGGTTAAGTTGGGAAGTCACAGGAGCTGTTGGTAGTGAGATAGTCCTGGAGCCTAGTTTTAAACATACCAATTCTCAGGGCAGAGGAGATGGTGGGGCTGAGGCCATTGAACCAGAGTGGTGCTCAATAAGCAAAAGAGCATTGTCCCTGTGTGACAGTGGGGGACTTTCAGTAGCTGTAGCATGGATCTCTGAAGGCACCATTTGTTGGTTCGGTATTGTAACAGAGTTGAGACCCCAGAAGGTGCAAGGCCAAGGTAGATTTTTTCGCCATGGAGCAGGTGAGAAACTTTATGCGGTTTGATAATTGGAGCCAGCTGATCTGGATGTACAGGTTACATGTGTGGGTGAGACAGTGAGCACCAGTGATAAGCCGACATGCCTTTTTAAGGCAGTTGAGAGGCGTCTAAGGGTTGTGGTTGTGGCCGAGCCATAAATGATAGCCCATAGTCTATTACAGAGATCACAGAGCTCAGGACTACAACCTTCAAAGCTTCTGGTGTGAGGTGTTGTCTGTGTTTGTAGAGGAGACCAAGCCGTGTATTAGCAGCTCTAGCTACATTATCTACATGAGGTCCATGGGAGAGAGTAGGGTCAAGCTCTATCCCTAAGTATTTGAAGGACCCCACCTGATCTAGAGTGTCCCCCTGGGTGGTGGAGATAGCCAAGTGGTATAGCTTATGTGGGTTATGAGAGCTGCAGAAGAGCATAGATTTGGTTTTCTTGTCATTGAGGACCAGTTTATGATTAAGAAACCATGTCTCTACAGAACTGAAACCAAGTTGAAGGTTGTGTTGAAGAGTTGCAGGATCTTTGTGAGTGAAGAATACTACAGCATCATCGGCATATAGTATGATCTGCTCAGAGCAGTGGTGAGGGAGGGAGTTTAAGAAAAGGCTAAAAAGGAGGGGGTGCAGTATGGATCCCTGTGTATATTAGCACACAGATTAGATCAAATACTTCCACTAATTATATATCCAGATCAATCAGGCTTTATTAAGAATCGGCAGACAACTGACAATATTAAAAGAACTTTATATATTCTCGAGCATGCGCATACTAATTCCAATCCTTTACTAGTTCTAAGTTTTGATGCCCAAAAGGCATTTGATCAAGTCTCTTGGCAATTCCTACAATATACACTAGATAAATCTGATTTCCCTCTGGAATTCAGGGACAATATTGAAGGCCTCTATACTTCCCCCAGAGTAATGGTGAAGATAAATGGCTCCCTCTCCTCCTGATTTCCTCTTCTCTGGGGAACGAGGCAGGGATGCCCCTTATCCCCATAGTTGTTCACCTTATAAGCAGAACCAATAGGACAGTATCTTAGACAGGAAGACCGTATTCAGGGATATACTATAAATGAGACCCAGCATAAATTGTCTTACTATGTCAATGACTTGCTGCTCTACATAATGCAGCCTGAGACTTCCCTACCTAGATTGAAAGAACAATTAACAGATAACAGGATACAAAATAAATCAAGATATTATTCAACAAACTCTATCACAAAAGATCTGGGAATCCTTTCCATATCAGTGGGACTGTTCACACATTACTTATCTTGGTATCTGTCTCTCTTCTGATATTGAACAAATCTACAAACTAAATTATGAAAGGTTGTTTTCACAAATACAAGATGAGCTCAAAAGATGGGTACATTTACCACTCTCCCTCATCTCAGAGGTGCAATCAATACAAATGATAATACTACAATGAATTTTGTAATTATTGCATAACATTCCATTTCTACCCCCGTGTAGTGAATTAACCCACTGGATTAAACAGATTTCCACATATCTATGGGGTGGTGGAAGACCCCATATAGCTTTTAAAAAACAACAGTCATAGAAGAATAAAGGAGGTCTATCAGTGCCATCCCTTGAGCACTACTCCATGGCAGCTTCACTGACTCATTTGTTGAGATGGCTTTTTCCAGATTTGTCTACTTCGAGCTGGGTCAAGATAGAAGCTTCTTTGGCTACATTTCCCCTCACTGTGGAGCTGATATTCCAACCTGATCGGGGACCCCTGAGGGTAGGTGTTCCAAGTTCGCAAGAGAGATCTGGAATAGATGGACTCGATTTGAGAAATGCCCAGAAAACAGCTTGGGAGCATTGTGGGTGGGAGTCCCTCGGTGTCATCCAGCTTTCCCCCCACATGTGAGGATAGTAGATTTAGCAGGTGGAGGGAACGGGGACTGATACATGCTTATCAATTTTATGAAAATGGCACGCTTAAGATAGTCCAACAATTCCAGACAAAGTTTGCACTGCCCAGCCAGGATTTTTTTAGATAGTTGCAGATATGGCACTTTCAGGGTGAAAAACTGGGTCTAAGTATAGGAGATCTTATGCCTTCCCCAATATTTCTACACCTCTTACAAGTACAAAGGGAGAGAGAGATCCAGAACATTTAATCTCTAGATTTTATAAGACCATACAAGGGACCCCAACTACAGAGATGGAGACCGTTCAAAATAATTGGAAGGCCGAACTAGTATTAGATCTCTCCCCAAAGGACTGGCAGGTAATTTAGAAACATCAACATCAAACTATTTACTCTCACATCTGGAAAGAATTTGCCTGGAAAGTAGTGGTGAGATACTTTTTTACACCCCAAATCACAGCTAAATATGCTACTTGGGGAGACAAATCTTGTTGGAGGGGGTGTGACTGTGAAGTGGCAACACATTCACACATCTTTTGGCTGTGTCCAGTGCTGTCCCTCTTCTGGGGAGAAGTAGGGGATACACTAAAGTGCCTTTTTCCTACCTTGGAAGTTCTGACCCCTAAGATAGCATTATTATCACACCTTCCTAAACACTTCTGAGAAAAACAATATATTAATCTATTGAATATATTATTAGCGGTGGCTAAGAAAGTAATAACATGATTATGGCTCACATCTACACCTCCAGAAATCGTTCAATGGGAATCCACTATCTATCTCTTGCTCCTGGCTGTCCTTCTCTCGAAGGTACTCCATCTCTATTTGCTTCCTTGCAAGCCTCTTCAATAGCTTGCTCATGTCTTTCGGTGGTTCCTCTACTGTCACTTCCTCCAGTCCTTCTTCTTCCTCTTCACCATCTTCTCCTCCAAAGCAGTCTATCAATTGAAGTTCCAGCTTGGCCCTTGGTTTCCTCTCAAACTCAAGGCCTGGGAGTAACTGCTCACCTGTCAGCTTGGCTTGCACTCTGGCCAGAGCAGGTTGTACAGGGGTCATCATGATGACAAAAACATACCACCATCCATGGGTTACCTTGGTATCAGGTCTGACACCTATTGCAAAGCAAAGCAAACTTTAGTTGTCAAACACTATTCCGAAACAGATCATAGTGTTGTACATATAGATAAAACAATAAAAACATAAATTAAGCAAACACAATAATCATATAACCATTAAAAACAGGCAGCAGGAATTTCAAGCATTTAGAAATGCCAGATTAAATAAATAAGTCTTTAAGGCAGATTTAAATGCCTCAGTGGTCGGGCACTCTCTAATCTGATGAGGTAGAGAATTCCACAGGGCTGAGGCTGCAAAAGCACAAGCTCTAGCTCCTGAGGTTTTCAAACAGCTCCTGGAAATCACTAGCAGTTCCTCATTGGTGGAGCAGAAAGGGCTAAAGGGGTGATGGGGCAGAGGAGATCTTGCAAATACAGCAATTCCAGTCGATATAGGGCCTTATAGGTCAGTAGTCTGAACTTGAAGGTGATCCTGCACCACACTGGCTGTCAATGCAGGCTATGAAGCACAGGTGTGACATGACAAGATCATGATAAGCCAGTCAGCAGCCTGGCAGCCTTATTGTGCACTAGCTGCAGGCAGCAGAGGTCCATCCGTGGTAGCCCTAGGTATAGGGCATTGCAGTAATCAAGACAGGAGGTCACAAAGGCAAGGACCAATGTTGGAAGATCATCAAGCAGGACCAGGTGTTTTATCCAGGTGCTATTCCTAAAATGGTAAAATGAGGTCTTGATGATGACTGACACCTGAGACATCAGAGTCAGCCAACCATCAAGCATAACACCCACATTTCACATCTGGTCAGAGGTCAATAGCTGGCTGCCCCCCAGCCACAGCCTGGATGACTGCCCAGCAGACAAACCATCTACCCAATGACCTGGGTCCACAACCAACACCTCAGTCTTATTCAGATTCAACCTAACCCAGTTGCCACTCAGCCAATCCTAAATCTCAGATAGGCAGTTACAGTATTAAAGACTAAAACAGTATCACTCTTTTTAGGGACAAGGGACATGTACAGCTGAGTATCATCTGCATCCATTCTGCAGCTAGGACTTCCCAGTATCCCACTCTGACACCATATGTGGCAGGTACATTGGTATAAAGATAACACTGGACACAGTAATAGGGTACAACACACCTGCAGTGTGTTTTATTTTATATAAAAAGTAGAAAAAATTAATAAATAGAAATAAAACAGTTCAAACAGAACAAGAAAATAAACAATATCTCAAGGCTATTTCACCTTACATCAAGTATCTCAGATCAAGTCATCAACTTTCCTGCTGTTAGAGATAACTTCCCATTCAGGCACAGGTCCTTCTGCTTACCTTCCTTCGGGTAAGTAACACTGGCTATGCAGCTAATCTGACTCTTGGTGTTTGAGGAGGGCTTATATAGCCCTCCCACTTATAAGAAAGTCCCTCCCATAACATCAAATTCATTTTAGAATGGTTCCTAAATAGGGAAACTCCTCCTCTATTACATAATGAGATTTTACTTATGGTAAGTCCCTCTATAGGAAGTGCCCTTCCCGAGGTCTTGCTAACAGGTCAGCACCTTATTTTCTATATATGCAAACAGTGTAAACAGTTATTGTATTTATACATGTGCTGTATTGTTATAGTATATGGACACTAGCCCTTAATTTATATTTCAGAGCTCTGTACATAATGGGGCTCTTTTAGAGACCTGCAGTGTGTCTTTATTCTTTAATTTGTTTAATTTTTGTATTGTGTTTAGTTTATCTTGCAACCCTCTCCTTATTCTGAGGGCTACTTCAACTGTATAGCATTTCTACATACATAGGGACATTCCAGTCCCTTTAATCATTTGTTTTCTATGTTGTAATAAAGCGGCTGACTGCTAGACAATTATTATCTCGTCACTTTGCTTTGGGGCTCTGTATAGCTTTGGTAAGCCATTTTTTATTTCTTTTTATGTTGAGCTGTAACTTTTACGTTTACACAGATACCGAGTGGCAGCAAAAGTAAAAGTAAACGTTTGCTAATCAGTTCAAACAGTTCCTGCTTTGATGCAGGTTTTTTTAGCATAACATTCTACATGACAAAGGAGTGGCAGCTAAATAATTTAAACAAGGGAGACATAATGCTGCTCTGTTATACTTATATTCCACCTATCCAGATGGACATCTCTTTATTTAACTGGCATTTCAAACATTTCTTTATTCATTTATTTCTTTGGCACCTTAAATTCAGTTCTCCTGCAACATATATACATAGAATGGCATACGCACCTTAGCTTATAAACTGAATTAAGCACTGCAGCACTTTAAACTTATAAAATGCACATTTTTCACTTTATTTTGATACGTAAAGGCACTTCATAGAGTATCTTTGGCATTTAATGCCATACATGCAACGTATTTCATTCTTGCCAGCTGGCTTTAGCCTGGTGCATTATTTTGCAGAGTTCTTGGTGAGAGATGGATATATAGGAAATAAAAAGAAAAGCAGTAGGAAAAATGTTTTAGTGAGAGGTAGAAAAGATTGATGTAGGTGGCCAACCTATGCCAGGAGTGGAAAAAGGTAAAGTATAGCATAGGAAGATATTATTGTGCAACTAATTTCAGTAGGAAAAAGAAGAAGATAGGAAAGGCATCCCTCCACCAGGGTTATCAGACTGGCAGAACGCAATTCTGCCACACTCAGGTAGGGGCTGCAGTACTGCACACGGTATTTCAGGTGTGACCACACCCAGGAACTGTACAGTGGCAGGATGACCTCCTCCCTTCTTCTAATTAACCCTCTAGTTATACACCCCAGCATTCTGTTAGCCTTGGCTGCTGCCTTTTTGCACTGTGTAGACTGCTTTATGTTGCTGTCAATGGCTCTCCCCAAATCCTTTTCCTCTCTGATACAGTGACCTTAACCACTCAGTTTTTATATAGCCTTCTGGGTCTTATGCCGATGTTCATGATCATGCACATTTTAGCACTGAACCAGAGTTGTCAGTTGCCAATGCACCTGTCCCTCACCCCACAGAGCTTGATGTCATACCAAAGAGGCAGATCCTCCTTTAATGCCATCCCAATGTTGCTAACAAACACATTGAAGAACACTGGTTCAATCACTCCTTGTGGGCAACCTCCATCATACCTGACAGCCCTCCTTCCACTACCATTATTTGAAACCTACCACTGAGCAAATTCACCACCTACTGGATCAGTTAGTTTC
The DNA here is from genome assembly GCA_016271365.2 of Neoceratodus forsteri. Classification (NCBI taxonomy): domain Eukaryota; kingdom Metazoa; phylum Chordata; order Ceratodontiformes; family Ceratodontidae; genus Neoceratodus; species Neoceratodus forsteri. The sequence goes on along the minus strand of CM057456.1, from coordinate 93,837,243 downwards.
CTGCTTCTATATCCTCCAACGTATTGATCAACCTTCTGTGAGGAATCAAGTTGAAGGCCTTGTTAAAATTCAAGTATAGTATGTCTATTAACAACTCTTTTCCATGACCGTCATCATCCAGTAAAATAAGTCAATCAGTTTATCTGACAAGACCTCCCTGCCATAAAACCGTGCTGTTTTGTGTCCTGGCAACAGTGTGACCCCAGGAATTCAACCAGTCTCTCTTTCAGAATGGTCTCCATCATTTTGCCTACTATGGAAGTAAGGCTGACTGGTCTGTAATTCCCTGGGAAGTTCCTGGGCACACTCTTGCTCAGTAGTGGTGTCTTCACCAGCATACTGTAGGTATTACATATTGGAAGAACAATATCCTCAGTTCTCTGGATACTGTGAATCTGGCTGAAAGCATTTAATGATCAATTATTATAGAAAAGTCTCTATTTTGGAAAGCAAAGGACTCAGACAAAAAGTGAGTCATTGAACAAATTCACTGCACTTTTTGAAAATAATCCACCTTGTGAAGTTATAATTCGCAGTATAGGAATGACTTCATGAATTTTGAATTTGATAACTTAGCCAGCAAAGTGGGTCCCACAGGTGAAGTTTGCTATGTACTAAGGGTTTGGAGGGCACATGATACTGAAATGAGATGAATTCCATGTGGAGGCTGTGTTGAGTGCAGTCTTCTGAAAAATGAAGTAGAGAGAATGATGTCCCTGCATGACTGAGCAAAAAAAAAAAAAAACTTTGACTTCTGTCCAAAAATCTGAGGGCCGGATTCACAAAATGATGTGGGACTAAGTCCCACTCCACAATTCCAGTTGAGGACCGAAACTCTACAGCTGCAGTGATGCGGATTTTCAGTTTGATACAGCTGTGGGAGATGTTACACCTGATCTCACCATGCATAACTTTTTTCCCAAGCTGTGGGGGAAAAAAAACATGTACAAGCTACTGTAAATCATGGAGCTAGTTGTAAAATAGGTCCACTTTTGAGAATACTGCAGCTGCAAGAAAAACTGTGGCTCTGCAAGTGGCAGCCCGCTTGTCCTGTGTTTTCCCCACTTCTGCAGTGTTTTCTGGTGATCAGTGAATCTGGCTCTGAGTATTTTGAAACAAAATCACATTCAGAAAGATCAAGAGGGCCTTGTGCAGCTAGCTTAGTGTTGACTGTTTCTGATTTTGCAGGCATATTTAGTTTAAAGTAGTGGTTTGGTTTGTCTAGTGAAGCACTGCTGTGTGGAGAAGGGGGGGTGTTTCAGCTATGTAAAAAAAAAAAATCTATCAAAAGCCAATATGGTTGCAAAATAATGGTATTGTGGGCAGTGAGAAATGTGTAAACAAGCAATTTTTGCACTAACCACTTAGTCACCTAATTGTACTTTGTAATTGTTACGATACACATGCACTGACTAGTACTTATACGCATTTATGCATACATATTCTGGTACAACATAGCAGTGCACTGTCTACACACATTTATATAGATTAAAAAAAGACATTAAGGGACAGTTTTCTTATTTTCAGGCTCCGAGGGACATCGGAAGGTGAGAAGTTGCCACTAGACACCTCATTTAAATCAGTAATAAAATTCAGAAGGCTGAAAGTGATCTAGATAGTGGGGAATGTAGACTAGCACTTTTTTCACTAACCACTGAGCCACCTAACTGCACTTTCTAATTCTTGTGATATACACACACACACACACACTGACTAATACATATACAAATATATGCATATACTGTATATTCCAGTATAGCATAGCAGTGCACTGTCTGCACACACAGAGCATTGCTACACACACACTGACATACATTCACTGCTTTATATGGCATTTGTTTACTTATACATCTAACACTAACTTTTACTGTATTTAGGATAAGCACTGTGTTTTGCACTAACTCATTGTACTAATCTATGGCATGACTGAGCAACTAAGGTAGTGGACCATGGAGGTGCGGAGGATGTGGCTTATCTGGACTTAATAAAGGCCTTCTACACCATCCACAATAGAAGGCTGATTAATAAACTGTGCAGCCTTGGGATGGCTCTTAAAATAGTTCTGTGGGTGGAGAACTGGCTGAAGGGCAGGAGTCAGAGGGTTGTGGTAAACAGGGAGTACTCTGGAGAGGGAGAGGTGATGAGCAGGGTGCTGCAGGGGTCAGTGTTTGGGCTGGTCATCTTCAATGTCTTTATTGGTGACATTGCAGAGGGACTGGAGGGGAAGGTATGTCTCATCACAGACATTACAAAGGTATGCAATAGGCTGGGCACACCAGAGGGTGTTGAAAGAATGAGGGAAGACCTTAAGAAACTGGAGAAATGGTCTGAAGAATGGCAGCTGGGATTCAATGCAAAGAAGTGCAGGATCATGTACATAGGGCACAAGAACCCAGGGGCAAAATATAAACCAGGTGGTGTGGTACTGACAGTCACAAAGCAGGAAAGGGACCTGGGAGTTATCATCTTGGAGGACCTAAGAGAAACTGGGCAGTGCAATACAGTGGCTGAGAAGGCTAGTCAAATGCTTGGATGCATAGGGAGTGGTATGACAAGTAGAAAGAAGGAGGTCATCTTACCCCTGTGTAAGACGGTCATGAGAATCCATACCTGGAATACTACATCCAGTTCTGAAGGCCTCATTTGAGAAAGAACATAGACAGTGTGGAGTAAGTGCAGTGGAGGGCAACTAAACTGGTGCAGGGCCTGCTGGTAAGATCTATAAGGAAAGACTAAAGGAGTTAAATATGTATTCCCTGGAGGAAAGGGGGGGGCATGATTGAGACATACAAATATATCACCTGTATAAACAGAGTACAGGAAGGAAGCATCTTCCAAAGTAAGAGATGCTTGAAGTCAAGGGTGCATAAAATGAAGATGGGAGGGAAAGGCTAAGGGGAAACATGACAAAATATTTTTTATAGAGATGGTGGTGGATGCCTGGAATAGTCTACCAGAGGGGGTGGTGGGGGCTAAAATGGTCACAGATTTTAAGAAGGAGTGGGATAGACACAAGGGTATCCTGGAGGCATGGGGAGCTCCAGAGTGAAGTTTGGGCATTGGGCCTCACACTTGATAGGGATTAATAGGGTAGACTGGGTGGTGATGTGATTCCAAACCCACAACATGTCCTCCTAGTGAGCACCCACCACCCCCAACCCCAGACACTCCCACACACCCTCACTAACCTGAAAAGGTCCCAGTGGGAAGATCCACTCTCCCATTGAAGTCATGTCTTAATGCTGCAACTGGCAACTGCTATATGAGAAATAAGGTAAGTGTGGTGTAATGTATTTCACTGTATTTTCAGCTGCACTTACCTCATTTCTCATATAGTAGTCGCCGGTTCCAGCAGAATGATGTATCCTCCAAGGGAGAGTGGATCTTCACACTGGGATCAGTTCAGGTGAGTGAGGGAGTGTGGGGGAGTCTGGGTAGTGTGGGGTGGTGAGTGGTCAGTGGGAGGTCGGGCTGGGGGTGCAGTGTTGCATCAGTGATGGACCTTTTTTACAGATTAAAAAATACATGCTTTTACCCATTTTTTCTAATGAATTTGCACAACTCAGACCTGCTGAGAGACAGTTTCAATGTCGTCTTCCTTTTACAGATTCTTGCAATGGGTTTTCCTAGAATATGCCTGCTTTTTGCTGTATACTTAGCCTGGATAGTTCAAAGAAGATGTGACCACTTATTTTCAATGGGGCTCTACATCTATACATTATTATACTGCATTGTGTAAAATCAGAACATGCTGAAAACAGCATTTTACATCTGGACTGGACTACTCTGGATAAATACATTGTAAAAATAGATATAATCATGATCCCACTGAAAACAAAATATTGCATCTAATCGGGGATATCCTGAGTAAATACAGCGAAAAAATGTTTAAAATAAAGATCCCTTATGAGAATGAGATGTAGCATCTCCCCTGTGCTGTCCAGGATACAAAATACAGGATATGTTTACCAGTCATACTGTAGCTCAATATAATTTTTTTTTTTTTACCAAAAAGCATAATAAAAGAAGTAAATTTGGGCCTGATTCTCAAAAGGTTACACATGGCCAAAGTGACTTACGCCAACAGGAATGATGCAAGTAGTATGTTGTGCCAATAGTTGCACAAAGCGGGATTCTCAAAAGCAGCCTGCGACAAGACACAGGCTGCTTGTGCCAAAGTGGACTTGCACCATGGTTGCACCAAAACCTCAGCTATGACATGGCGCAAGGGGATTTACAGCAGCAGCTGCACCCTATTCACGAAGGGCAGCTGACTAATCCCCTTATTTGGGATTCTCAAACAATCCCCAGAGGACATCCATCAAGGTACATTTACACCAGCTATGAGCTGGTGTAAGTGTACTTTGCCACCCACCGGGGGTTGCGCCAATGTGCTGTGAGTGAAAGTGATCCATATCACCCCCCACAATCACACATAAGCCACCCCCATTTCAGAGCCCCAATATTATCAATAATTAAGCTTTGGTAGCTAGTAGCTACCCCCAAGTCTGATTTCCAAGTATAGATATGTAAAAGCTCTGCAGGGCAATCCTACCCCATAAGCCCCGATCCCCAATCATACTTGTGTAAAAGCCCAGCAATGCTATCGGTCCCCCCCCAAGCCATGATCCCTGATTTTATTGTAGTTTTACAGAACTTTTTTATTACACACTGTGTTCTATACCATAGCCATGGTGCTCTAGTGGTTGTCATTCACTCAACGCATACTATTTACAGTATGTGCTCTTTCAGAGCTCAATCGGTGGCTGGCTGTGGTGGCAAGAGATGGGCTGTGTATGGGTCAGGGGAAGTAAGGTTGTAGGGCACTGCCAGGTGAGGGAGTGTGGGACCACTAGACCATGAAAGCTGTGGTACAGAACACAATGTGAAATAAGCAAAGTCTTGTAAAACTGTAAAATAAAACTGGGGATTGAGGATTGTGGCTTGGGGAGCTGATAGTCCTGCAAGACTTTTACACATGTATGACTGGGGATCTGGGTTGGGGTGTCAGATGATAGCCTTGCAGGGCTTTTACAGATTTATAAATGGGGATCAGGGCTGGGGGGTCTGGTAGCCCATGAGGGCTTTTATACTGGAACCATTAGGGGATCGGGGCTGGGTGGGTCTGTTAGTCCTGCAGGGCTGTTATGTATATTATTGGGGATTGGAGCATGGGGGATACAAGGCATGGGGGTGTCCGATAGCCCTGTGGGGCTTTTCCATATTTCTTAGTGGGGATCAGGGCATGGAAGAGGGGTGCTTGCACCCTTCCACTTTCAATGCTGTCAGCTTGCAGCAATGCCTTCATGTACACCCTACATTTGGCGTACCATTTGGGTTGGCCCAAGTCATGGGACTTAGCTTTTGGGACCCCTGCTTATAGAATTAGGCACAGTGGTCCCTTGTGAAAGTAACCGGTATGCCACATCTCTTGTATGTCGCAACTTGCGACATTCATAGGGGTGCTTTGAGAATTGGTTGCACTGTTCTTTAGTTGTCTTGGGGATTAAAGAGTCAGCTGTCTTCTGCTATTCTAAATGCATTATAGACACTGCTGAAGGCAGCAACAGGTTTAAGATACTGTAATTGCTTGTGCTATGAATTTAGATTTGAAACAAGAAAAGGTGGCTGTTTTCAGGGCTAAAAGTTTCATAATTTGTTTGCCTGCTAAAGCACAAAATATTTTTTTTTTAAAAAAGCATAGTAAAAGTAGCAACAAAGATAACACTTCTTTACTTGTGTTAGGGGTTAAAGCAACAGATGACTTCTGCTATAATAAATTATATATGAGACAGTGCTACTCAGATAGTATCTTAAGAGGTTAAAAAAACTGTGTAAATCTTTTCACAAGATTCCTTACTGGGAAAGGGTGACTAAGCTTAGATGTTTATGAGTGAATATTTCTTGAAAGAGAATACTAGCCAGATTGAAGCTAGCAATTACACAAAACAGCCCAGTGCAAACACTGCTCCGCTGAATAAACACAGTAGAGCAGAGTGATAACTCAAAACCTCTAATTTTATCTAGTCCGTCAGGAATCCTGAGTGGTCCCTTCTTCTACTGTAATAGCAAATCATCTGCTGGGCTCTGCCCACTGCAGTGGTTAAAACAGTCTAGATGAACTCCACTCAGAAAACAGGTTTCAATAAACTCTTCTTTTTATTTCCAATGCACACTGTGATGCAGTGTGCTTTGGAAATAAAAAGAAGAGTTCACTGAAACCTGTTTTCTGAGTGGAGTTCATCCACACTGTTTCTTAACATGATTTAATTGGTCAATTATTGGATAACTCAGGCAAACTAAATAACCTACTTTCCTCAGTGAGAGGTGGGGCAGCCTGAACTACACCATAACAGTGATTGAGGTGGTTCAGCTACCAAGGCAGTCCAGAAAGATAATTGATTTTGAGCATGATTTACTGTGACCACTAGTCTGTGTGCAGTAGATAACTCATATTTGTTTTTCTAAGTCATTCTTGTTAGTTATTTTTTTGAATGTGGTCTGTTATTTCTCATTTTATTTCTGTACTACAGTTTGGTGTGGTTAAGTGAAGTATTGAGTCAGTCTCTTTCTGTACTAGTTGTAGTTATTTCAATTAGTACTTTAAGTGATGGTGTTAGTTACAGTTGGTTGCTAATTACCCCTGTTGTGTGTGTCTTGTAATCTCCACTGTGTTAAAAATAAACTTTTTTTTGTGTAGCTGCTATTAGCTCAGTAAACTGTTCTGTTCAGATCACACTGCTAACCCCCTATGGGAGGTGTTGTCTGCTGGTGCTGCTCTTTAGTTGTACCGAAGGGTTTCTTAAATATTTTTCCTCACAATATTATAAATTTAAATATAAAAAAATGACTCAGAATAGTGCTTGACTAAAGGGAAGGTGCTGAGGAGGTGGCAAAAAGAGTACAAGTTCTGTGGAGCAAAAGGGTGCTCTAGCTAAAATAAACTATGTCTGCAACAGTGTCATCTATGGGCTCTGTGGCCAGTAGTAGTAGTACTATATTAAAGGAGTGGAATGCAGTGCTAACAGAGGCATTGGTGTGGCCACATCTGTAGCATCGATGCTGATGAGGTGATGGCAAGAAGAGCTGTCCAATATGCAGCAAAATGTTTGGCTTACACACAGTGGTTAAGGAGAAGTTTGATAGTGTCCCTGTGACTCATGGTGGTGGTTGTGGTGGTGCTGAACCTGATCATGTTGATAGTTTCCCATTCCCAAATGAAAGTGTTTAGCTTGACCATGCATCAGAATCTGAGAAGGGAGATCTACTGCATAGTCAGAAATGACTAAATTGAAAAATGTTTCTATGAATAATTATGATGCGAGGGAGAGAAAGCATGGAGAAAAGGAAGATTATTAGGCAGAACTCAGGAAGAGGATCTCAGCAGTGGTGGGAGTGATGATTTGGATCCTTTATGTTATCTGGAAAAGAAAAAAGAGGAAGGGTGATGTTGCTGAACATGTTGGGCTTTGTATACTAATATGTCATAGAATAACCAATATCCCCCCAAATACTACAACAGTTGTTCCTCTTACCGGTGTTAAGCCCATTACACTACATGAGTCACATAGTGTTGAAATGTGTACAGTACATCTTCTGAAATAAAAACACACTCTTTTGTCACCACTCCCATGTACATGTAAAATTAAGGGATAGAACTCCCTAGTTTTTAATTTGTATGTACTCAGTGAAGACAACAAAACAGTTGTTATCACTTGTCTGTATCAAGCATGAGTTAGTTCAGAGGGAAAAGGGCAGCAACCTAGGCACTGGTGGCCAACACACACCTAAAGTCCAGGCCTCTGTTATGATGGATATAGCATCAAAAGGAAGCCAGTATAGGAGGTCCTTCTCCGTTATTATCTGCATTTAACAAAGCATCCAGAAGCAGCAAGGAAATACATCAAGTGAAGAATGGGATGATTGAGGAGGATTACTACAGAGGTGAGCATGATTCTGTAGGACTGTCTAGTAGTGGTCATAACAGCTGTGGTGGGTTGTGTAGTAGCACCCAGAAGCACAAAAGCACAGCAACCCTTGTTCAGAAAACACCCCACATCACTGATTTCATTTGATCAGCATCTATGAATCCCCAGGATTAAAATACTACCCCACCAGCCATGCCCCACTCCAAGTCCAGCTGTTTGGTATCCCAACACCCAGAAAGGTCCAACCTACATTGCACCACTTGTTTGAGTGTCATGACAAATACCCACTCAATCATGGTATTGTACATGAACCAAATGCAGCAACAGATGAAATGCTGCCAATTGATCTACTGCTATTCTCTTTTGTGGAGAATGTTGGATTTAGAAGAGTTATGGGGCATGTCTGTCCAAATGAAAGATTCCCTCAAGAACTTACTTCTCCACGTGTACCATCCTTGCACTTTGTGGGATTATGTCGAACACACAATCCATGCCCTGCTGCATTCAGTATTTCCATACGTAGTCACATCTCGATATGGATAGCTGGACCAGCAGCCAAAGAGTTGGTAGCTGCTATCCATGCATTATAGCACATTGGACACAGGTGCCTGGAGCAGTATTTGACTCTGACTGAGGTAAAACTTATACTAACCAGAAATTAGTAAAAACAGCACCACCCACCATCAATGCCACCAAACCAAGAATAGTACAAGACTTGTAACTGCATAATCAAAAACATTTACTTGCAGGTAGCCAGGTATCTGTAGTGTCATCATAATGAGCATATACCAGCAGGAGCACACCAGCTGAAAAAACACATTTACTAGTTTTGCATACAGTATCATCAGAGAGTAACACATGACATTATGGCTTGGTTTTAAATACTACCACTCTTAAAGAAATACACCATTTGTCATACTATCATGCACAATATTAAAAGAGGCATATGATAATATTTAAAACTGTATAGACATAGTACCAAGAAGTATAATGTTGTGTGAGGTTCTAAGAATACACAATCTTAAAGAGACACAATACTTATGATCTTATAGAATACTATACGTTATACGATATTGTAAGATACTCAAAAGTCATGTGGCACACTGTGATGCAACCAGCTGTAACCAGAATGCAGCATTGTAATCCCACACAATGAAAGTGAGTAAAACAATTGAGAATTTCATGGCCAGATTAAAAAAAAAACAGAACTGTTGGGCAGAGAAAGGGGTGGCAGTGAGGGGGAAGGTTTAAAAATGGTAAATGGGAAAAACACTGTACACATAAAAGTACTATGACTTAAAGTTAGTGTGCATAGACTTATATACATTGGAATGTACAAATTCAGTTAGGTAAATGGTATGATATAAGTCACAAAAAAACTCTAAACAACAGACTTCATCTGGAGAATTGTGCTAAAAAGCATTGCATTGATGATACTGGGGATGATGACGTCAGTTCCTGTGGCAAGCAGAAGCTGAGCAGAATGCCAACACACAGCAACAAGTCTGCATGGCGGCAGTTTTTAATTTCTATTAAAGTGGTGCTTTTCTTTCTTTTCCAGTTGTCAAGTGGTTAGAAAGATTGACTGCCTAGTTGCTTTGGTTAATGTTTATTGTTTTTTATATCAATGTTTTAAGGTATGTCAAAAAATATTCGGCAGGTGAGTGAAGTAGCAAAGCAGCGGAGACTTCAACAGTCTGAACTGAATGATTCTACCTCAGTCACCCCACAACAGGTTTTGCAAATTTCCTCAGGCTCCGGATCAACTAATCACTCATTACAACTCTTGCTGTTGGAGTTTCTTCAGGTGATAAGTCAACCCCCTATTTCTCCCCTCCCGGATACCCCAAAGGACCAACCTGCTCTGAAATCAGGCAATATTCACTTTTATTATTCTGGTGACAAAGGAAGTATTTCTCATTCTGTGCCCACTGTTGTTACTATAGCGGAGATGCCGGGGGAAAAAGCAGTGGGTAAACCTCAAGATGTTACATATAGGAAAGAGGCCACTAAACGGAATTCTACAGCTTTATTTCCTGATAAAGATTCACTGATGGAGTTAAAAGAGCAGACAAATACATTGTTTGAGGTGGGGGGGCTGGAAAAAAGGAGAGATTCCACAGCAGAATATGTACTGGCAACTGATTAAAATTTAGTTCATATGGGGCTGAGGAGAACCAGGAGGAAAATCTGTGTAAAGTACCACATTCAGAATTAATCTCTGTCCTTTCAAGCTTTAAGAGTGAAATGTTTTCAGTTATGGGTGATTTAAAAAATGCTATTTAAGAGATTTTTGAGTCAGTGGGTGTCTTAACTAATAAATTTATTTTATTTATTTATTTAGACAGCAGTTTGGAAAACCTTTGAGCCATAGGCTCATTTACAAAGGTACCTTGTCACAGTAAGACAAACAAAAATACACAGTATAACAGTATAACACAGTATAACAGTAACTTAAGACATAGATACAAACAAGCTGGTACAGGTAGGATTGATGCAAACAATACCAGAGTTATGTTGTCCTTAGCAGCTTAGTAGTAAGCTTTGTCATTAGTATTGAGTACGGTTTTGACTAGTGGCAATTACAGCTTTGGGTATTAACAAGGTGGTTCCGTAAGGATGTTTTGAAGCACGATGTAGTTGGAGCTTTGGAGATGGAGGGGGGCAGTGTGTTGAACCAGGAGGGGGCCCTAAAGCTGAAGGCTCTTTGAATCTGAATCTCTCACTGTTCACACCTCTGAATTAGAAAACGGGGTCTCACAATTGGAATATGTGCATAAATCTACACTGCAGAAGCTGAATGTGCATGACAAACAATTACAGGCTCTAATTCAGAAAGCAGCTGAGTTGGAAGACCATTCTCATAAGTTTCCCGAGCCTGTTGCAGGATCTGGTATCTGGCCTTCTTTACTTCCTGAAGCTACTTTGAATTGGTCCCAGGTTTGGAAGGACCTGCACAGATACCATACTCAGGACAGACTCAAACTTACCCAATATTATATCTTAAATAATATGTATTATACGCCTAAGAAACTTTTCCGACTTAATAGGCTAGCTCTCTCCCAGTGTACCAGGTGTTTGCAGGAGGAAGGTAATCCCCTTCACATTTTCTGGCATTGTACCAAGGTTGCTCCACTCTGGTCAGCTATTCGTGACAATTTGGACCCCCTATTGGGCCTTACTCCCTTTTTCACTCCTGAAATTTGTATTCTTGGGGACTATAGTAATATCGATTGTGTTGAGTGTCGATATCATATTGCCCTTGTGTCTGGTGCTGTTAAGAAGCTAGTCCTTAGACATTGGACTGACCAACTATCTCTGACTTATTCGGAATGGTTGACTGAGCTTTCTGCATGTCTAAATGTTGAAAGGCTTTCCACCAGTATGCGGTACCGTATGGATCTATTTCAGAAAAGGTGGGGTAAATTATATGCTCTGTATGTACACAAATGACCTCTTGGCTTCCCCTTTGCTGCCCAGGGTAGTTTTCTCCTTATTCCCTTTTGTATACATACCCTTTGCACCTTTTGGTGCTGTTTTCCTGGTGTATCACTTGATATAGTAATTGGTTACTCGGCGCACTTGGGTTCAGGGAGGTGGGGGGGTGGTAGGGGAGGAGGGTGGGTGGAGGGAGGTGTTTGAGGGGTCTTTGTTTTTTTTTTTTGTACCATGTACGGATAATTGGGTCATTGTATCCCATGTAAATGTTGTTTCTCTTTTTGGAAAATTAATAAACTTGAATTTAAAAAAAAAAAAAGGAAGACCATTCTCGATGAGAAAATTTGAGAATTAGTGGGATCCCGGTAGGGCAGGAAGACTCCAGAGACCCCAAACCCTTTATGGAGAAAATGCTCACTCTAGCAATGGGCCATGAATACCCTGAACAGAAAATTTTTCTTGACTGTGCCCATAGAAGAGGAAGTAGATTTGTAGGTATTAATCAATCTCATACCAGACCCTTCTATATTAAATCACACTATTACCAGGATAATGAATATTTATTACAAAAGGCAAAAATGGAGATGGGTTTGAAGTAGCAAGATTTTGTCTTTCATGTTTATCCAGACTTATCCACGGACACAATTAATAAAAGAAAAACATCCAACCGAGCCAAGGAGAAACTTTTTCATAAAGGTGTTACATTTTCTTTTTTACATCCTGCTAAGCTTAGGTTCATGGTAAATGGAAAACTGATGGTGTTTGCTGATGCAGAAGATGCCATGGAAGCATATGAGCAGTCATATGGAGACTATCATGCAAGAGATTAGTTATCAAAGCAACAGAGAGCACGTCCATATCAGGAAGTAAATGGCAAGTTAATGGAATCAAGTGGCTAATCCTAAAAATGGAGTCTATAAATTTACCAGTATTGAGCATCTTCTACACAATAATCAGTAAAGCTTAGAAAGCCTATAAAAGTACGGAAATTATGCCTACTTAAGCCTTCTCTATTAAATAAAAAAAAATGTGACGAAAGATAAGGAAAAAAAAGTGTAAGAGATAAAATAAAAGAAAAAATAAAATGGGGAAAAAGAAAGTAAAGATTAATATTATAAGATGTATTCATATTCATTATCCCCTTAATATGAATGTAGGAAAATGAAAAGGAAAAAAGGGGGGAGTAATACATTAGGAGAGACTTGTGCTGTGCAGTAGCGGCATATGAAATGGCAAAAAAATGCCATCTCGGCTATTTTGGGGGGGGGTTGCTTTTCTGTTTTTCTGTTTTGTTTTCTGCTTTTTTTTTTGTTTCGGTGTAAAACAATTTGTGAGGGGTTTAGTAGGAAGTCCTTATTATATTCTTAAATTTTATTACTATTGGCTTTGTTTGTGGGTCCAAGATTCTAGTTATAAAAATAGGTTTGTAACTTTATGGACTAAAACAGCTACCTCCTTCTCACTATATGTGGGCAGATTCAGAGAAAAAATAACTCTTAGATGGCAGAAGAAATAAAAATAGTTTAGTGGAATGCTAGTGGTTCACAGAATAAGATGAACATTACTAAAGTCATTAAACTTCTTAGGAGCCAAAGAAGTCTCTTGTATTCTGTTGCAGGAAACGCACTTTTTAGAAAAAAATTTTTTTATGGTTTCAAAAACGCTGGGGGGGTAGGGGCTTTTTCTTCATTTAAACAGGCTTCTCATGTGGTAGCCATATTCTTTCATAAAAAGTAAATATGTGTAACTCCTATTATTAATTCTATTAAGTCAGATGCATTTGGCAGATATGTTATTGTGGAAGTTAGCTTAGGTCAGTCAGATATTACTATAGCTGCTTTGTATGGTCCAAATACTAATAATCCTGCCTATTTTTCAGAATATTTTTGGCAGTTATCAAAGTGTAAGGCTCCATATATAATGGGGGGAGGGTTAATTTAGTTATGAGAAAGGAAGATAATACTTCTACAGTGCCTATCCCATTCAAATCATCCATAAGGGTTATTAATAATTTTAGGTTAGACTTTAAATTAGTGGATCCATGGGTGGTAGTAAACCCAAATAGTAAAGTTTTTTTTCTTATTTTTCTGCAAAATATCAAACGTATTCCAGGATAGATTTTTTTCCTAGTTTCAGATTCAATTCTTCATAGTATAAGAGACTTAAACTATTAATGAATTGTAATATTGGCCCATTCCCCATGTGTCATCTTTACGAACAAAAGGGGATTATTCAATAGAGACTGGATTTATCCATACTAAATCATCAAGAAAGCAATCTGAAATTTCTCATTGAAATACATTTTTTTTTCTCCAAAATAAAGAATCTGAAATTGAGTTGTTTATAATATGAGATTAATTTAAGGCAAGGACCAGGGGATACTTGCAGCAACTCAAATCATTTAGAAGGTGGAAATGGATGGAGTTGCAGCTGGAACTGGAAAAAGAGATTCAGACACTCCAACAGATACATAATTCTAATTTTGACTTGAATACTTATAATACATTATTAAAGAAAAGGGTCAAATATAATCAACTTATTACAGGAAGGATAGAAAGTCAAGTCTTGAATACAAGAGAAAATTATTATCTGGAGTCAGACAAACCATTAAAGTTAAATGCTTGGCAGCTTTGTAAGGAAATAGAAAAAAAAACAATATAGTGCAAATTAAAGATCATTATGGCTGTTTGCATAGGGATCCAACGGTGATTGAAAATATATTTTTGGATTTTTATGCTAAATGTTATGCTTCAGAAGCAGATGTTGTCAATTCTTCCTCTAATTTTTTTGATAATTAACAATTAAAATAAATATCTCAGGAAGCAAAAATACTTCTAGATGAACCAATAGCACAATGGGAGGTGGATAATGCTATTGATACTTATTTGGGGCAGAAAACGCCTGGCCCAAATGGGATTCAAATGGATTTCTATAAAAAGTATAATGAGAAATGATCCCCTATATTAGCAAAAATATTTAATTCCATCTCAAATATGCAAATGTTCCCACAATCATTTAATTTGACAACACTTTTATTGTTGTAAAAGCAAGAAAAAGATCCCAGCTATTGTATATCTTACAGGCCAATTTCCTTGTTGAACTCGGAATATAAGATTTTCTCAAATGTTTTGGCAAATCGATTGGAGGTGGCACTCCCTGCCTTGGTTGACCTAGATCAGAATGGCTTCATAAAAGGGCATTCTATTAATGAGAACCTAAGAAAAACAATTAATATCATAGCCAGTAATAATCTCCAAAAGGCCATTCTTTTGGTAGTAGATGCTGAGAAAGTGTTTGATAGGGTAGAATGGGGTTTCCTTTTCTCCTTATTAGAAAAGATGGGGTTTGGACAAAAATGTATTGACTGGGTTAAGAGTATTTATAGCAGTCATACAGCTAATATCAAGATTAATAATAGGATTTCTGAAGCCATTCATTTAACCAGGGGGACAAGGCATGGATGCCCCCTCTCACCTTTAATGTTTGCATTGGTGATAGAACCTCTGGCTGTAGCAGTAAGGCAAAACCCTGGCATAACAGGAATTAGGTTCAATAATTTTACACATAAAATAAGTTTATATGCAGATGACACTTTATTGTATTTGACAAATCCACAGCAGTCATTAACTGAATTTATGAATGTAGCTTCACACTTTGGTGCTCAATCAGGATATAAAATTAATTGGCAGAAATCAGTAATTTTAAAATTAAATTCAAATATAAATTTTCAAACTCCTTCAATATGCCCTTGTCAACAATTGGATGCAGTTAGGTATATTGGAATTACAATTCCATTGAAATATGAGGCTTTATATCAAGCAAACGTCCCTAACTTAATAAAATAAATAAAACTTGATTTTCTTAAATGGCAGCATCTCCCATTGACTCTCATAGGGAGAGTCAATGTTGTCAAAATGAAAATCTCACCTAAATTTTTATTTTTTTTCAATCCCTTCCAATTACTATTCCAAATTCCACATTTCTCCTCCTAAAGAGACTTACATTAAAGTTTATTTGGGGGAATAAAACACCATGCATTGCTTATAAACTAATTCTTCCTAAAAATTAAAGTGGTCTGGCTCTACCTGACTTTAGGAAATATTATATAGCTGCCCAATTAGTAATAACTTGGCATTGGTTGAAAAATGATGTGAACTAACTTTGCGTTATTCAGATAGAGCGGAGTGGGTTCTTTTATAGATCAATGAAAAACTATATTTTCTGGTGTTTTTAACTGAGAAGAGAATAAGGGTATTCATAACCCCATTTCTTTTGTCACATTTCAATGTTGGAAAGATTTACATAAAAATGCTAAAATTAAGATCCCTTTCACAAAATACACTCCATTACTTAATAATTTTCATTTGCCTCCTTCAATTAAAGATCCAATACTTACAATTTGACAGGAGAAAAGGATTTTTGAGTTTGATTAACTATGCAAAAATAATTTTCTAAAACCATTTAATCTGATTCGGTCTCAATATGATATTCTGGGTAGTCATCTACTTAAATATTTACAATTGAAGAGCTTTTTGTTTAGAATAAATGGCTCCATTCAGCTTCTCAGCACCCCGTGGGTAGATCTTTTGGAGGGGCAATTGGTAAGTAAGAAATTGATCTTCACGTTATATAATGAGGATTTCAATGTTATTCCTTCCAGTGAAATAATTACATTGAAAAAATAAATGGTCTAAGGATCTAGGTATTGATATTTCAGATGAATTATGGAAGGAAATGTTATTGACCCCCATTCCGATGGTCAAATCTAGTAAATTGCAACACATTCAATACAATACATTGCATAGGGATTATTTTACCCCTCATAGGCTTCATTAAATCTACAGTAACATATCTGCCAGTTGTCCTAGATATACTAGTACTTTGGGAACACTGATACATATGATCTATGAATGTCCTTGTTTGTCCAATTATTGGTTGAACATGTTTGCAATATTAACTAAAGCTTTGGGGACTTATGTTCGTAAGGAATCATTAATATCTTTATTGAGATTTTCAGAATAATTGATTCAATTTACCAGCTATAAAAGAATTTTAGTAACCAATGCAATAATACTGGCTAGGAAATGTATTCTTTTTTAAATGGAAGGATACAGCTCCCCTAGATCACAAGACTTGGCTTAACTCATTGCCTCCACAGGAGCTCTCTGAAGTTGCACCACTTGTGTCCTGTATACTGTTAACAGTGAATCCTGGGCCTTTCCCAAGCAAAATCAAGCTATTGTCAGCATGCCACAAACAAATCCTAATAGCTCAAGAACCGTAAGAGCTAGACACAAAGTATTAGTGGCAAAGTTCTTCAGCACAAAATTACCTTTCCAATGGAGGTATGCAAATAATAATATGTAATTTCCTTTTTCTTTCTATGCTGGTTGATACAGCAAATTGTTTTGTTTTTTTCACTAAAATAGGCAACATAAGCCATACACACCATACCATAAACAAATGTGAATAACTCCTAAAGTATACATGATATACACAAAATATCAGTGGCAAAGTTGTTCAGCACAAAATTACCTTTTCAACAGTGCTATGCAGTCAGATATATATTACATTCTGTTATACTATACATTAAAAAATATAAGTGACATCTCCAGACATTGCAAAGGCACACAGGAAGTCAATAGCTGACTTCTGTAGGTGTCCTCAGGACACACCAGTATATTTTACTGATGACTACAGGTGTCTGCTAGGAGACAATGAGTTAATTATATGGTAGACACCATGAACTTAGAGTGTATCTATTATTTACAAGGTGAATACATTTCTATTTTTGAAAAAGTTTGGCTTCCTTTCTTCCGGACACTATAGTTATTAGTTATGTAGAGTGCATATAAGTATTCTTTTTTAGTAGGAGGTAATAGATTGTAAAATTATAGTAGCATTTGCAACTCCAAACTGAACCATATTAAAAAAAAAACATTATGTCAAAACAGCAAAATCTGTAAAAAAGTGACTAAAAAAGTTGTATGTATACTCACTGACACACTCATTAGAACAACGGCTGAGTCATGGTCATAAGTATACAAAAGGCAAAATAAGACTGACTATTTAAAACACCACCAATGACTTTAATTATAGGCCAAATTTAGAAAGATCAACCACTATTATCCAAACAGTGATAGTGAATTATAGTGGCACAGTAAAGCTACTGTAGTTGCCAACCCCCTAACTTTGCACTTTAATAGCTCCACCACCAATTAACAGATTTGCATGAACATTAGCATACATGGTCTCAGTGGCAAGGTCTCTTGACATGCCAAGTTTCATTCATGTTGGTTTTGCAGATCTTGATATCTACAGTAGATAGCAAAAAAGTGAATACATTGGAATTTTTTGGGCTGTTTTCTTTGTCATCACATTGCATCCAGACAGTTTGGAATTTTGCTCTGAAATTATCAGGGTTAAAGGGGCTTGTGCCAGAGTAGTTCCTTTTGCTGGTTTGGTGAAAACATATTAATCCATTCCAAAGTCATAAGTATCTGACATTTCGGTTCTGAGCATGGTTGGCATGGTCTTTTGGGTAGCTGTTTGATGCAAAAAGTGAATTTGGGCCATAAGAAATAGGATTCTGTTTCATATGGGGGAAAATCTTTTTTTCATGAAAAAAAAATATTTTTTCATAAGGCCACCGTCTTGTTTTTTTTCCCCCCAAAAAAAGGAAAATCAAAACCCCATGCAAATGGTATCATGCTGACATACTAACACATGTATCTTGTTAAGTGGGGCCCCATTAGGTGGATGCTGCAGTTGCTTTTTCAAAAAAATAACCCAAAAATGTGTTTTTAATTCATTTTAAAATCTTTTTTTGTGAAGCAATTTTCTTTTTTCATATGGCCATGCAAAACAAGAATTGGCCATACAAAACAAGATTGCCTTCATACAAACAAAGAATTTGGATTTAGATTTTTTCACTTTTTTGTATGAAGGCATGTTTCATTATGAGTATGACACAATCTCACTGGAAAAGATTCCTTTATACCAAAAAAGAATTTGGACTTAGTTTTTTTTTTCACATTCTGTTTTTCAGATGAAGGCATCTATTTTCATGAGTATGACACAATCTCATGAAAAAAGATGCCTTCATGCAAAAAAAAAATGACCTTTTTTCACATACTTTTTCATATGAAGGATTGTTTTTTCATGAGATGGTGTCATTCTGAAGTAAAAAACATCTTTCACATGAAAAACTAATTTGGACTTGTTTTGTATGACTGAATCTTTTTTTTTTTTTGTTAGATTATTCTCATGAAAAAAAGATTCCTTCTTACAAAAAAATAATTTGGAGTTAGTTTTTGTTTTTACATTTCAACTTTAGCAAGCCATAACTCTGTCAATATTTGCAATTGAAGGACAAACTATGTATCACAAGAAATATTGTAGTGAGTACTACAAGACTAGCACATAACCCCCCCAAAAAAAAAATATGGGCCATATACAAAAAAACATAAAAATTAAAAAATCTAAATTCCAAAAGGATTAACATTGTATTTTTAACAAGCCATAATTTTGCAAATAATTGGAGTTAAGGGGCAATGTATATAGCAAAAAAGATGTCAATGTGTTCTACAACACTAACACACAATCATCCCCTAAAGATTGATGGCATGTGCACTACACCCCAGAATTGCCTCCAATCTTCAGCATGGTGCCAAATCAACAATGAAAGTCCTAGCATCATCTAAACTGCACCAAAGGTGTAGTTTTCCACTACAACAATACCACATTTCAGAACAAATTAACAGCAATTTACTGACTTATGGATAAAAAAACAAGAAACACAATTTGCCCATATAGAATCAAGTACTGTTAGCTGAGATACTATTAAAATATTTTTCCCTTTGAAGTGAGCCCCACAAAAAAATACAACTCTTACAACCAAGAACATACCGTAAATTGCTTTTTTGAATGCATCTATTGAGAGATGAAAGCAAATGGATGTGTTCACTCAGGTCCCTTTGGGACTTGCATGAATGCAGATATGACTATACTATCGCAAAAACTAATGAGATTCTTTGCAAACATTTTTGTTAATGCACCAGTTAGGGTTCAGATTAAACTGAAAACAGTAGAGAAATTTGGTGTTATGGTTTCCAACCCTAACACCCAAGCCCCACCCTGCATGGAATAAAAGGAAAACACATTATGATTTTGACTTTCCTGAGTGTTCCCAAATCTGGCCTGGGGTCTTTCTTGAGGATATCTACTAGGGACATGGAGGGGGACAAATATTAATTTCAGAATACCACAAATATTAGGGGTTCCAAATATTTGGAAGCCCTTCCTGAATAGAGGACTATTCAGGAAGTATATGTATTTAGCATTTTCACCACTGCATAGCACAAAAAAAAAATCTCTTCCTCAGCCCACAAGAAAAAAGTACATTCTTCCCCCCATCCTCTAGCAGACACCAAATCTCACCTTTCTACCCACTAAGTGCCTGAAACTTTCTAATTTTTCTTCATAAAAAACTTTTAATGGGGACCGGCACAACCCACCCGCCTCCACTGCCGACCCCCATTTTATTAACTAAGTGACAGGTAGCCGCCCACCACAGCAGTTGATTTCTGTTATGACGCCGGGCGCACTGGTTTGGGAACGGACCCGGTCATCGGAGGTCGGGCCGGGGAGAAGGATTGAGCGCCCAGGCAGGCTCTTCTGGGGAGGGTCCCTGAGGTATCCTGAGTGATGAGGACTCCTAGCGGAGACTGGGAGACCTCACGCTACCGGTCTGTGGCGAGGGAGGGGCAAGGTAGGTGGGGCAGATGCTGGCATCATTGCACGTCCCCGCCTCCTCGAAGGAGGGGAAGTATAGGGGAATAAAATCCCTGCCTAGCGTCTAAATGATGCTCTGCCCAGGATTGCCCTGATTGGCCACCGGAGCCGCTCCCAACCACAGTTATAGAGTTCATGTCATACGGGGTCGGTATCATGGCCCCGCTCTCTGGGGGATAAGCCAGAGATGACCTGGGGGATTCGGTGATGTCCGGTGGTCAGGGCTCCAGGGTCCATGACCGGAGCAGAAGCCGGACGTAAGGTGGGGCATAAAGAAGCAAAAAAAAAACAAAAAAAAACTAAGTGACAGGTCAGACAGCATTAAGAATTAAAAGAATTATCCTCCCCTCCACTGTCTGCAGCTTAGTTTCAGCATCAGCACCCTCCATGACCCCGCTCTGTGCCCCCTTCCCTGCAAGCACCCAATTCTCAGTTGAAGAATCGCTTTCTTCAAATTAGGAGAATTAGGTACTTGTGAGAGAGGGGATGGAGCAGGGTCACACAGGGTGCTGATGCTGACACTGAGCTGCAGGCAGTTGGGGGTGGGGATTACTCTTCTAATTCTTCACACTGTCTGACCTGTCACTTAGTTTGTAAAATGGGGGCCTACAGTGGAATCGTGTGAGTTGTGTCAGTCCCCATTAAAAAATTTTTCTGAAGAACAATATCAAAATTTTAGGCACTGGGTGGGTAGGAGGGTGGGGTTTGGTGGCTGATAGAGGGTGGGGGGAAGATAGCACTGTTTTGGGGGGGCTGGGGAGGACTTTTTTTATTTAGGGCTGTGCTGAATACAAATATTAGACCAAATAACGAATATTTGGCAGCCGAATAATAATAATAATAAATAAAAATAAACTTTATTTAGAAAGCGCCTTTCAAATATTAAGGCACTGAACAATAAATAGACAAGAAGTAAAAGCAATAAAATACATAATTATATCACCAAATAACAAAACAAGCAACAAGACTAAGATCAGGCTAAAAATAACAATCTGAGTAAGCAATTCCCCATAGATGTGTTTTCAATGCCATCTTGAAGCCCTCCACAGTCGTGCACTCTCGTATCTGATGGGGTAGAGAATTCCACAGGGCAGGGGCTGCATACATAAAAGCACAGGACCCCGATGACTTCAGGCTCACCCTGGGAATGTCTAGCAACCCCTCGTCAGCTGAGCGGAGACGTCATCCGGGGCAGTAAGGACAAAGGAGTTCTTTCAGGTAGTCCGTACCCAGTCCATGCAGGGCCTTATAGGTCAGAAGTCCAACCTTGAAGGTGATCTGCCACTGAATAGGTAGCCAGTGCAGTTTGCGCAGCACAGGCGTGATGTGGCTTGAACGAGGAGTCCCCATCAACAGTCAGGCTGCAGCGTTCTGCACTAGCTGCAAGTGGTGGATATCAACCCCCGGAATCCGTAGATAAAGGGAGTTTCAGTAGTCAAGGCACAAGGTCACAAAGGCATGGATCAATGTTGGAAGGCCACCAGATGGAACAAGGTACTTGACCCTAGCAATGTTTCTCAGATGGTAAAAAGAGGCCTTGATGACTGCCAACACCTGTGAATGCAGTATCAGCTCATCATCAAGAATCACCCCCAGGTCTCACACCCATTCAGAGGAAGGAAGCTGGATACCACCTAGGCAAAGTCCAGTTGGTTGGCCAGCTCCCAACCCCTCTGTCCGGTGACCAGGGTCCACTACCATCACTACTCAGTCTTTCCAGAGTTCAACTTCAACCAGCTTGAGCTCATCCAGTCCTGGATTTCAGTGAGGCAGTTGTTAAATACCAAGTGTGCACTATCCTGGCCAGTTGCAAAAGACAGGTAGAGCTGGGTATCATCAGCATAGCAGTGAAACCTCAGCCCATATCATCTTACAATGCCTCCGAGGGGCAGCATATACACTGAAAACAACATGGGGGACAACACCGAGCCCTGAGGAACCCCACAAGGCAGAGAGAATGGGTCAGAGGAAAAACTCTCTGACATCACCCTCTGGGTTCTGCTAGTAAGGAAAGGATTGAACCATCTGAGAACTGTCCCCAACGGATGACAGATGAACCTCAGGTACTTGAGAAGTACCCCATGGTCCACGGTGTCAAAGGCTGAGGAGAGATCAAGAAACACCAAGATAGAATGGTGCTTCTGATCTCTCGCCATCAGGAGATCATTGGGCACCCGAACCAGAGCGGTTTCAGTACTATGCCTCTTACAGAAACTGGACTGCAGAGATTCGTAGAAGTCGTGGATGGTCAAGTGGTTCTCCAGTTGCAGGGCCACAACTTTCTCAATTACCTTACCAACAAAGGGAAAGTTTGAGATAGATCTGTAGTTTTCAAAGCAGGTTGGGTCCAGAGCAGCTTTCTTCAGGAGAGGTGTCACCACCTCCTCCTTCAGGGAGCTAGGAAACTCACCAGACTCTAAGGGGCACCAAACTATCTTTGCCAGGATTGGACCTATGATATCATAACAAACCATTATCAGGGAAGTTGGGCCAGGATCCAAACTACAGCACGTTGTATGCATAACCTGGGCAATCCGCACAACATCCATGATTTCCAGCTGGTCAAAGGAACTCCAGGTGAATCGAGGGAAAGTGACCATGCACCGATCACTATTAGCTCCCACAGAGTGTGTGGGTTGGATCTCTGCCCTGATGCTGGCCACCTTATCTGCAAAGAAGTGAGCAAGCTCATCACACTCAATCTGTGAAAAGGCTATTCGAACCTGAATGCAGTTTGGGTTGCACAGCCTGTCCATGGTTCAAAAAAGCTGAGCTGTTCAGTTCTGAGCAGCAGTGATCTCCCCAGACAGGAACTCTGCCTTCTTATGGGTGATTGATAATGTTCCATCAATTTAAGGTGGTCAGTATCCAGGGCAGAGATGCTCTAACCTTCGTCCAAGTCACCGTAACTCCCTCAAGGTCCCATCAAATCAAGGAGACTGAGGGTGAAGGGAGAGAGGATGAACACGGACAGGAGTGATAGAGTCCAGAGCCATAGTGACAGCCTTATTATAGGCCCGAACCAGGCTCTCTGGACTCCCCCTTGCTTCCAGAATTACCAATAGGTCTAATACCACCAATAGACCATCGGGACTCACATCTCGTAAAGGGCGGTATCTGACCATCTCCACAGGGGCAGGCCTATAAGGGGGGGCATAAAAACTGAACTCCACAGTGTGATGATCTGAACAGTTCCATCACCAAGTAAAATATTTTGATCCCCAGGAGGAAAGCCAAGTCAAGAGAGTGACCAAACTTATGGGTAGCAGAAGCAACCACCTATATAAAGCCCAGAGATGTCATCAACCTGAGGAAGTCCTGTCCAAATCGCAAGCGTTCATCATTGACCCAGGTGTTAAAGTTACCCAGGTCCATCAACCTGGATGACTCAAATGCCATGTCAACTATGAAGTCCGCTACTTCCTGAAGGAACCGCTTCTCATCCCAGGGTGGATGGTAGATAAGAGTGATCCTACAGCCAACACCTGCAACCATGGTACACTCAAATGAGTTGATCTCCTCAACTGGCACACTTGTAAGGTCCAGTTCTATCTTGAAACAGATAGCTACCTCCCCTCCCGTGGTCCGATCTCGAGTGGTGTATCACTGAATACCCAGCTGGAAGAGCAGCCTCCAATATGTGGCCAGCATTTTTGTCCAGTCAGGTCTTGCTGATGCAAACCAGATCTGCTGCCCCAACAAGATCTGCAATTATTGCAGTCTTGTTCTTAATAGATCTGGTATTGCATAACACCGCTCGAGCTGAATGGGATTCCTGAGCCTTCCTGGCTATCTGTCTACCGATAGTGGAGCCCTTGGTATGGAGATCAGGCATGGAGGACCATGTTCCAGTGTCCATTTTGCCCCAGGGCATCTCCTGGGCCTCACTACCCTGCTAAGAGAACCCCACTCATTCACCCTCTGATGTTCGCAATCCCCCGTCCAGCCCCGACCCCCATGAGCAATTCCCAATGCTCTACAATGTTGATATACTGTAAACTGTAATGGGGGGGTAAATGGGCAGAGGTAATGAAGTTCCGAGGGTGAATAGTGCACGACCAGGAGAGCAGTCCACTGACACATCTAGGCACCCAAGATCTAATGTCACACACCCAGAAACCAAGACACTCAAAATTAGAAATGCAGCAAACAGCAAAACATAGATCAAAAGTCTAAAAATAATAATAATACGATCCTCCACTCTCTCACGGAGTGGTGGATAAAATAAAAAAAAATAATACTCCCCCTCTCAAGTGTCCAAATTATTCACTCTACTCTTTCTCACAGAGCAGGGTGGGGGTGAAAGGACAAAATAAAATATAAATAAAAGGAATATTGACCTACCCCCACTCAGATTACCAAAGGCTCACTCCTCCACCTTCTCACACAGAACGGGGTGGGAAGGTCAACAAATAAAATCCCACACACTGTCTCTCACACAGTAAAGGGAAAAAAATGTAAACAAATAAAGCATCACCAAATTACCAAAAATTAACACATATTCAAAGATCTAGAAAAAAAAATAAAATAAAATAATAAACAACAGAAGTCACTTAATGTCTTGTTTCATTTAAAATCTCAATTAATCCAGCACTTCCTAAATTCATGCACCTTTGCAGCTCCTATTATTCATCAAATAGTCATAGGTTTATGCAGAAAATAAAAAGAAAGGTCTGACCAGATGTCAATGGGGAAAGGAGGCAGACAGCAGTTCCCAGCAAGTAGTGAAGTCTATTTGTCTTCTTAGTAGATGTCCAACTCACTATCACAGTGGAGTCGGCACTAGGACGTGGTGCTACCATACTAAAATATGATGCTACCAGAACAAAAAAGTACAGCACACACACCTCATAAATACAAGGTCACCGGTCTATGAAAAGTAATTTTAATTTATTAGCAAATGCAAAACAATACCTGAAGCATTTCGGATGCTCAATACATCCTTTCTGTACTGAGCGTCCAAAATGCATCAGGTATTGTTTGGCAATTACTAATAAATTAAAATGATTTTTCATAGACTGGTGCCTTGTATTTATGAGGTGTGTGTGCTCTACTTTTTTTGTTCTGGTAGCACCATATTTTAATCCAGACTACCGGCCCAGAAAAGGAGTCCACACCAGGTTCTTAGTACGATCCACTTTACCCAACTGGGAAAATATGGAGACAAAAAGCAGGTGGTGTTAGGAATAAATCCCCAGACCCAAACCAGGAAATGCTTCCCACGGAGTAAAGGGGTCAACCAACAGCCTGGTCTGAGCAGCTCTCCAGCCAACCCCCCTCAGACTACTTAGAGGGACCACCTCTGTGCCCATCCTTTAACAGGAATACAGGCCAAAAATTCAAAATAAGGTATTCGCACAGCCCTATTATCTACCCTAACACTCATTGCATTCTCATATAGTCTGCATATCTGAGCTTATTTGCTGATTGAAATGGGGATAGAGAAAGAATTCCATGAAGGGACAACTCCAGTCTGGCAGACTGTGAGGGTTACTTCCTTGATGAGGATGAATGACTCATAAAAATAAATGTTTTCTGTCCATCATTTCCTCATTATCAGTTGAATGCTTTTCTTTCTGATTCAGTTTTGTTTTCCTGTCATGTTTTTCCCCAAGTTGTGCTGCTATTCCATACATCCGTCCAGTTAACTGCCTGCTCCCTCTCCTACGTGATGCCTACAAACTAGAGAATCAGTGAACACTGCATCAGTAAATGCTAAGTTTGCCAGCAATAATAGTGTCCACTGTCACCTCTGCCACATGTATCCAGACTGAAGAACATGGACCCTAAAGCCAGAGTAAATGGCATTGCTAGCCATGCAGATCATAAATCCTCCAGCAATCAAGACAGTGCTTCATCTTCCTCCTCTGGTCCGCTTGTGTCTTCAACATCCACCAACAACATGGGCCATCACTGCCTCCACAGCATGCCTCCAGACTGATTAACCTAGACTCTTCAGCCAGCTTAAATGTGTTGTCAGGTAGACATCCAATCAGCCAGGAAGGGAGCCCTCAAGCTGATCCTACAGACAGCCAGCCCCATCAAGGCAGCAAGACATGAAGTCCACCAAGTCCCAACTTTGTCTGCTGTGATGGTAAGTTATTTTCACTGTTGTTCACACTCTTTATCCTCACTATTGGTGGTGACTCCATACTCTCACAGGAGAGACTTCTACATTTCTTGCAAGACATTAAAATGTGCATCTTGCTTTCTTTCTGTCTCCCTCTCACTGCAGGTTTGATCACTCAGAGGGATGACTGGCAAGCCATTTACAATGACAAACAGCCTGCAATTCACGGGCTTAAGTTACCTCTTCCTCCACCATCCCTCTCTGTGGTGGCATCAAGCCAGAACATGGCATGGCCCTCACTAATTTGACAGTAAGCATCATTACCCAGTTTTTCCTGTTCTTGTTTTTATGTATTTATTTATTTTAAGCTTTCCTTTCACAGGTACACAGTGACACAGTGGCCAAGCCAACCAAAATAATTTCTCTATTTTCTTCACAACTGACAGGTATACTACGACTGGGAGTGGATAATAAATAAACATCTGCGTGGTTTTCCACAGTGGTTAATTGATTACAATCTAAATAATTTTCTCCTGCCTTCACAGGTCTCCTGTTCTGCTGCCCTGTCATCCAGCAAACAGTATTTGTCCTTCTCTATCTGTGGCACCTTTGTGCAATTTCAAGGCAATGCCATCACAAATGTGACAGTAAGTATCTTTTCCAAATTTTTTTTTTTTCTTTTCTCTTTTACTTTTTTGGTTCCTTTCACAATATGGAGTGTACTAGAGTCTAAATAATTCTTATCTTGCATTCACAGATCTTTTTTCCATTCTGTCATGAATGCATCCACTTCTAGCAAGCAAATAATCAACATCTTCTTACCCAGATTGTTGATGTGGTCACAGTTGCAGACTTATGCTCAGACATCTTTGTCTTCCACGTCCTCCAGCTTCTCCACTACTGCATGTGGTAAAATTAAAGTCAGCCCATCCTCTGTGTACAGCATGAATTAGCCTGATGCTGCTTTATTCTACATTGTTGCACAACTGAAAAATACCTTAAATGAGAGAAACTGGAGCAGAAAGCTGTTAGAGAGTGACATATGAATAGCACTTGTGAATTTAAGGGCAACAATTAAAAAAAGAATGAATACTTATGAAACACTGCTAAATTTAAAGTTGATCCTGGCTAGACCAATGTAGAAACTTGATTTCATCACCCCAGTGATAAATACATGAAAAAAGAGAAACAGGAACAAAATATATTTAGAAAGGCATTACATCCACTTCTCCACCTGCCCATAGCCAAAAGTAAATAATAAGGAATAAATACTTGCCTTTGCTGCTGGCCCATCAGCACAGCAGTTGGATTTCCACTTGTGACAACGGCGACCTGGATTCAGGAGTGGACTCTGGTCACTGTAGGGCTGGCCAGGGGAGAAGATTTGAGCATCCGAGGGACTGTTCACCTTCTCTTGGGGGGAGAAGGGATGGGATCCATGGCTTGTCTGACCCCAGGTGGAGGCCCGAGGTACAGCAAGCTGGTAGGACAGACCAATGGGGAGCTGTGTGGTGGATGTCGGTGTAATGCTTTGACATCAGAGCACACACCACACGGAAAGAAATAGGAAAAAGCACTGCTGGAGCATGGGTCGATGGAGTTCCAGTGCCAGCCCTGATTGCGACTGCGTGCCTGACCACTGGGGGACCCAATGAGACTAGAAGGTATCGTGGTGTCGGGGCCCTGCTCCGTACCTGCCTGGGGGGTCTAGCCACAGCTCCATGGGGGAACCCCCAAGGATTCAGGTACGTCAGTCAATGGGGGGGGAACATAGGAGTATCCCAAAGAAGAGCAGCTCCATGGTAGGGGTAAGGAGGAGAAATAGAAAGTTAAAAAAATAAATAAATACTTGCCTTTGCTTGTAGGACAAACAGCGATACTCAAAGATCATCTTTCTGGTCTGTGCCCAAAATAGGCATGATCATTTCATAAGAAAATCGCCAGAATTTCTGCTCACTACATTCCATCAGGACAGGTGCTGCAGTGGGAATCTCAAGCAGCGCAGAAGCAACATACTAATTCTGGGAGCCCGTCTCATTTGGTTTCCTCATTCTCCCCCCAAAAAAACAATTCCAGACAGCAGAATTTATTACACTGTGAATTTTTGTGCACTAAAGTTCATACCCTGCAGAGCATTAATAGAACTTTGCTGATGGGACTGACATACACTGGGCGGCACTATGTAGTAACATGCAGTAGTCTAACTTCTTTTCTCTTTTTGTGAAAAAACAAATCTCAGACAGATTTTCTGTATATTGTGCTTTTCACACCATTTCCACTAAAGTGCATTATAAGAAGTGTAATTGATGGGTGGTGAGTCTGACACATACAGTAGCATGCAACCATGTAGCAGCATGTAGCATCCTGCCATATGTATACTGGTAGTCGAGACAAAAACTCTGGGAGCAACAGAATATGTTCAATATGTTGTGCTTGTCTCACAATTTCCCTGAAAGTGTATTGCAAGAACTGTGGTTGGGGGACTGAAACAGCACAGCACCTTCTAGCTGCGTGCAGAAGCCCGAAGTATTTATTTTGGTAATTGTTTAGACATCTTGGAGCACAGAACGTACATTATGCATATTGTGCTTTTGGTACCATTTCCCATAAAGTGCATTACAAGAACTGTGGCAGCATGACTGACACCCAGCACAGTTCCATTTAGCAGTATCAGCAGTAGAACATTACCTCCATTTAATAATTTATTGCTCAGGAGTAAATTTCAAGAAATTAGACATTTATATATAGTGCATGTGAACTTGTGCCAACTGAAGTACTTTACAAATACTGTTTGAGGGGGCAGCTTGAAAATTGCAGCAGTAACTACCACTATTTTAGCAATTTCTTGTCTGGGAGAAAAATGTAGGAAGTGAGAACAGTGAAAAAAGGTGATTTGTGGAGGGAGGCAATCACTCCAACAGGACAGCACAATATTAACTGTTAAACTGAAAAAAAAAGATATTTGGGGACAAGACTTTTTTTTTTTTTGCGCCTCCCCTTCCTCCTGGCAGCCCACTCCTTTGGGTCTCTATTGCCCCTCCCGACTGCCTGCCCCGACTCACACACTGGCTGCCAACCTCATATGGCAGTTCCCCCGTGTAACCCGGCGTATCCCTTTGCCGGGCAGGTCCTCCTCCTCTGAGGGGGAAGGCATGGGTGGGGTGGCCAGTACACTACTTCATTCGGCCTGGGGTACTGCCGAGGTGCGTCAATCCTGGGATCAGCAGCAGCGTAGGGCAGAGAGAGACCGTCATCCAGCCAGCCAGGAAGTATTTTTCCTGGTTTTCTGTGGGGAGTAACGTCCTGACGTCAAGGCATACGCCGACGTCTGTCACTCCCTTAAGCAAAGAACCTGGACGTTACAGCTGTGCTCCCAGCCTCCGCTAGAGTCAGCATGCGCCTGTGTGCATCCCCACCTTCCCCGGAGAAGGAGAGCTGTCCCCAGATGCTCCATCCTTCTCCCCGGCTGACCCTCCGGCGACCCGAGTCTGTTCCCGAACCCAGGTCACCGGCGTCGCAGACGGAAATCCAACCACTGTGCCGACGGGCCGGAGACAAGACATTTTAATATGGTGCTTTTCCAATGCACTATATATGTAAAGAGCAGTACTATACAACAGCAACAGTATTACAAACATATGAATGTGCCAGCAGAAACAGACCACCCGGTTTATCTAAGTCCGCTATAGTGTGCAGCTAGCACCCCTAGTTTGCAGCTGCCCCATCCCCCTCCCATTTGTCAACCCACTGCATCCCCCACCTTCCCCACCCGCAATTTCCCCTGTTCCTTGTCCCATGCCCTTTTGAAACTGTTCAGAGATTTACATGATACCACCCATTCTGGGAGGGCATTCCATTTTGCTACCACCCTCTCTGTGAAATACTGTAGTGTCTCCTCATTTCCTTTCTAAATCTTCCCCCCTCTATTCTTAAAGCATGCCCCCTGGTGACCCTCCCCCTCCTTAACTTAAATCTTCCCCATCCTTATTGATTCCCCTCAGATACTTGAATGTCTCTATCATGTCACCCCTGTCCCTTCTATCCTCCACGGTGTACATATTCAGGTCTCTCAGCCTGCTGTCATAGTCTGTCCCTTCCATTCCACATAACATCTTTGTTGCCCTCCTCTGCACCCCCTCCAGTAGCCTGATATCACGCTTTAGGTATGGCCTTCAAAACTGCACATTGAGAGAGTACTGAGAAAGAAGAGAATGATATGGTGCATTAACTGGACCATTAATGAAAACTTAGATTGAAAATAGAAAAGGTTTATTCTTTTTTCTAAGAAGGAGAGCACTGAGACAGAAATCAAAGTGAGAAAGAATGGCTGGCCCGGTGGCACCGAGGGTTAAGGCACTGGACGGCACACCTCACTCCACACTGGTGACCCAGGTTCGGGAATTGACTTGGGTCATTCGGGGGTCAGCAGGGGTGGTAAGGATAGAGTGTAGGGACTGCTCTCTTTCCTTGCAGCAGGGGGTTTGTGCTGCATGAATCAGCACAACAAAAGGGGTTCAGCCCACACCCATGGTGTTTGACTGCCTCTGCGGAAGTGGAGACAGCTGCTGGGCCCATTACACAGTTGTGAGGGAGAAAATGTAGGAAAAATACCAGGACCCAGCAGGACCCATGTTAGCCCTGATGGGCTGGAGGATGCACCTCTCCAAGGAGGAGGGTTGTAGCCCCTTCCGGGTCTGCGGCGGTGGACAAATAATGTCATGATAAAAAAATGAGAAAGAAGTCAGGAAACAGTAAGAGAGAAAGACTGGGAAAGGGGTAATTTTTTTTAAACAAGGGGTGAAGAAAGGCTAAGAGGAGATAGGAGGGAGTATCTGATAGTTAGAGCAAGTGTCAAAGATGGAGGACTAGTGAGGAGGACTGGAGAAAAAAGGTTAAAAAATACTGTAGGACATATTTTTAAGGCCCAGATGGAAAAGACTCTGTGGCAGAGGTCCCTCATCTCCACCCGCAGCTGTGCTAGCTCCCCTCTGGTAGTGGTTTTTGGCATTGGCAGTGATGGTGCAGTCCCATGCACCTGCCCCTTGCTATGCCTACTGTTCTCAGACCCACATGACCATTGTGGATGTAATCCAAATGTGCACTGCCCCCAGAGGCACAGAAGGACCATTATCACCATACCACCACCATCCTCACAATCTCCTGTTTTCTGGCCTCCCATTGGCTCAGGCAGTGGATATTTATATGGGTTGGCTTCCCACCAGCGTTTAGATGGCTGATCATCTTCCAAAAACTGAAAAGTGTGTTGCGCTGGCTGCATTTGACAACATTACCATTATTGGTGTCCAAGGTGAAAAGTTCCCAAATGAAGAAAGACCTGAGATACTTTCTTATATGTAGCACTGAGGAGCCAGAAGATAAGAAACTGGCACATGACTCCTTAGTTGATCAGACAGGGGTGGTTGTGGTGGTACCATGGGGAGTACAGGGGGTTCAGGCTGCTGGTGCACTGAAGGCTGCTGCTGTGGAACTGAGGGAGCTGGGGGCTGTTGCTGAACTAGGGGTTGCTGCTACATCTGCACTGGTACTTGTTGCAGCAGGGCTATGACTGGCTGCTGGATTGCCCCTCCTGCTGCCCCTACTTCTTGTATCTGGACCTGTCCTGCTGGGCACAGATGCATGGCTCCAGCATAAGCCCAAACATGACCTGCCCTAAACTCCAGAGAGAGGTGGAAAGGAAAAGTCATATAGAAACAAAGAGAAAAAAAGGATATAACACTTTCCATAAGTTATAACTAGAAACATAGGCAATGTATAGAAGAAACTAAATTACTCCTAAGAACACAAATAACCTAATCAGAATAAAAAACAGCTGTTAAAATAATGTGATTTGTTGATTTAAATCAGACAAGTTGCTTGGAGAGTTTGTCAGGCTCGTATCTCCTCCACTGACTACCTAACAATGCCAAACCAAAAGTGAAACAGACTCACAGGGCCGGAGTTTCAAAAGGTGGCACAAGGCTTGCATCAATCCGTGTGCCATGGGACTTAGGTTTTGGTGGTGCATCAAACCCCTCTGCTGCAACTGCGCCCGATTTGCCAGTCTCAGGTACAGTTACAACAGTTTCCATGATTTATGGCAGCTTGCCCCACATATCTGGTACATGTTCCCTGACATAGGCCCCCAGGAGTGGCGCATGCTAGATCACAAAAAGAGTGGGTCTAAGGTGCGGAGAGTGGTGCAAGGGATAGACATTCCTGATTGTTGGATGGAGAATGCCACAAGCCCCGTGCGCCACATGTTCGGTGCACCAGGGGCTAGCGGCATAAGCGATGTTTCGAAAATCTGACTGACTGTATATAGTGATGTCCCATGTGACCTGCTGAAGCTCTTCCATGTGAAACATAGAACATAGATAAAGACTGCTTGGTCCATCAAGTCTGCCCATTTCTTGGGGCCCCCTAATTGGGCTGGAGCAGGTCGGCTTCATGCAGGACTGCCTCTCCTTGGATCACATGAGCAAAATCTCACATCTACTTGCTGCCACCAGGAACTCAAAGCATCCTGAGGTGATGATATCTCTAGACACCGGGAAGGCCTTCATAAGGACCTCTTAGCCCTTTCTATTCCAAACACTGGGTCACTTTTGCTTCCCGGAATCTCTCATAGACTGGATCAAACTTCTATACTCCAATCCCTCAGCATATATTATCCACAATGGGGTTTGCTGGGAACCCTTCGGCATGCAAAGCCTCACACATTAGGGCTGCCCACTCTTTCCCTACCTCTTTAACCTATACTTTGAAACCCTAACAAAACATATCCTTCAATGTGAGACAATAAAAGGACTCAAGGTAGTCCAGAACAGATATAAACTCACCACATACGTAAACGATATTCTACTCCACATAAAAGATCCAGAACAATCAATCCCAGCCACCATCTCAATACTAGCTAAATTCAGCATCCTGTCAGATTATAAAATGGACATAGACAAAACTACCACAATGCCACTTAATCGCTGGACCCTAAAATCCCAGGTTCTCCAGTGGGGAGGTACCTGGGTACCAGACTCCACCAAATTCCTGGGGATATATGTCTCCAACTGTCCCCACAAGATGATTACCAGGAATCTATACTCTGTCCTAATGACCATCAAATAGGATCAACACCATTGGACGTCCCTCCCTATGACACTCTGGGCTAGAATCAATGTGGTTAAAATGACCATCCTACCAAGAATACTTTACCACCTGGGGATGATCAACTCCTTTTTGCCAATCAAATGGTTCACCAGGCTCAAATCCCTTCTGACCCCTTTCCTCTGGGGGGATAAATCCCCACGCCGAGCTTACCACAAACTTTCTCCACCAAAGAGAATGGGAGGGGTTACAACTGCAGGACTTCTATCTATATTATCTGGTTGTACACACTGATAAATTCCTGAAATGGCTGCCAATGACCCCATCAAACAATTCTGATTCTTATTCCCCCCAATGGTTGCAGATTGAGACAGAGTCATACAATCAATTCCATATCAATCCTAAAGCACTTATTCACATACTGCATGCTAAACTACCATATACCACATGCTAAACTACCTAAGCCCATCCAGGATACTCCCATTGGGTCTTCCCTGCTTATAAGCAAGCAATTACACAAGCTCCTTCATACCCAACCCCTATCAGCCCATTTTGGGTTACCCCAGCTTCAAAATACAGAAAAAACTCAACCCCACAACTTTCTAGGACCCACCCCCATCCAATTCCTAAACCAACTCATACAAGAGGGCTCAGTCATCCCATTCAACGCCTTCTCTGAGTTGCTCCTTAACACAAAAATATCCTCACTCTCCTTTTTACAGCTCCACCACATAATCATATCTACCATCAGTCACAGACCTTGGCCCTTCCCTGATGCTTCACCATTGGGGGACCTCATCCATCTCGCTACTCAGCCACATGTCACCTCCCTGCTCTACAAAAAACTGCAGGAGGTATCCACCCCCAAGGACATAGACAAATGCTCCCACTGGGAGAAAGAATTCCCAAACCTTTAAACAATTCCCCACTCTTCAACTCATGTGGAGGAATCTGCACAAATACATCAAATCTGATGGGCTCAGAACCATGCAATACAAGATTGCTCACAGCATGTATTGCACACCAACCAAGCTCCATAGGATGGGTCGCCTCCTGTCTCCTAACTGCAGCGTCAGTTAGAGAAAGGAAATCTAAAACACATCCTGTGGGACTGCCCAAAAGCGAGACCCCAATGGGAAGAAATCCACAGTCATTTAGATCCACTCCTAGGGCTGGATGATTGCTTCACTCCTCGAATCTGTCTACTGGTCTTTGACATGGACTTAATCGTTGGCCCTCGCAAATCTCACATTTCCCTCATCTCAGCAAAGCCAAATAGGTGATACTCAAACACTGGCTGGACGACTATAAGCCTGGCTTCATGGTGTGGCACAACTCCATCATGGAAGCACTTAGAATAGAGAAAATGATTAGCTCCTGCATCAACAGACTGCCCCAGTTCCACAAAAGATGGGGTCACTAGAAACTCTTCTGCTACTGGACTGACCCCTTCCCAGGTCACAGGGTAGAAAAAACCTTATCCTGTCAACAATCTCTATCCACTCCACTTCTGAGAGACATAACCTGATAGCATTTGCTGAAAGCCAGTGGCCAATAGGCGCCACCCCCTGCTCCTACAGAATAAAGAACAGGGAAGTTTGACATTGTCTGTACTGTATAAACGATTTGTTCACAATTTGCAATTGTCTGTTTAACTGTATCCTTGAATATTTTCTCAATAAAGTATATTATATTAAAAAAGTCTGCTCATTTCTCCCTACCTACACTGTTACCACATACCGTGCCCGATATGCAGCTTATTGCCCCTTGCCTTTCCTTTCCACTATGATTCCCTTGTGCTTATCCCATGCATTCTGCAATCCTGCCACTGTTTTCACCCTCATCACCTTTTGCCGGAGAGCTCTTCCAGGAATCCACCACTCTTTCTGTGAAGAAGTACTTCCTCACATCCCTCTTGAATCTTTCTCCCTCCAGCTTCATAGCCTGTCCCATTGTTCTTCAGCACCGTTTCTTCTGAGACAAACTTCCTTCCTGTACCTTATTTACCTCAATGATAAATTTAAAGGTCTCTATCCTATCCCTCCTCTTCTTTCTCTCTTTCAGTGTACATACTGAGGTCCTTTAAACTCTCCTAATAGAGCTTTTCATGCAGATCCTGCACCATTTTAGTTGCCCTCTTTTGGACTGCCTCCACTCTATCTATGACCTTCAAGAGATGTGGTCTCCAGAACTGGACACAGTACTCTAGGTTGAGTCATACTAGGGATCTATACAGAGGCAATACCACCTCCCTCTTTCAGCTGGTGCTACCCATCCATATGTACCTCAGCATCCCACTAGCCCTCTCTACTGCCTTATCACACTGCCTGGACAACTTTAGGTCATCCAATATGATTACCCCCGGTCTCTTTCTTGCTTGGTGGTTGTCAATAACATTTTACCCATTTTGTACTCCATCCATGGGTTTCTGAGCCCTAAGTGCATTATTTTGCATTAAAATCCAACTGCCAAAATCTTGACCACTCCTCACATTTTCTCAGGACTCTTCTCATCCTTTCCACCTCCCCTGGAGTGTCCACCCTATTGCACAATATGGTGTCATCTGCAAAGAGGCAGACATTCCCTTCCAGCTCCTCTGCAGTGTTAGTTATAAATGCATGAAAGACAACTGGTCCCAGCACTAATCCCTGAGGCAACCTGCTGGTCACCCTCCCTTCAATGGAGTGAACTCTGTTTACCACCACCTTCTGTCCCCTAACCAATTTCTTATCCGGTTTACCACCTTTGGACTCACTCCTAAGCTACCCAGCTTGCTTACTAGTCTTCTATGTTGAAGTGTTTTGAAAGTCTTACTGAAACCTAGGTAGGTCATGTCCACCACTCCACCCTGATCTAGTTCCTTGTCACCCAGTCAAAAAAATCAATCAGATTCATTTGTCATGACCTTCCCTCTGTGAAACCATGCTTTCACCGGTCTTGTTATCCACTGGATTCAAGATATTCCACAATCCTTTCCTTCATATCTGATTCTATTAATTTGCCCACCACCAATGTCAGGCTGACTGGCCTATAATTTCCAGCCTCCTCCATGCTAGCACTTTTGTGTAGTAGGACTACATTTACCCTCCTCAAGTCCTCCAGAACCACTCCTTTTTCCAATGAACTGTTAAATAGAAGTGTCAGACGTGCAGTGAGTATTTCCCTGAGCTCCTTCAATACCCTTGGATGCATTCCATCTAGTCCAATTGCTTTTTGCACCTTCAAATGAACAAGTCCCTTTAGGATTCTTACCTTAAAAAAAGACTAGTGTCCACCTCCCTCCCTACAGAGCTTCCATTACTTTGTGGCCCCTCTTCTCTTTCCTCTGAACACTGAAAAAAAGCATTTGTTCAGGCTGTCTGCCTTTTCTTGGCTCCGCTCTGCACAGTCCCACCCTTCCCTTTCTAGCCTTGCAATTCCACCCCTTGTCTTCCTCTTTTCACTTACATACCTAAAAATGTATTTTCCCCATTTGATACCTACTGGGCTATTCTCTCTTAAGTTTGTACCTTTGCACTCCTTACTGCTTTTCCTGCTTCACTGTGTTTCCCCTGATGCACCTTCCTATCCTCCTTCCTCTGTGTCTCCTTGTACATTCTGAATGCTACACTTTTTTCTTTACCTTTTCAGCCACCTTTTTTGAGAAGCATAGTGGTCTTTTTTTCCTTTTGTTTTTGCTCACTTGTTTGATGCCAAGGTTTGTTGCCTTTACTATGCGCCCTTTTATATTCACCCACTGTTCCTCCACCCCACCTGGTCCATCATCCCCATAAGGTCATCCCTGAGACATTCACCCATCTTTATAAAAATCTGCCCTCCTGATGTCCAGGACCCTTGCCCTTGTGTGGTTTGATTCTATAGAGATCCTTATACTGAAACACACCGTATGGTGATTACTGGTTCCAAGGTGACTTCTTACCTTGATGTCTGCAACACTGTCCCTGTTAGTGAGTACTAGGTCCAGTATTGCCCCATCACAAGGGGGTTCATGACTAGTTGCCTGAGAAATGCCCCTGCAGGGACTCCAGGATGTCCCTGCTACTAGCTGGAGCTGCTGTTGGGAGACTCCAGTCTACATCTGGCAGGTTGAAGTCCACCACCAGGAGCACCTCCCCTTTTCTGTGATCTTGCCAATGGCTTCCACCAGGTACCTTACCTAATTGTTCCCTCTGTGCTGGAGGTCTGTAGATCCCTCTAGTGTGAATAGTGGCTCTATTCTCCATCTTCAGGGTGACCCACTGCACCTCTATGTTCCTCTGTATTCTCTGTATCTGTTTCACTTTTATGCTTTCCCTCACATAAAACACCACACCACCTCCTTTCCGTTCCACTCGGTTAGAAACATAGAAACATAGACTTTGACTGCAGATAAGGACCGCTTAGCTCACCTAGTCTGCCCATTTCCCTACCTGGAGGATAAGCTGCAGATCCTATTTAACCAACAGCCTATTTCTTCCTACCCCCCACAAAAATTGTCTTATGTCTGTTCCATGCATTCTTGAATTCTCCCACAGTTTTAGACCCCACAACCTCCTTAGGAAGGCTGTTCCATGAGTTCACACCCTCTCAGTGAAAAAATACTTCCTCACATTGCCCTTTAGCCATCCCCCCCATCTTCAAAGTGTGTCCCCTTGTTCTTGTACATCTCTTTTTCTGAAAGATGCTACCCTCTTGGACTTTGTTGATTCCACTGAGGTACTTAAACATTTCTATCATATCCCCCCTCTCCCTCCTTTCCTCAAGGGTATACATACTAAGCTCCTTTACGCTTTCCTTGTATGGCTTCTCTTGCAGACCTTGCACCATTTTAGTTGCCCTTCTCTAAACTGCTTCCATCCTGTCTATGTCCTTGCGGAGATGGGGTCTCCAAAACTGGATGCAGTACTCCAGATGGGGTCTCACCAACTGTCTGTACAGGGAGATAACAACTTCCTGTTTCCTGTCGGTGATACCTCTCCCTATACATCCCTGTATCCCCCCAGCCCTCCCTACTGCTTTCTCGCATTGCTTGCCAACCTTAAGGTCATCTGATATGATTACCCCTAGGTCTCTTTCCATTTTTGTTGTTGTTACTACCTCCCCCCCTTCCTGAACAGACTAAAGGCTGGTATGGCAATGTCTCAGTCATGGTTTTCAGTGCACCATGACTGGGTAATCGACACAATATCCAGGTTGGCCTATGCCGTGATGGCCACTAGGTCTGGAATCTTATTTCCTAGACATCTAGCATTAGCACACGTGACCTTCCAGATTTTGTTTCCACTCTGCTTGTTGTCTCCTCTTTTTTTCCTTTTTCCCCTCCCTCTTCCCCCTCTCTTCTTAGAGCTCCAGTTCATTTCCCCCTTTTTCTCTACAACTCTGCTTCCTTTAGTAATTTTCACTCTGGGGGATTCCTCTCCCCTTGGGTTCTCCTTACCCTCTACTTCAACCTCTGGGGGGCAGTTTCTGACTCCCAAATCCCTTCTGCCACCTCCATTGATTAGTTTAAATGTTAATTGATGTAACATTTAAACTTCCCAATGAGGACTACTGTTCCCCTCCCATATGGATGCAGACTGTCCTCCTGTGTAGGCCGTTATCCTCTCAGATTGGTTTCCAGTCCTTAGTGCAGCCAAACCCTTCCTGCCTGAACTATTTCTTTAGCGATGAATTGAAGCTCCTGGTGTGGAGATCTCTCTCCTGTCCCCTGTCATAGACAGATAGCACATCAGTGAAAGCCACTGAGCAAGTTTGCCGTGTAAGACCCCTCCCCAGCTCCTTAATTCCCCCCTGCACTAACCCAGACCTGTCCATAGCCAGGTCATTAGTCCTCAGGTTGACAATGACCTCTAGATTTCCCTCCCATCCTACTGCCCCAGTGAGTCTCAGGATCTGCTTTCCATCCCTACAGGCCATCGTGCTAGGTAGGCACCTAACCTGCCTCTCCCCCTTTCCTATTCCCAAATCAATCTCCCTCTCAATCATGTCCCCCTCCAGAGTTTGCTTTCTCCTCTTCTGGGGTTCTCTACCACCTTCCTCTGTGGAGGGCCCACAAATTCTCCCTGGTCACTTCAGAGTGGCATAGGAATTATGCAGTGGTACAGGTTGAGGAATGTGCCTCTGTCCCACCACCTCCACCCTTCCAGAGCCCACCCTAGTACAGCTGTTCTTCCTTCCTTGCATCCTCTGATGTAATGGTAGCAGACTTGGTGGGCTCTGGGGGAGATGAGGTCCCCTGAATCCTTACCAACTCAGCCTTGAGTCTAGTGATCTCTCCCCTCATTACAGAGAGGTGTATGCAGATAGAGAAACACCACAATCCTCCAGAAGGTTTCTCTGAAATCTGCTGCCCCACAGCCATTGCACTGCACCACTCCCAGCATTCTCAACTTCTTAGCTCTCTGTGTTACCTGGAGACACAGTTGTACTCTTAACCCTGATAGGGTGTTTCTAGTTTTCTCCTTTTTATGTTTTCTTGCTTGCATGCACAAGCAACATCCTGTGGTAGTGGCACATTTCAGAGGTGTGTCAGTGTTGTGGCAAATTCAGGGGATGCTTTAGTGGGTGCATCCCTCATCCGCCAACCAGTGAGCATGTTGCCAATAACAGCAGTTTCAGATAGAGCCACAGAGCTGTAATGAATCTGCCACTGCAATCAGAGACAGGCTTGTCATTGCAGCATCAGATGACACACCTCCATTACATGCCTTTCCTGGTGAAACATTTCAATAAATATGGCGGCTCCTGCCATTAGCCACCAATCCCCATAACTTGTAAATAAAGAAAGCCTTCCCTCGAGGTCTTTTTTCCCCCTGCAAACAAGAAAACAGTTCACCATTGTCACTCTCATCCCCCTCTCCCATCCCTACTCTCCCTCTGTGCACTCACCTCCATGAACCCCCCTCACCCATACCTACCCACCGGAGGTTGGGAGCCACAATCTTCTCAGAATAGGGACATGTCTGCACTCTTCAAAGCTGAACTACGAACTGAAGAAATGACAGTAAGCTTTATAATGGGAGGCAATGGGGGATTTCAACTTTTTTTTTAATATTCTTTCTTAACCAGGTGATATCTCAATCATTTTTTGGAATTTTGGCCACAAATTGTCAACATGGGGTTCTTGGGACCCCACCTCATGAACATGTCACTGTCATTTAGTTTCTTGGTCCCTAAAGGTGATTTTGCAGTTGCTGTGCAGAATTACTTTTCTGTACCGATTAATGAAGTGACAGCACCACTGTTCATGAGGGGAGGTCCCAAAGCCTATGTTGAAATTTTTGAAAATTCCAATGATCACATAAGCATGTGTTGGTAGTTTCTACACACGCCAGAACTACCAATTTTTCATATTTTCTCCAGATTTTCAACATTGCCAATTTTTCACACTTCCTTATGAACTGTATAGCTGTCATTTTTCACATCCTTCCTGAAATGTGTTTTCACTCCTCTGGTGCAGAATGGTGCAGTCACTGTGGGAAATCAACTTTCAGGACAGACTTACAAAATCACAGTGCCACTGTTCATGAGGACAGGTTCAAAAATGCCCATGTTGAAAGTTTGGTTAAAAAATTCCAAAAAATATTGCTTTATAGGTGTGCATTGTGCAGTTTCTATGCACATTCATAACGTAGCCAATTTTTCATATGTTTACTCCAGATTTTCAACATTGCCATTTTTTCACACCACCTCATGAACAGTACAGCTGTCATTTTTCATGTCCTGACTGAAATGTGTTTTCACACCTGTGGTGCCAAATGGCGCAGTCGCTCTGCAAAACCCCCTTTCGGGATTGAGTAATGAAATGATAGTGCCACTGTTCATAAGGTGGGGTCACAAAAATCCCATTTTGAAAATTTGGAGTGAAAATACCAACAAATGGCTGGGATGTTAAGGTTTCCAACCATAACGCCCTACTCTGTAGAGAGTGACAGGCATCAAGGGTGTGACTTGGGATCATCAGCAGTAATGCTTATGCCATTCCACTCCCATCCTTCAGCCAGTGACAAGCATCGAGGAGTGCCTTGGGGTTTTCAACCCCAACGTTCACCCCATTCTCCTATACCTCATCCATCTCAGTGTTTTTCATTATGGAATGGGGTGACTATAAGGTCCAAAGACCCCAAGGCACTGTGACACCTGCCAGTGTCTGCAGGGTAGGGTGAGGTGAAATAGCATGAGCATTATGGCTGTTTACCCCAAGGCACAACCCCAATGACTGTCAATCTCTACAGGGTAGGGGAGGGGTTAACATCACTTGAATACTTCACTGTCATTCCTATCATGCATCTATCTCCTGCACCACCAATGCCAATGCCAGCAAGCCAGCATTTGGCATTGGAAAATGCTTGTTTTGTTTGTTTCTATTTGTGTTCCCCCATGCCTTGTTTAAATCTTCTTGTACTCCTACCCTAGACTGGTATTGCTCCTATGCTCAGTTATGGCCTACCTTTGACCTTCCTCCTTTCCTAGCAGTGACTGTTACTCAGTATTGAACAGGTACCTTGCCTTAGTGGACTAGCAGACCTTGAGACACTTATATACCAGTAGTTCATTTTGAAAAAAAAAAAACTATGCCAAAATGTTCCCCAAGGGTGATGTTAGAGGTGAAGTTACCAGGCAAAGAAGTAAAGGTTGAATTTAACATACTAACATACTAAGATGCCAGTAGAGTAGGACTAAAGGTCTATCGAGTCTCCTTGAGAATCAGCACCCAGTCAGGACACAGTTGCTGCCCCCTGCCTCCCCCGGACCCCATCCCCCATCAGATTTTGACCTCCAGTTCTGGCATTCCTCACCTTTACCTTTCCCTTTTACCTGTCCCAAAACTTCTTGAATCCCTCCACTGTATCAACAGCCACCAGTTCCACAGGCAGTGCATTCCATGAGTCCAGTAAAGTAGCATCTCATGGTCTCACCCCTGAGACTCCCACCAGCCAACTTCATGGAATGCCCACTGGTGGCTCTTCCTCCCTCATCTGGAACACCCTATTTCGGCTGACCTCATTTAGTCCCTTGAGATATTTATTTTTTGAACTTATATTTTATTGAGTTATGCAATAATCCATTACATAATATATCCATCAG
Organism: Neoceratodus forsteri; assembly: GCA_016271365.2. Lineage (NCBI taxonomy): Eukaryota > Metazoa > Chordata > Ceratodontiformes > Ceratodontidae > Neoceratodus > Neoceratodus forsteri. The sequence goes on along the minus strand of CM057456.1, from coordinate 93,794,847 downwards.
GTAGACAATTATACAAAGTATATTCGCATATCTGGTAAGCTACACATTTTTAACAGCAGCTAAATGATCAATTATTCCTTGTAATGTTACTTCACTTGGGGGTTAACTAAATTATGCCCACATAATAAATTGCAAAGAGCATATACAAACACTTGAGGCTGACTGTATTACAGTTAGCAGTCCATATAAAAGTCCCAAAGGAACCATTGCAGCCATGAGCTGGAATATCATTAATGTCAAACTAAAATCAAGCACCCTTTCAAAGGGTTAACATCCCACCTCCTGAACATCGGGGTAACCAAACATTCATAACCCTCCTGCACATATAAGAACAATACTCAGTTTATAATTACCATATAAGAGACAGTAATGTTCCAGTAATAATAATAATAATAATAATTTTATTTAATATACCGCCTTTCAAAATGTCACAAATACAAACAACATTCTATTAAGCAATAAATAAAGATAAAGTCATAGAAAATCAGGAAACACTTTTTCCCATAGAAAAGTCTGTAAACACTGTATTTCTAAAAAACTTAAGCTAAGTGAATTGAGGTTCCTGAAGAAACTTTTTATCCCTCCCCATTAGCCTTCTTTTCCTATGATGGAGATAATAAAACAAAATATCATTCCTGTCACCTTCCAGTGGTTAGCTCAGATCGAGTTCAAGGGGAGGGGAAAGGAAGCTGGGAGAGAAAGGGGGAAGGGTGAGAGAAGGTAAACATATTGTAGCATCATACATCATCTAGTATGGCATCCTTATGGTACCTAGAGTATAAATCCCCAAAACATTGAACTGAAGAGAGAGCAAGAAAAATAAAGTCTACTAGGTACCTGTTATTGATGTCTTAGATACTTTTTATTTATTTATTTTTTCAGTCGTTTAACCAGGATCCCCCAATATAGAAAAATTATACCAAACAACATCTTACATTTAATCCCCTTATTCTCCAGTTTCCTTCAATGTCCAAAGTCCCATACTGGAATTAAACATTTCAGGTGTCATGCTCACCCTCCAAATCAGACGAGTCTCCATGGGCTGAAAATTGCTTTTCTAGCTTCTACAACAATTTTGTCGCTTCTGCTGCCTCGGAGAATTGATAGGCCTTATCACCATAGAGAACACGCAGACTGGCCGGCATCAGCACAACATGGTGCACCCCCACAATGTAGAATCGTGCTTGGACCCCATCAAAGCTTTTCCTCCTCATCCGCGTTGCATAGCTCAAGTCCAGAAATAAATGCACTCGAATAGCTTGCCAGGTGAGGGGACTTAAATTCTTTGCTTTCTGCAGAATTTTGTCACCTTGTGCCAATGTTTGAAGCTCCACCATAAGTGTTTGATGGGCAAACTCTCCAGTAGCAGTCTTGGGCCTTCCACCACGTGGAGTAACCCGGTAAGCTTTTAAGCTGGTGATATTTTCTTCCAACTGGAGCGACTCCTGAAGCCAGTCTTGTTGAAAAAGTAGTGGCCATTCACCTTCTGTCTTCTCTGGCAATCCCAGAACCCCTATATGTGTGGATCGGATAGCATTTTCCACATTATCAAGGCACCACCAAAGTAGAGTGTTTTTCTCAGTAAGACCAGACTTCACTGTAAGAGCCCTCTCGGCCATTTTGGCCATCTCCTTTGTTTTCTCTGCCAGCATCTCCACCTTAGTGTGCATCTGTTTGAGTTCTGTTTGAAAGTCCTACAATTTTTTATCCAGACGTTGGATTGCTCGCAACACGGCCACTTTGATAGATGGAGATCCGTCTTGATCTCCCAGTCCGGTGTGGTCTTCTTTTCTGCCAGCCGCCTTGGAGTCTTTCAGCCAGGCTCCATCCACATTGGCAGCCACCTTGTTACTGCAGACAATTTTGGCTGTTCTCTTTGCTGCCCAACTGTGAATTTAGGCTTGATCATCAGCTGAGGACATGCTCAACTACTGGTATCCAGAAACAAGTGTTTTATAGTCAATATTTTAAGATTTTTAGCAAATAATTGTGATTGCCTTTGAAGCTGTGCAAGAAGGCTATTCACAGCGTGGCTGCTGGCCATGCTTTCTCCTGCCTTAAGATATTTAATGACCTTGATCATATCCCCCCATCCCTCCTCTCCTCCAGGGAGTACATGTTCAGCTCATCAAGTCTCCCCTCATAAGATCTTTTCCCCAGACCCTGCATCACCCTGGTTGCCCTCCTATAGACCCTTTCCTGAAGTGCAATGTCCTTCCTCAAGTATAGGCACCAAAACTGCATGCAATATTCGAAGTGCAGTCTAATCAAGCAGTTGTACAGAGGGAGAAGAACCTCACATCTGCTTGAGGCAATCCCCCTGGCAATGCACCTGATCATTCTATTTGCTTTAGCCACAGTCCTCCTACAATGCTCAGAGTTATTCATTTTAGCATCCACGACCACCACAAGATCTGTTTCCCCATGAAACACGCAGTTTCTCCACACCCAAAAAGTACTCATAATCAGGGTTCCTAAGTCCCAAATGAAGAACACTGCACTTCTTGGCATTAAACCTCAGTTTCCAAGTGCATGACCACCTCTCCAGAGTCTCCAGGTCTCCCTGTAGAGCTCTTCTACTCTCCACCCCCTCCACCACCACTCCCATCTTCAAGTCATCAGCAAAGAGGCTCATTTCACTCCTGATATTGTCCCTGACATCTGAGATGTAAGCATTAAACAGGAGTGGGCCCAACAGCAACCCCTGTGGGACCCTGCTAATGACCCTCCTAGGAGATGATACCTCCCCCCTGACCACCACCCTCTGAAACCGCCCAGTTAGCCAACTCCCTATCCACATCACATCACATCACCATCCTCTCCCATTGCCGATTTCCCCCAGCTTGTCCAACAACCCTGAGTGAGGTACTGAGTCAAACGCCTTGCTGAAGTACAGAAGGAGGACATCCACTGGCCTTCCCTGGTCCAGTGCCTTTGTCACCCAATCATAGAATTCCACAAGGTTTGTCTGACATCATATGCCCTGAATGAAGCCATGTTGGTGATCATCCAGAAAGCCCCTTGCCCCCAGAAACACCTCCAGCCTCTCTTTGAAGATGGCCTCCATCCGCTTGCCCACCACCAATGTCAAGCTGACAGGCTGTGGTTCCCCGGCTCCTCCCATGAGCCACTTTTATGGATAGGCATGACATAATCCATCCTCCAATCCTGAAGCACACAACCCATCTGAAGAGAGGAGTTAAAAAGTCCACCAAAGCTGTTGCAAGGACATCTGCCATCTCCTTCAGCACCCTGGGATGAATGCCAACCAGACCTGGCACTTTGTCTGCTCTCAGGGACTTGACAGCCTCCCTCACCCTACCAACAGGGATTTCAAAGTCAGAGAGCTCACCCCTTCCTCATCCCCAGTCCGCTTCCCCCTGAGTGGTGTTGGCCCCCATCATCCCTTTTGAAGACTAATGCAAACTATTTGTTTAGTACCTCTGCCTGCTTTCTGGCCTCCTCAGCCCACCCACTCCCTGACCTCAGTCTGCCAATATGCCCCTTCACTTTTCTCCTTTACCTAAAGAACCCTTTTTCTCCATTTCTGATCCCCTGTGCCAACCTCTGCTCCATCAATGCCTCGGCTGATCTCAGCACCCTGGTCACCTCTTTAAATTTCCAATCATAGTCCCCCCTCTCCGTGACACCTTGCGAGCACATATATCTCCTATAAGCCACTCATTTTTTCCTCACTACCTCCTGAACCTCCCTGTTCCACCAGCTCAGCTTCCTGGCCCTACCAAACTTGTGTCAGGTCTTTGTGCAGGTCTTGGTGGCTTCCAGAAGTCCTCTTTTAATAATTTCTCACCTGTTCTCTGTATCCATGCCCTGTATGATTTCCTTCAAATGCCTCTTTAGAATCTCCTTCATACCCTCAATGTTCACTCCCCTGAAGTCAACCACTACTGCTTTTGTGCGATTTTCCCCTTCCCCAAGGTCTAAGGAAAACCAAACCATGATGTGGTCACTCCCCACCAGTGGGTCCCCTACAGCTAGGTTCCAAACCAGGTCACAGTCAGTCAGGACCACATCCAAGATGTGACCATCCCACATCGAGTCAACCACTAGCTGAGAAAGAAATGCATCCTGAAATACATCTAGCAAGTGCTGCTCCCTAGTTGATGTAGATGCCATAATGCCCCAATCAACCCCTGGCATGTTAAGGTCACCCAAGAGTACAGTTCTACCCCCATGCTGACCACACTGCTCATGAAGATTTGCCCCCGTCCCTCCTCGACTTCCTCAGCTTGCATGTGCGGCATATAAACCACCGCCAGGTTGACCATCTTTCCCCCAGGAGCCTGCAAGGTAACCCATAATGCATCTACATGTCCCTCTTCCCCCTCCACCCTGCGTATCTCAATGCCATTTCTAATTATGAGTGCCATCCCACCTCCCCTGCCCACAGCCCTGTCCTTCCTGAACACAGTGTACCCCATTCAGGTCTGAATCATGACAATGAGTGGCCAGATTTCAGTGACTGTTGCCACATCTGCATCCCCTTCAGTTAGCATCACCTTAAAGCTCAGGCATCTTATTTCACATGATCCTGGCATTAATCAGGACCACCCTTCATCCCTGCCCCTTCCCTTGCCGATCCACCCAAACTGAGATCCACCAGTTAACGGCAAACTCCAGCTCCCTCTTGCACAGTTGGGTGCCCCAGGTGAGCACCCCACACCCCCTGCTAGGGGGGAGAAGGTCAAGTCCTACCTTGATGTGCCTGCCAGCAGCAACCTGAAGCCCCAGTCCTCCCCCTTCACAAGTTTAAACCTCACCTAGCTTCAATGATATCAGTCAATTTTGGTTTCAGAACCTCCCTTCCCCCAAGTTTAAGTGAAGCCTATCCTTAGTGTACAGCACTTTGTCCTCCAGGTTTCACCCCTGTCCCACACCAACCCATACCTCCTATCCATACACCATGCTCTGAGCCATTCACTGACCTCCATGGTTTTCTGCTTATTTCTCAAGCTGGCTCTAGGCATTGGGAGGACCTCTGAGAAAGTGACCGTGCACCCCACAGCATGACACACTCTTGCTAGATACACTATTTCCCTTGATATTGTTTGTACCTAGGTGCATCAATATGTCATGGGATCCTCCACAGTCTTTCACCAAAGCACACACAAAGTGCTTGGTCTTCTGCACAGTCAAGTCAGATATGATCTTGACCCTGACAGGACAGCCTTGCTCCCTCTCCTCCCCTCCCACTTTATGCCCCTGATTATGGAGTCCCCCAGGAGAAGAACCTTTACCTCCTCCTTACCTTTGAGCCTAACCTCTCCTCTGCCTGACCCCCGCTCATTCCCACTATCTCTCTGTTTTCTTTGATAGCATCATCAATTAGACTGTGTGACAGGGTTGAATAGTAGTAGGACACGGGAAGGGGGGAACCAGGGAGGGCCTATGTGGGAGGATACAATATGGCAGAGGGACGAAATCTGCCTGAGACTTCAGAGATCTAAGCATGTTCAGGTAGGAGAAAAGGTGACCATTTCCTTAAAAAGGCATGGAAAAATGTCTCTCTGCCTGATCCACATGCTGTCAGCATATGCTGCAGTCCTGACAGCTTGTGCGGTTCAACTATTTATCCATGTGGGTGGCAGACAAGTAACCAATACTGTATGCAGTTAGTGGCAATACTGAAAAAAGTCCTAGAATTCCTGGGTGAAGATTGAGGGGGGTACTTCTTTCACTCATTAGGAATAGGCGTAGCATCAGAGGTAGCAGCACAGGGAGGTTTAACTGAAGAAGTAAAGAAAGTGGGAAGATGGGCCTCAAATAATTATAAAACTTGTGTACGACAATTAAACAACTGAACCACTAACCATGTTTCTGTTTTTCATTTTCAGGATAAGCACCGGGCCCGGAGTAAGTGCGTATTACATAAAAAAAAAATAAGGGGGCTATTAAATCTTTGGGGGGAGAGGTATAAATAAGTAAAATATTATCTCACACCCTTCTGCTTTACCCACAGGCCACAAAAAGAAATTAGAGGTGTAGATTTGTGTGCATTCCTTTATCTATTGGGAAGTATGCAAAGCATCAGTGAAGGCCCAGGGCCAGAAACTATATCAAGATTGGAGTCAGATGAGGTTGCAGTGGAAGGGAATTTGGGGGATGCACTATGCCTAATCGCTACCAACCCTGCAAGTCATGAGGGCAGTGGAGCTGGAACCACAGTTGTTATTAATACACCTGGGAAGCAATGATCTAGGGACCAGGCCCTGATTGGACATATTTTACCAAACTAAGGAGGACATTAAAAAAATAAAGAAATGGTGGACACAGGTCACGTTAGTTTGGTCCAAGATGGTTCCATGGAGGGAATCTCATCACGCCAACAGTCATAGGGCAATAGAAAAAGCTAGAAAGTGAATGAATCAGAGAGTTGGGGCATTATTCATGACAGGAGGGGGCACTGGATAAAGCATGGGATAGAAGAACAATCAGATGAGTTCTATAGATCAGACAGGGTTTATTTATTGGATTTAGGAGTAGATATCTTTAACACAGAGATAACAAACAGGGTAGAAGGATAGATAAGAGCAAGGATCACCAGTTAACAAAATAAAAAAGGGGGTAAAATGGGGGTAACCCACTGTCCAGTGCAAGCTGGAGGTGGGCTAGTGGAAGAAAAAGAAAAGGGGGGAGTTCTGCCTGTTTTCAAGGCAGGCCCATGTGTTTGTGGCCCCTGACCAATAAAAGGTGACTCAGTGGATGAGCTAGGGGGAAGGGATGGGGCAGAGCTGCTAAGAAAAGGGGAGAAATAACAATGAGGTCAGTTCAACATCACAAAAAGGGGCAGAGATTGAGAAGGGAACAATGAGTATGATTGGGCAAAAGAAAAACAGAAAGAGAGGTGGGGACTGGGATTTAAAAGTGGCTACTAGAGGCAGGCTCCCTCACGATTTTCTTTCCTAGAGATTTTCCCACCTGCCCAATCCTTGCTTAGAAAGATGAAAGGGAGAATATGATAAATTAAAGGACAGAATGCTGAAGGTGGACAACAGATCTGTCCAGGGGAGAAATATAGGGGGATAAGGACCCCTAGGATATGCCGAAGATGGATGGCAATATATTGTAAAAGCATGTGGAAGAAAAAGAAAAAGAAAAGGGGGCGAAGAAGGGGTGGGATAAGGATGGGAGGGACAGATGGCTCGGGGTGTACACCTAGAGGGCCTCACAGCAACACAGAACAGAAGAAGAGTACGGGTGTACACACGTACTACACAGGAGAGAAGAAAGAGGAAGTTAATGGCCCCATATGTACATCTGGAAAAGAAGATGAATGTTAATATTTGGATATAATGTTTTGGATATAATAAATAAATCGAAACAACAAAATATGCATCGAAGAATAGAAAAGTGATTTAAAAAAATCAACAATGTTTTAACATGTAAATACTGGGAAAATTTGAATAAATGTATTGCCAACTGAGCACCATACAACATGGTTTGGGTGTGTTTTGGGGGATCTGGGAACAAAACTATTATTACAAACTTTGGAAACTGGTTTCCATGCAATGTTTGGGTTTCATGAGGACAATGGGAAAACCAAAGAGTTCAGCAGGATCTGCCAACTTTTTTTAAGCCCAAAAGAAAAAAACAGCTGGTCAGAGCAAGTAAGCATACCCACCCAAGGCAGCAGGCTTGGTTGATGAGAGATACAGAAAGTCTCCTTGCCTGTGGTTATCGAAATAACTGTGTCGCTTGATGCAGACATTAATAAGAATCTGGATAGTCAAAACAATCAGATGCAGTTTGAGGAATCATGCATGGACTCCACTGAAGTAAGAATGAACATGATAACTTAGGATTCTAAAGTCACTGTTTCAGCCATGGAACGGTTTGGTTAAAATATACACATATATTTTTATTTATTTATTTAAAAGTTTGAAACTGGTAAAAACACACTGAGCTGGAGTTTGTTTCCAGGTGTGACCGGGAGGTACAATCAGGGTGAAAATACAACAACAAAGGAAATGTAATCTATTTTCAATACCAAAAAAAAATGAGAACAAGCAATAAAATCAAAAGGTAGCAGGACAATATGAGTTACAAATTGAAAGGCAGAAAGTGCATAGGAGACCATAGAATAGGTCACTTGAGAGTTGATCCAGGAGACTTTGCTTAGGGGGAAGGAGGGAGGGGGGTAGGGGGACAGAGGAGGAGGAGGAGGAGTGACATGAACAATTTGTGCTGGGGAGGAGATGTAGAAGGGATTTGAAGGAAGCGATTGAAGGGGCATGCCAAATGTCCCAGGGAAGTTGATTCCAAAGAAAAGGGAGGTGATAGGAAAAAGCTGACTGACCTACCCCAGTGTGAGAGTGGGTGAGAGAGAGAAAGAACGAGAGTCCCTGGAATGAAGGGAATAGGTAGAATGGCTTGTGGGCAATAGACAGAAGGAAAGGTAGGTAGGAAGGAAGTGACCCAAACTAGTGTTTGGCCATGAGGGAGAGGCAATGGATCTCACACCTGTGGTATAGTGGCTTGATGGAGAGGGAGGAGTAGAAGAGACAGTGGTGAGTGAGGGAGGGAGGTAGTGAAATGACAGAATTAATTAAGGAGAGTGTCAAGTCTAGAGAAGCAAGTCGCATTGGCAGAGTTGGCACAATGTCTGCATAATCAATAGCAGGTAAAATCATTTTAGCAACTAGATGATGATGGGTAGATAGAGGGAGGCAGTCACTGTGGCAGTAGAGGATGCTAAGTTTTGGGCAAAGTTTTGTGCAGATGGCATCTACTGTATATGGGAAGAGAAGTCAAGACTGCTTTACAGCCAGACCCCTAGGTATTTTAAAGTAGGGACCACATCTATGGGGGAGCAATCCAGAGTGATGAACGCCGGGGCAGACTGTAGTCTAGACAGCCTCTGCCTGGAGCCAAAGATCACTGAGACGGTATTCTTAGTGTTAAGTTTTATCTGGTTGGCCTGAAACAAGTGTTGAACTTTGTCAAAATTATGTTGTATGGGGGTAAGTACATCAGCGGCGGAGGAGCCTGAGGTTTAGATCACGGTATTGTCCACATACATTTGAATCTGGGAGGTAGAGCAGATGGTGGGAAGGTTATTAATAAAGTCTGAAAGAAGAAGAATGGGACCGAGTATGGATCCTTGGGGAACTATGGACCAGATGTGGGTGAGGAAGATAGAGCATTTCAAACTAGGATGGATTGCTGTCTGTTGTGTAAGAAGGAGCTGAACCACTTGACTGCAGGTGGTGCCAGCCTGGATGAAAGAAGTTTATGCAGCAGAAGGTTGTGGGAGACAGAATCAAAGGCCTTGGCCAGGTCAACAAAAATGGCAATGGGGATTTGACCTTGATCCATTGCTGTATGGATAGAGTTGGTGACTCATAGTAGGGAAGAACTAGTTGAGTGCTGTCTCTTGAAACCTTACTGGAAAGGAGAGAGAATACCAGAGGCTGTGATATGTTCCAAGAGCCTAGAGTAGATCAGTGACTCTTGTAGATTGGTGAGTGAGAGCAGGAGAGAGATGGGCCTATAGTTGCCTGGGTCCCCTCCTTTGTGGAGTGGTAGCACCTTGGCCTATTCCCAGGCCTGAGGGATGGTGCCAGTTGGGAGGAAAGAAAGAGGTTAAGGAGGTGGGTGAATGAGGTTGCAATGGCTGGGGTAGAGATGCAGAGGAGCTTTGGGTGGAGACCATCAGGGCTTGGTTTTACAGGGTTAAGAGACATTAGCACCTGATAGACTTCAGTAGGAGAGATGGAGGGAAAGTTAAAGTCAATACTAGGGGGAGAGAGTCCCATGGTGGGAGGAACATGATAGTCAGGGAGAACACAGGTTGTGAAGAATTTGTTGAAGGCCTAGGTAATAGAGGAAGGGTCGGAGATGCTCGAGCCCTCAATTTTTGAGGACTTGGGCCATGAGTTGCAGGTGGGTCATTGACAGATTGGATAATGTTCCAGAAGCTAGTTGGGTGCTGGAGTTCCCCTGTAGTTGGCATTTGAAATAAGTGGCTTTGGCTTGATGGATATCCTTGGTACAGGCATTTCTGTGGGATTTGTATAGTTGTAGGTGTGCTGAGAAAATGGAGACTTTAAATTGTGTCCAATATTTGTCTCAGGTTCTCCGAAGGGTTAAAAGGTCTGACAGAATCAACAGGTTGCTCCATCAATATTTAGAGAATGTAGGGCATGAAAAAATCTTTGTATACTTGGCATCCTTAAACAACCCGAATGGGACAATATCAGGAGTATATAACAGAATGGCTTGTGCAAAATAAACAACTTTCCAAAGATACACTACTATTGAAGGTGAGCAAAGTACAGTATACAGGATTACTGCCTGAACAGTGTATCACTCAGAAGCTGGTCCCCTTATGATCTTGGCAGTGTCACAGTGGTACATGAGCAGGGCACAGTAATCAGGGTGGCTAAATTATAGGGAATCACTGAATACCTAGAGTTCAAGGTAGTGCTCTATCTGGATATTAAGTATTCAATCAGGCAGAGATGGAAGGAATTTTATGGGGTCCAAAGGTCACTGCAGGAGCTAGGAGTACAGCACCATTGGATATCTGATTGAGACTTTGGTGGTTGTCAGTGATAAAGAATACATTGCAAACAAACAGAGTGCAGGCTGTCTGGTTCAGGTATTCTGGAATGAATGATGCCATATACAAAATAATGATTTTTGGACAAGTGGGAGGGAAAAGGGACTACATTAATGGATTAACTGTTAAACTTGTTGCAATTTTTTATGAGGGAAGAAGTAATTAAAGATTAATATTCCCAGTGTGTGTAATGCCTTAATCTCTTTTATGATGGCCTGGTTAGGAAACAGAGCTTCAGACTTATTCAGTCTTCTTTTTCAAAGTTATAGAATGATGGGGCATTAATTAAGTAGTAAGACATAAGGGAGAATGCATTATGTGATCTAATTACACACCCAGAGGCATAGTGAGGCACAATGCCACAGGCAGACTGCCATCAGTCTCTTGAAGTGTGGTTAGATCAGCATAATAGTCTCTAAAGTGTCATAGTGTGCTAATAAAATTGGTAAACTGAGAAAATAAAAAAAGGCCACCTTACATGTATTCTTTGTTAAAAGTAACTAGTAAAATATAATCCCTCTCCAGCTCTAAAGCTTCTGTTTAGACACATATTCAATAAATAGAATATGTGTTTATCATGGAATGCAAGAATTCAAACATCTGCAGAATTCTACTAGCTGAATGTTCAGCTGTCCCCACACACAAACACACTAAGCAAAAGGCCTCAGTAATACCAGGGATTCAGTTTCATTGGTGACTGGGCAGGCAGCAAAGAATTCCATATTAGGCAGGTTAGGGTGGGGGTATGGGCCCATGATCAGAAAAAAAGCTCAAAAATTAAAACTGAGTAGTATTTCATTTTTTTTATTTATGTATGAATGTAAGGAAAGAAATATCAAAAAAAAATAGTTGTTTGTTCTTTTTATTTGATGGATAGTTATTTTAAGGGCCTCGTCATGGATTTTAGTGAGGAAGGTGGCAGCTATGTTTGTAATGGCAATCATGACTTTTTTCAAAGGCACTGACATTTTTATTGTGTTGTGTCCTGTTTGCCAGTACCTTTTGTTTTAATCTGTGAATTAGACAGATGGTAGGAATAGTGGTCAACCAATCCAAACTCATGATTTTCCCTATCCCTTTTATAAAGACTTTTGGTTCAGATATTGGAGGTTGGTATACAGGGCTGCACCAGTTTGAGGCTGAGATGCTTTTCACACCTGAAGGTCATCCTTGTGGACTTTCGCTCTGTTTGTCTGCCAAAACATGGATCTACTAAAATACAATCCTTTCTTAAAAAGTGCAATTACATGTCTTTGGTCCCTCTCCCCACAGTAATATTGAGTGTACTGTAATTTCAGATCATTTTACATGGGTTACATAGATGGCATAGGTTAAATAAGAACAAAATAGGCAATTTGCCTTTTGCAGCTCACCTCTTCTCAAAGGTTGTAGCTATTAATATCCCAACTAATACAGTATTTATTAAACTGAGTCTTGAAGGTCTCCATACTATTACTTTTCACCTTATTTAATGATAAGTTATACCAAATGGACACCACTCTGTGTGTGATCCACATACATCTTATTTTTGTATTAAACAGTTGTCACTTGAGCTGGAGTCCATGTGATCTTGTAATGTGGTGAGTGCCCTCATCTATAACCTTAAGCTATCCCATAGGTCATTATTATTGAAGGCCGTATAGCTCCTAAGAGACAAAAGCCTCCCCTCAGTCATTGATATTCCAGTGAAAACATCACTAGTTCCTCTAATCCATCTGTGTAATTTAACTGTCTCATACCTATAAACATTTTATTGCTCTTCATTGAGCCCCCTCTAGAGTTTGTATCCCTCTTTTAGTGTAAGGAGCTGAAAATTGACTGCAATAACCCAAATGTGGTCCCACCAATTAGGTATACAGTGGCATCAACACCCTTTTATCTGTAGTCATTTCATTTCTGTGAATGCAGCCAAAAATTCCATGACACTTTTTTGAGGTCTGCAAACTTCACATCCTTGGTTAAAATAATTTCTGAGTCTCATTATTTAGTTGTTTCATTTATTTCCTTACCCATAAGAACATAAGTCATTTTTGGATTATTATTTCCAAAGTGCATTGCACATGGAACTCTAGCTTGTGTGAGTGCACCCAGCCTTCCAGTTTCAATAGCTCAGTTTTCTGGTTGTCTTTTGCTGACACACTGTCTACCCCTGACCCAACTTCTGCATCGTCAGTGAACTTAGAGAGCCATACTCCTTCACTGCAGGCCATAGATGAGATATATATGTTAAATAGGCAAACCCCCAGTACTGATTCCTGCAGAACTTTGCTTGTAGCCTCTGTCCATTTGGAAATTTTCCCTCATAGTGAGACCTGTTGTTCTCTGTCACTTAACTAAGGATCTGTCCAGTTCACCAATCCGGTGTTCACCACCAGGATTTGTAGCTTGACCACTAATTATTTGCAAGGCACAGTATTGAAGACCTTGTGTAATCTTGAAAAATGATATCTACTGGCTGTCCTTGGTCAGGAGCCCTGTTAACTTTATAAAAGAAACTTATTAAGTTGTCTGTCATGACTGGTCTTTTGTAAATTCATGTTGTGTTAGGTCTGCCAGATTATTAACACATATAATTGTTTTCTATTTTCTCCTGAACAATACCTTTTTAGTATTTTACACAGCACTGGGGTCAGGCTTCTAGTATTTTCCTTCATCTTGCTCCTTACAGTTTGCCCCCCTTCAGAATTTACCCAATGCCTCTATTGACTCTACTGCCTCTACTAACCCTAGCCCCTCCTAGGTGCTAGTTCTCATACCTTTCTCCCTTCCCCTACTCTCCCTCCCTTTTTCCCTAGCCTTCACACTCCCCTTGCAGGGTTCTCAGCATTCTGAAGGGGTCCTATAGTGCCTAGGCTTGCCACATTTTCTCCCCTCATCTACCCATTCTTGGCCTTCCAGGTCCCCTTGCAGGGTCCCCAGCATCCTGCAGGATTCCTTGGATCAGGTCTCATCCCCTGCCAGGTATTTTTTCTCATTCCCTGCCTCTCATTATCCCTCTATAACTACAATGCTGAACCGCATGAGGGGTTCCGATCGCCTAAACTTCCTTGCCCCCTTGCAGGGTTCATCGCATCCTGAAGGGTTCTTTTTTTGGGTCAGGCCTTATTTCCCCTCCTAGGTGTTAATCACACTTGCCCTCCCTCCTCTCTCTCTCTCTCTCTCTCCCTCTCTGATCCCTTCTCCAGTCCCCTGTCCCCTTGCAGGGTTCCCCTCATCCTGAAGCGGTGCCTCTGGGACATGACTCTGTAGTATCTGTCATCTCATCCTTTCTCTTCTTCATATCTTATTTCACGATAGCACTTGTTCACTTATTGCTATTGCACCAATTAATTGTTCTCACAAATTACATATGTATGCAACACTGTAACAACTGCCTTAATTAATTGTATACTATGTTGATCTTTGTAATTTGAATGTAAAATGTCTCTTCCCTATTGTACCGCTTAATCGCTGGTCACACCAGGAGACAAGCAACCTGTTGCACAGTGTGCCTTCCTGGTGAAACATTTCAATAAATAAATAAATATTAGTACAGTACTGGAGCACCAGCTCTCTGCTGCCACCAGCCAACTAGACCCTGTTGTACAGCTTAATTGTGTGACTTTGGCTTCCTGTGCAGTTTTAAAGCCCTAGCTGGAAAGACAGAGATAACAGAATACTCAGCTCCCTTTCATAGTTTCTGTTTTAAAATATAAAAGTTAAAACTGTTGGAACCTACAGTACCAAAGCTTTTGGTCTATGACTTTATATTGTTAATATTGTATTTTTTTTTTATAAAGCGCTTTGATCGTTGGAAAAGTGTTTTTTAAATAAATTTTACTTGCTTACTTACTTACTTGTGAGAGTCTTAACAAGTATCAATATTGTTTATTCATAGTTCTGTCAAGGAAAGTACAGCCAGTGATGCCCCAGACTTCCACTGCATTAAGTATTGCATTTGTAATTTTTGCATTTATTACAGTTAAAGCTCCTTTTACTTAATATCTGCCATAGGTTCAAATACATTTTTTCATTCCATTTATACAAGTCTGTAGTTTTTTTTGATACAGGTATACAGTATGTGTTCACTGAATGATAGCTCACTCTTAGCTGTCAATCAATGGCAATGAGCACGTACTGTATGCAATATGCACACATTGAGAGCTCAAGCAGTGGTCAGCCATGGTAGAGAGAGAAGGGCTGTGCTGGTCAACAGCTTGGGTTTAGGATGGGGGAAATCAGGTGTTGGGACACTACCTGCTGGGGTTGGGGGGCACGGGGTAAACTAAACACCAGGGATAAATATGACTTCCAGGATATGGGCAGATTGGGGATAGGGAGGGGGGGTTCACTAGACAATCAGGGAATAGTTGCATTTTATATCAAGCCAGCAATCAGCGAGGAGGGGACCATTACACCACCAGGGAAAATCAGCATTTTATATCAGGCCAGCAATCGGTGAGGGGGGAACCACTGGAAACCAAGGAATATTGATTTAGATGTGAGGAGAGGGATTGGGCGGGGGGAAGGAACCACTAGCCATGAGGGACATCTTTATTTCATATCCAGCAGGTGATTGCGTGGGGGAAGAGATCACTAGCCACCAAGGAGTATTCCTTTTTTCTGGGTCAGCAATTGGCAGGGGTGCACTAAACTCTGTTACAGCCCATGTAAAGGGGCCCATAATGGGCATGAAAATTGACACTGAGCATCTTGCATGCGCAATGGACTCATTTGTATGGCTGCTTTTGAGAATACAAAATAGTGCACCTGTGCTATTCATTGTGGGGTCATTCCCTGAGATGCAAGTTGGGGTGAACCTAATGGGGTTAGAGGCAGTGGTAATGGGGTTACAGCTGACTCAGCCTAGGCCTATTCACAGTCGGATATCATGGTACTTTATCCATCTCTGAATATAATTTTGCAACACCTGGGCAATTGCAAAACACAATGCATAATATTGCATTGGCTTCATGATTTTTTTGTGAATTTAGCCCCATATGTTTTTGCAGTTTAAACTGGTAGCTTGTTTAACCTTAACTCTTACTTTTAGAGTGTATTAGCACCAAAAACGACCATTTTAATTTTTATCCTATTTATTTCTAAATGTTTTGTATCACAAACCTGTGAAAAAGTGTCCGGTTTCCTTTGCAAACCCAGTAATGATGTTGATAATAAAACTATATCATCTGCGTATGCTAAAAATGATAGTGACTTATTGAAGACTCTCAGAGAATGAAAATATTTATTATATCAATCAATCAATCAATCAATCAAATTTTAATGTTCTACTTACATTAAGTCATTACAAATAATACATATGAAATAATTTACATAGATATGAGTCATTTTCAAATTTACATCAAAATTCCATAAAAAACATATTTTTCTTAAGACAAGCTTCTACTACTATACTAAACCATCCTTCTATAATAAATATATACAAAGTTTAGACCACGTCCCTTTAATAATGTGACATTGCTTTCATCATTCCGTATGCATATGACATTTTTTATATTCGATCACTTTCAATAGGGAGGCCACAGGAATCAATATGTCCTTTGTCCCTGCTTTTAAAAGATAAGTAGTCAAATGTACTGGTTCGTAATTGAAATTCCCCATAATATTCCCTATTAATTTCGTCCTATAATCTTTATACAAAGGGCATAATATGACTAAATGCACCAGATTAACCTGACCATAACCACATTTGCATAGTCCATCTGCCCCTGCTTTAATGTTTTTTTATATCTGTTTCTGTTCTACAGACTGGTAAAACACTCAAATCTAAAATGTGTGTAAATTAACCTAAGGCTCAGATTTGTTAATGTATGTAAATATTTCTCCATTCTATGGTCTCTTTTATTATTACTTAGCTGGTTGCATACCTTATGTTGTCTGCCTTTTTCCAAATCCAGCTGTACAAAAGCATCTCTTATTCTCATTCTGATCTCAGTATTTAGATATCCTGGTTGGTATATTAGACTATCAGGAATGTATGTTAATAGGCCATATGGCTTGATATATGTCTCTACTGTCCATATACTGGGGAAGGGTTTTCTATTTGTATATAATATTGCCTCCTCTAATCATAATCTTGGGTACCTGTGAGTTTCCATGCCAAATACTTTCAACCAGTATATTATTAATCGTTGTATAATTTAACATTCTAACTAGACCTGCCATAATTCTGCCCTAACTATGGCTGATGGGGCACTTGAGGGTAGACCCAATACTTTTTGGTAAAATTTGTTCAGGAAAGGTTCAATCATCATTGAGTAGTGACTGCCCCAGATATCCGCTCCATATAATATCTATTTTTTTTTTATTTATTTTGGAGTTTATTACATTGATATTCCCTTTTACCGATTTTCCTCCATATTTATAGGAGAATGAGTTCATTATAGGAATGATTTTTTTACTTTATTCCTGATTTCTAAAATGTGTTTTCTCCATATACCCTCTTGCTTGAATGTTATACCTAGGTAGCAAAATTCCTTCACTACTTCTATTTTGTTTTGTTTATCATATACTTATATTTATTATTGTTACCCAAAAACAGTATTATAATTATAATTATAATTTTGAGGACTTGTATGCTTCTCAAGTTGACCTCGGAGTTGAGAATCTTTTAGTGGGGTTCCAGGTGGCAGTCCCGTGGGAGTTGATGTGCCCTTTATTGCCGGCTGCGCAACGCACTGTGGCAGTGTGATTAGCTACGCAGTATGCGCCCAGATATGCCCGGATCAGACGTTGCCTGTTTCGACATATGATGTGCTGTCAACCGTTGTTTTGAATGAAAGAATGTTTGCCCCAACAAGAGCAGCATGCAGAATTAGAACAATTCCACCCTGCATGTTAGCACTCTTGTTGGCATTTTTAACATTCTTTCTATTCCAAAATAGCTGGTTGATAATAAGGCAACATCATCTTCATATGTCAAGTATGAGCACCTTTGTCCCCAATTATAGGCAGCATGGAGTCATAATGTCACAGAGCATGTTGTATACAAATCGTGACTGCCAACACAGTGCATTTATACCATGAGGCATAAGTCTTTTTTGTGTGGGCCCCACCTCACACACTCTCATTATGGGGACTGCACCCCTGACCCCCACTAAAGATTCTCAACTCCTGGGGGGTCCAACTTGGGAAGCGCACAAGTCCCCCCAAAAATAAAATGTTTCTGGGACCAGGAATCAAACCCAGTCCCAGATGCAGTGCCTTGGTTCATACTACCATGGCTCAGTCCTGTTAGCCATGGCAGCTGCTCATCAGAACCCGCTCCCAGCAGCGGTCTTATCCTCTGCCTGGGGAGTGCTATTGGTACAATACCGTGTAGAGCAGTATACATGGTATTGCACCAGTAGCGGTAGCATACTGCACTGTACCAGGTTAGCCGTAATGTTGTAAGCTATTAAGCATGCAACATTATGACCCAGTACCATCATAGGCAAGTGAAAATTCAGTTCATAAAGTGTATTTAGGACAGTATTGAAAAATATTAGTGAGTAGTAGTTACGCACCACGAGAGCACGCTTAGATTAGTGAAACGTCACCTGGCCGACCGCCAAGCTTCTTCAGCAGTCGGCCAAGTGAAACGTCAGGTTTTATGTGCCTAGTGTTGGTCTTTAATAAACGTATATTGTATCTCCGTATGGTTGCTTTGCGGGTGCTGGATTTTACTTTTTCACTGCTTATGTTGTTTTCTAAAGCACCGCAATAATTCCTGGTGCTCCTTTGTCCCTCACTTAGTGAGGCACATTCATAGTGTCCAAAAAAATTATTAAACAGAGTAGGTGATAACGTGCAGTCCTGCTTCACTCCTATATTTGTCTCAAACCAATTACTAGTTTCTTCCATGTTATTATATCTAATACTTGAATAATTATTTTGATACAAAACCTTAATTATATTTAATAATGGGCCTTCCATCCCTTTTTGTTTTAATCATTCCCATAATGATCCTCTATTGACCTGGTTAAAAGCTGATTTTAAATCAATGAAAGTACAGTATAATTTTTGTTTCTTAACTGTCTTATATTTATATACTAAGGCCTGGATGTTCAAAAGGGATGCGCCATGTGCAACAGAGATGCGCCAGCGTAAGTACGAAAATGCACCATTGTGCGATATTCAGCGGGAGGCAGCTGCAGCGCATAAGTTGCAATGTGCATGAGCGCAATAGTAATGAATGCATGTGCAGCCATAGGGGTGGAACCATGAATAAAATGCACAGTGTGATATTCAACAGCATGCACCATGCGCAATAGGGGAGCCAGCAGAAGTTGCGCAATAGCGGAAATGATCCAAAATAAAAAGGAACAAGAGAGAGGTGCAAGAATGCTACAGGGAAGCCACAGGTGGGACCGAGATGACAGGAACAAGGCAGAGGGTAGCAGTGAGCAGTACTGGGCAGTAGCAGGACAGGGCATACCTGGAGTCAACCAGGAACAGTAAAGGAGTGGGGAGCCTGTGCCACTGTGCAGGAGTGCTAGGGAGGTGCCACAGTGGACTGAGGGCAGTGGCAGTAGGCAGGACAGCCACAGTCAAAGGCCAGAGGTGTACCTGGTGCAGGGGGAGCATCACAAATGGCCAGTAGGGGGAACAGGATAACAGCTGCCAGGGTGGGGAACACCAGCCAGGGACATGGTCAGTGCCACCTTCCAGATGGAGGTGGTAATGAGGGGTGTGATAAGGCAGGCAGCAGAGGGGACACAGCCGAGGAAGGGCCCGTTGGCGATTTGCCCCGAACAGGTGGTACTGAGCAAACACCACCTTCAAACACTACTCTGATACACAGATTGTGGGCTGGTACCACCTGAACCAGGTGATCCTGAGGCTGCTCTGTGAGCTGTGCAGTGATGAGATGCAGGCACCCACACGACAGAGCCATGCTCTGTCAGTGGAGACAAAGGTGAAAGCTGTCATGTGCCTGCTCACCACGGGCACCTTCCAGAGACAACAGGGGACACAACAGGCATAACCCAGTCGGCCGCATCACACCTACTCACACAATTCCTCAGTGCACTGCTGCCACATGCTGCAGAGTACATCCGTTTCCCCAGCACACAGGCGGAGCACACAGCACACATACAAGAGTTCCACAGGGTAGCATGTATGCCTGGCATGCTTGGGACCATTGGCTGCACCCATGTGGCCATCCACATGCCACCTGGCCCGGACGGTGTGTCCTACATAAACCGGAAGAGGTATGCCAGCATCAACTGCCAGGTGGTGTGCGATACCAGGGGGCACATAACCAATGTCTGTGCCACGCACCCTGGGGGAGTACATGATGCCTTGATCTGGCACCAGTCTGCACTGTGCCACAGGTTCAAGAGTGGGACATCCCCACTGGCCACCTAGTGGGTGAGTATGCACATCATGCAGGATGACATGAGCAGACGTGGGGGGGTGCATAGTCAGAGGTGCCATGGGTACCGGTCTTGATGGCCCATGGCAGAGCATCACAGACCACCATACTAATGTCCATCCTCTACACACAGGTGACAGTGGCTACCCACTCCATCCCTGGCTGCTCACACCATACCGGCACCCCGTGACCCCATCACAGCTATGGTACAATAAGGCACACGCCACAACATGGAATGTCATTGAGCAGGTGCTTGGGATGCTGAAGGCATGTTTCCAGGGCCTGGACATGTCTGGCGGTGCCCTACAGTACAGCCCCTTGAAGGCCTGCGGGCTATTCCTGGCCTGCTGCATCCTGCACAACATGTCCAACAACTGTAGGATAGCCACAGAGGTTGAAAAGGGGGACAGCGGAGGGGACGATGAGGACGCCGGCCCAGACGGTGATGGGCAGCCACCCCCTGGGTGAAGGGACCCCAGCCTGATTAGCCAACACAGGTAGGTCACGGGGCCATGTACAACCACCAATGGCAAGGGCACTATCCACAGACAGGCATGGATGAACCACAGGAGCAGATAGCAGCAAGGGAATGGGTCTGAGCATGGAACCGCACACGCTGTCAGGGATGGGCAGGGCCAAACACCACACACGCCACACACACACACACACACACACACACACACACACACACACACCACAAGACATGCACAAGGGGTAGAAGGCACGACAACCCCGAATGCAAATTCTACCCTCACACAGGTCCACACATGACTACACCCAGTGGCCATCACTGTGTATGTCTCAGATGCTGGACACCATTGCACACTGGCGGACAGCGCGATGCAGGAATCATCATGCACATGCCACAGTGGCCAGCAGCTGGGAGGGTGTGCACAGGAACCGTGTGTGTGCAGGGCCGGGTACCCCACCCATGTGTCACATGATACACAACACACTGCACACAGGGCAGCGGCAGACAGTGGCCATGGTGGGAGACAGGTTAGTCATGCTGCACAGTGCCACGGCTACCACGGATGCATAGGCAGCCTCGCTGAGACCTGCCAGCTGTGACAGGCTGACCTCTGGCCTCATGGGGTGGCACTGATGGTCCCCCAAGGGTGACGTTGTGGGAATGCGACTGTGTCCATGCAGGAGTCTGCAGCTCACCAAACATGCCCATGCCAGGCAAGCTCGGTATGCCCACAGCCGAACACGGTGTCGACATCAAAGGTGTCGCATGATGCTGGGAACGGGGGGGTGGATATGACACTGCGCGGTGTCTTCGGCGCATGGGCAATGAACTGGATGCCCAATGTGGCCATGACAGCTTTGTATGCACGTGTCTGCTTGTCAGTGGCAGTGGTCACATTCTCCCACTGCCAGGCCATCTCTGCCAGGAGAAGACCGTGGTGTCTGCTGTGCCACTCCTCTGCCTGGTGCAGAACAGCACTGAGTGCATCCACTGCAGTCACAAGCCACAACTGCTGATCCACTGAAGCCTGGAGTAGGCGGCTGTGCTCATCAAAGAGGTCATCTGCCGGTTTGGCATTGTGTCCCTTGTGGTGTTCCTGGCCCTGCTGGACAGCACCCCTTGATGATGGGCACTGCACACCAGTGCCATACTGGGGCACATTCACATGCGGTGCACTGCTGCTACCCTTGACACGGCCCCCACGTCGCCATTGGCCGACTGGTGGCACTGCCCCTCCAGCCGCCAATTGCCAGGGCTCACTGGTGCCGCCGCAGCAGCCGCAACAGCCCCACCAGCCTGGACACACACCAGTGCTGCCCCACTGGGGCATACAGGCACAGGCTGGGACTGTGATGTCACGCAGGCCTCCACGGCGGCACCACACATGCTATACCCATGCTGTTTCCTGCTGTGGGACCATCCTGCATCCCACACATATCACTGTCCGGGACATGTGATCCATCATCATCGGTGCCAGATCTGACACCAGTCCATGTCCCAGCATGCTGGAGTCCATGGATGCTGTCCTGCTGGGACATAGGCAGGGCCTCATCCGCACCAGCACCACCATCTTCAGTCCAGACAGACAGGCAGGTATGCTATGGTCCTGTCCCTCGGACACCTGTGGAGGTGGATGGGTGCTCCTCCATGTCCAGGGCATCACCCTCGGTGGACATACCCACCACCGCTGACCCATGTAGACGCTCAGAAGCTGTAAGGGAACACAGTAGCATTAATGTCTCTGCCCTACCCTGTGGCATTCCCCCCACCTCCCACACAGTGACAGTACAGGATCTACCATATAGTGATGGGCTGCCACCCATCTGGAAGCCACCACTAGGAACACCCTCTATGACACAATGCCACATGGTGCCGGCCACCCACTCCTCCTGTGGCATCAGGCATGTCAAATCCGGCTGTCCACCACTGGTTGCAGCACGTGCTGCCCTGATGGCAGCCACCTTGTCCTTTATCCTCCTCTTGTCCATGCCGACCTTCTTTTTGCACTCCTGCATGGACCGGTGGTGGCTGCCATCTGGTTCATGGCACTTGCAACCTCACCTCATGCCACAGCACGGGCCTGTGGTGTTCCACGCTGTCCGCTGAGCAGCGGTTCCCCATCGAGATAGGCCTCGGACAGGGCATCTGATTGCACCCAGGTGAAGTTGGGCATCCTCCTTCTCCCACATCCCTGTTCCTCCTCTTCCTTATGTTCGGTCATTATAGAGCCTTTGGGAATGACAGGTGTTGCCATTGAATGTGCAGCCTCATGCATATCTCACACACCACAGTCCACACTTCCAAACAGCATGCAACCCACCACAATAGACTGCAATACCAAACTATGTCCTCTGCAGCCCCATGTCACATCCGTATAGTGCAAGGCATGCAAATGAGGTGAGATGCAACTTTAAGTGGATGCTAATACAGTGGCTGCACCATTGAATTGCTGATGAGCTGATTTGCATATGCTGGCTGAATATCACACTGTTGCGCCTTGCGCAATGGTGTTGAGCATGCTCAGGCAATAGGGCATCTCTGTGATATGTGCAGTAGGCACCGCACGGCGCATGCCTGGGATGCTGATGCCAACACCTGCCACGCTGATGATGTGCTGAGCATGGGAGGCAGTGCAGGGCAAGGCCACCACTGTGCCAGTGGTGCTAGAGCACTGTTCTCACATGTGGCACTTGTGCCCTGGAGCACCGGAGGTGCCATGGTGCCACAGCGTGGTAGGCCACTACAGGGCATCACACACAGGCACCCTACTGTGCTACATGCAGGGAGTCCCAGTAGCACTGTGGCAGTCCGTGCATGACAGACCCTTTACCCTGTGGTCAACCTTTGCCCCCTAGGCACCATGCATCCGCATGGGTGCACCCCTATCGTGCTGTTCGGTGACAGCACGATGGGGAATGGCAACGCTGTACCACGCAGCATCTGCACATGGGGGACATGCACTACAGAGTGCCATTTTGTTATCTGGCCTGCATGGAAAATGGCATGCAGGAGAGTCCCACAGTGGAGCGTGCTAGAGCTAGCCAACCTTGTGGCTATTGTTGAGCCCCATGCTGGGGTCCTGTTTGGAGAGGACCCACTAGATAGGCCATGCAGCGCTGTGTGGGAAGAGGTGGCAGAGCCATGGAGGAGGCCACAGGGATTGCCTGTAGCACTGAGCAGTGTCGTCACTGATATGGGGACCTCTGGCTGAGGGACCCAGATAGGCTGGGGTGAATTTGGGCATGCACCAGGCGAGGCACCATGCCACGGCCAGGTAGGTGCTCCATCCATACATGGGTAGCATCCGTCTGGGTATCGCGGTGTGCATGTGTCCACCACGCAGGGAGGTGGGAGCCATCCAGTGTGGGTGGTGGTGGTGGTGATGGTGGGGTTGCAGCATGGCTGAGCTGTGCAGAATCGCATACACCAGTGGGGGAGGGCTTTGCTACTGGTTTGTACTGATGTTCCCCTCTCCATGTTTGCACCTTAGGCCCGGAGGAGCAACGTCAAACTTGGGAGGCCAGAGCTCAGCGGGAGAGGGCTGATGCGCAGCATCAGGGACGTGGCGGAGGGGCCATGGGACAGCAGCACCCGGCTGTTATGGATGCAGGTGAGTGCCTTTTTTTCCAATCACATCTGTGCATGCTCTGTTACAGGGTTGGTGGCGGGGCATGGCCACCAGCCCTTGGCCCCACCACCGTGCATACCACATGGTACACTCAGCACTGTCCTGTGGTACTGCATGTATGGGTAGGTGTCACTGGTGGTCCGTGCATGCACTGGGCATATGGCTGTGCCACTGCCTTTGCACCACATAGCCATGTCACTGTACGGCCACGGTGGTGCTGTGTGAGACATGGGCAGTGGGTGTGTGCAGCAGCCCACATTGCTGGGGGTGCCTGGGTAGGCAGGTCTTGTGGACACGGTCACTGTGGCTGGTCACACACCATCACAGGGGCATGGCCCATGGCTGTATGCCATGTTCAATGGGTGGGCTGCAGTGGGATGGACAGTCACATGTATTGACTCTGCTCCCTTGTCCTAGGTGGACATCACTGGATGGCAATGGAACGTGGAGTGCAGGAGCTGCTGCAGCTAGCGTGAGTGTCCTTGGAGATACTGCAGCTGATGGAGCAGGACATGGTCCGGCACCGCAGTGGTTGGAGGCACCACAGGAGTGGAGAGTGGGGCAAGCAATAGGCCCTCCATGCCCCCTGAGTGACCTTACCCCCCGGACCCACCCTCACACCCCTTCTTCCCTCTCCCATTTGTTTACCCCACCCCATGCCAGCCCCCACCTGGTTTGTGGCTCTTCCCCCTACCCTTGTATATAATCGTACATATGTTTTATTGTTTATACTGTTCAATACACACATTTTGTTATGACAGATGTGGTGGTCTCTGATTTTCAGTGGGCTACAGGTGCTTGGCTGCAGTGGTGTTCATGGCATCAGGGGTGGTGCAGGCATGGATGTGTGTGTGTGTCCAGCAGGTACCTGCCTATGGTGTGGGTGGCAGACTCGGTCACTGTCTGTGGTATGTGTGTTGTTTTGTGTGCACTGGGCGCCTGAGTGCAGTAGTCCATGGTGCATGCACTGTGTACATGGTGCCCCTGTCAGACTGTCCATGGGCTGTGCAGCTGACACCCTTGCATGTCTGTGCTATGCACAATCTGTTGGCATGTCAGGGGTGGCTGTCCATGCTGGCCACCCCTGTACCCGGCACAATGCTGGTTTGCCTCCTGTTACCTGTATGGTGCACTTCTACCTCAGGTGGCACTGTGGCCTCCACTGTTGTTGTCCCCCTCTCCATGCTGTTGCTTGTGTCTGTTGCAGGAAATGTGCTGCAATGTCTGTCACTTGTGCTCCAGCCACATGCTGGTGGCAGATGGATTCATGGTGCATGCGCAGGGTGGCTGGTACACCTGTGCCATGGAGGGGTGCTGGCCGTGGGTACACAGCTGCTGTGGCCACACACCAGCGGGTTTGTTGCCCTGCTATTGTGTCCCTGTGTTGGTGTGCCCTTGGGTATAGGTGGGTGTTTGTTCATGCACTGTGTTGCATCCTGTGTGGCACAGGCTTCCATACACCACTGTGGGCATCTGTGCTGGTTGTTGGGGCCAGTGCTGGGACAGGATGTGTGCTTGAGTGGGTGTGCGGGGTGCTGTACTGCTGGTGGTGGGGTTCGGGGAAGGCCCTGTTGCATGCGGGGTACCTCGTGTGCTGACGCAGGGTCAGTCTCTCAGCTGTGCCTTGGGGAGGCCGTGTAGGGTGGCACTGTGTCTGCAGTTGTTGCATCAGTGGCTGCTGCCATCCACTGCAGGGTGCTCACAATGGGGCTGCCTTGCATGGCTCCATGGTGCACAGGGTTGCATTGTCACAGTGGGGGTGGTGGCATGCATAGGGTGACATGTACTGTTGGGCGCTGCTCCTGGGTAGGGTGTCTGGGGATCACTGTGCAGGGTGTGCTCTGCATTGGTGGGATGGTGTAGCACAGGGTTGCTGGACCTCCTTGTGTTCTGGTCACAGCTTGCCAGGGGGTGTGTTGAGGCACCATACCCCAGCTGTGGAATTGTTGCTGGTGTCCATGGGCTGGTGGTTCTTCCAGCTCACCTCAGGTTGTGTGGTTCATGGGGTGTGGGGGCACTGTCTGTTCTGCTGTGTGCTCCTATGCCCATGTCTTCTTGGGTGGTGCACCCCTGCATCCTGTCCCTCCGCATCCCTGGTTGTGCTGATTCGCTGCTACCCTGCTCCACTGCACATCCTTGGTTGTGCTACTGCACATCAGACCTGCACCACTGTGCATCCCTGGTTGTGCCATGGTGCGGTTGCGGATATTCAGTTGTGTTGTGCAAGTTCATCTTGGCCCGTGCTTGTGTTTGAATATCACGCATACTGCGCATAGGCGCACTGCACTTGCACCTGCTTCTGCTATTGCGCTACTTTGTGGCGCAGTTTGAATATCTGGGCCTAAATGTGCAAGTGTAAAACACTGATCACTTGTTTCAGATCCAGTTCTGAACCCTGCTTGAGTCACATCCAATATGCCTCCTCTCATTGTCCATTCCCCTATTCTGCTATTCAGGATTTTTGTAAATATTTTGGCAGTACTATCAATAGGGCTTATTGGCCTATAACATTCCAGGTTATTTCTTTCTCCTTTTTCATAAATTGGTATAATTATACTCAGGTGCCAGCTATTATTTATTTTCCCACTGCCCCATATATAATTAAGAAGCTTACATAGCACAGGGATCCATAACGTCTTGACTTTCCAAATTGCTTCAATTGGTACTCCATCGAGCCATGGGGATTTATGTTTATTAAAAGCATTCACAGCTTGTTCCTCTTCCTCTTCCATTATTTTTATTTCAGGCTTTGGCCATTTTCTATTTATCAAACTGGGTAATTTTTTAAGATATTGTTCCTCATCTCTGCAGAACAATCTGCTAAAGTGCTTCATCCACGTATCTGGTTCTATATCATTCTCATTATTGCTCATACCTTTGTTTACTAATCGCCAGAAAGTCTTACTGTCCTTTGTTATAACCACCATTTCCAAATCTGTCCATAATTTCTGAATATATTTTAACCTAGTTCCTTTTAAGATCTTCCTATATTCTTTTCTTAGGGTGTTCATTATTCTGTTATTGTTTAAATTGGGGTTGTTTTTCAGTATTCTGAGATGGTTATTTAAGGCTTTCTTGGACTTCTAACAGCTCTCATTATACCATATATACCTTTCTGTTTTATATATATGTATGTATATATATATATATATATATATATATATATATATATATATATAGATAGATAGATAGATAGATAGATAGCTATATATAGATATATAGAGTATATAGATATATTGATCTTCTTTATTTATTAATATAGAAATAGACCCCAATATTGAGCCAAAGAGAATAAGTAGGGCATCATCCTCTTTTCGTTCATTTAATTCTTGTAATTCTATCAAGATCCCTTGACTTTCTAGTAATTGAATAAAGTTTTTGCCCTCAATTATACCCCATCCTACACAGTTTTTATTCCTAATCTCTATTGGGGTATCATTCTATTATCCATTTCCCAAAAAAAAAAATGTTTTAAGTTCTAGCACCAATGTTGACTTTCTGGTCTAAGTTGAATGTCCATCTTTGAACAAAATTGTACAATTTGAACGTTTACCCAGATATAATCAATTACAGAAGACCCATTTCCTCCCATGAATATAAATTTACCTTCTGTAGCTCCTAAAACCTTGCCATTTAACATAATTAAATTATTATTTATTAAATTGCTATGTACCTCTATTATGTTATTGCTCACTTTATCTACTGAGTTTCTCTTGCTTTTCAGCTGGGTTAAATCCCCTGATCGATATATGCTATAATATCTTTGGCTACACTGGCAATCTACCTATCCTAATATTCATATCACCAGCAATCACTATTTCCCCTGTTGTGTAATCTTGTTGGATACTTTCTATTGTAGATTCCATATGTTTTAGCCAGTCTGCATCTCCAAAGTTGCTGGATTCTGTATGTGCATAGCTATTAACTATAAATATATCATCATTATTATCACTTGTAATTTTGATTACTAAAATGCTATCACGGTCTGTTCTTATTTCTTCTATTTGTAGTTTGTTATTCAACTTGTATAATGTTGTCAACCCCCTATTTCTCCAAGATCTTTTTCTTTTTATTGCACTCTTCCAATAAGTTTTAAAACTATTTAAATGATTAGCCCCAACAATCCATGTCTCTTGAATACAGATAATATCAAATTTTTTTAAATAAAATTCTCTTTCTCAGTTTGTCTCCTAACACAGAGATATTCCATGACAAAAATGTAGCAGACTTTTCTGATGAATTAATTATTTTATGTGTTGTTTCCTGAATATCCTGTGGCCTCCCTGTTGTTAAACCATGACTTGGTAGTCACAAATCAATATTGATCAGAATTTCATATTGTTTGAAGTCTCAATAATACATTCCCATTGTACACTTTTTTTCTTTTCTTATGTATACTGTGTTTGTTTCCCTAACCAGTCATCCTCTTCATATACATATTTATGAAATAGGTATGAAACCAAAAGCAATTGCATAAATCCATTTATTTCCACATATGTGGGATACATCTAACCACCATAGATTTATCCTACATATGTGGGATAAATGCAAACTGTCAATCAAAGCTTTTTTGTTCACTTTTTGGACAAACAAATGTGAATAACTTTAAAACGAAAAATGATAGCATGATACCGTGAGAACGAAAAATGTTCAGCACAAAAATATCTACAAAATGAGTGGTGTTTCATTCATAGATATCTTTTAGTTTTTTTTATAATTAGCAAAAAAATGCATAACATCCAATTTTTTTTCACTTTTCAGACAAACAAATGTAAATAACTTTAAAATGAAAAATGACAGCATGGTACTGTGAGCAAAAAAAATGTTCAGCACAAATATAGCTACAAAATGAGTGGTGTTTCATTCATAGATACCTTTTAGTTTTTTCATAATTAGCAGAATACAGCATAAAATTCAATTTTCTTTTCACTTTTTCGACAAACAAATGTGAATCACTTTAAAATTAAAAATGATAGCATGGTACTGTGAGCATGAAAAATGTTCAGCACAAAAATGTTTATGAAATGAGTGGCGTTTCATTAAAAATACCATTTCTTTTTTTATAATTAGCAAAAACAGCATAAAATTCAATTTTTGTTTCACTTTTTTGACAAATAAATGTGAATAACTTTAAAACAAAAAAGGTAGCATGATACTGTGACCATGAAATTTGTTCAGCAAGAAGTTCTCTACAAAATGAGTAGTGTTTCATTTAATAGCAACCACCATGCTAGGCGGACATACACTAGGAAAGTTAACCGAAAGTCCCAGAAATGATCATTTAAAAAAAAGAAGATAAACAGTCAAAATCAAATGTTCCTGCACTGATAAGAAGCATCCCTATTGCATAATGAATATAGCATTGGTGAGTTGTCAGATAATGATTATTCTACATTATGTTGTTTGACTGACACTCACTCTGTGGCTTACGCCACTTGTGAGGTTACCCGAGGTCAAACAGCACTTGTGTAGATAAATCATTTATCTGACAGCTCACCATTGTATATCCCATATATACCCAATTCATCCAAGGTTTTTTGTTTAGCTGCCAATATATCCAACAAACGTCAATCTTTCATCCATATGGTTACTTGTCCATTGTTTCCCATCTAGTAACCTTATTAATTTCATGACTGCACACACAAGTGTCAAGAATTGTATTCAAAGTATCTAATACAATTCCTTGGATATTTTTTTTTTGTTTTCCCTATCTTTTTGCATTAGGCCAAATATAGACACTGTTACTTCTTTAATTATTCCTTCTTCCTTGTTTTTATAGTATTCTGAAAACAAAATATTCAGTGTTGTCACTTCACCCATTTCAATTCCTAGCCCCTGTTGTCACTTCACCCATTTCAATTCCTAGCCCCTCTGTCTCAGTTTTCTTATTAATCAGTGCCTTTGTTAAAAAGAACTGGTCTGTTACCAACAAAAGCAGTTCAGAATTTAATATTGGTCTGATGACACTCATGTGATCTACCACATGTGTGCATCCTATTATGGATGAGAACAATGTTTTAATCATTGTCAACAGGCTGTCATTTGCTTCATTTGGGGGTATATGCAACTTTATATAAAGGCGGTACATAATCTGTACTTTTTGTTTTGTACATGAATGAGCCAAACTCCTCTGATTTACATTCCTCCTGAATGTTGTCCATTTGTTTGGTCTTTTTCCCTTTATTTTTATATAGTTGCTTTCCCCTATCTTTGTTTTCTTGTAGTGCCTCTTGTTCTTTCTCCAAGACAGATCCCTCATCTGTATTGTGAGAGGGTAACCCTCCTTCTGTTATTCTAAAAGTCTCCTGTTTTCTATTGGACCTCTTTTTCCTTTGCCCCTTTTCTTCGTACAATAGTCCTTCCTCTTTCCAATATTTCCTCCTCTTTTCTTGTTTTCCTGTTTTTCCCCCCTGGGATGACCACGTCCTCTTTCCTTGCTGGTTTATTATTTATTTAGTTCATAAATCGGATTTACAACCTTTGAGTCACAGACTCATTTACAAAGGCACCTCGTCACAGGGAGGGGAAACAACAAATAGTGAGGTGAGACAGGGTGGAACAATACAGGTGCAGTACATACATTATACATAGCATAGGACATAGGTATTTTACCAAAGTACATTATACATAGCGTAAGACATAGGTATTTTACCAGAGAACAGAGCAGAGAGCGCTGTTAGGACCTGGTAGGTCATGAGGCTATAGCCATAGGAAAACTGAGTGGGGCAGGCTAACGAACCTGGGGAACAGCGGTAGGCCTTACCGTGGGCACGTACACTTCCGGGCACCAAGTAGGTGGTTGTGTAGGGCAGTTTTGAACTGACCAATTTTAGGGGTGTCTGAGATGTGCTTGGGGAGGGAGTTATACCAGGATGGTGCTCTGTAATAAAAAGACCTTTGGTCAAGGGAGGTCCTGGCTCTAGGCACCTGGAAGGCGGCCTTGGAAGCGGTATGGGTGGCGGTTGAGTGGGAAGCAGGCTAGAGCTGAGTAGTGACACCAGGGGGACACAGTCCAAGAAGAGTCTTTTTTGCTAGTATACCTGTGTGATATTGCAGACGTTCTTCCAGATTGAGTATGTTCGTTGCTGCATAGAGCCGGCATGTGTGAGTTCCACTTGGGGCACTGGCCAGGAGCCTGCAGGCTTTGTTGATGGAGGTCTGGACTTTGGTGAGGGTAGTGGGGCCAGCGGCTGCGTATATGGGGAGGCCATAGTCAACTAGTGACAGGATGGAGGAAGTGATGGCCAACCGTAGGGCGAAGCCAGGGAGGCAGTCTTTGTGACGATAAAGGAGCCCAATCTGGGTGTTCATGGCAGAGGATAGGGCACTGACATGGGCATGAAAGGAGAAGACTGAGTCAAAGGTGATGCCCAGATATTTTTTTGTTGACACCTGCTCAAGGGGATGGAGGGTGTTGGGAAGGATGGAGAGGGGGGCATTTTTGGAGCTACTTTGGTGGTGTGTAAAGATCATTGACTTTGTTTTCTTGAGATTCAGGACCAGGCGGTGGTTGAGGAACCATTTTTCAGCTTGGTTGAAGGAGGTTTGTAGGCTGTTCTGGAGAGTGGCTGGATTGGGAAGTAGGAGAGCAGGACTGCATCATCTGCATATAATAGCAGTTTTCCTGCACAAGAGCTGGAAGGGTGTTCAGGAAGAGACT
Organism: Neoceratodus forsteri; assembly: GCA_016271365.2. Taxonomy (NCBI): domain Eukaryota; kingdom Metazoa; phylum Chordata; order Ceratodontiformes; family Ceratodontidae; genus Neoceratodus; species Neoceratodus forsteri. The sequence continues at coordinate 93,763,150 of CM057456.1, read as the reverse complement.
GAATAACGTGGGACCCAGAATGGAGCCTTGAGGGACTCCCGAAAGGACAGGCAACGCTGAGGATAGGCAATCAGTTAGCTTGACGCGTTGGGATCTACCATAAAGGTAGCTGGAGAACCAGGCTAATGGGCCAGATGACAGCCCTCTACTTTATAGAGGGTGTCAAGCAATAGTGGGTGGTTCACAGTATCAAAGGCCTTGGACAGGTCAATGAATACTGCCCCAGCCAATTCCCTGCCATCTAATGCAGAGTGTATATGGTGGAGAATTCAGTAGAGCTGTGGTAGTGCTGTGACTCATGGAAGCCATGTTGTTCAGGGCACAGAATGTTGTGGTTGGATAGATAAGTCACAAGTTGTGTGGATACTATTTTTTCGAGCGCTTTGGGGGGGGAGGATGGAGATAGGTCTGTAGTTATTTGGTACAGTGCGTTCTCCATTCTTATGTATAGGGATGATTTCGGCCTGCTTCCATGCCTTCGGAAATTGGCCGAGACACAGGGATCGATTGAGGAGGTCAGTGAGGGGGACTAGCATGACATCCAATGTTAGGCGGAGTATCCAGGAGTCAAGGGGGTCATCACTGGTTATGGAAGAGAGGGCATTTTGGAGGATTGGTTTCATGCCTGTGGGGGAGATAGTCCTAAAGAGAAGTAGGGGCGAAGCAATAGCTGGATTGTTGCATACCGGTATGGGGCCAAAGAAGTGGGCCTGGAGAACTGAGCTTAGATCAGTGAAGGTTTCGTTAAGGCAATTGGCAATACGGGAAGGGTCCGCATTAAAAGTGACATTTATGATCATTTGAGTGGGAGGGGTGGAGCAGGTTGTCCCATTTAACTCTTTCACGTTATTCCAGAAAGTGCAGGCATTGCCCCATGTGGATGTTAAGGCGGATTGGTAGTGGCTGGCTTTGGCTTTTCTTATGGCCCAGGTGCACTGGTTGAGAGCTGTGTTATAGGCCTGCCTGTCAGCTAGTTTGCCAGTATTGACAGCAATGTGCCATAGATTATCACGTTGCTTCAGCTGTTGGATCAGGGGGGTGGTTATCCAGGCAGCTGAGTGTCTCTTTGTATGGGTGCAGGTGACAGGGGCAAAAACATCACAGGCCTTGCAGAAGGCATTGGTGAGGAAAGCAAGGGCGACGTCTATATCCATAGCAAGGGAGATTGGGACCAATCAAGTTGTGCAAGGTGACACTTAAGTTTGCGTAGACCTCCGGGGTGAAAACGACGGCAGGGGGTGGCGTGCCATGCAGTTTTGAGTGTGGGGGTGGACCAGTGACAAAGAATTGGTGAGTGGTCACTGAGGGAGTTGGGCAATACATTAATATCCTTTATTTTGTGAGGGCGGTTGGAGAGCACAATGTCAAGCATGCAGTAGTCCCATTTGATTAAATCTGGTGGGTTGAGTCACTAGTTGGATGATCGAGGGCTGTGAAGGTATCTTTGATTTGAGCAGCGGTAGCACTGAGCCAGTTGATGTTAAGATCACCCACTATGAGCTGTTCCGCCTTGTGTGGCAGGGAAGTGAGGTACTCAGTGAGGGAGCAGATAGCTTGGTTTTGTTCTCGTGGGGGTACATATGTTATTGTGAGGTAAAGAGGGCCATGGCCTGGGTCAGGGGAGATTTTAACGGTGATTGCTTGGGCCCCATGATCGAGCTTCGGGGTACGCAGGGCATGACCCAGGAGGGAGTTTGTTAGGTAGAACAGCACAGCCCCAGCGCTTCACACGATCTTCTCTGAAGAGGGAGAAGCCAGGGAGGGAGACCTCGAGTCCGGGTCACTGGTGAGAGCAAGTTCGCTTATGGCAAGGATGTCGGGCTTATGTTGGGAGACCCAACATTGGAGTGCAGCAGTCTTTTTAGGCATGCTGCAGATGTTCAGGCAGGCAATGCGGAGGCCATGCCCTGTGGATGGCAATGCACTGGGGTCTGGGCCTGGGTTGGGATGGACATTACCAGAGAGCAGGAGGAGCAAGATGGTGAGCCAGAGTAAGGGACTGCTGCTGTGACGGCGGTGATGTCTGGGTGGTCGGGAGGATTTGCGAGGGCACAGCAGGGGGATGGGTAGGGAGCTAAGGGTGGGCAGGCTAGTGCAGGGGATGCCACCAGCTATTGTGGGCTGCGGAGGGTATGGGTGCCGGAGGGGGGTGTGATGAGGCAGTTGGGCAAGCCAGTGTGTGTGGGGTGCAGGTGGAGAAAGGGGGGTAGAGGGAAGGGTTAGAGGGAATGGGAGGTGCACGAGAGGCTAGCATAAGAACATATGTCGCAGTGTCATGGATATTTAGAACTGTGTTTTTTTGTAGCAGTGTTGGGGTGAAGAGGATCAGCATGAATAATGCAATACCTAAAGGAGCCATTATGATATGCTGTTGTTAGAGAAATAGGAGGGCTTAGATGAGCAGGGTCCCTCTAGTGTCAAGCCAGTATAACCTGCAGATGGTAAAGTAGGCTGATTGGTTCTACAGCCTCACGTGGTAATGACTATAAAGTGGAAAGCTGACCAAGGGTGGTGGTGGGGGTGGAGGGGTTCAAACTGCTAGCTTCAGACTCCCTGTACTCCGCGGTCTGCAGTACCTGAGGTCTGGGGGGGGAGCGTGAGCGGTCCAGTCCCCGCTTTTCGGCTGCTGCTGCTGGGGAGGGCGGTCTCCTTCTTGAGCCCTCGTGACCCACAGGCAATCTGAGGAGAGAGAGGGGTTTAAGTACTGGTATGAGGAGGCGGGCCAGGTAAGACAAAAGAGCAGATGTAGTCAAATCAGTGTTTTTTCCCTTTTTGTAAATCGCAAATCCCAGACTATGACACCGCAAGCCTTCAGCAATCATCATAATTAATAATTACACAGGGAGATGCAAGGCTACACTATAAGAGTATGGCTAACAACAGCAGCACACTAGTTAAACATCAGCCTATATGCGGTGGAAAAAATTAGCAGCACTCAGAGTTCAATTGCAGGTGCTGTGTAGGAGTCAAGTTTAGGCGCCAAATTCAAACTGCTAGCTTCAGACTCCCTGTACTCCGCGGTCTGCAGTACCTGAGGTCTGGGGAGCGCGAGTGGTCCAGTCCCCGCTGCTGCTGCTGCTGGGGAGGGCGGTCTCCTTCTCGAGCCCTCGCGACCCACGGGCAATCTGAGGTCTGGGGGGGGAGCGCGAGCGGTCCAGTCCCCGCTCTTCCGCTGCTGCTGCTGGGGAGGGCAGTCTCCTTCTCGAGCCCTCGTGACCCACAGGCAATCTGAGGTCTGGGAGGAGTGCGAGCGGTCCAGTCCCCGCTTTTCGGCTGCTGCTGCTGGGGAGGGCAGTCTCCTTCTCGAGCCCTCGTGACCCACGGGCAATCTGAGGTCTGGGGGCGCGAGCGGTCCAGTCCCTGCTTTCGCTGCTGCTGGGAGGGCGGTCTCCTTCTCGGCCTCCTGACCCACAGGCAATCTGAGGTCTGGGGGGGAGCGCGAGTGGTCCAGTCCCCGCTTTTCGGCTGCTGCTGCTGGGGAGGGCGGTCTCCTTCTCGAGCCCTCGCGACCCACCTATCAACAGTGCCATTTATTTTGTCCCTATGGATCTCTTTACTATGTATCATCTCCTTAACAGTTTTGTGGCAAACTCAGTCACTTTGTACATACTTATTTAGGGCTTTGCTTTTAGCTGCAGGTCCTAATAATGTGTCATTCCTGTTTTCAGGAGACCCCCTACTGTCTGTTCTTTCTATTAGCTTATTTCTGCATCCCTTTATGTTCTTTCCCTTTAATTTTATTCTTTTTTGGGGGGTGCAGTATTTCCCTACTTCTTCATTCTTGAGCTAATCCTTTGTCCCATAAATCTTTGAAGTTCTCCTTCCATTATTTACAGATGCTAGTCTGTCTTACCTCAGCAGCTGGGAGCATTATACATTCTAAATCATCCCCTCAGTACTGTTGCTTATATCTAATTTAACAATGGATGGTTCTTCCTTACAATTGAAATTGAAACTGTCTGTTGAGTTAACTGTTTCTCCCATGTTTGTAGTTGTATGTCCATGTGATTGTTTATCACCCTGTTCTTTTAGTGCCATCAAAATAGTCTCTTTTGAATAACTATCTTCCTTCGCTGAATTAATTATAGCATGGCTTCCTCTAGTCAGTTTTTTTTATATGTTCACCCAATTCATCTATTTTTAACTTATTGTCTATTGTAATCCCTTTAAGAAAAGCTAAGTCATGCCTCATTTCTACTGCTTGTTGATACAGTAATATGATTGAATTGAATGGGTCCCTTGGGGTGTTCAGCATACTCTTAGTGATCCCAGAGATATTCAGGGGTGATTCTACCAGGTTTTGATTTTCTGGGCTCATTGTCCAGGAGCTATAATTAAACTAGTTGTTTTCTGTATGCTCCTGGTCATGTATCGATCACTTTTGGAAAAAATCCTTAGGGTCCTCCCTCACAGGGATACACTCTCCCCCATCTTGATAGAATCTCTAAGCATTCCAGTTTCTTTATTTACAACTGAGAGGTTATCAAAAACTGCAGAAAAATAAATATTGATTTTTGATCCTTTTCAAGGCCCTCCCCATTAAATTTGCTGTTAAATGATATACTGAGATCCACTCTTTCTTTCTGTACCTGTTCTTTAGAGATTCTGGGGGATATTCCCCTTGCAGTGTTTGTAGTTATGGTCACTGGTGTAGTCTCTGGTGTTCTAACACAGTACCTCAGTACATCTCCATTTGACATTGATGTATTTACAGTTTTAATAATAATGCTCTCCACAACCTTCTCATTTATCCTAAACTTCCCTTTTGCATTTGCAATTTTATCATTTAATTTTTGTAATACCCCTTAACTAATGTATTCACCTCTTTCACCCCATCTTTATTTTTCACTTCTCTGAGTTGGATTCTGACCTACCATTTTTACCGCTTCTGGTGGCTGCAGGCATTTTGCTAATGAGTTTGTGTTAACTAGCTGAAGATGGTTTTAGATGGCTTGAATAGACTAGATTACTGAGTGCAGAGGTTTTCTGAATTAGTACCAATAAACTGCTATTATCAGCAGCTCCAAACTTCCCAGGACCACCTGCTCATAAGTAAAATTAGCAATTACACAACTCAGCAATAACACCAGTAACAACAGTATTATCAATATATTAATGTGAGAATGGAAAAACAATGCTTAAAAATATATTCTATCCAGAATGAATATTATTTTAAACTGAGCAATATCATCCAGTATTCAACTGTTTTAAAAATCAGGATGTTTTCTCCTGGGTAAAACCCTATAAATACGTAAACATATAACTGACTCAAATATGCCAATTTCAGACTATGTGTCCACATGGAAAGAAGTCTATGGTCTGCGTGAATTCTTCTTACCACTCTACCAATTCTTTTGCAGACTAAAAAAAAGCAAATATTCATTACTTATAGTCACTCACAATCACACATTTCCTTTCAACCTTCGGCAATCCTCCTCTTACACCTCTCTGGTCCAGGAATTCTCTGAAACATGAAGGAATATGCCTAATATGCAAAATAGCTTGGGATGTCTCTAAGAAATAATCATTTCAGAAATTGACCTATTCCAGTCTCAGGTAAAAATATTCCCAGATTTCTTTAGTAGATAATAATTACCCAGACTCGCTATGAATTTGATGCTGTAAAATACTTCAAGCTGCTTGAAAAGAAGACGGCAGATTTAAAGTCCAGTTCCTTAAAATCAGTCCCCCCTGTTATAAGCATAGTGTAAACAGCAGGTCGGTATATCAATTTAGGTAAAGGGCCTGTTAGATCCAGCAAATCTGGAGAGTTAAGATGTTGCACGGGCTGCCTGATCTTGTAGCAGCCCACTAAAAAAAAAAAAAAATGAAAGCATTTGTAAATGATTCCCCCCTAGCTAAAAAATCATATGATATGATATATCTAAAAAGAAAAACTGTTATCCTTGCAGCACAGTAGTAGTTTTGCTACAAGGCAAAAAAACAGACTAAGCAAACCAAGCAAATGATCAATGGAAGGTCTAACAAGGGAGTATAAAAAAAAGTATAACACGGTTTTTCCAACTTTCTAATTCTAACTTGCAGTTCACAATTTGCCTCTGGCTCTAGTGCCCTATAATTTGTCACTTATGTCTTGATAAAGTAGGGCCTTTCAGTGGATACCTGCTTACTCGAGAAACTTGGTCATGGTCAAGGCCACAAAACAAGACTCCAGATCACCGATGAGTGTCCAGGAAACCAGAAAGCCGTTACAAACTTTTAAACCATACAGCTATAATGGGCTTTGCGGAAATACTGTTTACAGAACTGCAGAGCTAATCAGCAATTAAACTGCAGTGGGAAGGAAAGAGAAGGCAATCATAGACAGATTCCACTCTGAGGTATTCTATGTCTGCTCTGTGAACCACATCCACCCAAGTCAGCACAGCTTGATAAAATAAACTGGTGCATGCACCTTTTAAGACTCACAGATTATGTAACCTGGTGCTGCTAGTGGCTCAAAATTTACATGCCAAAAACTTTACAAATAATAAAATAAAACTAAATCTAGAATACCAATGCTTGGATATTTAAAATAAATAACTATAATCCACTGAGATCAGCTGTGATCAATTAAAATGACTTCCCCCTGTACAGCTCCCCAGTCGCTAATTAAAACCCAATTATAAAAACTTGTCCTATGTCTTAAATGTTGAAAAGAAAAATTAGCTGAGCTTATATGAAATATAAAATATAAAAACACAATTACACAATAATGTAGTAGCTTAATAACACAGATTGTAGGGCAACTACATTTTTTTTATGTGCAGACATGCAGTGTCTTGCGATATTGTAGTTTCTGTGGAGCCACTGAAAATGTTCACATTGGGGATCCATACTATCTTGGTGTCACAGCCGGTCTGAATGACCCCTCACTTCAACCAAATCTTGATCCTATGGTGAGGTGGCCTTCAGGGAGAACCCCCCCCAGGAAACACTGCAGCAGGCCACAACCTAGGGAAACAGAAGGAACCCCAGGAAGAACAGGGTGACCAAGGCCTGCATAAGCTTAACTGGAAAGATGCCAAGCAGTTAAGGCAACAGTGTTGTACGTGTTATAAAATGAAAATTAGCTTTGGTGTCTCGCTTCTCTGACTTACTCCATAAGCCCAGAGTGGCTGGCAGCAGCCTCAGACTCAAACCAGTCCTCCACTGAAAATCTCATACGTAGAAAATCGGCAGCTTACTCTACACAGACAGTACTGGAGTACACACATGTAGAAATGAACAGGCAAGGCTGAATGACTGACTCACTCTTCATTATGTAAGTTTTCTTGAATACTGTTAATGTACACATTGAAAAGTAATGGGGCTAAAACACTGCCCTTCCTACTACCTAAAGGTGTTGTTATTGGATTTGTAAGACTACCCTGAAGATATTATACTTTAGATCAAGTGTTTTTGTGAAATTTTATTAAAATGTTCAACAAGTATTGATCTAGTCTATAATTCATTAATATTGACCAAAGTATCTTTCTACTGATGCTATTGAATGCCATCTTGAGTGCTGTAAAACCACAAAATAATGTTGCCTTCTTTGCTATAATGTATTTGTGGATTAAGTGCTGTAAAACTAGACAGTGTTGAACTGCAGAGTGAGTTTTCTCAACCTGTTCTGAGCTTTGTCAAGTATTTTACTATTTTCAACTAAAGTTTCCAATCTATTCAACAGTATTCTAGTGAAAATTTTCTGAGACGTGTCAATCAGACTAATTGGATGGTACACTTAGGGACTGTCAATTGACCCTTCTTATGTATAAGATAAATTATACTATCTTGCCAGGAATCTGTAAAAGTTTCATATTGCACCATGAAGTTTTAAATGTAATACAGTAAAGGTATCCATGAATCATAGAAATGTTGGAAAATGTCATTCAGGATTCTATCCAGACCAGGTGTTTTGCTAGGTTTAGTATTATTCATTGCTATTGTTATTTCTTCTCTGGTGATGATAATAGGTATAGGATAACAATATAAATATAGTCTGGCCTTTAGTTGCTCCACTACTGACATAGACTTCTCCTCAAAAGCACTGTAATAAACTTTTGAAAAGTGAAGTTTGCAAGATTTTGGTTGAATATGAGTCAGAGATACCACAAAGGAATTTGTACCTATAGTCACCATTGTCCAAATATATTTGATGTTCTTGTTTATTACAGAGTGATAAATTTGTAAGCATAATTTAGATTGATAGTTTGCTTTTTCTTGATTGAGGATATGATTATATTCTTTATTTTTTTTGATTCAAGAGCCTTACATTTTCTTTGGTTTTATTTCTTTTGACTTTCCATAGCATACTAGTCAATGTTTTTTTTTTTCATTCTGTATCTTTTTTATTAAACTAAGACAGTATATGGTTATTCCCATTTCTATTATAATAAAGTGATGGGGCTATATATGTAAACATTTGGTTCCAAAATGTATGGAACGTGTTAACATCAGAAGAACTGAACAGTGCTTGTTTAATTATGTGTACCTCTCAGAATTTCAGTATTTTGAACTATAGCGTCTACATCAATAGGATTCCATTTAATTTTTTTGAAGAAATAACATTGACTGGGAAATTATTAACATTTCAAAGGGGGAGGCACTGATAAGCAGCAGGGGATTCCCAGCCTCCCCCTACAAAACTGGGTACTAAATGAGGTAAAGACCAAGGTAAAAAGGTGAGGAGGGAGCAGGACAGGGGCAAATGGAAAAAGCAAAGTCAATGAGGACAGGGATGGTGCTACAAGAGGTAAAGCCATCAAAAAATGGAGATCAATGAGTACCAATGTCCATAGTCTGGGTAACAAACTTCCTGAATTAGTGGCCTTGATGGAGGAGGAACATCTGGATATTGTGGCAGTCACAGAAACATGGTACACACAGAACCATGACTGGGATGTAAACATACCAGGATACACCATCTACAGGAGGGACAGGCAGGGTAAAAGAGGAAGTGGAGTAGCTCTCTACATAAGGGACGGCATCAAAGCAACAAAACAAAAGGGTAAACAGGGAGGAGAGGAAGCACTGTGGGTCAGTTTGGAGACAGGCATTGGCACCACAATACACACAGGGGTTGTATACAGACCCCCATCTCAGGGGGAGGAAATGGACAGGGAAATGATAGAAGGTATCCTTAGAATGGCAGAAAAAGGAGAGATATTGCAAATGGGGGATCTGAATATGCCAGATGTCAACTGGAGTGCATTTGCAGCAGCCACGTCTAAGAGTGGGGTCATTTTAAATGCCTTACAGGGGGCATGTCTTAGACAACTAGTATTGGAACCCACTCAAGAGGAAGCAATCTTAGACCTGGTACTTTCAAATGGAGATGCCAGAGGATCACATATTTGGAAGTGGGTAGCCATCTGGGAACTAGTGACCATCGAACAGTATGGTTCATGATAAACACAGCAGTAGAGTCAAGCCATACAAAGGCAAAGGTACTGGACTTCAGGAGGGTGGACTTTGCCAAAATGGGAGAGTGCCTAAGGAATGCACTAGCAAATGGGCAGGAAGGAGGGGTGGATGAACAATGGGGAATAATCAAAACTGCCATCACAGAGGCAACAAGCCTTTGTGTGAGGCAAATAAACAAAACAAAATAATGTAAGAAACCACTATGGTTCTCACAGGAGGTGGCAGGGAAGGTTAGGGAGAAAAAGAGAGCATTCAGGAAGTACAAGGAATCACATAAGGAGCAAGACAGAGAATTGTATCAGTTAAAGCAAAAGGAAGCAGGAAAGGCAGTTGGAACAGCAAAGGCCCAAACCGAGGAAAAGATTGCCAACTCAGTTAAGAAGGGGGATAAAACCTTTTATAGGTACATCAGGGAGTGAAGGAAGACCAAGAGAGGGATAACGAGGCTTAATAAAGAGGAGGGGGGTGGGTAGAGGGTGACCGTAAAAAGGCAGAGATACTAAACAAATACTTTTGCTCAGTATTCACAAATGAAGAGGGGGAGGTAGCTATACCAAACAATAGCAATACGCTGGATACGGGGGTTGATACCAGCCCTTTCACAGAAGAAAGGGTTCTGAAGGAACTCTTAAAACTGAATGTGGACAAAGCAATGGGGCCTGATAGGATTCATCCCAGAATTCTAAAAGGACTAAGGGTAGAACTAGTGACACCAATGACTACCCTCTTTAATAAATCATGGGAGGATGGGGTTGTACCTGAAGACTGGAGGAGGGCAGATGTTGTTCCACTTCACAAAAGTGGGAGCAAGGCAGAAGCAGGAAACTACAGACCTGTTAGTTAAACCTCAGTGTTTGGGAAAATGATGGCATCACTTCTGAAGGAAAGACTTGTTCAGTATCTAGAGGCCAGAGGAGTGCAGGAAACAAGGCAGCATGGATTCACAGTGGGAAGATCATGCAAGACGAATCTGATAGATTTCTTTGACTGGGTGACCAAAGTAGTAGATCAGGGAGGGGCTGTAGACATGGCCTACCTAGGCTTTAGCAAGGCATTTGACACAGTCCTACACAAAAGATTAGTATACAAGTTGGCCAGCCTGTGAGTGGGTCCCAACATGGTAGCCTGGATAAACAACTGGTTAGAGAACAGGACACAAAGTGTAATAGCAAACAGAGTCCAATCTGAAGAAAGGAGGGTTACTAGTGGGGCACCACAGGGTTCAGTACTAGGACCAGTCTTCTTTAATGTCTTTATAAGTGACATTGCAGAGGGACTGGAAGGAAAAGTATGTCTCTTTGCAGAAGACAGAAAGATCTGCAACAGAGTCGATACACAAGGTGGGGTGAAAAGTATGAGAAGGGACTTGGCAAGGTTGGAGGAATGGTCAAATGTATGGCAGCTTAGATTCAATGCTAAGAAGTGCAAAGTAATGCACCTGGGAAACAAAAACCCAGGGGAAGAGTACACAATGGGGGGTGAGATGCTGACAACAATGAAAATGGAAAGGGACCTGGGGTAGTGATATCAGATGACCTAAAAGTGAGCAAGCAATGTGAGAGGGCAGTAAGTAGGGCTGGTGGGATACTGGGAGGTACAGGGAGATGCATCACCAGTAGAAAACAGGAAGTTGTTATCTCTCTGTACAGACAGCTGGTGAGACCCCATCTGGAATACTGTGTGCAGTTCTGGAGACCCACTCTCCACAAAGACATAAACAGGATGATGGCAGTCCAGAGGAGGGCAACTAAAATGGTGCAGGATCTGCACCAGAAGACATATCAAGAGAGAATTAAAGATCTTAATATGTATAGCCTCGAGGAGAGGAGGGAAAAGGGGGAACATGATAGAAACTTTCAAATACCTCAAGGGAATCAACAAAGTCCAAGATTGTAGCATCTTTCAGAAAAAGAGGTGTGCAAGAACAAAGAGGCACAATTTGAAGCTAGAGGAGGGATGGCTCAGAGGTAATGTGAGGAAGTATTTTTTTCACTGAGAGGGTTGTGGATGCATGGAACAGCCTTTCTGAGGAGGTTGTGGAGTCAAAAACAGTGGGGGAATTCAAGAATGAATGGGACAGATATAAAGCAATTCTAGGGGGTGGAGGTTGTAAGAAGTAGGCTGTTGGTTAGCTAGGATCTGCAGCTTATCCATTAGGTACAGAAATGGGCAGACTGGGTGGGCCAAGCAGTCAATATCTGCTGTCAAATTATATGTTTCTATGTTTCTCCACTTGATGACTCCAATTTTATTTTTAAGTTCAAGGGAAAATGTAGAGATTTGGCATGCACATTAATGTGAAGAGCTATGATTTTATCTAAAGCATTTACATTGCATATAATTAAGTCAATCAAAGAAGTTCAATAGGGTGGATGTAAGGATTTAAAATATTTATATACCTATCAACTTCTTGATTTGAAACAGTCAAGAGTAGAGATGCAGCAAAATTTAATTTCACAGGTGAAATTCAGCAAAATCATAAATTTCACAGTGCAAAATATTTCGCAGGTGTGAAATGGAGAATTTTGCCTGTGAACAGTGGACTTTCACCCATGAGTGGTGAAATTTTGCCATTCGAGGGCAAAATTCCACATTTCTGTGGTGGAATTTTGCATTTCACACCTGCAAAATATTTTGCATAATGTGCGAATTTCACAAAGTATTTCACAGAATGAAATATGCAGATTTTGCCCATCTCTAGTCAAGAGTGGAAGTCAGGTATTAAAGTCCCCTTCACGATAGATATCTGAATCAGGATTTAATTCTACTGTTTCTATTAATGTAGTTGTAAAATGTTCCCAGATTTCTATTTTTTTTTACTTGCATTTTTTGGAGAAAGATATACATTAATAAATATTAGATCAGAATTATTTATTTTAATATCACTAGAGAGAAGGACAGACCAGTGCTTTCAGGAGGGAAAAGAGGAACAGGGGAGAGGCAAACACAGATGTAGTGATAGAGGAGGATAGAGTAATGGAGGGGCTGCTGGCATTGAAGGTGGACAAATCACCAGGCCAGGACAGAGTACATCCAAGGGTACTAAAGGAACTGGCTGAGGCACTGGCAGGGTGAGTGGCAGACCTATTTAATAGTTCACAAGAGTCAGTCATGGTACCATAGAATTGGAGAACAACACATGTAGTGCCCCTAAACAAAAGTGGTCTCAATGATGACCCAGGGAATTACAGACCAGTCAGTCTGATCTCTCTTGTGGGCAAGCTCATGGAGACCACACTAAAGAAAAGGTTGGTGGAATATCTAGAGGAGCATTATCTCCAGGATGAGAGGCAGCATTCATTCTTGGGGGGGGGGGGGAACTGTGTCAAACAAATCTGACTGACCTCTTTGCCTGTGTCACTAAAACAGTAGGCAGGAGCCAAGTGGTAGACATCCTCTATCTTGATTTCAACAAGGTCTTTGACTCTGTGTTCCACAAAAGGTTGATCAGGAAGTTGGTGGATCTTGGGTTGGGGAAAAGATGGCCAGATGGATGGAAAACTGGCTGAAGGATAAAACCCAGAGGGTGGTTGTAGGGGGAGAGTTATCTAACACCAGAGATGTAACCAGTGGGGTCCCACAGAGCTCAGTTCTGGGGCTGGTGCTGTTCAGTGTCTTCATTGATGACATTGGGGATGGCATTAAGTGCAAAATGTGTCTATTCATGGATGACACCAAGCTCTGTGGGAGTGTGGACACAGTTGAAGGGATACAGGACCTACAGGAAGATCTGGAAAAGCTGGGGAGGTGGTCCAGGATCTGGCAGCTTGGCTCCAATGCCAAGAAATACAAAGTTATGCATATTGGTGCCAAGAATCTCAGGACAGAGTACTACATGGGTGGAGCCTGAGTTTCTGCATCAGAGGAGGAGGAGGAGAATGACCTTGGAGTGATGATCATTAGTGACCTGAAAAACTCCATGCAGTACAAGAAAGCAGCAGCAAAGGTAAACAAGATGCTGTGTTGCATATCTAGGGGAATCAGGAGTAGGAGAGAGGAGGTTATACTGCCCTTGTACAGGTCACTGGTAAGGCCGCATCTAGATTATGGAGTTCAGTACTGCTGGCCATACATCAAAAAGGACATTAACCTGCTGGAGAAGGTCCAGAGGAGGGCTACAAAGATGATAGCCAGCCAGCAGGGTAAGGCATATGAGGAGAAGTTGATGGCACTGAACATGTACTCCTTAGAAAACAGGAGAGAGAGAGAGAGAGAGAGAGAGAGGGGACATAACTGGGACCTTCAAGGACTTGAAAGGGATAAATAAAGTTGATAAGGGGAGTCTCTTTCAGGTGAGTGGCAACCGTAACATGAGTGGGCACAGTCTTAAGGTGGAGGGTGGGAGGTTTAGGATGAAGATCAGGAAGCACTTCTTCACAGAGAGGGTGGTGGACACTTGGAATGCACAGATGGAAGAGGTCGTCTCATTGAAGACAGTGGGCAGCTTTAAGAGAGTCTGGGATAGGCATAGGGGGAAGGTAAGGATCATGGATAGGGAGGATGGGAGGACTGGGGAGGGAGGGCAGGGACATTAGCTAAAACTGTGGACCCTACAATACGAGCAGACTAGATAGACCAAATGGCCTTCTTCTCCTGTCTTCTTCATATGTTCACATGTATTTTAATTCAGCTTGGCAACATAAATTTACAGTTGGTTTTTATCCTCTGTATATTTACATTATGTCTCAGTTCATTGCAGTTAAGAGTCCCATTTGCAGTCCGTCCTGTTTTGCTTTCTTCTGCACTTTAATTTTGTATGTGTCATATCCTTGGAGTGCCAATGTGTCCAATGTCCACTATGCTTCTGTGAGCATTATAATGTCTTGCATCTGAAAAGGCTGCATATATTGAATATCTGAGAATTTATGTAATCCATTAATATTACATGAAATAATGTTCCATTGTTTATATGGATTAACTTTATTTGTCTTAGTTAAAGACATCCCCCAGTCAGTCAACTCTGTATTTACTTAAGGTCTGAAATCTGTTAGCAGTAAGAATTGAGAATATAGTGCCCATTTGTTCCTGTTCTTCTAGTTATACCAGAACTTGTCCATCTTTAGAGTAATTGCTTTCTAGGAAAACTTAATCTATTTCTATAAGATTCAGTCCTAGACTTAGTAATTCAGATTTTTATAAAACCTTTATCATTAAATCTAAGTCTCTTACATAGAGTTCGATCTGAGGAAAGTTATTCTGTGTTTGTGCAATATTTATCCACATGACTGCCCTATTGTCCATTTTTATGTTTAGCACTCTCTCAAAAATTTGGTTATAGTTTTTTTTGGTTTTCTTTTATGACTCTCCTTGTGGTATATGCCATCCAAATAAAGTTAATGGTTTAATTTCCTGTGTATGAGAACTCCTTTCAAATATTGTATTAATTAAATTCTTAACTCTAGCTATATGTAATAATGCCTTACGATATTGTAAATGATAGGTCATCTCAGTCTTCTGTGTTATTGTTACGGTTTTAGGAATATGAAGGACATCAGTCTTGTATCCTCTATCAGCTAACTGGACTTTCATGTCCCAGACTTTTAATGCTTCAGATTTTGTTAATAAGAAAAGAAGAATGTCTGAGGTTTAGTTATTTGAAAAAAATGAGTATGAAGGGCATCAGTCTTGCATCCTCTATCGGCTAACTGGAGTTTCATGTCACAGACCTTAATGCTTCAGATTTTGTTGATAAGAAAAGAAGAATGTCTGAGGTTTAGTTATTCAGAAAAATTAGTTATTCTCTTGACCTAAAAAGTACGGTCATGACAATTTAATCTTAAAAGGTATTTAACCTTCCTTTTAAGTATATCATCTAATTCATACTTAGATCACATATACATTACTAACCAAAAAGACAAACTTCTCAGATATAGTTAGGTCACTTAAAGATACCTCAGGGCTTATATTAATTGCAAGTTCTGGATATTCAAGAGTGATGCCAGCTTCATTTACAGTAGATCATTGTTCCCAGACATCCATTGAATCTTATTTTTTATTAAAAACCCATATTTTCTCATTTTTGTTTACCTTGTCTGTTCTAGCCACTCTCAAAACACCATCTTCCTACTCTTTTGTATGAAATATACCAATGATTCTGCCTCTTAAAGTTTCAGAGGTTTCATTTTGAAGTATGGAAATACCTTTACATTTAATTGAAGCTATCTGATCAAAAATAAAAAATAATTCTGTTGCAATTCTAAGTAGCATACTATGGTGTCTAGGAGCAAAGAGGGTAGTATTGGAGTGACATTTATTTTCCCAGATTTCTTATGGATATTATTTGATAATATGTTGCCATTGCTTTTGTTCTGCAATGTTCCTTTATTTTGGGCTCCTTTATGCAAGTCAGTTTTCTCTCCTGTGTCCCTTGAATTTTATTTTTCTATTGATATCAGGGATTGCAGATTGTTAGTGATCTTTTTGCACTTGATACACTTAGGGCCAGGTATTCAAAACCTTCACCTGGGGCTAAAAAAGTACTGCCCAGCAAGCAAACATAGCCCAGAACAAAAAACAAACTATATTCAAAACTAATAGCCAAGTGCTAATCCTGCTGAATATAGCAGGCAAAGGAAGCCAGACAAACTGGGCTGGGAGTGCAGTGCAAAAATAGCCGGGGAATAAGACAGCACTAAATATAACAAATAAGACAGCACTTAATATAGCACCCAGGCAGGCAGTGCAAACAGGAGCCATCATGCCCTGGGCCACAGGCAAAGGAGCACAGGCTGGAAAGGGATCCCAGAAGCAGACAGCAGTGCAGAACCCAGACACTGATACACACCCAGCCAGAGGAATGGCCAGAGGGCAACAGGACCCAGGGGTAGAAACAAAGAACAGAACAACCCTGTTGTAAAAGCCAAGCACCCAATAATGACACAGGACACAGTGCAAAATGATAAAGATATGTATAATGTGACAAATGCACAGTAAAGGAAACAGGTACAGAACAGCGGAAGAACAACACAAAACATAACAAACAGCAATGTAATGAAACTACAAACTGAAAACGCTAAAAGAAAACTTACAGCAAACACCACTACAATTACAACCACTATATACACTACAACACGAACTACTACTACTACAACTACTACTACTGTTACTACTACTACTACTACTATGACTACTACTAATGCTAACACCACCACTACAAACTATGCTACAAAACTGACTATATTACAACAAACTACCTATAGCAGCTAAGGAATGAAAAATGCAAAACAAATTGAAAAGCAATGTGACAGGAGGGGACAGAGATGTGGACACAAACAATGAGGTAAAAGGCCAGCAACAGTAAATACAGCCCAGGTAAGGGGGGGTGTAAAGTAAATAAAGTTGTCTGGAAGACATCATGGCTGGGATCCTGCTGATTCTGGCAGATGTGCCTCCAGTATGGTGGCCACCATCCTTGTCTCCGATATGAGCACTGCCTGCTGCTCTAGGATGGTGTGCTGCTGGTGTATGAGCTGTCTCCAGAGGTCCTTACTGCCTTCTGACTCTTCCAGCCATGTTGCCCACAAAGATGATTGGAGTTGACCTACAACAGGAAGGGGGAGCATGTGAGTATGGGAAACCAGCCAGGAGGCATACTGCAGCCACAGGTGGCTATACAGGGATGGAGAGCATGTCCCAACAGCCATGCCCATGTGTTGCTAAGGAATGCAATGGTAGGCATGACTGACAGGTGCCCACAGAGCAGGCCTGGAACACACAGGCAACAACCCAGTACCCAATAGACATGGATACATCAGGCCCTGACAACACTATGGCACGGTTGACACCACCCAACCCAGCACTGCACACAGTGAGACAGTGCAGACACACAGACAGACCCCAGGATGGCGGTGGGGGTGGGCAATGCAAAAACATGCACATGGGGGAAAACACGTTGGGACAAACTGCCCATAGTCAGACAGCAATGTACCACAAAGCAGAGCACAACAACAACCCATGGGGGTGCAGGAGCATCACAATGCAGGCATGGTGTCTGGCCAATGGCCAGCCCATACCAGGGCCAAACCATCCAACAGCAGATGCACTACCACAGGGCACACACACACCAGCAGGGGAGGGTCACCAGATGTCGCCATAAATGGACCATGTACAGCAATGTGTGCGGTACCCTGCAGCCAAAACCTGCACACACCAAGTGAACAGCTGAAAATGAACATCAGCGATTGTGGACTGTACAGCAATGCCAGCTGTGCATGCCGACAGAGGCCCATACTGCTCCCCCAGCCACAGGGTACAGCATCCAGACAGCCATACACTGGCAGCACTCTGCAACACTGGTGAGCAACCCAGCACAATGCTGCACAAACAATGGTATGATGCTCATGGCTGTCAACCTACCATCACAGTCAATGGCAGACCAGTGAAGGGACCACACATTACAGAAGCACATCACAAATGAAAACAGATATGTACTCATGCAATAGGTCCCTGGCCTCAAGGCTGCTCTCCTGCATCTGCTGCAGCATGGATGACACCCTCAGGCTGCTCCGCATTGATTTCTGGGACATCTTCTGACCCCCCTCTCCCTGGGCTATGTTGCTAGATATGCTCTACAGTGGACAGAGGTGACAGCAGTGTTAGCACAAGACACAGCATGTACCACGATAGCCACAGCAAGATGCACCCCCACCCTGAAACACTGTACACACAGCAGCCCAGGGATAGTGTCTGAACACATGATACACCCACATAGAGGCCCCCATGACCCACTGAGCAGGCGCCAGGCACACAGGGCATATAGGCATGGTGACACTGCAGTGCAACATCACCACACACAGGTGCAAAGTGACTGGATGCACACACAGCTGTGTAGGCAGACAGAGCCCCAGGATACAGCACCCCTACACCACACTGGTGTTGTCTGCAGGATGGTTCTGTTGCCAGTGCCCCTGTCTGCAATGTTCAGAACTGCCACTCATGCCATGGCCAAGTGACACGGCTGCGCATGGCATGACTGCAGTGTATCCCCCATGGACACAGCATGTAGCATGCAAGCTCCGCAACTACTGAGGGTGGCACCTGGAAACTGCAGCAACTGTGCCCCCAGACACCCTGTACCATAGTGCCACCCAAGGGGCCCATACTGTATGCCCTGGAACCAGTGGTACGTGTGTCCAACCACCTGGCAAAACAGCACACCAGTGTACAGACAGGGACACACACACACACATACATGTGCACATGCATGCACATGCTGGCAGACAGATAGACATGTAACATATGTGTGCAATGGCACCTACCTGGCACTGGCACAGTTCCATCATGCACCATCTGTGTGAACCTCTTCAGCTGTTGGCACTGCTTGTGGTGCAGGTCCATGCAATGGTGCTGACACTTTTCAGCATCCCGCGTGATGCCCGTCTGGTCAGTGAGATGACGTGCTATAGATGCCCACACCTGATGTCATGGGAGATCACCCTCTCTGACCTCCCCAAACAGGTGTCTGTGCCATTGTTGCACAAGCTGCACTAAATTAGCCATCTCAACATCCCCCCAGCACCTGTCCCTGTGCACCACTGCACGCTGCCTATGCCTCCAAGACATACTTTTTAACAGCTGGTACCCTGCCACGTGACCTAACTGTACAGCCTGTGTTACACCCTGGTCCCTCCAGCACAATGTGCTTTAGCACCGAGCAGTCACATGGCATAGTGCGGAACTAACCGGAAGTGGTTCCATTGTGCATGCCCGACCCCACCATGACCCTGGAGCATCATAGTCATGCATGCGCATAGCGCCATGCTGTAGGGCTGATATTGTGTCTAATATTGTAAAATTTGCATTAAATGGGTCTCTAATATGCTCCAGTAAGTCATTTGAGAAAGGTGTTACTGCACTGAATACACCAGAAAGCTCATTAGTATCTAAAATATCTTATTCTATGAGAAAAAGGTTGCCATGAGATTTCTGGTGAGAATATTTCCCTGGCTTTAGTAGAAGAGGTTGCATCAGGTATTTTATACAGTTCATTTTTAGAATTCTGTGATAGACCAATAGGAGGGGTCTGTGATTAACTATTGTCCCATTGTTTAAGCAATGATTGTAATACATTAATCATAGTTCCTGATTCATTAACTACTATAGCCAGTTGAGATGCATCCTGTATTTGTTTAGATTCTGTAAAATTAGTCAATTAAATATCTTTATTTGCATTATTACTGATAGATCCAACCTTATCTATTATGCATGGGGCTTGTACTGAGTGTGATGCATATCCTGGTTTGCTTTGCTCTGTATGTGACTTTAATCCCTCAGAGGCTGAATTTAGTTTATGCAATATAGGTGTGGAGGCAGTATTTCCAATAAATTCAAATATTTTGCATTGCTCTTTATCCATTTTTTTACCTACATGTTTTCCTATTCATTAGGTAATTCCCCTCTTCACCCTCAATATATAATTGTCTTGTTTTCTTTCTGCTAGTGCACTTATCTATGTTAAGGGAAACAATGACGTCTCTTAATTTTGTGTTACATGTTCTCATGGTGGTAAGATGAACTATTGTTAAAAAATGTTTGCCAAAAATAATATTCTATGTGATGTTAAATGTAAGATAACAGCAGATATAAATGCTTGATTATACAAGTTAAGTACATGAAACATTACAGTCTGTAAAAAGTTCTTGTCTCCAATTTCTCTGGGAACAGTTCAAACTAGTCTGAAGTATAATCCACGCTTGCTTTCCAAATGTCCTTGAAGCAACTCTTAGTTGTTGATTTTTGCACCAGCTCCAGGAGCTCAAACAACCCGGAGAACTCAAAGTGCTCTGTTGATAAGTGTATTTTTGGAAACAGGTGGAGTTAACTGAGAAATCTTAAGGAGGAGCCACTATAAATAAAGTAAAATATTTTACTTACGGTAAATATCTTCCCTTACAATATATTTAAAATATGTTTTTTATCCATTTACCTTCTGCTAAAAAGCATAAAAAAACAAAATATTAATAAAACTTCTGACTATCTAAGCATCAAAAATATTGTAAACTTGTATCTAAACATCTAATGCTCTGTAAACTTATTTTGGAGTAAAAATTTGAAGCAGAATTTGAAGCAAACCACTGTTTTAGTCAGCCAAAAATGGTCTGCAGCTTCGCTAATGTTTTGCTAAGCTGGCTTGGTGGGTCAGCAGCTCTTGTTTCACCAAAGTATGAAGCTCACTGTCAATTGCCCTAATAGATGTGAGCAGGATTTTTTTTTTATTTAAATTTTAAATAAAATAAAAAAGCTTTTTAGCATAGGCTCAAAACAACACAAATTCTCCAGTAGGCTTAAGTCTTATAGTGCACACATTTCACATCTAATTATCTCTGATATGGATTAAGAGGTTGGCATCTGTAGACTTTTTATTCCTGGGATGAGAGTTACATCACAGATATCATCTACAGGTGTAATTGGCTATAGGAGCATGCATTGCATGTCCTAATTGAGTAACTGCCAGGTAATCTACATGTGAAGAATCAACAGTGAACCTTTTTGTGTTAATTAAGCAAAGTCAATCAATTAACAAAAACATGTGGAAAGGAGAAATAGAACCTATTGTTATATTGCAAAAAGTGTCCATCCAAAATACAGTAATATAGTATAGATAGAAACCAAAAAAAAACAAAGAAAAGTAAAAACAAACATCTGGGGCCCAATATTCAAAACCTAGCCCCTGGGTAAAATTAACACTGCCAGGCATGCCAAATTAGCCTGGAACTATTTTAAAGCAATATTCAAAGGAATAGCCCAGGGGCTAAATCAGTTCAATACAGCATGAAAATGAGACTGTACAAACAGGGCTGAGATTGCAGTGTAAAAATAGCCCAGAAAACAAGACAGCTCTGAAAATAGCAAAGAAGATAGCTTGGAATATAGCAACAGGGCAATGCAAGCAGCAACAGCAGCACAGTGCACAGGAGAACCATGTGTCCACTGGGGGTGCAGGCAAAGAAGTGCAACCCAAAATGTGAACAACAGAGCATACAGCAGTGTATAACACAAACAACAGCAAATGAACCACCAAAGGCAATGCCAGGAAAAAACACAGTAACCAGAAAATAAAACAAAAATAACATGAAAGAGAAACCCCAAAATGTATCATCTCTGTATGGATGTCAACTGTGGAAAAGGTGCAGAGATGGGACAGTGGTGATGTGACCCAGAGAAAGGAGAATCCATGCCTGTGTGGCAGTACAGAGTCAAGAAGTGCCCACTGTGCATATGGGGAGGGAAGAAGGATCCCTAACATAAAGCAGGGGACTGCACACCACAGCATACACAGTGGGAGGACACAGGGGGATGGATGGCAGCCATGACCACATGGATAGAGCCCCACACAAGTCCACAGACCAAGCACTCCCCCACCAAGCAATGCTGTTGTGGTTCACCCAAGAAACAGGGAACAGACCATATCCATGAGCAGACACAAGACAGATGTCACCTACAGCACACACAGGACATGCATGGTACACATGGAGAACAGAAGGTAACAGCAACCTGGGGGAGAAATCCACCATGCCCCAAACAACCCGCTGCCACATGTGTAGCCTCAGAGAGTGCAGAGAGAGCTGTTGTGAGATAATTACCATAGAATAGGCCAGAATGGCATGCACCATGGTGAACCAGCTGGACAGTAGGTGCAACACACCACAGCAGTGACACTGATAACAGTTACCCAAAAAAGAGACAGGACACAGGAATGCAACTAGAAAAATACGTATTATGAAAGCAGCACACAAAAGGTTATACAACTATTTACAATACAAAGAAAAAACAAAACGAGGGGCAGCACACAATACATTATACTGTACAACTATTTACAATAGAAAGAAAAAACAAAATGGGTGGGGTACAGGGAATGGTGAATAACAAGGGAAGAAGGGGATTAAGGATTGGAAGCCTTGGCCTGGTCCCGTGCAGGGAGCCTCTGCTCAAGGATGTCTGCCATGTGCCTGGTCTCACTAATAAGGATGACTTGCTGTTCTATGATGGTGCGCTGCTGGTACACAAACCTCCACAGAAGGTCATCCCTCCCTTCCCCTTCTTTGGGCCTACTGGCCCACAGTGAGCTTCTATGTGTACCTATTGGGGGAAGGAACGATGCCCATGTAAGAATAGTGTGCCGACACTGTGGAGCAATGCAGACCTCAGGATGTGGCCCCAGGAAAGGACAGCATGACCCAATCGCCAGCCCATGTAACCAACAATATAAACAGTGCACATGCCACTGACCTGTGTCTGTATATGGCAGCATGAAACTCCATGGTACACATGCCCATCCCACACAGATGGGATGGCCCAGGAGGCCATTGTCACAACCATGACAGATGAGACGACACCACAACCATGACCAGTGTAGACCCTGTCACAGTACAGCTACATAGCCCTCCTGAAGTTAACAACAGACTGCCCCAGAGCAATAACAAAACACTGTTGCATCAGAATGGGTTGGACATGCTGCCCAATGGAACAGAAGGTAGAGCCAGGTGACCTTGCAAAATCACAAGCAGAAACCACACAACCAATGGTCACACATCAACAGACTGTGGCCTATAGTGTCAATCCAGAGGGTTGTGCAGCAGACAGTGTGCAGGTGTCTTCACTTCCCCTGTCACAGCCACAGACCCTAACCATGACACAAAAGTGACGTATGGACATGCAACAGCCACACCTACCCCAGGGCTATGACACCCCACTGAGCCAGACAGCAATAGCAACCCCCCAATACCATGGGTCAGTGGCCACAGTGTGAAGCACAGCTCCAACATGGTGGCATACTGGAAAAGCACAGTGCAATGTGTCTGGTATGCATGTTTGATGCAGATGATGCACACATACCCATGCCACTGTTTGAACATGAAGTCCACAGGGACCATGGCAAGGCCAAAAGCATGCCATATGATCTATGCATGCTGTGGGCAGACATGCAACCAAAAGTACCTGACAATACACCCACCCAGCTGCTCACATGCATGAGCACAACACACCACATGGCCGGCATACATTGTACACTGTACAAACATAGCCACAGCACATGTATATGTTTCCTACAGCACAGTACACAGTTGTAGCTGGGCACATGCAATGGTATGATACAACAGTGGAATGGTAGTGGATACAGCATCCCCTGTATACATGCAGAACATGGGTACAGCCAGACATGTCCAATTTGCAAACACCCTACAAATGCTAACCCTCTTTATTATCCTTGTACACAGCGACCCAAACTGCTGGCTCCTACAAAAAAAGAAGACATCTGTCAGATGACACCTCTACACCCTACACAGGCTGTACACATATCAATCCCCTAGACAAGCCTACAGTAACTCTAATACACACATTAGAATGAGTATTGGAACAAAAGAGGGATATGGGACATGCACTCAACAACGTGTACACAAATGTGTACAGTGAACAAGCCAGCCAACACCCTTGATGGAGAACACAGTTGGAGAACAGCGACTCCTCACAGCGCAACACTGGTGTATCCATGGTGTAATGTAGGCCACCATGCACAGTCTGATGCACAGGTGCAAGGCAGCTGTCAAGCCCATGCCACCACATGACAGACACAGATGTGACACAGATCCAATGAATGGCTGGCATGCTACAACTAGGGTTCAGATGCAGCACAGTAGGAAAGCAGCACCAAGGGAGTTATGTGACCATGTAGCCTAGTGAGATGTGCACAGCATGACCCCTGCATGGTGCATGCAAGAAGGACACCACATACCACAGCAGTGCAGTCTATGGGGAGCCATGTGCTGCCACAACAGTGGCCCACAGGCTGCGTGGGCAGGTTAGGCAGTATCTAGGTGCACTGTACCACAGGCAGCTTTAGTTGTGTGTGATGCCTCCAAAGCAGCACAGCACCATGAGAAACCCATGGCCACGTGCCTTGGGACTGGTGACATTACACAGGGTATATGCACATTTGTTGGCAACACAGTGCTGTATAGGGTACCAAACCCACTTCACCAAGCAAGATATGTCACACAGGTAGACAATAGATGAGCATACTCTCGCGTCGCATCCCGCTGCCTGTCACTGCTGGTGTCATCCTGCTGACTGGTTCCCTGGCTCCTCTGACTGTGCCCTGGTCCATGTCCCTGGTGTTGTGGTCTGCAGAGTTAATGGAATGGACCAGGATCAGTACCATCATTAACACCAGCTCCCCCACCTGTGCCAGGTACACAATGCGCAGCTGTCATGCAGTGCAATGTGCCTCCCAAGACGCAGCTGTCGCATGGTACACATGTTCTCCAGGCAGGAGCTGAAGGCCCTGACTGATGCATACAAGTCCAGGGAGCAAGCAATGTGGTCTTACAAGACCACAGATGCTGCTGTTTGGGACATGTAGGACCAGACCACTGCGGAGGTGGATGCTGTCAGTGGATGTAGCCACACCATGGATGTGGTACGCAAGTAGTGGCATGACATGCAGAGGAGGGCCAAGGAAGAGGAAGCAGCAAGCCACCATACCCTGCAGAGTACAGGGAGAGGCCCGAGGCCAGTGGAGCTTGCAACAACAGACCGCATAATGGCAGTGATGGCATCAACAATCTGTTCTGTGGCCATGGCAGGTGTGGAGGGCAGTGGCTATGAAACACCACTGGAGATGCATGGGGCATGTTAGTACAGGAACATGCACCAGCATGGCATGCATGGCACTTCTTGGTCTTATGAGTTGCACTGCCTGTGTTGTAGCACACAGCTGCCCTGGCCTGTGCATACATGTGTGCAGTGTGATGGCCTGGGTGCAGAATGGTACAGTATGGTGGTGTGACCTTTGCAGTGCTGCATTGTCAGCATGTGCCATGGTGACACAGTCAGGGTGTACCCTACATACACTGCCCCAGTGCCACTGCACATGGTGTGTTTATTGGCAGTGGGTATGCCATAACCATGCAATGTTAAATGCTGACACATGTGTCACTGGGTGGTGCACCCATTATCTCCCTCTTGGTGGTGGTCTGAATGTGTGTGTGTGGTGTGTTGCATACACATGGTGAAGGTTGTGTGCATCTCTGTGTGATCCACATTCCAACAGTGGTAGTGCGTGCACCTTGGCTGTGTGGGTATGTGTGCTGTGGTTACCTTTTTTTGGGCTTGCACTGTGGGTCATTGGCAGAATTGCTGTAGTTTACGTGTGGCAGCACTGGTGTGTGGGACCACTGTGTACTGTACATTACAATTATAGTGTCCTTCTCTGTCCACAGCACAAGATGATGTCCTCACAGCAGTGCAACAGCTGAAGGAGAGGGAAGAATGTCCATCGACATCCGGTGTGCAGCTGCTGATGGCATGAGCAGCTGCTGAAGGGGTATCCATGGCTGCATTATTTGGGGAGGTTTCTAATAATGATAATGATGATGATGTGGAGATGTACATCCCCACCGTGGACTACATTGATGCCCCTGCCGGACTTGGGGGTACTCCCCATCAGACGTAGGGACTAGGCTTGGAGGATCAGTTGGGGCTGACAGCAGTGGCCTCACAGCAGTCTACTCACAATCACCCGCAAGACAACCAGCACCTTTGGTGCTGCCAGGGTCCCCTTTGGTCTATGCTCCCAGTACCACCACCACTGCCACCACCACCACCATTATCACAACCACTGCCACTTTTGTGGCTACCATGTCTGTGGCCACTCACACTGCACAGTCTATGAGAGCCCCTCCTGTGGGCAGCAATCCTGATGGCCCAGCAGCCCACACACACACCATGCAGGCCACAGTGGGCAGTGAGGTGGTGTAGACCACAGACACACAGGTTGTGGGCTGCTTCTGGCTCATGGATCACATCCACCCAACTCCACCCCACCCACTGTCCAGGGTGTGATGCACCACAGGGACAGGATGTTTGCTTCAGTGCCCAGCAACTCTTACACTCTCCAGTGGACTTACAGAGCACTGCACAGTGAGAGCTGCATGACTACCAGAGGGAGGTATGGCATGAACTAGCCCACCTCTGGGAG
This sequence comes from Neoceratodus forsteri, assembly GCA_016271365.2. Lineage (NCBI taxonomy): Eukaryota > Metazoa > Chordata > Ceratodontiformes > Ceratodontidae > Neoceratodus > Neoceratodus forsteri. The sequence goes on along the minus strand of CM057456.1, from coordinate 93,736,770 downwards.
GCTGTGCATGCTAACCTTATGTGGGCAGAATAGGGTGCACAGGATCATCAGGCACAGTTCCTGAATGTCCTACATCAAGTCTGTGGTGACATCACTGGAGCTGTGAGGGAGCTCACAGCCATGGTGAGAAAGGTTGTGATGGCTAGGCATCATCGCACCACCGTCATAGGCCATCATTATGCTTGTAGTGTCCCCTGGCGTGCCTCCTAATCACGAAGTGCCAGGTCAGGGTCTGCCAGCACCGCTGTCATGTCATCATCCATGGGGACTCCATGGTGCACTGGGTGGTGACTTTCACTGGTTATACCAAGCCTGCACCATGCCCGAGTTCATCCCAGGTTCTCCTCATCCCTACAGCCATCATCTATTGGCTCCTCGGCCAGCAGTACACCCCCTCAGTGTTCATGCGGAAGGGCATCTGTGAGGGTTCGTGGTGGGAGACTATGATGATACCATGTGTGTGCCACACCTTCTTGCAACCTTCACCCCCCTGCACCCCTCACATTCACCTCTATGTACATAGCCACTTCCCACCACATTCCCTGTATCACCTGTGTGCCATGCTTTATGTTTTGTATTATTACCATCCTTTCACCGTTCTGTGTCTGTCACTCTATTGTTTATACTGTAAATACACATTTTGGAATCATGTCTGTTGTCCATGTTATTGTCACTCACCTTCCCATCCATGTCAGGGTTCTTATTATGTTGGACCTGTGTTTTGGACCCTTCTGGCCATCCGTGGGTCACGCTTATTAGCTCCTCCACTATCCCCTGGACCTCTGGCTTGATGTTGCTGTCTGCATGTTCCTCAGGTTCTGGAAGACATATTCCATGGTTTAGTGCCATGTTGTGCAACGTACAACAGGCTAGAAATATGCGGCATACCTTCTGAGGGTCATATTCTAGTGCACCACTGGAATGGTCCAGGCATCAGAACCTTGTGCATGCCAAAGCCACACTCTGTTATGCACTTTGGGAAAAATAACCTATTAGCCAAATATAAGTTGGGAAGCAAATTATTAAATGTGGTGGAAGATGAAAGGGACTTGGGTATAAGGGTACAAAATAATTTGAGTCCTAAACTACATTGTCAACAAGTCATTAAAAAAGCTGGAGGAATACTTCACTGTATAAACAAGCACATTCAAAGTAACAGTAGTAGAGTGTTACTCCCCTTATATACTTCTTTAGTGAGGCCTCACTTGGAGTATTGTGCTCAGTTTTGGTCACCACAAGACCAGGGCTCAAAACGTGCTCTGGAAAAAATTCAGAGAAAAGCAACAAAGAAAATGAACGAAGTTAAAGATCTAAATTATGATGATCATTTAAACCAGTTAGGACTTTATTCCTTACAATATCGAAGAATGAGAGGGGACCTCTGTATGGTTTTTAAAGCTCTTCATGATGACAGTTTATGGGTTAAATTGGGACTAACTATAAGAAATAATCCATATGAAACTCGGTCTCACCCCGTCCAACTTATGGGTGAATGTTGCAAAACAAAGAAAAGGAGCTCCTGGTTTACAATGAGTCACTAGTGTCTGGAACCAATTACCATAAATGTGGTAACTAGTGATAAAATGGACATTTTCAAGTCAAGATTAGATATTTATCTACTAAAAACTCAATATATGGTTATACTTAAATTTTCCTAGTGAGCTATATGGATCTTGGTCTTTTTTGCTCTGATAACCTATGAAACCTATTACATTCTGTGTTGCGAAGTGTGCTTCAGTATACTGTACTTCTCCTTTGCTACATTACTTGGCTGGAGGACTGGTGTTAGTGACAGGGACTCAAGGGATAGGCACTGTTTCCTGTGGAAACATTAACAGTGGTCAATATGTGTATACTGTGTTCATCATGTCCAGTTTGCAGCCCTTACTGGTTTGGGCATCCTGTGCATTTGTGCACTCTCCTCTCCCATCCCCTCACTACCTCCTTTGTGTGCTCTATTGTGGCATTATCCCACCATTGGCGGGACTGTGGCTGTGCCTACTGCAGGTACTCACTAACGAGGTGTCCACTGGGTATCCTGCCTTCCTCAAAGGCCTGGCACAGCTGTGACTTGTGCCAGATGAAGGCATCATGGGCACTGCCAGTGAACCATGCAAGGACATTGATGATACACCCAGTTGCATCACACACCACGTGGCAGTTCATGGAGTGGAAACCCTTCCTGTTGAGGAAGGTGTCACCCACTTCACCAGGTGGGGCATGGGTGGCAACGTGGGTGCAGTCAATGGCACCAAGTGTTGCTGGTAGGTGCACAGTCTAATAGAATTGCTGCATGGTTTCTCTGTGCTCTGCTGCTGTGCTGGGGAATATGATGAATTCACCAGAATGTGGCAGCAGAGCATCTAGGAACTGAGTCAGGAGGCATGATGTGCCAACTGCGACACGCCGATGGTATCTTCAGCCGGTGTTTGGAAGGACCCAGTGGATAGAAAGCACATCACAGCCATCATTTTTTCCTCAACTGAGATGGCATGGCTGCACTGGGTGGTAGATTGCAGCTGCCCAGGCAGGAGCTCACAAAGCTGCCTCAGCATGACCCTGTTCAGTCTACAAGGTGGTCATCTGTGTGTGTCTCGAAAGACACTCTGGGCCAGTACATTATGTGTGCAACATATCTCCTCCTTGGCCTACAGTGTGGCCCAGAGTGGCCTTGGTCGCTCTCTTCCTTCTCCAGCACAGCTGCCATCACGTGGCTCGTTCAGGGATTGTTGCCGACAGTCATCTTGCTTCCTGCTGTGTCCATGCCCTCCTCTGTAATTTGCCCTGAGTTTAGAGGACCTTTTCATAGGTGGTAAATAGCACCATGGTACAGGATGCGTTAACACACATTGTGTGGCGCTATGCTTTTAAATATACCTTTGCTCCTGTATGCATGTTCCTGCCCCTCACTTTGTGCAATGCATACATTATCTTTATGACTTGTGCTATCACATTTCACCGGTGCTATTTGGGCTTTTGAATATGGCAGTCTGGTGTAAATGTGGCACAATCCAGTGCAATATTTTTAAGGCTGGTGCAAAGTTTTGAATATCTGGGCTCTGAAACCAAAAAGGAGAACAATGCATCTGAAAGGAGGAAGACATATTTGTTATGCCACATGTTTTTCTTTCTTTGGAAGGTAACAACAGAGTAAACATTAATAGTGTATTGGAGTGGGCTATTGTTCATGGAATTCAATGAATTTCTCGTGTTGCTGTACTCTAGTAGTGAAGTCAAACATCTATTGTACCATCTTGAGTACGTCACTACAAGGGTACAAAACACTGATTACCCTCGTGCGCTCAACTGTCCCTGTCAGCTGTGCTGATCCCTTGTTTTTTTTCTCTTGTCAGTTTCATCTGTCACTTCTGATGAGAAAAAATGAGCGATCGTCAATGGCTTCTGTGGTCTTTTTAAACTCTCCGTTGTTGTGTAGAGTTGCCCATACACTATAAAAGACAGTGGATGGGCAACAGTGACCAACAATGCTGAGTTTATTTCTAGAGGTTGTCATGACAACCACAGACCTGTCAAGCTTCTCTCTCAAGGTCTACTGGTCGTCATGACAACCTCTCAAAGCAAACACAGCATTGTTGTTCACTGTTGCCCATCCATTGTCCCCTGTATGATACATGGATCTGCTTAGATCTAAAGTGCAAAAGGCAAGGCTAAGCAACAGAAAGAAACCCTACACTGAGCTGCTTTATGAAAGTCCTAGTTTCTTCTATAACATTTTCATACTCAGGCTGGAAAAAGCAGAGTACTGAAACCTCAATATTTAATCCTAATATCCCTTACAACTCCCCTGCACCAAAGGCCGGCAACAGTTAAGTCCTTCTCCATGACCACCAACTGTACTAGTGGTGGTGGGGTGGAGCAAGATCTCAGTATTTCTCATTCATTATTTTAGCATGTTACCCACCACTTATATTGTTAAAGGGAAACAATGGAAAAGACAAAGCTTTCCTCAAACACTGCAGAAACTCTCAATTAGTGGTTTCTGACAGTAAGAACTTTATTTAATGATTTAGAACAGCTACCCACAACTTTCACTTCCTGTTACTGGCAGCAGCCATTTCATGAGCAGCAGTGAGCTTCCTGAGCTCACTGTTTGCTAATATGCCTGTTTCACCTCAGCTATTGGTTGGCAGAATATATTAGCATAACTGAGCCTCCAGAAGCCTCTGCTACTCTTGAAATGGTGGCTGCCAGTAATAGAAAGTGAAAGTTGAAGGACATAGTTTAAAGCACTAAAAAATCAGTTAGAGTAATTTGTTAAAAAAAAATACTGTCTGAAAGCACTAATCAGGCATTTTTGTAGTGCCTGGGTAAAGTTGTACCTTTTCCACTGTTTCCCTTTAAATAACCTTTCCAAATTTTTGCCATCACCATCTGGCAAATGCCATGTCCTTTGATGGTGAGGAATAGCTTCCAGATGAAATATAACTTGGTGGGAGATAATGAAATTCAGTTGACTTCCATAAAGTGCACTGCAGCAATACAGTGAAATGTGCACCATAGCTGTGCTCCCCTATCCCCCCAACACAAAAGATATGCTCCCCTGAACACAGAAGCTGTGCGCCACCAACCCAATACTGGAGCAGCACTCCTCTCCCCCCAAACACAGGAACTGCTCACTGGCCAACACAGGAGCTGTGCTCCCTCCCCAACACTGGAGCTGTGCTCCTCCCCAACACAGGAGCTGCACTCTGCAAACACAAGGACTGCACTCCTGCTCCCAGCACAGGAGCTGTACTACTTCCCTCAGCAAAGGAGCTGCACTCTCCAACACAGGAGCTGCATTCCTCCCCACCCAACATAGAAGCTGTGCTCCTCCCCACCACCACTGGAGCTGCGATCCCCCCACCACCAGAGATGCACTCCTCCCCGACCACAGGACCTGTGCTCAACCCCACAAAATGCAGGAACTGTGCTCCACACCCCAAACCACAGGGCTGCACTCCATCCCGCCAAACAGTAGCTGCACTCCACACCCCAACACAGGGCTGCTCTCCACCACCCCAAACACAGAACATTTATTACTAAAGCATAAATGAAGTCACTATACACTTACTTCATTTGAGATGATCATGAGGCACTAGTGTCTGCCGTGGTGTCAACTACACAACAGGAGGTCCAAAGAGCAGGAATAAGTTAGCAGTGACAAACAACAACTGGGATCAATCTGAAATCTGGTCTTCTGGTGGAGAGGGATTAGACATGGGGAGCACCAGAGCAGTAAAGGAGCAACATTTAAGTAGGCAGCAGAGGACAAAACACAGCAGGAACAGGAGCTGGTCAACAATGTTCAGTGTCAGCTGTTGGTAGGCTGCTGGGCCAGTGGGGGCATGCAGCAGACCACAGCAGCAGAAGGCAGTAAAAATTATGAATTGTTATTTCAGTGAACACATTTGATTTAGGCAGTACTGCAAAACTGGGAGGGAAGAGCACCAATGGACACATTAATAGGTTTGAGAGGGAATTCATTTATTAGTTAATTTCCTTAACTGGAACCAGTGACCATGAGGTCTGGAGCAGTACGTGAACAGTTAGGTGGTAGGAGGAGTCAGGACAGATTGCCGAAGACGGGAGTCAGAGCTGATGAGAGGAGGCAACTTGTGGCATGTACAATTGGCAGTAAGGAAGGTGGCAGCACGTGGCAGTCTGTGTGGCAGTTGATGCATCTTTGGGCATGATGTGCATGCACTGCTGTGACTTCTGCTACTGTCGCATGGCCCTAGTCCCTCCAACAAAAACAATAACAATAACAACTACCTGCCATATCACCGTTTACATGGAATATGTCATATTAATGCAGGTATATTCACTGTATTTAATCAGGAAAATAAACAAAATAGTCAATTCCAAGCCATTGCTTATTTTCTAAATGAACACTGGCGTTAGGCACAATAATTCACTGCAAGTCAGAAGTGAGGGACCATAATGCTGCCAGACTGAAAATAGACTGCACATGTTCAACAGCATCAAGTGAGCAAGACTCAAATATGATAAATTGGCATCTATTACATGAAATTGATGTCAGGGTAATGCAGACCAAAACGAAGACAGGGATCGATTGCCAGGGAACTAATACTAGGTAATTGATCTCCGTCCATGTAAACATAGTATACATATTTTGGGTCTGAGGACCAAGGGGGGAAGGGACCGTGGGTTTGCAAACTAACTACTGGCTGATGGCCCACTCATGCTACTGTAAGTGCTCCAGACCCCCACTTGGACCTGCCCTGAAACCACTATACTGGCCTCCCCCATTTAAGTCCCTCCTGTCCCCCCACCAAGACCAGCTCTGGAATCCCAGACTGGCATTTCCCACCTAATGCATGTCCTTAATTCTGCCCACCAGGACCAGCCCTGAAAAGAACTGGACATTTGTGAAAATGGGCTTGTCCCACAAACCTACCAGTATAAAAAAAATAAAATGGAAAATGAAAAGCCCTAGATGAGTATCTGACACCAACCTTCACACTCATGTTCCATACTCTCCAGCCCTTGAACCCCTAGACAGGTGTCCAAAACTCACCTCTACCCTCTGCTTTTAGCAGTACCAGAGAAGGGACACGTGGATGTGTGTCCACATACCTCTTCCCTTATTTTCCACTCAGACCGTCCATAGGACTCACATATAAGTGTCCCACACTCACCTTCTCCATCTTCTCCCACCTGGAGCAACCCGAGGAAAATGGAACTTTGATCTAAAACCCACCTGCACCCACTTCTCCTACTCAGACCATCCTTACGACTCATTGAACAGGGTTCTAGATACCCACATGCACCTTCATCTCCCACACGGACTACACTTACGGCCACCATACCAGGATTATGACACCCACCTGCACCCTCTTCTCCCAACCAGACCACTCCTTGAAACCCAGAACCAGGATTCAACAGCCACCATAGTCTGCCCCCCAAAGACCACCCGTAGGATGCCCCCAGAGCCTGTTTACCCATCTGAATCACAAAAGGCCCCCCAGACCAGGCTTCCCCAGCTATGGCCCTCCCCTTTCTCCACCTGCACCTTCTAGGGGACCCACAAGACTCCTTCACCTAAGTTCATCCACTTCTCCTATCAGAACCACTTAGAGGACCACCCAAAGCACACTGCCCTCACCTAGGACATAGACTGGGGGGGAATCAGGTGCAGAGGGCCATTACTGGGGTCAGTCAGGCGCCTGATGACATAGTTATAGGGCTGAGAAGCCTGAAGCTAGGGATAGGGCTCAAGAGCCTGCTGCAAGGGTTAGGTGGGGTATGATAGGGAGTATGACACCACGGCAGTGGTGGGTTCATGAGCTAGTAGCTCCACCTTCAACAGACCCACCTTCCCTGTCACTGGACCACCCTTCCTTACCTTATACCAGCCCCTCAGCTGACCTGCCTCTCTGCATTTGAACCCCCTTTCACGCCCACAGACCCACCTCGTCCCCCCAGCTGACAATTTTCCCTGCAGCTTAACCACCCCCAGATGCTGAACCAGCCTCACAACCACACCTGACTGCCTTCCCTGTAGGTAGACTACCCTTTCAGTCATAGACCTGCCTCCTACGCAAGTGGAATACTCTCCTTGCTGCAGCTGGATTGCACCTTAAGTCCCCACACCAGACCGCCCCCATCAGGCAACCTTCCCTAAAGCTGGACACCCCAAGCCTCCATACCAGATCACCCAAGCAGACCCTTTTATGCTGCAGAAAGAGAATCACATACTATTCTGTTTAACATTTCTAACTTTCACATATTCTTAGTTTTTTCTTTTGTTTTACTGGTTTTGTCCCCTCCCACAATTATCAGCTATTTGTCCCTAGTTATTCATTGTTTAGATTGGTTCACCTGAACTGTGGATTCTTTGTGACCCCTTTTCACTCGTTTTACTTTAGGGCTCTTGAAGAGAAAGCCCTTAAAGTGGGCTATTACCAAGCAGTTAGTAACTGCAAAAAAATTCTAAGTTAAAATATTAAGTAATTAATAACTGAGAAATGTAAGTTTTTACATTTCAAGTAATTAATTGAAAATGTTTTTAAGTCATATAAGCAACTAACTCATAAGCTGAATTCTGTTCAAGTTGAAAAATTCAATCAGCCCTTAATTACAGTATTTTTCAAAGTCTCATTTCTCAACAAATGCACAAGTAAACAAAAAAGTTCTCAACTAATCACTAGATAGCAAGGATTACACATTAGTTGAGTAAAATCCCTCAATCCATGGTCAAGCTTAATGCTCAGCTTTTTAGTTAGCTATTATTTAATGGAAAGGAAAACACTGGCTGTTTGCTAAGTTATTTTTTATGGGTTCATGCACTCTTCTAAGGTAGGTTACCAAGGTGTGTTGCAAACTCTGGAAAGGAAACAGAAAATGAAAAATAAAAATGTTCGCTAGTGAACTGTTATCCTCTAGTGAATCAGGTGTTAATAACTCCATAACAGGGCATTTGTTTCTAGAGAATTAATGCACACCCTAGGTGAATTGGAAGGATGAGGTCAAGGACCAGTGACTTTCAACACATTCAGAAGTCAATTAATTCTCAAGAAACCCAAGCCCTGAAGGGTTAGTATGTATAAATGGTATTTTTATATGGAAAAATGTTTTATTTTCCTTTACTTAGGGTGTTGCTAGGTGGAATAGGGGAGTTTGGTAACAAAATCAGGGTGCCTTTGAATGAGCCAAGGAGCTGCATTTAATTTGAAGAAACCTATGCCCTACTGTGGACCTTTAAAATGTGGTGGAAACATTTTAATGGAAAAGGTTTTATTTTCGTTTACTGTAGTTATGTTGTTGCTATGTAGATTAGGGCAGGTTAGTTACAAACTGTGTAGTTTCTAGTTAACTAAACAATGCTGAAATGCTTTGTTTCAGCAAATGAAGTTGTTTGATTTGTTCATTTTTATGCCCCATTTTATGTGTTCATTAAACTATAGTACATGCCGAGGTGCTATTTTGGTAGTCACAGTTTGTTTATTCAATAGATAGTGCTGCGGAGCAATTGGTATTTTTTTGTGGGTGAGTGGTTGTTTTACTTCATACTTTTTGTAGCAGAGTTTATTTATTTGTATCAGTAGGGCTATCATATTGAATGACATTTTAGCTATATTGGCCCCAATTAGGCTGGAAATGATGTTTGTTGTTTTTGAGCAAACAGAAGCTGTTTCACAGAATAGTTTTTTTGTTTGTTTTTTGATGGAACTACCATTTGGTGTCACTAGTGATGCATTTGGCTGTATTTTCATTATTAGTATGGATCTGTGCAGAAAACCTTTTGGTGGTGTATTGCTGGGGAGGGGTAGATTGGGGCCTGGAAGCTGCTTAGTGCAGTTGGTGGCTCAGCAGGTATTTCAGGGCATTCAAAAACATCATTATCTGTGAGTTGGGGTCTAAGAATGCTGTTTTACTAAATCTGCAGAAGTATGCTATTTGATGAGTGACAGGCTGTAGAGAAGGTGTACATCAGTTAGGAGAGGAGTTACTTTTATTTTAAATTAGGTACAGTTTTTTTTCATTCTTTGGAATTGGGTAAGGCCCACTAGGCACAAGGTCTGTTTTCAGGGACGACCGAAGAGCACTGGAGAAGTTAAATTACTTGCTCAAAGTCACACAGTATGCGGTGGAGGTTGTGGGAATCAAACCCAGCCCTGTTGGATGTACCAAGCTCATTCACAGCTCTTTATTCTAATCTCTAGGCTATACTGCTAATCTTGGTGGCATAAGATGGTGTCTTGTCAGATACAGATGTTAGATTTACATTTTTAGGTGCACTGATTTTGTCTGATAAACTGAGTCCCCATACCGAATTGCAGTTGGTGGTGCCACAAAATCGCGGCTCAAAACTGTTTGCCATTATATCACTCCCAGAAACTACCACACACACAGGGAAAACTAAGTCACTGAGGAAGACATCTCCTCAGCAACAAAGTCATAGTGAAAATAGTCAAGTCAAGTCAAATCAAGTCATGTTTATTTAAAAAGACGCCCAATCCCAAAGGCTCTGGGCGCCGCACAAAAAAAAAGTTTATAGCATTTCATACCATATAAATACATAAAAGAATAAAACACATATGCATAGTCAAAATTAAACCCCAAAAGCATGCAGAAATAAGTAGGTCTTAAGGCAAACCTTAAAGGTAGTTAGATTAGGGGCCTCCCTAACTGCCGCTGGCAAAGAATTCCAAAAAGCGGGGGTGGCAACACTAAATGCCTGACGCTCGCAGATTTTAACCTCGCTTTGGAACAGTTAGGAGGTCAGCACTAGAGGAGCGGAGATTGTGGGAAAAGGAGGAAGATACCAGGAGAGCTGCAGGTAACCAGGGCCCTGTCCATGTAGGGCCTTATAGGTGAGAAACCCCACCTTGAAGAGCACTTTCCACCTGACAGGCAGCCAGTGCAGTTCGCAAGAACACAGGTGTAATGTGACAAAATTCACTCTGCCCAGTTAAAAGTCGCAGCAGCATTCTGCACAAGCTGCAGTCTGTGGCAAGAACCCCAAGAGATCCCGAGATAGAGGGCATTACAGTAGTCAAGCTTAGAAGTGACTAAGGCATGTATCAAGGTAGGGAGGTCCAGAGGCGGAACAAGGGCTTAATCCTGGCAATGTTTCAAGATAGAAAACAGGAACGGACCATGGAAGAGATCTGAGCCTCCATGGACAAATTCCTGTCAAACATCATGCCAAGATTTCGCACTCAAGGGGAGGCCATCAATGACGCAGTCCCTAGCACAAGGCCAGTTGCAGAGTCAGAGGCCATTCCATCACGAACTCTGTTCGACTCCACTACCAATACCTCAGTCTTATCAGGGTTCAGTCAAAGCCAACTGGAGGCCATCCAGTCGCTAATCTCAGCCAGACAGATATTCAACACATCTACTGCGTTGGGTGTTCCTGGAGCAAAAGATGAGTATAGCTGAGTATCATCAGCATAGCAATGAAAACTCAGACCATACTTTCTAATGATCCTCCCCAGGGGCAGCATATATACTGAGAACAACATTGGGGCCAACACCGAACCCTGAGGGACTCCACACAAAAGAAGACTGGGTGTTGATGAGAAATTTCCTATCACAACCCGCTGTCTCCTATTTGTGAGAAAGGACTCAAACCACTTGATGACAGTACCGGGTGAGTCCACATAATTCCCTCAGGCAGAGAAGCAACACACAATGGTCCACAGTATCAAATGCTGAAGAGAGATCAAGGAGAACAAGAATTGTCTTGTCTCCTCAGTCTCTAGCCCTGAGGAGGTCATTTTGCACCCGAACTAACGCAGTTTCAGTGCTATACCTGGCCTGAAAAGCCGACTGGAAGGGATCGTATAACTCGTGAGTCATGAGATGTTCCTCCAACTGAAGCGATACCATCTTCTCAACAATCTTCCCCAGGAATGGGAGATTCGAGATAGGATGGTAATTTGCCCTGACCTCTGGGTCCAAGGAAGATTTCTTTAGAAGGGGTCTAACCAGAGCCTCCTTCAAGGCATCCGGAAAGACACCCTGACTTAAGGAGCACCGGGAAAATCAGGGCAAACACCGGGCCAACAGAGTCAATGCATCTCATTAAGAAATGCGTTGGCACTGGGTCCAGTTCACAAAAGGTATGCTTCAAGTTGACCGCCACCTCAACTACCTCACGGTCCTCCACTGGCCTAAACTCTCCCCAATTAGGCAGAGTGCACTAGTACACGACTGGCGCATTTCACTGACAGCAATGGTATTGCTGGCTGAAGAAACCTCCACCGGATCAAAGACACCCTGTCCGAGAAAAATCGAGTAAAATCCTCACAGTCCTCATTAGAGGAGACTCTTCTGGGCTGAAGACAGAGAGGATGAAGAAGTCTGTCGACAGTCCGGAAGAGTGAGGCTGGTCGGTTTCTCCCAGCAGCAATCTCCCGAGACAAAAATAATGTCTTCTTTCGGTTGACTGCCTCCTGATATGCACAATAATGCGCACACAGGACCAGTTTGTCCATCTCCAGGTGGGATTTCCTCCAGCAGCACTCCAATCTCCGACCCATCTTCTTCATTTCCCTGAGATCTCCATCAAACCATGGAGACTTCAAGTACGAAGTTCTGGGTCGTACACGGATAGGTGCGAGGGAGTTGATGGTGTCAGATAGCACCTTATTATAGGTATCCACACCAACACCAACAGCTCCGATGCATACACCACCTAAACTAGATAGATCAGCTGCCGCCATAAAACCCTCAGGGGTAAGATCACCTAAAGGGTGGCAGCGGATCATCTCAGCAGGGGAGAAACTTACGGCGGGAGCCCCAAGCATGAACCTCACCGTGCTATGATCAGACCAAAATACTTGATCAATCATGAGATCCAAGATCTCAATCCCCAGTGAGAACACCAGGTCCAGTGTGTGGCCATCCCGATGGGTAGGTGCATCAACGAACTGCAAAAGCCCTAATAAGGACATATTCTGCAGAAATTCGACGATACATCTTTGAGTTTTATCCTCAGCCCAGACATTGAAGTCCCCCAGAAAAACACATCTAGGGGAGTCCAACGTCTCGCTGGCAATGAACTCGGCAAATTACTGCAGGAAACCCCCCACCGGGCCAGGAGGGCGATAGATGAGGAGGATCCTGCAGCCAATGCTGAGTCCTCCATGGATGGCCACACACTCAAATGAATCCGGGGTTCCCATGGGGTGCACGGTGAAGGTCAGGCTAGATTTAAAACAAATGGCTACACTGCCACCCTTGCGATTTCCTCTGGGGCAGTGCACACGGTATAACCTTGGGGACTGCAGCCTCAAAACAGGGCCGGCATCATCTCCCACCCAGGTTCTTGTTATGCAAGCCAGGTCGGAATGAAGAAACCAAGGCAGCACACTCACCGCCTTTGTTTCTAATCGACCTGGCATTGCACAGCACTGCCGACAGAGGTATAGCAGGTGGTGTAACCCCTCAGGTTACCTGGACCACTCGGTCTGTTGGTTTCCTGAAATGGGCACCAACCACGTCTGGTATTGCCTAGGTGCCCTAAATAAGCCAGGCATCTCCCGATCCAACCACCTCTATCCTTCCTTCAACCCACTCCTGGTCAGCCCACAGTCTGCAAGCCAAACAGTCCTCATAATCCTCTACTAATGGTCGCCAGAGGTTTGTGGTCAGGATCATTAACATGTACTCTACAGTGTGACTACCATGGAGACTGACACATTGTATAGCCCTATTGCATGGTACTACAGTATGTCATTCCCAGTCCATCATGGCAAAGGTACTGCTACTGCCAAAGTCATCACTAAAACAACCTCAACCCATTCCTTTAGGGCCTGTTTTAGGGCCATGAAGATGTCAATATTATTGCTGGTCCCTCCCTAGTTTTTCTGGTGATCCAGTGTCCTGCACTCTCTATCTAAGACCAGTTAAAGTCCATGGCACCCAGTTGAACTCCTATGTTCACACATGCTACCTCCTCATTACTCTTTGTCCCTTGGCATGCCTGTTCCCACTGTTGAATTCATGCACCACCCAGAGGAATTATTTGTACACATCTTCAGGATGGGTGGTGCTCCAGCATGTGACCAGAGTGTACTGGATTCTGTATGTGTCTGTACATATTGGATTTACTGGATTATATGGGACAAAAGAAGGCACAGGCCCCATCGTGATTGTCCCCCGCAATAGTGTATAATTTGAAGTGTAGTGATTTTATACATATGACTAACTGAGTTTTAAAGGTGTCAAAGTTTGTTATGTTAATCAGTTCCTGTGGTAATGAATTCCAATATTTGGCTGCTCTTATGGAGAAGAAATTATCACATTTGTTGGTGTTCACCCAATCAACTAAGAGCTGCTGATTGTGAAATCTACCTACCGTACGTTTATTAACTAATGATAGCCCACATTGTCTTATTAATATAGGTGATTTTAATAATTTGAAAGTGAGAAGAATATCACCCCTATGTCTTCTTAAATTGAGGGGTTACAGTCCTGTTTCTTTAAGTCGTGTATCATCATTTTTAGTTTTGAGTCTTGGGTTCATTTTGGTAAGCCGTCTTTGAATTTGCTCTAAACGATTTATGTCATACTTAAGATATAGACTCCAGAAGGGAGATCCATAATCTATGTGTGGTCTGATGTAGGCCCTACACAATAGTACTAGGCAGTGCTCAGATTTACTAATAAATGTTTTATTAATTTGCTTTAGGATAATGTTGACTGTTCTTGCCACTTTGTTACAGTGATTGTTAGATAATTATTTATTAAGATGCCTAGATCTCTTTCACAAGTTGTTGATTTAAGAAGAGTATTATTTAAATAATAATTGTTGTGAGGATATTTGTTTCCAAAGTGGAGAACCGTGCATTTATCAGTATTAAAAAATCATGGAGTTTATCTGTGCCCACGATTAGATGTGTTTGAGATCGTGTTCTAGTAACCTTATGCTAGATGTTGTGTCGACCCATAGCACAGTGTATCATTAGCACAGCAGTGATCTCCCCTTTCCCTCTGCTGCCACAATGTCACGGGAACAGCAGAGGGAAAGCCTTGCAACCTCATAGGATATATCACAATTGAGCACAGACTAAAACAGTGGGGTCCCTGGTTTTCCCATTATAAAAAGTGGAGCCGACTCATGGCTGTGCATCAGTGAAAAGTTGATGTACAGTCATGTGGTTCATTTACTGATTTTTTAATGTCCTTTTATAACCTGATGTATTTCATGGAGGATAAGGCTGACAACATGCTTTGAACACTAACTTAGGTGCAACGAGAGAGCTACAACTACAACACCATCAGGGGTATGCTGTGTGAATACTTTTTTTTTTATCTAGAAAAAGATAATTTATAAATGACCTTGGTTCAACCCATGCAAGAAGTTGCTGCATGAGCCTGTTATGAGCCTGTTGATTTTATAACAGCACTTTTCCTGAACTGTATAACTTTTAGCCATGAAGGAAGAACTCATCAGGGACTATCTGGTGGTAAATCTTAGGAATGTACATCTACAAAAGCAGGCACAGTTAGACAACAACCTCTTGCTTACAAAAGCCATCACTATGGCACACTAGAGTGAAGCTGTCCACAGACAGCAGTAGGATATTATATTCAGTACTGAAACAACAGCATAGACCAGGAAGCACCCTGCTGTTGTTGTGCAAAGCCAATAGGCAACTATGCAGAGAACATGAACATGGACATAATATATGACAACTTCTACTAGACAGAAACACAACAGTTGAATACAGAGCTTGCCAGAGATGTGGGACAGTGGAGTGCTAATACAGAATGTCCAAAAGAGGAGTTCACAGTGAGAGGCTGTCTCCAGTGAGTGCAAGAAAGGCGAGCACTATAAAAACATGTGAAAGAGTTGAATATTTAAGATGTGCAGGTCAAGGACTGAAGACTTCTAGCAGCTATTGACACACAATGTGTGTCGGTAACCCAGTTCTAAGTGAACCAAACCATGATCAATGTCAAGATGAATACAGGGATGGACGTGACAGCCCTGCCACAGTACCTTTAATTGACTCTTAAAGACAGACACTGACCACTATGATCTGCCAAGAAGACCCTATTTGGGATCAGTAGAGATGGACTTAACACTTGGGAAGTATTTACCACCACAGTCAGTACATCACAACACCACAGTCATGAGGTTATACATGTGTGGTGAGGAAGTTACACATCCTAGTATTGGCTATGCATGCAATAGACTGCATACACCCTCAACACTTGCTTGGATAATGTTACATAAGAGTCATTGATTATGATTCTCAAAGTGTTTACCAGACTAGGGAAACTCTTTAAAGAATGTCATATTCAGTTCCAATCAGGGTCTGTTTCATTCTCACTGTCATGGCCCAGACAAATCCTCATATATCTCATGCCACAGGTGAAGGGTAAAGTCTCACTTAGGCAAAAACTGGGTGTCATTGAAAAAGCGGACATACTCAGAGATGGGTGCAGACATGGTGGTTGAATACAACAATAATGTCACTTTAAGTGTATATGTGTGTGTGTGTGTGTGTGTGGATTTGACAAAGCTGAATGAGAAAGGCCAACATATAACATTTGTGGTGCACTTGGCAGAATGAACCTTGGGACTGTTATGCAGTTCAAGGTGTTCACTAAGCTAGATGGTAATACTGGACTGGATTAGCAAATTTGTCACTAGAAGTGTCAGCAAACTGACCGCTATCATTATACCCTCTTAGCGCTTCTGCAGATCAACCTTAGAGTCTCATCAGCCCTGGAATATTTTCTGATGTGCATGTTCAAAGCCCATAAAGGCCTGTATGGCAATCTGCTATAAAGATAATATCCTAATCTCCAGTCAATAAAGGTGTGAACATGACAACAGATATCTGGGTATTGCAAGTAATGGTTACTCTGAATTCAAGAAGTGCAAATTTGGACAAACACATGTCTAATTCTTGGGTTATGCAATATCTAATCCAAGAGTTCAACTAAATCCTGAAACATGGGTCAAAGTCCAGAAAGAAAATTTGATAACATGAGCACTAAATTTCCTAGGTATGCCCCATTTCTCTGTAGAAACTGCATGGCTTCCGTTTACTGAAGGCGTCTATCAATTCTGCAACTTAGTCACAACTCCAAAGATCAATGTGACTCCATATCAATAGTAACTTTCTTTATTTGATGTAACAGGCCCTGTGATACATTTTAACTTCTTACAGGCCCTGGTGCTGAGTCACACGGTCTAGGTACAATGACATACCACTCACTGCTTCAACACCGAGAGCAGGGCATAGCAGCCAAATAAAGCCCATAGGAAGTTGAAACAACAAGATCCATAAAAAGTTAAAAGATTTACCCACTAACTACTGTAATGGAGAACTATGCATGATTAAGCCATGTTATAGTGAAACATAGCACAGAAACCTGTTACATCAAATAAAGAAAGTTGATACTGAGATGGAGTCTCATTCTTGATTTTTGGAGTTGACAATATGGAAGAGCTCAGGAAGTATGGAACTTCATTGTAATGGTTAACAAGCTGGGGAAGTTCATTCTACAGCTGGTGAAAAAGACCAGTTCTGTTCATGACTTGCATTCTCAGAAGTACTCCTGGTTCTGGAAGGAAACACAATGGCAAGCCTTCATAGCCTTGAAAGAGCACCTGTTGGCATGCCCACCCTATCTTTGATCCCAACTTACCCCACAAATATTTTACAAATTCATCATTTCTGGAGTTAGGAATTGTACTTTCACTAACAAGATGACCAGGTACACAAACTGTGGGCACATATTCCAAGCCCTCACTCCAAGTAAGCAAAAAATACTCAGATCAAAAATGAGATCCTTGCACCTATCTGTGAATGTGATCCAAGGATGTACGAATGGTGGAAAATTCACTTTGCAGAGTTTTCATTTCCATCCCACAATTTGTGGAGTTTTGCTTTAGAAATTATTTAAGTCACAAAGAGCAGCAATGGGGGACACTTAATAAAACAATTTTGCTTTGAGTTGTGGATGTTTCTAAAATCACTCATAACACTTTGTGGAGTAAGGTTTTGTGTGATTTTTGCAGAAAAATACTTTACAGAACTCCATTAAGTGCAAATTGCTCTGCTTTTTGAGAAAGTTACTCATGAATTTGAAGTTTGCTGCATTTATTTCTAATGTGAACAAATTTGGTTGTTACATACCAGGAATTCACCTCATTCTTCAGAATGACTATAACCCTGTGATCGGCTTGCTTGATCAGTCTGTTCGGAGCCTTTACCGCTCAAGTTCAGAAACTGAGAATATGGCTCATGGCTATCTTTACAGTGTCACATGGCTCACGCCTACTTCTCAAGTGGATGATAGTAAGAAGGCAGAGGAAATGGCTTATTAACTTAACCATGTGATGGAGATATTGACAGCCTCAGAGACCAGGTTTCTGCAGATCAAAGAAACACTGGCCCAGAATGATTCTCTGGGAATGTTCCAAGATTCTGCAAGAATGGCTAGCCACCTGGGTTCAAGGTTAATGGACCAATAAGACCATTTTGGCTCAAGTGACATGTTCTCACAGAAGTCAGAGTTTTGCTTATACATGGCACCAGACTCCTTGTATGATGCAGGAAGAAGTCCTTTCTCATCATCATGCCAACATATGGACACGTTCAAATGTCATATGTGGACCAAAAAACAACCAGATGGCCAGGACTCAGCAGGATGCCAACAATATGGGTAGAGGAATATGAGACCTATGCAAAGACTTGGTGCAACCCAAAGGAACCTCTGCAGCTGACCCATTTCCACAATGGCCATGGCTGGTGGCAGCAAGTTGAGAGAGATTTATGCAAGCTGTCAGAGCTATAGTGAACTGCTGTTCTAGGTACATAGAGTAGCACCATCCTAAACATCTCTCTTATTGCAGTATTGCAGTACCTCACTAGATTAACCATTTGTGTTTAGGGAAGCAGCTGCAGGTTTTCTAATTGTCTGTGAAATGAGTGGTACTGAGGTGTGCATACTGTTTTGCAGTACCTTAACGTTGCACCATGATTTTTGTGGTAAGAAGGAAGTTTCCACTTTAAAAACAGGAAATGTTGGCAGAAAAGGGCAAGGCGATGCATTTATTTATTTATTTGTTGTGCCCTATCCAAATAGTTTGGAGTACATTACAAATCATCATACAAGGAATAAAAGCATTACTGCTGGTCTTTACAGAAGCATTACAGTACTGGTCTTTTTGAGGAAGTAAGCTGTTGGTTAACTAGGATCTGCAGCTTATCTGTTAGGTAGGAAAATGGGCAGACTAGGTGAGCCAAGCGGTCCTTATCTGCTGTCAAATTCTATGTTTCTATGTTTCTATGTTTCTATTACATTATATATTAAAAACATAAAATACAGCTAATATAGCAAATGGAGACAGTGCACATTAAAACTCCAAGTTATAGGCTTGGATAATAGATAACTTTTAGTTCCATTTTGAACCCTCCACTGATGGGGTATTCCTTAATTGAGTGGGAGAGAGTTCCATAACATTGAAGCAGCTACTGAGAGGCCTCTACCCAGAATGTTTCAAACATAGTCTGGGACAACAACAAATCTACATTGGTGGAGTTAAGGGCACACAGGAGCATTCCAGATTAAGATATTTGAGGTAGTCTGGCTGCAAACTGAGAACAGCCTTGTATGTTACCAACAGGTTCTTGAAAGTTGGCCGCCACTGAACAGGAAGCCAGTACAGTTGTCACTGCACAAATGTAAAATGTTTGGAGTATCCTGGGATGGAGATCAGCTTGGCAGTGGCATAGTGTACCAGCTGCTGGTGATGCACCAACTTCCCTGATAGCTCTAGGTACAGCGCGTTTGTCATAAAATCTTAAGGTCACAAATGCATGCACCAGGTTTACTAGGTCATCATACACAAGATGGGGCTTGCTCGGAGAGATATTCCTCAATTGGACAAATCTACTGTGAACCATGGACACCATGATATTCAAGTGTAAAGTCCAAGTCTACAGTGACTCCTAGGTTCTTCACCCAATCCACGGCCTTCAGTGGTTCACCATTTAACCAGTTCATCCTAATTGCCACCTGAGCAGCTGCCACCCCACGAGGACTCAGTTCCACAAACAGCACCTCTGTTTAGTGGCCCATCCAGTCTGTCCTTCCCTGCCTGTCTAACAGATTTAGCCCCTGTCAGTCCCCTGTCCCCCACTGCCCTCATTACACATAACTGCACTTTACTCATATGCCTACCCATCCCCACTTAAACGCTCCCACCATTTCAGCATGTAGGACATCATCTGGAAGTTTTTTCCTTTCTGCACTCCCTTTGGTAGAAGAGTGATTTTGGACATATTTTTTGAACCCCTTACCAGTTTCATGGAGTTTCCTCTGGTGGAAGTATTGCTACTTATTGTGAATAACTCACTAGTGTCCACTCTACTGATTCTGTGGAGGAATTTGAATGTCTCAGTCATGTCACCTCATTTCCTCCTATCCTTCAGAGTATGCATGTCCAGATTTAACAGACAAATGGCAGCAGTCCTGGGAAACAAAGTCAATATGTGACCAGCTGAGTTGTAAGAATGATGAAGAGTCTCCTGATGGACTCAAATCGCTAGGGTTAGAACTACACTCTTGACCTACAGGTTAGAATAAACTTTTTGCATAGTATTTGGGTGTTCATTCTTGCTATTCAGCTGGTCACACATTGACTTTGTTTCCCTGAAGCATTGATGTTTGTGTGTTTAATCAGTATTGTGTTTTGGACATGCACCTGCCATTTAAGCTATGGCAGCATGTGAGTTTTGTGCTTGTTTATAGATGTTCAGATCCTTCAGATATTCCTCATATATCTTTCCCTGTTGCCCCTTGATATAGAAACATAGAATCTGATGGCAAATAAGGATCGCTTGGCCCAGCTAGTCTGCCCATTTCACTACCTATTGAATAAACTCCAGATCCTATATGATCTGTAGATTATCTTCTCCTTTCTACCACTAGGGTTGTCCTCTGTCTGTCACAAGCATTCTTGAATTATTCACCTATTGTTTTTGCCACTATGACATCCTCAGGGAGGATGTTCCATGCATCCACCACCCTTTATGTGTAAAAATACTTCCTCACATTGCCCCTGAGTCTTCCTCCCCCAGCCTCATGTTGTGACCCCTTGTTCTTGCACATCTCCTTTTCTGAAAGATGCTGCCCTCTCGAACTGTGTTAATCCCCTTGAGGTACTTGAAAGTTTCTGTCATATCCCCCTTCTCCCTCCTTTCCTCCAGTATATACATACTGAGCGCCCTCAGTCTCTGCTTGTATGGATTCTGGTGCAGTCCCTGTACCATTTTCATTGCCCTCCTCTGGACTTCCTCTACCCTCTTTCCTTCTGGAGATGCAGTTTCCAGAACTGCACATAGTACTCCAGATGAGGTCTCACCAGCTGTCTGTACAGTGGCATCACCACCTCCTGATTTCTACTGGTGATACCTGGTCCTATATGCCCCAGCATCCCACTGGCTTTCCTCACTGCCTTCTCACATTGTTTGGCTACCAAGTTGTCTGTTATGATCATGCTTAGGTCCCTTTCCAGCTTCATTGTTGCTAGTACCCTCCCCCACATTGTGTATTCCTCCCCCGGGTTTCTGTTACCTAAGTGCATGATTTTACACTTCTTTGTGTTGAATTGGAGCTGCCACAGTCTTGACCAATTCTCCAACTTCCCTAAGTCTCTTCTCATTTTCTTCACCCCCTTGGAGTGTCAGCACTATTGCAGATCTTAGTATCATCTGCAAAAGGCATACATTTCCTTCTGGTCCCTGTGAAATATCGCTTGTCTCCTAGTGAGCTGCTTCATACTGTTCTCTTACTTGGCAATACCAAAAGCTGCATATCATTTGCACGCATAATTCCCAAGGGTGGTGTGCCAAGGTTATCCCTCCCTGATGCTGTGGGTGCTAAGACGGGGGATAATGAACTCACTTATCATGGGTGATCTCAACCTCACTGTAAATTGGCTTGGAGGAAATACCAAGGTGTGAACCCCTGCTTGCTGGCTCTCCTTGTCTCAACTCATTCAAGAGCCCACCAGGTGGTCTACCACTGGTGAAAATAGCTCCCTTCTTGACTGGGTTCTGTCTAACAGGCCTGAGATGATTACCTCCTCAGGTACCCTCCCTGACTCTATCTCTGATCACACCCCCCTGTGTACTGTGTATGGAGGATTTCCTCCCAGAAAATTCCCCACAAAGTCATCCAAGTTAGGAATTTTTCTAAGTTTGACCTGGGTTCCTTCCATGAGTGCCTGAGGCTTACAGACTGGTCTGCAGTGCTAAATGCTCTGACTGTCCCTCTGCTATCAGTTACTTCCTCAGCACCTTTTGGCACTACAGGATAAGCACACCCCTTATCAGGAGGAGGGTAATGGGGTCTGCTACTAAGTGGCTCCATGGGAGCCTTCTCACCCTCATGTGGACTAGGGACAAATGCTGGGCAAACTTTAAGACCTCGATGGCTTAGACTATATTTCAGCAGTACAGGAGGCTCAGGAATGAATGTAAGAGAGCAATCAGGACTGCCAAGAGTGAATACTACAAACCGCCTTGCTAAACTTAGCTAAGGACTAGAGATGGGTGAAGTGGCCCCAATTCTCTCCTCAAAGTAATTCACGGAGTGAAGGCAAATTGTGGAGTGCTCAGCAACCCAAAGCAGTGCCGCATTATAATGAGATAGCGAAGTCCATTGAAAACAATGACTTTGCGTTACTCCACCTTCCCAAACCACTACTCCACCAATTCTTAAGGCGAAGTACACTGATAACAATGTACTTCACCTCACTTTGCCTTGTTTTTAAGCTCCAAAGTCAAATTTTGCAGTGATTCATGGGATTTCAGGTCACGTGGGCTCTAGATTGTTCTGCACAGCCTCAGTTTGGGGTAGTGTGTGTAGGAAGCTGTAGGAGACAATCTGCTCTGACAGCTCTCTGTGATTCAAACCTTCTAAAGCTGTTAACAAAGCCTTTTGTCATTTTTTGCTGAAACTTTAGTTCATTGATTCTAGGAAACCCTCCTGTGCTCATATCATTGAGCATTTATTGTTTGTGTGTGAATTTTGAATGTTAATGTACAACATTCGGTCTGTGTACTGACAGACAGTGGAAGTGTGCTTTGAGGAAGGGGTGTATCTGTGGTGTAGGTAGAGTAACTTGGAGAAAAAGACAGTGCTTTCTGTTTTGGTGATATTTTTCTTGTATAACTGTGTTAATGTACACACAGTAATATTTTCAATAATTCTTGCCATTTTTTTTAAAGATTGTTGTGGTGTAGCAGTGCATAATTTTGGTTTGTTTAAAATATGTGGTTATATTACTAAAGTTTTCAATTTGCTACGCATTACTTAGTGTGGGTGTGAGTATGTGTGTGACGTGTGTCATTAAATCAGACACCTTTTATTGTGCCACATAATAATTTCAGCAATGTGAACCTGCTATCCACTGCAGTTGTGTGATTTTTGTACTTCTTTGTGGTATCTTTACTGGTACTAGTACTAGTGACTGTTACTGCAGCAGTGCAGTACACTGCACCCCCCGCCGTGGCCTGCCCCAACCTGCAAAAGTATTCTTTTCCAGATTTGAATTTCTGATGGTGAGCACTGGGTAGGTGTTGTACCTTTGCATCTGCATCTCTTCAGTGCACAACACAATTTTAATCCGTCTGTGCATTTGCATCTCTTTAGGGCCCAATCTCCATCTGTAACTTAAGTCACAGTTGTTTCTTTGACTTCCCTTCAGAGCACTGGACAGGTGTGGTGCATAATTCTGCATGAATATTGTTCTCATTAATATGCATTTTTAAGTCAGGACCATCATCATCACGAGCCACTCGTGATACAAATCACATTCTTCATCATCACGATCACAAATGCAGTCACAAATCACAATTCACGATTATGTCATGAATCACAACACTAATTTTTTGACTAGTTACTTGGATGTATTGTAAGCATGTTTTGTAGTATTTCTCCAAGCTTCACCACTCTGCCATTGTACTCATTAATGAGTGTTTTTAAGTCAGGGAGTTTGTGCTACAGCTCATCGGGGAAGTATAGCTGTAGACATTTTCGTTCCCAATACAGTTCCATATTGGTTATCTCACACCGTCGACACCGAATCACGTTCTTCATCATCGAAGTCACAAATGCAGTTACA
Organism: Neoceratodus forsteri; assembly: GCA_016271365.2. Taxonomy (NCBI): domain Eukaryota; kingdom Metazoa; phylum Chordata; order Ceratodontiformes; family Ceratodontidae; genus Neoceratodus; species Neoceratodus forsteri. The sequence continues at coordinate 93,713,138 of CM057456.1, read as the reverse complement.
AATCATGATTCACGATCACGTTACGAATCACAACATTAATTTTTTTACTAGTTACTTGGATGCAATGTAAGCATGTTTCGTAGTATCTCTCCAGGTTTCACCACTCCACCGTTGTACTCATTAATAAGCATTTTTAAGTTGGAGAGTTTTGTGCTACAGCTCATCGGGGAAGTACAGCCATAGGCATTCACATTCCTTCCTGTACAGCATGCAAGTTACAGTACTGTAAGAAGTGGTGGGCGAATTTGCTCTGTGAAGTGATTCACTGAGTAATGTGGAATCCGCAGAGAACTCCACAATGTGAAGCTTAATAAAGAGGAAAGCAAAATCCATTGAAACCAATGACTTTGCATTATTTCGCCTTCCCCAAACAACTTTTCCACCAATTTAAGGTGAAGTACATTGAAATCAATGTAATTCGCTTCATTTCGCCTTTTAATTGAGCTCCAAATGAAATTCTGCAGTTATTCATGGGATTGCAGGTCACATGGGCTCTAGATTGTTCAGCACAGCCTCAGTTCTGGCCTGGGTAGTGTGTGTGCAGTGGTAGCTGGAGACAGTTTGCTCTCAGAGCACTGCGATTCAAGACCTCTAAAAGCTGTTTAAAATGCCTTTTTGAGTACTATTTTTTGCTCAAAATGTAGTACATCGATTGTAGGAAACCCTTCTGTGCTCATATCGAGTGTTTATTGTTGTGTGTTAATTTTGCATGTTAATTTAGAACTGTCAGGCTGTGTACTGTGAAGTGTGCTTTGGGGCAGGGATGCATTTGTGGTGTAGGTAGATTACATGGGAGAAAAAGGCAGTCTTTCTGTTTTGGTTATATTTTTCTTGTATAACTGTCTTAATGTACACACTGTAATATTTTCAGTAATTCTTGACATTTTTTTGCTGATTGTTGTGGTGCAGCAGTGTAAAATTTGTCTGTTTAAAACATTTGGTTATATTACTAAAGGTTTTCAATTCGCTACGCATTTGAGTGTGCACGTGAGTGTGTGTGCAATGCGTGCCATTAAATCAGACACCTTTTATTGTGTTACAAAGTAATTGCAGCAGTGTGAACCTGCTATCCACCACACCTGCATGAATGTTTTATACTGCTTTGTGGTATCTTTACTGTTGGTGGATTGTTACTGTTGTGCACTAATCCCCCAACTGGCAAAATGTATTCCTTTCCAGATTTGGATTTGTGACTTGTGAGCACTGGTTAGCTGCTGTTGTGCCTTTTTGTAGGCATCCCTTGAGTGTGCAGTGCAATCTTAATCTGTCTGTGTGCTTGTATGGCACCATTAATTCTGGAAGACTGAATTTCTTGTTACACTCTCATTTCACTTCGTCATCACTGGGGAATTTTCTGGACACAAGATGGTAGCTTTTTGGGGATGCACATTAATTCTGGTGACTCTGTGTGTGACCTGACCACTGCACACATGACTGAATGCACCATTAATTCTGGGAGACTTTGCATTTCTTGTTACACTCTCATTTCACTTCATCAGCACTGCAGAGTTTTCTGGACACAAGACAGTAGCACTTGGAGGATGCACATTCATTCTGGTGATGGTGTGGGTGGGATGCTTCCAATATTGTTGTCACTCTACCTTACTTCGCGTTTAAGGTGGAATGACAAAGTGAAGTAATAATAACAAGACAAAGTGAGCCTTTCCTATGGGGCACTCCACGTAGCGCAGTGCCAACGCAAAGTGGCCACTTCGCTGCTTCACTTCGCTGGTGGATTTTAAATTTGCTGCATTCAACTAGGACCCCATCAACTTATGGAGGAACATCAAAACATAGTAAGTGGTTCCTCCAACTTTGGGGTCTCTGATATGCTCATTGATGGATCAAATTGTAATAATCCCCTAACCATTGCCATTGCATTTAACTCCCACTTTTCAGATTTGTCTGCTTTCACCTCCCTATTCTCCACTGGTGGGAGGATAGTCAAGTCCTGCCTTCTGCCCCATTGTCGTTCTCCACTTCCTGTCCATTATTCTACTTTAGGGCAGTGACATCACATGAGATGCAGAGACTCCCTCAGGTCTCTCCCCTATGCTAGTGCTGGCCATGATAACATGGAACTTAGGCTCCTCCAACTTTGTGCCTCCTATGTTGCCTCCCTGTGGCTCATATTTTCAATATGTCTCTACCCTTGAGTTATCCCTGACCCTGAAGGTGGCAAGGATTGCCCCAGTTCTTAAACAAGTCAACCTCAAGATCCTTGACAATTATCGGCCTATAGCCATCTTGTCAGCTATCAGCAAACTCCTGGAGAAAGTTGTTGCTGGGCAACTCACAGAGTATATCCAGGCCCATGAACTGCTGTCTCGTGCAGCACAGCTTTCAGAGAGGGCACAGTGTGTCCTCTGCCCTTGTTACTGTCTCCTCCAGGATTAGGGCAGCAAAGGACCGGGTAAGCTCTCTGGTTCCATCTTCATTGACCTATCTAAGGCCTTCGACCTAGTCGACCATGCCCTACTTATCTCTCAGCTTTGGTCCCTTGGTCTGTCTCCCCATCCTAAGATGGTTTACCAGCTACCTCCAGGGTAGAAATCAAATAACTAAATTCAGTAAGGTCCTCTCTGATACCACCTCCATAACCTCTGGTGTCCCTCGGGGATCAGTCTTGGGGCCTCTCCACTTTTCCATCTTTGTTAGCAACCTTCCCTCCATTTCTTCCCATTGTAGCTCTACTCTATATGCTGATGACCTGGACATCCTCTCCCATTCCTGTGACATTGGGATCATCAATCACCAACTGAACGCTGATTTCAGGAATATCCAGTCCTGGATTATGGCAAACAAACTTGTCCTCAAACTTAAACAAAACCAGGCCATGCTTTTTAGGTCCCCAGCCAAGATAAGGGTCTCCCCTGCCCTCCTGTGCATCACTGGAATCGATGGCTCTACTGTCCTGATTACTGATACCATTAAATAATTGGGAGTGACCTTGACCCCCAGCTGGACCTTGGTCGTCATCTACAAAATGTATGCAGGGCTGTCAACTGTAAGCCGGGTCTAGCCTACAGAGTGAAGAACAACCTCACATATGCTGCTCATCGTGCACTAGCCAGAGGTATGTTTCTTCCTACTCTCTGTTATGGGCTCATCCTGTATGTGCATACTTCCAAATCTCACCTCACTAGGTGGAATGTAGTCTATAACAACATGTGTCGCTTTGCACTTGCTTTCACCTCCCCCCCGTCTCACCCACTATTGAGACCTGTACAGTAAGCTTGACTGGCTCTCCCTGCCCAACTATAGGAGCTTCATCCTGGGTAGCTTCACAGGTAAGGTGCTCAGAACTGCCACCCCAAAGGGCTGTCAGAGCTCCTCATACTTGCCGCCTCTTCTTACTCCCTCCAGTCTTTGGGCTCTGCTGTTCTCAAAGTTCCCACCACTCAAACGCAAATGGGGGATAGAGATTTTGCTGCATGCACTCTGAGTTTGGAACTCCTTCCCCTCCCAGGTCTGCTCCTCACCCTCTCACTCATGCCTTCGGAGCTCCCTCTGGGCTTACCTGAAGCTCTCCTCTGCATGTGGTTGTCCTAAACTGCCATAATTAATCTAGGTCCCTGTACTGGACTAATATGTCCATGTATTTCTGGTGGCCCCTGTGTGGGCTCTGAGGGTGGATCTCACTTGCTAAGGTCCTGCTTTGTATAATAATGTAACTACTCTGTGCTCTAGGCGGAGCTTTGTCTGATGCACTGTTTTGGTGATTCTGTTCTGTGTAGAAATGTATTCACCCTGCACCTCTGGGCACTGTTCTTACCTTTAGTTGATTCTATGTATGCTTTTCCTACTCAACTGTGTTAACTCTTGACAGCTTGTGTAATGTCATCTGGTTCTACTTGATCCTGTGCTATGTTTTAATTGTATCTTATTGTTCTCTGTATGGAAATGTCCTTCATTGTACTCTCCCAGGTCGTACCTGAAAAAAGCCAATTATTTTGTCTAGTGTGCTTACCTGGTCAACAAAACCTAATAAATAAATAAATAAAGACATTAAAGAGGACCAGCCCCAGCACTGACCCCGGTGGCATCCTGCTGGTCACCCCCCTCTCTTCCAATTGAACTCTGTTTACCACCACCCTCTGTGTTCTATTGCTGAGCTAATTTCTGATACAGTTTACCACCTTGGGACCCACTCCCAGATTGACCAACATGTTTACTAACCTCTTGTGTGGGACTTTGTTAAATGCCTTGCTAAAGTCTAGGTAGGCCATATCCACCACTCTCTCTGATCTACTACCCTTATCTCCCAGTCAAAGAAATCTATCAGACTTGTTTGACAGGACCATCCTACTGTTAATCTATGTTGCCTTGGGTCTTGTGTACAATCCTTTCCTTCAACACTGATTCCCTACCACTGAGGTCAAATTGACCAGTCTATAGTTTCCCACTTCTACTTTGCTCCCACTTTTGTGAAGGGGTATCATGTTTGCCCTCCTCTAGTCCTTTGGCTCCACTTCCTCCTTTTAAAGGGGAACTTGGTTGTGGGTTCAGTTAAGGTGTGTGGTTGGAAGAGGTGTGTGTTTGCAGGAAGGGCTGAAGCAGGTTTGCAAGAGGAGAAGAGCTTAAAAGTAGAAATTGGTTGTAGGTTCAGTTAAGGTGGTCCTCTGCACCACCTCCAGTCTGTCCGTACCTTTCTTAAGGTACATATTCCAAAACTGCACACAGAACTCCAAATTAGGTCAGACCAGTAATTTGTACCATCACCTCCTATTTCGGCTAGTGATCCCCTACCAAATCACCCAGCATCCTATTTGCCTTTCCCACCACTTTATTGCACTGTACTAATGTCTCCAGTGCATTCATGATCATTATCTCCAGATCATTTTCCTCCATTGAACTGTCCTACCTCCCCATCCTGTATTCTGATTTGGGGTTTTGGCCCTTTGCAAAACTTTAACTTCTTTGTGTTAAATTTCAACTGCCATGCTTTAAATCACCCTTCCAGCTTCTCCAAATCCCTTATTCATGGCCTTCACTCCGTTCTCAGAGTCCACTCTACCGCAGATCTTGCTGTCATCTGCAAAGAGGCATATCTTCCCTTGGAATCCCACCCCTATGTCACAAATGAATATATTGAAGAGAACCTGTCCCAAAACCAACCCCTTGGGCACCCTGCTTGTGATTCTCTGATTCCTGAGACTCTTCATTTAAGACTACCCCCAAAATCCTCCATCTCAGCCTGTTTTTTTTTAAACACACCCGTTTTTTGACCTAATTGCTAAATAACCCAGTTTCTTCTTTGTTGTACTTTGTTTTTTTGTTACCGATACTGGGATGCCCACTCCCAGTGTCAGATGTGCCCACCCCAACCCATTTCCTATAGCTGACAATAGGGTGCCCAATCCCCGTGTTGGCATCCCCCCCACACACGCACACAGTATTGTGGCATACTGGGAGCCCACCTCAGTGTGCCTAAATGTTGTTTTTTTTTTTAATCTGTAAAATAAAGAAACCTGTCCCCTGACAATTTTATTTTACCTGGTAAAAATGAAAACTATCCTTGTCTCCCAGTCCCCCACACCCATCCCCACCCACCCTCCATGACCCCACCTCCCCACACCCCCACCCCATACTTACCTCCAGAGGTCGAGCAGTGATAGTCTCTGGACCAGGAACACATCTGCACTCTTCAAAGTTGACCGCAAATGAGAAATCTGAGATAAGTGCTGTATAATTTCATTCAATTGGGGTTTTAACTAGGTTCCATCTCAGTCATTTTGGAATTTTGTCTCAGATTTTCCAACATAGGGTTCTTGGGACCTCATCTCATGAACATTGTCACTGTCATTTTGTTACTCTGTCCCAAAAGGTGATTTCACAGTTGCTGGGTGAATCACCTTCGGACTGAGTAATGAAATGACTCCGCCTGAAACATTTTTCACACCTGAGTCACAGAACGGCATGGTCACTGTGCAAAATCAACTTTCAGGATGGAGTAATGAAATCATAGTGTCACTGTTCATGAGGTAGGGTCCCAAAAACACCATGTTGAAAATTTGGTACAAAAATACCCAAAAACGCCCGAGTTACATGTGGTTGTTGAAATTTTGCTATGCATGTGTGTAAGTTTGGCAAATATTTATGTTTTCACTCCAAATATTCAACATTGCCAGTTTTTCATATCACCTCATGAACAGTATAGCTGTCATTTTTCACATCCTGTAATCCTGAAATGTGTTTCACATCTGTGGCGCTGAATGGCGCAGTTGCAGCACAAAATCACCTTTCAGGATTGAGTATCAAAATTATAGTGCCACTGTTCATGAAGTGGAGTCCCAAAAGCCCATGTTGAAAATTTGGAGTGAAAATACCAACAAACGCCCTGGGTGTTATGGTTTCTAACTGTAATGCCCCACCCCCAACCAGTAGAGATCGACAGGTGTCAGGGGTGTGACTTGGGGTTACTGGCCATAATGCTCATGCCATTCCACCCTCACCCCACCCCCCACCCCCACCCCCACCCTGCAGCTAGTGACAGGCATCCAGGTGTGCCTTGGGCTCTTCAGCCCTAACGTTCACCCCATTCTTTTATAGTGCACCCATCTCAGCTTATTTCCCCATGGAATGGGGTGAGTGTAAGGCCTGAAGACCCCAAGGAATACTGAGATGCCTGTTGGTGTCTGTGGGGTGCTGTGATGTTGAATGACATGAGCATTATGGCCAATGACCCAAAGGCACACCCCCAACACCTGTCAGTCTCTGCAAGGAGGGGGTGGGGGTTGGCGTTAGGGTTGGAAACCCTAATGCCTTAATAAGGAAGTAAATCAGGGAGGGGCACTAGACATCACCTACCTTGATTTCAGGAAATTCTTTGACACCGACCAACATAGAAGGCTGATTAACAAGATGGGTAGTCTGGCTACAGGGTACAAGCTGATACACTGGGTTAGAAACTGGCTGATGGACAGAAGACAAAGGTGGTGGTAATAGGAACCAATCTGGGGAGAGGGCAATGGTCACTGGGGTACCTCAGGAATCAGTCCTGGGACCAGTCCTATTCAATGCCTTTATTACAGACATTACAGAAAGGCTAGAAGGAAAGGTCTGTCTGCCTATTTGCAGATGACAACAACATCTCGAACAGAGTGAATACTCCAGAAGGGGTGGAGAAAATGAGCAGGAACATGGAGAGGCTTGAAAATTTGTCTGAGGAGTGGCAACTGAGGTTCAATGAAAAGACATGCAAATAATGCACCTGGAAAGAGGAAAACCTGGGAGAGTTACAGGATGGGTGGAGGTACTGACGATCATCAAAGAAGAAAAGCATCTAGGAGTTATCAGTTCTGATGACCTTAAGGTGTCAAAACAGAGCACAAATGTTGCAAGGAAGGCCAGTGGCATGCTGGGGTGCAGAGGGAAAGGTACCACTAGCAAAAGGTGTGAGGTGGTGATGCCATTGCACAATGCACTAGTGAGGCCTGTCCTACGGTACTGTATGCAGCTCTGGAGGCCACAAGTGCACACAGGCATTGACAGGGTGGAGGCACGCCACAGAAAGTCAACCAAGATGGTATATGACTTGCAATACAGAACATATCAGGAGAGATTACAGGACCTCAATATGTACTCATTGGAGGAAAGGAGAAGAAAGAAGAAGAAGGAGAAGGAAGAAGAAGAAGAAAGAAGAAGAAGAAGAAGAAGAAGAAGAAGAAGACAAAGAAGACGAAGTAGAATCAGCATTTATATAGCGCTTTTCATGCACTGTGTATCCCAAAGTGCTTTACAAGCAATGCTAGACTGATAGTGAAGTGACTGAATGTATAATGGCAGCCATATCACACATCAACACCCACACACAGCCTGGACAATTGCATGAACCGGATTATGGGAAGGAAATGTTGGCCAGGACACCGGAATGTCCCTATTCCTTGCGAAGACAGCTCTGGGTTCTTTTACTTCCAACTGGACACCCACCAGGACAGCACCAAGATGGGTAGAAGGGACCTCAGTTTAATGTCTCATCTGAAGGACAGCACACCCCAGCAGTATAGCACCCCCCTAATACTGCACTCAGATGCCAACATTTTAGATGCAAGTCCAATCCCGGTGTGGAATGAGAACCCACAACCTTCTGGTCCAGAGGCAGATGTGCTACCAACTGAGCCATGCGGACACCCTGAAAAGGAGGGAACAAGGGAACATGATACATACATTCAAGTACCTCAAGGCCATAAACAAGGTGCAGGGGTGGACATCTTTCAGTGCATCAAACATTAGGCATAGACAAACGCTTGTCTATTTTACTATAATCCATGTATAGTATGTCTACAGCCTGACTCCTGTCCACTGCTGTTGTCACCCAATCATAGAGTGGGCATAATTGTAATAATCCACATCAGGTGGAGAAGTTCAACATCTCAAGGGCACATTCTCCTGTCTTTGGGTGCCCACATTTGTGGTATTAGAGAAGCCACAATTTTGAAGGGGTGCTGTCAGAATTTTGCGGAAGGTATACTATTTAAATATGTTTTCAGCAGCCCATGACCTCTGCACAGAGAGACAGTGAAGCACGTCCTGGGCAAAAGCATGGACCCCTACAGTGCCCTGATAGCATACAGAACCACTTCAAAGGACAATAGGTACAGCCCAGCAGTACTTCTCATAGGCTGAAAACTGCACACCTTTATGCTGATTCTACCTTCACTGTTACAGCCCTGCCTTTTGAGGAGCTAGACTCTCCTCTGCATTAAGACTGAGCCATGGAGCTTGTAAGCTTAGTTTTGACCATGGAGCTCATATGATCCCATTTTTACTACCTGGACAGCATATGTAGACAATGGGTATGAAAGTTTTAGGTATTGCCCATTAGTAATGGATGCCTAGATCCAATGTCATGCAGGAAAGGAATGAAGAAGTGAGGCATAACAGAGGATATTTCATCTGTCACTCAGAAATTGAATGAGGTCAGTTTCCCTACAGATGCTGAGGGCACAGGAGAGGTGGAGGAATTGTCAGCTCATCCTTAATCCCAATTAAGATCATGTTTGCAAAACCCAACACAGAGGTTTAAACTTGTACTGACTAGTAGACCAGAGGGCAGTAGTAAAACTCATTCTGGACATTTGTCTGTTCATCCATAGATGCAGGATTTGTGAACTGTGGATTTTATAGATGCCACGGCATCCAGCCACATGAACTTCACCACTTGTCTGAAATAGTGAAGGTGAAAGAGGCAAAGGAACAAAGGCCAGAATAATCCCCTCCTTGCCTGGAGGCTCAAGTTCTGTGGTCCATCTGACTTCTGTTCTCAGGGATTGCCAGTGTGTTAAAAAAAAGTTTGAGTGTTACCCTTGTTAATATTGTACATTGTTGATCAAATGATAAACAAACTATAAGGGGATGTTTAATGCTTTAAGTACTTTTGCACAATTGTGCACTGTTTTTATGTTTGCTTGCGTGCATGTGCAAGAAACATCATGTGGCAGCTTAGGAGAGAAGTGGGGTTTGGACGTGCAGACCTGTGGCGGCCAATGCCACCACTGCATTCTTGGGCTTGGACCTCACTTCCCAATGTGGTGGTATGCTGCTACTGATACTAGTTCAGCCAGCGTGCCATCAACTTGAAACAAATTAGCCACTGCAATGAATGAGCAACCCGTCATTGCAGGGCGGTGCCTTGCCTGGTGTAACATTTCAAAAGAACATGGCGGCGGCTTTCACTGTCCACTCACAGTCCCCGTAAAAGCAGATGGGGGTGGCCAAACCCCCCTGTCAGCATGCCCCTGCCCCACTTAATTTGCTGGGAGAGCCCAATCCCTGTCAGCATAATGTCCTCCTCTCCAATTTGTTGTGTGCTGAGGGGGGTGCCCAATACCCCTTGGCATTATGTACCAAACATGCTTTGCAGATTGGGGCCCAATTCCTCTACCTTGCTTCCCCCTGCCTAAAGTGCAGGTGGTATACTGGGATCCCACCCCAGTGTGCCTAAGCAAACCTGCAAAAAAAACCTTCCTATATCTTTCATTTTTTCTCCCTGAAACAAAGAAAATGGTTCCTTGTCATTGGGTTCCCTCCACCAATCTGCACCTACCCTCTGTGCACCTCACTTCCCCACACCCACCTCACCCCATACTTACCTCCTGAGCCAGACACAACAATCTTCGGTGGACCGGGAACATGTCTGCTTTCTTCAAAGCTGTTCGCGAACTGAAGAAATGCCGGTAAGCTGTATAATGGCATAAATGTTTTTTTTTCAACTTATGTGGATATCTCGGCCATTTCTTTGACTTTTGACACCAAATTTTCAACATGGGGTTCTTTGGACCCCTCCTCATGAATTCAATGACTGTCATGGTGTTGCTCGGTCCAGAAAGATGATTTTGCTGTCACTGCATGGAATCACCTTTTGGGACTGATTAATGAAATGGCAGTGCCACCGTTCATGAGGTGGGCTCCCAAAAAGTGTATGCTGCAAATTTGGTGAAAAAATTCCAAAACATTACTGTGTTATGAGCATGCGTCATGCAGTTTCTACGCATGCTCATAACTTTGAGAATTTTCAATATTTTCACTCCAGATTTTCAACATTGCCATTTTTACATACCTCCTTATGAACAGTACAGCTGTCATTGTTCACATTCTGCCCAAAAATGTGTTTTCGCACATCCGGCTCACAATGGCATGGTCGCTGTGGGAAATTAACGTTCGGGACAGATTAAGAAAATCATAGTGAAACTGTTCATGAGCAGAGGTCCCAAAATTCCTATGATGAAAATCTGGTGAAAGAATTCAAAAAATTACTGTGTTACAAGAGTGCATTGCTCAGTTTTCATGCACACTCATAACTTTGAGAATTTTTAATATTTTCGCTCCAGATTTCCAACATTGCCATCTCTTCACACCTCTTTTTGAATGGTGCAGCTTTCATTTTTCACATCCTGCCTGAAATGTGGTTTTGCACACCTGGTGCAGGATGGCACAGATGCTATGGGAAATCAACGTTTGGGACAGATTAACAAAATCACAGTGCCACTGTTCATGAGCAGAGGTCCCAAATACTTTCATCAGGTGGGGGGGGGTCACAAAAAGGCCATGTTGAAAATTTGTAGAGCCCAGGGCGTTAGGGGTTTCTAACCAAAACGTCCCACCTGTACAGACTGACAGGCATCAGGGGTGTGCCTTTGGATTGCTGGCTGTAGTGCTCATGCCAATCCACCCCCACCCTGCAGCCAGTGACAGGCATTGAGGTGTGGCTTGGACTCTTCGGCCCCAGAGTTCACCCCATTCTCCTATACTGCACCCATTTCAGCATATGTCCTTGTGCAATGGGGTGACCGTAAAGCCAAACACCCCAAGGCACATCTCAACACTTGTTGGTGTCTGCAGGATAGGGTGAGGTGAAATGGCATGAGCATTATGGGCGATGACCCAAAGGCATACTCCAATGCCTGTCCATCTCTGCAGGGTGGAGTTGAGGTTGGCGTGAAGTTCAATATTTCACTGCCATTCCTATTCTGCATCTGTCTAACTTCTGCACTTCCAATGCTAATACCAGCAAGCAAACATTTGGCATTGACAAATGCTTGTTATTGGTAGGCAGTATATCTCTTTAAAGGCTGAACTTTAAAAGGGTAAATGTCAGGTACATCTGGGACTTCTGAGGAAGCTAGGAGTGAAACTGGTTGAGTAGCTTTACCTGTTGGGTGTTTTCAAGTGCACTGTCTGAATACAGTAAATGAAATAGTTTGAGGCACTTGAGCACTTTATTGGCATTTTGCACTTGTATTTTGCACTACAGCACTTTCATAATAAACAGTTTGTGCTGACTTCTAGACTACATGCTGCCTCAGAAACCAGTAATTCAGGCAAGAGGGATGAGCAAGCACTGTTGCAGAAGTCTAGAAGCCCTGTTGCAGAAACCAGGACTGAAGTGCTACAGAGAACTAGGGGGCCTGGCAGACAGTGTTACATATTAGCACTGAGAGCTCTGTAGCCAGTCCATGGATGTGCTGTAGGAGAGGTTGATTGCTGGTAGCAGAAGGCCTTGTTGTGGGCCCTCCACCCTTACAGACTCTGAATTATTCCCTAAACTGCATCCTGTGAGCATTCTGCTCCTCACAGTATGTAACTGGAGGTGTTTATCATTTTGCTGTATATTAATAAACTACTTCCAGGACTTTGCTACCTACAGTATGTGAACTATTTTTGATCTGCTGCTGAGCTATCTGGGGTTATTGCAAGAAGCACTGCATACCTCACAGCTGCCAATTAGGCCATATCTGGCTTGTTCACCCGGCAGCTGTGCTGTATACCCCCTCTGTCCTCTTCAACGCCCCTGCACCGAACACCTGCTGTGCTTGCCTCACTGCTGTGTGTGCCTCCCCTTCAACTGTCTCCCCACACCTTCCCCTGTGTGTTGCTTCCAGGTGCCTTTCCTGCCTGGTCTGTGTGTCCCTGCTGCCAGTGTGTCCTGTATTTTGCTCTCATGTGCCTTCCCGTGTGTTCTTGCACCTCTCCCACTAACTTTTATTTGGCTCATTTCCACTATGGTAACCTCAATTGCTCCCCTATTGCCCATGGCACAAGTTATTGAATATCGCACTGCCATTTATGCATAGTCTTCCCCCCTAGTTGTGCATGCCTTCATTATGATTAGCTGTTGCTCAGAGTGGTTGATGGCTCAACCTCCTGCTGAATATCGCAGAATGACATTTTCGGACTTGCAAGGTGCAACCTATTGCTCGGCTCAACTCTTTTGACTATCACAACCCCATTGTATAATAGGATATAACTTAACAATGTCCTTATCATAACATATCAACTGTATCCTTCAATGTAACACATTCTGCAGTAGCACTCTCTGCTTCACCTGCCTGGTATCCACAGCTTTCAGACCATTATAAAAAAATCGAACTTTATTTAATTATCATAATCAAATATTTCAATATCTAACAACTTTCACTTATTACATACAGATCATATTCTATAATAAGGGCATCAACTATATATTACAATTCTATATGCAGTGTGAACATCTTTAAAGTAGTACTACTGCAGTACACACAGGACTGCAATTCACACTACATGAGACGTGGTACAAGCAGCAGTACAGGATGTGCCAAAGTTGACACAAATATCAACAGTGCTGCAGTGGTTCAGTACAATAGAATTGACACTTTCGCCACCCCGTAACGTACAGTGGCACTGTGTCAGTGGAAGTCCACAGACAATAGTGAAGGTGACACAACACAGTGCTTTTCTAATATGTACATCAACCACAATATTCAGTGGACTCCATGCATAATCCATGGAAAGTGGAAATCAGCCCATTTCTATACTGTCCCCATTTGCAGCCACAAACAAGCCATCTTCACAATGGTGCAGGTGGTGCGTACCATACAGTGGCCATTGGATACGACAACATGCCCATGGGCAATGCCCCAACAAATCACAGCTTCCAACATGAAAAGTATCCTGTTACCACACCGAGCCAACACCTTCACCTGATCAGGGCTTAGTATATGAAAATATTCCTGTGAGTCAAATACAACCAACTACTCATCCAGTTGCAGATTACAGCAACAAATATCTGTAGTAGTGCAGTGAACCGCAACCTATTACCTACTGCAGGATTCATGATATATACAACAACCATGTTCCAGTGGATCACCCATGCCAGACCACAGACTTACATAATATACTTAACCTGGGTACCTGCACTCTTCCGCAAGCTAATTGTGACCTTAATGGATAAATCATGATGCCTGTTAACCAGTAGCTGCATCAGTCAATTCAGTAAATACAATGAGCCAAACACTGGTCATGGTGGTACCCCACCAACCCTCCTGTGTCGCAGCGCCTCCCTCCTCAGTCAGCAGAGACGCTCCCCACCTGCAAAGTACACACTGACTGATAGCATAGAGTATGTATCTCCCATTGCTCCAAATATGGACCAATGATCGTACACACTGTACTGTACTACACAGTACTAATATGTGAATCAATAGTTGCATTAACACATTTGGACTCTACTACAGTACATTCAACATGACTATTGGCCTATACTGTACATGAATGCATGTACAGTTAATATATGCTGTCAGCATGGTCAACAGACAGCTTGTAGGTGGTAACCGCTACAACCTCAGGGGAGCTGGTGCAATGGCATCAGTGAATCTCTGGGTAGTACACAGGTACTGCTGGCATACAGTACTGTTTCATCCCTATAACAACAATCGAACTAGATGGAACCGCTCGCCACTAGGGAAGCTCATTAATCCATGAGCGCATAATTTGCTTCTGGCGACTGCTACTACTCTTGTTATATATATCATTGAAAGACAGAGTTGGCAAGATGGGTACACAATCACTAGGGATATGTTTAGATCAGTAGAGCCAAATTGGCCAGGCAGTTAATTGGACCACCGAGATTGAACAGGTGCACCTGGTATTCAGAATGTGGAAGGTTGGGGATGGTATCATGTTGACACACTAACACCATACATCAGATGCATTCACCTGCACCTCTGCCTTGTACCAGTACAACACACCACCCGTGTTTGGGCACGATTGCTCCTTTTTCATTTCACTCCAGTGTATCACACAAGTTGTGGTTGCAATATGCTACCCATGCAGTCAGAATATAAAGATATGCATATTATCTATGGACACAATCACCTTGAACTTAGTACATACATAAATGATGTGCCATGGTGCATCAAATTTATGAACCGCATAATCCTTTGCAATAATGAACTGACACATAACAGAGTTGCATGTAGCAACTATATTGTACCTATGCACACTTTTGAATATATCCCAAGTTCAATCTGCAACTTGTTATTCTCTTTTATTCTGAAATCTGTAACGCTAACATATACAGCATTTATCACAGTCATGTGATATCTTGTAATCAACAACATAACACAGTTTCCATTTACATATATGAAACAAATTCTCTTTATTACTGATACCCACCATTTCTACTTAAAAGCAGTAAATGTTACTAAAAAAGCAGGTCATACTGTTACCTGCAGACCACTAATCTGTGCACATTCCCCACTATACACATACACATACACCACTGTAACAGAGGATATGGTGGGCAGTGTGTGGCACCCATTTACAGAAACAGGCTTGAAAACCACCTAAAAATACACACTCATATGCTCACAATTCTTTACTGTGACAGACTGCACCTTTCTGATATTACATCTCTTGCCACAGCTGTAACTATCACAACACAACAAGTTGCATGTATATCTCAATGTGATAACGTCTAGACATGTACCAGATGTGGGTCACAAAAACATCACAATATGTGCACTATCAGTAAACACCTCAAGATGAGCCTGTCAGTGTGTTCTGCAGTCATACATGTCTTACTCACTACTCAGTACTGTTCTGATGCCTACCACTTTGGTACTGTACACCTGTTTTCAGTGTAGCAATGCAACATAAACAGTTGAACAACATCGTCACTAACATCTAGGTGGAGGCTGTGTTGTTAAAATACTGATACAACAATCAACATTATCAACACAAGTGATTCTTGCAATCGACACAAAGATGACACTCTCTGGTCAAGTCCCGCCTCCAGCTTCTACCTGTACTGGACTACCTCGGCAACAGTGAGGCCGCCTCCTGACATCTGTAAAATTAACATAAAAGATATCGTAACTGTGTCATTTTATTGCTCAATTTATGACCACTTTGTATAAATATTGCATATATCACAACTAACTGTTCCTTGATCAAGTATTGTGCAGTTAGCTACTACAGCCATATCAGTAGCAAATGTTATTATTAGAAAATGACAATTAATATTATTTTAATTATTATCACTTCACTGTTATATGATAACCATAAGTTCTTGAATTAAGCTACTGTATACTCATTCACACTTTCATATCATAACACTTGATATACGGAATAATGGTGATGTAAGGTGTACTATAATCATCACACCTTGGTGGTTGCTATGGCATCAGTAAACCTCAACAGTGCAGCTCAAGACATTTACAGTTACCTAACACCACGAGAGATGATTATGCCATGGTTATTACCGCTACAAAAACATGTCATTTATACTGTAGGACTCGACACAGAAGTTAAATCCCCTGTAACACAAGTAATTTATATACATAGTAATAATCTGCACTAGACCCGTAACGTGTAGTAAAATATTTAGGATGCACAGACTGAATGACATTGGGCCAAAATAGCACCAGTTAAAATCTCTATCAGACATTGAGATTGGAGCTCAGTAATAGTAAACAGAGAGAACTGGAATGTTATTTGACAAACAGAGAAAAAATCTTCAAGGATCGGGCAAATATAATCAGAACAGTTTAATAATTATGTACTCAGGATATGATAAAATAGGATTATTTATAGCAAGAAAACAGTTTAAATTGTAGTAGTGTAACAGTCAATTATGACATAGAAATGAGATTAATCCCACAACACGATTCTGTAACACATATTCTGTAATGGCATAAGAACATGGAGGCTAAATCAAGGACCAACTGAATAGTAGTGACAGTCAGGGTATGACTGCAACAACCCATCGACCCATAGTAGCTTGATTCTAACTCACCCTGGTAGTGTGTGTGCCTGCCACCCAAGCTGACTCCACCCCGTTCTATTGTCTTTTCCCTGGTAGGTAGTTCCTCACTCCCCACCTGAAGTGCAATCCCAATCCTCACCACATTATAATAATTCCTCAGTCCTTAATGATCCCACCTCCCAATATGATCCCAACCACATAGCTTCATATGACAAATATCCTGCTGTTGTACTGGCCCCTCTCCAAATGCAATACTTGACCTTCATTTGCCACATTAATGTCCAAAAATCCATGTGTTCTAATGGCCCCCCCAAGCCTACACCCCCTGTACCATACAAGTACATTTTTCCTGGTGTACAAGTACTTACCACATCCCAGCCACAATCCATGACTGTGCCCCAAAATGACAATAGGTTATCGACCCAGCACTTTGAAGTGCACTGTCCTCCTCAATACAGAGTAGGCATGTTTTCCTTGAAGCAGGTCACCCTTCTCTAAACACCGGCTGGCCAGGACCACAGTAGTGCTCATGCATAGCACATCATCAGGCAGCTCTGTTTGCTCCAGAACGAGTCTGGGCTGGTTTCCTGCAATATTACCTGGTGTGTGTACAGGGAGATGGGCAGTTCTGGGCAGAGGCTCCACAACACCAGGTATTACTGTCATTATGCAACTGAGAATTTGGGATCTACTTGGAGGTGTGAAGACACTAAAGAAACAGAAAATAATGTTACTAAGTGTATAGGGTTCACTATAGCACTTAGTGGGTGGAAACCGCTGCAACACAGAGACATCCTTTTAACAACTTCGTCAGGTGGTGATCCGCGCGGTGGGGATCAATGCAACACAACAGAGGCCATTCAATAAATGTGGGTAAAGGGTTTGGGAATCATGCTTGTAAAGTGTAGGACCTGAACAGCTGGGAAGGTATCGTGCCACAGCAGTGGATGCTGAATGTGCATGGGATGGGTTGGTGGGTACTACTACATCAGAAAAATTATTACATTAACATAGCTACAGCAATCATAGATCATGTAAGGGTGGGTGAACAAGAGAACACCAGGACATCCTCTCATGTGGAGATACAAAGTCACAGATTGTGCTTGGGGGTGGGGAACCACTAGAGCACCAGGAGATAAAAAAGTAGCATGGCTATGGAGGTCCGCATCGTGCTGGCGTGGATGGGTGCAGTACCATACTAGATGAAAGTACTTAGTGGGCTACTGGGCTCAGGATGGCACTGGGAGGACATCACTCACCATTACTGCCGCTATTCATGATGGTATTTAGCACCACAGCACAGATCACACAATTCCTTTACTGCATTACATACATTTCAATATACCATCAGGCAGATCAACACTCCCATAACTGCCATATGTTTGCCACCACAAATGACTTTAAAACAGCCAGTTCTCCTATTTGTAATTGTACATTCATATCTGCTGGTACACTGGAATCTATAGCCCTACCCGTGCAGTGTAGACATAACATTATCCTGATTGAGCACTCCATGCAACACGGTGTACCCAATTAGAAAATGTTGTACAATAGTAGTGTACCATTCACCATTGGTACACCCCACAAACTGACTGCTACCACAGAACTACTAACCACAATTAGTACCACTGTGAGGCTCACCACCTGCAAGTCACGCGGCTGTGCCACAGGGCATTATTGGACTTGAGGCAGACTATACTGCACAACAGATATGGATATACCTTAAAACCCAATCAGTCTGCAGCCGATGACACACTGCACACAAGGTATTCATAGCATTCAAAAGCTGCCATTGAACAGCAGTGTAGGAGACATCAAATAGTGCACCATGACAACATCCAGTCTTAGACTGTGAACAATGTGATGTCCAGGCGCCTTGCTGCGAAGAACAGTGGTCATGAATGTGTAACATGCACAGTGTGACACAGCACCAGCTGCAGCTCACTGAGAATTCTCACAAGAAAATTCAAATGGTACCATAAAGGTATAGTAATCACTCATTTGTACCATGCATACATGATGTCTCCATTTGCACACAGTAGTGAATATCAAACTTGTATTATTAGGAAAATATTATTACTTTACTTACGGTGTGTCAGACGTTCCCCAGCATTTGGCTTTCCAGCCGCCTCCCAAAGCTCATAGCCGAGGTAGTACCAGCACGTGTCTTGACCAGGTATCTCCCCCCCTTCTGTTTTAGCTGATAGAAATGCTGCTGCAACAGCTTCCACTTTTGCTAGCACTGAAGTGGTGTTTTATTCTTTACTCTTAATATCATGTGCAAGTATGAATGTATGCGCCTCCACATACTGTCCAACTTATGGTTCATGCTATGCATTAAAATACGGGCACTGCCCTGCACCTGGACTGCCTCTAGCAGCGCGCACACCTCTCTTAAACTCCAGATCCTCATTGTCCTGCAGAAAGGAACACAAATAATACTGCATTACTGCCATGTTCTGTAACATGTTTAAGTTTCTGTTCTGTTAAGTTTCATAGAAAAAAAACAAACAGCTGTATCTTATCAATTCTGTGCTTATTATTACAAATATTAAGATCCATATACAAAAATACTATCATTATATAACATATCCAATGAATAGTAACTACTGCTGTACCACATAACATTTCAGCATTTTTTTTACAAAGGTTGTATTGTGGTATACTAACACTCATATACATACTTGGCACATCCTGATATTGATGCCGTGATACCGTGAACATCTGCAACCACAACCCGTACTTGCACTGCACACTGTTGAGGCCCCCCCAAAAAATAAAATAAAAATAACTGACAACCACAGTGGAGCTGCATTATTGCACAGTACAACATAGCAGCCACCAGCTGTGGGTGGCCACTCAAGCTACAGGGCTGCTGTGTGTTGGCATCAGCCCTAAATCAACAATTGTGATTTTGCTAAAAAAAATATAACCATGGTGGTCCACTGCACCCCATCTCTCTCACCCAACTGTGGGCTATCTGTATAAAAATAACCCTTGTGCTGTAGTGCAGGTGCACCCCAGACCAATCAGGCAAGGAAGTAGAGTGAACAGGGCCACAAGGGATACATTTAATACAGTTAACATGTCATAAGGTGAAGGGGTAGGGTCCACTGTACTACCGGCAGTATTTTTTTTATAGAAAACCCAAGAACAAGTGTTGAGATGAATTACCACAAAGCAGCCGGAGGGGGCATCAGTAACTGACAAGTATTGCCTCACACAGTACCACAGACAAGTTACTGATGATCGGCAGACCTGCATGCAAATGAGGCCATAATGATATCCAAATAGGTGCAGTAACACCTTGCATGCATTATGGCTCCATTTACATATACAGTACTAAATTTTGTAATAGTTGCATCTATCACCACTGCACTTCAGTGCTGTATCCCCTTACTACTCTCTGGCCACCTCCACTGGTGCAGTCTCAGTGTAACATGTGCAATGCAGGGTGCCAGAGTGAAATATTTAACACTGCCGACCATGCCACAGCACTATAAAATATCACCCTGACAACACCCTACACAATCTGAATATTCCCAACCCATGTGTTACATCTGTGTGAGTGATGTATGCAGCTCTACTATTTTTTGACCAACATTTTTTGGTTCTGAAAAGAACCTTTGTTTGCACTTTGATATTTGTTCAAACAGTCTGACATTCTTAGAGGACTTTGAGGATTGCATCCCGAAGGTCTCCCAGGAAATGGCAATTGCCAGCATGTGAGAAGTGTACACCGTCTGGTAGGTATAGCTAATCATAACAATACTTAATTTCTGGGTGTCGTATGGTGTACATTCCAGACATATTTAGAAATGTAGATATTTGCATGTTGACTTTTCATCAGGCTCTGTCAATCAGGTACACATGGTGTTCTGCTTGCCAGACCCTATGCTCTGTAATATCCAAAAAAATGATTTTACAGGCAGGCAACATACTCATAATAGAAGCAAGGTCCAATTTTGCTTCTGTTACTAAATCTACCCAGCGTTTGGTGCCCAAATCATTGCCTCTGAGATGTACCAGCAATATGTCAGGATGAGGCTGAGTACTCAAAAGTCTGTGCATGGTTGGCATGAGGTGCTCCCACCTCATTCCACCCCTATCAAACCACTTTACAGAGCAATTTGGGAGCTGCAGGTTTCTCCCAAAATCACTATTGTGAGCATACTCAGACGCTCGTCTCACAATACTGCTTCCAACTATCCACAAAGTACTTTTGCTATTTTCTGCCATTCTCAGGTTTTAAACTCAGAAGTGGACAGAGAGCTACCAAAAATGTCAGTGTTCACCCTGCAGTGGCTAGGCAGTAGTGAAAGTAAAACTATTTTCCCTCTTAACTTCAAGCCAGCTTCACTGGGTTGATCCATAACACACAAATAAAAAAAAATCATTGGCTAGTACTCTGCCTTCATTAACCAATGTAGGCTATGCACTGACTATTACTACACTTCTGCTACAGCTAAAAGGTGCAAACATTGAGAGGTAGGAAAATGCATCCTTTTCATAGGCAGTTTTAAACAATTACAACTGCAGAAACATGTCTGATTGGTTCCCTCTTCTGTTATGGGTCCACATGCAGTTTCCTATCTCCCTCTATTTGCAGCTGTATCTGTACAAGTTAGCACTAAACTACTATCTGACTTTAAACAGTTTTACCTAAAGAATACAGCATCTTAGATCATAACAAGTAACATAACCAAATACAGCACTAAAAACATTTTGATTAATAGTATTAACATGTTGCTAACACTTTTTATCATACTAGGAAAATGCTTTATAAAATATGCTGTACTTACAGTTTTTCAAAATGCTATCTCTCAGTATCAACTAAGAGGGCTGCTGTTGACTTCTTCTTCAGTGTTGTCCATCTCTGATTGATTGTCTCACATGGCCCGACAAATGTGGCATAACATTGGTTGAACGAGCTGTCACTCAAATACAATCAGATCTGATTCGATAATGAATGCACTTTCCACTCCCAAGTTTAAAATTTGCGACACTTTCGCACGCACGACACTACTTTTGCGACACTGTCGAACACATGAAAGTACTTTTGTGGCACTGTCAAATGCATGACATTACTTTTGTGACACTTTAGAATGTTCGACAGTATTTCTTGAAATACTGTTGAACGCACGACAGTACCATTTGCAACACTGTCGAATGCACACGACACTACTTTTTGCAACACTTTCGTGCACATGACACTACTTTTCCCAAATTTTCTGTTTTTAACAGAATTTGATGATTAATGGCAAAAACAACCAATTTTTCAATGCCGAACATTGTCACACTGCATTGGCAGTGGCACAACTGGAGACGCATAGTGTTGTGACTTTGTAAATGTGCCCACAAAAGGTGATTTTCTCCAGTGAGTACAGCACCGTGCAACAGACTTGTTGGCATTTGTTAATCACCCTCACAAAACAGTCATTTTATGCTGCATTGTCACCAGATTTTCAACACAGTCATTTTAGGACCTTTGCTCAACAGCAGTGTAACTGTAATGTTAGTTTTCTGCTCCAAACACTGTTTTCGCAGAGAGACCGTGCCAACCTGCACCGGAATTGCAAAAACACATTTAGGGCAGGATAAGAAACATCACACCTCTACATTTCGCAACAAACTGTGGCAAAATGTTAATGTTGAGAACCTGGCATTAAAATACTGTGAATACGCTAACTTATGAGTGTGCGTTGCACAGTCCCTATGCACACTCATTAAACAGTGATTTTATGGACTATTCACACCAAAATTTTAACATAGTACTTTTAGGATCTCTGTTCATGAGAAAAGACAGCTGTACGATTCACAAGAAGATCTGTTGAAATGCAATGTTGACAACCTGACATGAAAATAGTGCAAATGCACTAACTTACAAGTGTGTGTTGTGAACTTCATATGCACACTCATAAAACAGTCATATAACAGAATATTATCACCAGATTTTATACGTACTCATTTCCATACCTCTGCTCATGAACAGTGTCACTATCATTATCACAATGTGCTCCAAACAGTGGTTTAACACACCGCCTGTGGTACTGGACATTGTAACTTCATAAAAACATATTAGAAAGGATGTGAAAAATGATAGCTGTATAATTTACAGAAAGTTGTAGTAAAATGCCAATGGTAAGAATGTCACATGAAAATATTGTAAATGCACTAACTTAAGCTAAGCTAAGTGTGTAAAGTTGACTTATTAATGTGTTTCTCATTAACAAAAAGATTGTTAATAAAGTTATTGTGTAACCAGCAGTGTGACTGCATTAGCTAAGAAAACTATTCTGAATAATACTAATTATTCATTACTGAACAATGAAATCATACGAAACAAAATCTATATGCTATAGTGTTAATGATATACAAGACAATGTAACACAAATAAAATAAAACTGTTACAATGTTAATAACTAATGGGATTCCAATATTTAGAATATTTTTTTTTAAATAGATGTACAGTAATACTTAAATCATATGTCTTAATGTTAGAAGGCATGAACACAGTCATATACTACTTGTGTCTTTTTCTCTGTCTTTTATACAGGTGCCTGATACTTCTGAAAGATTGTTGACTGCCACTGTGAACTATCATATAAAAAGATGCCTACTAAATACAGACGTAGATGTATAGGGAAATGAGACAGGTATCATAGTACTTCACTGTTGCGTAAGGGCAATAAAACACTTATGTGAGTTCAGAATATAAAAGAAAACAGACTTCTACCTCAACAGTGAGCTCTACAACAACTCACTCCACATCAAAAGCACATACTTCCTCAACAGCAAGTAAAAAATGCTTACCTCTGCAACAGCTGTGTAGATCTCTCTGACGTAACGCAACTATTGCAACAGCAACCATCAACAAGCCTCCAAAACAACGGCGTAAACTCACACCTGGTGATTTTCATCTCAGAAAGCAAAAGTATTTTTGATCACTAGCAAGTAAATCTAAGATTGACAGACTGATTGCTGCTGTGATGAGACATGAGCACAAAAAGACAAAGAGTCATCTGTCTTTGATGAAATTGCATCTCAAAGTAAGCACTTTTGTTAACAGAGCAGTGTTTATACTGCAACGTTTGTGGAGTAAGATGTCTCATGTGCTTGAACTATTCAGAAAAGTTGTGTATGACATCAAAAAAGGCTACAACAGTGTCCTTCTTTGACTGTGCACAATTTTTGTGATGTATTCACAGGTCACTGGATGCACACACATCACTCAGAGGCATATTTCTGGGAAGAATCTTATTATTCCCAGAAAAAGGAAACCAAGTTCGCCATTGATGAGTCCAGTAAGCTGGTCAATGTCCTCAGTATCTGTGATGACACAGCAATGGACACAGATGATGACTGTGATGCAACCACTGTGTCACATAAACGGCACTGTCTGTCATGGGCATGTGATGACACCTGCAACCGTAGGTAATCGTTATTTGAAAAAGTTGAACACTTTGTCAACCTATTTGAGATTACAGATCGTAAAGAAAGATATAAACTGTTTAACAAGATTGACCATTGTGAAATCCGTCCACGTACTGGACTTATGGGTCATTTACTAGCATGCCTCGATAGTGGTGTTTGTGACAGTGTCTTTCACAACATGCGGATGCTTGGAGTGCATCAAACAGGCATGCAAAACTTTGTATACAGAGTATATGAAGTACGACGAGTTGTAAATCAATACACTTCTTTAAATGACTTATTGCAGTCAGGTGACATGCAGGGTGCCATCACATTTCTCAGACAACTGCAACATGTAACTTCTGTACCAGACACAACAATTTCTCAGTCAACAACTTCTGCTAAAACATCTGTTTCAGTGTTAGAAACTGACATACTGAGACAGTACGGCAAAGAAATAGCAACATTTGAGCTGGCAAAGTCTCAGAAGTTTGACTCTGTATGTGTGTCATGTGACCGTTTGTGATACAGTAAACAAACAGTCACAGTGAACCTGGAAACCTTGTCACCATACAATGACATGTGGTTCTGTCTCTCAGCATTTTTGCTGCTGAAATCTGACTTTCAGTTAGAAAACACCATTCTGCTGTGCAAGCACTGTTTCTCCAAACTGAAGTCTAACATTTTGCCACCAAGGTCACTGCTGAATAATATGGAGGCACATGTTACACCAAGTGAGATTTCAACTTTGAATATGTTTGAATGCATTCTAATTCAGACAAAGAAACCATTCAAAACCATTCTACATCTGAACACAAAGACACGGAACATTCCACAGAAAGAACTTGTTAGATCTCAAAGGGTTCCGTGATGTATCTTCCACTTCCTCTACAGGAAAATGTGGAAGCAATCTCTACAGAAAATAGTTTGGTGATTCTTGTAAATGGTGTTCCAACAAAGTCCAAGATCATCTGGCAAGATGTTGTCAATGTACAGAAGGTAAAGCTTGCTCTTACTTATCTAAAGAACAACAATCCCTTTTATACAGACCTTGACATAGATCACATGACTAATCTCTCTGTCCAACATGACCTCTTAGAAACAACTAAACCAATGATTGAGAAAGTCAGTGGACAGACAAGTGACAAAGTGTATGAACAGTACACAATTCACCCACTACATGGCAGAGATCCAGTAGGAGACAACATTGATCTCTATCAAATGAAACAGGTGGAAGGTGAGCCTGTCAGCATTTGGGAGGCAACACTAGAAGCATGTTGTTTCCCAGACTTATTCCCAAAAGGGTCAGGTGGGCATATAGATGAAAGAGAAGTGCGTGTACAGGGTGCTGAGTACCACACTAGCCATGTACTCAGTAAAGACGGCAAATTCAGATGTAACATACAGTACCTGTTTTATCTCCTCTGGGAGAGTGATCTTAGCATTCTGTCTGCATCTATTGCACATACTATTTGTCTCACAACTCCACTAGATGGAATAACAGCTGCTCAATTTTTAGAGAAATTAAAGAAGAAAGATGAAAATGTGCAAGTGAATCTGTCTTCCATTCTTTCAATTCTTCGAGGCACCAAAGAATATTGGTATCGCAGACACTCCAAAGTAATGATAATGCTGTGAGAGTATGGTGCAGCCACATGGTTTGTCACACTTAGTTGTGCTGAATATGCCTGGGACGAGCTCATTGAACTGTTGAAGTGGGCAAATTCTGATGTCGACGGCATCTCATCAATGACTGTCGGAGAAATGTGTTCACTTGATCCTGTGTCTGTCACAAGACATTTTCACAAGCGGTTCCATGACATTCTGACTTTCATATTGTCAAAGGACAATTCACCTCTTTGTACTGTGTAGCACTACTTTCGAGGAAGGAGTATCAAGCATGGAGTGCCCCTCACATCCATATGCTGTTGTGGATAGAGGATGCACCACGCATAGGTGAGCATGAAGCAGCACAAGTACTATCATTCATCAAGAACTATATCACTTGTCACAGTTCCAGACAAGTATGACAGTCCTACACTACGGAAGTTGGTTCAAAAGTTCCAGTGACATATTTGTGCAAAATACTGCTGGCAAGTAGTAAAGAACAAATCTAATTGGTACACACGATGTCGCTCCGGATTTCCTAGATGAGTTTATCAGGATGGTTCCATGAATTACCTTTTCTCAGCAATGCGACACCACTTGCAGGCAAAATCAACCAAGAGGGTATACGAGTTACCCAGAGATGAGAAAGAGGTGTACATCAATGACTACAACTCAACTCTTCTCTTAATGTGGCAAGCAAACATAGTTGTTCAGTTTGTGGCTGATAACTCATTGGCCCTGGTGCAGTACGTCACTTCATACATAACCAAGCATGAGCAGACTAGCTTGCAAGATCTTTGGGAAGATATTGCCAGTTCAAGCAGAAGCTTGACATTTCAGTTCTGGCCATTGGGATTGAAGACTCTTTCACACAGAGAGTGTGGAGCTTATGAAGCCAATGACCATTTAATGGGTACACATCTGTACGGGAAGTCTAATGCTGTCCGGTTTCTCAGTGTAAACTACAAAGAGAAACGCAAACATGTACTGATTCCCCATGCTGAAATTGAGCAGCTCACTGCCAATAGACCTTCTTCAAAACATATCTTGAAGAATAACCTGATAGACACATACTCCCATAGACACGATGACATGGCTGACATGCGTCTCTTTCAGGTGGCTAAGTGGTGTGACTACAAGGCAGATATATCACCTGATGCAAAACGCCAGATTTACAAGGTGAATAGAGTGGATGGCTGTCTCATAAAGAGACACAAGCCATGGCTCATAGACCACTGTAAATTGCATCTAGGCACATCGGAGAGCAGAGAACATTACTATTTTGCTCTCCTATTCCTATTTAGACCCTGGAGGAGTGAGTGAATTAAAAGGTGACTGTGATACATTCGAAGAAGAATTCTATCTCAGTTACGAGACTTTCAAAACAAAATACTTAGAGACATACATACAGAGACTAGAGGCTGAGAAAGAACAGCTTGAGAAGGCAGAGAAGCAGCTTCAGGAAGACACTCCTGTTAGTTCACAAGACAACCTTGATCCAGAAGGACAAGCTGTTCTAGGTGAACCTCTGCCTTTAAATGCCCCAGAAGTGTTAATGTCAGAACTTGAGACAGCCATGGAACATGGAACACACTCCACTGTCAACCCAGCTGACTTGAGAGAAAGAGTAAATCAGCAGCAGCATACAGTTCACTCTCAAGTAGTTGACGCTGTCCATCATGGCCTGCTACATGAAACAAACAAATGTGACTGTCATGACTATAAGCCACTACTAATCTTTGTTAGTGGTTCAGCTGGCACAGGAAAGAGTTTCCTTATTGAAGCCATCACTGCTGAAATACGTAGCCTGACAGGGTCATCAATGTCTGTTGCTGTTACTTTTCCCACAGGACTAGCTGCATACAACATTGGTGGAGTTACGTTACACCGTCTCTTTATGTTGGCAGTGGAACATGGCAAAACTGGAGAAGATCGTAAACTGTCATTTGAGGTTGTATTTCAGCTCCGTTCTATGTTCACAAAGATGAAGTTACTCATCATTGATGAAATCAGCATGGTCTCCAATGTCATGCTTGCCTGTATTCATCTACGTCTGCAGGAGAGCTTAGGTACTGACGATGGAGTACTATTTAGTGGCAAAAGTATAGTTGTTTTGGGAGACCTTTTACAGCTTGCACCAGTGAATGCAGAGCATGTGTTTACAACTCTAACTGCCAAGCAAGCTAAAAATATTCTTGGTTGCATTGCAGGGTATAATATTTGGGAGTTATTTACCTATGTTGAGTTGTATGACAACATGCAACAAAGTGGTGATCTGGCTTACAAATCACTTTTAGATGAAGCTCGTGCTGGTTCTCTATCATCAGAACATGTTGCTATGTTAAATGATCAGAGAATCACAGTAGATACTGCATCCATAGAAACAACATGTAATGTTTTCAGTGATGTATACTCTACAGGAAGACACATAGTGTGCCTTATGCCATGACCAAAGAAATGCACTGAATTCAACAATGTTATGCTGCAGAGAGAAAGCCAAGAAATTGTAACTCTCCATGCTGTTGACACAGTTGATGGTGTCATTCTTAGTTGCAGCCTAGTAGCAAAGATGACTGAACAACTCAGTGAACTCAAGTCAGATGTTTCATGCACAGCTGGCCTAGAAGCTGTTCTTACACTTTGTAGGAATGCACGTATCATGCTACAACGTAATCTAGATGTCGAATGAGGCATGGTAAACGGTGCCATGGGAAACATCACTGACTTTGTCTACAATGTCCAGAAGACATACATTGAGACACTTGTGGTTCACTTTGACAACATGGAACAGCCTGTACACATAGAACGCACCTGCATAAAATTCCAGGTATTTAAGGATATCTATGTAAACAGGAAACAGTTTCCATAATGTGTTGCATATGCAGTTTCTAGTCACAAATCTCAGGGCTTGAGCTTGGATTCAGCAATGGTGGACATAGGTACAGATATTTTCAAGGATGGCATGAGCTATGTGGCACTTTCACGTGTCTGCAGTCTTTCTGGGTTGCACATTATGACTCTAGCACCTCAGAAGATACGAGCTGACAAGCAATGCATTCTTGAGTACAACAGGTTATGTACTCTGCATCAGCAACAAATGTCTTTAATACCACTGCCTACATATCTGGCTGCCTCACATCATTCAGTCAAATCTACAGGTGTCACCAAACAGCCACAAGCTTCCAGAAGTGATTCAACTCAAAAGAGTTCAACAAAGGTCACAACTTCAACTAAACATTCAGAGCCAGCAATTTGTCAGAAATCAGTTGGTGTAACTGCTGTACCAGTCTTTGACAACAGCACTAGAGTGAACTACTATACTAACTCAGCTATGCAAGTTTTTCTTCACATGCCACACTTTGTGCAGGCAATATCTGCTTCACAAGACAATCCCCTATCAAACACTTTGAAGCAGATTGTCAACATGACTTCTGACCAGTCTAACAATGTACAGTCACTAACACCACTATGACAGGCATTAGGTACATATGACAGATGTAGTACATTTGCTGCTGACATACAGCCAGACACTAGCGAGTTTATGATGGCTATCATAAACAACTTGGATGAAAACGGCACCCCAATGTGACATTGCTTCACAGTGTCATATGTAACCAAATATGTATGTGTTTCATGTGGGCATTCACAGCATGAAACCACAGAAGACATGCTGTGGATTACTCTTTTTGTCCCTTAAGACAAAAGCATCAAATTCCAACAGCTATTCACCAATGCTCAATGTGGTCACTCCTGTAAAAGGTGTAGAGGCAGATGCACTCAATCCATACGTCTCAGGAGTTCATCTCAATATCTGTTGCTTATGTTGCACAGGTTTGACTCCAACAGGCTCAGAGTTGACACTCCTATCACAGATTACACAGCTGGTAGAATAGTTTTTAACCAATCAGTGTTTGACACTCACACTATAATCTATCACCATGGTCAATCCATGCATTCTAGCCATTACACCTGTTTACTAAGGTACAGAAGTGGATGGGTAGAGTGTGACGACTCTACAAGCAGTTTTAATCAGAGACTGCCACGACACTTAAAAAATGCATATCTTCTAATATTGAATAATTATGATGACCTTCATATTTCAGAAGAATATGACAGAACATGCTGCATTTTTAAAATGACTACTTTGTGACAGAAACAGTCATAGGTCAGTACAGTTGTTTCCAATCTACGACTCTCAAGAAACCATAGTATATCAACAAAATGCTATACTGGCAGACACATTTCATGCACTATGACATCTAAGATCTTGTGTGTATCAGTGACGACATGGAAATTGTTGTAGTGGCTTCAATCGGCGCCAACAGTATTCACAGTCACTAGAGAAACCATGCTTACAAGTCTATCAAAGATTGTACATCTCAAAACAGAGGTCTTACTGCCTCTCCTGTTCTGTACATATCTTTTCTTGTAGCTGTATCATACCCATACATAACAAGGAGTTGCTGCCAGTTTCTAACTTTTTCTCCCTGCAGAGAAGCAAGAGTTCTCAGTTCCCATCGTAAATAACTGTGCAACCCATGTCTCCTTCACCAAACGGTACAGTCTGTCACAAGTTGTCTATCACCAGTTGTTTTTGTCTATTAGCTGTTGACATGTAGACAACAACATCATTCGTTCACCATGCAACACTGTTGAACTATGCCTGCTTTATTTGTTATCCTGATACTGTACATATGTAAAAATAACAGTCTTTAGTCATAATGCAACAAGTAAAATGAAGCAAGTGTAAATACTGAATGATTGTATCTTGTTATTAACTGACTTTGACATGCCTTTGTAATTACATGTAAATACTATTTACATTCTTATTCCACCTTTCCATTGTTGCTAACTACTTTTATTGTTCTAGTAAAAGTATTACTATAAGAGTAAAGTACTAATGAATGCTTAACATATAATACAATACTATACTGGTTAAGTTCAATGAACCATATCTTTGATATAAACAACATACCATGCACATTTTTTTTTACTTAGTAGTTCAGAGCTAACATAGAAACCAATGTAACAATTGAAAGAAATGTTGTTTGTACCTGTAATAATAAGAAATGTTTTTGTACTTGTCATACAAGCAATTATAACCTATGGTAAAAATACTGACAATTGTAAATCAGACACTGTTACTGATCACAACGCACTTCATACCTGTTCCTGGCAATATTTATGATCGCCTCTATTGAGAGGTCGGGTGGGAATTTTCTAATATGCGCCTAGTCAGTGACATATCACTAAATATTTAACTGAACATACCAGTTATCTAATGTCACTGAAATCAGATTTTTTTTTATATTCTATTACTTGAACACTTAGCATATGGTTTTTCACCTTCCCCAGGAACATACACATTATCATTCACACAATAACAACTGAACATTACTGTTTCATGTGTGTAATCACTACTTAGAAGCTCCCGACATACCTTTATTAATATAGGACACAACTAATGCATGACACATAATTAGAAAAGTCATCAACTTAATACATATAAATAATATTGTCAACCAAAATCTCTTCAACCTCAGCAGCAAAAATATAATGAACAGCCACAGGTTCAGCTTGAGTGTCACAAGTTCAACAGGAATGTCAGAAAGCACTTCTTCCCACAAAAAGCAGTGAACACTTAAAGTTCAGTGCTAAAACAGGTCACCTCATTAAAGACAGTGACCCACTATTAAAGAATCAGGTATATGCACAGAAGGAAGATAACAGCTATGCCAACAGAAGATGGGAGAACACTGCAGGAATAGCCAACACTTTACCTCAAGATGTGAACCCTGCAACAAAAACACACTTATTAGACCAAATAACCTTCTTATGCTATCTTCTTTCTATGCTGTATTACAATATGTACATACTTGTTCCAATTCATCAAACTAGTTGCTATAAATGTGAGACATTTAGATATATTCAAAGCAATGATTACACACATGCAAGGATTGTATTGTGAGACTGATTTTGTAAAGAAAATGCAATCTTAATTGGACCTTTTTCAGTTTCACCAATTGGCAATAAATCTTTTTAAAACATAACCATCTGTGTTGAGTCTTTACTGAAAATAGCATAATGACATTAGAGCATAACTGTTGTTTCTATTAAGCATGCAAATCAACTGCATCAAATAGTACCACAACTACGTGTCCATGTACTATTTTTTTGTTGCTATGCTGTCCACTCAGTATCCACAACATAGGCTACAATGTGGCACATTGCATGTCACACTTCCCATAATTCCTAACAGTGTTAAAAAGTCAGCAACACACTTACTTTTCCTGTGCCTCTCCACTCAACATGCAGTAATTACTGCAGAAAAATGTCACACATCACTACCTAACACTATGCAGCTGTGGCTAAACAGTTAGGATATACTAACTGCTATGTCTACTGCAGTTCCCTGGCTGAGCTCATGCAACTGCTAACTGTGGTAACTTCACTGTACCTACAATTACAGAGGTGTGCCATAGATCTTCAGTCCCCCTATTGTTCCTATAGAGAAACAGTCATAATGCACTACAGATTTTAAAAGGCGCAACATCTCTAGCTGCCTAAATTCATACTAATCCTAACTGAGGTAACTTCAGCATCCCTGCAATCACTGATGTGTACCATTGATGTACAAGCCCTCACCTGTGTTCTATATCTCCACTAAGATGTTCATTCCCTCACCTGTGTTGTGTATTTCCACTTACAATGTACTACCTGCTGTCACGTTTGGAGACACATTGCCTGTCTGAACCCATTCAAGTGACAACTGTGATAACTGGATTATTCCTGTAATCAGAGAGCTGTACAGCTGATGTACATTGCCTATCTTTTCCTGTGGCTGTTTACTTAGGATGCAGCGAGTGGTGTGGAAATGCAATTCCCCCATCACACTCTACACCTACATGATTTTTTTTTAAGCACTGTCAACTCAGTGTGCAATATGTGGGCTAGGTGTTCAGACATTGAGTTACAGATCTCCTGTAATTCCTAACCAAGTTAACTAGCATGTACCACCTTACATTTACTGTCAGTCTACAGTCAGAGTGCAGTACCAGGTGTAGACAGCTGTGTGACATTGTACCTAAGGACATGCACTTGTGGCTCTACAATCAGGATCCGTAACTGGTATGTGTGAGAAAATTGCCTGTGTGAGGCCATAGAAATCCTAACTGTGCTAACTTGTGTGTACCAACAATTACAGATGTGTACCATTCATGTCAATTGCCTCAGTCTTATTGTGCATCAGTACTCATGATGCAGTACAAATTTTGGTGAGGGTATAACCTCTCTGAGCCAACTCAAACACTAACTGTGCTAACTTGAGTGTCCCTGCAATCACTGATGTCTACGATTGATGTCCATACCCTCAGCTCTGCTGTGGGTCTCTACTGAGGATCCTGTCGCACTTTGAAGACACATTCCCTGGCTGAGTCCATTCAAGTGACAACTATGATAACTACACTTTACCTGTAATCAGGGAGGTTTATAACTGATCTGCATCACCCTTCTTTGCCTGTGGCTCTTCACTTAACATGCAGCAAGTTTGTGATTGTTACTGTTACCTTGCCTCTCCCCCCTACTTCCATTTGTGTCTCTCTGTCTGTGTAAAATACAAAATGTGCTAATGACAGAAGCGCGGGTGCCTTTGGGCCCCATACTCCTGCCACACAAAACACAAACATAAACAGTACTGAAATATACTAAATGTGATACAGCAGCGGGAGCACAAAACGCAAACATAAACAGCAGTAAAAAACACTGAATGTCATACAACATGGGATTGCGGGGCCCTTCAGCCCCCACGGTCCCACCACTCAAAGCACAAACATAAACAGTACTGAAATATACTAAATGTCATACAGCAGCGGGAGCGCATGGCCCTTCGGGCCCCCCCACTCCTGCCACATGATGTCGTCACACATACTAACACAGTTCCAGCAAACACAAATGTTAATGCACATGGTAGCACAAACCAAAACACAAAGATAAACAAATCTGATAAATACTGAATGTAATACAGCGACAATAGCGCTGGGACCTTCCGGCCTCATGCTCCTACCACACAAAACACAAACATATACAGTACTGTAAAATACAAAATGTGCTAGAGATGGGAGCATGGGGCCCTTCAGGCCCCAAGCTCACACCACACAAAACACAAGCATAAACAGTTCTGAAATATACTAAATGTGATACAGCAGTGGGAGCACAAAACACAAACATAAACAGCAGTAAAAAACATTGAATGTCATACAACACGGAAAAGCGGGCCCTTATTTACACCCACCACACAAAACACAAACATAAACAGTAATATACTAAATTTTATACAGCAGCAGGAGCATGGGGCCCTTTGGGCCCCGTGGTCCCACCACATGATATCTTCACACATAGTAACACAGTGCCAACAAACGCTAATGTTAATGCGCATGGTACCACAATTCAAAACACAAAGATAAACACTACTGTAGAGATAAATAGAGAAAATTACATAAACACAAGTGAAAATGAAAACGCAAACGGCAACACACAAGATGGCATACACACAAAAAACTTACTGAAACAGGTACAGAACCACAAAGAAGAAGCACTAAAGATGACACTTATACAAAAACACACAATAGTTTTTCCCAAAATCTGCATATAGAAAGAGAGTGAGTACAAATAAAGTATGCATAATAATGGCTCTTGGAGCACAAAATGAGGAGTTGGAATACTAAATTGCTTATATCTCAGGAACCATACGACATAGAAAAAAATGTAAAAGACATATGATTTATGACTTTCCTGGCTAGTTTTGTACTTAGCCCCATAAAGGAGCTGGCATTTTTCTGATGAAAAGTCCGTATCTTGCACCGTTTCTGAGATACGGGCCCTGAAAGGCGCAACGAAAGCCATAATGTTATCCTATGGGAAGAAAAGAGAAGTTCAGAGTGGCATAACTTTGGCTCCCTGTAATATTATTTCACCAAACCACTGAAAGACACATCTCTGGGATGTTGACTTTCTTCCCCAAAAATTTCAGCCCAAAAGACCAAACTGTTATTTTGTAGCACAGTGCCAAATAATTCCTGCAATGCAACAGATGCCGTAATGTTATCCTGTGGGGAAAAAGCATCAACTTTGGAGTGCCATCACTTGGCCATTGAGTAATATTTTTTACTGAACCAGTGAAAGGCACATCTGTGACATCCTGATTGCGTTCCCTCCAAATTTCAGCCCAAAACACCAAACCGTTCTTTTGCAGCACAGTGCCAAAGAATTGCTGTTATTTTCACTCACCCTGGAAAAGTACTGTCGTACTTTGCAAAAGCTTTTGCAAATTCATTCGACAGTGTCGCACGTTCGACACTACTTTGCGAAAGTACTTTTTCCAGAAACTTGAAAAACATATTTCTAGGGTATTTTACCCCAAAATAAAGACATAGCAAGCATCCTCAGGGTCCGACTAGGTGAATACAAAAAGAATTAGGTTGCTAGAGGGTCCCAAATTTAAATGCCAAGCATTTTTCTGATAGCTAACTAAAAACAAAATGGCGGATTTGCAACAGTAACAGGGCCATTTACTAAAGTAAAAACTGCATTTGCAACACTGTCGAACGTTTTAACTTTTCCCATTGACATAATGGGAACTTGTTTTTTTGAATAACTTTTGAACCGTTTAATATTTTTTCACGAAATCTTTGAAAGGCACATCAGGGACCCTGGCCGCACGTTCCCTGAAGATTTCAGACCAGTCACTCAGACCGTGCAACCTGTAGGTGCGACCGTAGAATTCCAAAAAAGCATAAATGCATGTGCAGATCACACTCAATAACTCCGAAGCCGTATATCCAACTGGTACGAAACTTGGCAGATCCCCGTTCATGAGCTGATACCAATTCATGAGATACGGCCATCTGGTTCTTATCTTATGAACAGGGATTTTGGCAGCTCATGAATAGGGATTTGGACACCTCATGAATGGGGATAGGAAGTGTGTCACAATAGGGATATCCCCCCCCAAAAAAGGACATTTTTTTAATAAACTGATGGAAACCAAACACATGGTTTTATAGAGGGCATTGCCCTGAACAAAAACCCATACATTTGTTTTCACAGAATGCATCTGTGGGGCAAGTAACAACATTTTATTTTCTGCTAAAAGTGAAAACAAAATGGCGGCTTATGAATGGGGATTTTGTTTCTCATGAACAGGGATTTAATGACTCCCCAATTGTGAACTGTCAAAATCCTTGTTCATGAGCCAAAATCCTTGTTCACAGCTGTGCATCTATCCAAAAAACTGAACTGAGCATACTCAGAACACAAATTCTCAAAATTGAATAACTTTGGATCAGAATAATATTTTTCACCAAACAAACGCTGGCTTGTTCCTTAGGGTAAGTTCTTTCTACCCTGGAAATATCAGGCTAAAATTTTAAATGATGTGGCTGCAGGACAATGAGGAAAATTCAGGAAAAATTGGTGAAAAAGGCAAAAATCATATTTTTTCCATATGTGCTGCACAAAATTTGTAGGACAAATCAGAACAAAACTTGGCAAGTCAAGAGATCTCATCCCACAGGACAGCACGCACCAAATTTCATGCAAATCTGTTAAATGGTTGCAAAGTTATTAAGGTGCAAAATTTGAGGTTCAACATTAAACTGCACACTCAACTCTAACTATAGAGGCGTGACAGTGCCTTTATAATATATATTCATTGCAAAAAACTCATTAATGCATCAGTTAGGGTTAATAGTAGAGTGACAAAAGTTTGGAAATGTGCTGTTAAGGTTCAAAACCCTAACTCCGCATTCCCCCCCTCACACACACACACACATACGTGCAAGCAGGGGAAGGGCCAAGGCAACACAACCAATCAGAGACAACCAGCATCAGGTAATAGAAGTAATGTACAACTCTCTAAATGTACTGCAAGTCACATTCATCATCATGGATCACCAACTGTATGAGCTCTGCCACCATCATAGTGCCTTTGGGGTAGACACGTATGCTTGGCAACCATGGGTGATGCCCCACAGTAAGCATTTTTGTGGTACAAACAGCAATAACAAGATTTAAGCAGATGCCTATATTTCAATACTGAAGAAGTGATGTAACACACAGTATGTTATCCACAGATAGTTTCTTAGAAATGAGAGTTAGTATAAGCCTAGCAACAGTCATTTGATGTTTGCATTTATTTTTCTGATACAGTGAGTCAGTCCTAATAACAAACAGTAGTAATAATAAAAGTAAGTATTAGTTTACAAGTTACATGTGAAATCAACAGTTACAACATCCAATCTAATAATAACATGCTGCTAATGAGTATTTCCAGGTAACATAGCAGTATAACATGTGATGGTGCTAGTTTCATCTCTGAGCAGTATCTTCAAAGCACTTTGCCTCATCTCCATCTTTTTTGCTACCGCATGCCCATGTGGTAGCAGCGATACCTGCAGCAACCCAATTGTTGAATAGTGACACTTAGAAAATGGGCAAAGAAAATCCCGGGTTCTGATTGGCTGATAGCCCTGGCAAGGTGGGCGTCTATCAGACAACAAAGCCTGGGTATTATAAGTGCCAGCCCAGCCTGCTCTATCACCACTATCAATGAGCACTGCTTCTTTCAAATTGTAGATCTGCTATGTTTTTTCCTTTCGATAACAGATTTTCCGATCAACTTATATGGCCCCCCATAGCACCGCCATCTCGCAAACACTACCACAAGTAAAATACAAAAGTCATGTAAAAATAAACCCTTTCATTAATAACAAAGTAAACAAGTCCTCTCAGTGTTTTTCTCATCCAATCTCATACTTTCCCAAAGGCCGTCCGCTATAGTAGCTGATCCTAGCCAGCAGTCCATTTTCATGTACGGGGAGGGAAACTTAAGAAAGTCTGTTCAACACGCCCTCTGGATGATTTTTCTGGATCATCAAATTTCACATTGATAACCTTGTACAGTGCCCCAGCTAAAAAAAAACAAGAAAACAACCCACAATAAAACTCAACGCCCAGAACGTCTGTCCCTCCTCAGCAGCAGTTTTTTTCTGTATTTATTTAAACAATGGCATTATCTTTTCATGCTACAGATGGTTTCCCTAATCACCCGATCATGGCTCCAGTATCCTGACAAAAACAAAAATTGAAAACAAGTAAGCAGGAGGATGGAGGTCTGTAAAATGAAAAAAAAAAAAAAAAAGGGTTTTCTTCCAAGCAACCTGTACCACAGTACAGTCGCAAGCTTAGCTCTACAGCAGGAGCTGATGCCTGGAGTTGACACGCACACATCCACAGATAAAATACTTTTCTATCTCTTTTCATTTTTGACTGTAAAACAAAACACAAAAAAAAACATAATACCATCTTACGGCTGCCCACCAGTCTGCTTGCCATTCCAGCTTTCTCTAGACCACTCCATGTCCTCCAATCAACTGTGCCAGCTCCATACCACACAGCATCTGAATGTCACGCAGTGGAGATGAGCAGGACCACTACAGAATTCAAAAAAGTATGTATTCCTACAGACAGTGAGGTAAAGCTACAAAAACACTCAGCTCAGCTCGTCTGATGTATACGTCACAGCTTTCCGCAGTAGAGGATCTAGTGCCTTAAGTTACACCAGGCTTTCAACTAAAACATTTTTTTAACATAAGGAAAGTCTAGCTCTACCTCTGAGTAAACCTGGGGGGGGTCAGAAAAGCAGTAAAAACAAAAAGAATGGAGAAAATCCTTTAGTGGCAAATCAGTAAAGGGACTATTTTATACAAGCTTCTGTTTCTATTTATGTTTATAAATATTGTACCCTCTTTCTTCTTTATCAAATAATTTTTATAAAAAAAAAAAATGAAAAGCCCATTTTCTAAGCACAATAATACCCTCCAGGGTGGGTGGTATTGGCCAATAGCGGACCTTCAAGGGGCTATAAGGCCCTCCGCCTGCAGCATCGGACCTCATTACTCCCCTGGGCAGTCCGGTATTTGCCAATACCACCCACCCTGGAGGGTATTATTGTTTACATAAAAGTCAATATTTTGAAAATGTGTACTGACTAAGTCTCATTGTACAAAGAAGATATGCCAGTAATAATGTGTCATCATACTGTGCTGGCAGTATAGAGTTGATGATACTATATTTGGTTTTCCATTACATAGTGTTATGTGAAATAAGTACATTGTTGTGATTATTGTGATTAGAGATGTAAAGGAGTGGTATAATGTCTTACAGTCTAGCATGTTTCTTGCAAGTGTGTGTGGGGGGTGGGGTTCAGGGGAATGCGGAGTTAGAGTTTTGAACCCTAACAGCACATTTCCAAACTTTTGTTGCTGTACTATTAACCCTAACTGATGCATTAACAAAGTTTTTTGCAATTAATTTTCTCTTCTTTTTGAGAAAGTGTAATGTAAGTGGTATGTGTTAGTGGGAGCGCAGGCCCTCCGGGCCCTGCGCTCCCACTTATACATAACTACGGAGCCATACAGAAGCCCTATAGGGCAAGGAACCCTTGTAACACTAATTTGCTTGTATCTCAGGAACCATAGAAGCTAGGAAAAAAAATCCAGTGCTGTTGTAATCATGACAATGAGTACTTCATGTAACATAAATCAACTGAATCCTTATCTTACATCATTTTTGAGATACAGGTATGAAAAAGCACCAAAAAGTACTGA
This sequence comes from Neoceratodus forsteri, assembly GCA_016271365.2. Taxonomy (NCBI): domain Eukaryota; kingdom Metazoa; phylum Chordata; order Ceratodontiformes; family Ceratodontidae; genus Neoceratodus; species Neoceratodus forsteri. The sequence goes on along the minus strand of CM057456.1, from coordinate 93,673,928 downwards.
AAAGGCACCCTTGGAGCATGCTTTTGCCAATATCTCTGTAACCATTGCAAATAGGAAACACGTTTTACTGGAAGTGTCATCTACGATTTCCAAACTTGTTTCAGCAAGTTAGTTCATATAAAGGTGAGCTAAACTGCCCGTAGAGAAAAACTCTGTATCTCACTTCATTTTTGATATATGGGCGTCAAAAGGTGTCACAGATGCCGCAGTGTTATCCTAAGGGGAATTTCTCAAATTCGGAATGCTGTAACTTTGGGCCCATTGAATGTTTTAGCACCAAACCACCAAAAGGCACATTTGTTGGTACAGGGCTTCCCACCCTGCAAATTTCAGCCCAAAAATACCCACACTTTTTATTGCAGGAGGATGGCAAAAATGCGCAGTTTTTTGGGAAAATCCTTTTGCAAATGTAAAAGTTTCTCAAAAAAACAGCACAAAACTTCCACATTTGTGAAACTTTCACAAATGATTTTGCAAAGCTATTTTTTCCCCCGATGTTTAAAAAGACATTTCTGGGGGGGTTACCCCCCAAAAAAGATAGGGCTAGCATCCTCAGGACCCAACTAGGTAAACCCAACAGTCAGTGTTTACCTAGAGGGTCCAAAATTTAAACCCTAGGTATTTTTCTCTCTCACTAACTGAAAACAAGATGGTTGAATCATGAAAGTAAAAGGGCCATTTGCGAAAGTAAAAGTGCATTTGCAAAACTTTTGTGATGCACATATATTTTTCCTCCTTTGACTATAATGGGAAATTTGTTTTTTGAATAACTTTTGAATGATTTTATATTTTTACTGCAAATCTTCAAAAGGCACATCAGTGACCCAGACTGCATCCTCCCTGAAGATTTTGGACCAAACAGACAAATCATGTGGGCTGTGGTCGTGAGCAAGGAAATGCTCAAAAATTCAATTTCTTTACATTTTTGGTGTTCTGTAAGTCCGTAATTGTACATCCAATCATAACGCAACTTATCAGATCAAGAGAGCTACTGTACCAGACCGTGCATGCAAAATTTCAGGCAAATCTGTCATACAGTGACAAAGTTATTAAGGTACAACATATGAGGTTTAACATTAAAGTGCTTACTCAACCCTAACTATACTGATGCTACCGCACCAGTATAATATATCTATAGCTATATTGTGTGTGTGTGTGTATATATATATATATATATATATATATATATATATTATATGTATATGTATGTGTATATATATATATATATATATATATATATATTATTTTGGCATGGTAGTGCCACTATAGTTAGGGTTCAGAGCTATTTACATGTTAAACCCAAAACTTTTCACCTTAATAACTTCACAACCATTTGACGGATTTGCCTGAAATTTGGAATACACAATCAAGACCCATGCACCTTGGGATCCACTATGCTTTGTACCAGTTGCATATATGGCTGCAGAATTATTAAGCGTGATCTGTGTGCACGTCTACGCTTTTCTGGAATTCTACTGTCGCACGTACAGGTCGCATGGTTTGCACGACCGGTCTGAAATCTTCAGATAACATGCTGCCAGGGTCCCCGATGTGCCTTTTGAAGATTTTGTGAAAAAATATTAAACGGTTCAAAAGTTATTCAAAAAACAAGTTCCCATTATAAGTCAATGGGAAAAGTTAACAAAAAGTTACACAGTGTTGCAAATGCAGCTTTTACTTTCGCAAATGGCCCTTTTACTGTTGCAAATCCACCATTTTGTTTTCAGTTGGTGATCATAAAAATGCTTGGCATTTAAAATTGGGACCCTCTAGCAACCTAGTTCTTTTTGTATTCACCTAGTCGGACCCTGAGGATGCTAGCCATGTCTTTATTTTGGGGTAAAACACCCCAGAAATCTGTTTGTAAAATTTCTGGAAAAAGTACTTTAGCAAAGTACTGTCGCACTTGCGACACTGTCGAATGAATTTGCGAAAACTTTTGCAAAGTTCAACAGTAGTTTTCTAGGCTGTGGGAAAACGACAGCAATTCTTTGGCACCCTTCTGTAAAAGAATGGTTTGGTGTTTTGGTCTGAAATTTGGAGGGAAGGCAGCCAACATGTCACAGATGTGCCTTTCAGTGTTTTGCTGAAAAAATATTACATGGCGGCAAAGTCACAGCACTCCAAAGTTGACACTTTTTCCCATAGGATAACATTAAGGCGTCCAACGCATTACAGGAATCCTTTGGCGCACTGTTGCAAAATAATGGTTTTGGTCTTTTGGGCTGAAATTTGGAGAGAACACAGCCAACATCCCACAGATGTGTCTTTTTGTGGCTTGGTGAAAAAATATTACCGGAAGCCAAAGTTATGGTACTTCAAACTTCTCTTTTTTCCCATAGGATAACATTATGGCATTCGCTGCGCCTTTCAGGGCCCGTATCTCGGAAACGGTGCGAGATATGGAATTTTCATCAGAAAAATGTGGGCTAAATGCAAAACTAGCCAGGAAAGCCATAAATCATATGACTTTTACATTTTTTTCTACATCGTACAGTTCCTGAGATATAAGCAATTTAGTATTCCAACTCCTCATTTTCTACTCCGAGAATCATTATTATTCAAACATTCTTTGTACTCACTGTCTTTCTTTAAGCAGCTTTTTGGGGCAACCAGCCTGTGCACTTACATTACTATTACCGTTACCATTTTCGTATGTTCAGTTTACAAGTCCACTTACTGTTCATGTTCATTCTACCATGTGCTGCTACTCGTTGTGTCTTCATTTGTGCTTGTTTTGCATTGTTTTTAACATTTCTGTCTACACTACTATTTCTCTTTATATTTCACTTTGCGTCACCATGTGCATTACTATTTGCATTTGCAGGCACAATTTTACTATGTGACAAGACACCGTGTGGTGGGAGCATGGGGCTCGAAGTGCCCTGCACTCCTGCCACCCCATTACATTCACTATTTCTCATTATCATTCTCAAAAAGAAGGGAAATTAGAAGCAAAAAACTCCATTTAATGCATTAGTTAGGGTTGTTCTACACCAACAAAAGTGAGGAAATTTGGTGTTAGGGTTGAAAGCCCCCCCTTGGGTCCCCCAACCCACACCCCCAACTGGCATCAGGGTGTGCATTATGCTTGTCGGTCCTAACTCTCACCCCATTATCCTACACCTCTGCCTCTTTACACATGTAATGGGGTGAGAGTTATGGCTGACAACCGTAATGTGCACCCCAATGCCGGTTGGGGGTGTGGGCGGGGGGCAAGGAGGGTTTTCAACCCTAACACTGAATTTCCTCACTTTCTTCAGTGTGGAACAACCCTAACTAATGCATTAAATGGAATTTTTTCCTCTAATATATATATATATAGATAGATAGCTATAGATATAGATATGTGTGTGTGTGTGTGTGTGTGTGTGTGTGTGTGTGTATACAATAGGGCGAGTGATAAATGAATGAGATAAAACAGTGTATCATCCACTGCAGTAAGATAGTTTTACCCTCTGCTTTACTGTGATGATATTAGCCATTAACACACACCGGTCACAAAAAGGCCACTGATATCATCACTCTAGGCAGATTTCCCCTCAGCATTCAAAAAACACCTGTACTGTTACCATAGACACAAATGCAGAACTACATGAGAGGTCTCACTGCTGGCTGCAGCTAACTCAACATTAAAATACACAATCACCTATTCCCCTCACTCTAACTTCCAAATCATTACTGTGATACTCTCAGCTTGACTGCACCCAGAATTCTAAAGAGCACAGCTACACAAAACAGTCTGTTCCTCAATGCTGCCTGCAGCTAACTCAATTAATACTAAAAACACTCTCCTGTTCCTCAGACCCTGCTGCTAGCCCATTATAAATACTGTGATACTCTCAACTTGACTTCAGCCAGACTCCTAAAGAAAACAGCTTCACAAAATAGTCTGTTTCTCACTCCTACCTAGAGCTAACTCATTAAGCATTGCAAAACACACTCATCTGTTTCCCAGAGTTTGTAACACTGCCAGCCAATTCAGAAAAAAACTCACACACAGAATGAGCAAACACATGAACAGGAACAGAACGCAAGACAACATAACAATACTTCTGAAACTCCTGTCCCTATTGTGTAAATCAAACACCTGATCTGCAGATTGTGTGCTATGGCAAATATTGTCACTCCTGCATCGTGAGCACTGGATATCTCACTCGTGCCAATATTTGCCATATCACACTCATGCCCATCTTGTAATATATACATATATTCATATATATATTTATATTTATGGCAAAAACATCCATTTAATGCATCAGTTAGGGTTGTTCCACAGCAACAAAAGTGAGGAAATTCATTGTTAGGTTTACCACTCCTTGCACTCCACGCCCATCCTGCCCCCACCAACAGGCATTGGGGTGTGCATTGGGGTCATTGGCCCTAACTCTCACCCCATTCCATGTGTAAACAAGCTGAAGTGGTGCAGTATAGGAGAATGGAGTGAGAGTTAGGACTGATGACTCCAATGCACAAACCGATGCCTGTTGGTGGAGGCAGGGTGGGCGTGGAGTGCAAGGGGTGGCAACCCTAACACCGAATTTCCTTGCTTTTGTCACTGTGGAACCACCCTAACTGATGTATTAAACAGAGTTTTTTTGCCATGACTTTCCCTTCTTTTTGAGAATGTGCACTATAAATAGTGAATGGAATTTGTGTCCAGAATTGTGTGTGCATCCATTCAGCAGTTGCACAGCACCATGAGCAAATATATAACATGCACAATTCAGCAACCATGAGTCCCAGTGACCCAAAAATTGTTACAGTCAAAAATGTATTATTAATCTTTGTACATTCCAAATCCCAGGCAAACTGGACCACATAGTTCAGAAGTTATTGAAGTGTAATGAACCAAATTTTCATTCATCAGAGTGGCATAGTTCTGCACCTGTTAATGTTTTACACACCAAACCACTGCAAGGCACCTCTGTACCACTAGGGCTACCTATGTTATAAATTTCAAGTCAGTAGGACCACGCAGAATGCTATGCACAAAATGTTAATTTGTCACACAGTATCTCTGCAACAAATTATTTTTGAAACATGTAAACAGCGTAAATCACATTAGCAGGATATCCACTCAGCACCCTCCAAATTTCATGTGAAAAGAGCAAACCATTACAGAGATATTCAATTTTTATGTTTCTGCACCTTTAAGAAATCTTCCACCACAAAATAGTGGAAATCATGGCCGATAATGTGATAAAATGGTGGACTTGGCAGCTGAAAAATGAGTAACTGCAAAGCGGGGCAACTTCAAATGGCAATAACTCTGGAACAGAAAATGTTTTTTCACCAAACAAAAATTGGCATGTTCCCTGATCAAAGGTCTTTCTACATGCCAAGGTTCAGACCAATTGACCACACACTGGCTGCACTATGAATCACAAAAGAGAGTGCAGAAAAATAGCAAAAACATAATGTTTTGCACTGCACTACACAAACACAGAACACAAATGGTAAAGTTAACGCAAACAGTGATGGAAACAGGTAAAAAATAATAACGGTAACACAAATGCAAGCTCAAATGGTAACACACATGGTGATAAAAATGGAAATGATAACGCAAACAGTAATAGAAGCGCAAGTGCAAACGTAAATGATAACAGAAATGGTAATACAAACAGTAACACAAGTGCTAATGACAACAGAAATGCAAACGGTAATGAAAATGATAATGCAAATGCTAATGGCAATGGAAATGCAAATGCAAACGGTAACAAAAACGGTAATGAAAATGCAAATGGTCACACAAACGCAAACAGAAACACAAACAGTAATGGAAACAGTGACACAGAAGGAATCAGTAACACACTTGACAACAGAAACGCTCCTAAAATTGCAAACGCTAAGGCCAATGGAAAAGTAAATGCAAATTGTAATGAACATGCAAACGGTAATGACAATGCAATTGGAAATGGAAACAGTTACGGTAACACCAACGATGATGCCAAAGGAAACAGTAATGCAAATGTAAACGCAAGCACATCCGCAAATGCAAATGGTAAAGACATGGTCACGGTAACGCAATTGGAAATGCAAACGCTTACGGTAACACCAACGATGACGCCAAAGGAAACACAAACACAAACTCAAGCACATACGCAGACGCAAATGGTAATGCACACGGTGAAGCAAAAGTAAATGCAAACAAAAAGAGTAACGGAAGCGCAAATCATAACAGTAATGCTAACGCAAGTGCAAACACAAACGTAAAGGGTAACGCATACGGTGACATAAATGGAAACCCTAACGCAAATGGTTACGGAAATGCAAATGGTAACAGTAACGCAAATGCAAGCACCTACGCAAATGCAAAGGGTAATGTACATGGTGATGCAAAAGTAAACACAAACCAAAACGGTAATGGAAACGCAAAGGGTAAAAGTAACGCAAATGCAAACAAAAAGGGTAACGCACACGGTGACGTAAACAGAAACGCTAATGCAAAAGGTAACAGAAATGCAAGCAGAAATGCTAACGGTAACAGTAACGCAAACACACACCCTTTCCCCCAAAAAAGGTGCTTTAAAAGCACAGTGAATACAAACAATGTATGCATAATAATGGCCCTCAGAGCAGAAAATCAGCACTTAGAATTCTAAATTCCTTGTATCTCAAGAATTGTGCGATGTTGAAAAAAAATCTCATATTATTTACGACTTTCCAGGCTAGCTTTGCACTTAGTCCCCTAGCAGCGGACTAAGCATTCTTCAGATGAAAAGTCCTTATCTCGAACCCTGAAAGGTGTGGCGGACACCGTAATGTTAGCCTATGGGAAAAATGTTCAACTTTGGAGTGCCATAACTTTGCAGCCCTCTAATATTTTGTCACCAAGCCATGAAAAAGGCACATGTGCTGGATTTTGGCTTTCTTCCCTCCAAATTTCAGCCCAAAAGACCAAACCATTCTTTTGCACAGGATGGCAAAGATTCCCTATTGTTTTGGCTATAGTGTAGCAAAGTAGTGTCTGAAATTATGACACTTTCACAAATAAAATCACGAAAGTGTCGAATGTGCGACACTACCTTGCAACACTACTGTTTACAAAAATTTCAAAAACATATTTCATGGCTAGCATCCTCAGGGCTCAACTAGGTGAACGCAGCAAGAATTGTGCCCCTAGAGGGTCCCAAATTTAAATGCCAAGCATTTCTGTAACCACAAACTGAAAACAAGATGGCAGATTTATGACACTACAGGGGTCATTTGAGACACTAAAAACTTCATTTGCCACACTGTCAAACGTTTTGTTAACTTTTCCCTTTGACTATAATGGGAAACTTGTTTTTTGAATAACTTTTGAACCATTTAATATTTTTTCACGAAATCTTCAAAAGGCACATTGAGGACCCTGGCTGCATGTTCCCTAAAGGATTCAGATGGGTCACGCACACCATGCGACCTGTAGGTGTGAGCAAAGAATGTGCAAAAATGCTTAATTACCACATTCTCTGGTGCTGTATAGCTCTGCAACCATGTATCCACCCATTACAAAAATTGGCAGATCCACAGATCTATGATACTGCTCCATGCATGCCAAATTTCAGGCAAATCTGTCATATGGAGGTAAAGTTATTAAGCTGCCAAATTTCAGAGTTTAACTTTAAATGGGGTACTCAATCCTAATTATAGTGGCACTACTGCCACTATATATATATATATATATATATATATATATATATATATATATATATATATATCTATTAGAGCAGAAAACTCCATTTAATGCATTAGTTAGGGTTGTTCCACAGTGACAAAGTGAGGAAATTCAGTGTTAGGGTTGAAAGCCCCCTAGGACCCCTTCCACACCCCCAACCAGCATCGGGTGTGCATTGGTTGCAGGCCCAACTCTCACCCCATCAGATGTGTGAAGAAGCAGAGGTATAGGAGAATGGGGTGAGAGTTAGGACCTATTAACCCAATGTGCACCCAATACCAGTTGGGGGTGTGGGCGGGGGGGTCTTAGGGGGGTCTTTCACCCTAACACCGAATTCCTTGCTTTTGTCACTGTGGAACAACCCTAACTAATGCATTAAACTGAGTTTTTTGCCTCTAATTTCCCTTCTTTTTGAGAATTAGTCTGAGAAATAGTGAATGTAATGCGGTGGCAAAGGGCCCCATGCTCCTGCCACGTGATGTCTTGTCACATAGTAACACAGTGCCTGCAAAAGCAAAAGGTAATGCACATTATGACGCAAAGCAAAACACAAAGATAAACAGTAATGTAGACACAAATGGTTAAAATATCGCAAGCACAAGCACAAATGAAAACGCAAAGGGTAACGCACATTGTGGCGTAGACGGGAACAGTAAGCAAAACGGGTACAGAACTGCAAGCAGAAGCAGTAAGGGTGACAGTAATGTAAGCGCACAGGCCTTTTTTCCCCAAAAGCTGCATAGAGAAAGACAGTGAGTGCAAAGAATGTATGCATAATAATGGGTCTCAGAGCAGAAAATGAGTTGGAATACTAAATTGCTTGTATCTCAGGAACCGTACAACGTAGAAATTTTTTTTTAAAGTCATATGATTTATGACTTTCCTGGCTAGTTTTGTACTTAGCCCCCAATAGGGGGCTAAGTACTTTTCAGATGAAAAGTCTGTATCTCGCACCATTTCCAAGATACGGACCCTGAAAGGAGCAGCGAATGCTGTAATGTTATCCTATGGGAAAAAAAGAGAAGTTCAGAGTGCCATAACTTTGACTCCCTGTAATATTTTTTCACCAAATCACTAAAAGGCACATCTGTGGGATGTTGGCTTTTTTCCCTCCAAATTTTAGCCAAAAAGACCAAATCATTATTTTGCAGCAGGGCGGCAAAGGATTCCTGTAATGCGATGGATGCCGTAATGTTATCCTATGGGAAAAAGTGTCAATTTTGGAGTGCTGTAACTATGCCGCTGTGTAATATTTTTTCACCAGAATACTGAAAGGCACATCTGTCAGATGTTGGCTGCATTCCCTCCAAATTTCAGCCCCAAAGACCAAACTGTTCTTTTGCAGCAGGTTGGCAAAGAATTGCTGTCATTTTGCCACAGCCTGGAAAAGTACTGTCAAATTTTGCGAAAGCTTTTGAAAATTCAACGACAGTGTTGCAAGTGCGAAAGTACTTTGAAAAAGTACTTTTTCCAGAAATGCAAAAAACATATTTCTGTGGTGTTTTACCCCAAAATAAAGACATGCCTAGCATACTCAGGGTCCGACTAGGTGAATACAAAAAGAATTAGGTTGCTAGAGGATCCCAAATTTAAATGCCAAGCATTTTTCTGATGACCAACTGAAAACAAAATGGTGGATTTGCGACAGTAAAAGGGCCATTTGTGAAAGTAAAAACTGCATTTGCGACACTTTTGAACTTTTAGTTAACTTTTCCCATTGACTTATAATGGGAACTTGTTTTTTGAATAACTTTTGAACCGTTTAATATTTTTTCACAAAATCTTCAAAGGGCACATCAGGCATCCTGGCCGCATGTTCCCTGAAGTTTTTGGACTGGACTTGCAAACTGTGCGACCTGTAGGCAAGAGCAAAGAATTCACAAAAAAACGTAAACGCACATTTCGTTGAAACATAGAAACATAGAAGTTGATGGCAGATAAGGACCGCAAGGCCCATCCAGTCTGCCCATTTCTTTTTTCTACCTTATAAATGTGCCCTTGGCCTTTGCTCTGTCAGCTTAATTGGTGGTGCTTAATAGCTCCGCAGCTGTAGATCCAACCAGTATGAAACTTGGAAGATCCCAAGACCTACCATTTCCAATCATGCATACCACATTTCAGGCAAATCCATTGAACAGTGACAAAGTTATTAAGGTGCAATTGACCCTTTAACCTTAAAATGGCTCCTCAACCCTAACTATAGTGGCATAATAATATAAATATATATTATATATATATATATATATATATATATATATATATATTTCATGGCAAAAACTCTATTTAATGCATCAGTTAGTATTTTCTACAGAGACAAAATGAGGTAATTCGATGTTAGGGTTCCCACACCCCTTGCACCCCACCCACATCCCACCCACCAACAGCCATTGAGGTGTGTTGGGGTCATCGGTCCCAACTCTCATCCCATCCCATGAGTAAACAAGCTGAGGTGGTGCAGTATAGGAGAATGCGATGAGAGTTAGGACCGAAGACCCCAATGCACACCCTGATGCCTGTTGGTGGGGGGGTTGGGGGTGGGGTGCAAGGGGTGTGGGAACCCTAACATCAAATTTCCTCACTTTTTTCACTAAGAGACAACCCTAACTGATGCATTAAATAGAGTTTTTTGCCATGAATTTCTCTTCTTTTTGAGAATGTGCACTATAAATTGTAAAGGAACGGCAGTGCAAATGCAAGCGCAAACGCTAACACACATGGTGACATAAACATAAAAAATAATGCAAACAGTAATAGAAACACAAGCGTTCACATTAATGAAAAAACAGAAATGCAAACACAAGCGCTTATGGAAATGCAAACCTTAATGAGCACAGTCATGGTAACGCAATTGGAAACGCAGACATTTATGGTAACAGTAACGATGACAACAAAGGAAACACAAACAGAAACAGAAATGTAAATTGAAGTGCGTATGCAAATGCAAATGAAAATGCACATGGTGATGCAAAAGGAAATACAAACATAAACAGTAATGGAAATGCAAATGTTAACAGTAATGCAAACACAAACGCAAATGAAAATGCAAAGGGTAATGCACACGGTGGTGTAAATGGGAATGCTAATGCAAACAGTAATGGAAACACAAGTGGAAATGCTAACTGTAACAGTAACAAAAATGCACAGCCTTTTTTTTCCCCCAACAGCTGCATGGAGAAACACAGTGAATACAAAGAATGTATACATAATAATGGACCTCGGAGCAGAAAATGAACACTTAGAATACTAAATTGCTTATATCTCAGGAACCGTAGGACATAGAAAAAAATAAAATTTCATATGATTTATGACTTTCCTGGGGGCTAAGCATTTTGCTGATGAAAAGTCTGTATCTCGAAGCGTTTTCGAGGTACGGGCCCCGAAAGGAGCCGTGGATGCCGTAATGTTAGTCTATGGGAAAAATAGTCAACTTTGGAGTGCTGTAACTTTGCAGCCCTGTAATATTTTGTCACCAAGCTACCAAAAGGCATATCTGTGGGATGTTGGCTTCTTGTCCTCCAAATTTCAGCTCAAAAGACCAAATTGTTCTTTTGCAGCAGGGTGGCAAAGAATTCCTGTTATTTTAGGCATAGTGTCACAAAGTAGTGTCGCAAATCACGACACTTTCACAAAAAAGAAATCACAAAAGTGTCGAATGTGCGAGACTACTTTGCAACACTACTCTTTTAAACAATTTAAAAGACATATTTCTGGGGTGTTTAACCCTCAAAAAAGATATGACTAGCATCCTCAGGGCTCGATTAGGTGAACACAAAAAGAATTGTGTCACTAGAGGATACTAAATTTAAATGCCAAGCATTTCTGTGACCAGTAAGTGAAAACAAAATGGTGGATTTGCAACACTACAGGGGTTATTTGCGACACTAAAAACTGCATTTGCAACACTGTCAAACTTTTTGTTAACTTTTCCCGTTGACTATAATGGGAAACTTGTTTTTTGAATAACTTTTGAACCATTTAATATTTTTTCACAAAATCTTTGAAAGGCATATTGGAGACCCTTTTCTCATGTTCCTTGATGTTTTCAGACCGGTCGTGCAAACTGTGCGACCTGTAGGTGCGAGCAAAGAATGCACAAAAAAAACATAAATATGACTTTCTATTGTGCTTTATAGCTCTGCAACCATATATCTGATCATTACACAACTTGGCAGATCCTGAGACCTATTGTGCTGTCTGTGCCTGCCAAATTGCAGGCAAATCTGTAATATGGTGGCAAAGTTATTAAGCTGCAAAATTTCACACTTTAACCTAAATGGGTACTCAACTCTAATTATAGTGGCACTATCGTGCCACTATAATATATATATATATATATATATATATATATATATATACATATATATGTATATGAGTATATATATATATATATATATATATATGTATATATACATATATGTATATATATAAAATTATTATTTGCAAAAACTTTGTTAATGCATCAGTTAGGGTTGTTTCCACACCAACAAAAGTGTGGAAATTCCATATTAGGGTTACCACCCCACCTCCAGTCACCCTCCTCAAAACCCTAACTCTGCATTCCCCCTCTCACACATGCAACACACATGCAACCGCCAAAAGGCACATCTGTGTGATGTTGGCTTTCTTCCCTGGAAATTTCAGCCCAAAAGACCAAACTGTTGTTTTGCAGCAGGATGACAAAGACTTCCTATTGTTTTGGGCATAGTGCTGCAAATTTCTTTTGCAAATCATGACACCTTTGCAAAACAAATCACAAATGTGTCATATTTGTGAAAGTACTTTGCAACACTACTTTTTATAAAAATGTAAAAAACATATTTCTGGGGTGGCTAGCATACTTAGGGCTTGACTAGGTGAACACAACAAGAATTGTGTCCCTAGAGGCTCCCACATTTAAATGCCAAGTATTTTCCTGACCACCAACCGAAAAAAAATTGCTGAATCATGAAAGTAAAAGGGTAATTTGCGACAGTAAAAACTGCATTTGCGGTACTTTTGCATAGTTTGTTAACTTTTCCAATAGACTATAATGAGTTTCAGTGTTTTTTGAATAACTTTTGAGCCATTTAATATTGATTCATGAAATTTTTGAAAGGCACATTGGGGACACGGCTGCATGTTCCCTGAGGTTTCTGGACCGATTGCACAAACTGTGCGGTTGTAGGTGCAAGCAAAGAAACACGCAAAACACGTAATTTATGTGTTTTTTGTTGCTCTGTAGCTCTGCAACTATACATCCAACTGTAACACAACTTGGCAGGTCCACAGATCTGTGGTACCAGAGTGTGGATACCAGATTTCAGGCAAATCTGTCATATGGTGGCAAAGTTATTAAGGTGCACAGTTTCAGATTTAACCTTAAATGTGGTACTCAACCCTAAATATAGTGGCACTACCATGCTTCTATAATATATATAGACACTGGGGGGTGGGCTCCCCATTGTCCCACATTGGGGGGGACCTGTATCACTGACACAGTGATTTGGCATCCCAATGTCAGTAGAAACTTTAATTTTAATTAAAACATGTCTTGGCACCCTTGGAGGCAATAAAAGATTAAAATATTATTTTACTGTTTACCTAAACAGGAGCAGAAGAATCCAGTTCTGTGATTTGTTTTTTGTTAAAATGGCTAGAACAGGTTTTGGCACATTTAGGGTCTGTTGCATTTTTTTTACTGTAGTAGTGCCACACATTTGCAACAATTTTTATGACAAGTGTTACAAATTTGCAACAGATTGTGCACAAGACTGCCATTAGTTGTGAGAAAACTGCCTCAAATTTGCAGCTGTTTCTCAAAATAGTGCCGCAAATGTGTGCCACTACCAACAGCCGAAAGCTAAAAATAGATTTCAAGCTAATATTTAAAGAAATAATTCCAGAATCATGTTCCTCTGGCCTTGATTAGGTAAACACAACTATTGGTGTTTATAAAGGGGCAGTATTTTTTGAATTACAGTGTTTTTTCCATGCCGCTAACTGAAAACAAGATGGAGGCAGCACCACACTACTTAACCCATTTGTGACAGGAAAAAGTGCTTTTGTGAAAGAGAAAATGCTTTTGCATTGCACATATATTATTTCCCTTAGACTATAATAGGAAGCTTTAAAGTTTATTAACTTTTGAATGGATTACTATTTTTCCACCAAACCTTCAAAAGGCACATCTGTGACCCAAACCCCATATACCCTAACAATTTCAGACTAGATGCCCAAGCCATTTTGAACTTATAGATGAACAAAGAATTTGCGCCTAAAAGGTCATTTTCAAATTTTTTGCCACTCGGCTGCTCCACAACTGCATGTCTGACTGGAATGAAACTTGCCATATCCAGAGACTATGTTACCAAACAGTGCATGAAAACTTTTGGGCACATTGGCCCCATGGTTGCAAAGTTATTAGAATGCAAAATTTGGGGTTTAACACAGTAGTGATCATTGAATCATAACTATACTGGCACTTCTGTGCCAGTATAACATATAAAAACTGTAAAAATTGTTGTTAATGCATCATTTAGGGCTAAAGTGACAAAAGTAGGAAAATGTGGCATTAGGGTTTCCAAACCGAACAACCCTATTCCCTATCCTGCACAGATCCACAGGTGGGGGGTTGGGGGCTGTCTTGGACCATTAACCCTAATGCTCACCCCATTCCATTACAGATTAGGTGACATGGCTTCAACATAGGAGAATGAGGTGAGCTTTAGGGTTCACAGTCTCAAGACACCCCCTCCCCCCCGTGGATCTGTGCAGGGTGGGAATTATTAAATTTTTATTTATTTAAATTTTGATAAACAGGTAGGCCCACTGGGACCATTACAGTCCCTTTTTCAGGGGTGACCCAGGATTAATTACACTTATAACATTATAACATATCAAACAAGGCAATTCATCACATTACTACAGACAAAAGTATTACACAATTTTTGGGTGTTACGGTTAGAAACCCTAACACCATATTTCCCTACTTTTGTCACTTTAACCTAACTGATGCATTAATGATTTATTTCCTTATTTTTTGAAATAGTATAATCATATCCTTATTTTACTGTGGGAGCACAAGGTCCTTCAAACCTTGCACTCCCATCTGTACATAGAAGCATATATGTATCTAGCTGTGAAAGCACAGTGATCTCCAGCCCCTGTTCTTCCAGTTATAGCAGAGCAGTCACCAAATTGTCACAATGGCCATGTTATTACCCCACCTCATTTTCCCGGGGAAGAAATGTTTTCAATCCCTGCCAAAATGTAACTCCACAGAAGTGAAACACCAATCCACAGCAGAGGTGCAAAAACACATTTTGAACAGGATTTGATAAATGTCAGGTATGACATACATGAGGTGGTGTAATAAGAAGGCTATGTTGAAAATTTGGGCTAAAAATATTTAAAATTTCCAAAGTTATGAGCAGGAATAGTGAAATTGCAACAAATTGTCATTACTTTATTTTTAATCATTTTGACCACAAATTGTCAACAAAGCCTTCTTATGACCTCACCGCATGTACCCATTATAGAAAAGCTTTAAATTCCCACCAAAACTTAATTTTGTGCAACTGCATTGGCATTCTGTGCCAGAAGTGCGAAAACACATTCTTGCCATGATTTCAAAAATGACAGCTGTCACATATATGAGGTTGGGTATTAGCAAGGTTATATTGAAAATATGGGGTGAAAATATTGAAAATTTCCAAAGCTGTGAGTGTGCATAGTGAGATTGCAAGTAATCGTCATAACTAGGGATGCAGCAAAATAAAATTTTGCCATGAAATTGCAGTGAAATTGGAAATTTTGTTATGCAAAATGTTTCATGTAATTTCACAATTTCACCCACAGTTTCACCTGCTGCAAATCCTGCCAAGCTCCCCTGGCATCTAGTGGGCTGCCCCCCACATGGCAGTTCACAGGCCCACATGTTGAAATAAAATTATTCTCCCTGGTGTGTCTAGTAGCTCTCCCACCAATCAGTGCCCAAATTTGTATAGTAATCCCCAAGATCTAACATATTTCTCTCCTGTCCCATCCCCCTGATCCCTGATCCTCACTTAAAAAGTCCACTCCCTGGTGTCTAGTGGAACCCCCACCCTGTTATCAGGACCCACCCCACTCCCCCCATACCCCGATCAGGCCACTGGCACAGCCCTCCACTCACCTTCATGACTGGTGGCCCAACTGACCACCAAAAATGAATCAGCACGTGCTTGTGCAAGCACACACTCATTCATTGAAGCACACAAGTGCAGTAGTGTTTCAATGAATGAGTGCTTGCTTGTACAAGCACATGCTCATTCATTGAAGCTAAGTCGGGCTTCCAACTGTGGAGGTGAGTGGAGGCTGCCGGTAGGCCGACTGGGTATGGGGGGAGGGGTGGGTGCTGATAACAGGGTGGGGGTCCACTAGATACCAGGGAGTGTGTTTTTTTAAGTAAGGATCGGGGGATCCAGGGGAATGGGGTGGGGGAGTAATATGTACTTGGGGGTTACTACTTATTTGTGCCGGTGATCAGCTCGGGGGAACCACTGAACACCAGGAAAGATTTTGTTTTTGGGCCTGTGAGTGGCCAAGGGGAATAACAGTCACCATCTGGCACAGCCAGCTCACCAGTTCACCACCAGTTACCACATCCATAAAGTGAAATGTCATCCACAGGTAGTGACATTTCATCCATGGGTGGCAAAATTTCACCCACAAGCAAAATTTAGCTGGCTTGGTGACAAAATTTCACTCACAACCGCAGGTGAAATTTCACCTTTTGCCCAGTGAAATATTTCACAAAATTCATTAATTATGCAAAATATTTCACCGGGTGAAATATTCTAATTTCACACAACTCTAGTCATAACGCAGTCATTTTTTAATTTTGACCCCAAATTTTCAACATAGCCTACTTATGACCCCACCACATGAACAATATGACTATCGTTACACAAATCCCACCAGAAAGGTGATTTTGCTAACCGACCAAGAAATCTCCTTTCTTGGGGGGAGTTGCCTAATGACATGAGGTGGGGTCCCAAAGATGCCATGTAGAAAATTCAGGGTCTAAATGGTGAAAAATAGCCTTGTTATGGCCAATAGTTGTAACCCCCAATTGAAATACATTGAAGCACATTTATCTTAGTTCATATGATAGTCACTGGTTCCAGCAGCAAGATGTGACATTGATTGGTGGTGTAGGTCTTGAACCTGGGACCTCCATAGGTGATTAGTGGTCTGTGGGGACATCACAGGGCATGTGGGGAGGTGGATGGTCAGGGGTGTGTGGTCATGATTAGTGATGGTTCTTTGTTATGTTGATTGCGCGCATGTGCAAGAAACATGTTGCATCAGCTTTCTCCACAAGCAGGTTGTGGAGGCATGGCACTGTTGTGCCCAATGCCCCCACAGTCTGCAAAGGCTTGTCGCCCATCCCCCAATGCTGTGGCATGCTGCTGCTGACACTAGTTCAGCCAGCGTGCCACAACTTTCTAAAAAATCAGCCACTGCAATCAGGGGCTGCCTCGTCATTGCAGCGTCAGCCATCCTCTGTGATGAGGGAGTGACCCGTCATTACAGGGTGGGATGTAGGATCTGTGATATTATTTGTGAAAATGGTGATGGCTTGCAGCTGTATTCACAAATAATATGTAACGCTCCCATGTTTATTTGCCGACGGGGGAGCCCACTCCCCGTCGGCATAATGTAACCCCCCCAGTTTTATTGCCTGATGATGGGGTGTCCAATCCCCATCAACAGAAATGAATTCCCCACCCCCCTTTTGTTGTTTGCCGATGGGGATGCCCAATCCCTCATCGGCTACAGTTGCTGCCCTCCAAAATAACGCTGGTGGCATGCTAGAGCCCACCCAGCATGCCACATGCCCCTTTTTGTTTGCCGACGGGTGCCCAATTCCCATCGGCTACAGTTGCCCCCCAAAGAAGATCCGGTGGCACACTGAGCCCACCCCAGCATGCCACATGCCATCAGAATGAAAACGGTCCCACAAATTCTTTTGGTTTTGTACCTGAAAAAGGAAACGGTCCCTCATAGTCTCCCTGCCCCCTCCCACAACCCGCACCCACCCACTGTGCACCCTGCCTCCCCACACACCCCCATACTCAATACTTACCTCTGGAGCTTGGTGCGATGATCTTCGCTGGACCGGGAACACATCTGCACTCTTCAACGCCGACCTTGAACTGAGGAAATGCCAGTAAGCTGCATAATGTAATAAATAGTGTTTTTTCAACTTTAGTGCATATCTCAGGCATTTTTGGGAATTTTTTCACCAAATTTTCAACATGGGGTTTTTGGGACCCCTCCTCATGAATTCTTGAACTGTCATGGCATTAATCAGCCCTGAAAGGTGGTTTCACAGTCACTGGCAGAATCACCCTTCGCGGTCAATTAACAAAATGACAGTGCCAGTGTTCATGGGGTTGGCTCTCAAAAAGTCTATGTTGCAAATGTGGTGGAAAAAATCAAAAAAATTACTGTTTTACGAGCGTGTGTTGTGCAGTTGCTATGTACACTCCTAACTTCATGAATTTACAATATTTTAATGCCAGATTTTCAACACTGCCATTTTGTCACACCTCCTTGTGAGGAGTACAGCTGTCATTGTTCATATCCTGGCTGAAATGTGTTTTCGCACTTCTGGCACAGAACAGCGCAGTCACTGTGGGAAATCAGTGTTCAGGACAGATTAAGAAAATGACAGTGACACTGTTCATGAGTAGAGGTCCGAAAATACCTATGTTGAAAATTTGGTAATGATACTCCTTAAAATGACTGTGTTACGAGCGTGTGTTGCGCAGTTGGCACACACACCCTCATAACTTCGCAAATTTCTAATATTTTCACTCCAGATTTTCAACATTGCCATTTTTCCAGACCTACTTATGAGCAGTACAGCTGTCATTTTTCCCATCCTGGCCGAAATGTGTTTTCACACTAACAGCGCAGAATAGAGCGGTCGCTGTGGGAAATCACTGTTTGGGACAGATTAAGAAAATAACAATGATACTGTTCATGAGCAGAGGTCCTAAAATGCCTGTGTTGAAAATTTGGTGATGATAGCCCATCAGTTGACTGTGTTACAAGTGTGCATTACGCACTTTCCATGCACCCTTGTAACTTCGCAGATTTGTAATATTGTCACACCAGATTTTCAACAGTGCCATTTTTTCACACCTCCTTATAAGCAGTACAGCTGTCATTTTTCACATCCTGACTGAAATGTGTTTTCACATTTCCAGCGCAGAATAACGGGGTCACTGCAGGAAATCAGTGTTTGGGACAGATTAAGAAAATAACAGTGTCATTGTTCATGAGCAGAGGTCCAAAAATCCCTATGTTAAAAATCTGGTGATGAAACTCCATAACATGACTGTGTTACAAACGTGTGTTGAACTGTTTCCACGCATCCTTGTAACTTTGCAAATTTGTAATACTGTCATGCCACATTTTCAACAGTGGCATTTCTTCACAACTCCTTATGAACACTACAGCTGTCATTTTTCACATCCTGGCTACAATATGTTTTTGCACTCCTGCGGACAATAGCACAGTCACTCTGGGAAATCAGTATTTGGGACAGATTAAGATTGACCGAGTGAGAGGGGGGAGTGACCGAGCTGAACTGAGCTCTGTCGGGACTGCTGCAGATTTGTTTGTGGCAGACAAAGGCCCCAACACAAGAGCCCAGTAAAAAAGGGCAACCTGCAGCAATGGGAGAAACAGAACGAGAGAGCGAGTGAGGGAGGGGGAGTGAGCGAAATCACCGAAGCACTGTCAGGACTGCTGCGGATTTCTTTGTAGGCAGAAAAAGGCATCAATACAGGCATAGGGGCCCAGTACAAAAGGGCAGCCTGCAGCAGTGGGAGAAACAGTACGAGCGAGTGAGACAAGGGGACTTAGTGAGCTCAACAGTGCTCTGTCAGGACTGCTGGGATTTCTTTGTGGGCAGAAAAAGGTGCCAATGCAGGCAGGAGCCCCGTACAAAAGAGCAGCTTGCAGCGCCAGGACAAACAGAATGAGCGATGAGAGAGGGAGACTGAGCTACCTCAATGGAGATCTGTCCGGACAGCTGCAGATTTCTTTGTGGACAGACAAAGGTGCCAACACATCCAGGAGCTCCATGCAAAAGCGCAGTCTGCGGAACCAAGAGAAACAGAACGAGCGAATGACAGCGGTAGTGAGTGAGCTCAACGGAGTCTAGTGTGACTGCTGCAGATTTCTTTGTGGGCAGAAAATGCGGCAATGCAGGCAGAAGCCCAGTACAAAAGGCCAGCTTGCAGCATCGGCAGAAACTGAATGCGAGAGTGACAGAGGGGATGTGAGCTAGCTCAGTGGAGCTGTGTCAGGACTGCTTCAGATTTCCTTCTTGCCAGAAAAAGTCGCCAATGCAGGCAGGAGCCCAGTACAAAAGGGTAGCCTGCAGTGCCAGGAGACACAGAACAACCAAGTGAGGGAGGGGGAGTCAGTGAGCTCAACAGGGCTTTGTTGGGACTGCTGCATATTTGTTTGTGGGCAGAAAAAGGCAGCAATGCATGCAGGGGCCCAGTAAAAAAGGGCAGACTGCAGTGGCAGGAAAATCAGAATGAGCAAGTGAGTGTGCTCAACAGAGCTGTATTGTAACTGCTGCAAATTTCTTTGTGGGCATAAGAAGGCAGCAACGCTGGCAGAAGCCCAGTAGAAAAGGGCAGCCTGCAGTGCCAGCACAACAGAATGAGCGAGTGAGAGAAGGGGAGTGAGCGAGCTCAACGGAGCTTTGTTGGGACTGCCATAATATGGCTGTGTTACAAGAGTGCATTGAACTGTTTCCACGCACCCTTGTAATTTCGCAAATTTGTAATGCTGTCACGCCATATTTTCAACAGTGGCATTTTTTCACAACTCCTTATGAACACTACAGCTGTCATTTTTCACATCCTGGCTAAAATATGTTTTTGCACTCCTGCCGGACAATAGCACGGTCACTCTGGGAAATCAGTGCTTGGGACAGATTAAGATCGACCGAGTGAGAGGGGGGAGTGACCGAGCTCAACTGAGCTCTGTCGGGACTCCTGCAGATTTTTTTGTGGGCAGAAAAATGCCCCAGCGCATGAGCCCAGGAAAAAGGGCAGCCTGCAGCACTGGGAGAAACAGAAAGAGAGCGAGCGAGTGAGGGAGGGGGAGTGAGCAAACTCATTGAAGTGCTTTCAGGACTGCTGCGGATTATTTTGTGGTCAGAAAAAGGTGTCAATACAGGCAGAGGCCCAGTACAAAAAGCCAGCCAGCAGTGGTGGGAGAAACAGTATGAGCGAGTGAGCCAGGGGGACTGAGTGAGCTCAACGGAGCTCTATCAGGACTGCTGGGATTACTTTGTGGGCAGAAAAAGGGGCCAATGCAGGCAGGAACCCCATACAAAAGGGCAGCTTGCAGCACCAGGACAAACAGAATGAGCGATGAGAGAGAGAGAGAGACTGAGTTACCTCAACGGAGTTCTGTCAGGACAGCTGTGGATTTCTTTGTGGACAGACAAAGGTGCCAACGCAGCCAGGACCCCATACAAAAGCACAGTCTGCGGCGCCAAGACAAACAGAATGAGCGAGTGACAGAGCGGTAGTGAGTGAGCTCAATGGAGATCTAGTGTGACTGCTGCAGATTTCTTTGTGGGCAGAAAATGCGGCAATGCAGGCAGGAGCCCAGTACAAAAGGCCAGCTTACAGCGCCGGCAGAAACGGAGTGCAAGAGTGACAGACGGGCAGTAAGCGAGCTCAGTGGAGCTGTGTCAGGACTGCTTCAGATTTCTTTCTGGCCAGAAAAAGCCGCCAATGCAAGCAGGAGCGACAGGAGACACAGAACGAGCGAGTGAGGGAGAGGGAATCAGTGAGCTCAACGGGGCTTTGTTGGGACTGCTGCAGATTTGTTTGTGGGCAGAAAAAGGCAGCAATGCATGCAGGGGCCCAGTACAAAAGGGCAGCCTGCAATGGCAGGAAAACCAGAATGAGCGAGTGAGTGAGCTCAACAGAGCTGTATTGTAACTGCTGCAAATTTCTTTATGGGCATAAGACGGCAGCTACACAGGCAGGAGCCCAGTAGAAAAGGACAGCCTGCAGCACCAGCAGAAAAGAATGAGCGAGTGATAGAAGGGGAGTGAGCGAGCTCAACGGAGCTTTGTTGGGACTGCTACAGATTTCTTTGTGGGCAGAAAAAGGCACCAACAGAGGCTGGAGCCCAGTACAAAAGGGCAGCCTGCAGCGCCAGGAGAACCAGAATGAGTGAGTGAGACAGGCAGAGTGAGCGACCTCAACGGAGCTCTGTCGGGACAGCTGTGGATTTCTTTGTGGGTAGAAAAATCCACCAACACAGGCAGGAGCCCAGTACAAAAGGGCAGCCTGCAGTGCCAGGAGAAACAGAATGAGCGAGTGAGAGAGGGGGAGTGAGCCACCTCAATGGAGCTCTGTCGGGACAGCTGTGTATTTTTTTCTCAGCAGAACAAGGTGCCAATGCACTCAGCAGCCCAGTACAAAAGAGCAGTCTGCAGCACCGGGACAAACAGACTGAGCCAGTGACAGAGGCCCACTGCGCGAGCTCAACAGACCAACGCAATCAACATTTGGCATTTACAAATGCTTGTTTTTTTTTACAGGTTTAGCACAAACTTTGAAAAGACATCGCGGGACATTTTTTCCATTTCAGCTCAATAAAAGATAAAAAAGTGAGGGTGGGAGGAATACTATTACCACCAACCAGAGAAGTGTATTTGAGGGTGGGTGATACCACTAGACACCAGGGATAAAAGCCAGGGACATTGTGACTTCCCTTAAAAACAGACTGGGGTTAAAAAAAAAATAAATACAAAATTATATATATATATATTTGAGATATATACAGGGTTGGGGTGCCACTAGACACCAGGGATTTTTCTGTTTGGGGTGGCACATAAAAACAATCAAAAAAGGCAAAACAAAAAACAAAGCATAATTTTTCACCAGAGGGAATCCTTTTCTGCCAGGCAAGATCCTTTCCCACCAGTCCTTTCCTGTGGTGATGGGAAAGTATTTCATCTGGTGTAAAACACTCCTTTTTCCTGACCAGATGGCCATGATTTTGGCAACCAGATCTCCCTAAAAGGTATTTTCATGACCAGATGACTGTGTTAAAATCCTTGTTTGTCATTCACAAGAACAGTGGGGGAATTCAAGAATGCATGGGACAGACATAAGGCAGTCCTAGTGGGGGGCGTAGGAGGAAATAGGCTGTTGGTTAACTAGGATCTGCAGCTTATCCATCAGGTAGGAAAATGAGCAGACTAGGTGGGCCAAGCAGTCCTTATCTGCCATCAAATTCTATGTTTCTATGTTTCTTTTTACATTCCTTTTCACTATCCTTATTCGCCATGGTGAAAAAGGAGTTCCCATTTTGCTGACCAGATGTCCCCTTTGATAACCGATAGCCCTGCCAGTAATCCTTTTTTGTCAGTAGAATTCCTTTTTTACCATCCCTATTTGACATGGCAAAAAAAGAAATCTGCTGCTGAAAAAAGTTACTGGCAGGGCCATCTGGTTGTAAAGGGACGTCTGGTTGGCGAGAAATTAGAAGTTGTTGTTAGGTGATTTCCTTTTTCATAATGATGAAAAGGGAATAGCAAAAAAGGAAGTTAATGAGTGATGGAAAAGGATTTAAAAAGTTAAAAAAAGTAATTCCAGGGGCAGAGAAACCCCACAAATCACACAGAACAGCTCAGCGTAAAACATAATTTGATGTCTGTAACAGACATCGTTAGGCAGAGTTATGGCACTTTTTTTCAAAGGCAAAAATTAAAAATGAGATGGCGGCTCATGAAAAAGGAATTTTTTTTCTGGCAAACAAGGATTGGCCCCTGGTGAACAAGGATTGGCCCCTCAAGATAAAAGATCCTTTTTTTTGGCCCATGCATCTATCCTGAAAAATAAAAATCCTATTGAAAATAATAGGACTGTGAAAATGTTATAACTTTGGAACGGATTAATATTTTTTCACCAAAGAAGCTCTAGACTGCTCTGCTACACAAGCTCTTTCCACCATAAAAGTTTTAGACTAACATTCAACACTGTGTGTGCACAGTGCAATGAGAAAAAAAATTGCAAATGTTTTTTTCATTATCCGGATCTCAACATCCGCACATCTGACCAGAATAACACTTGGTAGGTCAAGAGATCTTCCCCAGGAAACTGCACATGCAAGATTTCTTGCAAATCTGTTAAACAATTGTAAAAGTTATTTGCAAAATTTGAGGTTTAAAATTAGAGTGCCTTCTCACCTAACCCCAACCATACAAACACACACACATATATATATATATATATATATATATATATATATATAGTATATATATGAGCACGGTTGTGTCCCTATAGTTAGGGTGGAGTAGTCTGTTTAATGTTAAACCTCAAATTTTGCACTTTATTAAGTTTGCAACTGATCAATGGATTTGCACAAAAAAATGGTATGTGCTGCCTCTTGGGGTAGACCTCTTGATGTGGCAAGTTTCTTTCCAGTAGGATGTATGAACTCTGAGATCTGGATAGTGGTAAAACCTTAAAGGTCACCTTTTTTGCAGTTTTGCAGTCATCGCCTTGCATTCTCACAGTATGGAATTTTGGTGTGATGTTTTATGGCTCAACCTGCTTGGGTAACAGAACTGCCATGCTTAGTTTGGTGAAAAAAATATTAATCTGTTGCACTTATTAGATTTTTTAAGTTTCCCATTGTTTTCAATAGAAAATCTCCTATGAGTTGTATAGGGATGAAGTTCAACCAAGGACTGACCTCACAAAAAAGGAATCATTCTCATGAGATACCTTTTTTGTGAGACTAAAATCCTTTTTTGTGAAGGAACATTCCATTTTCACCAGCCACCATCTTCTTTTATATTTTTTTAATTATTTTTTTTTAAAAATCACAAAAATGACATCCTGAAGTGACCACCACACCTAGCTAACTGATCGGGACCCCATTTGGTGCAAACTGCACTTCACAGTTATAAATATGCTCCTGAATGTTTTGTTTTTAGTATAATGAATCATTTTTTGTGACCACGTGATACAAAAAAAAATCCTTTTTCATATTATGAATCATGAAAAAGGATCCTTTTTCATTACTTGAGAATCCTGTTTGTCCCTCCAGTTGCCTGCCCCAGTACTGAACTGTTTATAAGTGGTATCTAGTGGCCCTCCCACCCTCTAATACCCTTGCCCCTTCATTTCTCTGGTGTCTAGCGGCACCTCCACCCTCTGATTGCTGTCCCAGTAATAAGTATAATCTCCCTGGTGTCTAGTGGCACCCCCCACCCTCTTATCATGGTATATGATGTTTCCCTGGTGTCTAGTGGCACCCCACCCTGAGATAACAGTGCCTGTAATTAAATTAGTTTCCCTGGTGTCTAGTGGTATCCTATACCCTCCAATCACTGTGTCTGTAATTAAATTAATCTCCCTGGTGTCTAATGGCAACCCCCACAATCTGATTGCCATCCCTTAGTTTATTGGACACTGAGAGTGGGGGAGCCCACTCCCAGTCTCCGGAAATATTTTACTCATGCATTCCTGTAAAAAGAAAACAGTCCCCTGACATCTTTAAAAAAAAATGAAAAAAAGAAAATAGTCTTTCATCCCCAACATCCCCCTCCTCCATCCCAACCCTCCCACTGAGAACCAACCACACCACACCCCCTTACCCTATACTTACCACCAGATAGAAACATAGAAATTTGATGGCAGATAAGGACCATTTGTCCCACCTAGTCTGACCCTTTCCCTACCTAATGGATAAACTGCAGATCCTAGTTAACCAACAGCCTACTTCCTCCTACCCCCCACTAGAATTGCCTTATGTCTGTCCCATGCATTCTTGAATTCCCCCACTGTTTCTGAATCTATGACCTCCTGAGAAAGGCTGCTCCATGCATCAACAACCCTCTCTGTGAAGAAATACTTCCTCACATTACGTCTGAGCTGTTCCACCCTCTATCTTTAAATTGTGCCCCCCTGTTCTTGCACATCTCTTTTTCTGAAAGATGCTACCCTCTTGGACTTTGCTGATTCCCTTGAGGGATTTGAAAGCTTGAATCATGTCCCCCCTCTTCCTCCTTTCCTCGAGGCTATACATCTTAAGCTCCTTTAGTCTTTCTTCATGTGTCTTCTGGTGCAGACCCTGCACCATTTTGGTTGCCCTCCTCTGGGCAGCCTCCACCCTATGTCTTTGCAGAGATGAGGTCTCCAGAACTGTACACAGTACTCCAGATGTGGTCTTACCAACTGTCTGTACAGAGGGCCAACAACTTCCTGTTTTCTACTGGTGATGCCTCTCCCTATGCATCCCAGTATCTCCCCAGCCCTCCTTACTGCCTTCTCACATTGCTGGCCCACCTTTAGTTCATCTGATATGACTACCCCCAGTTCCCTTTGCATTTTGTTGTTGTCAGTATCTCACCCCCCATTGTGTACTCTTCCCCTGGGTTTTTGTTTCCCAGGTGCATTACTTTTCACTTCTTTGCTTTGAATCTAAGCTGCCATACATTTGACCATTCCTCCAACCTTGCCAAGTCCCTTTTCATCCTTTCCACCCCACCTTGCATATCAACCCTGTTGCAAATCTTTGTATCCTTGCCTGTTATCTTCTTTGGACCAGGACACATCTGCACTCTTCAAAGCTGAACCGTGAACTGAGGAATCAAGGTAAGTGCCGTATAATGTATCTCAATGGTATTTTGAGCTCAGGTTCATAATTTTGCCATTTTTTGGAATTTTTTCACCAGATTTTCAACATGGCCTTTTTGGGTCCCCACCTCATGACCATTGCAACTGTCATTTTGTTACTGAGGTCTGGAAGATTATTTTTGTGGCCACTGTGTGAAATTATCTGGACGGAATCATAAAATTTCACCAACAGTGCTCAGAAGGTAGTTTCCCAAAAAAGCAATGTTGAAAATTTGGTGAAAAAATTCATAAAAAATGCAGGGTTATGCACTTTCATTACAAAATGTTTCTATGCAAGCATATAACTTTGGTAATTTTCAATATTTTGACTCCAAATTTTCAAAATAGCCATTTTTTCACACCACCTCATGAACAGTATATCTGTTATTTTTCACATCCTGTCTGAAACATGGTTTCACACCTGTGGTGTGGAATGGCATTTCACTGTGGATTTGAAATGTTTCACCTACAGGATTTATGAGGTAGGGGCATAAAAAGACTGTATTGAAAATTTGGGGTGAAAATGTGAAAAAATGGCACAGTTTTTGACCATTCATTGCAATTGCACTACACCCACTAGTAACTTTAGAAATGTTAAATATTGTTACTCCAGATTTTCAACATTGCCTTGTTATTAACCCATCTCATGTATGTCACACCTGTCATTTTTCAAATCTTGGCCAAAATGTGTTTTTGCACCTGTGGTGTGGAATGGCGTTGCAGTTGTGCAGAATTATGTTTCGGCAGGGATTCAAAAAATTTCTGTACAGGGTACATGATGTGGGGTAATAAGATGATATGCTGACAATTTGGACACTGTTGTCCTATAAATTGAAATGCAGGGCCCTGAGGGCACTGTGCTTCCACAGCTACATACATATACACATCTACTGAGGGATGGGTGTGCAGGGTTCAAATTACCCTGCTCTCCCCCAGTAAAATAAGGATACGATTGTACTACAGTGCCTGCTACAGATAAGTTGTACATTACTGGGTTTTGCCTGTCAGTGCCAACACCTGCTGAGAGATACCACCTCCCTGCGTTGTGTTACAGACGTGGTCGGCAATCGGTAGAATTTTTCATTGGTATTTGCTGCAGTATTCTTCTCATGTTTTTGCAGCACCTAGATGTGCTTCCTTGTTCTTCCACCAGGTGGCTGCCATAACCCACTATTACTGTATTGAATGATTGCTGTCTCCCATCTTTTGGTCCACCTCACACACCAGCAGATGGTGCCCTACATTAAAATGCACTGAGAAACACAGAATGAAATACTGTACTTGTTTGATTTACTACTTTATGTTGCATGTATCTTAATATTACTGCATCAGCAGCATTGCTCTTTGAAAATATGCATACATACTTTCATCAACATCATAAACATCAGTTCGACTGAAAATCTGTAAATGTGTCTTAATGGTGCCCTACAGTAAAATGAATTGATAAGCACCAGATGAAATTTGAGTTGCTACTTTATCTTTCATGTGTCTTATTATCACCACATCAGCAGCAGAGAATCCTGTTCAGCAATGGGAGTGCACTAATTGTGTTAAATTTATTATGTGGAATTAAAATAATAATAATAATAATATTCACCTGACTTCAATTTATATTAACTTACCAGCCAGCAACTGCTATTGCAGAGTGCGAGTGAAAGTGTCAGTAGTGAGAATTCTTTACACTCTCACTGGAACTCCTCAGTGGCATGTAGTACCCCCAAAAAATGATTACAAACAAAACAGGGACCTTGGAGATGCCAGTTTTAATTTGTACCTTGGTACACTTTGTTTTATTGCTGACCATGCCCCATGCCAAACTGAACCTTTGCAGAAGAAGACAAAACTGACTTCTGGTACTTACTATAAAAAACTTTCGGGCAGTTTGTTAAGCTCTGATCTAAAGCCAAGCCAAGAGAATATGTAATTGTATTCCAGGATATCAGGGCTAAAAGGGCTTTCCGCAAGCATATGCTGTTAGAAGGTTTTGTGAAAAAAAAATGTACATATAATCACACTAGCATATTCACAAAGAAACTACAGCTTTGCACAAGCTCAATGCAAACAAGTTTTTGATATGCAAAATGATAAATCAGAACATTGTGGGACGACCTGTAATAAAGCATCATCAAGTGTGTTTATTTAATTCCTTAGATTCTCAGTGGAAGTCCTCAGTGGCATGTAGTACCCCCTCCCAAAAAAACTGATTACAAAAAAAATAGGGACCTTGGAGATGCCCATTTTAATATGTACCTTGGTACACTTTGTTTTGTTGCTGACCTCCCCCATGCCAAACTGAACCTTTGCAGAAGATGGCAAGACTGACTCCTGGTACTTATTGAAAAATCAGAACATTCTGGCAGTTTGTTATGCTCTGACCTAAAGCCAAACAAAGAGACTATGTGATTGCATTCCAGAATATCGGGGCTGAAAAGGCCGTTAGAAGGTTTTGAGTAAAAAAATATATATATAATCGCACTAGCATATTCACAAAGAAACTATAGCTTTGCACAAGCTCAATACAAATGAGTTTTTGATATGCAAAATGATAAATGAGAACATTGAGGAACGACCTGTAACAAAGCATCATCAAGTGTGTTTACTTAAGTATTGTAAGATGTGCTTTTATGACTTTGGAGAAAAGGGAGTGAGGGAAGACAGTGCTATAATAGTTAACATGGGAGCAAAACGTATGCAAGGCTTTTTTTATCCCTCAATCTTTTTTTAAATCAATCTGTGTGGAGGAGGCACAGAGCCATGCATCATCTCAAATCAACAGTATGATGTCAAGATGCAAAGCCCCGCTAGGAAAATAAATACAGCAACACTGACAAACCAGGTTCACGAGCTAACCCAGAGCATCAAAGGGTGGTGGTGGGGGGGCGTGACAGCACTAATGAAACAGATACTGTTGTCATCCCTGTTGTAAAAAAGACTGCTAACATGGGATGGACTCCAAAAGTTTGAAAACCAGCTGAGAGATTGGGTATATATATATATATATATATATATATATATATTTTTTTCCCAAGAAGCTCTGAACATATTTGCAGTTTCCCAATTGAAATACACTTCCTGCCTTGCTAGATTTTCTCTCATCACAATGAAAAGATTTCATTGGACTCTTTTTTAATAGCAGTCAACATTAACAGCAAATAAAAATAGAAACCATGTGTGCAAGCTATTACTATAACTATTTTTATATTATTATTGCAATAATGTCCACTGTTTCCAGATCATCAGTCACTTTGAAAATGAATGAGAGTTGCCTTTCCTAACAACAACAACAAAATGTAAAACATAATCCACATCATATTTCACACTCTACAAACAGCACAGTTGATAAAAAGGATATTACAGTTGTCCCTCCATGGTAATATCCTTTTTATTAGTTGTGCTATTTGAACTGGACATTGTGAAGTATAGTGTGAAGTATGATGCATATTATGTTTCATAGATTTTTTTGTTAAGGACGGGAGCTCTCATTCCTATTCAAAGCCCACAATCTCAAAACAGTGGACATTGTTTTGTATCTGAAAATCACAAAGGACCTACAATAAATGTTCTGCCTTGCTAAGCACGATGTCATTTATAAATTGAAGCCTACTAAATTGCAGATTTCACAATTACATGTACTCCCCAGTGTAGGTTACCAGTATAGCAAAATGTCACTGTGAAGTACAAGATGCTTACAATCACAACATTCTGTTTACTCTCATGCCACTGAATAGCACATGGTCAGTGCAGTTTACACTTGTAAGAGCCATGCAGCCACACACCCATTCACTGCACCGTATGGAGATTTTAAAATGCTTTTGCATAGTCCGGTGATGAGAATCAGTTTTGTGATATTTTCTACTGCTCACCTTGGACTATACTGTACTGTATGTTGTTGTGTTACTAGGAAGCTGAACTGCAGACATACTTTAAATGAATGGTTTTCTTAACCTGAATGTAAATGTGACCTTTTTTTACTATTATTTCTTAAAGGAACCTGCAGTACAGTGGTGACATCCCTCCCCCCCCTCGGGTGATCCTGGCATCTGAAATGACTGAATATATCATGTTGTTGTCAAAATTACCCGATAAAAAAAAGTAAAATCAATCTATATTGCACTCCCCCCTAACCCCTGAGTATTTTACGTTTAAATTATATTCTTCCTCCTCTGGCTCATCACCTTACCTCTTCACAGTAATATGTATTAGATTAGATTGTGATAATCAAATAGCCCCTGTTCTAACCACTCATCTCTTATAAATCTGATAACTATGATACATGCATGTACAGCCCATATGTCCTCCAATTCAATCTGTTCCAGCTCCCTGATCCCCATATTGCAGTATCCACCCCTTAAATTAACCCTCATCCTGTTGCCGAGGAGATAACTCGTCCTAATTAACTGCAGCCTCTACTACCGCCGACAAGATAACTCATCCTCACTAACACTTTTTTTGAGCTGCAGTGCATAAACAAAGCTGCCCCTTTTAGAAATTTGTCTAGTGCTTGGCAAAGCAGGGACCTGTGGCTAACTGTTATTGGTTGTTTAATTATCCAATTACAGCACACCAGTTATCCACAGTGTTTTCTCTTAACGGCTGTTGCTGAGCTCTCTCTCACTTGCATTTTCTCCTTAGTGTTGCTGGAACCTAATCATTGTCTACGCTTTTCATCAGAATCTGCCAGGCGCTCTGAGAACACTTGCTAGAAATCCACTGCTATGTTTAGCCAGTGGAAACTTAGAAGCAAGGCTGTTTGTGAGGTATGTTTTTTTTTAAATAGTAAACAGACACTAGTAAATTTACTTATATTATGACTCCAACTTACACAGTAAGGATATGATGGAAGGATTTGAAGTCTGACATGTATAATTAGAAGTATTTGCAATTTTTAGAAAAGATACCACTAGGAAAAGGTTTTTAGTCAGCCCTTCATGCAAACCGCAAATTGTCTCCGGGCTTGTTACCGATTAACTGAATAGACAGATTTGAGTCAGCTTTGTCTATGGTGTAATATTGTGAGAAAGCCAATGCCCTTACTGTTGGTTTGTTTTATTTTTATTCCAAACAATAAATATATATATATATATATTTTGTTTTTAATGGAGAAAAAATAAATAGATCCTTGTACTTGTACTTGGTGACCCATGTTGATAAATATCAGTTGTGCTGTTTTTTTATTTTGTTTGCTGTAAACCATGGTCATCCTCGAGATTTTATTTTTGTTGTAGGAGGTTTCATTTTTGGTGCTCAATTAATACAGAGCTCGCAAGTCAACATTCTGAAAGGCTGTCAATCAGGTTCTTTCCCCATTCTACCATGTATGCAAATCCAGGGCTTTTTGCAGGAATAGAATGTCAGACATTTTGTGATCTTTGTGTGGAATTTGCATTTTATGGAAAAGTGAGCAGTATAATTCATTCGATGGCAAGTATGCTCAATATGGCAGCCATTTGCAGTGATAAGAAGAGTTCCTGGCTGCCACTGCGCAGATTGCCCACCCGCCACACAACTCTCAGAGCAGGGAGTGCACAGCCAGGCATCCGCTGTTTCGGTGTGAAGCTACATTGAGTAATACCATCTTGATTGGAAGCCAGTCTGTTAGAGAGAACCCCTCTTCACTGCAGATAACCACAGCTCAATGAGATGGAGACAGACTGTCCCTGATCCTAGTACATCATTACATTTGAGAGATCTTTTGTAGGGATGGAGGGGTCAGCACAATTCCATGTCCCTCCCCAGCTGCCGCCATACAAATTTTCCCATTACATGCTCTAGCAAGTCAAGAGTCTGTTGCTGTGGTAGGTGGTTTATCTGTGTTTCCCTGGTGGGTTAGCAGTTTCTCAATGTGGTGCATTGGTCTGTCATGCTTGGAGAGTCAGTAGCCCCAAGAGATGGTGCAGAAGGAGGTACTGTAGAGAGATAGTAGGGATGACAAGTTGGCCCTCAGTGACACACAACTCATATTAACTAAACACAAAAAAGTTTATTTCTGACCACAGTATGACTGTGTGTTCACTGGCGCAGTAGGAGCATGCTGGCAAAATCTTATTTAATTTGTGCTATACAGAAATTTATGAGGACCAAAGAGATATTGTTACAGCCAAATTAATCACAAATAAAGCTTATTTCTGGCCTCAGTTTAGATGTGTGTGAAAATGAAGGGTAAGGGCAGACTGTGTGGCTGTGTGTGTATAGGCCTGGCAGGAGCAGACTGGTAAAATAAATATTTGACTTGTGCTATTCACAGCGGAGAGAGAGTGAGAGAGAGAGAGAGAGAGAGAGAGAGAGAGTCCACAGGGCACCAAAAAGATATTTGTGCAGTCAGAGAAATCACAAATAAAGTATATTCCTGTCCTCAGTGTCGCTGTGTGTGTGTACTGACTGGGTAGGGGCAGACTGGGAAAATAAATCTTTGACTCATGCACAGGGGTGGGAGCAAAAATTGTTGTATTGGTGACAGGGAAGGAAGCAGAGGGTGATGATGGAGGGGAAACTGTTATCCCCAAGGGCAGCAATGAGTGGGGTTCCACAGGGCTCGGTGCTGGGACCATTGATATTTTAGATATTTATTGCAGACATTTCTATGGACATGAATAACAGGATCAGACTGTTTGTCGACAACACCAAGATAGGGGTGGTATTGGACAACATAGATGGGTGGCAGGGTCTGCAGGAAGATCTGAATATGCTGGAGACTTGGTCAGACACTTGGCAGCTGGTGTTCAATGCCAAAAAATGTAAGGTACTGCATTTTGGAGCAAATCATCCAAGGTGGAATATAAATCACAGTATATTCCTGGCTTCTGTGTGGCTAGATTCAGTGCAGGAGCAGGCTGGAAAAATAAATATGTGACTTCAGAAGGGTGGAGTGGGGGGAGACTAAAAAAAAATAAATGTTACAGTCACATAAATCACAAATGAAGTATATTCCTGGTTTCGGTGTGGCTGTGTGTTTAGATTCAGCACAGGAGCAGGCTGGAAAAAATAAATGTGACTTGTGCCATTCGGATTGGAGTGAGAGAGAGAGAGAGAGAGAGAGACTACTGGAGGTAAAAAAAAAATGTACAGTCACAGAAATCACAAAGTATATTTCTGACTTCATTGTGGTTATGTGTGTAGATTCAGTGCAGTGGCAGGCTGGAAAAAAACAAATATGATATTTCAGATGGGGGGAGGGAGACAATTGGGATCCAAAGAGATACTTTCACAGTCACAGTAAACACAAGTATAAGTATAATTAATTATTCATGAGCTAAAGAAGCTCATTGATTGGCTGCCATGCCAGTCTGAAATCTCTCAGAAATGCCTGGCATGGCAGTTGCACCTCAAGGTAATCAATAAATTCCTAGATGGGAGCATCTTTCAGGAAGAGATGTGCAAGAACAAGCAGGTACAATTTCAAGATAGAGGGGGACAGCTCAGGGGCAATGTGAGGAAGTATTGTTTCATGGAGAGGGTAGTGGACACATGGAACCATCTTCCTGAGGAGGTTGTGGGGTCAAACACAGTGGAGGATTTCAAAAATGCATGGAACAGACATTAGACAATTATAGTGAAGGGTGGGAGAAAGCAGGCTTTTGGTTAACTAGAATCTGCAGCTTATCCAGTATGAAGGGAATGAGCAGACTAGGTGGGCGAAGTGATCCTTATCTGCCATCAAAGTCTATGTTTCTGTGTTTCCTGGCCTCAGTGTTGCTGTGTGTGTGTGTGTGTGTGTGTGTGTGTGTGTGTGTGTGTGTATACAGATGGGGCAAGAGCAGACTGGCAAAATAATTCTTTGACTTGTGCCATATGGGGGGGTTGTGGGCAAGAAAAAATAAATATGTTATTAGAGATGGGGGAGACACAATTGGGGTCCAAAGAGATACTTTCACAGTAACAGTAATCACAATTATAAGTATAAATAATTATTAATGAGCTAAAGAAGCTCATTGATTGGCTGACTGGGTGGGCATGGAGGTCCTTTTCTGCTGTCATATTTCTAATGTATATACAAACATATGAATTGACTGGAGAGAACCAATAGGCAGCAGGGAATGTTTTTTTCTGTGTTTGTTCCACGTGTTTGAGGGTGGGTGGGAAGCCCCTGACACCAGGGAATCAATGTTGTGTGGTGGTGCCATTTCTCGGGGGGGGGGGGCAATAGACACCATGGAATGCTTTATCTGATATGGTGTATAGTCTTGGATAGTGGAGGTACACTATTGGAAATCAGGGAGTGTTTTTTCTGTGATGTTGCTGGGTCTTGGGGCAGGGGGGCTCACAAAAGACATAGCACAATGACATTGATTCCCTGTTGTCAGGGGCTTCCCACCCACTTGTGCCATACTGGGAGGAGGATGGGAGAGAGGGGGAGAAACATGGAAACATATAATTTGATGGCAGATAAGGACCGCTTGGCCCACATAGTCTGCCCATTTCCCTACCTAACGGATAAGCTGCAGATCCTATTTAACCAACAGCCTACTTCCTCCTACCCCCCCCACTAGAATTGCCTTGTCTGTCCCATGCATTCTTGAATTCCTCCCACTATTTTTGACTCCACAACCTCATCAGGGAGGCTGTTCCATGCTTCTACAACCCTCTATCTGAAGAAATACGTCCTCACATTACCTCTGAGCTGTCCCCCCTCTATCTTCAAAATGTGCCCCCCTGTTCTTGCACATTTCTTTTTCTGAAAGATGCTACCCTCTTGGACTTTGTTGATTCCCTTGAGGTACTTGAAAGTTCCTATAATGCCCCCCTTTCCTCAAGGATATTTATTCTTTCTTCATATGTCTTATGGTGCAGACCCTGCACCATTTTGGTTGCCCTCCTCTGGACAGCCTCCACACTGTCTATGTCTTTGCAGAGATGGGGTATCCAGAACTGCACACAGTACTCCAGATGTGGTCTTACCAAATGTCTGTACCCACTGTCATCTTTGTAGCCCTCCTCTATACCTTCTCCAGCAGGTTAATGTACTTTTTGAGCTGTGGGCGCCAGTATTGAATGCCATTCTCCACTTCTGGAGGCCCTATCTTAGCAAGGACATAGAGAAAGTGGAGCTAGTTCAGGAGAAGCCAACAAAAATGATGAGGGGGCTGGATCACTTGGTCAAAGTCCTTCTGACTCCGGTCACCCCGGTGCCTCCCTATGTCAGTTCTGACACCCCATCTCCACAGTCGCTGGTCCACCTGATGGCGGAGCCTAAGGAAGGGAGGGAGGGAGGGAGAGAGACTAACTATTGGTGACCAAAGAAATATTCTGCAGTCAAGTCAAAAATAAAGCTTATTGTGGCTTTTTGTGTACAGGCAGGGCAATGGCAAGCTGGTAAACTAAACAGAAGGAGGAAGAGAGGGAGAGATGGAGAGAGACAGACAGAAACACTAATAGGGACCAAAAAGACATTTTTACAGTCAAAGAAATCACAAAGTTTTTTTCTTGGACTGAATGTGTTTTTGTGTACAGGCCTGGCAATGGAAGGCAGATAAAATAAATATTTGACTTGTGCCATACAGAGGGGCTATAGAGAGAGTGAGTGAGAGAGAGAGAGACAGACAGAGAGACTATTGGGGACCAAAGATACATTTTAACAGTCACAGAAATCACAAAGTGTATTCCTGACCTCGGTATGGCTGTGTATGTATAGATGGTCAAGAGAAGACTGGCAACACTCAAGGCTGATGGCCCTCCAGGCAACCATCCCTCAAGGCTGATGGCCCTCCATGCAAGCAGTCCTCAGGGCTGATTGCCTTCAAGGCAGCCAACCCTCAAGGCTGACAGCCTTTGAGGCAACTATATAGATTTGGGTGATTGGTGAACACCAATAGTCCATTTGTGATTGGTTGCCTTGAGGGCCACCTTTGCCACATCTGGTTACCTGGTGTGAATTATTGGTGGGCGCCTCAAAAAAGTCACCTTACCTAAAATGCCTCAAAATGGCCTCCTTTGATATCAAGCCTTAAAATGGCTGCCTTTGCTAAAAAATCCTCAAAATGGTCACATTTGCTAAAAAAAGAAGCTCACTGAAAGGGTCAGGACTGATGCGGTACAGTGGTAATGAGTCATGTGACCCACTAGGCAACCAAATACAAATGGGTGACTGGTGTACACCACTTGCCAGTGGTCGATTGGTATAAACCAATTCCTCTGTCTGACAGCCCTCAAAGCAACGAGCCTTCATGGCAGCCAATGACAAATGGGCGTAAAGGCCTTTACTCCATCATGGCATTTTAACTTGAGGGCTGTTAGGTGTAGCAATTGGTGTTCAACAATCGCCCATTAGCAATTGATATACACCAATAGTCCACTCGCAGTTGGTTGCCTTCAGGGCCACCTTTGCCACATCTGTCACCTTGTACGAAATATTGGTGAGCACCTCAAAAAGGGCAAATTACCTAACATGTCCCAAAATGGCCTCCTTTGATATAATGCCTCAAAATTACTGCCTTTACTAAAAAATCCTCAAAATGGTTACATTTGCTGAAAAAGCTCTCTGAATGGGTCAGGGTTGATGTGGTATAGTGGTAATCAATCATGTCACCACTGCCCAACACACTTCTGCACCACTGTTGCCACATCCAGGAAGCTTCTCTGAATTATGTGTGAGCACCTCAAAATGGCAACCTTTGCTAAAATGTTCTGATACTGCATAAGGATGTCAGTAAGGAGTAACAGTCCTGGTATGGGGTTCACTTGGGCAGTGGCTATGACCTCAGGTCCAGCTCTGTGCAATCTCCCTGATGGCAACTGGGCATACGGGACCCTGAACAGTCCCACTCAGGGAAATACAGTGTTGGGTAAGTTACTTTTTCTATTACTTTCTATTACATTTGAAAACTTGTTCCAGGAAGCTCTGTGCAGTCACTAGCAAGGATGGAGAAGTACTAGAAAAGTAATGCACCTTACAATTATAGTTACTTATTTATTTTAATACTAAAACAATACAAAAATAATAAATAACTATAACAGATTACATTTTTGAAAGTAATAGGTTAGTTACTAGTTACTTTCAAATAAATGTAATCAGTTACAGTTATGTATTTTTTTTTGTGTAAAAAGACATAAGTAAATGTAACTGTAAGGTGTATTACATCTTCCAGTAGTTCTCTATCCATGCTAGTGACTGCACAGAGCTTTCTGGAACAAGTTTTCAAAAGTAATAGAAAGTAATAGAAAAAGTAACTTACCCAACACTGGGGAAATCCCACTGCCCCACAAACACCGGATGGTTGTTCCTGAGGTCATAGCCACAGCTCAGCTGAACCCCTTCCCATTGCTGTTACTTCTCCCTAACACCCTTAGTCATTATGAAAGCATTTTAACAACGGTGGCCATTTGGAGACGCTCACATGTAATTCAAAGAAGGTTCCCAGATGTGGCAAAAGTGATGCAGTACTGTGATGGGTAGTGGTCATGTGACTGATTACTGCTGCACCACATTGACCCTGAGCCCTAAAGGCAATGAGTCCTCAATGCCTATGGCCTTCATGGCAACTGAATGGCCTCTGCCATGGAAATTTGTGAGGCCACCACCGGCCATCAAGTTGACTTCCCTCAAGACAACTTTCCTCAAGGCAACCAAGACAAATAGATGATTCGTGTACAGCATTTGCCATGTCTAGCAGCCCTTAAGACAAAAGGCCCTCAAGACAGCCCTCAAGGCTGATGGCCTTTGAGCCAACTATTCCCCATATCTGATGGCCCTCAAATGTAACCAGCTCCCAAGACTGAAGGCCCTCAAGGCTGAAGGCCATTGAGGCAATCAGCCCTCAAGGCTCATGGCCCTAAAGGCTTATAGCCCTCAAGGCTGATGGCTCTCAGGCTTATGACCCTCAAGGCTGATGGTCCTTGAGGCAACTATTCCCCATATCTAATGGCCCTCAAGGCAACCAGCTCTCAAGGCTTATGGCCCTTAAGGCTGATAGCCCTCAAGGCTGTTGGCCCTCAAGTCAACCATTCCTCAATGCTCCTGGACCACAAAGTTGATGGCCGTCAAGGAAACCAGCCCTCAAGGCTGATGTACCTCAAGGCCACTAGCCCTCAAGGCTGAAGGCCCTCAAGGCAACCAGCCCTCAAGGCTAATGGCTGACAAGGCAACTAGCCCTCATGGCTGATAGCACTTGAACTAACTAGCCCCCATATCTGATGGACCTCAATGCAACCAGCTCTCATGGCTGAAGGCCTCAAGGCACCATCCCTCAAGGCTCATGGCCCTCAAGGCTTATGACCCACAAGGCTGATGGCCCTCAGGCTTATGGCCCTCAAGGCAACCAGCCCTCAAGGCTGATGGCCTTTGAGGCAACCAGCCAGCAAGGCTGACAGCACTTGAGGCAACCAGCCCTCTAGGCTGAAGGCCCTCAAGGCAACCAGCCCTCAAGGCCGATGGTCCTGAAGGCAACCATCCCTCAAGGCTGCTTCCACTCAAGGCTCCTTACCCTCAAATCAACTAATCCTCAAGGCTCCTGACCCTCAAGGCTGATGGCCCTCAAGTCAACTAGCCCTCATGGCTCCTGGCTGACAAGTCTAATGGCCCTCAAGGAAACCCACCCTCAAGTCTGAAGTCCCTCAAAGCTACCAGCCCTCAAGGCTGATGGCCCTCAAGGCAACCATCCCTCAAGGCTTATGGCTGTCAAGTCTGATGGTCCTCAAGGCTTATGGCCCACAAGGCAACTAGCACTCTAGTCTGATGGCCCTCAAGCCACCCATCCCTCAAGACTGATGGCCCTCAAGACAACCAGACCTCAAGGCTGATGGCCTTCAAGACAACCAGCCCTCAAGACTGATGGTCTTCAAGGCAACCAGCCCTCTAGGATTGTGGCCCTCAAGGCAACCAGCCCTCAAGGCAACTGTCCTCAAGACTAATGGCCATCAAGGCAACCAGTCCCTCAAGGCTGATGGCTCTCAAGAAAACCATCCCTCAAGGCTGATGTCTCTCAAGGCAGCCAGCCCTCAAGGCTGATGGACTTGAAGGGAACCAACCCTCAAGGCTGATGGTCTTCAAGGCAACCAGATCTCAAGGCTGATGGCCCTCAAGGCAACCAGCCCTGAAGGCTGATGGCTCTCAAGGCTACATGTCCCTATGGCAACCAGCACTGAAGGCAACCAGTCCTCAAGGCAACCAAACACAAATGGTCTCCAACCAATATATGGACTTGTGTCTCTCTAAGCAGACTTCAACAATCAGGCCCATTATATTTTCCTTAGCTGTGACTATTTTATTTTTAATATAGTAAAGTTACTTGACAGATATATGAGAAAGACACCAGAGGTTAGTTTATTTTTATCTTTATTATTTTCATTTTTTTATTGACTCATTCACATGTGATTTGGTAGTGCAATGATGCAGGTTGTTCATTTCTGCAGACAGGTTACTGCCACTAATACTGCTCAATCTGTTCTGTGAATATCTTCCACCTGCATCTATGAATAGGCTGGTAAAATAAATCTGTGATGATGATAATATCCAGATGGGGCACAGAGAAAGAGAGAGAGAGAGAGAGAGAGAGAGAGAGAGAACAAGACTATTGGACAACAACAAGACCATTTCCAGTAAGAAAATACAAATAAAGCATTTTCCAGAGCTCATTGTGGCTGTGTGTGTGTTCAGGCAGTGTAAGGGCAGGCTGGTAAAATAAATCTTTGATGATGCCATCCAGATGGGGGAGAGAGAGAGGGGGAGAGAGAGAGAGAAAGAGAGAGACTACTGGGGAACAAAAAAACATTTACAGTAACAGAAATCATGAATAAGGTTTTCTGGTGCAGCAGTGCTTTATTGGGATGGAGGAGGAGAGTGAACTTATTTGTAAGGGGATGATTGTACACTAGTAGTCTGGGAAACAATACACCAGTAGGGAGGTCTCTGTTTCTGATCCTGCCCTCTGTAGCCTGTGTCCTGGTTCAGCTACACTTGAGTGGGATGGAGGATTGGTGAGAGCTTGTTTATTAGGGGATATCTGACCCTGGCATCAAGGGAGAAAGACACCAGAAGGGAGGACTCTGTTTCTGCTCCTACCCTCAGCAACCGATATTTATTTATTTATTTATTTGTTTTTTGTTTACCGGGTAAGTACACTAGACAACAATGTTGCCGATATTCAGGCATGACCCAGGAGAGTACAGACAGGGGAGACCAGAGTCAACATTAAAGAGTATTCATGATGCAGCATGAGGTGAGAACAAACATTTGAACAGTATACAGCCAGGTACAGTCATTATCAGTGATGACAAAGAGAAACAGATAACATTACATTCATTATTTTCATCTGATGATACATCAATGACTAAATTGAAACAACAAACAGCAAACAAAACTTAAATGAAGTAGCATTATAACAATAGGATTTCTGCTGGATGTGGGAAACTTTCAGATTTTGGAGACCAGCAGGAAATCAGTAAGTGCCATAGGGAGGAGAAAATGCTAGGACAGAGGCTCAAGTTACAGCACAAGAGCAGCAGTTGAATTCTAATAGGTGTGCCTGAAGACCCAGTTTAAAGGCCTTTTGGGATTTGGAGAGTTTGATGTGGGAGGAAATGGAGTTCCAGGAGCGGGGGCAGATATGGCGAAGGATCGTTCTTTTTGTGTGAGATATCTGGGAATTTCAAGTTGGGTTTGAGCAGATGTCCTGAGGAGGTATGCTTGGGAGGGCTGAGTTAATAGTTCAGCAAGGTATTTAGGGGACCCCGTTCTGATCATATTATTAATTGTACAGCCTGCAGAATAGTGTCTGAGCAAGTCTGGTGAGAGCCAATTTAGTTTCGATTAGAGCAGGCAATAATGGGTAAGTCTGTGAGCGGAGAGAGCAAATCTGCATATACTGTTATAGCAGGTGCTCCATTTCTGGAGCGCT
This sequence comes from Neoceratodus forsteri, assembly GCA_016271365.2. NCBI lineage: Eukaryota > Metazoa > Chordata > Ceratodontiformes > Ceratodontidae > Neoceratodus > Neoceratodus forsteri. Next base: position 93,632,736 of record CM057456.1, on the reverse strand, counting down.
CCTCCTTTGCTAGCTTTAAGGTAAACCTGAGAGCAATATGTTAGAGCAGGGAGGAGAAATCCTTGTGCAATAGCAAGCTGGGCAGCATCATTGAGGGAGGACCTAATTTTAAAGGCAAGACCAAGTTTTGAGTAAACTGTCTTACATTTAGCCGCAATGTGGAGGTTAAAGTCAAGAGATGGGTCGAGAGTGACTCCTAGATACCTGAAGGAGGTAACAAATTCAAGAGGGAAGTCATCTAGAGAATGTATCAATAAGTCTGGAGTAAGAGATCTGATTCTTGATGGGGAGCCAAAAAGCATAGTTATGGTTTTCTTAGCATTCATTAGGAGCCTGTTCTGTAGTAACCACTCCTGCAAGCAGTTGAAGTCTGCTGGAAGATGTGTGCTCTTACTGATAAGGGATTTTTACCACTGGAGAGAAGCACCATGTCATCAGCATAAAGGATTAATGAGGAGGAGCAGGGAAGGGAGGACAAGTTGTTAATGAAAAGGGAGAAAAGTAGTGGGCCAAGAATAGATCCTTGGGGGACAACAACAGAGGTAGGGGAAAGATTTGAGATGGCGGATTCAATTTAGACAAATTGCAACCTCCCTGAGAGGTAGCTATCGAACCAGGGAGATGGTCGATAGGTCAAAGCCAAGGCGAGACAGTTTGGAAAGTAGCAGAGAGTGATTCACAAGGTCAAATGCCATTGTGAGATTGATAAATATGGCCCCAGTGAGCAAGCTCTTATCCATCACTGTGAGGACTTCATTTGTCAGCTGAAGTAGAGCAGTTGTAGTGCTGTGCCCTGTTCGGAATCCATGCTGGGTAGGGGATATAAGGTTGTTAAGGTGCAGGTAATTTGGGACCTGAGTAGCGATGGCCTTCTCGAGAAGTTTATTTAGGGTAGAGAGAATTGCAATTGGTCTATAGTTTGACATATTGTTGGTATCCCTTTTTGTGAACAGGGACAACGCGATGGTTTTCCACAATGTTGGTACAATTGGCTTATTATGGAAAGATTAAGATTCTTGCAATAGGAACAGCAAGGGGCAGGGGCTGCCTGCTTCAAGAAGCTTGGCAGTAGCCCATCCGGGCCAGCAGATCCATAGGTGGATACTGATTTGAGGAGATGCAGAACTTTGGTGGAGGAGACTAATGTGAGACGAAAAGGGTTTTCATGAGAAAGTTGCACCTCAGGAGGAGGTGAAAGAGGTTGGTTGAATTTCTCAGTGTATTCGGAGAGATCTGAGAATTGTGCATTAAGAGCATTAGCAATAGTACGTAACTTATTACAGTTTGCGTCATTCAGTGTCATGTCGGTAATGGCCATCTTGGGCCTTTGCCCAATGAAATTTTTGATGTGGTTCCAAAAACCCCTGTTACCACCCGCTGAAGATTGGAGAAGCTTAAGGAAGTAGCTCCTTTTAGCCTTCTGAATATCTTTTTTGCAGGCATTTCTCAGTTGTCTATAGTTAACCCAGTCTTCTGATTGTTGGGACTTCTTTGCCAAGGTCCAGGCCTTATCTCTTTTTATCATGGCTCGAAGGAGGTCTTTTTTTAGCCATTTATTAGGGGAGCCCCTGAGACGTCTTTTTTTCAGAGGGATGTGCAGATCCTGAAGGACCAGAAGCTGAGACATCAGGTATTCAAGTGCTGTGTTTACATCATCAGTGTGAGAGATGGGAGACCAATCTATATTATTAATATCCTCAAGAAGTGCAGTTCGGTTTAGTTTGGCAGAATCCTGAAATTGAATGATTCTTGGGGGGAGGGTTAAGGCAGTGGCCATTCCAGATACAGAACATATGCAGGTGATCACTAATAGAATCCGAAAAGGTCCCTGCAGCAATTATTTTATTTGCTCTATTTGTAGCCATCCAGTCCATGAGAGACTGGTGCTCCGAGTTGGAAGAGATGTGTGTAGGGCTAGAGATAAGTTGAGCGAGGTTAAGTCGGGCAAGAGCTTCAGTATATGTACCAGCATGACTCCCTGATAGGTCTAGGTTGAAGTCTCCCATTAGTATGACTTCAGATCTACCCTTTAGAGTGGCCAGATAACCCAAGAGCACATTTAAGCCAGGGAGAGCCCCCTTTGGAGGACTGTAGGCACAGATCAGATTTAGCCTTTTATCACCACCTAGTTGTAGAGCCATATGCAGAGCTTCACAGTGATTTGTTATCCAAGACTGGAGTACAGAGACATTGAGATGCTCTTTATAATAAAGGGCAACTCCTCCACCCTTTTGTTTGGTGGGGAGATCGGATCTGGACAAGCTGTAGCCAGGTATTTTGTACATGGAATCAGGCATCTCTGGCCTGAGCCATGTTTCAGTTTGTCCAAGTATGTCCGGACAGTAGAAGGCTATCCAGGCTTCAACTTCAGGAAAGTTTGCTGGTAAACTTCTGATATTCATGTGGGCAATTTTCATGCCCTTAGTGGAGAACCATGAGGAGTCATCTGTGGACCTGGCATTCCAATGGAGGCCAGGATTAGATTCTATGTCTCCTGATAAGCATAAGCGCAGAATTATCACCCAAACTTCTTTGTAGAATCTGTAACTGTGCTTGAGGTATTTGGGCATGCTAGGGGGGTGGTAGAGAAGGAAATGCCCTAATTTGGAAGGATGAGTTATATGGAGGGACAGGTTAGGAGAAGGAGCAAGGTTCTAGTTGGTATAAGGTTGGAGAATACAAAGGAGAATTCTTCATGGCAGTGGGACCCAGGGTATCCAGCTGGTATGTTACATGAGAGATAGGAGAGGACGATTCACGTGTGGTAGTAATCCTGATACCACCAGAAGTGACCTTGCGCATGCAAGAGAGAGAACATTATGTATGCCTTGTATGAAACCTCTGTAAATCAGAGGTGGATTGTCCCTTATAAGAGTGGAATATAAGTGACAGAAATGGTGACTTAACGGCAGGGTGACACCTACAGTGAAGGCAGTTTGAGTGAAACCCTTAGTGGCCAGAGGTTGGCAGTCAATTATACAAGTTATTCACAAGAGGCAGATATTCCAATAGAGTTCAGTTTATGAGGAGCGGACAGGAGCAGGAGGAATTTGAAAAGGTGAGGGGAAAAGATAAAACTGGGATACCCTCAGTCTGAGTTACTTTTCCAGACAAAATAAGTGTAGAACAGAGGCAAACATAGAGAATAGGCAAGAGTGAGTGGAGGGAAAAAAAAAGAAAAGGACTGCCTCGCTGGTTTGAATTAGGACTGATGCAGCAAGGGGGAAGGGTAGGACTGCCCTTCAAGTGAGTTTATAGGTTGGAACAAAAGTGGGCGGGATTACTAGTGTATTTAATTAATGGTGGAGGAGGAGCTGGGGGGGTGGGCAAAAATTTCAAGCCTGCAAGCAGCGGCTGTGTTAGAGGATATGCTAAAATTAATTAAAACAGCAGCTGCAGTGTACCAGAATCAGCAAAAGTTAATTAAATTAAGGTAGGCAGGCTAGAGTGTATCATAGGCACAGTCTTAGGCACAGTCTTGTGAGTCGAAATACATTAATTTCCTTGGGTTTAAAGTGGCTGCAGCAGCGAGTACTACAGCGCCAGGGAGCTGAACAGAAAAAAGGCACCAAGGTTTAAAACTGAGCACAGTCTTGAGATCGCGTACCTTCCTGCTGCCAGCCTTGTAGCTTCGGGGAACCGAGGGGAGCTGGGGAGGGCTTTTCAACAACCATTGCCCTCTTGACCATGGGGAAAAGAGAAAACATACAAGGGCTTAAATACAGGGAAAATCAGGGCTGGGTCAGACAGTGAATATGCACAAAGGAGTTAATCTGATGCAGCAGTGTTTCAGTGGGATGGAGGAGGGGTGAGAGCTTTTTTGCTAGATGATGTCTGTCCAGCAAGTCAAGGGGTAGAGACGCCAGCAGGGAGATCTCCATTTCTGCTTCTGCCCTCAGCAACACATTTTCATGTGCAGCAGCGCTTAACTCATTCAGGCATAGATATGCCTGTAGGTGGCGGCTATAAGCATAGCCACTCAGGCCAATAATGCCTGTAGCTCAGCTGACTTTCACTCAGGCCTGGAAACATCTGAGGAAGTCAGTGTTTTTTAACTAAATATAAAACAAACCAAATTGCTTAGACTTGATTGCATAGCACCGTTAGAAAGATAATTTTGTGCTCAACAATTATGCTGCTGATTCTTTCTGTCCATCAAGTATACTTTAGGAGTTATTCGCATTTATTTAAGGTATGGTGTGCATGGCTGACATTTGTCTCTCAAGCCTCACCTAAGCACCTTAAAAAATCTGAAAAAATCACAGTTGTTTTTGGTATTTCAGCAAGTATAAAATAAAAAGCAATTTGATTACAATTGATTGCATAGCACCATTGGAAAGGTAATGTTATGCTGAACAACGTTGCTGCTCTCACTTTGTATGTAGCACTTATGGTTCAAGAGGTATTCACATTGATTTGTTGCATGCTGATCATGTCTTGATGTTGCTTAGAAAGGCCTAGGATGCAGTGCTACGAGTATTCAGGGCACAAGTGGTATAATTCTCAAAGAGCTCTTGTGGTGCGAATGAGTTAAGATGGATGGAGGAGGGGTGCGAGTATATTTGCTAGGTGATGTCTGTCCACGTAGTCAAGGGTGAGAGATGCCAGTAGGGAAGTCTCTGTTTCTGCTCCTGCCCTCAGCAACCCATTATCTAGTGCAGCACTGCTTAAGAGGGACAGAGAAGGGGTGTGAGCTTGTTTGCTAAGTGATGTCCATTCAGGGAATCGAGGGGGAGAGATGCCAGCAGGGAGGCCTCCATTTCTGCTCCTACCCTAAGCAACCCATTTTCTGGTGCAGCAGTGCTTAAGTGGGATGGAGGAGGGGGAGAGCTTGTTTGCTAGGTGATGTCTGTCCAGGTATTCAAGGGGTAGTGGCACCAGCAGCGAGGTCTCCATTTCTAATCCTGCTCTCAGCAACCCATTTTCATGTGCATCAGTGCTAAAGAGAGATGGAGGAGGGGTGTGAGCTTGTTTGCTAGGTGATGTCTGTCCAGGTAGTCAAGTGGGAGAGACAGTAGCAGGGAAGTCTCTGTTTCTGCTCTTGCACTCAGCAACCCATTTTCTGTTGCAGCAGTGCTTAAGAGAGATGGATGAGGGGTGAGAGCTATTTTGCTAGGTGATGTCTGTCCATCCTGGTTGTCAATGGGTAGAGACACCAGCAGGGAGTTTACTGTTTCTGCTCCTACACCTAGCAACTCATTTTCTGGTGCAGCAGAGCTTAGATGGGACAGAGGAGGAGTTTGAACTTCTTTGATATGTGATGTTTGTCCAGGTAGTCAAGGGGGAAAGAAGTCAGCAGGGAGGTTTCTGTTTCTGCTCCTGCCCTCAGCAACTCATTTTCTGATGCAGCAGTACTTAAGAGGGATGGATGATGGGTGAGTGCTTGTTTGCTATGTGATGTCTGTCCAGGTTGTCAATGGGTAGAAACACTGTCAGGGAGTTCTCTGTTTCTGCTCCTACAGTCAGCAACTCATTTTCTGGTGCAGCAATGGTTAAGAGGGATGGAGGATGACTGTGAGCTTCTTTGCTAGGTGACATTTGTCCAGGTAATCAAGAGGGAGAGATGCCAGCAGGGTGGTCTCCGTTTCTGCTCCTGCCCTAAGCAACTCATTTTCTGGTGCAGTAGCACTTAAGAGGGACTGATGAGGGTGAGATCTTGTTTGCTACGTGATGTCTTTCCAGGTAGTCAAGGGGGAGAGATACCAGCAGGGAGGTCTTCACTTCTGCTCCTGCCCTTAGCAACCAGTTTTCTAGTGCAGCAGCGCTTAAGAGGGATGGAGTAGGGGAGTGAGGTTGTTTGTTAGTTGATGTCTGTCCAGGGGATCAAGGGGGAGAAAAGCCAGAAGGTTTCTGCTCCTACACTCAGCAACCTGTTTTCAGGTGCAGCAGTGCTTTAGTGGGACAGAGGAGGGAGAGAGATCTTGATTGCACAGTTATGTCTGTATAGGGAGTAAAGGGGTATATATGCCAGCAGTGAAGGCTCCATTTCTGCTTCTGATGTTAGCAACCTGAGTCCTGGTTCAGCAGGCCTTGGGTGGGAAGGAGGACATATGAGTGATTGTTTGATAGGGGATGACTGAGCTCAAGACAAGGCCTACCTGTAACCAGACAGGGCAGACCACTTGCAAGTCCATGACCAGCTGATACCGTATCAGCATCTCACCACATCACAGCAAGAAAATTCCTACGGCCACTAAGGCATGTGGCTGAGGCCATATCTATGGTACCATTGACTGTGATGGCAATCATGGATGTTTGTTATGCCATGACTTTAATGTTGTGGTATATTAATTTGTGCTTAAGATACATATTGGGATGAATGACCATTTAATATAGTGGAATGGAATGTACAGTATGTAATCCAATTGACTATAACTTTCTGATCGACATTGGTATAATGCCATTAAATTTTATTTTTCAGATCGGAGTATATAGGCCAATAGTCTTTAAAATGAACCACATATAAGGATATACATGCCAAATGCCCTATCACCTATCATTGTGGCCTTCCTCCATATGCCGATCATTGTAATCTATATACACAGTGCGTTGGACGAAAGATGTCCCCTGGCTTTAGAAATACTCATGCAACAGTCAGATTGGAAATAAATTGCAAATAATAAGTGCATAAGGTGGGTTACTACGTGACGTCACTAATGGTGAGTTACAGTTTAGCTTGAATTTTGATATTTGTGTATTGATGTACAGTATGTGTTCATGTTTTAAAGTTCAGTCAGGTTTTGACCTCATGAAACTGCTAACAATATTAGTCCATTGGGAACCTCAGATATACTAGGCTGAAAAGGCAGACACATTTTTCTAGTCTGTGAGTGGTTGAAACTTTTTTTCTTACTGTAAAAGGTGTACTTTTTGGGCTATGTTAAAGCTTGTTGAGGTTTCATTTGGGTGGAGCTGGGGCAGGAGTACAGGGAGGGTTTATCATGGCTCCTATTTCCTCCAACATTGCAATTTGTTCATCATCTGTCTCAAGACTGAAATCAATGGATTTTGTTGTTGTTTGTATTTTGTAGGAATGCTACATTACATACTATATGGTGAGAATGCGATTCTAGAGGACTTTACACATGTCAGAGATAAAACACTCATTACATCATATAGTCAAACTATGCTCAGGGGAATATAAGTGATATTTCCAGTCACCCCATTGCATATCTCGTGTGTGTCTGTGTGTGTGTGTTTAACTTTTTAGCATGGTGACTTGGTTAATCAAGGGGAGCATGTCATAATTAAACAAGCAATAGATAATACATTTTGCATGTGACCTCAGGATCCAGCTCTCCTTTGGGTGGTGGCATTACCTGACTGGGACCATGCAAGGTCCCATGGTTGAAATTTCTGTTTGGTTGGTGTCAGGGAGGTGTAACAGTAATGAGGATGGGTTCAGTTGGGTTTTGACTGTGACCTGAGGATCTAGTACCCGATGATTGAGGGGGAGGTGGCATTCACTTGGTGGGACCGTGCAAGGTCCAAGGGTTGAAACCTATGTGTGGTTGGTGTCAGGGATGTGCAACGGTAATTGGTATGAGTTTGCATGGTGAGGTGGGACCACTAGACACCTAGGAATACTTTTTCTGTGATGGTGCCATTTCTTATAAGGTGTTGTGGAACCCACATACACCAGGGAATGAATTTTGTGAAATGGTGGTGCCTGGTGTGGGAGGTCAAGGAGAGGCCATTGGACTCCAGGAGATGCTTTATTGGTAGTTGTACCTTGTATTGAAGGTAATTAGTGCCTGAATGTGCCAGAAGTGGTATAGTACTGTGTCCATTAGTGGTCACTTGATTGAGGCATTTCAGTAAAGGCAGCCGTTTTGAATTAATTTATCAAAGGTGAAAATTTTGAGGCATTTTAGCAAAGACAGCCATTTTGAGGCGCTCACCAGTGAGTCACACTTGCTGCCCGAATGTGGCAAAAGTGGTGCAGTGCTGTGTCTGGTAGTGGTCACATGACTGATTGCCACCATACCACATAAACTCTAACTCATAAAGAGAACTTTTTAGCAAAAGTGGCCATTTTGAGGCATTTTATCAGATGTGTCCATTTTGAGGCACTTTATCAAAGGCAGCCATTTGAAGCATTTTATCAAAGGTGGCCATTTTGAGTTGCTCACCAGTGATTTACACTTGGTACCCATATCTAGCAAAAGTGGTGGTGTACTTTTTTTTTACCTTTGTTTTTTTTCCTTTTTTTTAACCTTTGTTTTACCAGGTGAGAAACATTAAGCTGAAAGCTGGTTTACAGGTGTGACCTGGGAGCAAAAGGAAGTTAAGTGACTTTGTGTCCGGTAGTGGGTACATGACTAATTACCACCATACCTCATCAACACAGACCCATTCAGAGAACTTTTTAGCAAAGGTGGCCATTTTGAGGCACTTTAGAAAAGGAAGCAATTTTGAGACATTTCAGCAAAGGCAGCCATCTTGACGCACTGTCCAGAGATTCACACTTGTTGCCTGGATGTGGAAAAAGTGGTACAGTAGTGAGTCCAGAACTGGTCCTATGACTGATTACCATCTTACCGCATCAACCATGCCCAAGTCAGATAGTTTATTTCTAGCAAAGGCAGCCATTTTGAGGCATTTGAGCAAAGGCAGCCATTTTGTGGTACTCACCAGAGATTCACACTTGGTGCCGGATATGGCAAAAGTGTTGCAGCAGTGTGTCCAGAAGTGGTCACAAGACTGACTACCACCATACCGTATCAACCCTGACCCATTCAGATAGCTTTTCAAACAAAGGTGGCTGTTTTGAAGCATTTTAGCAAAGGCAGACATTTTGAAGCATTTTAGGAAAGGCAGCCTTTTTGAGGTGCTCACGAGTAATTCACACTTCCTTCCTGGATGTGGTAAAAGTGGTGCAGTATTGTGTCCAGAAGTCATCACATTGATTGATTGCACATTTCTTATTTCTCAGAGAGCGTGTGCTCAACAAATCTACAGAAGTCACAAAATTATCCTTTTTGAATGACACTGAAGATCAAGACACTGCAATGATGATACATTACAATATTTTACATCTCAACTTCCTATGATACTACTCAACTTATACTTTCTGAGATTAAGGTAAGAGACAAACTAGTTTGTCTAATAGGCTAAGGAAATCTTGCGGTGTTAACATAAATCAGCCTTGTAGACCTACTAGTATACATTGCACCACAGCAAACTTTTCCTTCTCCATCTCATCAGTTGGAATGAATTACAATGCTTAGACTAGTTTTGAACACTCCAAGTGATGACTTCACATGAGGGTGCAATACATTACTTTGGTTAAATTAAATATTACATACTGTATGTCAACAGTTGATGAAATGGTGTAGCATAGTGTAAGAGCAGACCATGTATTTTCCTTACAGGTCACAAGCATGAAGAGGGTATATATAAAACACAAAAACATGTGAATAACAAACATTTGTCAGTGTCAGTGGCTCAGTAGGTTGCACACTCACCTCTGAGGCCACAAGATCAGTAGGCTGTGGGTTCTATCCCTACACCAGGCACTTGGGTTAATATCCCAATACTGACACTGTAGTGCAGCATGGGGGGGGTGCTACACTCCTGGGGTGCTGTCTTTCACATGAGATGTTAAACCGAGGTCCCGTCTGCCTGTTCTGGTGGTTGTTCAGGTGGACGTTAAGGATCCCATGGCACTTCTTGAAAAGAATAAGGGAATTTTTATTGCAAATGAAATAAATACAAAGTGGTACAAAAATAATCAGACATAAAAAGAAAACCATATATAAATACAACAAATCATACAAAACCCCCAGAGTGCAGTACACAGTCTAATCCCATTCACCAGATAAACCTACCTTATTTAACCCTGTGTCAAATCACTGTTTCCCTCCACCAAATCAAACAATCATCTAATAGTAGGATTCCATGGCACTTATCGAAAAGAGTTGGGGAATGTCCCTGGTATCCTGGCCAAATTTCCCCCATCCACTAGAAATACCACCAACAGCTTAATGTGGTTCAATTTCAGTTGGTTACCATCTGTATCCCCCCCCCCCCAAGTCACCCCTGAAAAGGAACTTCTAGTCTGAGTGGGCCTTCTGGGTCAACAAAATTCAATAAATAAATTAGGGCACAGTAGCATAGGGTGAAGCAGGAAAAAATAGTTCCTTTTCCAGATCTGTACAGTGATCTAAAATAAAACTAATAGTAAATGGCAATAGTAGTCAGGTATAGTTTTTTCCACTGGTCGCTGGCAGTAGGTGGTAGATACTGTAGATATAGGGATAGATAGTTTTTTTCCCATAAAGGATCAGAATTGGAGTGTTACAAATGAATAGAAAACAAAGAGTTGACTACATGACATGTTATATAATAGGGAAAGGATAGAGTTTTTCTCCACAAGTTTTAGAATAGGGAAAGGGAAAGGGTAGGGTTTTTCTCCACAGGTTTTAGAACAGGGAAAGGGTAGGTTTTTCCTCCACAGGTTTTAGAATAGGGAAAGGATAGAGCTTTTCTCCACAGGTTTTAGAATAGGGAAAGAATAGGGTTTTTCTCCACAGGTTTCTGGTAATAGTGCTTGATGGAACACTCTTTGTGTATGATGATCCATACACTTGAAAAAGTGTTGTGTCGGCAAAATACCAAAGGTGAAATGTGGACCACTGATGGTAAATGCTAACGGTAATAAAAAACAGTAAACTGTTTTGGTTTCTTGCCTATAGTACACTATATAAAATACTGTATGGTGGCCTAAATAGACAACACTTTTCTTAAAACCTTTCTTAATTTGCTGTCCTTACTGTAACCGTGAGAGACTGAAGAAACTAGGTCTATTTTCTATAGATTATATAAGACTCTGGGGTGACTTATATCTAACGTTTAGATTGATCCAGAAAGACTGTACTCTAGAAACAATTGGTCTGGGAAGACATACATATAAAAACAATAATAGCACCAGATTACATAACTTAAATTGATTGGTGAAACAAATGAAACTGTCAATAATTACAACCTGGCATACTCTACCTAAGACTATAGTTGAGAGTCAGAATATGAATACATTCAAAAAGAGACTTGAATATATGAGTAACAAAAAATTATTCTTCCACCACTAGAACACTGAATGGTGGCAAGTTCACAAAATACCTATGGTCTACATACAGTAACTTGTATTCCATCTATGAACCTAAGAACCTTAGGGTGAAGGTGTATTGTTGCTGTGTATTGATGACCTCCAACTATTCTATATAATGTATGGGTAAAAAAACATATAAAAACATGGGAATAAGGCATGGTAAGATAGGGTAAAATAAGAAAAATCAGTTTCTTTTCCAGGGGCAGTACAGTAATCTAAAAAATAATAGTATAGGGTAATAGTAGACAAGTATTTCAAGAGGTCGCAGGCATAAAGGCAAGAGATAGCTATAAAGAAACACTGTTTTTTTTCCTTACAAGATTGGAAATGGTGTGTTTGAAATGAATATGAAACAAAGAGTGGACTACATGACATGTTATATTATAATGAAAGGATATAGTTTTTCTCCACAGGTTTTAGAATAGGAAAGGGTAGGGTTTTTCTCCACAGGTTTTAGAATAGGGAAAGGGTAGGGTTTTTCTCCACAGGTTTTAGAATAGGGAAAGGATAGGGCTTTTCTCCACAGAATTTTGAGTAGGGAAAGGGTAGGGTTTTTCTGCACAGCTTTTAGAATAGGGAAAGGATAGGGTTTTACTCCATAGGTTCTAGAATAGGGAAAGGATAGGGCTTTTCTACACAGGTTTTAGAATAGGGAAAGGATAGGGTTTTTCTCCACAGGTTTTAGAATAAGGAAAGGATAGGGGTTTTCTCCACAGGTTTCTGGTATTATTGTCTGATGGAGCGCTCTTTGTGTATAATGATCCATACACTTGAAAAAGTGTTGCATCGGCAAACTACCAAAGGTGAAATGTGGACCACTGACGGTAAATGCTAACAGTAATAAAAAACAGTAAACTGTTTTGGTTTCTTGCCTGTAGTACACTATATAAAATACTGTATGGTGGCCTAAATACACAGCACATTTCTTAAAACCTTTCTTAATTTGTTGTCCTCACTGTAACCATGAGAGACTGAAGAAACTAGTTTTTTTTTCTATGGATTATATAAGACTCAGTGGTGACTTATGCCTAACTTTTAGAGCGATCCAGGAAGACTTTACTCTAGAAACAATTGGTCTGGGAAGACATAGAAACACTAATAGCACCAGATAACATAACAAATTGATTGGCGAAACAAACAAAACTGCCAAATAATAATTACAACCTGTAATACTCTACATAAGACTATAGTTGAGAGTCAAAATATGAATACATTCAAAAAGAGACTTGATGAATACATGCCTAACAAAAAATTCTCCTTCCACCAATAGAACACTGAATGGTGGCAAGTTCACAAAAGACCAATGGTCTACATAACTTGTATTCCATCTATGAACCTATGAACCTTAGGGTGAAGGTGTATTGTTGCTGTGTATTGATGACCTCCAACTATTCTATATAATGTATGGGGAAAAAAACATATAAAAACATGGAAATAAGGCATAGTAGGATAGGGTAAGAATAGGGTTTTTCTCCACAGGTTTCTGGTATTATTTTGTCTGATAGAACGCTCTTTGTGTATGATGACCCATACACTTGAAAAGTCATTCTGCTGCAACAGTGACTTTGATACTAAAACAGGACGACTTCCCATTCTGCTTTAGTATATACATCACAGGGCAAGTGACCCCAATATCGTAGTACATGGGATGTCAGGCTGTCGAAGTGTCACATCAGCAAAATACCGAAGGTGAAATGTGGACCACTAATGGTAAATGTTAATGGTAATTCTTTCCTATTATACACTATATAAAATACTGTATGGTGGCCTAAATACACAACACTTTTCTTAAAACCTTTCTTTATTTGCTGTCTTCACTATAACCTTAGGGTGAAGGTGTATCGTTGCTATGTATTGACAGCCTCCAACTATTCTATATAATGTACAGGAAGAAAAAAACATGGGAATAATAACAATCAAGGCATAGAAAGATAGGGTAAATTAAGAAAAATGTGTTCTGTGTCTGGAGCAGTATAGTGATCTAAACAATAATAGTATAGGGTAATAGTAGACAGGTATTTATTCCCACAGGTCACAGACATGAAGGTGATAGATTTATCTAGGGAAAGACAGTTTTCTTTTTTTTCATACAGGATTGGCAATGGTGTGTTTGAAATAAATATAAAACAAACAGCAGACTACAGGACTTGTTTTAGAAAAGGGAAAGGATAGGGGTTTTCTCCATAGGTTTATGGTCTTCTAGCATCTGATAGAACACTATTGTGTATAATGATATGCACAAGTCATGAAAAAGTCATTCTGCTGCAATAGTAATGTCACTACTAAACAGAATGACTTCACACTCTGCTTTAGTATGTACATCACAATGAAAATGTCATAGTAATAGTAGATGGGACATTTTTTTTCCCCACAGGTCACAGGCATGATAGTTATAAGGTAAGATATTTTTTTTTCCAAACAGGATCAGAAACGACTTGCTTGATTTGAATATAAAACTAAGAGTTGAATAACAGACATGTTCTAGAATAGGGAAAGGATAGGGTTTTGGTCACATGATAATGGTCTCATAGCTTATGATGGAACGCTGTTTTGTTGGGGATGCATACACTTGAAAATGTTATTCTGCAGCAATAGTGAAATTACTAATAAAACAGAATGACTTTTTATTCTGCTGTAGTAGAGACGACACAATGCAAGTGACCCCCTCATCTACGTACAATCGGATGGCAAATGGTTTAAGTGTCGCATGTGAGAGCTGACCAGAGTTGAAATGCAAATGGTTAATGTTAAATGATAACTGAAACATACACAACTCGCCTTATATGTAATCAGGTCCATTTCTTACCTTTCTTTCACGGTCTGAAATGTAAACTTAGTCATCAGAAATGTAATCAAGGCGCCTGCAGCTATAAGAAGGGTATAATTCATAGACACTGAACACTTGTATAGTCTAGTTATCCCAAGAAATGTGTACCAGAGGCAGTTTGATGAAGAAAATGACTGAACAGTGTCAGCCATCTTGTTTTTGGTCATGAGACACAGGGGATGTAGATATGGGTACAGTCTGGGCCATGATTTACTCATTCACTTCCCTGTTATGTGAAACAGGCTACTTCTCACTTTTATTTTATGGTTTTATTGACATGTATGCCATAATGCCATAGGTGGACACCCCATGGATCAGTATGGGCCTATCATGGGTGGTTGGGTCTGGCACACTAGCTGTCTGCAGGTGGGACAATAATATGAAACTAGTGATCAGCAATGTCATTGAAGCCCTCACAGATGTAAGAAAAGATGTAATCAAATGACATTTACAAATTTTATAATCTAGTTATTCTAATAAATGTGTAACAGAAGCGGTTTGTTGCAGAAAATGACTGAACATTGGTGGCCATCTTGTTTTTTGTCATGTGACCCTGATGATTTAAATATGGGTACAGTCTGAGCCTTGATTTACTCATTCACTTCCCTGACATGTAAAACAGGCCACTTCTTAGTAGTCCTTTATGAATTTTGTTAACATATACCCCATAATGCAATAGGTGGTCACCCAATGGCCAGCATGGGCATACCATGAGTGGTTGGATATGAAACCCTGGCTACCTGAAGGTGGGTATGTAATGTGAAATTAATGATCATAAATTGCATCCAAGTCCCTGCTGCTCTAAGAAAGGGTATAATCCATTAACATTTAACACTTTTATAATCTAGTCATCCCAATAAATGTGTAACAGAATAAGTCGGATGCAGAAAATGACTAAGCTGTATCAGCCATCTTGTTTTTGGTCATGTGACCCATGGGATGTAGATATGGGTACAAGCCGGTCCTTGATTTACTGACTGCTTCCCTGTCATGTAAAACAGGCTACCTCTTACTTGTCCTTTATGGAATTATTGATGTATCCCACAATTCAATAGGTGGACACCCCCTAGGCATACCATGGGTGGTTGGGTATGGCACCCCAACTATATGCAGATGGGTCTGTAATGTGAAATCAGTGATCAGAAATTTCATCCAAGCCTCTGCAGCTGTAAGAAAAGGTGTAATCAATTGACATTTACCACTTTTATCATCTAGTTATCCCAACAAACGTGTAACAGAAGTAGTTTGACACAGAAAATGACCAAACAGTAGCCACCATCTTGTTTTTGGTCATGTGTCCCAAGGGATGTAGCTATGGGTACAGTCTGGGACTTTATTTAGTCATTCACTTCCCAGTCATGTAAAACAGGCTACTTCATACCTGTTCTTTATGGATTTATTGACATGTACCCCATAATGCAATTGGAGGACACCCCATAGGCCATCATGGGTGTACCTTGGGTGGTTGGATATAGCACCCCAGTTATCTGCAGGTGGGTCTGTAATGTGAAATTAGTGATCAGCAATGTCACCCAAGCCCCTGCTGCTGTATGAAAAGGTGTATTCCTTTGACGTTTACCTATTTTATAATCTAGCTATCCCAATAAATGTGTAAGAGAAACAGTCTGACACAGATAATGATTAAACAGTGTCAGCCATCTTGTGGTTGTTCATGTGACCCAGGGGATGTAGATATGGGTACAATCTGGGCCTTGACTTACTCATTTATGTACCTGTCATGTAAAACAGACTACTTCTTACTTTTCCTTTCTGAATGTATTGGCATGTTCTCCATAATGCAATAGGTGGACACCACTTGGGCCAGCATGGGCATACCTTGGGTGGTTGGGTATGGCACACTAGCTATCTCCAGGTGGGCCTGTAATGTGAAATTAGTGATCAGAAATGTCATTCAAGCCCCTGCTACTGTAAGACAAGGTGTAATCCATTGGCATTTACTACTTTTATAATCTAGTTATCACAATAAATGTGTAACAGAAGCAGTTTGATACAGAAAATGACTGAACAGAGGTAGCCATCTTGTTTTTGGTCATGGGACCCAGGGGAAGTAACTATGGGTACATTCTGGGCTTTGATTTACTCATTCACTTCCCTGTCATGAAAAACTAGCTACTTCTTACTTTTCCTATCTCAGCTTATTGGCATGTACCCCATAATCCAATAGGTGGGCCCCCCATTGGCCAGCATGGCCCTACCTTGGGTGGTTGGGTAAGTCGACCTTAGTTATCTGCTGGTGGGTCTATAATGTGAAATTAGTGATCAGAAAGTACATCCAGGCCCCTGCAGATGTAAGAAAAGGTGCAATCCATTGATATTTACCACTTTTATAATCTAGTTATCCCTACAAACGTATAACAGAAAGCAGATGGACACAGAATGTGATCGAACAGTAGCCGCCATCTTGTTTTTTTTTCATGTGATCCTGGGGATGTAGATATGGATACAGTCTGGGCCTTCATTTACTCATTCACTTTCCTGTCATGTAAAACAGCCTACTTCTTACTTTTACTTTTAGAATTTATTGGCATGCACCCCATAATACTATAGGTGGACACCCCATGCGGGAACATGGGCATACCATGGGTAGTTGGGTATGGCTCAACAGCTATCAGCAGGTTGGTATATAATGTGAAATTAGTGATCAGAAATCTCATCAAAAACCCCTGCTGCTTTAAGAAAATGTGTAATCGATTGACATTTACCTCTTCTATATTCTAGTTATCCCGATAAATGTGTAAGAGAAACAGTCTGACACAGAAGATGACTGAACAATGTCAGATATCTTGTTTTTGGTCATGTGATCCAGGGGATGAAGTTATGGGTGCAATCTGGGCCTTGATTTACTCATTTACTTCCCTGTCATGTAAAACTCGGTACTTCTTACTTTTCCTTTTTTGAAGTTATTGGCATGAGTGCCATAATGCAATAGGTGGTCCCCCCATTGGCCATCATGGGAATACCATGGGTGGTTGGGTATGTTACCCTGGATATTTGCAGGTTACCACTTTTATAATCTAGTTATCACAATAAAGTTTAACACAAGCAGCTTGACACAGAAAATGACCAAACAGAGGTAGCCATCTTATTTTTGGTCATGTGACCCAGGGGATGAACCTGTAGGTACGATCTGGGCCTTGATTTACTTATTCTCTTCCTCATCATGTAAAACAGGCTACTTCTTACTTTTCCTTTCTCAATTTATTGGGATGTACTCCATAATCCAATAGAAGGGCCCCAATGGGCCAGCATGGCCCTACCTTGCATGGTTGGGTATGACACCCCAGCTATCTGCTTGTGGGTCTATAATGTGAAACTAGTGATAAGAAATTTCATCCAGGCCCCTGCAGATGTAAGAAAAGGTGTAATCCATTGACATTTTCCACTTTTATAATGTAGTTATCCCTACAAATGTTTAACAGAAACAGTTTGGTACAGAAAATGATTGCATGGTTGCTGCCATCTTGTTTTTGGTCATGTGACCCAGAGAATGTATAAATGGGTACATTCTGAGCCTTGATTTACTCAATCACGTCCCTGTCAAGTACAACAGGCTACGTCTTACGTTTCCTTTTTGAATTTATTGGCATGAACCCCATAATGCAATAAGTGGACACCCCATGGGCCAGCACGGGTATAACATGTGTAGTTGAGTATGACACAACTATCTGCAGGTGGGTCTATAATGTGAAATTAGTGATCAGAAATTTTATCCAACCCCTGCTGCTCTAAGAAAATGTGTAATCCATTGACATTTACCTCTTTTATAATCTAGTTATCAAAATAAATGTGTAAGAGAAACAGTTTGATACAGAAAATGACTGAACAGTGTCAGCCATCTTGTTTTTGGTCATGTGACCCAGGGGGTGTAGTTATGTTTACAATCTGGGCCTTGATTTACTCATTCACTTTCCCGTCATGTAAACCACCCTACTTCTTACTTTTCCTTTCTCAATTTATTGTCATGCACTCCATAATGCAATAGATGGCCACCCCATGGGCCAGCATGGGCATACCATGGGTGGTTGAGTATGGCAGTTCGACTATCTGCAGGTGGGTCTGTAATATGAAATTAGGGATCAGAAATTTCATCCAAGCCACTGCTGCCTTAAGAAAAGGTGTAATCCATTGACATTTACCACTTTTATAATCTAGATATTACAATAAAAGTGTAACACAAGCAGTTTCATATAGAAAATGACTGAATGGAGGTAGACATCTTGTTTTTTGGCCACGTGACCCAAGGGATGTAGCAATGGGTACAATCTGGGCCTCAATTTACTCATTCACTTCCCCATCATGTAAAACAGACTACTTCTTACTTTTCCTTTCTTTTATTTATTGGCATGTACCACATAATGTAATAGGAGTGGCCCCCACTGTGGGCCAGCATGGGCCTGCCATGGCTGGTTGGGTAATGCACTCCAGCTATCTGCTGGTGGGTATATAATGCAAAATTAGTGATCAGAAATTTCATCCAAGCCCCAGCAGATGTAAGAAAAGGTGTAATCCATTGACATTTACCACTTTTATAATGCAGTTATCCCTACAAAAGTTTAACAGAAGCAGTTTGATACAGAAAATGATTGAATGGTAGCCGCCATCCTGATTTTGGTAATGTGACCCAGGTGATGTAGATATGGGTACAGTCTGGGCCTTGATTTACTCATTCTCTTCCCTGTCATGTAAAATAGGCTACTTCTTACTTTTCTTTTTGAATTTATTGGCATACACACCATAATGCAATAGGTGGACATGCCATGGTTCAGCATGGGTATACCATGGGTTGTTGTGTATGGCACCCCAGATATCTGCAGGTGGGTCTATAATGTGAAATTAGTGATCAGAAATTGCATCCAAGCCACTGCTGCCATAAGAAAAGGTGTAATCCATTGATATTTACCACTTTTATAATCTAGTTATCACAATAAACATGTAACACAAGCAGTTTGATACAGAAAATGACCGAATAGAGGTAGCCACCTTATTTTTTGGTCACATGACCCAGGGATGTAGCTATGGGTACAATCTGGGCCTTGAATTACTCATTCACTTCCCCGTCATGTAAGACATGCTACTTCTTACTTTTTCTTTCTCTATTTATTGGCATGTACCCCATAATGCAATAGCTTGGCCCCACATGTTACAGCATCTCCCTACCTTTGGTGGTTGAGTATGGCAACCCAGCTATCTGCTGGTGGGTCTATAATGTGAAATTAGGATCAGAAATTTCATCCAAGCCCCTGCAGATGTAATAAAAGATGTACTCTATTGACATTTACCACTTTTATAATATAGTTATCCCTACAAACGTGTAATAGAAGCAGTTTGACACAGAATATGATCAACCGGTAGCCGACATCTTTTTTTTTTATGTGACCCTAGGGATGTAGATATGGGTACAGTCTAGGCCTTGATTTACTCATTCACTTCCCTGTCATGTAAAACAGGCTACTTCTTACATTTCCTTTTTGAATTTATTGGCATGCACCCCATTATACAATAGGTGTACCCCATGCTGGAGCATGGGCATACCATGGGTAGTTGGGTATGGCACAACAGCTATGAGCAGGTTGGTCTATAATGTGAAATTAGTGATAAACAATTTCATCCAAAATCCCTGCTGCTGTAAGAAAATGTGTAATCCATTGACATTTACCTGTTCTATAATCTAGTTATCCCATTAAATGTGTAAGAGTAACAGTTTAACACAGAAAATGACTGAACAGTGTCAGCCATCTTGTTTTTGGTCATGTGACCCAGGGGATGACGCTATGGGTACAATCTGCACCTAGATTCACCCATTTATTTCCTTGTCATGTAAAACAGAGTACTTCATACTTTTTCTTTTTGAATTTATTAGCATGAGCCCCATAATTAAATAGGTGGTTACTCCTTTGGCCATCATTGGCATAACATGGGTGGTTGGGTATGGAGGTTGGGTATGTCACCCCTGCTATTTGCAGGTGGCTCTCTAATGTGAATTTAGGGATGAGAAATTTCATCCAAGCCACTGTTGCCATAAGAAATGGTGTAATCCATTGACATTTACCACTTTCATGATCTAGTTATCACAATAAAGTTTAACACAAGCAGCTTGACACAGAAAATGACCGAACAGAGGTAGACATCTTGTTTTTGGTCATGTGACCCAGGGGATGAAGCTGTGGGTTCAATCTGAGCCTTGATTTACTCATTTACTTCCCCGTCATGTAAAACAGGCTACTTCTCACTTTTTCTTTCTCAATTTATTGGGATGTACTCCATAACCCAATAGGAGGGCCCCCCATGGGCCAGCATGCCCCTACCTTGGGTGGTTGGGTATGGCACCCCAGCTATCCACTGGTGGGTCAATAATGTGAAACTAGTGATCAGAAATTTCATCCAAGCCCCTGCAGATGTCAGAAAAGGTGTAATCTATTGACATTTACCACTTCTGTAAAGTAGTTATCCCTACAAACCTGTAACAGAAACAGTTTGATACAGAAAATGATCGAACGGTAGCCACCATCTTGTTTTTGGTCATGTGACCCAGAGGATGTATAAATGGGTACAGCCTGAGCCTTGATTTACTCATTCACTTCCCTGTCTTATAAAACAGGCTACTTCATACTTTTCATTTTTGAATGTATTGGAATGCACCCCATAATGCAATAGGTGGACACCACATGGGCCAGCATGTATATACCATGGTTAGTTTGGTACGGCACCCCAGCTTTCTGCAGTTAGATCTATAATGTGAAATTAGTGTTCAGAAATTTCTTCCAAACACCAGCTGCTATAGGAAAATGTGCAATACATTAACATTTACCTCAATTATAATCTAGCTATCCCAATAAATGTGTAAGAGAAATAGTTTGATCCAGAAAATGACTGAACAGTGTCAGCCATCTTGTTTTTGGTCATGTGACCCAGGGAATGTAGCTATGGGTACCATCTGGGCCTTAATTTACTCATTCACTTCCCCATTATGTAAAAGCCATGCAGGAGCATGGGCATTCCATGGGTAGTTGTGTATGGCACAACAGCTATTGGCAGGTTGGTCTATAATGTGAAATTAGTGATGAAAAATTTCATCAAAAATCCCTGCTGCTGTAAGAAATGTGTAATCCATTGACCTTTACCTCTTCTATAATTTAGTCATCCCAATAAATGTGTAAGAGAAACAGATTGACACAGAAAAATGACTGAAAGGTGTCAGCCATCTTGTTTTTGTCATATGACCCAAGGGATGTAGCTATGGGTACAATCTAGGCCTTGATTTACTCATTCACTTCCCTGTCATGTAAAACAGGCTACTTCTTACTTTCTCTTTTTGAATTTATTGTAATGCACTCCATAATGCAATAGATGGTCACCCATGGGCCAGCTTGGGCATACAATGGGTGGTTGGGTATGGCAGTTCGGCTATCTGCAGGTGGGTCTGTAATGTGAAATTAGGGATTAGAAATTTCATCCAATCCACTGCTGCCTTAAGAAAAGGTGTAATCCATTGACATTTACCACTTTTATAATCTAGTTATTGCAATAAATGTGTAACACAAGCAGTTTAATACAGAAAATGACCGAATAGAAGTAGCCATCTTGTTTTTTGGTCACGTGACCCAGGGGATGTAGTTATGGGTACAATCTGGGCCTTGATTTACTCATTCACTTCCCCATCATGTAAAACAGACTACTTCTTACTTTTCCTTTCTCTATTTATTGGCATGTATAACATAATGTAATAGGAGGGGCCCCCCCATGGGCCAGCATGGGCCTGCAATGGCTGGTTGGGTAAGGCACTCCAGCTATCTGCTGGTGGGTGTATAATGTAAAATTAGTAATCAGAAATTTCATCCAAGGCCATGCAGAGGTAAGAAAAGGTGTAATCATTGACATTTACCATCTTTATAATGTAGTTATATCTACAAAAGTTTAACAGTAGCAGTTTGATACAGAAAATGATTGAATGGTAGCCGCCATCTTGTTTTTGGTCATGTGACCCAGGGATGTAGATATGGTTACAGTCTGGGCCTTGATTTACTCATTCTCTTCTCTGTCATGTAAAATGGGCTAATTCTTACTTTTCTTTTGAATTTATTGGCATAGCACCATTATGCAATAGGTGGACAGGCCGTAGTTCAGCATGGGCATTCCATGGGTAGTTGGGTATGGCACCCCAGCTATCTGCAGGTGGGTCTATAATGTGAAATTAGTGATCAGAAATTGCATCCAAGCCACAGCTGCCATAAGAAAAGGTGTAATCCATTGATATTTACCACTTTTATAATCTAGTTATCACAATAAACATGTAACACAAGCAGTTTAATACAGAAAATGACCTAAAATGGGTAGCCATCTTATTTTTTGGTCACATGACCCAGGGATGTAGCTATGGGTACAATCTGGCCTTGAATTACTCATTCACTTCCCCGTCATGTAAAACAGGCTACTTCTTACTTTTTCTTTCACTGTTTATGGGCATGTACCCCATTCTGCAATAGCTTGGCCCCCCATTGGACAGCATCTCCCTACCTTCAGTATTTGGGTATGGCAACCCGGCTATCTGCTGGTGGGTCTCTAATGTGAAATTAGGATCAGAAATGCCATCCAAGCCCCTGCAGATGTAAGAAAAGATATACTCCATTGACATTTGCCACTTTTATAATATAGTTATCCCTACAAATGTGTAATAGAAGCAGTTTGACACAGAATATGATCAAACGTTAGCCACCATCATTTTTTTTCCATGTCACCCTGGGGATGTAGATATGTTTACAGTCTAGGCCTTGATTTACTCATTCACTTCCCTGTCATGTAAAACAGGCTACTTCTTACATTTCCATTTTGAATTTATTGGCATGCACCCCATAATACAATAGGTGGACACCCCATGCTGGAGCATGGGCATACCATGGGAAGTTGGTCATGGCACAACAGCTATCGGCAGGTTGGTCTATGATGTGAAATTAGTGATGAAAAATGTCATCAAAAATCCCTGCTGCTGTAAGAAAATGTGTAATCCATTGACCTTTACCTCTTCTATAATTTAGTTATCCCAATAAATGTGTAAGAGAAACAGTTTGATCCAGAAAATGACTCAACATTGTCAGCCATCTTGTTTTTGGCTATGTGACCCAGGGGATGTAGCTATGGGTACAATCTGGGCCTTGATTTACTCATTCACTTTCCTGTCATGTAAAACAGGCTACTTCTTACTTTTCCTTTTTGAATTTATTGGCATGCACTCCATAATGCAATATATGGTCATCCCATGGCCAGCATGGGCATACTATGGGTGGTTGGGTATGGCAGTTCGGCTATCTGCAGGTGGGTCTGTAATGTGAAATTAGGGATTAGAAATTTCATCCAATCCACTGCTGCCTTAAGAAAAGGTGTAATCCATTGACATTTACCACTTTTATAATCTAGTTATTGCAATAAATGTGTAACACAAGCAGTTTAATACAGAAAATGATCGAATAGAAGTAGCCATCTTGTTTTTTGGTCACGTGACCCAGGGATGTAGTTATGGGTACAATCTGGGCCTTGATTTACTCATTCACTTCCCCATCATGTAAAACAGACTACTTTACTTTTTCCTTTCTATTTATTGGCATGTATAACATAATGTAATAGGAGGCCCCCATGGCCAGCATGGGCCTGCAATGGCTGGTTGGGTAAGGCACTCCAGCTATCTGCTGGTGGGTGTATAATGTAAAATTAGTAATCAGAAATTTCATCCAAGGCCCTGCAGAGGTAAGAAAAGGTGTACTCATTGACATTTACCATCTTTATAATGTAGTTATATCTACAAAAGTTTAACAGTAGCAGTTTGATACAGAAAATGATTGAATGGTAGCCGCCATCTTGTTTTTGGTCATGTGACCCAGGGGATGTAGATATGGTTACAGTCTGGGCCTTGATTTACTCATTCTCTTCTCTGTCATGTAAAATAGGCTAATTCTTACTTTTCTTTTTGAATTTATTGGCATGCACACCATTATGCAATAGGTGGACAAGCCGTAGTTCAGCATGGGCATACCAAGGGTAGTTGGGTATGGCACCCCAGCTATCTGCAGGTGGGTCTATAATGTGAAATTAGTGATCAGAAATTGCATCCAAGCCACAGCTGCCGTAAGAAAAGGTGTAATCCATTGATATTTACCACTTTTATAATCTAGTTATCACAATAAACATGTAACACAAGCAGTTTAATACAGAAAATGACCTAATAGAGGTAGCCATCTTATTTTTTGGTCACATGACCCAGGGATGTAGCTATGGGTACAATCTGGCCTTGAATTACTCATTCACTTCCCCGTCATGTAAAACAGGCTACTTCTTACTTTTTCTTTCACTGTTTATTGGCATGTACCCCATTCTGCAATAGCTTGGCCCCCCATTGGACAGCATCTCCCTACCTTCAGTATTTGGGTATGGCAACCCGGCTATCTGCTGGTGGGTCTCTAATGTGAAATTAGGATCAGAAATGCCATGCAAGCCCCTGCAGATGTAAGAAAAGATATACTCCATTGACATTTGCCACTTTTATAATATAGTTATCCCTACAAATGTGTAATAGAAGCAGTTTGACACAGAATATGATCAAACGTTAGCCACCATCATTTTTTTTTTCCATGTGACCCTGGAGATGTAGATATGTTTACAGTCTAGGCCTTAATTTACTCATTCACTTCCCTGTCATGTAAAACAGGCTACTTCTTACATTTCCATTTTGAATTTATTGGCATGCACCCCATAATACAATAGGTGGACACCCCATGCTGGAGCATGGGCATACCATGGGAAGTTGGTTATGGCACAACAGCTATCGGCAGGTTGGTCTATAATGTGAAATTAGTGATGAAAAATGTCATCAAAAATCCCTGCTGCTGTAAGAAAATGTGTAATCCATTGACCTTTACCTCTTCTATAATTTAGTTATCCCAATAAATGTGTAAGAGAAACAGTTCAATCCAGAAAATGACTCAACATTGTCAGCCATCTTGTTTTGGCTGTGTGACCCAGGGATGTAGCTAGGTACAATCTGGGCCTTGATTTACTCATTCACTTTCCTGTCATGTAAAACAGGCTACTTCTTACTTTTCCTTTTTGAATTTATTGGCATGCACTCCATAATGCAATATATGGTCATCCCATGGCCAGCATGGGCATACTATGGGTGGTTGGGTATGGCAATTTGGCTATCTGCAGGTGGGTCTGTAATGTGAAATTAGGGATTATAAATTTCATCCAAGCCACTGCTGCCTTATGAAAAGGTGTAATCCATTGACATTTGCCACTTTTATAATCTAGTTATCACAATAAATGTGTAACACAAGCAGTTTGATACAGAAAATGACAGAATAGAGGTAGCCATCTTGTGTTTTGGTCACATGATCCAGGGGATGTAGCTATGGGTACAATCTGGGCCTTGATTTACTCATTCACTTCCCCGTCATATAAAACAGACTAGTTCTTACTTTTCCTTTCTCTATTTATTGGCATCTACCGCATAATGTAATAGGAGGGGCCACCCCCATTGGCCAGCATGGGCCTGCCATGGCTGGTTTGGTAAAGCACTCCAGCTATCTGCTGGTGGGTGTATAATGTAAAATTAGTAATCAGAAATTTCATCCAAGCCCCTGCAGATGTAAGAAAAGGTGTAATCCTTTGACATTTACCACTTTTATAATGTAGTTATCCCTACAAAAGTTTTACAGAAGCAGTTTGATACAGAAAATGATTGAATGGTAGCTGCCATCTTGTTTTTGGTCATGTGACCCAGGGGATGTAGATATGGTTACAGTCTGAGCCTTGATTTACTCATTTTCTCCCCTGTCATGTAAAAATATGCTACTTCTTACTTTTCTTTTTGAATTTATTGGCATGCACACCATAATTCAATAGTTGGACACGCCATAGTTCAGCATGGGCATACCATGGGTAGTTGGGTATGGCACCCCAGCTATCTGCAGGTGGGTCTATAATGTGAAATTAGTCATCAGAAATTGCATCCAAGCCAGTGCTGCAATAAGAAAAGGTGTAATTCATTGATATTTACCACTTTTATAATCTAGTTATCACAATAAACATGTAACACAAGCAGTTTGATACAGAAAATGACCGAATAGAGGTAGCCATCTTATTTCTTGGTCACGTGACCAAGGGATGCAGCTATGGGTACAATCTGTGCCTTGAATTACTTATTCACTTCCCCGTCATGTAAAACAGGCTACTTATTACTTTTTCTTTCTCTATTCATTGGCATGTACCACTTAATGTAATCGACGGGCCCCCCATATGTCAGTATGGCCCTACCTTAGGCGGTTGGGTATGGCACCCCAACTATCTGCTGGTGTGTCTATAATGTGAAATTGGTGATTGGAAATTTCATCCAAGCCTCTGCAGAAGTAAGAAAAGTTGTAATCCATTTAAATTTACCTCTTGAATAATCTAGTTATCCCAATAAATGTGTAAGAAAAACAGTTTGATACAGAAAATGATTGAACAGTGTCAGCCATCATGTTTTTGGTCATGTTACCCATGGGATTTAGCTATGATTACAATCTGGGCCATGATTTACTCATTCAGTCCCTTGTCATGTAAAACAGGCTACTTCTTACTTTTTCTTTTTTAATTTATTGGCATGCACTCCATAATACAATTTGTGGTCACCCCCTTAGGCAGCATGGACAGACCATGGGTGGTTGGGTATGGCATCCTGGCTATCTGCAGGTGGATCTGTAATGTGAAATGAGGGATCACAGATTTCATCCAAGCCATTGCTGCCATAATAAAATATGTAATCCATTGACATTTACCACTTTTACAATCTAGTTATTACAGTAAATGTGTAACACAAGCAGTTTGACACAGAAAATGACCGAACAGAGGTAGCTGTCTTGTTTTTGGACATGTGACCCAATGAATGTAGCTATGGGTACAATCTGGGCCTTGGTTTAGTCATTCACTTCCCAGTCATGTAAAACAGGCTACTTCTTACTTTTCCTTTTTTCAATTTATTGGCATGTACCCCATAATGCAATAGGTGGCCCCTCATGGACCAGCATTTCCCTACCTTGGGTGGTTGGGTAAGGCACCCCAGCTATCTGCTGGTGGGTGTATAATGTGAAAATCATGATCAAAAATTTCATCCAAGCCCCTGCAGATGTGTGAAAAGCTGTAATCCATTGACATTGCAGTGTCAGTGGCTCAGTAGGTAGCACACTCGCCTCAGAGGCCAGGAGATCAGAGGGCTGTGGGTTCAGTTCCCACATCTGGCACTTGGGTTAATATCCCAGTACTGACACTGTAGTGCAGCATGAGAGGGGTGCTGCACTTCTGAGGTGCCGTCTTTTGGATGAGACGTTAAACCGAGGTCCCATCTGCCTGGATTGGTGGTAGTTCAGGTGGATGTTAAAGATTCCATGGCACTTATCGAAAAGAGTAGGGGAATTTCCCCCAGTGTCCTGGCCAAATTTCCCTCATTCACTAAAATACCACCAACAGCTTCATCTGATTCAAGGTCCGTTGGCATTCATCTGTATCCCCCTCCCCCGGGTCATATCTGAAAATAGGCAAGATTTGTCTAGTGCACTTACCCGGTCAACAAAAACTAAATAAAATAAATAAATAAATTTACCAGTCTTATAATGTAGTTATCCCTACAAATGTGTAACAGAAGCAGTTTGTTACAGAAAATTATGTAACGATAGCCGCCATCTTGTTTTTGGTCATGTGACCCAGGGGATGTTGATATGGTACAGTCTGGGCCTTGATTAACTCATTTACTTCCCTATCATGTAAAACTGGCTACTTCTTATTTTTCCTTTTTGAATTTATTGGCATGCATCCCATAATGCAATAGGTGGACACCCCATGGGCCAGTTTGGGCATACCATGGGTAGTTGGGTATGGCACCCAGCTATCTGCAGGTGGGTCTATAATGTGAAAATGGTGTTCAGAAATTTCATCGAAGCCCCTGCTGCTGTAAGAAAAGGTGTAATCCATTGACATTTACTTCTTGTATAATCTAGTCATCTCAATAAATGTGTAAGAGAAACAGTTTGACCCAGAAAATGACTGAACGGTGTCAGCCATCTTGTTTTTGGTCATGTTACCCAGGGGATGTAGCTATGGGAACAATCTGGGCCTTGAGTTACTCATTCACTTCCCTGTCATGTAAAATGGGCTACTTCTTACAATTCCTTTTTGAATTTTTGGCATGCAGCTGTTACACGATGTCCCTGCACCCTTCTTGGTACCCTCAGAGGTACACCGTAGAAGCTAGTATTTAAGCATATGTTATACTAACATGTAGGGCTAAGGGCATATACCGTATAAGAGTAGATGTCAGGATATGTATACACATTATTGTTATACACTTTGCTTTCTAATAAACATATGTATTTCTTGCTTACTAGATGTTATGACACCTGTGTCCTTGTAATGATTATGATATATATAAGTCGGCATTGCCACCTTTTGGTGATTTATACTACTACAATGATTTATGTAAGAACTGTACTCTTTTGTTTCACAAAGTGATGACTACTACAAAGTTGTATAATGTTATCTTGGATTGTGGAGCCACCTCTAATTTAGCCAATAGGGCTCATCTCTGTAACTAGAAATGTTTCTATCTTACAGTAACCATAGTAATTATTACAGGTATATAATGTAAGACATTATGTCTTCTACCTTGGAGACCCCATGAGACAAGAAGAATCCTCAAGGTATAGGGAACCCTTAGCATTGGCTCCCAGTTCGTATTGGTAAGAACTGCTTAGGGCAACTGTAATTATCCTTTTGGCAGTAATAAACAAGTTTATTACTCTAATGCAAAGTATCTGTGAATCCTTGCATTCCCAATATTGCCAAGAACCTGAGAGTGAAGTTTAGACCTCCTGACAATTGGCGACTGTGTGCAGGCAATATTTGGTGTTTGCAGAGTTTCGCTTGTTGCTTTACAACTTTTCCCTTCCCAACGGGGACTGTAGGTGTGCATTCCCGTATCACCTCTCCCATTTTAAGACCACTTTATAACCCCTTGCAAAGTCTGGCTGCTCTTTGGGTGTGGTTGATGCTGACTTGGCCCACTCCATGGCAGTTTTGAATTGCAAGCTTACAATTGCACAGTAGCATGGCTGTGTATTAAATGCTCCTGCATTGGATCGATACACAGCACGGCGCCTTTTTCACAGTTTAATTTTTTGTTCCCTCCCACAGATTGGCCACTGTATCCAATATCTCTGCAGAACTGAGACTCAATGTCTCAAACTTCCTTACCTCCCATGGAAGCTGGGCTGACTTCATGCAGGACGCAAGTCAATCTGAAAACCCTGTACTGGGATGTCAACCCAGTACACTGAGACGGGACAGACAGTCAGTAAGTGCCAAGCTAAAGGGCTGTTGGTTACAGCTCTATATGCTGCTTTGGAAGCCTCCAAAGTGAGGTTTTGAACTCTTGAACTGCAGATCTAATCTCTTAAGCAAGAGATGTGTTTGCAGGAAATCAAATGTATTAGACTGCAGCAGAATTTGGAGTCGGAACTTCAAACTCTGCAAAATGAAAAGGATTCACTTTTGCATCATTCTGCACAGGCAGGAGAGCAGGAAATTTGTGTGTTGAAGCAGGAGTGTGACAGTTTGAGAAAGGATAAGGAACAGGCTTTGAATATGAATGATTTGTTAAGTAGAGCAAATGAACAGTTGAGTGGGGAGTTGGGAGAGCTACAGGACGAGATAAACCATTTACGTAATGACTTAGAAGTGGCTACTAGGAACAATCACGAATTGAGTGCCACATACAGAGTGTTGCAGAAAAAATACAAGAAGAGGTTGATATGAATGTTGCAAATGTGAGTCATGCAGAATGTAAATCTAAGATGGTGAAACTGTGCCATCAGCGAGAGGTTCAGGCTGGACATGTTAAATCGATGGGAAGTGTAGCCCCTGCCTTAACTACGTCATGTGAAGGGGAGGTCTTAGATGACAACATCTCTCAATACAATGCCCAGTCACACCCATACTATGGCCCAGAGTTCCCACCCCACCATACACAACATGGCAGATCCCCATCACACCCACACTGTTTCATTTGTCGTCAACATCCTGACGCCCATCATGGGTGATGCCAACATGGCGACCCCCATGATGGGAGGGCAGGCCCAGGCCTATTCCTAATGGCACCACCAGTAGCTGTTATTAATGTGGAAGACAGACAGGAGATAGAGAGAATAATTGATAATGTGGAAAATAGTGTGCCCATTCCGGAGCGGAATAAGCGAGTTTTGAAAGGCCAAATTAGGCATCTTATTCACGAAACCGGCACTCAGGAGGGCATAGTCCACTCTGTAGTGGAGGCCGTAGCTCAGGCAGCTGTGGATGGCACCCGAGGTATCGTACCTCCAGCTGATTGTCCCACTAATCCCCTACAAATGCCCTACTCTGTTCAGCAAATAGCTGACAGTATCGGTTGGATGAGCCCATCTGACAACCTCAATTGTCAATTGGAAAAGGTCCAAGCCAAATGTAAAATGCTTAGTCTCACTGAAGACTACCAGGTCCAGATTCTACACTAAACCATAGATCCTGGGTTGTGGGCCAAACTCCCCGATACCATCCTCCAGGTCGGCAATGCCACCTTTGACGAACTTGCAGCTGAACTCATTTCTGCACACAGCCCAGGTGTAGTAGGAGTGATGCTTGCATACCCTGTAAAACAGAATGCAAAGGAAAGTCCAGCGACTTACCACCAGAGACTCTAGATGACCTACCGAGCTGGAAAACAACTCGCACAAGAAGCTGCGGATGTAGATCTTATAGAGTATAAGACCCTTGTTCCTTAGGAACATGATCCCTGAAGTGAGAGAGAAGGTAGAGCCAACCACTTATCCCACCACGGAACGGTTTGCCGACATTTTTTTGAAAACCGAAAGAGTTTATCAACTCTACATCCGTGACCTGTGCTCCTGTTCTGAGAAAGTAGCTGCCATGGAACCTACCCCAGAGGCCACGATGCACTACACGGTGGAAGGGCAGGCCCAACATAAACCACCCCTACCCACGGACAACCATCACCCCCAGCAGGCCAAACAACAACCACAGCAGCAGCAGCAGCAACAACAACAATGGGGTGGGAACTGAAATTACCATAAAAATAAAAAGCACCATAAGAATCACAAGGGTAAACAACAGCAAAGACCAGGCCCTTCATATAGGAGATAGTCAAAGAGAACTGGAAGTTCAGAGAGCTCCTGGGGCAAGTGCATTCTGTAGCTGGTGCTGTTCCTGCACAGCCTTTGCAGCCATACAACCCGGGACCCAGGCCCCAACATGCCATGGTGACACCAGAAGTAAAGTCCCTCAGGCCCAAACAGGCCTGAATCCAGAAACTCTTCCCTATATAGCATCAGTGCAATATGGTGAAGTGGTTCACAGTAGCCAGGCACAACCTCTCCATGCTTCCTCTAGCACAGATTGACAATTACAGGCCGCAGTTCAGATAGTAAACAAGCTGGTCTTGGATACAAATGGAAGGCCCTGCACTGAAGCCGAGGTCAGGGACCACCTACTTACAGTGTTACTGGATACAGGTGCAGCTGTGTCTGTATTACATGATGATCAACCAGATACATCTCCTTGGTCTACCAGATGGAGGAACAATATGTTAGGAGTAGATGGTACTAGGTTGTCAGCATACCGTTCTCTACCTTTGCCTGTAGAGTTAGGACACCTGAAGGCCTCACACACCTTCCAACTAATGGTTTTATCACGACCATACTAGTATCATTGGAACTGACTTCTTAGCACCACAAGGCTGTGTGGTGGATCTAGCCAACATGCTACTGATCCAGATTCAGGGCAAGTATCATGCCATTTTTATCCCTGATTCACACGTGGTGGCAACAATATCTGCCAACAATAACAAGTATGACGTCATAGATTTGTTCAAGAACCATGAGCTTTTCCCAAGGCTCTGCCTCATTCTACAAAGACATCTGGAAGCATTTGCTACCAACAAACATGACTGTGGCAGAATGCACACTGTCATCGAAGTGCCAGGCCCAGCACATGAAAGGCAGAGGCAATATCCTTTCCCACCTGAGGCCTTGCCTTCTCTTAGGGAAACAATAAAATCTCTCCTCAACCAAGGTGCAATCAGAACATGTGTTCCTACTGCCAACTCCCCAGTGTGGCCTGTGAAAAAACCCACAGGTGCCTGGAGACTTACTATTGACTACAGGAGACTGAACCAGGTCACCCCCAGTTGCGCTCCAACTGTGGCCTCAGCACCTGATGTGCTGTGACTTTTGACACCTGACCAAAAATGGTTCAGTGTTCTGGACATCTCCAATGGTTTCTGGTCACTGCCATTGGCCCTTAAGAGTCAATGTAAGTTTGCCTTCACCTTTGAAGGTAGACAGTACATGTGGACCTGCTTACCACAGGGATTCCATAACAGCCCTTCCCTCTTCCATCTGCACATGATGGATGCCCTTGAGATTTTCTCTACACCCAGTGTCTCTTGCAGTATGTGGATGACCTGCTGTTGGCAACTACCACACAGGAGTAACACTTGGATCTCTAGGATGAACTACTGACTCGCATGCAGAGAGCAGGCCTCAAATGTAATCCAGCAAAAGCACAACTATGTCAGAAAGAGGTACTCTTTCTGGGCCTGAGAATAACTTATCAAGGCCGGAGTCCTACCTGGAAGAAGATTCAAGGATTGTAAGACTTGCCATTTCCCACCAGTGTGGCCATTCTTAGGAGGTTTCTAGGTATGGTAAACTACTCCAGAGATTTTATTTGCAATTTTGCTCAGAAGGCTTCTCCTCTGTATGAGTTACTGAAAAAGGACATTCCCCTGTACTTGGGGTCCCATTCACACCCAGGCTGTGATGTCACTGAAACAGGCCCTGGCCTCGGCTCCAGCACTGGTCAACCCCAACCCAGCATTG
This sequence comes from Neoceratodus forsteri, assembly GCA_016271365.2. Taxonomy (NCBI): domain Eukaryota; kingdom Metazoa; phylum Chordata; order Ceratodontiformes; family Ceratodontidae; genus Neoceratodus; species Neoceratodus forsteri. The sequence goes on along the minus strand of CM057456.1, from coordinate 93,599,828 downwards.
CCATTCCATCTGGGTGTGCCACCTCTGATATAGCTATGTAGGCAGTGTTGGCCCAGAAGGTTCATGGCATTCCGAGACCCATTGCATATGCATCACAACTCTTGGTTCCAGTGGAACAAAAGCACAGCTTTTGTGATAGGAACCTTCTGGCCACCTACTGGGCTATCAAGCACCTTCTGTATATCATTGGGTACTCTCCATTGATTATTAACACCAACCACACACCAACTACATTTCTGCTATCAGACAGAGTGAAGGATGGGTCAGTCTCTAATAGTAAGCTGACACACTGGTCACTCCTTCTCCAGGATGGAGACATACAGGTACACCCAACCAAAATTAAATCCATGCTGGCACATGGACTCCTTTTTCAAGAAGAACCCCATGACTGTACACTACAACCACCTGATCTTTGAGATCCAGGTCCTTTCCTCCCTGCCACACCACAAATACTTGAAAACACCTCATTGTGTCATATTTTCACAGATGGTTCAGCTTCCTATTATCAGGGAGAACAAATTGCAGGGATGGGTATCTTGGTGATTTACCCCTATGGTATCACTGTTAAAATCTCTAAGCATTGCAGTGTGGCATCATCACAGTATGCCGAGATGGCAGCGGTAGCCTGTGCCCTCGAGTTCATCCAGCATGGGACCGAGGATACCATAATCTTCACAGACTCTAACTGGGATTGTTGTTCTTTTACAGAATTTCTCACTTTCTGGCATAAGAATTCCTTCCTGTCATCTGATGGCAGTCTAGTGACACACAAAGAACTGATAATTGACATACATTCACTGGCCCAAAGGTTTGCACACAAACTCTAAGGCCCAGATATTCAAACTGCGCCAGGCTGTGGTGCAAGCTTGGGCGCAGCGCAACTCAGCTGCGCAGGGGCATTGACTGGGCGATATTCAATGGAGCTGCGCCATGGCACAGCATCGTTGAATATCGCACCCTGGCCACCCACAGTGTGCATGGCGCAGTGGCAATGCACCAGCGCAAATGGCCAGAGTGGAGCAGGGGGATGCGCTAGCGCAAGTTCCATTGCGCTATGCGCAGCAACCATGATATTCAAAAGTGCACATGCAAATGGGGTCATAATGTATGCAAGGCACAAATGGGGCCATTTGTGTCATTATGGCCCCATTTGCATGCAGATGCACCAATCCCATGACTTGCACCTGGTGCCCTGCCAGACAGCGCAGCTGGGGACTGGCACTCCCTGCACAGCACGACAATGTGCCCCACAGCCTGATCGCGGGCTTCAGTATAAATTAAAAAAATCCAATATCCCTGGTGGTCCAGTGGACCGCTGTCTGCCCGATCGAGGGCATTTGTAATAAAAAAAAAGAATTATGTCCAATATCCCTGGTGGTCTAGCGGTACCCCCCCTTCCCACCAACCCACTGAGCACCACCGGCCCACTTCCCCCCTGGTCAGCGGGGTGGCAGCTACAACTGCCTGCCGCCACCACCCACTGACTGACACCATAGGTGGGGCTGTGCGCCCATTGGTCCTGGCGTGAGCCAATGGGCGTGCACTGTACCGGTACTACACATTCAGATATGTGAATGGATCCATTCACATATCTGAAATAATAATGCAATATGAGCTCTGCGCCATTGGCTCACGTTAGGGACCAATGGGTGTACAGCCCTACCGTGTCATTCGGCGGGTGGCAGGGCGGCAGGGCGGCAGGCTGGTGGGTGCTGCAGCCCTCTGGCTGACCATGGGAGAGTGGGGCAGTGGGGCTTAGTGGGCGGGTGGGGAGGAGGGTACCGCTAGACCACCAGGGATATTGGACGTAATTCTCTTTTTTCTATTACAAATGCCTGCGATCGGGCAGACAGCGGTCCACTGGACCACCAGGGATATTGGACGTAATTCTTTATTTTTATTACAAATGTCCATGACTGGGCAGACAGTGGTCCACTGGACAACCAGGGATACTGGAATCTATTTCTTTATACTTAAGCCCTCGATCGGGCTGACAGTGGTCCACTGGACCACCAAGGATATAGGGGTTCTTTTATTTTACAAATGCTTGTGATCGGGCATGGGGGGTGCTGCCAGGTGCAGCCGGAGCTTGGGTGGCCACCCACAGGTTGCAGCTGCCATGTTGCACCCTGCAATGCGGCAGCTCACCTGTGGGTGGCCATCCGTTGTTCCTTTTTTTTTTGGATCAAGTTTGTGCTGGTGCAGGTAGGGGTTGCCCATGCATGGCTCCGCACATCCGGGCTGAATATCGGGCTGTGGTGAGTATGCATGGGGCACACCCCACCTGCACCTGCATACATTACTGATGTGCTCTGGTGCATTGGGATTTGTGCCGCGCACTTTTTCCTTTTGAATATCTCGCCGGGGTGCATCAGTGGTTTGCGCATGGCGCAACACTGCTGCTCCATGCGCAATCCTTTTGAACATCTGGGCCTCTGTACACAAAGTTAAAACTCACTCCATACATGACCCCTATCATGCCTTCAATGACACAGCAGACACCCTTGCCAAAGAAGGGGCTTGAGGGGGGAGGACACCTGGATGATGGACCATCCAGAAGCTGGAGTGGCTGTACACATAGCAGCAATCAGAAAGAAACCTGACCCTTTTCCACCTTGGACCTCTCAGCAGCTCAGAATGCTGATTATAAACTCAAAGAAGTGTTCAGATTCCTTGACAAGAGCACCGAAGAAAACTTACCTACTCATAACCCCTACCAGATGCATGAAGGTAAGTTGTGCTTGTCTCCGGATGACAAGCTCATCTTATATCAACCAGATGACACCACCACCAAGTTGTGGGTGGTCCCAAGACCCCTTAGGTCTGAATTTTTGCACCAAGTGCATGACACCCCTACTGGTGGACACCAGGGAGTTGAAAATACCCTCCAGAGGCTTATAACCACCACCTGGTAGCCTGGTGTCACCAAAGATGTCAAACAGTACATAGATAACTTGCCTTGTTTGTGCACAAAACAATCCCATTCCTACTAAATGAACTGCCAAACTACTACCACAAAGACATTCTGGCCCCTGGCATGCCATTCAGATTGATTTTATTGGTCCATTAACTAATACCAGCAGAAACAACAAATACGCTCTTGTGGTAACCGACCTTTTCTCAAAGTGGGTTGAAGCTTTCCCCACTAAAACATGCACTGCTGAAACCACTGCCAAAATCCTTGTGGAACAGATTTTCTCCAGGTGGGGCCTACCTCTTAAGGTAGACTCTGACAAAGGAACCAGTTTTACAGATGAGTTGATGAAAGAATCACTTGAACTCCTAGGAGTTCAACAGAAGTTCCACATACCTTACCACCCACAATCTTCAGGTCACGTAGAAAGAGCCAACAGATGGATTAAGCAAATGCTTTCCAAATTCATTGAGGACAATCCCAAGACCTAGGATTCCCTATTGCCATTACTCCTTATGGCAATTAGGGTACACCCTCAGCCACTACCCAGTTGACACCCTTCGAGGTTATGACTGGAAGATAGATGAGATTAACTGAACACCTGTTGTTTGACCTGCATACCCCCACAGCAGACAGTGTGTGTAGACCAATATGTGGAAAAACTCAGACAAGGCCTCATACACACTTTATGCTGCCAATTGCATGGGCAAGGTCCAGCAACAGTACAAAATACAGTTCGACAAACATGCACAAGAAGTGGATTGGTAGGTCGGGGATCAGGTAATGGTCCTCAGATTTGCTCATCCCACCCACTCCTTCTCCAATAAGTTGGAAGGTTCCTACCCCATTGTCAACACGCTCAGTCCAGCAGTCTACCAGGTTAGACTCTTGCACAACAATAAACTGACTGACAAATGGTTATATGCAAACCAGTTGAAACTGTATAAAGGAGTATAATTACTTTTCCTTACCCATTGGGTGGAATAGTACTAACCTACTAATGTTTGATCTTCCTTTGCAGATACACTGACAAGATTGCTATCTTGTTTCACTTTCTTCTCATCTCAGGAGTTATCCTCTGCATCCAAGGCACGGTAAAGCACTTCCTTCCTCACCTTGATCTTCCAACGTCTGCCCCAGAGGGAGTTTCTATCTATATACTTGACAATTTGATTACTGTCCAGGAAGGTTCTGATGCCTACCTCACTGCCTCAGTTGTTGCTTCAGACAAATCTACCCTACAAATTGAGTGGCAAACCACATTGCAAGGACAAATTCTCCCTGTGGCCAAACTCTCCAAGGGAACTTTCCATGGATGGCCCAATGCTAAATTATCCCATAATGGTTCTCTGTCCTTGCTCCAAACTGCTCTTAGACATTCTGGTTTATACAATATCACTGCCTTAATTGATCCCTCATATTGTAATTCTTTGTCTAAAGACTCAGCCAAGAAATTTTGTGCTGTACACAACATGGCCTCTGCTGCCATGTATCTCTCTGTGTTACCCCCTACTGAAAAACAGCTTTTGGAATGTCCAAAGCACAACCCTGGTCCTCATAGTGGTCTCACATCCACTGTGCTACCTGGTACACTTATCAACAACTTACAATTTATGCATATACCTGTTTTGTTTAATTTGACTTACTGGAATATGAAAGAATTTGGTATGCGTCATACTACTAACAGTTCAGCATTTTACAGTACTTTATTGCTTGACAGTTTAGCAGCCTTTCAGATTCGTACTCAAGATCCTATTGCCAGGGTACACACCACTGAGCATAGAGGCAACTTCAGGAGAAAACCCAATCCTGATGATCAAAGTCATAAACATAATACACATGAAGTTGACAGTTCTGATGTCACTGGTGCCACAGGAATTGTCACAGGTCTTTTTGGTACAGCTATGTCTATTTGAAATAAAGCAGACATTGCTGCAATCAAATCTCATTAAGCTAAATTCCAAACTGGTTTGGTAAATGATATTTTACCCCCACTATTGCATGGTGTAGATGGCCTTAGTCAGGAAGAAAGATACACTGTTTATAATATGCATGACATTGCTAAGGCATTTACAGACTCTAAAGATAAGATTAACACACTCATTGCACAGAACAAAGAATCAGATAAACAATACATTGCTAGAGAAATCCTATGTTCAGCCTATGGCGCATATATTATCACTACCATCAACAATCTCTTACGTGATCTAAAATCTGGAAGGATCCCTGATATAATACATGACAGACATATTTCTAAATGGTATTATCCACAATGTAAAACCCCTGGCTGTATTGTTAAGTGTGTGCAACAATCCTCAAATATTTCTCTTTCTACAGCTAAGAATTTGGATTTTGTGACCAGACACCCTAATACTGGTCCATGTTTCACCTCTAAGAAATGCTCTATAAAAGATACCATGTTTGTTTCTTTTACTGTCTCTTTACCATGTTTTGATCCCACTGCAGCTTTATTCAACAAGCTAGCTTCTGTACCCTCCATTGGGCACCTTGATGATGACATCTACAGAGAACGTCTGGACTTGCCTCCTCTACTGGTCTTCCATCCTTTCCTGGATGCCTGGTCATCCCTCACATGGACTGCTGCTCTAAGAAGGGGTACATTTACCTGTGTCAATGTGACATACTTGATGTTATTAAACCTGTACGTGGTTATTCTCCCAACAGTATTCATTGGTTCCTTTCCATGGACAATGACATCAGCACCAATAGCACAGACACTTTGGACTCAACATTGGCTCCAGACAAACTTTTCCAGCCATATCAAGAGGAGGTTCACTGCCTGTCACCACAGATTTCCAAGACCAGCTACACCTGCCCAGTACAGTTGCAGCTTGCCTACTGTTAAAATGCAATATAATTCTGACGTAGAGTACTACGAACATATGAAATTTGCCAGCAGATAAAGGCCTAGAGGACTATCAAGTCTGCTTGAATGTGCAGCTAGCACCCATTATTCTGCAGCTGCCCTCCTATCCACTCTTCCCTTCATTGACCCTCCCCCTTGTCCTGTCCCATCCCCTTTTGAAGCAGTCCACTGTTCTGCTGGATACCACTTCTGCAGGTAATGCATTCCACCCAGCCACCACCCTCTCTGTAAAAAAGTGTCTCCTCATCTCCCTCCTGAACCTTCCTCCCTCCAGTCTCATATCATGGCCCCTGGTGTCCCTCCCCTCCCTTACTTTGAACAGCCCCTCTGTACCTGTCTTGCTTATTCCTTTCATCTACTTAAAGGTTTCAATCATGTCCCCCCGTCCCTCCTCTCCTCCAGTGAGTACATGTTCAACTCCCTCAGCCTCCTCTCGTATGATAAATCCCCTAGCCCCTTGATCATCTTTGTTGCCCTGCACTGCACCCCCTCCAGTAGCTTAATGTCCTTCTTCAGATATGGGCGCCAGTACTGCACACAGTACTCCAGGTGGGGTTTAACTAATGACCTATATAGTGGCAGAATCACCTCCTCCCTCCTCGAGGGTATACCCCTTGCAATACAACCCAGCATTTTGTTGGCCTTTGCAGCTGCCTTCCTACATTGTGCCAAGTTGTTCATTGACCATGTAATGAGCACCCCCAGATCCTTCTCCTCCTCTGTCTGGGCTAGCTGCACTCCCCCCAGCTGGTAACTCATCCTTGGGTTCTTCATCCCAAAATGCAGCACCTTGCACTTTTTGGCATTAAACTCCAGTTGGCTGGTGTCTGACCAAGTTTCAAGATTTGCCAGATCATCCTGCATCCCCTGCCTTCCCCCTAGGCCATCTACCACTGCTCCTACCTTGGTATCATCAGCAAACAGGCTGATCTTGCTCTTGATGTCCAATGATATGTCTGCAATGAATATCCCAAACAACACTGGTCTCAACACTGAGCCTTGTAGAACACCGCTCATCACTACCTTTGGGTGTGAGAGCTCCCCACCCACCACCACCCTCTGTTGCCTTCCCTGGACCCAGTTCCCTACCCATCTCACCAGCTTTGCACCTGCCCCTGTGCCTACTAACTTACTTCCCAGCCTTCCATGCGGCACCGAGGCAAATGCCTTACTGAAGTCCAGATACAGGACATCCACTGCAGGCCCCTGTCCAGTTGCCTAGTTACCCAGTCATAGAACTCAACTAGGTTGGTTTTGCAGGATCTGCCTCATATGAAGCCATGCTGTCTGCTGTCCTGTAGTCCTTTGGCCTCTAGGAGGGCCACCAGCCTTTCCTTCAGGATAGTCTCCATTAGCTTACCCACGATGGATCTGAGGCTCACTGGTCTGTAGTTTCCTGGTTCATCCTTGGGGCCACTCTTGTGGAGGGACACAACATGAGCCATCCTCCAGTCCTGAGGTACACACCCTGAATGTAGTGAGGCATTAAATAGGTCCACCAAAGGTCCTGCAAGGACCTCTGCCAGCTCCTTCAGTACCCTGGGGTGGATGACATCTGGGCCTGGCGTCTTATCAATCCTCAGTGCCTTCAAACCCTCCCCGAACTCTGCCCTCCATGATTTTCCCATCTGTCACCCCTCCCCCCTGTTTCTGACATTTCTCCCCCTTGGGTATTACCCCCTTTTCTCTTTAGTAAATATTGAGCAGAAATACTTATTTAGTGCTTCTGCCTTATCGCACCCTGCTTCCACCCAACCCACCTCCTTCCTAATCCTTACTATGTGGTCCTTACAGCTCCTTTTCTCCCTGATGTACCTAAAGAAGTCCTTCTCCCCCTTCTTAATGTCTTGTGCCAGCCTGAGTTCTGTAGCTGCCTTGGCTCCCCTTACTGCCCTTGTCACCTCCTTCAATTCCATCAAGTACTCCTCCCCTGTCCTCCCCTCTCCCTATTTTCTTGTACTTCCCAAAGGCAGCTCTTTTACTCCTTACCTTTTCCATGACCTCCTTGCTCAACCTGCTCAGTTTCTTAGCCCTAGACTTCTTGCTCTGGGCCTTGTAGCAGGTTTTGGTTGCCTCCACTATCCCCAGCTTTATGAGCTCCCACCTCAGGTTAGTGTCTATACTAGATTGAATTCTGGCCAGGTACCCTTTTACCACTTTCCCCATTCTCCCAAAGTCAGCCCTCCTGAAGTCAAGCACTCGTGTGCCAGATTCCACTCCTTCCTTGCCCATATCCAATGTGAGCCATACTGAGTGGTGGTCACTCCCTGACAGCGGTTCCTCCACTGTAAGTTCTCTCACAAAGTCCCCATTTGCCAGCACAAGATCAAGGGTATTCCCTAACCTGGTTGGTTCACTGACCATTTGCAGCAGGAAGCTGTCCTGGAAGGCATCCAGCAGTACCTGCTCCCTTCTGTTCCTGGTTGTTGGGGAACTCCAGTCCACTCCTGGCATGTTGAAGTCCCCCACAATCACCACACTACCCTTCTCACAGGTCCTTCTGATCTGTCCTGCTAGTTCTCTGTCCAACTCCTCTGTCTGAGATGGCAGCCTGTACACCACTCCCATTCTAAGAATCCTATTCTTGGAATCCTGGATTTGCATCCAAATTGACTCAGTACTACCCTCCTCCCCTTCCTTACACAGTTAAGTCCTTCCTTCACATATAGTGCCACACCCCCTCCTTTCCCAATCTTCCTGTCCCTATGAAATAACCTGTACTCTGGTACAGACATGTCCCAGTCATTGTTTTGGGTGGCCCACATTTCTGTGATGGCTGCAATGTCCACCTCTCCCTCTGCCATGAGCACCTGTAACTCTGCAGTTCTTCTCCCAAGGCTCCTAGCATTAAGGGTAACCACCTTCCAACTTTTCCCCCCTTCCCATCCTGCCCTCCTTTACTAGCATCACCAATAGTACTTGCCATTTGTCTTTTGTCACTGTTATGGGGGGTAAGGGCATATGGTTTCCCAACCTGTGGTCTCTGCATGTCTCTTGCTCAATTGCCACCCCCCGCTTCTAGTTTAAATTCCCTACTTCCTCTATGTACTCCTCCATCCTCTCTTTCAACACTTTCTTTCCCTCCTCACTCAAGTGTAGTCTGTCCTTGGCATAGAGACTACTGTCCTCCCAGGTCCCTCCCCACTCCCCCCAACAGCCCATACCCTTTAGCACAACACCAGGTTCTTAGCCATCTGTTAAATTCCTCTATTCTCAGCTTTCTTGTTGTGCTTGCCTTGGGCAGTGGAAGTATCTCCAAAAATGTTACTGATCTTCCTGCCCCCTCACATAATTGTCCTAGTTCTTCAAACCTCCTCTGGGCTATATCTACTATCTTGTCAGTCAGGTCGTTCATCCCAAGATGTATAATTAAATGAGGCTTGTCCCTACCCCATCTAGCATATTTCAGAACAGATTGTCCCACCCTTTCTGCTGTCATTCCTGGCATGGCCTCCACCCAAATGCAACTATGCCTCTCCCCCTTGCTACCCCACCTGACTCCTCTTAGTATTTTGTCCCCCAGCACTAAGATTCCACCACTCTTACTCCCTACTTGCTTCCATTCATCTCCCTCTCTCATTTCTGGCTCCTCTTCTTCATCCTGCACATTATTTCTCCCTTTTGCCCCTGTTGCAATTCTCCCAGCAGAACTTCCCCCCACTCTGGTTTGGTCCAGGCATTTATCAATTACTCCTCTAATTTCATCATTTCCCTCCTCCACCTTCTTCCTCTCTAGCAGTGCAAAACTATTTTCTGAAGACCCTTCACAAATACCCACTCCCTCTCTTTTCATAGTAACCTGTTCTCTCCTTTCCACTCTATGACTTTTGCCACTTCTTCACCTCCCCTCACAAGTCCCTATCTCTTCCGTCCATTTGTCTTTTGTCTCCTGACCTGGTTTCCCCGGTAATCATTCTTCCTGGCCTGGGCCCCCTTGTCCCTGCTTTCCTTCTTCTGACCTTCTCCTCACCACTTTTGGCTTAAATCACCTTCCCTCATCTCCCATTCTTCCTCCCACCAGTATTGGGCTAAATCCACCCCCAGTCTGCCTTGCCTGTCTTAGTTCCACCTGCAGACCCTCAATCTCCTTTCTAAGTTTCTCTATGTGGTTGCACACTAAACATCCTCCCACACTCCAGGCAATTTTTAAAAAGATTGGTGCACTGCAGTTGTTGCAGCCTACCACCCTACCCATTGCTGTCGTTGCCCACCAGTGACCCCCCACCCTTCCAGATGCAGGATACCAAACACTCCCCCAAGTCTCCCCCTCACCCCTCTATCAGTGCAAAATATTATATTCTTAATTTCCCATACCCCCTTTGTTGAACACGTTTAGATAGATTGAGCAACTGCTTTTTATATTCCTAACCTTCCTATCCACATTCAAAAAGAGACTTTAAGTAGCTATTGCACAACCTTCTTCAAACTCCTACTCCTCCTTTCCACAATGAAATAGCAATGCAAAGAAGTAACAATGAAAGCTCCTAGATTTGCAGTTACTTACCTTCCACTGAGCTAGCAGTCACCTCTTCACTCACTGCTGTTCCTTTCCTGGTTGTCTGCTTTTGCTATGACAGTTACATATCCTTTGCCCATTTGAGGAAGTGATGTCAGAACCCCTGGTATAAAGGAAATCATGGACCGGGGGAGGGACCAACCCAAGTCTTCCACAAGCAGTCAGGTAGCTGAGACCCCTGGTCAGACCATTAGCACCCTTCCCCCACTATACACTAACCTTTGCAGCTAGTGAAGCCAGCAAAACTGAATCACAATTCAACTCAAAGCTCCCAAAATAGGTTTGCTACCAAAAGAAACAGGTCTCCAATTCAAACAGCTTCACCAACAACACATCAAAATAGGCTTGAAATTAGAAGAGATATGTCTCTGATTCAAAGAAGCAGCCCCAGTTAAATCACACCAAATAGGTTTTAAATCAGAAGAAATAAGCCTCTACAAATGCAGCCTGCTACACAGTGAAACATCAAACAAATGAGCCCACTTATAGCCACCAAAACAGTTTTCAAAATTCCAACAGCCCCAAGACAATACCCTGCTATCCCCTTAGAAGTAGTAAGAAAGAAAAGAAATAACCTTCTTCCAAGTAAAATCCACAAGAAACAATGTAAAAACAACAAGAAGCTACTGTACTGTAACAAATCTGATCCTTTCCCTTCTAGTTCCTTCTAAGAAGCCAAAGTTACTATTGTATAGTAACTAAGTATACAAGTTACACCTACAGAACCCAGTCATGTGACATTGATTCCCCAAATTTCTGTTTTGTCCCCCATCAAAACTCTGTCATTGGACATACCGTTATTACCCCCGCCCCCCTTTATGGATGCTGATATCATTGATGGTAACCCTGATTATCTGCTCACCCTTTCTGAATATTTACCATATTTTAATGTACACATTGATCCACTTACACTGACATTAAATCACTTTTAGACAGAAAAGGCACCCACCTCATCCACATCAGCAATAATATTAGTAAAGCCAATTAAGCTATCCTTGCACTTATTAATGATGGTGATATGAATGTTGTATTGACTAACACTTGGTTAGAAATTACCTTCAAAGGTTTTGTTATTATACAAGCATTTTTGATATTTGTCTTGATTATTATGCTTTGAGCCTATGGCGCATACTGCATCAACACCGTGAGCAGCTGGAGTTCCTTTAGAAGGGTCGTACATTGGGTCTGTAAACAACCCCTGCTCTCTATCCACTTCTCTATTCTTGCTGTGTTGCCTGAAGACAACAAGGGGGGGAATGTTACAAGTGGTCCCTGCACCCTTATTGGTACCCCCAGAGGTACACCATAGTCAGATAGTACTTAGGCATATGTTATGCTAACAATTAGGGTTAAGGGCATCTACCGTATAAGAGCAGATGTCAGGATATGTATACACATTATTGTTATACACTTTGCTTTCTAATACACATGTGTATTACTTGCTTGCAAGATGTTAGAACACCTGTGTCCTTGTAATGATTATGATAAATATAAGTCAGCATTGCCACCTTTTGGTTATTTGTATTACTACAATGATTTATGTAAGAACTGTACTCTTTTGTTTCACAAAGTGATGACTACTACAAAACTGTATAATGTTATCTTGGACCATGGAGAAACCTCTAATTTAGCCAAAAGGGCTCATCTCTGTAACTAGAAATGTTTCTATCTTATAGTAACCATAGTAATTATCATAGGAATATGATGTGAGACATTACGTCTTCTACCTCGGAGACCCCAAGAGACATGGAGAATCCTCTTGGTATAGGGAACGCTTAGCATTGGCTCTCTGTTTGTATTGGTAAGAACTGCTTAGGGCAACTGTAATTATCCTTTTGGCAGTAATAAACAAGTGTATTACTCTAATGCAATGTGTCTGTTATTCTTTGCATTCCCAATATTGCCAAGAACTTAAGAGTGGGTTTAGACCTAATGACACACTCTATAACACAATAGGTGGTCACCCCATTGGCCAGCATGGGCATACCATAAGTGGTTGGGTATTGCACCCTGGTTATCTGCAGGTGGGTCTGTAATCTGAAATTAGTGATCAGAAATTTCATCTGAACCCCTGCTACTGTAAGAAAAGCTGTAATCCATTGACATTTACCACTTTTAAAATCTAGTTATCACATTAAATGTGTAACACAAGCAGTTTGATACAGTAAATGACAGAATAGAAGTAGCCATCTTGTGTTTTGGTCACGTGATCCAGGGGATGTAACTATGGGTACAATCTGGGCCTTGATTTACTCATTCACTTTCCCATCACGTGAAACAGGCTACTTCTAACTTTTCCTTTCTCAATTTATTGGGATGTACCTAGTAATGGAAGAGGTGGGCCTCCCATTGACCAGCATGGCCCTACCATGAGTGATTGTGTATGGCACCCCAGCTATATGCTGCAGGGTCTATAATGAGAAACTACTGATCAGAAAGTTCATCTAAGCCCCTGCAGATGTAAGAAAAGGTGTAATCCATTGACATTTACCAGTTTTATAATGTAGTTATCCATACAAACGTGTAACAGAAGCAGTTTGACACAGAACATTATCAAGCGGTAGCCACCATCTGTTTTTGGTCATGAGACCCAGAGGATGCAGATATGGGTAGAGTCTTTGCTTTGATTTACTCTTTCACTTCCCTGGCATGTAAAAGAGGCTACTTCTTACTTTTTCTTTTTGAATTTATTGGCATGCACCCCTTAATGCAATAGATGGACACCCCTTGGACAGCATGGGCATTCCATGGGTAGTTGGGCATGGCACCCCAGCTATCTGCAGGTGGGTCTATAATGTGAAATTAGTAATCAGAAATTTTATCCAAGCCCCTACTGCTGTAAAAAAAAATTGTACAATCCATTGGTATTTACCACTTTTATAATCTAGTTAGCCCAATAAATGTGTAAGAGAAATAGTTTGACACAGAAAATTACTGAACACTGTCAGCCATCTTGTTTTTGGTCATGTGACCCAGGGGATGTAGCTATGGGTACAATCTGGGTCTTGATCTACTCATTCACTTCCCCGTCATGTTAAACAGGCTATTTCTTACTTTTACTTTCTGAATTTATTGGCATGCACCCTATAATGCAATAGGTGGTCACCACATTGACCAGTATGGGCAGACCATGGGAGGGTGGGTATTGCACCCTGGCTATTTGCAGATGGGTCTGTAATCTGAAATTAGTGATCAGAAATGTCATCCAAACCACACCTACTGTAAGAAAAACTGTAGTCCATTGACATTTACCACTTCTGAATTCTAGTTATCATAATAAATGTGTAACACAAGCATTTTGACACAGCAAATGACCAAACGGTGGCACCCATCATGTTTTTGGTCATGTGCCCCATGGGATGTAGCTAAGGGTACAATCTGGGCCTTGATTTACTCATTCACTTCCCCATCATGTAAAATGGGCTACTTCTTACTTTTTCTTTCTCAGTTTATTGAGATGTACCCCATAATGCAATAGGTGGGCCCCCATGGGCCAGCATGGACTTACCTTAGGTGGTTGGGTATGGCATCCCAGCTATCGGATGGTGGGTGTATAATGTGAAATTAGTGATCAGAAATTTCATTCAAGCCCCTGCAAATGTAAGAAAAGGTGTAATCCATTGATGTTTACCACTTTTATAATATAGTTATCCCTACAAATGTCATATTAAGCTGGTAACAGCTTGCTATCAGATGTGTCCTCATAAAAGTATTATTGATAAACTGTTCCTTATTTGGCCATAAAAATCACCCACATGTCATTTCTTTTATTCTTTAATCTCCATCTTTAAATCTGATTTTTTTTACTGATGCTCTTCAATTTATAAAATAAAAGATCTGAAAAATAAAAGAAACCTTTCTCTACAAACTCCCATGCCCACAACAGGTTTAACAGTTTACAGTGCTATGGTTTGTTCTTTGCAGGAGAGCAAAATCCTCAAACATCTATACCCTATAGGAACTCTTTCCTCACCAACCAATAAAATGGCACAACATTTCACTATTCAAAGATGTATGGCTTTTATTCTAATAAAAGTGTTTTCCATAGTGTAGTGCCCCATCCCAGTCCTCAATCATTGATCACCCACCCGTAAATAATAATTAAAAAAAATATCTTCCATAGTGTAGGGCCCCACACCAGTCCCCGATCACCCACCCATAAATTAACAGAGGCAGAGTGTGCTCATGATAAACGTTCTAACCCAGCTTGGTTTAAAACTGTAGACAGAGCTGTATCCTAAGTAGAGTCCAGATTATTTTATACATCCTACCAAACTTTACTAGGAGAGTCACTCATCAAATCACAGAAGGAAAGAGAAAATAATGAAGAATCTATCCAGGAATAGTTTATGACTTTACAACATGTCTTTCTAACACACTCTGCTAGGCTTTTTCCTATAAGCCAGTAACACTTGAACAAAAAAAAAAGAAAAATAAACTTTTCCACTGCAAAATTCATTGTTTTCCACTTGTTCAAAATATGTTGCACAAAAATAAAGACATCATTTTTGATCCCCCCCAAAGAGTAGAGATTGAAATAGACAATAAGTAAAAACATTGTTGAAGCAGTCTCAGCAGGGGTCTGACCCATAACACTGAAGTGAGTTCCTCTATCTTATGCAGCATCACCTTTCACCTTTTACTGCACATCTACAGTGCAGAAATAATGGTAGTCAGGCAAACAGTGCGCTGAATCTATGGCAGATTCCCAACACAGAAAAAAAAACATATCAGTTCTGATCCAGAGCTGCACAAGGAATAGGGAGAAATGTATATTAACAACTGCACAACAATTTGGAGTCCAGTCTGTGATTCTCTTTGGGAGAGAGCAGAAAAGGAAGGATGGTGGATTTATGAGATTTTTATTAATAATCTGTGGTCAGTTTCCATTTCTCAGTTAGAGTAGGTTGGCTTTTAAAATACATCCTTTCCTGCCCCAGCCCTTATCACACAGCTCTGAGTATAACTCTAAAAATTTCAAGCAAACTAGCACCATGCCCCAGATCTCACTTTGGCCCATACAGTGAAATGAGACAGTGGAACAGTTCTGTTGTTTGTAGACAGCTACTTGTTGTCAAACAAATACCTTACAATTAGAGCCAGTTTCAATTACCATCAATGGTGGCCATAGAGTGGTGTGAAGAAGTGGGGGAAGGGTGTGCTGAATTACTTTCAGCATGATGTCTGTCTAGCTGATGCCCATCCCCATTCAAAAGAAAGATTGTACTTGGGTAGTGCCCCCCCAACCCCGGCATACCCACTCTTCTCCTGTGAAACTCATTTAAGTAGAATCACTTTGTGAAGTGGGGGATGTTTTTGTGCAGAAGGCAAACAAAGAAAGCTGGAAAAACAGCTTCTAAGGCTGGAGAAGGGGAGAGGGTCTTATATGCAGGTGTCTGGGTTGCCACCTGTACAGTTTTAGACTGGATAATTAATTTTTTAGGGTCCTCATCTGGTCATCCAGTTTTGATTAAATGTGGTTTTTGGGCCATATTGACTGCTCACACACTCTTAAAACTGATCAAATCATTCACTGTTTTGGCTGCATTGCTTGTCCAGATTAGAAAGTTCTGATGTCATTCAGATCTGCCTTTGTTTATAAACTAGTCTGTATGGGAGGTGTAAAGTATGGCCATTAAGACCATTAGCAGTAAATGAACCTAATCTTTTCCACTCTAAATTTTAAGTAACCCAGAGCAAATCTTAATTATATATGTGACTGATTAGAGGGATGTACCTGTAAATGTAGAGATACATAGATAAAACAGCATTGCATTTTATCCTATCTTGCTATGATTTCTTTAAAACTGGAGAAAACCCGACGAGGATAAAAGCGCACACAAGGCTATACTGTCTACAGACTAGGAAGCATGTACATAAGATAGTAAAGGCTGATTGCCTACCTTGTAGTTGTTCTTTTGGGTTCTGAAGCTTTGGAGCTCTGGAAAGTGCAACAACCTATGTTAGATGCACAATTTTAACTGACTAGAAGTGACCAGGGACACTCAGAAGGGGACGTCCACAAAACTAGTCACATGTGCATCAGACAGCCTATCAGGTGTACACAACCCATGATGTCAGGTAAGTGGAGTGCCTCAGAGACCATCCCCCACAATGAACCTAATCTTTTCCACTCTAAATTTTAAGTATGGGCTTTTACTGTTATGACAGGAAACAGCTTTTACACCTTTATATGCCCTCTTGTGTTTCTTTTTGTTTGTCCTATATTCTGGTATGTTTTAGACCCATTTTTGTTAAATTAATAATCACATTTTTATTGCCTTTATCACTACATTGATTACTTCTCTCCTGAGTCTTCAACAGCTCTCATTTTTTTATTACCCAAACATTCCATGATATTAGCTACACTTTTACAGGTCATTTATATAAACAGCATAGAATGGTGTGTCTGACATTGTGGAATGTCTTAGAAATATGAAAATAAACAGCTGTAGCTGCCAAGGTAAAGGGAAAACAATGCAGTATTGAGGGTACCATAAGCATCAATAATTAAGTTATCAAAACTTGGTCAAAGCATATCAGAATACACAACTGACATGGAAAAGAATATGTGAGAGCGTTTAACAGAGTTTTGAGCAATACTCTGTAAATGAGTTTAGCACATCCAGCAGACCTGAGTTTGGCTCCCACAGCCTCCACTTGCATATTGTGTGACCCTGAGCAAGTCACTTAATCTTCCTGTGCTGCTGGGTCACTCCTGTAAAATTGGCTACGTGGCCTATGGGAGTTAACCTGGCTGTCAAAGAAAATAAATAAATAAATAAATAAAAGGTATAAAAATTATTTCCTATCACTACTAATGTGTATTCTGATATTACAAGTTGCTCTGGTGGAGGAGCGATGTACTTGTCAATCACAAAAAAGGGGTGAAGCCAGAGGCAGAATTTGGAGTGTTGTTTACCATCCAGTTTTTACCTTATCCAAAGGTGGTGACCCTAGCAGGTGTGTGAGAGCTAAAATAAAATGAACATTCTATGAATTTGACTTAAAAAAATAAAGGTTTTTGACCATAGTTAGTGCTAACAGATCAGATCTGTATTTTTACAGCTCCTCTGCAGGTAGTGCTGGTGAGGGTCTTGAACTGGGTGCCAATTTATTCAGTAACCCCAACTTTTAGAAAAACCCAACTGAAGACATGGAAGGGTTGTTCTTTACATAGTTTTGAGCTAATACAAAATCTCTTATGATTTTTTCTACAGTTGTAATTCCTGAATTAATTTTTGTTAGTTAGAGAATGTGCATACTGTGCTTCTCCTTGTCTGGCATTTGGCAGGAGAATCCATTGTTCTCTCTGTAGCCCAGAAACATTTCAAATGCACCAGATCTTTTTAAAACTTCTTCACCAGTAGTGGGACCAAGACCCCAAAAACCACAAAGTTGCTTGCAAAAAGTTAAACAGGTAGCATGTCTCTGTACCTCCGTACAGCCTCAGAGGCTTCAGTTACAATAAAAATCCTAGTTCTGTTCTCTGGTACCGGTGGGGTTCATTCCTGGAGCTCTGGAGGGCTGGAGAGCATTGTGACTGTTAGAATCCAGGTTCCCATCTCCCAGCTGGGATCTGCTTGACTGAGGGTCCCAGTAGGGGTTGGGAAAGCAGTTTATTGTGGCTAGGTGCTAGCCAGGACATGGCACAAGCAATCTTCACACTGTCTCTATATGTAAAATTTCTTAGTGAAACATTTTTAAAAAGATCAGGAAGACATAGAAATGTTTCAGGGCTGCAGATATAACAATGGATTCTTCTGCCAGATGCCAGGCAAGGAGAAATACAGTATGCACATTCTCTAAATAACAACAGCAATTCCAACTTTTTGAAACCCCCCAACTGAAGTTATATTAGTTGAAAACTGCATGAGGACAAGGAAGGGGTTCTTTCCTCATACAGATTTGAGCTAATACAGCCTGTTAATAAACAAGCATTTGTCAATGCCGAATGTTGTCGCACTGGCATTGGTAGTGCAGTGAGGGAAAACATTTTAGACAGGATGTGAAAAATGACAGCTGTACAGTTCATAAGGAGGTGTAAAAAAATGCCATTGTTGTGTGTGTGGCATGTAAATATAGCAAATTTTGAAAGTTACAAGGGTGCGTGGGAAATGTATAACGCACGCTTGGAACACAATCATTTTATGGGCGTTCGGCACCAAATTTTCAACATAGGCATTTTAGCACCTGTGCTCATGTACAGTGTCACGGTTATTTCCTCAAACTGTCCCAAAAAGTGATTTTGCACAGCGACCACGCTATTCTGAGCCGGAAGTGCGAAAACACATTTTGGGCTGGATATGTGAAATGACAGCTGCACTGTTCATCAAGAGGTGTGGAAAAATGACAATGGTGAAAATATTACAAATGCACGACGTTACAAGCGTGCATGCAATCTGTAAATGCAAGCTCCTAACACAGTGATTTTATGGAGTATCATCACCAAATTTTCAATGTAGGCATTTTAGGACCTCTGCTCATGAACTGTGTCACTGTCGTTTTCATAATCTGGCCCAAACAATTTCCCACGCAACCAAGCTATTGTGCGCTGGAAGTGCAGAAACACATTTTGAGCAGGATGTGGGAAATGACAGCTATACTGTTCACAAGGACGTATACAAAAATGACAATGTTGAAAATCTGGCAAGGAAATATTGTGAATTCATGAAGTTACGAGCCTGTGTAGCAACTGCACAACACACGCTCATAAAACAGTCAATTTTTGGATTTTTTCCAACAAATTTGCAACATAGACTTTTTGGGAGGCCACCTCATGAACACTGGCACTGTCATTTTGTTACTCTGTCCTGAAAGGTGATTCCATGCAGTGACTGCGAAATCACCTTTCGAGGCCAGTTAACGCCATGACAGTGATAGATTTCATGAAGAGGGGTCCCAAAAACCCCATGTTGAAAATTTGGTGCCAAAATTCCAAAAAAATGCCTGAGATATGCAGCAAAGTTGAAAAAACCCTGTTCATTCCATTATACAGCTTACCAGCATTTCCTCAGTTTGCGGTCGGCTTTGAAGAGTGCAGACGTGTTCCCAGTCCACCGAAGATCATTGTGCCAGACTCTGGAGGTAAGTATGGGGTAAAGGGGGTGTGGGGAGGCAGGGTGCACAGTGGATGGGTGCAGGTTTGGGAGGTGGGCCTGAGAGAGCTCCAAGGGACCATTTCCTTCTTTTAAGGGTGAAAAAAAAAGACATCGGGGGACCATTTTCCTTTTTAACAGGTGCTTTGGCACGTTGGGGTGGGCTCCCAGTGTGCCACCTGTGTGTGTGGGTGGGTGGGTGCATTAGCCAACGGGGGATTTGGCACCCCGTCAGCAAACAAGGAAAGGGGGGGAGCTGCAGGAGCCAAGGGAGATTGGGCACCCCCTCGACTATAGAAACAGAAGGGGGATGACATTATGCTGATGGGGAGTGGGATCCCCCATCAGAAACATTCATGGGGAAGGATGGAGGGATACATGCTGACGGGGCTGGGCACCCCCGCCGGCAAAGAGAAATTGTTGGTGGGAGGGCGCATGATGCTGGGGTGGATTGGGCACCCCCTCAGCAATCAAAAAAGGAGGGGTGTTACATAATGCCAATGGGGATTAGGCACCCCCGTCAGTACACAATAAAGGGGGGGTTGTACGCAACAGCTGCAGTCACTGCCACCATGTTGCCTGCACTTAGGGAGAGGCATACTGTGGTCACACTGCATGAGAGCTTCACTCTCATTGCGGCAGACCTTTTGATTGATCTTGTTGCCTCATTAGCCAGACAGGATGTTGGCCCCTGCTGCTGGTTGATTGCGGAATGTAGGACGCACCTACTGGTGTGTGCCCTACATTCACCCAACAGTGACCGCACCTCCAAAGCTGCACTGTCCCAAGATGCTGGCTGCACAAGCATGCCAACATAAAAAGGACTGTTTCTTACAACGAAAGCTCCCCACAAAGCACTCCTTAGAGCGAACCATGAAAGATTTTGTTAGGATCTCAGCTTAAATATAATTTTTGCATCCTACCCAAAATGTAAAGCTATAGCTTTCAGATTATATAAAGTTAATGTAAGCCTGTATTAAAATACAGCATTTTTAGCAGACTTAACCGATCCAACTAAGGATGTTGTAATGTCTTAATAAATGTATTTTCAATCAAATCATGTGTCATTTGCTTATTTTGATTTACATGCTTGCCTAATCTTGTATGTGAATACTGTTACAAAAATTAACCTTGCAAGTCTGCATGAGGGAGATGGAATGGATGTAGTGAGACATGATTACATCTCCATTTTTGCATTCCATGCAATTGCAGGCTGAAGCTGAACCAGTCAAATTGAAATTGAGACATGCAAACATAGTTAATATGTTTGGGGGTTGAGGGGAGGAGAGTGATAGTGATAGTGCCTGCATTGTACCTACTGTAGCTGTAGAGCAGGTTTGGAAATGTGAAAAAAAAGAAGTGCAATCAAAAGCAACATTTTACTTTTTTGTAACATTGTTTTCTTTTGAAAAAGATACAAAATAACTTGCAGCACTTTGATACACTGCTACATTGTTCCCAAAAAAGTTTCACACTGTTGCTTTTGCAGCATTGTTTGGGATCTGTGCAAGTTCCATTAAAATGCAGTGAATAAGGGGGAAAGTAAAACCAGCATTTAGGAATTCAGTAAATATACAGTAAATTAACATTAACTATTTTAGACACTTTTTAACTGTGCATAAACAGCAGAGCTGCCTGCAGTAACCATTTTTAGTAATTTATTCTGTTTAAACAAATTAAAGTAGTAAGAATAACATTTTCAAGTTTATTGCAGGAAAGACTCCGTTGAGCAAGCTCATTCACAAGGAGGTCCTGAGGCACATACACATACAGTTCACAATTACATAGACAGGAGATATAAAATGTAGAACAACAAAGAAAAAAATATAATACAAGAGGTATACACAATAGAAGTCCTTATTGCTATATATGCAGTACATTCCAGCTTTAACCTTGCCCTAAATTATGCAACACATTTCAACTTAATAAGTAGAGGGCCAGTTAGTACCTAGAAAGTTGACTTGGCATTGGGGGCCTAGTACCACCTACATATGTCTTTTAATTTAAAGATAGCTAGTGTTTTGTAGGAGTTAATTGATACGATGCTGGTTAGTTTCAGCATGGCTTGTAGTTGGTTCCAAATGTTTGGGAGGGTGTATGAGACAGCTCTTTGGCCAGCTGTGGTACGTGTCCTGGGAACATCTAGTAGGATAAGGTTGGATTTCCTTAGGGAGTAGGCGCTATGTGAGATGTGTATGAGAGACGTTAAATAGACAGGCAGTTTGTGGAGTAGTAATTTGAGGGTCCAAATGCCAGCATGCAGGAGGTGTCTGGTGGCAAGAGAGGTCCACACAACTGCTGCATAAAGATCACAGTGGTGGGTCCTGTACACAGAGTTAGTAATGAAGTGAAGAGCACGGTGATAGAGTATGTCCACTTTAGATAGGCTCAAGGTTGGGGAGGAGATAAAGATAATGTCTCCGTAGTCAAGCAAGGGAAGGAATGTTGCTTGGACAAGTCTTTTGTGGGTCACGAGAGAAAAGAGGGTCCTATTTCTAAAGAAGTAACCCAAGTGTGCTTTAAGCCTCTTTGATAGATCCTCGATGTGGTCAGTGAAGGAAAGCTTGTTGTCTATCCACATACCTAGATATTTAAATTTAGGTACAACTTCCAAGGGTTCACCTAGGGAGGTAACTATGAAGTTTTTAGGTGGGGTAGGTAGGGCATCAGACAAGGCAAGTCTCGAGAAAATCATCATTGTCTTGGATTTTTTGGCATTTAAGAAAAGCTTGGCCTTGATAAGGTTGCTTTCCAACTGGATAAAGTCAGCTTAGAGTACTTCCCTGACTTCAGTTAAGGACGAGCCTGATGCGTACAAAACCGTATCATCCGCAAAGAAATGTATGCTAGAGTTCTTTATGTGGGAGTCAAGGTTGTTGATGCACAGGGAAAAAAGGATTGGTCCTAGGATGGAGCCTTGAGGGACTCCTCTGGCAATTGGAAGGGGGGCAGATGGTAGGCCATCAGCTTTGACTTTTTGTATCCTTCCTGTGAGATAACTGTTAAACCACTGTAAGGTAAGTGGAGTGGCACCTATGTAGGCAAGACAGGTGATTAGTAGGTGATGGTCTACAGTGTCGAAGGCCTTACTGAGATCTAGAAAGACTGCACCAGTAACCTTCTTGGTGTCCATAGCATGGATCCAGTCATTAGAGACTTTAGCCAAGGCTGAGATGGTACTGTGCTTCGACCTGAACCCAGATTGGGTTGGGTTTGGGAGTGAGTGCACTTTGAAGTGATTTTTTAGTTGGTTGTATTTAAGTTTTTCCAGCACTTTGGAGATAATGAGCAAGATAGAGATAGGACGGTAGTTGTTTAAGTCACAAGGATCTCCTGATTTGAAGAGAGGAAGAATATGGGCAGATTTCCAGCAGGATGGAACAGTGGCTGTGGTAATATAGAGGTTGAAGATGTGAATGATGGGGGCTGTGAGCTGGGCATAGCCTAACCGCAAGAAAAATGATTCAAGGCCATCGTCCCCTGCACTTTTCTTGGAGTCAAGGCTAAGAATTATGTCTTCAACTTCTTTGCAGCTAAACAGGCACAACTGGAAGGGATGAGGTGAAGTAGCATGTGTAGTATCTGGGCTAATGTTGCTATTCACTCACCTAGCGTATGGGGAAGAGTCGAATGCCAACCCGGCAGTGGCAAAGTGAAGGTTAAGTTCTTCGAGGATTCGCAGTTTATTTTCAACCATCCCGTCCTTGGCCAGAATATTGGTGGGAAGGGAGGAAGCAGCAGGATGGCCTTCAATGGATCATTTATAATTGTAAGGAAATAGAAATTAGAAGTAGGAAATAAAAAAAAAACATGCCTTGGTGTGTGCTAGTGTGCCTCTTTTCCATGTATAGTTAGCCAGACACAGTCACAGTGCTGGTCTCAATGTGATTACCATTGCTCACAGAGTATTGATCCCACATTCATTGCATGATTTTAGATTGAAAGCATACCATCCTTGGCGATAAGTGGCATAGTAATTGTAGAAAGATGGGGTAGTGGTGTTTTCGGTCATTGGCTTATTTGCACAGGATACCTCTAGTTCAAATTTTTTTTTTTTGTTTTTTTGCTGTCCGTTCACATGATATTAGTACTGTTTCATTTTTGTTAAGGAAAATAATTATCTAGGAGAATGGTCAATTAGCCTGGCTTAAGGAAGTGAAGCAACCTCAATATGATGCCATGCAGCATAGGCAGGCAATCATCTAATTCACTGACTCTATTATAATACTTAAGATGTATGTTGAATTTTTTTAATCTCTCAATTAACAGGATGTATTTTTTCAATTTTTTTGTACGTGCAAAATAGGGCAAAATATGAGCTGGAATAAAGGGCAAAAAGTATCAATGAACTAAAGTAAGAAAGCTGTCTTATTACCCAATTATAATTTTAATGTTAGTAAGAGCACAGAATAAAGGGACACTGGTGTCCCTATTGTCAGGGCCCCTAGTGCTCTGCTGCAGAATTTTCTGATTTCTGTGGCAGGGCTCCTAGGCTTCTGCGGCAGCATTTTCTGATTTCTGCAGCACTATATAAATTCTGAGGCATGATGCAAATTCTGCAGAAAATTCTGCAACCACAGAATCGCAGAACTCCAGGGACCTTGCCTATTGTACATTGTCATTGTAGCCACATCACCATCCCCAGTAGCAGCAAATATGCAGTTGTTTAATTGTGAACTCAAATTGTCTATTTTTTGCCAAGGTATGTCCCCAACTATTGTGAATCTAGCACAAATTACTGCCTGGCCAAGGATAGCTCTTACTTGGCTGTAAGAAGCAGCCTGCGCATATTGTCAGATGTTGAGAGAAGTTGCAACATACAGTATACTGTACAACTAATTTACTTATTTTTTTAAAACTGATTCAGAATTGCAAAATAAGTAATGTGTCCCTTCTAAAACTGACTGCCAAATAACAGGCAGAACTATACATAATGTAATAATAAGGCAGATAGTCATCCAAAATGAACTAATGATAAAAACTAGTCAGTGCTGTACTGCATATACCACAGTACACTTCCACCGTACAGTACTTCATGTGCAACAGTAGGATCAGCATGCTGTATGCTAGCATGCTTGCAAGTGTACACTGCAAACAGCAGCCTAGCAGTATTCCCATGATGATGGATGCTAGTAATAGATATATTGGCCCAGATATTCAAAACAGTTGAGCCATGCACAATAGGGTTGTGCCTGCGCAAGTACGAAAATGTGCCATTCTGCGATATTCAGCAGGAGGCGCTTCCCCCCAAATCATGCTGAGCAACAGCGCAATGATAATGAAGGCATGTGCAACTGAAGGGGGAGGAACCATGCATAAATGGCGCAGTGCAATATTCAACAACTTGCGCCATGTGCAATAGGGTAGCAAGCGGAAGTTGCGCCATAGCGGAAATGAGCCAAAATAAAAGGGAGCAAGGGAAAGGTGCAAGAACGCTACAGGGAAGCCACATGACAGCAAAACACAGCAGGACACACTGGGCAGCAGGGACACACAGGGCCAGGCAGGAAAGGGCACCTGGAAGCAATAGCCACAGGGGAAGGTGTGGGGAGACATTGCAGAAGGGGGAGGTACACCACACAGCAGTGAGGCAAGCACAGGCAGGTGTTCCCGGTGCAGGGGAAGTTGCAGTGAGGACAGCGGGGACAGTACAGTAGCAGCTGCCAGGGAGGGTGAACACAAGCCAACGACATGGCCAGTGCCACCTTCCAGATGGAGGCCGTTATGAGGGCAGTGAGAAGGTGGGCAGCAGGGGGGCGTGGCCGTGGAAGGGCCTGTCAGTGGTATGCCCCCAACAGGCAGTACTGAGCCCACACCAGCTTCGAGCTGTACAGTGATACCGAGATTTTGGGCTGGTACAACCTGAATCAGGCAATTCTGAGGCAGCTCTGTGAGCTGTACAGTGATGTGATGCAGGTACCCGCACTACGGAGCCATGCCCTGTCAGTGGAGACCAAAGTGACAGCTTGCATGTGCTTGTTCACCACGGGTGCCTTCCAGAGACCAACTGGGGACACCACAGGAATAACCCAGTCAGCCACATCATGCCATCTCACCCAATTCCTCAGCGCACTACTGCCACATGCTGCGGAGTACATCCATTTCCCCAGCACACTGGCGGAGTGCACAGCAAACATACAGAAGTTCCACAGGGTAGCACGTATGCCTGGCATGCTAGGGGCAATAGACTGCACCCATGTGGCCATCTGCACACCACCTGGCCCTGAGAGGGCTGCATACATCAATCACAAGGGCTATGCCAGCATCAACTGCCAGGTGGTGTGCGATGCCAGGGGGTGCATAATCAATGTCTGTGCCATGCACCCTGGGGGAGCACACGATGCCTTCATCTGGCACCAGTCAGCACTGTGCCACAGATTTGAGAATGGGGATATCCCCACTGACCACCTAGTGGGTGAGTATGCAAACCACATGGACAATCATAGGGTCTGGGGGGCATGGTCAGAGGTGACATGGGTAGTGGCCTACATGGCCCGGGTCAGGGCAATGCTGATCACCAAACTAACCTCCACCCTCTACACACAGGTGACAGTGGATACCCACTCCGTCCCTGGCTGCTTACACCCTACCGATGGCTCATGACCCCATCACAGCAATGCTACAATGAGGCACACACCACCACACGTAATGTCATCAAGCTGGTGCTCGGGATGCTGAAGGCACATTTCCGTTGTCTGGACACCTCCGGCGGTGCCCTACAGTACAGCCCCTCAAAGGCCTGTGGGCTATTCCTGGCCTGTTGCATCCTGCACAACATGGCCAACGAATATGGGGATAGCTATACAGGTCAAAGAGGGGGACAGCGATGGGGACGATGAGGACGCTGGTGACGATGGTGATGGGCAGCCCTCCCTTGGTGAAGGGACCCCCGACTGCTCCGGCTGGCATAGCTGCACTGGGACACCATCACAGAGGAGCACTTCAGCCAACCCAGGTAAGTCATGGGGCCATGTGCAGCCAACAGTGGCTAAGGCACAACCCATAAACATGCATGGACACACACCAGGGGTGCATGCCATCAAGGGAAGTGGCAGGGCATGGAACCACACACACAACCAGGGATGGGTGAGGTCTAACATGCCACACGGATGGATACACACACACGCACACACACACAATGCACCAAAAATGCACAAAGGGTAGGAGGCACACCGACCCAGAACGCCACCCCCTGGCCACACACATGTCCACAGTCCACCAAGCCCACTGCCTGTCCATGTGTGTGTCAGATGCTGAGCACCATTACACATTGGTGTACAGCGCAATGCAGGCATCATCATGCACATGCAACTGTGGACAGCAGCTGGGAGGGTGTGCAGATTTACTGTGTGTCTGCATGCAGGGCCGGGTACCCACCCGTGTACTGTCCACTGAAAGACACTATGCACACAGGGCAGCACCAGACAGTAGCTATGTTGGGAGACAGGTCAGTCATGTGACACAGTGCCCCGGCCACCACGGATGCATGGGCGGCCCAGCCAAGACCCACCAGCACTGACAGGCTGACCACTGGCCTCATGGGGTGGCACTGATGGTCCCCCAGGGGTTCCACTGCTTGAACGCAACTGTGCTCGCGCAGGGATCTGCAGCACACTGAACATGCCTGCGCCAGGCGTGCTCGGGATGCCCACAGCTGAACATGGTGTCTACAGGGAGGGTGTTGCACGATGCCAGGAATGGGGGGTGGACAGTGCACTGCATGGTGTCCGCGACGCATGGGCACATGACTGTGTACCCATTGTGGCCATGAAAGCAGTGAATGCCTGTGCATGCCTGTCAATGGCAGCGGTCACATCCTCCTGCCACTGGTCCATCCCTGCCAGGATCAGAGTGGTGTCTCTGCTGCTACACTCCTCTGCCCACTCCAGAGCTGCACGCAGTGCATCCACCGATGTCACAAGCTACATCTTCTGCTGGACTGATGCTTGCAGTAGGCAGGTGTGCTTATCCAAGAGGTCATCTGCCTCCTCGGCATCCTGTCCCTCAGGGTGTGCGTGGCCCTGATGCTCAGCACCCCTTGAGGGTGGGCACTGAGCACCAGGACCAGGTCTGGGCATGTCCACAGGCAGTGCACAGATGCTGCCGATGGACCCTGTACCCCCAAGCCCACTGGCTGACTGCTGATGCTGCCCCTCTGGTTGCCACTCCCCAGGGCTCAGTGGTGCCACCGCAGTGGCTGCAGCAGTCCCACTGTTCTGAACAAACACCAGTGCTGCCCCATTGGTGCTGACAGGCACAGGCTGGGACTGTGCTGACACACAGGCCTCCATGGCAGCACCAACCACAGCCATGGCCGCTATGTTACCTGCTGTGTGGCCATCCCATGGCACACACGTGTCACTGCCCATGCCGTTAGCGACATCATCAATGGTGACGGACTCGGCACCAGCCCGAGTCACAGCATGCCGGCATCCATGGATGCTGGCATGCTGGGACATGGGCAGGGCTTCCTCTGCACCTGTTACAACAACATCAGTGTGGAGAACCAGGCGGGCCCACTGTCGCACTGAGCCACGTATACCTGTGGAGGTGGATGGGTCCTCCTCCATCTCCAGCTGACTGTCCTCAGTGGACAGGCCCACCACCACCACTGACCCATGTAGATGCTCAGTATCTGTAAGGGAAAACAAAGTCACGTTACTGCATGTGACCTACCCTGCCCCCCCATAGACAGACCATGACTTACCATGCAGTGATGGGCCACCACCCGTCTGGAAGCCACCACCTGGAACACCCTCAATGGCACAACACTGCATGCTTCCAGCAATCCTGTCCTCCTGTGTGGTCAGGTGTACCACCTCTGGCTGTCCCCCCACCTGATGGCAGCCACCTTCTC
Organism: Neoceratodus forsteri; assembly: GCA_016271365.2. Classification (NCBI taxonomy): domain Eukaryota; kingdom Metazoa; phylum Chordata; order Ceratodontiformes; family Ceratodontidae; genus Neoceratodus; species Neoceratodus forsteri. The sequence goes on along the minus strand of CM057456.1, from coordinate 93,571,556 downwards.
CTTTATCCTCCTCCTGTCTGTGCCCATCTTCTTCTTGCACTCCTGCACAGAGCACTGGTGGCTGCCATGCAGGTTCACAGCATGTGCCACCTCCTCCCATGCAGCAGCATGGGCTTCAGGTGTTCCCTACCATACGCTGAGAAGCGGATCCTGATCCAGGTAGGCCTCAAACAGGGCTTCAGTCTCGGCCTTGGTAAAGTTAGGACTCCTCCTCCTCCCACCACTGTGTTCCTCCTCTCCCACAACTTGCTCGGTCCTTTTTTAGCCTGTAAGAATGACAGTTGTTACCTGTGACTGTGCAGTCCCATGCATGTCCGTAAAGTCACAGTCCACACTCCCTAACAGCATGCAACTCACCAATAGACTGCAGTAACCAACTATGGCCACTGCAGCACAATGTCACACTTTTATGGCACAACCCATGCAAATGAGGTGAGGCGCAACTTTAAGTGGATGCAAATTGCAGTGCTGTGCCATTGCATGGCTGATTAGCTGTTTTGCATATGATGACTGAACATCGCAGTGTTGCGCTTTATGCAATTGTGTTGAGTGTGCTGAGCCAAGGGCACAGTTCTGTGACATGCATAGTACACACCTCACTGCGCATGCCCGGGTTGCTGACGGAGGTGTCTGCCGCACTGCTGAAGTGCTGTGCATGGGAAGAAATGCAGGGCATGGCCACCATTCTGCCAGTGGTGCTATAGCGATGTTCACCTACATGGTTACTGTGGCACTGGGCCATCATAGGTGCACTGGGGCAACAGCGCGGTAGGCCGCTACTGGATGTAGGACACAGGCAACCAATTGCACTACACGCATTGGGTTCCAATGGTGCTGTGCGTGTCCATGTGCCAGAGACCCTTGGCCCTGTGCCTGACCTTTGGCCCCTAGGTGCCATGCGTCAGGCATGGGTGCACCAATATCATGCTGCTTGGTGACAGTGCGATAGGGAATGGCAGTGCTGCACTGTGCAGCACCTGCACGTGGGGTGCCGTGCTGCAGAGTGCCATATTTGCAGACCGAGCTGTGAGAATGGTGCACAGGAGGGCTGCTCAATGGACACAGTTTGAACTGGCCAACCTAGTGGCCATAGTGGAGCCACAGCATGGACCACTGTTTGGGGAGGCACCCTTGGACAGGTCCAGGAGCCAGGTGTTGGAGGAGGTGGCTACTGCACTGGAGGAGGCCATGGAGGGAGCCGGACCTGCTAGCCCGCCTGCGGGCACGTGCAAGGAGGGGCATGGTGCCATGGCCAGGTAGGTGTTATGTCTACACACTTTTATCTTCCATATGGGTATCACTGTTGTATGTGTCCAGCACATGGGGGAGGGACCGTCTGGTGTTGACTGTGGTGGTGTTATCAGGGTGTGGGGTGGATGGGTCTGGCTGGGTGGGAGGGCACACAACTGGGGGCAGGGGGGCTTTGCTATGGGATTGTACTGATGTTCCTCTCTCCATGTTTGCACCACAGGGCCGGAGAAGCAGTGCCTGGCACGTGAGCTGCGGTGCAACGAAGAGGAGAGGGAGGCAAGGTGGGGCGAGGGTCCACAGCACCCAAGGGACAGGCCCAATGATGGTGAGTGCCATATCTCCATGATTATAATTGCATGCTGTGTAACAGGGTGGGCAGCAGGGCATGGCCACCATCCATTGACACCACTGCCATGCACGCAACTTGTTACAGTCAGCACTGTCCAGTGGCAATGCATGTCTGGGAGTGCGTCGATGGTGGTCCATGCATGCACCGGGTACATGGCTGTGCCACTGCCTTTGCACCACATAGCCATGTCACTAAATGGCCACAATGGTGCTGTGCGTGACTTGGCCAGTGGGTGTGTGCAGCGTTCCGCATGGCTGTATGCACCTGGGTGGGCAGGTCATGTGGACGTGATCAATGTGGGAGGTCACACACCATCACAGAGGTATGTCCCACGGTCATATGCCATGAACAGTGGGTGGGCTGTATGGGGCTGTGCATTCACATCTATTGACTGTGCTCCCTTGTCTAGGTGTCCGCCAGCTGAACGACATCCAGGAGGCACTGTGGGAGATCCTGCACATGGCGAGGATGTCCCTGGAGATCCTTCACTGCATAAATCAAATTGGGGTCTGCAGGAGGCACCGGCAGAGGAGAAGCCAGAGCGGGGAGAGGGGCTCCCATTGAAAGTCCCTCTGCCCCTGATATCCCCTACCCCCCTGGACCCACCCTCACACCCCTCCTTTCCTGTCCCATTTTTCCACCCCTGCCCCTTACCCACCCCCACCTTGTTTGCAGCCCCCCCACCTTGTATATATTATTGTACATAGTTAACTTTTATATTTTGTTTTAATACAGATCTTTCGATATGAATACTGTGGTGGCCTGTGATTTGCAGTGGGCTATAGGTGCTCAGCTGCAGTGGTGTGCATGGCGTCAGGGGTGGTGCAGTCATGGGTATGTGTGCGTGTCCGTGGGGAGGTGACTATGGTGTGGGGGTAGCTATCAGTCACTGTCTGTGGTGTGTGTGTTGTGCCCTGTGCACTGGATGACTGTGTGCAGTGGTCCATGGTGCATGCTCTGTGTCCATGGCACTTCTGTCAGCCCGTCCATGGCCTGTGTAGCTGACACCCATGCATGTCTGTGACCTGCATGGTCTACTGGCATGTCAGTGGTGGCTGTCCATGCAGGGCAGCCTCTGTACCTGTCACAATGCTGGGTTGCTTCCTGTCACTGGTGTGGTGCATGTCTGCCTCGGGTGACACTGTGGCCTCCACAGTTGTTGACCCACCTCCATGCTGTGGCTTGTGTGTGCTGCAGGGGATGTGCACCACTGTCTGTGACTTTTGCTCCGGGCAAATGCTGGTGGCATACAGGTCCACAGTGCCTGCACAGGGTGGCTGGCACTCCTGTGCCATGGAGGACTGCAGGTTGTGTGTACACAGTTTACATGGGCCCACACTGGGGGCTTGGTTGCCCCGCTACTGCGTCCCTGTGTTGTTGTGCCCTTGGGTATGGGTGGGTGTCTGTCCATGCTCTGTGTGGCATCCAGTGTGGTGCATGCTTCCACACACCACTATGGGTGTCTGTGCTGGCTGTTGTGGCCAGTGCTGGGTCGGGGTGTGTCATTGGGAGAGTGTGCAGGGCGCTGTACCACTGGTGGTGGAGTCCGGGGCATGCCCTGTCCCATGTGGGGTACCTCATGTGCCGACGCATGGTTGGTCTCTCAGCAGTACCTCGGAGGGGCTGTGCATGGTGGCATTGTGTATGCCATTGTTGCATCTCTGTGTGCTGCCACCCACTGATGTGTGCTCGTGGTGGGGCTGCCTTGCATGGTTCTGTGGTGCACATGGTTGCATTGTCACAGTGGAGGTTGTGGCATGCGTGGGGTTTCCTGCAGTGGTAGACGCTGCTCCTGGGCAGGGTGTCTAGGGGTCACAGTGCAGGGTGTGCTCTGCATTGGGGGGATGGTGTGGCACAGGGTGGTCAGCCCTCCTTGTGTGCCAGTCACAGCTTGCCGGGGGTGTGATGGGGCACCATGGCCCAGCTGTGGGTTGGTTGCTGCTCTCCATGGGCCAGTGGTTATTCCAGTCCTCCCCCAGTTGTGCAGTGTATGGGGTGTGGGGGGACAATGTCTGTTCTGATGTGTGTTCCTCTGCCCATCTGTGGCATGGGTGGTGGGCCCCTACCTCCCTGGTTGTGCAGTTGCATTGCCACCCTGCTGCTGGGGGGCATCCCTGGTTGTGCTATGGCACCTCTGATCTGCTCAGCTTCCCCTTCCTAGTTGTGCTATGGTGCAGGTGGTGCGATATTCAGTTGTCGGCTGTAGGTGCAGTTTGTCCGGCTCAGTTTTTGAATATCACGCCTCTTGCACATGGGCGCAATGGACTTGCACTTGCTCCTGCTATTGCGCACATTTTGGGTTCAGTTTTAATATCTGGGCCCTTGTAAGCTGTCAATGGGATAATAGATCACTATCAATTTTACACAGCCAACCACTGATAATGCCACGTATCACAGCTGTTAACCAATAATTGTAAATATGCAATTTGATGAGATCAACAAGTCAGTGTGTAACTTCATGTAGAGCAGCATATAATTCAGTGCTTCACATAGAGATCCTTATTCACAAATTGTTCATTTCATTTTAATAGACCTAATTTGTTAATAGTCCATCTTTTATTAAGTCAATGTAAGCAATCCATTCTGTCTATGACCCTGTCCACACTACATCACTTATAGTCTGTAACAGTTCCAAACCATTACAGACCGGAACCATTACAGTGTGTCTGCACTGCCGGCAAACAGTCTCGATAATGGTTTGGAACTGTTACAGCCCGTCCACATTTGTGGGTGCCCTGTAACGTTACAGCTGCACCCTATCCCATAATGCAGTTCGTGCTGCACTGGGGGAATACTGGAGCTACACACTCACGTGTCCACACTATGGCTGGTAACGTTACAGGGGCACAACCGTTTTCGTAACCGTTGTTCAAACCACCTCATAAGTGGTTTCAACAACGGTTACGAAAATGCACTCTGTAACTTTACAGATGTAAACGCAAACCGTTGCGGTAATGATTTGAGCCTTCTGTAACGTTACAGAGGCATAGTGTGGACAGGGCCTAACTGAAGCTGGTAAGCTGTACAGTTTTGTCTGACTTAAATGGCTACTGCTAGCATAGCAAGGGTTGTGTCTGACCATGTGTTTTGGGGGTTGGGGTAGGGGGTAATAAAAAACAGCTTTAACAGATCTGAAAAAAAAATCCGCCTGTCACAGTATGTTTAGATGTGATCTTTCATAATTAAAAACCTATCCAACTGCCGGCAGTTACATCTAAATGCAGAGGTTACATTCCATTTTGTTTCCGCCAATGCAAATTGTGCTATGTCTTCACCACTTGGAGTAATTATTTCCTACTGATCATCCCTCTAAATTCCTAGTATGAGCAAATTTGTGCCTTAAAATCTGTTAAATGTTATAGATTCCACCTCTTTCAATTAAATATTTGTGATTGATGTGTGGAATAAATGTAACTTAATACATATATAGATTATTTATGTACTGATACTACAGTTCATAAATATCCTTGGTTTTCCTTCCATCTGTTCCCTTGGTGTAATATGTCATCTACAGTACACATTCTTTACAGACAGTCTGAAGTCATCTACATTCTTTACAGACAGTCTGAGGTAACCTTTTATGGGTTTTTTTAATACTCCACACAAACATGTTATACTGACTTGTCTGTTGCTGCATGCAGGTACAACCTTAAAGAGGACAGGAAATAAATAAAATTATCTAAACCCTTCCTAAAGTTTACTGTTTTCTGACTAATAAAACATGTATATGTGTTTCAATATCTGTAGTGAGAGTGTGTGATTTTACTTTTTAAGTGAGCCATTGTGTTTAAAATGTAAAAATGGCTGTTACTGGAGAAGCCCATTTCATCTTTCCGGTTTTTACATCCTGAGTGTGATCATGCAGCTACATGCTGACATTATCAGTGGAGTATGTGAAATCATCTGGGATGCTTGATTTGGGAGGGGTATCTAGATCAAACACTATTTCGATTTTTATTCTGCAGTTCATAGCTCTAAATAAACACAGTTGCATTACCACCAACATCAATGCCTCAGCTAGTCGCATCATTCCCCTTCTGTCCCACTTCACTATTTATGCTGGATCATGGTATAATCGCAAGATACCCTTTTTTCTTTATGAGTATTTTTCTGTATTTATCTACCATTTGTTACTGTAGAACTATTTAATATCGAATCAAGTTTATATCACGGTCTGACTCTCACTTTCGGTAGCGTGACAAATTACCATCGCTCCGCTACTGGCTGACAGCTAGCTTTCACCTGATAAGTGTCTTACACTCATATGTTGTGGTCAGTATAGCTCTGTTTCTTGCCAGTTCTTTTGGATTACTGACCAGCGCTTCAAGCATGTCTCTCTTCAAGTGGTTACATACTCCAGATAAAAAAAAATCAGCAAAGCGTGACTACTCAGCACTGCGTACAGATAACATTGCCACTGAGTTGCTGAGTGTTACTGCTGGTATCTCGAGGCTCATGGCAGAGAATGTCACAGAGGAGCTTGTTAATGCATCTCCCCCTCCAAAGAAAAGGAAAGTGGTCCATTGTGTGTATTCCCCTGAGGCTGGCCAATACACAGTTCAGCACGGGGTAATGAATGCAGTACAATTTTATGACACAAAGTATAAATCTAAAATTAATGAAAGTGCTGTTAGAACTTTTAAAAGAGACTACCTGCTGAAGCTAAAAGAAAACCCTGACCCCCAGACATTAGAGAAAAGTCTGCCCATTAAACCCCGAGGTCACCCACCATTCCTTATGGAGGACATGGAAAAAGAATTGAGAGCGATCATTAAGTCTCTCTGAGCAGAGGGTGCTCTAGTTAATGGTCATGTTTTGGTTGCAGTAGTGACTGGCATTGTAAAAACTACACACCCACAAATGCTCATTCAAAATGGTGGCACCCTTTCATTTTCTAGGCAGTGGTCCTGGTTAATCCTTAACCACGTGGGGTTCAGTAAAAGAAAGGGCACGAAAGCAGCAAGAAAAACCCCTATTGACTTCCCAGACTTAAAGTCACAATTCTTGAAGCGAATTTCAACAGCAGCAATGCAAGAACTTGTACCAAAAGAACTTATTCTTAACCTAGATGAAACAGGTGTAAACTTGATACCTTGCTCTCAATGGACAATGGACAGTATCAGAAAGAAGCAAATTGAAGTGTCTGGTCTCGGTGACAAATGACAAGTCACTGTGGCGTTATGCGTTTCCCTATCTGGTCACTACCTTCCTCCACAGGTCATTTACCCAGGGAAAACTGACCACTGCAACCCGCACTTCTCATTCCCTGCTGACTGGTGCATTACCACACTGAAAACCATTGGGCTAATTCTTGCACCACTGTGCTATATACCAACAAAGTGATTGTCCCATACATTAATAAAGTAAAAGCACAAATGAATCTCCCTGATGAGCAGCACACGGTACTGATTTTAGATCTGTTTAGAGGCCATAAAACTGCAGATGTACTTGCAAACTTCGAGGCCAACAACATTATTCTGATTTACATGCCTGCGTCTTGCACCAACCTGTTACAACCTTTGGACATAGCCATAAATGAAATACTTAAAGATGAACTCAGAATGCAATTCACCTACTGGTATGTGCAACAAATCTCTGACCAACTTCAGGTTGGGAGCAGCAGCTAGCAGATTAAGGTAGACCTGAGATCCACAGCATTAAAGTCTCGCCACACACAATGGCTGGTGACAAGCATGCCTAGCTTGTACACATGAACTGATGAGTGTGTCCAGGGTTTCCAACAGGCAGGCATACTACAGGAACACAACAACTGCCTCAACGGTTCAGTAATAACCCTTTTGCTGTTCCATTGACATCTACTCTTTCTAAAATTCAGTTTTTTGTTACCCACTATTCACTGACCTTTCTCCCTAACAGAATCCCAGGTTGAGAACCAGGACACCAGGGAGAATCAGGAGACAACTACCAGCACTGTCAAGGAGAACTGGCGTGATGGTAAACAAATCAAAATTACACTCTTAGAACACATTTACTGTCCCAGAGACTAAACAATGTTTTGTTTTGTTTTTCAGACTGCTGTACCTGGTAAAATTGATGGTTAGCAACCAGTAACAATGCTGACGATGACGGTGTCCGATAATGACTCCCTACTCAAGACTACAGAAGTTACTGTAGTTGCACAATGTAGTTAGGGTTGTAGACTTTTGGTGTTTCAGGGTTTTTAGGGGATTGTTTGTGCAGCAAGAAAAATACAAATAAAAAAAATAAGCATTAGCGTCCATGTTGGTTTTTTTTTCATTGAATTGAGGGTACTGCTTTTTGCTGAGTTACAGCAGCACCACATGATCACTTAGAGTACATCAGTGAGTGCTGTAAAATAATGTCTCACATTAAAGGTACAGCGCGATGATAGTGATAATTTTTTTACAGCAACAAATTCAAGTTCTACAGTATTTATTTATTCATTTACCTGTACTTGTGTTCTCGGGCTATCATGCCCACCCTATACCTCATCCCCCCCCCCCCGGGACTCATCTGGAAACAAGCTCCCAGCTCAGTATGCATTTCCTGATGAAACCATTAAATAAGTAAAACAGACATTTAAATGTCTTTGTTTCTCTGCTGTTTTCCCCTTCACCCAGACCCAGTAGTTACATGTTCCAAAAGTAGAAAGAGACCAGACAGTGACAAGCAATCTCCACTTGCTGAGGACTGTGGTCAAACAGGGATGTATCCTTTACTAAACTGTATTTATTAATAATCCCCTTGTTCTTTCCTATTGTCCCTCCTGCTTGGTATCGCTGGAACATATTTTATTTACACCCTCTGCATTAATACAGTGTCAGCTAATCTTATGTCATGATTCCCATGGTTAAAACTGATGAATAATGAAGCTGGGGACAACAGTCAGCTGAATATCACCACCTGCAGGTGCCTATTATTGGTGGTGAGAACAGAACCTCACAGATTGCATGCATAGTGCAATTTCAATTATGAACTCAGAAAAAAAAAACAGTATATGTTCTGGCACACAGCATACTGCAGGACTGGGTGTTAGTGCAAGGATCCAGAAATGCAAAAACATGAAATATTAAGAGAGAGCGATAGAGAGATTGTTAAAATTGTGAAGTATGCATATAAAGAAACTATCATTGCAACAGCATGACTGGGGGGTTGGGGTTGTTCAGTAGCACCAAAGACTCTCAGTGCTATGTACTGTTGCAAACTACAAAAAAAAAAGAAACAGCTGAACAAAGGTGTGCACTTTCTACAACAGAAAGTGACATAAAATTCACACTGTCTACATTGGCCTGTGATCTGTCATGTGCACTGTCTACATAGGTACTGTATGTGGACAGAGATCAGCGCTGTATGAAGTGACTTGTGGTCTGGACTGAGACTGATGCTCTGTACTTGTCTGTCTAAAACTATGATCTATTTGTGTGAAAAATGTATTCTAATAGCCTTTTTTCCTATAATCAAACAATCAGATCACACATACTTATTATGGACAGCTTTTGAAGTACTTTGACAGTGAACACAACTAAAGTACCACCATTTGCTGAGTCATTAAAGATCACTCTGTTGGGTTCCCCACTCCAAACCATAAAGATCATAAGTTACGGCTTAACAGAAAGATACACATCATTTGCATCAACATGAAGTCACCAACAGCAATCATCCAGTTCAGCTAAATGACACTCATACTGATTGCTTTTCCTAACTATCCAACCAACACCAAAAATGTATCACTTTTTACATGATTTCAGTTTCAGTTTACCATGCTATCAATTTCACCAGCCATTTTGCAGAGCAATCTTACCCTTTTTAAGACACCTAATGGCCACATCGTTACACTCTTCTGAATAAATTACTGTACCACCATATGGTGGAGAATGTGGACTGTGGGGACATCTACAGGAAAACTGATGCAGTTAATATAAATTAAAATACAAACAGCACCATCTGGCACATTTAAGCTGCAGCTGACTGGGGAATTAAACTAATTGAATGAATTAACCAGTGAGACAACACTTACTGCATACCAAGGGACAACCAGGTTTTTCTCAGTGCTGGTCGGCACACTGAGCTATATGCCACCTCCACAAGGTATTTTTCGGCACCTAACAACTTTTCAGTAGCAGCCACTGTATCACAAAAAGTAAGGAAATAAGTGGCAAAAACCTTTGTTAATGCTCCAGTTATGGTCAAAGTGACAAAAGTAGGGAAATTAGGTATTAGGGTTTCCCTAACACGCCACCCTCCCAAACCAGGCAGGAAAGCAAGTGTGAGGTGTGCCTTGGGCATCTCAAGCCTAAAGCTTACCATATTCTCATAAAGTCTACACATATGACCTTATTTACAGATGGAATGAAGGTGGCGTTGGGCTTGAGAAGCAAACACCCCGCCTCAGTCTCCTACTATTTTTGGGACGGTGGGTGTTAAGGAAACCCTAATGACTCATTTCCTAACTTTTGTCATTTCACCATAGCTGGAGTATTAACAAAGTTTTATACATATGTATATATGTGTGTGTGTGTGTGTATATATATATATATATATATATATTATGGTAGCATGGTAGTGTTACCATAGTTAGGGTTGAGGAGCCATTTCTATGTTAAACCCCAAAACATTGCACCTTAATAACTTTGCAACCGTTTGACAGATTTGACTGAAATTTGGAATACCTGATCAAGAATCATAGGCCTTGGGGTCTGCAAGTTTTGTAGTGGTCGGATATACGGCTGTGGAGTTATTAAGCATGATCTGTGTGCGCATTTACACTTTTTCTGGGATTCTACGGTAGCGCCTACAGGTCGTACGGTTTGCGCGACATGTCCAAAATCTTCAGGGAACGTGCGGCCGGGGTTCCCGATGTGCCTTTCAAAGATTTCGTGAAAAAATATTAAACAGTTCAAAAGTTATTCAAAAAACAGTTTCCCATTATAAGTCAATGGGAAAAGTTAACAAAAAGTTCAACACTTTTGCAAATGCATTTTTACTTTCGCAAATGGGCCTGTTACTTTTGCAAATCGGCCATTTTGTTTTCAGTTGGTGATCAGAAAAATGGTTGGCATTTAAATTTGGGACCCTCTAGCAACCTAATTCTTTTTGTATTCACCTAGTCGGACCCTGAGGATGCTTGCCATGTCTTTATTTTGTGGTAAAACACCCCAGAAATATGTTTTTCAAATTTCTGGAAAAAGTACTTTCGCAAATTACTTTTGTGCTCACGAAAGTGTCGAACTTTTTTGCAAAAGCTTTCGCAAATTGCGACAGTAGTTTTCCATCTGTGGTACAGTGACAGCGATTCTTTGGCACTGCGCTGCAAAAGAACCGTTGGGAGTTTTGGTCTGAAATTTGGAAGGAACGGAGCCGACATCTCACAGATGTGCCTTTCAGTGTTGTATTGAAAAAATATTACATGGTGGCAAAGTTACGGCACTCCAAAGTTAATGGTTTTTCCCATAGGATAACATTACGGCGCCCGACGCATTACAGAAATCCTTTGGCACTCTGCTGCAAAATAATGGTTTGGTCTTTTTTCCTGAAATTTGGAGGGAAGACAGCCAACAGCCCACAGATGTGGCTTTCAGTAGTTTGGTGAAAAAATATCACATGGTGGCAAAGTTACGGCACTCCTAACTTTTCTTTTTTTCCCATAGGATAACATTACGGCGTTCGCCGTGCTTTCAGAGCCCGTATCTCGGAAGCGGTCTGAATCACGGACTTTTAGATGGAAAATTTCTTAGCCCCTGGCAAGTTGATTCATAGCCAGGACAGTTGTAAATAATATGACTTTTAATTTTTTTTCTACGTGACGTTCCTGAGATATAATGTATTTAGTATTCCAAGATCTCATTTTCTGTCTGATACTCATTATTATGCATACATTATTTGTACTCACTGTCTTTCTCTAACCAAGGTTCAAGAGAAAACCAGCCTGTAACACGGCTACTATTACTGTTGCCCTTTCCGCTTGCGGTTCCGTACCGTTCACTTACACGTGTGACGTCTGCGCCACCATGTGCGTTATCCTTTGCATTTCATTTACGCTTGCGTTTCTGTATTTTTGCCATTTCTGTCTACAGTACTGTTTATCTTTCTGTTTCACTTTACGTCACCATGCCCATTGACATTTCTGTTTGCAGGCACCATGTTACTATGTGACAACACATCACGTGGCAGACCATTCCTGTCTATGCCACCATGTGCGTTACCCTTTTTGTTCTCATTCGTGCTTGTGTTACCATGTGTGCCACTGTTAGCATTTCTGTTTGCATTGCTGTTCCTGTTTGCGTTCCGCCGCTGCATTACATTCACTATTTCTCGTTATCATTCTCAAAAAGAAGGGAAATTAGAGGCAAAAAACTCCATTTAATGCATTAGTTAGGGTTGTTCCACAGCGACAAAAGTGAGGAAATTCGCTGTTAGGGTTGAAAACCCCCCTTGCACCCCCCCAACCGGCATTGGGTGTGCATTGGGATCGTGGGTCCTAACTCTCACACCATTCTCCTATTCTAATGCATGTGATACTGGCAGTATGAATTTCATAGCGTTGAACAGGCAATGCTTTTCCATACGTTTACATCAGCCTCTCTATGTTGAGTAAACCATTGCAGTAAATGTACTACTATGTAAATCACCTACTAAATGTATCACTACTTTTATCTTGAGCATGCTAGTGTCTTATAGTTAATTTATGTGCTTCTCTTAATTAATGTATACTCACTAGTGTTAAAACCTTTCTACAACTGTCATCATGCACCTTCAGCATTTATATTGAATAACGGCACAGTACCAGTTGTGGTGTGGTGTGGGGCATCGTTAAGTGAAGGCCATGCAACTACTAAGTGGTGTCGTTGTGCAGCTGCAATCAGGGATGTGTATGTTTGGTGTACATGGCCTCAGTTTTGCTGTTGATCTCCACTGAGCATGCAGTACCTGGTCAGGTGGGGATGTCTCGTGACATTTAGACAATTGTTTGTTATTTCTGTCACCTGCTGCTGGATGTCTGTCATTGGTTGTGTTGACTTGGTCCTCCCCATACTTGAATGTGTGTGTGTGTGTGTCTGTGTGTGTGGTGCTGGGGTGGGTGATTGAGTTGGGGTTTTCAACCCTAACAGCCAATTCCTCACTTTGTCGCTGTGGAACAACCCTAACTAATGCATTCAGCGGAGGTTTTGCCTCTAATATATATATATATATATATATATATATATATATATATATATAATAGGGGCACAGTCATACCCCTCTAATTAGGGTTGAAGAGGCATTTTAATGTTGAACCTCAATTTTTGCATGTTAATAACTTTGCAAAATCCTTGTCCATCACTATGTGACCAGATAGTCCTTCTCACGGACCAGGTTTAAGCTGACGGACTAGGATTTTGCTACCTAGTGAAAGATGCTCAGATGGTGGACTAGGTGTTTTTCAGCTCTTGGACCAGGACTGTTTTTTTCAATCCTCTTTCATCAGTTGACAAATTCGTAGTCCGCAAGCTGTCAGAATCCTAGTCTGCCAGCCAATCCTCTTTCGTGAGGTAGCAAAATCCTTAACCATCACTTAGTGACAAGATGGAAAAATCTGACGGTTGAGGATTTCTCATAAATGGGGATTTTGACACCTTGCGGATAGGGATTGATCTGACAGTCAAGGATTTTGCTACCTCGCAGACTAGGAATTTTTAAAGATGTAAAAACTTTAATATTGCATTGATAATCAGCGGTTTAGTCTTTTTACTTGCAATTTTCAGGGTACTGAGGGGAAGACCTACTGGTATGAATTATGCTGTTTAGGTGTTGGAAAATTAAGCAGTTCCATAGGTATGCCATCATGAAGTTTAGATTTTCTTCATACGATAACATTGTGGGGTCAATTACGCTTTTCGGTGCCCATATCTTGGAAATAAAGTGAGATACAGGCTTTTCACTAATGATGGCTTAGATCACTTGTGATTTAATCCACTAGAACAAGATTGGAGACCATAGACTACACCTGCAGTGGAATTGTTTTTGTATGTTGCATGGTGAATGAGATGTTGGCAAATTAGTGTCACAAGGGTTCAAAGGGTGCCTTTTCTGTGCATTTCAATACCTGTAGCTTATAAATATTGTGAGATATGGATACATTCAGCTATGTTATGTGCAGTACTCCCTGTCAAGCTTACAACAGCATTTTAATTTTTTTTCTAGCAATTACGGTTCCTGAGATGTTGGCAAATTAGTATTACAAGGGTTCCTTGCCCTATAGGGCTGCTGTATGGCTCTGCAGCTATGTTTAAGTGGGAGCACAGGGCCCAGATGTCCTGTGCTCCCACAGACACATATCATTATGCACAAATGGGCAGCTTGGTGGGAGTGTAGGGCCACTGAACACCAACAAATGCTATTTACTACTTGTATTACACTTTTTCCAAAAGTTAGGAAATTAATTTCAAAAAATTGTATTTAATGCATCAGTTAGGGTTAAAGCAACAAAAGAGAGGAAATGAGATTTTAGGGTTGAGCCCCTAACCCCCCCACACCCCCCATCCTCCACAGATTGACAAACACTGGGGTGTGCCATTGGGTTGTGAGCCCTAACTCTCACCCCATTCTCCTTTACAGTAGCAAATCAACCTGGTTACACATGGAATGGGGTTAGAGCTGGGCCACAGAACCCCATGGCACTCCCTGGTGTCTGTCAGTCTGTGGTGGATGGGGCTGTGTGGTGTGGGGGGTTAGGAGTTCAACCTGAACATCTCATTTCCTCACTTTTGTTGCTTTATCCCTAAATGATGCACTAAATGCATTTTTTTGCAATGAATATTACAGTGGCACGGTAGTGCCACTATAGTTAGGGTTGCACGGCCACTTCTATGTTAAACCTCAAAGTTTGCACTTTAATAACTTTGGAGCTGTTTGTCTGATTTGCCTGAAATTTGGAATGCAGACCCACCTACCGTATCTCTAGATCTGGAAATTTTTGTTCTGGTCAGATGTACAGTTGCTGAGCCGTGGGGTGCTCAAAAAGTGAAAATTCATACTTATTGTAAATTCTATGGTAAGCCATATTGGACTGAATAAGGTGTTTGAGTGGCTTCAGATTTGTTTGTCTACATGTGGCCTGGGTTGAACTGGTGCATTTTGAAGATTTGGTGAAAAAATATTGCTCCATTCAAAACTTATTCTATTTTTTCATGTCCCATTATAGCCTATGGAAAAATCCATATGTGGACTGCGAAAACTTTCATGATCACATTTTTGTTGTCGAGCTCCCTGAAATTGTTGTCATGCTGCCACCATCTTGTTTTTCAGTTAATGACAGAGAAAAAAAAACATTTTAACTCAAAAAATAATGCCCTTTGGTAAATACCAACAGTTGTGTTTTTGCCTAATCAGGCCCTGAGGAACATGCCTCTGCCATTAGTTTTTTAGTAGGTGGTCTGCAAATATGTTTTTTAAACTTTTGCCATTTTTTGATCGCGGCAACATTTTTTGTTGCCTTGAAAACAATTGCGCTCAGGGAAAAAAGTAACTGCTGCAACATTTTTGTGTGTGAGATAACATTCCCATTATAGAGACAGGTGTGTCATGATAACATTAAAGTAATCATGGTAACACTGCATGAACACATTTTGCTATGTGTTTTTTTTTTTGTCACTTCATGGTAGCAAGGTGGATTGTACTATTGGCCTGAAATTTTCAGGGTGACAAGCCCTATTGTTGGTTTGGTACAAAAACATTGAACAGGCCCATAGTTACAGCATTCTGAAGTTCAGATATTTTCCCATAGGATAACAATGCGGCTGTTGTTTTCTTTGTCACTTCATTGTGGCAAAGCAGATTATGCTATTGGCCTGAAATTTTCAGGATGGCAAGTCCTTGTTCCACAGATGTGCTTTCTCGTGGTTTGGTACAAAAACATTTTCAGGCCCATATTTACAGCATTCTGAAGTTCAGAAATTTCCCCATAGAATAACATTGCAGCACCCATGATGCCTTTTGGGGCTCGTATCTCGAAAACAGTTCTAGATACAAATTTTTCATTGCAAAAATTCTTAGCCCCCTTATAGGGCAGTTAAGTGCAGAAGTAGGTTGGAAAGCCATGAATGCAATGAAATTTGATTTTTTTCTACCTTGTACAGTTACTGAGATATTTGGGAATTAGAGTTCCAATTATAAAGTATAATCAACTTTATACTGCCAGCACAGTATGATGACACATTACTACCGGCATATCTTCTTCATACAATGACACTTAGTCTGTACACATTTTCAACATATTGATTTATATGTGTCATAATTCAATAATTGGGTCCCTGCAAGTATTGCTGCTACCACATGGGCATGTGGGAGCTGGAAAGATAGAGCTGACACATGCACAGTAGTTTGGAGATACTGCTTAGGTGGGAAACTACCACCATCACATGTTGTTATACTGCTGTGTTACCCTGGAAATGCTCATTAACAGTATGTTGTGGTTATCTTTGAATGTTACAACTGTTGCTTTTCCATCTTACTTGTAAACTATACAACAAAAAAAAATGACTTTTATTATTACCACTGTTTGTTATTAGAACTGGCTCACTGTAACAGAAAAAAACTACAAACATCCAATGACTCTTGCTAGGCTCACACAGACTGTCATTTCATATAAACTATGTGTGGATAACATACTGTGTGTTTCATCATTTGCTAACTATTGAAATATGAGCATATACTTAAATCTTGTTATTGATGTTTGTAATGCAAAAATGCTTACTGTGAGCCATCACCTACGATTGCCCAGCATGTGTATGTACCCCCAAGGTACTATGATGGCAGTAGAACTCATTCATTGGTGGACTGTGATGATGCCTGTGTCTTGTGCAACATTAAGAGAGTTGTATGTTACTTCTGTTACCTGATCCTGCTTGTCTCTGGTTGGTTGTGTTGCCTTGGCCCTTCCCTTGCTTGTATGTGTGTGGGGGTGGGGTAGGGTGAGGGGAATGCAGAGTTAGGGTTTTGAGGAGGAGGCATGGGTGGGTGGTAACCTAACATTGAATGTCCACACTTTGTCACTGTGGAAACAACCCTAACTGATGCATTAACAAAGTTTTTGCAATATATATATATATATATATATATATATATCTATCTATATATATATATATATATATAGATAGATATATATATATATATATATATATTATAATGCGTAGGTAGTGTTACCATAGTTAGGGCTAAGGAGCCATTTCTATGCTAAACCCCAAAACTTTGCACCTTAATAACTTTGCAACTGTTTGGCAGATTTGCCTGACGTTTGACATACACGATCAAGAACCATAGACCTTGGGATCTGCAAAGTTTTGTACCGGTCGGATTTACGGCTGCGGAGTTATTAAGCGTGATCTGCGCTTGCGTTTATGCTTTTTCTGGAATTCTATGGTCGCGACTACAGGTTGTACGGTTTGTGCGACTGGTCCGAAATCTTCAGGGAACTTGCGGCTGGGGTTCCCGATGTGTCTTTCAAAGATTTTGTGAAAAAATATTAAACGGTTCAAAAGTTATTCAAAAAACAGTTTCCCATTATAAGTCAATGGGAAAAGTTAACAAAAAGTTCAACACTTTCGCAAATGCATTTTTACTTTCGCAAATGGGCCTGTTACTTTTGCAAATCGGCCATTTTGTTTTCAGTTGGTGATCAGAAAAATTGTTGGCATTTAAATTTGGGACCCTCTAGCAACCTAATTCTTTTTGTATTCACCTAGTCGGACCCTGAGGATGCTTGCCATGTCTTTATTTTGTGGTAAAACACCCAGAAATATGTTTTCAAATTTCTGGAAAAAGTACTATGAAATTGCTTTCGTGCTCACGAAAGTGTCGAACACTTTGTGAAAGCTTTTGCAAAATTAGACAGTAGTTTTCCATCTGTGGGACAGTGAAAGCGATTCTTTGGCACTGCGCTGCAAAAGAACCGTTGGGAGTTTTGGTCTGAAATTTGGAGGGAACGGAGCTGACATCTCACAGATGTGCCTTTCAGTGTTGTATTGAAAAAATATTACATGGTGGCAAAGCTACGGCACTCCAAAGTTGACAGTTTTCCCCATAGGATAACATTACGGCGCCGACGCATTACAGAAATCCTTTGGCACCCTGCTGCAAAATAACGGTTTGGTCTTTTTTCCTGAAATTTGGAAGGAAGACAGCCAACAGCCCACAGATGTGCCTTTCAGTAGTTTGGTGAAAAAATATCACACAGCGGCAAAGTACGGCACTCAAAGTTGACAGTTTTCCCATGGGATAACATTACGGCGCCCAACGCATTACAGAAATCCTTTGGATCCCTGCTGCAAAATAACGGTTTAGTCTTTTTTCCTGAAATTTAGAGGGAAGACAGCCAACAGCCCACAGATGTGCCTTTCAGTGGTTTGGTGAAAAAACATTACAGGGAGGCAAAGTTATGGCGCTCCGAACTTTTCTCTTTTTCCCATAGGATAACATTACGGCATTCGCCGCACTTTCAGGGCCCGTATCTCGGAAACGGTGTGAGATACGGACTTTTTGTTGGAAAATTTCTTAGCCCCCCAACAGGGGCTAAGATTTAAATTAGCCAGGACAGTTGTAAATAATATGACTTTAATTTTTTTTTCTACGTCGTACGGTTCCTGAGATATAATGTATTTAGTATTCCAAGATCTCATTTACTCATTATTATGCATACATTATTTGTACTCACTGTCTTTCTCTATGCAGGTTATGGGGAAAACCAGCCTGTGCGCTTACATTACTGTTACTGTTGCCCTTTCCGCTTGTCTGTGTCCATCTGCTTATCTACCGCTGGACGCTCATGCCCACCATGTGCAAGTAATCCTTATGTGCTTATATTTGCACTTATGCTTTTTGTTATTTTTTGCCATTTCTGTCTACAGTACTGTTTATCTTTCTGTTTCACTTTACGTCACCATGCCCATTGACATTTCTGTTTGCAGGCACCATGTTACTATGTGACAACACATCACGTGGCAGACCATTCCCGTCTACGCCACCATGTGCGTTACCCGTTCTGTTCTCATTTGCGCTTGTGTTGCCATGTGCACCACTGTTAGCATTTCTGTTTGCATTGCTGTCCCTGTTAGTATGCCACAAGACATCATGTGGTGGGAGCGCAGGGCCCGAAGGACCCCACGGTCCCGCCACCGCATTAGCTCCCGCTGCTGAATTACATTCACTATTTCTCATTATCATTCTCAAAAAGAAGGGAAATCAGAGGCAAAAAACTCCATTTAATGCATTAGTTAGGGTTGTTCCACAGCGACAAAAGTGAGGAAATTCACTGTTAGGGTTAAAACCCCTTGCACCCCCACCCCCAACCGGCATTGGGTGTGCATTGGGATCGTGGGTCCTAACTCTCACCCCATTCTCCTATACTTCTGCTTTACACATGTCATGGGTGAGAGTTAGGCTGATGATCCCAATGCACACCCCAATGCCACCACGCGGCGCTATCCTTTATGCTTTCATTTGCGCTATGCTTTCTGTTACTTTTTGCCATTTGTGTGTACGTGACTGTTTCTCTTTCTGTTTCACTTTGCGTCATCATGCCCATTGACATTTCCATTTACAGGCACCATGTTACTATGTGACAAGACATCACGGTGGTACACGTTCCATCTACGCCACCGTGTGCGTTACCCTTTCTTTTTTCATTCGTGCTTGTGTTACCATGTGGCCACTGTTAGATTTCTGCTTGCGTTGCTGCTCCTGTTACTATGCCACAAGACATCATGTGGCGGGAGCGCGTGGCCCCCCGCCACCACATTACATTCACTATTTCTCATTATCATTCTCAAAAAGAAGGGAAATTAGAGGCAAAAAACTCTGTTTAATGCATTAGTTAGGGTTGTTCCACAGCGACAAAAGTGAGGAAATTCGCTGTTAGGGTTCAAAACCCTAACTCCGAATTCACCCCCCCAGCACCACACACACACAGACACACACACATTCAAGTATGGGGGAGGACCAAGTCAACACAACCAATGACAGACATCCAGCAGCAGGTGACAGAAATAACAAACAATTGTCTAAATATACTACAAGACATCCCCACCCACCTGACCAGGTACTGCATGTCAGTGGAGATCAACAGCAAAACTGAGGCCATGTACACCAAACGTACACATCCCTGATTGCAGCTGCACACAACGTACCACACTTAGTAGTTGCATGGCCTTACCTAACGATGCCCCACACCACACCACAACTGGTACTGTGCCGTTATTCAATATAAATGCTGAAGGTGCATGATGACAGTTGTAGAAAGGTTTTAACACTAGTGAGTATACATTAATTAAGAGAAGCACATAAAATAACTACAAGACACTAGCATGCTCAAGATAAAAGCAGTGATACATTTAGTAGGTGATTTACATAGTAGTACATTTACTGCAATGGTTTACTCAACATAGAGAGGCTGATGTAAATGTATGGAAAAGCATTGCCTGTTAAACTCTGTGAAATTCGTACTGCCAGTATCACATGCATTCTTACTGATGAAGGTGTACTGCTGATGTACATACATAGACCTTCAGTGTGTTTCAATACTAAAGATGCAGTAAGTACTCTTTGTAAGAAACATTGTAATTGCATGGATCAGGCCAAGCAACTTCTAAATATCATAGCACTACTGAGCCAACAATGATGTACCTGTATCGGAGATGTATATAGGATAGATTTTCCTGTAGGCACTTACTGAGTATGTTGTACCTGTTAAAGACAATCTCATTGAATCTGTGATGACTAACTTATTCAAATAGTAATACATTTACTATTGTTGCAATGAGTGATCTATGCCACTTATGGACACAGTGTGATTTTTTTTAACAGTTGTTTCATACTCAGGCTGTATGCCTACTGTTTGGGTTTGCCACACTTCTGTCACTGATGCTATCAAAGTGATAACTATGTTAATTGTGGTACAACAGGAATCAAGTAGGTATGGTGTAGATATAAACAGAATGTCTTGTAGTCAGGGTTCGACCTTAACATATATTTACTAGTCCGGGGCATAGTGCAGATCGCCTCGGACTAGTGCAGATGCCTCCCTACCTGTCCGTGTGGACTAGTGCAGTTTTTGTCTGACCACGGATGGCAGAGGCAGCATGTAATCCTGTTCAGAGCAGAAACGGTACAATGTAGCAAAAGTGTACCAAGCGCCTGGAGGCCTGTAACGGCTGCAAGTCAGGAAAACTAGCTGTGGTAGGCCCGAACTCCCAGAGGTTCCTTGCCGGGGGGGGTTCTAAAAGGGTATTCTATTGGCTTACAACATTTTGTATGCAGCAGTATTGTGCCATTCCATTGGCCAGCCCTGTGGTTTGCGAGTCGGCAGGGAGAGGGAAGCAGTGGCTGTGGGAACAGCTCCGGGCATCTGACGTCAGAGGAAAGTCCACCAATGAAGGATTTCAGATGCAGCAGCAGGCAGGAGTAGGAGCAGGTGATTAGAAGAGCCACGAATCTGTAGTATGGGCGGACACAACTCAAAGCTGAAGAAATCATTGGGCCATTATCAAAAGTATGCGGCGCTCACTGGTAGCAAGCGGAGGTGGGGTGGAGCCTCATTGCTCTGTAATACTGAATGTAAGCTGGCGTTTTCAAATCAAAAAAATGCAGAAGATTTGAAAATGCATTGACGAGAAAGTGGTGAAGGCGAAGCAGAAGGACTAACTACACTACAGGCTGTGTTCGGTGATGGCGGCCGAGGAGCTCATTGGGAAGATTGGCTGTTTCAGCGGTTGAGGCGGTCGAGACTGTTTGGGAGATGGGAGTGCTGTTTCAGGGCATGGGTCAGGGAGTCAGAATGTGAGTCGGACAGTGAACTTCTGAGATGAGCAGGTTGGAAGCTGGATTCAAAGAAACATTAGTCGCCACTGCCAAAGAACTCTACTCGCTCAGGTACAGTTGGACTCTATGTTTTGGGGGGGATGATTTTGAGTTTGTATGGGCGCAGGGAGAAATGTGTCTTCTGGTTGTTAGCTTGCTCGCAGACTTGTGAACCCTTTGAAAATGTAGAAAAGCAGCTGAATTTCTTGAACTATGTCTGGGCTGATCATACAAGAGTACTCGAGGCCAAATTACTATGAATGATAAAAAGTCCCAAGTCATTAGCAAATGAAGTGTGTGACTCTAAAAGGGTTTAATTACTTCCCTGCAGGGATTCCCTAATGTTACATTTATTAGTATTTTTTTCTGACTACATTTCACACAAATACAAATTTTGCCAACTCTGCTTTCCAGTTCACACTGTTTTGAGAGTGCAGAAGTGTGTAGGTCTGTGGTTGCCATCTCAAGATCTGTGAAAAGTAGAATCTCTCTAAAATGTATTATATGAAAAATATTGCCAGTGGCTACTGCTTATTCTGTTTTTTTTTTTTTGGTTTAACTGTGGGGGAAGGGTGGCTGGGTATGTGGAAAGTGCAATTCTCCTGCATTTTCTGTGAGGAGCAAACTGGAAGCTGGAAGGAACACTCAAACAGAGAGAGCACTACACTCAGGTACAGTGAGACATTCAATGTGTTTTCTGTTTGTTTGTTTTTTTGGGGAGGCAATTCCAAGGTTGTGTGGGCATGGGGAGAAGAATGGGCCTTCTTGTTCTGAGTTTGCCTGCTGTGTTGTTATATGAAACATATTGCCAGTGACTTTCTGTGTGCTTCTTTGGTTTTCCTCATTTTCCCATGCGTTTTGCTGTTGACTTTGAGTGCGGACTAGTGCAAATCACTGCGGGCTAGTGCAATTTTACACTGACTTGTCCTGCTGGCTAGTGCAAAAAAAACCTAAGGTCAACCCCTGCTTTTAGTATTGATTTAACTCACAATGGGGTAAGTGTACTAGGACAGCAGGGGTTATCCTCTATCACTGACTCTGTCAGTTATAATCACACTAGGGTTTCGATGACTGTAATGATCAAGTTACACTGTTTATCTTCATGAGTTCATATTCACAGCCATTCTCCAGTAACTAGACAGTGTATGGTGTACTGGGTGGGACACTGTGTTGCAAAGCTGCTGCAGTGCCTAGCAGAGGGAGAGTATCTACTCATAAAGACAATTAAGCAATAAGGCATGACCAACAGTTATGTTAAATGGTCTGTTAATCACCCTGTAGGGGTTTAATGTTGAATGAGGCATAGCCGAGTGCCACATGTCGATAGACAGTGATAAACTGACCAATAGCATAATACCTGGGAGTGGCTTATTGCTATCATAATAAAACTGTTTTTTAAACAACATTAAACCATGTTCATCATATGGTTAGGCTCTACATGCATGTTAATAAAAACTAAACATAAGGCTGTTACAATGTTCAAAGTCAATTAGAAAGCTGCATTTCTCAAACCCTTTTTAGAATCAGAGATATTATACCTGCACAACTCCTTGGTTTTGCTGAACTCAGTTGCTCAGGTGGCCCACCACAAGTGGTGTGGTCTGGTGTGGGGCATCGGTAGGTAAGGCCATGCAACTACTAAGTGTGGTACGTTGTGTGCAGCTGCAATCAGGGATGTGTATGTTTGGTGTACATGGCCTCAGTTTTGCTGTTGATCTCCACTGAGCATGCAGTACCTGGTCAGGTGGGTGGGGATGTCTCGTAGTACATTTAGACAATTGTTTGTTATTTCTGTCACCTGCTGCTGGATGTCTGTCATTGGTTGTGTTGACTTGGTCCTCCCCCATACTTGAATGTGTGTGTGTCTGTGTGTGTGTGGTGCTGGGGGGGTGAATTCGCAGTTAGGATTTTGAACCCTAACAGCGAATTTGCTCACTTTTGTCACTGTGGAACAACCCTAACTAATGCATTAAACTGAGTTTTTTGCTTCTAATATATATATATATCTATATATATATAGATATATATATATATGTATATATTCTATGCAAAAAACTGCATTAATGCATTATTTGAGGATTAAAACTACAAAAGTAATGAAATTAAAGCCTTAAAGTTGCCCCTCCCCATCGTATACCCCCATTCCCGAGATTGACAGATGCTGGGTGTGTCATTGAGTTGGGGCCTAAATGTCACCCCATTCCATGTGTAATCATATTCACAAGCCACAGTAATGAAGAATGAGGTGACATTTAGGCCTCCACAACCCCAATGACACCCGGCATCTGTCCTCTGGGAGGATGGGGCCTCATGTGGGAGGAAACCCCTAAAGTCCTAATTTTCTGTCTTTTGTGTTTTAACCCTAAATTATGCATTAACGCTTTTTGTATAGAATTTCCTTACTTTTTGAAAAGCATAGAAAAGTGCAGAAACTTCATGAAGTTGGTTGAAGAGCAGGGGCCCTATGGCACCATGCTCCATCAACAACTAGATTTGTGCCTAACATAACAGTACAAGTACTGAATATGATATGTGTTGGGGAGTTCATATTGGTGGGAGCGTGGGGCCCTTTGGGCCCCAAGCTCCCACCAGCTTGAAACAAAACAAAGTTTCATTCATCTGAGTGGCATAATTCCATACCTGTTTACATGTCAGACACCTAACCACTGAAAATTACCTCCATGGCACTAAGGTTAGCTACCCTATAACTGTCAAGCCACTACCACAATGCAAAATGCTATATGCAAAATGTAAAGTGTTTTATTCAATATCTCCACAGCAAATCAATTTTCCAACACCTAAAGATGACAATTCACATCTACAGCACATCCCATCAATACCCTCCAAATTTCAAGTTAAAAGACCAAACCGTTTCCGAGATATTACATTTTAAAGTTTGAGATTTTCCTTCATCAGAGTGGCATAATTCCGCACCTGTTTACATTTTACACACCTAACCACTGAAAGGTATGTCCATGGCAGTAATGCCTGCAACCCTATGAATTTCAAGCCAGTACCAAATTGCAAAATGCTCTCTGCAAAATGTAATCTGCACCATGTAATATCTATGCAACAAATTAATTTTCTGACACCTAAACATCATAATTCACATCTACAGGACATCCGCTCAACACCCTCCAAATTTCAAGTTAAAAGACCAAGCATTTCTGAGATATTTAATTTTAAAAGCTGTGAAATTTGGGTTATCTTGTCCCTCCCAAATCTGGCCTTCTAGTCCCTCCCTTGTGAACAAAGATCGCGATCAAAGAATCTCATATTTTCAGAGAAATACATTAAAGCACAGGCATGACTCAAGAGAACGAAGCCTCCTGAGCAAAACCCATTCTAGTTTGACTTCATAAGTCACCCCTGGCCTGTGATATTAGATTTTTTAATCTGGCCATCTAGTCGTGCCCTTGCGCTCAAAGATCACACTCAAATAATCTCGCGATCAAAGAATTTGCAATCTCACGATCAAAGAATAAAAAATGTTAAAACTTAATTTTTTCAGAGAAATACATTAAACCACAGGCATGACTCAATAGAATGAATCCCCCTGAGCAAAACTCATCCTAGTTTCACTTGATAAGTCACCCCTGGGCTGAGATATTTGATTTTTTAAATCTGACCATCTAGTCTCACCCTCTCAATCAAATAATCTTGAGATCAAAGAATTTGCAGGTTCGCGATCAAAGATCATTAGTGAGCCACGTTCAAAGAATTTAAAACTTTGAAACTCTATTTTTAACAGAATTAGAAGAAACCACAGGCATGGCTCGATAGAGGGGAAAACCCCTGAGCAAAACCCATCATAGTTTTAATTCAGAAGTCACCCCTGAGCTGAGATATTTGTTTTGTCTGACCGCAAGATGGTGGCCATTGTGATCGTGAGCCTGCAAATTCTTTGATCATAAGGAGGGACCAGATGGCCAAAACCCCATTCTTCTTTCACAAAATAGCCATATAAATTTTCCCTTAGACTTATAATGGGAACTTAAAACTTTAATAACTTTTGAATGGATTAATATGTTTTCACCAAACAAAAAGTGGCATGTTCCTTGTCCCAAGCTCTTTCAACATGCCAAGTTGCAGAGTGGTGCACTACACAATGGTCGTGCAGCACCATGGACAAAATCTGAAAAACTGCCCACAAAACTGGTGAAAAGTGCATTTTGCAGCATTTTGGTACGTAAAAACTTTAAGTCTGACCAAAACAAAATTTGGCAAATCAAGAGATCTACAATGCCCCACCATGCATACCAAATTTCATGGAAATCCTTGACCGAGTCCAAAGTTATTAACATGCAAAATGTCGAGTTTAACAAAAAGTGCCTTCATCACCCTAAATATAGAAGACTGCACCCTATAATATAAATATATATATATATATATATATATATATATATATATTATATATATATATATATATATATATATATATATATATTATATATATATGTATATATACACATAATAGATATACAATGGTGAGCTGTCACATAAATGATTTATTTATGCAAGTGTTGTCTGACCTCAGGTAACCTCATGAGTGGCGTAAGCCATGAGCTAGATGTCAGAGGTCAAACAACACAAGTGTAGATAAATCATTTATTTGACAGCTCACCATTGTATATTTCATTTATGCAATAGAGATGCTATCTGTCTGTGCAGGACATTTGCTTTTGATTGTTTATCTTTTTGCGCATATGTTTGTTAAAAAAATGAACAAAAAATTGCATTTTCTGCTCTTTTTTGCTAATTATAAAAGAATCTATAAGGTATCTATAAATGAAATTCCACTTATTTTGTAGATAATTTTGTGCTGAACAACTTTCATGCTCACATCACTACGCTATATTTTTTCATTTTAGCTATTTGCATTTGAATTTAGTTAGTATTGGTACGAAGGCTAAACATTCTAAATGAGTTCTGGCATGATTGTGACATATCTACTATGGGTTGAATAGTCAAAGGGGTTGTGCATGGTGCAACAGAGTTGCACTGCCATAACCCTGCATTGCACCCTGGTGGGATATTGAAAGGGCTGCCAGGTGCAGGACAATAATTGTATGCAGCCCAGATGCAGGGGGCGTGCCCATGCATACACGGCACATCCCAATATTCAGCCCAGGATGTGGGGCGTATATGCTGGTGCAACCCTGCAGTGCACCACTTAGGGGGGCTAAAAGCTGAGCCAGTGAGGAGTGGGAACAATGCCTGGCCACTCACAGGCAGGCTGCTGTATTGCAGGGCACAACAAAGCAGCCAACTGCCCACCCAGAACACCGTCCACAAGCACACACATATCCCTGGTAGTCATGTGGACCCCCCTCCCGAGTCCCCAATTCCCCAATTAATGTAATGATAGACTTTCCCTGGTAGTCTAGTGGCCCACCTCCCTCCCGATACCCTGATTCCCCAATGAATGTAGTGGTAGACATTCCCTGATAGTCTAGTGGCCCCCCTCCCTCCTGTGTCCCTGATCACTGGAATAAGACCTACATGTGAGTCCCTGGTAGCCTAGTGGTAGTGACTTAATTCGCATATTTGGGACTGTCAAGTACAGTATGCCCTGCAAGCCCATTGGTCCACAGTCTGGACCAATGGACTTACAGCCTATACTGTACCTGTCATTTGGTGGGCAGCCAGGTGATATACAGGTGGGTTACAGCTGCCTTCCTGCCAATGAAGGGGGGAGTGGGGTGGACAAAGGATTCTGTGTTGGTGGGAGGGGTGGGGTGCCACTGGATCACCAGGGAAATATGATATGGTGCTGTACTGTGATCATGGCAATGGATGTGGGGGGGTACCACTAGACTACCAGGGAATTACATGAAGGTCTTATTCTGTCAATCAGTGAAATGGGAGGGAGGGGGGCCACTAGACTACCTGGGAATGTCTACCATTACATTCATTGTGGAATCAGGGAATGGGGATGGATGGGATCTACTAGACTACCAGGGTTTTGTACTACTGTGTGTTACCACGATCGTGGCTACAGGATGGGGGATGGCCTAGAACCCCCACTGTGCACAAGTCATGCTGTTCAGGGTGCCAGGTGCAAGTCATTGGGCTGCCCTGCACAAGGCATGCAAATGGGGCCATAATGACATGCGAATGGCCCCATTTGCATCTTGTATATTTTATGGCCTCATCTGCATGCTCTCCACTGAATATCATGGGTGATGTGCCTTGCATAACTGCAGTTGCACTAGTGCATCCCCATGCTTCCTGTCTGTGGCTTGCACCAGCGCAGTGCCACTGCACCACAAAAAAGGATCCTTCCATAAGCAAAAATATTTTTGATTTCGGTTTTTTTTCTCCAATTCTTTTCATACGCTTTGTTCATTCATGAGCAACATGATCCCTTAATCCAGAAAAAAGATTTTGGACTCAGTATTTTTTTTGTTTTGCTGAGTTGCAGTTCAAGAACCCATAATTCCCTCAAAATTTGGATTTAAGGGACAATGTATAGCTTTGAGTACATTGTGGGTTTGGCTACATAATAGTTTGACAGCCTAACTCACCTCTCCTGCATCATTCTGAAATTTGGGACCTCCTGAGAAATAATTTTATAATAGTACTGCAGTTCTGGATGGAGTAGCCTAGTTGCTAGGCAACTGTACAAGGGTTGCCTAGGTAGTGTAGCTCTCTCATGTTAGCAAGGGACTACACATGGTGAAACTTACAGGGTTGCAAGTGTTTTAATTCACATTTTGGGGATCTTAGGAACCATTTGTTGTGTTCTGAAGGCAGACCGTTTGATCTTTTACCTATTTTTACAGCAATTGGGACATGGCTGTAGCTCAGCCCAGGAAGAGCCACTTCTGAGTCTCTATACATAAATATATTACCCCTAGAGAGCGGACGAGAGTGAGCCAAGAACACAGAGAAGACGCACACAATGGCAAGCACATATGTCCACCATTTCAGCAGGATCAGACAGGACAAACAGGCCAGGAATTTTGTTCATCATTAACTCTAAAGAAATAGCAGGTCAGTTATTTATTATCACTGTTTTCATCAGCTGCTAGTAAAGTCTCATAGCAGGTACTGATAAGCCAGACTATGTACTTGGGTTGCAACTGATTGGTGACTTAAAAACCTTCCTACTGCAATTTAAACACTCTTAGAAACTCTGTCTACATGTCAGGCTTAGTGGGAGTATTCCTCAAGGGGATGCACTGTATTGTGCATCCGTCTATGGTGGAATGCAGGAGATAGAGAGGAAGTGGAAATCTGGGAAGGCATAGCCCAAAGCTTGGTATTCTGACACAGACAATAAGGGTTCTTAGTGCCCCTATTTCACCTCTGTGTGTCTTTTCAGAAAGACGCATGTGTAGGGACCAGGATTGGCCAGTTCAGCAGACTTGTGAAATCAGAAGTTAGCAATGATGTAATTCTGGTTCCATATTTATAAACAGCTGGTGTCCACCGTGGTAGATAGGCCAGCTACAGAAACCAATAAGCTCACATTTAAGGTGGTTATACCTTAATTTCATCTGTTAAACATGAACTCTTCTAGTGAAATACTTTCCATCCAATGTAATGAAGGCTCAATTGTCAGATACATTAAATGCAAAATATATACTGAAATAGCTATAACTGGAACTTGTTTGTATTAAGTGCTTAGAATTTAAGTCCCTTACAGAGAAAGTTTCTGCCCTGAAAACTGAACTGAAAAATGCTCAGAAGATAAATAGAATTGGAACACGTGTATGATCATTAAAGAAAGAGAACAAATTACTAAACAGACCAAATCCTTCACTAGACAGTAATAATCAAATTAAATGAAGGAGTGATGCTCTATCTCAGACTCCTGAAGATGATTGGTGTCATGTGCAACCACAAAAAAGATTCAGAACTAATCAAAGAGCACTAGTAGATTTATCTCACTGAGTCAGGCTCTCAAATACGTTTAATCCCTTGCCTGACAAATGTAGCCCAAACAGTGACCCTCAAGATCTGCACTATATTTCTAAAATAGTGCGAATAAAAGTATTGATTGGTGTTTCTATTGTTAAACATTGTGATACCTCCTTATGTAATAACAATAAATGAAACACTATGGTTAGCAGCTTTTCTAGGCTAAAGATATAACATTAAACCTAGAATTTTGAAAATTCTAAGAAGCTGTCGGGAAACCCCAATTGTAGCCCTTCATCTAGGTACAAATAATGTAGGGTTTGATCATGAAAAGACATCTGCTATGATTTAAGTGACTTAGATAATGATCTTAAAAAATATCGGTGGTAAGTCATTATTTCTGGAATCTTGTCTATACCCTGAGCCTCTAAAGGAAAAAAAAACACTATTTGTTGCATTCATAGCAGATTACAAAATTGGTGTAAAAGGAAAGGATCTGAGTGTATTTATACTTGGGATGATTATTTTAATGACCACAAGTTATATGCAAAAGATAGTCTGCATCTATCATAAACAGGTGCAAATAAGCTTGGGAAACTGGGCAAGAATAGAATGAATTAGCACCATTTAAACTGATTAAGAAGCAGGAGGGGCCTAGCACCAATGCATTAAAATGAACAAATAGGAATAAAGGTAGTAGAACATATAATTGCAATAGTAAGACCTTGAAGTGTGTGTTATGTACCTCAAGCAATCTAAATAATAAAATGCAGGTCTTAGAAATTATCCTAGAATGAGATCAACCCGACCTAGTGACCATAACAGAAACATGGTGGACACCAGATAATGTCTTGGGGGAAAAACACAGAGGTCAATCAATTACTCCATCAGGACTGGATACACAAAAGAGGGAGTGGAATAGCCTTCTATGTATCTAATAAATTCACAGTTATGGATATTACACACAACATAAAATATACCTCGCATAATACAGAAACATTGTGGATTAAATTATTAAATGTTAGTAAACCAGATTTAATATGTGGTTTGTTCTACATGTCACCTAACACAGAGGAAGTAACTGACACTATCATACTAAAGGAGATCAGAAAGGCAGTAGAAATGGGTGATGTAGTTATTGGTGGAGATTTAAATTTTCCTAATATAAATCAGGAAAATAACACAGGTCAAAGTGAACAACAAAAGGATTTCCTGTATACATATAGAGAGCTTAATTTAGAACAAATTATTAATCAACCAACTCATAAGGAAAATATACGTTATCTTATCCTGAAATCAGAAAATATTCAGGTGACAGAAAGCTATACGGATGTACCATTAGGGGACAGTGATCTTAAATTGGTTTATTTTTCTGTAAAGACAATAGTAAAATACAAGACTGGTGCTACTGAAGTCTACATTTATCATACAGCAAAGATTAACTAGATTCAGGCTGAGATTAATGCAATAGATTGGCAATATAATTTAAAGATAAGGATTCTGGAAAGTACCTGGAAAATAATTAAACATCATATAACCAATATTTGCAGTAACAATATTCGAAAAGTTAGAAAATACACTAAGAAAGGACTTAAAACAAAATGGCTAAATAATTCCATAAAAAGGATTATAAGTAGAAAATGTAAATTATACAATACATATTAAAAATTTAAATCAGATGATGACTGTTAAAAATACAAAATAATCTTAAGAAAGTGTAAAAACAAGATTAAACAATCCAAAAAAATAAGCAGAAATTAATTTTCAAAAAATTAAAAAAAATGGATAACTGTAAACAATTTGACAATTAGAAAAACTCCCTTAAAAGGGACAATACCATTATTGGTCCTATCTAGTGCTGTGCGGAATGTGAAATTCTGTCAGCGGAATTTGGGTGGAATCGCTATTTCGCCGGCAGAATTTCTGCTGTAATTTAACTGGTTCTTCAGTGAAATTGCATGTACTGTGATCTACAGAATATTTCAAAAGCAATATTTCCATGGAAAATTATTCTGCAACAATTTCCATTGAAAATATTGACATCTGCTAAATAATTTTCAGTGGAACAGCATTTTTTCCACTGAAAATCATTTCACAACTATTTTCTACTGCAGAATTCTACCATTCCACTTGTGGTGAAATTCTTCGGAATTTTGAAAATTTTGTGGAATTTTGTTCTGCCAGAATCTGAAAATTCTGCACAGCACTAGTCCTATCACTAAAATGGAAAAAAAAACAATTACCTGCCAAATGGAACATGTGGCCGAATTTAATAAATATTTTTGTTCTGTGTTTTCAAATAAATTGGGTCATATCCATGATTTATTTACTGACTCAGTTACTGACATCTATATTTACACAGACAAAATCTTATTTAAAATAGTTAAATTAAGAGACTACAGCACTCCAGGTCCAGACAAAATCTCAGCAAAAATGTTAAAGTTACTGGGTAAAGGCATTCTGGTTCTACTCTCCACTCGATATAGGTAATTAAGAACAGGCATCATTCCAAGTGACTGGAGAAGGGCAGATGTCATCACCCTCTATTACAAGGGTAAAAAAGCTGGTGTCACTATTTATTGACTGGTAAGTCTCACCTCTGTACCAGGAAAATTATGGAGTCAATTTTATTGAACAATATTAAACAACATATTGAAAATGTAAATAATAGGGACAATGAACAACATGGGTTTACTCAAGGGAGCTCTTGCATCACCAAACTCCTATGCTGTTAAGATAAGGTGAGTGAGACATTGGACTTACATAAACAAGTGAGTATAGTATATTTTGATTTTAGCAAGACATTTCACAAAGTGCTGCACTGGGCCATTATAGATAAAATGATTAAAATACATCCTTATCCTTATCAAATTAACTGGGTTAAAAACTGACTATATGAACGAGATGCTGTTCAATCTGAATTAAAAAAATTAAAAACAAACTTCATTGACCTATAGATGGGTTATGAATTATAGCACAGAAAATTGTCATGTGAGTCACTTAGGCAAAAAAAAAAGCACCAATATATACTGAGTAACAACATTCTGAAAGCTGTTAGTTGAAAAATATCTAGGTGTCCTCATTTCAGATACACTAAAATGTAATGATCATTACTCAGAGGTAATTTCTAAATCAAACAAAATCCTGTGGTTAGTAACAAGAAATATCTAAAGTAGAGAACCTGAAATATTCCTACCAATCTATCGTACCTATGTACGACCACACTTAGACTTTAGAAGTCAACTTTGGAATCCTTCCGCTTAAACATATAATCAGAAAATAGAAAAAGTGCAGTGAAAATCTATATAGTTTATCAAGCGACTTCATAATCTGTCTTATCAGTCTGGTCTTTGTTCATTGAAGTTAAGGTTGGAAACCCTAATGCCACATTTCACTACGTCTTTTGCTTTAACCCTAACTAGTGCATTAACAAAGCTTTTTTGCAATGCATTTCCTTACTTTTTGAGATAGTATAATTATATCCTTATTTCCCTGTCAGAGCACAGTGGTCTCTAGGCCCTGTGCTCCCATCCATCTATATTTTTTGACACAGTGTAATTCTATGCTTATTTGCCTGTGGGAGTGCAGGGCCCTCCGGTACCTGTGCTTGCTTTACTCCATAAATGTATATTGATGTTGAAGCACAGGGTCTGCACTTCCATTTGTAACAAAACTCTAACCAAATTGTCAGCATAGCCTTCTTTTTACCCCACCTTATGTATGCAGTACAGAACCTTTCAAACCCCCCAGCAAAATATGACCCTGGGGCACCCGAATATCACTGTATGCCTCAAGTACAAAAAGACAGCTTTGACAGGATTTGAAGACTGGCAGCTCTCACATTCATGTGCTTTTGTAGAAAAAGGCTATGTTGAAAATCTGGGGTAAAAAATATTTAAATGTGTTAAAGTAATGAGTGAACATAGAAAAATGTAAATGTATGTGCATAATTTTGCAATTTTTGCATATTTTGAGCTCAAATTTTCAATATACTTTACTTATGACACCAGATCATGAACAAGGGTGGTGAAAATCTTTAAATCATTACTGAAATGTGATTTCGTCAAGTGACCATGAAATCACATTTTCGGATGGATTAGCTTAATTCCACTTACATTGTCCATGAGGTGGGGTGTCAAAAAGGCCATGTTGAAAATATGGGGTCAAAATATGCAGAAATGATGAAGTTGTGCATTAATGTCAAAAACCCCATTGAAATACATTGAACCACACTTACCTTATTTTCTCATACAGCAGTTGACGACAGCAGAAGCAAGACGTGTCTTCAACAGGAGAGTGCATCTTCACTCTGGGACCAGTACAGGTGAGTAAGGTTGTGTGGTGTGTGTGTGTGTGGGGGTGTGTGGGTTGGTAGGTGCTCAGTGGGAGATCGGGGTGGGGTATGGAACAGATCGGTGAGGGACCATTTTTGCTTTTTACAGGTAAAAATACAGACATCAAGGGACTGTTTTCATTATTGCAGGTAAAACAAGTATTTGTCAATGCCAAATGTTGTTGCGCTGGCATTGGCAGTGGTGGAGGTGGAGAGGCATAGCACTGTGAGTTTGTTAATGTGTCCCAAATGGTGATTTTGCACAAAGAGTACACCACTGTGTGGCAGAGCTGCAGAAACACATTTTGGGCAGGCTGTGGAAAATGGCAGCTGGACTGTTGATAATGAGGTGTGCACAAATGCCAGTAGTGAAAATGTGGCATGAAAATATTGCAGATTGACAAAGTTACAAGGGTGCATCTAAACTGCGCAATGCACGCTTGCAACATAGTCATTTTCTGGACTTTCGCCACCAAATTTTCAACATAGGCATTTTAGGACCTCTGCTGATGAATAGTGTCACTGTCATTTCCTGAAAATGTCCCAAAAAGTGATTTCACACAGTGACCGTGCAATTCTGCACCGGACGTGCGAAAACACATTTCAGCCAGCTGTACTGTTCATAAGGAGGTATGGAAAAATGGCAATGATGAACAGCTGGAGTGAAATTATTATAAATTCACAAAGTCAGGAGCATGCATGAAAACTGCACAATGTGTGCTCATAAAACACATATTTTATTGACTTTTGTCCCTAAATTTTCAACATAGGCATTTTAGGACATCTGCTAATGAACAGTATCACTGCCATTTTCATAATGCGTCATGAACACGGGCTTTCCACAGCAACCGCGCTATTGTGCACCAGAACTGTGAAAACAGATTTTAGTCAGGATGTGAAAAATGACAGCTGTACTGTTTATTAGAGGTGTAGAACAATGGCACTGTTGAAAAATGTGATGAAAATATGAGTTTCGGCGAACTTACAGCGCGCGTGCAAACTACGCATGACGCCAGAACACAGTCATTTTATGGAGTATTTTCACCAAATTTTCAACACAGACATTTTAGGACCTCTGCTCATGAACAGTGTCACTGTCATTTTCATAATGTGTCCTGAACAGTGATTTCGCACAGTGACCATGCTATTCTGTGCCTGAAGTGCGAAAACACATTTCGGCAAGGATGTAAAAAATGACAGCTGTACGGTTCACAAGAAGGTGTGGTAAAATGCCAGTGCTGAGAATGTGTCATGAAAATATTGCAAATGCGCTAACTTATGAGCATGTGTTGCATGGTTGCTATGCACGCTCGTAAAACAGTCATTTTATGGAGTATTGTCACCAAATTTTCAACACAGGCATTTTAGGACCTCTGCTCATGAACAGTGTCACTGTCATTTTTATAATGTGTCCCAAACACTGATTTTGCACAGCAACCATGCTATTCTGCGCCGGAAGTGCGAAAACACATTTCGGGCAGGATGTGAAAAATGACAGCTGTACAGTTCACAAGAAGGTGTGGTAAAATGCCAGTGTTGAGAATCTGGCATTAAAATAGTGTGAATGCACTAACTTATGAGTGTGCATTGCACAGTTGCTATGCACACTTGTAAAACAGTCATTTTTATTATTTTTCCCACCAAACTTGCAACATAGGCTTTTTGAGCGCTCCTCATTAACAGTGGCACTGTCATTTCATTACTTGGTCCTGAAAGGTGATTCTGCACAGTGACTGTGAAATCACCTTTCAGGACCGAATAGCACTATGACAGTGCAAGAATTCATAAGAAGGGGTCCCAAAAACCCCATCTTGAAAAATTTAGGGCCAAAATTTGCAAAAATGCCCAAGATATGCATTAAAGTTGAAAAACCCCTATTCATTCCATTAGACAGCTTACCGGCATTTCTTCAGTCCACAGTCAGCTTTGAAGAGTGCAAACATGTTCCCTGTCCACAGAAGATCATTGCGCCGGACTCCACAGGTAAGTATAGGGTGAGGGGGTGAGGGGAGACAGGGTGCACAGTGGGTGGCTGTGGGTTGGGGGAAGGGGCATCGAGACTATGAGGGACCGTTTTCATTTTACAGGGAAAAAAATGAAAAAAACACATTGCTGAACATTTTTTTTTTGCAGGGGATTTGGGATGCTGGGGTTGGCTCCCAGCATGCCACCTAACTGTTTGGGTGGTGTCTGTAGCTGGTGGGGGATTGGGCACCCTCGTCGGCACACAACACTGGGGGGGAGGAAGTAATACCAACAGGAATTGGGCACCCTCGTCGGCACACAAAGAAAGTGGGTGGTGCGAGCTGAGGGGGGTTGGGCACCCACTTGGCATTCAATAATTGGGGGGGTATGCCGATGGGGAGTGGGCTCCCCCATTGGCACACAAAGAAAGTGAGGGGGTTAACCAACAAGGGGATTGGGCACCCCCCGAAGTCGGCAGTAGTTAGGTGGCCGCCCGCTCACCGACCATGCACATAATGGCGGCGAGTAAGGCAAGAAAAGGACTGCTGTGTATGATGAGTTTTGCTCAGATTGCAGCGAACCTTTTCTTAGATGTGCTCACCACATTATGTATGCATGGTGTGGCGCCAGCATGCAGGCTGATTGGGGAATGCGGGACACACCTACTGGTGCATGCCCTGCATTCGCCCAACAGCAACCCTGCCTCCAAAGCTGCACTGTCCCACAATGTTGGCTGTGCAAGCATGCCAACATAAAAAGAGCATGGGTGATTGGAAGTTGGGGAATGTGCCACTGAACATCAGAGACAAACATAAATATTACCGGGATGGCGATCAGATGGTGGGGGGGCTCCACTTATCCCCAGGGAAAAGGAAAATATAACAGGGATGGTGATGGAAAGGTGGAGGTGCTACTAGATACCAGGGACATGACAAATAATGCTATGGTGGTGATCAGAGAGTGGGGGAGCCACTAGACACTGGGGAGAAATATAACATATATTGACTATATGCTCAATATCCCTTTCAGGACTCCAGGTACAGAGTAGTCCATTACAAGTGGCATACACTGTACTGTAGTTCTAGAAGCAATTTTGTGGCAATTTGTCAGTATCAGTTTCAGCTGTTACCATTTTGGAGAACAGTCCTTGGGTTACTTGGAGTGAGTGACAACCGTTAGTTCTGACTTACCGTGTACCTGAGTTGCTGCCGGTATCTCTGTAGATTAAACTGCATGCCTGTAACTTGAGTGGTGGTATATGAGGAATCAGAGAGTATAGCCTGTTGTGAAATTGTGAAGCTGTGTCATGCCAGCAAAATCTTGGTGTGCTTGTGTATCCATCTAGGAAATCGGAGTCAGTGGCGAGGGAACACAGTCTGTTGCCATTAATTCCGTGAATCTTTCTATTTGCTGTGATTGTGCCCCTCCTCAACATACAAGAAAGGAGTCGAGGATAAACTATGATTTGAATATATAAATATTAAAAATATGGGAAAGACAATTGGAGGGTTGGGGTGCCACTAGACACCACAGGAAAAATACTGTTATTACAGGGACAGTGATTGGAGAGTCGGGGGTGCCACTAGATATGAGGGAAAACATGCTAGAAAAGGAAAACTGATTTTCCCCCCACAAAAAGGATCTTTGTTCATTGACTCGCGATACAAAAAAAGAATATTTTTTTGTATCATGAGTCATGAAAATAGATTTATAATCTTAAAAAAAAAACATATTAACACCATTTCTCAAACAGTTACATGCAGAATCCAGCCAAGGTCATCCAGATAAGCAAACTACATGTGTTGTTCGCTCTCCAGAATGTAATTTTTGCTGTTTTCCAAATTAGAATTTTTAGAGAAAAATGGAAAACAAGATGGTGGCATACGAAAAGCTAATGACAAAACTCAGGAAAATGAGTTCCCATATGAAACATTATTCAGCTGTTTTGAAGTGCTGACTGAGCATGCTCAGAACCTAAATGTGTAAAATGTAATAACTTTGGAACAGATTAATATTTTTTCACAAAAACAGTGACAGGGGCATTTGTTGGCCAAGCACTTTCTACCCTGAAAATTTCAGACCAAATTCCAAACCACCTGGGCACCACACGATGGCAGATATCAGCAAGAAATCTGATTTTCTGCATTTTTTACTATCCGCATCTAGGAATCCACACATCCAACCAGAATAAAACTTGGCATGTGAGGTGTTTGTTACCAAAAATGTGTTATATCTGCACATGGGTGCACAACTCCAACCCTGGGGTATTTGTTTTAATGGAAACTTGGTGGAAAAATAAAATTAAGGATGTTGAGGTTCATACTGATGGTTATAATATGTACATGCAGAATTGATCTACCAAGGGAGGGGGCATGGCAACTTATTTGAAAAACTGTTTATCTGGTACTGTACAATTAGCT
This sequence comes from Neoceratodus forsteri, assembly GCA_016271365.2. Taxonomy (NCBI): domain Eukaryota; kingdom Metazoa; phylum Chordata; order Ceratodontiformes; family Ceratodontidae; genus Neoceratodus; species Neoceratodus forsteri. The sequence goes on along the minus strand of CM057456.1, from coordinate 93,533,563 downwards.
AAGTCAGTTCCTAAAAAAAAACTGGACATTATTGTTATAAATACTTGTGTGTCCCAAAATTCCAGCTTTAACTTAGCAGCTTGCTGTGGACCCCCCTCAGCTCCCTCTAATGTTCTTCAGTTATTTGTGGTCATGCTTGCTCCTTTAATAGAACAAGAATTGCTGGTAATTGATGATTTGAACTGGGATATGTTGAAACCTTCTACCCACTTATCTAATCAGTTAGCAGCTCTTAACCTTACTCAGATCACTGACATTCCAATGCACCCTAATAAAACTTCTAATAGTAGAGATACCCTTTTGGATTTGATCCTGACAACTACCCCTCATACATATATTTCTTCTGTTTTCAATGCAGATGTAAGTGACCATTGCTATCTGGCTTGTATTCAGCATCACCTCAAATTACCTAAGTCAGCTCATTTAGTAATTTCAAGGAATTTTCTAAGTTCTGTGAAAAGGCTTTTCTTTTTGAATTGCCTAAGGTCAACTGGTCACTGACCTATTGCTGCCCAGATATCCAGTCTTCTTGGAAATACCTTTAAATTTCCTTCATGAGGTAGTTAAAAGACATGTCCCTTTAACAAAAAAAAAGAACTAGGTCTGAACCTGCACCTTGGTTTAACAGACAATTAAAAAATTACTTAATGAGAAGGAGCAAGCTAGAATTTCAAAAACACATAGGGATATGCAGATCTATAGAACAGTTAGAAATAGCCAGCCTGATGGTACTGAGTTTTGAGGCATTGGATGCCACACTTCATGACATGCTGATGACCTGGTTTGGGAATGAGCCTGGGCTGCCGGGGGTCAACAGGGGAGAGAGAGGATTGAGCATCCAGAGGACTGCTCTCCTCTCTTGGGGAGGAAAGGATAGCTGTCCTGCCCATTGATGCCCTCTAGCAACAGCTGGGGAGAGATATGGTTTGGGAAGCTTGAGCCGACATACAAGTCAGTGGGCAGGGGGTAGGGAGAAAAAACATGAAAATGGAGCTGGCAGGCACCATTAAGCCCCACCAGTGCCTGTCCCGATACCCAGAATCTGGATTTGTGTTCCGAGGTGGGAGGAAAGGTGGCACTCCTCGCCCAGGCCTTGTCATGGGAGGGCAATCAGTAGGGGATCACTGGGATAGTTGGGTCAGGAAAAGGTGTAACCTGAGACTGAGTCACTCCAAGGGAGGGACTGGAGCCACCTGCCAGGCTCCTCAGAGGATAAAATGTATTTAGAAAAGAAAAAAAAAGAACAGTTAGAAATAGGTGTACTCGGGAAGTTAGACTATCTAAAAGGAACTTTTATCATCAACAATTTCAAAATGCATCAGGTAATAGTAAGAAGGTATGGGATGGAATAAAGCAAATGCATGGTAGGACTCTTACAGCAACCTTGCCAAAAATACTACAATATAAGGATGTACTAATTTGTCAACCCCTCGAACAAGTTAAAGTTTTTAATGAACATTTCCTTGAAGCTGCGAGCATATTTGATTGAAGATTTCCTAATCAGCCTGTAGATGTTCTGGATAATGACTTTGATTGTCAAATTAAAAGGCCTTTGGTTGCACTCAGTGAAGTAAATGGACAGGATGTATTGACTGAGTTAGTTAAACAAGATTTATTTATTTAGTTTTTGTTGACCGGGTAAGTGTACTAGACAATTCCTGCCTATTTTCAGGCATGACCCGGGGGAAGGGAATACAGATGAATGCCAACTGACTTTGAACCAGATTAAGCTGTTGGTGGTATTTTTAGTGAATGAGGGAAATTTGTCCAAGACACCGGGGAAATTCCCCTACTCTGATGGTGCATGGCCGCCAGCAGGAGTGCTGGTCAGCTTTCCAAGATGGACGCTGTAGAGGAGCTACAGCAGGTTCAGTCTGCAGATGTGAAGGAGACCATAGACAAGGATTCTACAAAGGATAATTTTCCTTCAGCAGAGTTAGAAGATGCAGAGTTATTTCTGGATGCCTTATCTTCTTCTGAGGAATCACAAGTTCCTGTGAGCCTCACAGAGCCTGAAAAAGTAAAAACGCTGCCTTTAAAGTCTGTTCAGCTACTTTCTTGTACAAAGCCTATAGATGGTGTTGCCCCTTTAAGACCTGCACTGCCTGTGGATGACATCACACTACTGAACAAGGAAGGGATTCTGCTTGAGAATGGTGTTTCTGCTGTTTACAGGAGCAATGGCAGTACCAAAGATCGAAAAATTTCCACTCCAGCACAAAAAACAGGTCAGTTAGGGGTCTCCCTGCCTAGCACTGAAGCGCTACTTGTTTCAAATATTTTGGGGGATTCGCTGGGATTGGGAAAACGGACTGCAGCAAGATACACAAAGAAACTGAAACCAGGGAAAATTATGTGGTGGGAACTGCTCCAACGCTGACTAAACAAGCAGGGTTTGTTTTTTCTTCTTCCACTGCTCAGATTATTTATCAAAAATGGCCAAATGAGCAGGATGAAGCAACTGTTTTTTCTTTTGGTGACCGAAATATGGGGAATGCTTCTACATCTTTGCAGCAGGTTAAAAGTTCTGTTCCTCAGCCCATTATGCCTAACTCTGATATTTTGACTTCCTCTTCTACACATGAGAGTGACTGGACCTCGCTTCGGCTTTAATGGCAGCAGGGTGGAAATAAACTCCTTCGGAGAATGGCGCTGACTTAGCCTGGGATTCTTCATTTGACATAAACTCTCATTCCCTAAGTGGAACCCAGAAAAGCCTGTTCAATCTGCTGAAAAAGGGGCTCAGACTCTAGGGATTTGGTTCTTAATGTCTCTAATGATACTGTTAGTCCTGTTTCTGTAGAGTCTCATAATGCTGTATCTGATAAAAGACCTTTACTCTCTGACTTATTTGCAAAAATAACGTGAACTCTCCCAGGCGGAATGCGGTGCGCATTAGATATAAAGGGGGCATGGCTGAAAGGCCTGATAGAAACTATGTTGGGAGACATTTAATTAAGGAATCCTTGCATTTTTCTCCTAGAGATGTGTTTGCCATCATAAATATTTTAGGAGAGGATAATTACGATGTCAATTTTAGATCAGCTGCCTTGTTAGAATTATTTTGGATTAGGTATTCCCAGGTAAAGTTCTCTCCCTTTTGGACCCCGTTTTTGATTATTCCCCTCTCTCAACCAACTATCAAGTTTGTTACAGTAATGTTCCGAAATGAAGGGGTATCAGTGGATGATATTACATACTGGTTGTCCAATAAATGTGATGTACAGGGAGATCCAGAGCCTATTTTAGACTCAGAGGGCTTTTGGACAGGCGGATGGAAATATAAGGTCAAATTACGGCAAAATGAACATGGTTTTGTGCATATCCCAAACTCCTTCTTGCTAGGCCATGATAGAGGTGTTTGTTTTTATAGTGATCAGCCAAGAGCCTGCTATAAATGTGGCTCACGGACGCATTTGTCTAGTGTTTGTGATAGTCCTAGATGTGACAATTGTGGCGAAATTGGGCATTCACTAATTCAATGTTCTAACCCAACGAAATGCGATTTATGCGAGGGTAGTTCTCACACATTCAACACATGTCCGTGGGCTGCAAAAAACAAAGTATCAGGGAATTGTACTGAACAGTTTTTACAGAAAGCACAGGAAGACCTACTCTCTCATTCGTCTCCCACTTTTCCTAGGGAACCCCCTGTTGATGTAAGAAAACCTGTAACTCCTGTGACAATGAATTTAGTTCTCCACCCTCCTTCTTCATCATTGTCAAGGCCTGTACAGCGTAATAGTTCTGCTTTGCAGGACCCTCCACTTGTCCCAAGTGTGAAATCGGGTGGTATTGCTAAGACTTCAGATCAGAGCATAGTACCTCCCCCAAATTGACCCCTCTCTCTCTGCCTCCTAGAAGGTCCACGAGGAATGTGAAATCAGTACATGAGGCAGTTACAGATTCAGTGGAAACTTCTAATCCTTTCTCCCTTCTTTCTTCCTGGGGGGATACAGCAATGGATGTTGTGGATTCGGATTCTCAAATTTCTACCCAAGACCCCATGGAACCCTCCCAAGTTCTTATAAGGAAAAGAAAAGAAAAGAAGAAAAATAAAATAAATTCCTTCTTTTTGGTACTCATATGGATTTTCTGTGGGCTTCTTTGAATGTTCATAGCATTTTAAATGGAGCTAAGCGAAAGGCTATTTTCACATGTTACATAACTCTAGAATTTCTGTTTGCTTTTACAGGAAACTTGGATGTTCTCTAAAGAACATGTTACTGCCTTTAAAAGGATTGGCCTTGGGGCCCTTCATATTGGTCATTTGGTCAGGATAAAGCAGACAGCATTGGTATTCTTTTTTCCACCTTCCATTTTAAACTCCATAAATTAATAGATTGCATTCCAGGGAGGGTTTTGATTGTGGACTGTTTTCTTGAATCTGTCCTATATAGATTTATTAATATTTATAATCCACAGGTAAAAACAGCCAGAATAACGTGTATGAAAACTATACAACCTTTTCTGCTCACTACAAGGCCAGTGCTGTGGGGTGGGGATTTCAACTGTTCTCTTACTGACAGGAGATCTAGTGGAAAAAAAAATGTATTGTGATGCTAATTTTTTACAATCTGTTATTAGAGAGGCAGACCTCAGAGTCTGCAATACTTTAGAATCCAACCCCCCTAAAAATACATTTTATAAAGGGAAGACCGGTACCTGTATTGATTACCTTTTCACCTCCAAAAATATATCTACTTCACAGTTTTCTAGACAGCCTTTTGAATTTTCAGACCATCTCCTACTTAAAATTGTAATAGAAATCCCAGTGAATTATAAGCCATACAAAAGTAGATGGCGACTAAATACCTCATCTTTACAAAATGACTTTGTCAAACATTCTATAGTTAAAATTCTAACTGCCCGCTTATGGTGCAATGTTTATATTCGGACTTAGGGATCTGGTGGGAAGAAACTAAACTAGACTGTATGGATTGGTTTAGAACTTATGGACAAAAAAACGCAGAATGATAATTTTCTTAATTACCTCACATTACGTTCAAAATTACAGTCTCTATTAACTAGAGCTAATACTTCTTCAGAAGATTTATCTCCTTTAATTAAGCATGTTAAATTACAGATGAGGAAGTTTCAATATGATAGAGCCAGATCCCTGCAAGCCTTAATTAACAACTACACGGCCAAAACAGTGATAGGGGACCCCTATAGTTTGTGTAAATCCGTACGAGATAATTCTACACTAGAATGTTTATTTAGTAATTCACAGTATTATACTGACCCTTCGGATATAAGCCATATTATATTCCGACATTTCCAAAATTTAGGTCCTCATATAGACTTACAAACTGAAGTCTTTCAGGATTTTCTGAAAGGTGTAACAGGCCCTGTCATTGATGCCTCAATGGCAGCTGTTCTTTCTGAACCCTTTTCTTTACAAGAAATTGTGGATGTTATTTCTAAGCTTAAGCTTAATGTGTCTCCTGGGGTAGATGGGTTATCTAATGCCTTTTATAAAACTTTTGCAAATGAGCTGGTCCCTGTTTAGTTGGTGTTTTAATTCCTTTCTTTCTGGAGGACAGATCTATCCTGCATTCACAAAAGGGTTACAAGTTTATATCTTTAAAAACAGGAGATAGAATTGAGATCAAGAACTGAGACCTATCATATTGTTAAATTCTGACTATAAAATCTTTATGTATGCTGCTTAATAACAGACTTCAATCTTGGGCTAATCTAGTGATTTCTCCAGTTCAGTTCTGTGGTGTTTCTCAAAGATGAATACATTCGGTACTTTGTTATATTAGAGATTTTATTGAAATATTACATCACAGCAAACAAACTGGTATTCTACTATCATTAGACTTAGAAAAGCCTTTGATAGGGTTAGTCATTCCTTCCTTTTCCAAACCTTGGCCTTTTAGGAATGCCCCCTGAGATTCTTACAATTTTACAAAATTTATATTCTAATTCAATAATCTGTCCAGTTATTAAAGGGAAAATTGGGAAAGGTTGGACGCTAAAAGCTGGTGTCTGGCAGGGCTGTCCGCTGAGCCCTTTATTATATATTTGCTCCTTAGAACCCCTTATTAGACATTTACAGTCGGTTTCTGGTTGGGAGGGTCCAAACATTCCCTTTTCTAACTCCTTTAGAAATATACAAGTTTTTGGATGACATCTGTTTATTTTTAAACAACAAGGCCAGCTGGAAGTTTTCTTAAGTTATTTCACAGGTATGCAATTATCAAACGCCAAAATTAATTTTCAAAAATCTAAAGGGTTGTTAATAGGAGCGAATGCATTAACCCCTTTGTGCACAGAACTATTTCTATTCACTACAACACCTATTTCCATTTTAGGGGTTCTGTTCAGTTCCCAAAATTTACCTGAGCAGAATTGGCTTGCAGTTTTAAATAAAATGGATAATAAAGTTCAGAGGTGAAACATTATAACTTCTAAACTGAAGAGAGTTCAGATTTTAAATAATTCCTGTTACCTTGTCTACAATATTTGGCATTTCTGTACCCTGTCCCAACTAACCTGGAAGTGAAACTGTACAGTATTAGTTTTCAGTTTTTTGGGGGAAATAGGTTAAATCCCATTAAAAGGTATTATACTTACCTGGATAAAGCCAAGGGAGGGGTCGGGATGGTAGATCCTGTGGTTTTCTGTTCTTCCCTTTTTGTTGCTTTTTCTTTTCGGAACTGTACTCTAACCCCCAATATTCCAGAATTTAGCTGGTTGAGATTCTTACTATTCAAGTATTTATCAAAATGGATTGGATTGGCTCCAAAACCTAATATTTCCTTTTCTACTCCCCTTTTCTTTAAACCAATTGTTCGGAAATTATATATGTGGCAATTGTCCAAATCACAAATTATTAATTCTCAAAAAAAAAACTATATTCCACTATTATTTCTCAAATCTATCCTCTTTCCCCAGCTTTTAAAAACTGCCCAGGTAATATGACCCATCTGGTGTTAGCACAATTAAATAACCCCCGTTTGCCCCCTTACATGTGGGAGACGCAATGGCTGATAATGTATGGTCGGTTACAAGTTAGAGGGACAGCTAGGTATAAATTGAAAGAAGAAAGGTTTTGTCCTTATTTAGAGTGTACTGCACAAGAGGAAACCATGGAACATTTTTTTATTCATTGTTCTTTTGCCTCTAAACTATGGGTGTATTTGGCAACTATCTGGCACTTCCCATGGTTGAAACATATTTCTTATGAATTGTTAGTATTGGGATCTTTACCCCCATGTCTTGCTAAATTTCATACTTCGACTGTACAAATTTTCTTAGCATGTCTTAGATTTTGTTTATGGCACGTTAGATGCCAGTGGGTTTTGTATCAAAAAAAGCCAACTTTTTTAGGCTTCAGCCACTATGTTATTTGTGAATTAAATAAAGTATATCTAAAAGATGCTCAGATTCATGGGAATAGGAAAGTTCAAATCTGGTGGAAGGGGTTTCAGCATATGATAAAATTTAAATGACGGATTACTTTCTTTTCTTTTATGCTTTTTGTTAAAAGATAACTGTGTATCAATTGCTTTTTGTTCAGTTCCTTTGTTGCTTTGTATATGTTTTTGTGCTTTTTGCTGCTGTTTTTCTTGATGTGTTTTTTCCATGCTTTATTTCAATAAAAAAGCAATTTACTCCTACTTTTTTCGATAAGTGCCATGGGATCTTTAACATCCACCTGAACTACCACCAATCCAGGTAGATGGAACCTCGGTTTAATGTCTCATCCGAAAGACGGCACCTCAGAAGTGCAGCACCCCTCTCATGCTGCACTACAGTGTCAGTACTGGGATATTAACCCAAGTGCCAGATGTAGGAACTGAACCCACAGCCCTCTGATCTCCCGGCCTCAGAGGCGAGTGTGCTACCTACTGAGCCACTGACACTGCTGTAAAGATGTGAGCTGGTCTGGATAATATTGACCCTATCTTCTATAAAATTGCAGCTCCTGTATTAGCTAAATGTTTAATTTACTTATTTAACTTCTCACTAAGCACTTTTGAAATACCTATTGATTGGAAAACTGCCTGAATTGTATCAATTTACATAGGTGGTAGTAAGTCAGACCCTGGATATTATCAACCTATTTCTATTTTGACACCTGTTTCTAAACTGTTTGAAAAATTAGTACATATGCAATTAAACAATTTGGAGAAATATAACGTATGGATTAATTATCAAGCCATTTTTTGTAAAGGGCACAGTACTACATTTGTACTTCCAGGGTTTCTGATGACACCTTTACTGCTTTTGATCAGGGAATCTTACTCTCTGGTATATTTTTGGATCTCTCTAAAGCGTTTGATTCTGTTGCCCATAACATAATGTAAATAGATTAAAAGCCTCAGGTTTGGTTCTGGGTACATTGTTTTGGTTCTCCTCCTAACTGTCTTCTACATTGCAATGTGTTAAAGTAGGTGAACATTGCTCTAATTTTGCAATGGTAAACACAGGTGTTCCCAGGGGTTCAGTACTGGGACCCCTTTTGTTTCTTATATATGTTATTGATCTGCCAAATAATATCTTAGCAGACTTAAATATTTTTTTTATGCTGATGATAATATTTTATACACTTAAAACAAGGATCTTACAGTAGCTATAAACAACTTGCAGAAATATTTTTATAAAATCCAGCACACATTGCTTAATTTACATTTATTTTTAAATGTAGGAAAAACACAATGGCCCAGATATTCAAAAGGGTTGCACATAGTGCAACAGTGTTGCGCCATGTACAACCCACTGATGTGCCCTGGCACGATATTCAAAAGGGAAAAGTGTGCGGCACAAATCCCGATGCGCCGGAGCGCATCAGTAATTTATGCAGGCACAGGTGGGAGGGGGTGTGCCCATGCATTACCTGCACAACCCGATATTCAGCCCGGGATGTGCAAAGCCATGCATGTGCAACCCCTACCTGGGCCGGCACAAAGTTAAGCGAAAAAAAAGGAACAACTGATGGCCACCCACAGGTAAGCTGCTGTATTGCAGGGCGCAACACGGCAGCTGCCACCTGTGGGTGGCCATCCGAGTTCTGGCTGCACCAGGCTGCGCTCCCCCATGCTCAATCACGGGCATCTGTGATAAAGAATAATACACTGTCCTATATCCCTGGTGGTCCAGTGGACTGCTGTCTGCCCGATCGTGGGCATCTGTAAAAGGAAAACCCCGTCCTATACCCTGGTGGTCCAGTGGACCATTATCCACCTGATCACGGGCATCTGTAACAAAAAGAACTAATTCCAATATCACTGGTAGTCCAGTGGACCGCTATCTGCCTGACTGCAGGCATTCAGTGAAACCCTGTTCCTGTGTCGAGGTCCGTGACGTCTGCTCGATCATGGCATCAGTAAAGAGTCTGGCTCAGTCTTGGTGGTTCTAGTGGTACACCTCATTCGCCCACTGAGCTTACCATTCTCGCCTCTCCGGTCAGCCGGCGGGAGCGGGGCGTGAGGCCCAGTGGGTGGGTGGATGGGGGGTACCACCAGACCACCAGGGATTTTGGAATTAGTTCTTTTTTTTTTACAGATGCCCATGATCTGGCAGATAGCGGTCCACTGGACCACCAGGGATATAGGACAGGGTTTTCTATTTACAGATGCCCACGATCGGGCAGCTAGCGGTCCACTGGACCACCAGGGATATAGGACGGGGTTTTCTATTTACAGATGCCTGCAATCAGGCAGATAGTGGTCCACTGGACCACCAGGGATATAGGACAGGGTTTTCTATTTACAGATGCCCACGATCGGGCTGCAGGGGGCGTCAGTTCCCGATGACTGCTGCCTGACAAGATGACAGGCGCAAGTCATCGGGGATCAGTGCACCTGCATGCAAATGGGGCCATAATGACATGCAAATGGCCCCATGTGCACCTTGCATACAATATGGCCCCATTTGCATGTCAACTTTTGAATATCGCTGGTGCTGTGCATGGTGCAATGGAACTTGTGCTAGCGCATCTTCATGCTCCACTCTGGCCACTTGCGCTGGTGCAGTGCCACTGTGCCATGCACACTGGGGGTGGCCAGGGTGTGATATTCAAAGCTGCTGAGCCATGGCACAGCTCCGTTGAATATTGCCCAGTCCACACCCCTGCGCAGCCATGTTGAGCTGCACCCAAGCTTCCACCACAGCCTGGCACAGTTTGAATATCTGGGTCAATGGGTCTTATTTTCAGGAAGAGGTAAGGTGGAAAACCATAACAATTGCATCAAGGCTTTGGTTTGGACAGAATTGAATAAAACATCCTCATTTGGGGCCTATGCATGAGGGCGTGTTAAAGTCATGGAAAGTGCAGGATATGTGGCATGTAGCTGCACACCGCACAGGACCACCACAACACATGGCATTCACAAACAGAAACACAGCCAGTGCAGAGGCAGTAGGCGGTACCGTGGAAGGTGCAGAATGGAACACGCAAGCAACAGAGGAGGGGACAGGGTACGTGTCCCCACCCTGTGACCCCACTATAAAAGAAGATCCACTCTGTCCAAAGCACACATGGGAACATGAATCCCAAAAGTGAAGAAGGTGATGCATGGAGGGTGGAACCAAGGGACGGTTCAGAACAAGCCATGCACAGTGATGGAGAGGGAGAACAGGAGAGGCACACACCAGGCCTGGGACATGGAGTCCCCTGCATCTGTGGAACCAGGCAGTCCCGATTGTCGAACTTCACTGGGCTGCAGTTGGCTGCGATGGTGAGTATGATCAGTGCCAACCACACCAGGCTATACGTTGTACTCTGCCTGTCCACCCCTGCAGATGTGAAGGCGCCCTTGTGGCTGGAGTTGCAGGACGCTGTTAACACCTCTAGCCCGGATGCCAGGATGTTAATGGTGATCAAGCACAAGTGGAGGGATCTACAGATCACCATGAAGAGGCAACTGGTGGCTGCAGCACACGAACAGCAGGGCACGGGAGGGGGATCACCTGCAGAGGATCCTGAGCTCATGCCAATAGAGCAGATGGTGGCTGACATGATCACGGTAGTGAGCATCCATGGGGTGGACAAGGCAGTGGATGCATCAGCAGGTAGGCATGGCACAGATGCACTGCACACCCATGCACTGGACACCCAGACCCTCTGATGCCTAACAAGACCCCTATGTGCCAACAGAGTCAGCCAGTGGTGGTGGACAAGGAGGTGAGCAGCCGGTGCAGACAGTGCACACCACAGATGCACAGCACACCCAGCCAATGGAGGACAACACCACTTGTAAGCCAGGGAGGGTACAGTTGGGGCACAGGCCACACAGTGTAAGCAGTTCAGGTAACACAGCCTACCATCCACATCCCACATGGTGAAGACAGGCAGCAGAGTCCGCAGCACCAGCCACATCCCCTGACACTGGTGCAGGCACTGATAGTGAGGTGGATGTGACTGCCATGGGCATGGCAGAGGCCAACGGAGGTGAAGGGACACAGGACAGTATGCCGTGCAGCCACATATCACTGGACACACAGTTGCCATGGATTTCCAGCCAACAGAGTGCACAGGGGTGGACAGTGCCATGCCATGGCATGGGGATGCACACCGTGGGCAGAGCAGACCCCAGCAGTGGTGACGAGGGCCCATCCACCCAGACTGCAGGGCGCAGTTGGATGGCATGCCCCATGGTGATCATCGATCAACAGTACCGTGAGCTGTGGCAGATGGAATTGGACCACCTGGAGGCACAGTGGTGGCATATGGAGTCACTGGTGACACTGACTGTCACTGTCGCCATCATGGGGTGTGACATAGCATGGATTGCAGCAACCCTGGAGCAGCTGGAGACCACCATCATGGGCTGGGATACGCCGCCATGCATGACTGGCAGAGGCCCATGCCCAGCAGATGACGGCACTGCCCATGCAGCACCAGCTGCCATGGGGCACCTGTAGAAGGACCAGGACATGGTTACACAAGGGCCGGAACCATGCAACATTGCATCACCAGATATGGGTGGTGACATGGACATGACCACGGAGACACCAGCCAACACACAACCGAAGACAGACACGGGGGCAGCCAGGGCACTGATGGCTGGGATGGCATGCTGGACATGGAAAGTGGCTCTGAGCAGTGCTATACAGCCTCTGCCAACTTGCAGGAAGCACCATGGTGCAGAGCCGGGGTGGCAGGGCACTGGGGCAGACAAGCAGGTGGGAGACACGAGTGGATGAATGGAAGTGGGAACACCCACAGAGGCATGCACACATACACACACACACACACACACACGCACATGCAGTGGCATGGTACACAGGACATGGGGCAGCACAGGGTGATGATGGCACCACATGTGGCAGGAGCGTGAACAGCCAAAGGGGCAGACCCCTGTGGGGCTGGTTACCTTGCAGTGGTACAGGGGCTTGTTGCAGTGTCCCTGGGACTCTGCCACCAAATGCCAGCCACATTGGAAGGCACCGCAGGCATGCACCATGGGCATGATGGGGCCTATGCATGCCCTCAGACCAGCCTCATCATTGGGCATGCATCGGTCACAACGGCGACACCCTGCGCAGCTGGCACATACCCAGACTTAATGGACACTGGGCTGACAAGGTCACACTGGAACATATGGCACCGTGCCTAGCAGTGGCATGTGCCATTGACTACCACCGCATATGCTCCATGGCTTGCTGACATCTCCTGGCGGTGGACCGGCCCATCAGCATTCCAAACTGGTACCATGTTGGGCAGGTGTAGTCTGGCATCAGTACACCCCAATACACGGCCATGTTGTGCAGCATCATGCAGACCATGAAGACACGGCAGGTGTGCCTCAGACACAGCATCATGGTACACCCGGTGTGGTCCAGGTACTGGAATCATGTCTTCAGTTGTCCAATGCTCCTCTCCACAATGGCCCTCATCTGCCGGTGTGCTACATTGAAACAGCCTCCGCTGCATCCCCGGGTGTCAGGTTGGGTGTCAGCAGGTATGGGCACAATGGATATCCACTGTCACCTGTAAGAGAGGGGAGATGTTAGCCATGGCATGCACATGAGGTACGGCCATACAGGGGCCTTTACATCTACCCAGCAGCCATCCATCAGCATGTTCCACACGGAGCCAGGCACCAAACCCTGATGCATCCAGGATGTAGGCATCATGGCACGATTCTGGAAACTGTGTGCACACATCAGTGAACAGGTTCCCTGCATCACTGATGACCTGGCAATTGATGCTGTGGAAGCCTTTCCTGTTGCAATATGCCACCTCATTGACCATGGGAGAAGGATAGTGAGGACTGTGCAGTCCACGGCAGTGAGCTTGTTGGGCATTCCGTGCATCACATAGAATGTCTGCTTCATGGCGCGGGCCTCACTGTCTGCCTGTGGGAGTCGTACATGGTCTTGCACATGCCAAAACAAAGCATCCGTGACCTGAGCTAGTGCCCTGGACATGGATGATTGGCTCACAACTATCTCATTGCCCATGATGCACTGAAAGGACCCCATTGTGTAGTACAAAAGTGCACACATAACCTTGGTACCTACCGACATGGCCATGAACCGGTGTGCCCATGGGCCCACACTGTCGTGGACCATGTTGCACAGTTGTTTGACATCAGCCACAGCAGCTGGAAACAGGCTAGATGCAGTGGGTGTCCCATAGCCTCCGCCCCCCCATACGGGGCCGGAACACTCACTCCCAGGGCTGATGGCCCCCAGCCCTCCCTCACCTTGCATTGTGCAGATACACATTCATGAGCATTCCCAGGCACATGGCACCATCTGACAGTGACTGGCCTGTACTGGGAACAGTGCACGGCAAGGACCTCCCACCACCTATGTAGCATGCTGGATGGCAGGTGTGCAGCTGTTGCACGTATGCGGCATGTGCCAGGTGGGGGCTGCCCTACACACACACACACATGATGTTGGCTGTGGGCATGGTCAGTAGCACAGGGCATGTACCATGCTGTGTATCCAGCTGGGTGTACATGCGCTGCGGTATGTGGGCACGTGTTGGTGGACATGCCCCTCCCACGGTGTGTACGGTGCATCCCAGGGGGTGCACGTGTACTCTGCCACACCTTCCACGGGTGTGGTGCACATGTGGGGCCATTTACCATGTGCATGCCTGTTGCTCGTGGGCTATGTAAGGGGTCCTCCCGTATCTATGCACATCACACTAACACCATGGAGTGATACCCAGAGGACCTCTGGTGTGTATCGGGAGCTGAGTTTTCTGACAGCAGCAGCAGCTACAGCATGCTCTGGGCCACCCAGGCCATGCTACAGATAGGTGTGTTTCACAGGCGATGTGTGCATGCCGGTGGGTGATGGAGGTGGCCCACCTTGGCTCATGCATGTGTGCTGACCTCCACTGTGTGTTGTTCCCCCCACTTGGAGGGTTCCATGGCCATTCCATAGTGACTGGAGCTGCAGTGGCAGGTGCAGCCGTATGGGCCCACCATCATGGTGGAGACACCCAGGGTGCTGTACCACATGCGGTGGGTGTGCAGGATGCCATGCCACCTTCACTGGACCACCATAGGAAGGGAACCACACTACGGTGGGGAGCAGGGGGAAACTGAGCCACGGACCATGTGGAGGGTCATTGTGCCGACACAGGTAGGTGCACTCCACCCACCATGGGTTACCTGTTGTCCCCCCTTCTGAGGGCACCACCCCTTACAAGGCAGCATATTGGTCATCCTGTACATCCTCACTCCCATTACAGTGTTACATCTGGTTTACGTCTGTACACCCCCCTGCCCAGGACCGCCCTGTGGGTGGTTCTGGGACAGCAGTGGGGAAGGTATTCCTACGAGGTCTGGTTTGGGCTGCAGGGCTTTTCAGGGATAGGGCATGTGCAGATGGGGTACGGGGCTGCTGGCAGGGCTCTGGCCCCACCTCTCAGGTGCCAGGATGGGTGTGGGTTGTGTGAGTGCCTGTGGTGGACTGGTGGTCCCGATCAGTGCCTGTGCTGTGTGGCGTTGCTGTGTGTGACCTTCATCGCGTGGTTGGCCATGGTTCCCCATTTTGTGGCAGGGCTGTGTCCTGAACACTGGCTGCTGCTGGGGTTCCAATGCCACTCCAGAGCTGTTGCAGGGTTTGGGTGGGTGGCTTGTACCAGGCTGGCACTGTGCACCACCATGGCCGGTCAGTGTGGGTGGGGTCCTGGCCAATGTGTGGGCTGCATGGTGTTGGGCCAGGTGGTCTGTCTGCATTGGGGCGGGGGGGTCTGCAGTCATCGCAGGGTGGGTGCATGCCCTACCCGGTGTACACTGTGCTGTCTGCTTCTCTCCACAGTGATACAGTGGACCCATACAGCACCTGGTGCTGCACCATGTGCAGTGGTCTGTGCCAGCAGAGGAGTACACCTGCAGCAGCAGAAGAGGTGAGGAGGGGGACAGAATGGCTAGGACTGGGCCGGCACAGAGGATGCAGTGTGCCCTGTGAGGAACCACTGGGCTATGACGTGGCCATCCAGCTGTGCTGTGGCACTGGACTGTGGATATCATTGGGCTGTTGGGGGAGCAGTGGGGTATATTGGTCTTCTGACTTGCATACATACATAATAAACATTTCCCTTCTCTACATTGTCTCTTCCTTGCCTTGCATGTTTGTCTGTGTGTGTGTGTGTGTGTGTGTGTGGGGGCATTGCCTTGTTGAGCCACTGGGTCATTAATGTCTGCCCTCTCTGTTGCTGGACATGCCTCCCACCCTTCTGTGTCTGGCCATGGGGTCACAGCATGTGTCAGAGTGGGTCACTGGAGGACACAGGCCACCATGCTGGGGGGCTCGTCCCCACATATGGTGTCATGGGCCCAGGGCACAGTGTGTGTCCATGTGGGTTTTGTGTTGACATGGCAGCTTACTGTCTCTTGATCCTGCTTTGCACAGTTGGGTCATACTTAGTCACTGTAGGTAGCACCTTTTCCATATGGGTTATCTGTGGGCCTGGGTGGTTTTCCTGGGACCACCAGGGGCTGTACCATGTTCTCCGCGTCGCTTGTGTGGTATGTTGCTGGTGCTGGGGGGACTTCGGCATTGTGTGGCCACCACCACATCGTGGGCGTGGGCTGGTCCCACCTTCTGGGTGGCTGCCTCTACCTTGTGTGGGATGCCGGCCTGCAGGCATGTTGTGGGGGCATGCCACTCCCTGCATTGAAGTCTGTATGTCTGCTTGGCATCCCTGTGCCATGCACCACCACAATGGGTACCATGGGTTGTCTGCCCTAGTGGGTGGGGTCACTGGCCGATGGCTTGTAGGTGCACTGTCACTGACGGCCATTCCATGGGTGTGCAGGTGCCTGAGCACTGCAGTGGTGTTCCACGCCATGCCTGTTGTCCACACCACTGGTGTGTATCACATGGGTGCTGTTGCTGGCAGCCTCTGGAGGCTGCTGTGGTTGCCACACCATTTGCGTTCCGGTGCCATGCTGGCATGCCTGCCTGGCTGTGTTGGGTGCTCATGGCGCGGCCTGTGGGTGCTCATCCATGGTGGCCCACCTCATGCTGTGTCATTAATCTGCACCCTGCCGCGTGCCCTTCCTGTGGGTGTTTGCTGCTGTTGGTGCTCCTGTTGCTTGCACAGCATGCACCCCTATTTATGTCTGTCCCTGGCCACGCATTGCTCTGTGTGCTGTGTGGCACATGTGTACATGTGTTCCACATGTTCATGCATGTGCTGTGCACATCACCAAATACCTGGTACGTGGCTCCTCCCCCACATAGCTGGTGCATATGCAGGCTGCGTAGCTCCACATTGGCATGCTGCACAGCTCCTCCCATGCACATCGTGCATGCTGCCCCTGGCTTACACACGCGTATGCTCCCCTGCTGGCTATGCCCACATGCTGCACACATTGCGTAGTCATAGTGCATAGGGCCCATTATAAGTACCTTGGAATTCTACTTGAATTTATGAAATCTGATTTGCATAAAAATGTTGTCTAACAAACTTAAAAATATGCTTTCTTTTTTCTATTGAAATAGGGCATGTTTTGGTCTCACTATTTGTGAACAATTGGTAAACTCTTTGTTTCTGTCCCAGACTGATTTTAGTGATTGTATTTGCATGAGGACAACAGATACTATTCTGAAACTGCTTGATCCCTTGTATCATAGCGCTCTGAGGTTTGTCTTGGATCTGACATGGAGAACCCACCATTGCAACCTCTATACTGAGGTTGGGTGGCAATCGTTGGAGGCTCGGAGACAAACTCATTGGCTAATTTATGTTTCCAAATTTGTATTAAAAAACCTTCTCTCATATCTGCTAACCTTGGTTTCCTCTAAACAGCAGAATAAGTATTCTTGAAGATCTACTGGACTACCTCAGTTTACACTGCCCCGATTTAGAACTAAATATGGCAACTATAGATTTGGTGTCGCTGTTTCTACTACAAAAAAAGCTAAAATTGATGTCCTTAATATCTATTTCGTGCTTTAAGCATAGTATTTCCAACTTAATGTCTCATGTGTAACTGTTTGAATTGAATTGCATTAATAATATTTGCTGATATTCTTTTGTAACACATGTATGTGATTGTATGTCTTTCCTATATGTTACTTGGTGGATGCAATTGTAAAAGAAAGGTCTCTCTCAGTTTTGCTTTCCAATAAATTAAATGAATTGAAATTAATTGAATGTCAAGAGATCTACCCCATGGGCCCACACATGCAAATGTTTGTGCAAATCCGTTGAATGGTTGCAGTCATTAAAGTGCAAAAATCTGAGTTTAACATTAAAGTGTCTACTCAACCCTAACTATAGTGGCATTACTGCACCGCTATAATGTATATTTGTATGATAAATAATATATTCGGACATATTTCAGTTTCTGTCTTATGTATTTACTGCATTTATCTCCCCTTGCGCTTTATTACTGGGGCATTTTCATGCAAACAAGATCTTTGTCATCTTGTCCTCCTCCATCCCATAATTAGCAGCAAACACAGATACTACTGCATAACTGTGTAAAAGCTGTGCCCAGCTGAAACCAAGATGCATGAGCTACAGAAAACACTGGCAACAGCTACCAATGTGTTTTACAAGAAACATTTATAAAACTGCCTTTTAATACTGCTGTTAAATGCAAAAATGTAAAAGAAAAAAAAAATCACTCACTGCCCAGATGTCACATACTCTTACTGGCAGGTAGAAAAATAACTAACTGCTAGGGCTCAACTAGTTTTGCATTCAGTTTCATCACGAGTCCTGATGAGACCAAGTGGTAAATCCAGTCCTGTGCAATTTGTTGTTTCTCTATCTGCTACCAATAATCTCTGATATTTAGTCAATGAGATCATATTTTATTACATTTCTCACCCAGTTTACCACTTAGGTCCCACTGCTAGGCTTCCCAGCTTGTTTTTCAGTCTCCTATGTGGTACAGTGTTGATTACCTTACTGAAATCTAGGTAGGCCACATCCACTGCTCTACCCTGATCCAATTCCTTGGTCACCCTGTCAAAGAAATCTATCAGATTTGTTTTACATGCCCCCCCAGTAAATCCTAAATGTCACTGGATTCCAGATATTCCACAATCCTCTCCTTCAGTAGTGCTTCCAGGGGTGTAGCTAGAAACTTCCATTTTGTACACATACTCTCCAACTGCTGCCCCCTTCCAATTAAAAAATGTACACATCCTCTCTAGGTGCTGCCCCCATAACAAACAAATCAGATTGTTATCAGATGACTTATCCAATCTCTAAATATGTGGTATGCATATCTATCACCTAAACAATGAAAGGTTAAGCAGAGACACTGTTCAGTGGCCTACACTAACTTAAATAGTACAGATCAGAATGATAATGTTAACAAAAAGGCATATAATTTAGGACAGGCACTCAGCAAAACTGTACACAAATGTGTACAGTGAGTATGCCTGTCTACACTCATGAGTGCTTCCATTACTTTCCTCACCACCAAAGTCAGCCTGACTGGCCTATAGTTGCCAACCTTCTCTTTGCATCCACTTTTGTGGAGTGGGACTACATCTGCCCTTCTCCAGTCCTCCAGATCTACTCCCATCTCTACTGAGTGGTTGAACAGAGCTGCCAGAGGTGAAGCCAGCACCTCACAGAGCTCCCTTAGTATCCTGGGATGCACCTCTTCTGGCCCCCTTGACTTGTTCACTTTCAGATTTGTAAATTCTCTTAGAACCCTCTCCTCTGTGAAGGGACTAGTGTCTAGCTCCCTTCCTTTGATGTTCCTGGCCCTTATCAGTGTTCCCTCACCTTCTCCTTCTGTTTTGAACCCTGAACAAAAGTACCTTTCCAAGATGCATGATTTTTCCTGGTCCCTCCACATCCCCCCTTCCTTGCTTCCTTCCTAAGCCTTATTATCCCACTCCTGGTCTTTTTGTTTTTGCTTACATACCTGATAAATACCATCTCCCCTTTCTGTACTGTCTGGTCTGTTTCCTCCTTCATCTACACCTTTGCACTCCTAATTGTTTTCTCTGCCTCCCTCTGTTTCTCCTGATACACCTCTCTATTCTCTACCTTCTTCTCTCTGTGTCTCCTTATACTGATTGAATGATAACGTTTTTGCCCTTACCTTCTGAGCCACCGCTTTTGAGAACCATTGTGGTCTATTTTTCCTCCTGCTCTTGCTTACTTATCTGACTCAGAGGTTTGTTCCATTCTCTATTCCTCCTTTTAGATTTGCTCACTGTTCCTCAACTACCCCCATGTCCTCTCCCCCTGCCATAGCATCCCTGAGGCATTTCCCCATCTTTTTAAAGTCAGCTTTTCTGAAGTTCAGGAGCCTTGCCTTTGTTTGGTTTGATCCTGCTGCAGTACTTACATTAAACCATACAGTACAGTGCTCACTGGTCCCCAGGTGGCCACTAACTGTGATGTCAGCAACACTGTCCCTGTTGGTGAGTACAGGCTCCAGTACTGCCCCATTATGTGTGGGTTCTTTAACTAGTTGCCTGAGGAATGTCCCCTGCAGGGCATCCAGGATGTCCCCGCTCCTAGTTGAAGTAGTAGCTGGGATGCTGCAATCTACATTGGGCAGATTGAAGTGCCCCACCAGCAGCACCTCTCCCTTGTTTGCCATATTTTGGATAGCTTCCAGCAGAACTTTATCCAACCCCCCCCCCCCATTTTGGAGGTCTGTAGTTCACGCCAGTATGTATAGCGGCTCCATTCCCTGTTTTTAAGGTGACCCACAGTACCTCCACCCCTTCCTGATTTTCCTGTATCTCAGTAGCCGTTATGATATCCCTGACATAAAGACCCCCCCTTTCCCACCCCATATTTTCTGAATAGAGTGTAGCCTGGTATGGCTATATCCCAGTCATGGTTCTCATTGCACCATGACTCGGTAATGGTGACAATGTCCAGGTCAGCCTCTGCCAGGATATGTTCCTGGTATGGAGTGCCCTATTTTTCCCCCTGTCATAGACAAGTAGCACCTCAGAAATAGACAATGAGCATGCTACCTGTCTAGCACCCCTTCCTTACTCCCTAAACTCTTCCTGTTCTATCCTAGCCACATTCCTGGCTAGGTCATTGGTCCTGAGGTGGACCATGACATCCAGCTCCCCCCATCCTGCTTCCCTAGTGATCCTCAGGATCTAGTCCCCATCCCTCCAAGCTGTGGCACTGGGTAGGCACCTAACCTCCATCTCCCTACTTGTCCCTACATCTATCCCCCTATCAATTGAGTCCCCCACCTAGTTTTGCTTCCTCCTCCTCCTCCTCTGCTTCCTCCTCCTCTTCCACCCACCTTGGGGTCTCCACTATGGAGGACCTCCACATCCTCTTTGGTCACTACTGCAGGTGCCACCATGGACAGTAATGACCTACCAGAGTGGCGTAGGAGTTGTGTAGTGGTACCAGCTGGTGGATGTGCCTCTGATATACCACACTTACCCATCTCAAGCCCACCATATCCCAGCTTCCCCTCCTCCTGGGCAACCTTCAGGTCAGCAGTAGCAGACTTTGGGGTACCTGACTGTGGGAGGAGGCCCATGAATTCTAGCCATCTCAGCCTGGAGATGAGCAATTTCCCCCCTCAGCCCAGATGGGGCAGCACCACAGTCTCCAGAAAGTCTCCCTGAAAACTTCCACCCCGCACACACTGTACCACTCCCAGCATATTTATTATCTGCCCTGCCTGTTTTTGTTTTTCTTACTTTAACCCATTTTTATCCCTACCCTAGATAGGGTGTTTTGCCTACTTCCAAATTGTTGCTTCCTTGAATCCCTTGTTGTACCCCTTCCTTAGACAGGTGTTTCAACTAAACCCAAGTTTTTGCTTACTCTAGCCCTTTTTGTACCCTTACCTTAGACAGGTGGTTAACCTAAACCCAATCTTTTACTTACTCTAATTCCCCCTTTTTTATCCCTCTCCTGGATTTGGTGTTTCACCTACCTCCAAATTTTAGCATGATCCTACCACACCTCACTCCCTTGCATTATGTGAGCTATGGCAAGAATTAACCAGGACTCTTACCTAAGTTGCCAGGTAGACTTCCTGGTTCCCTGCTTCCTCCTGCTACATCCTGGTGCCTAGTTAACTCCTTTACCATATCTCTGTGTCCCTTTTGCAGTGCAGAGTGTCCAATCACTGGCTGCTTTGGGCTGACTCCGGTGGGCAGACTCCAACATTCTTAGTGCGTTGGTCCTTCGCTCTGAGGGTCACAGAGTGGAGGGCAGCTTTGTGGTCTCTTCCTTTTGAAGCAGCAGGAAGTGGGCTAGGTGCCCAGAATTTGCTGCTGACAGGGTAGGGGCTCAGCTTTGTCTGTGATGGATTGGCTGTTGCTGGAGCCATTGTTCAGCCACTAAGCTCCATTGACAGTCTCCAACATCTGTTGCAGGGGGGATGACTCCTTTCAGTTAAATTAGGAGACCCTTTCTGCCTGTGTTCCACTCATAGATTACTGCTCTCAGCTCAATTCAGGGTCTTAACTCCATAGCTCCCTTCTACATCTCCAGGAAGTGGTCTAGGTGGATGCTGAGGGGGCAGGTGGCACCACTTTGTCTGTGATTGATTGAATGGCTGCTACTGAAGCCTTTGTTCAGCCACTAAGCTCTGTTGTGCAATTCCAATATTTGTTGCAGGGTGGAGAGCTCCATTGGATTAAATTAGGAGACCATCTCTACCCTGTGTTCCACTCCTATATCATTAGATGTTACTTCAATAAACATTTAAAGTAGCTACAGGGCAGGTGAAAAAAAGGGGGAGACAGGAACAGCCTCCAGGCTGAGATAGAGTTTGGGGAGATCCCCAGGGGAGAGAACCCACCAGGATGCAAGTTAATCAAGGAAGCATGGGATAAGCAACCAAGGAATCGGTGAAAGGGAGCAGTCAGAAGAGATGGGAAAAGAAAGGGTAACAGATGGAAAAATGGGTTAAGAACAAGCAAAGAGCTAACATTATCTGGAAGGCCATGTCTGCTGATCCTATAAGTCTGATAATAAGATCCCAGACCTAGATTCCATCATGGTGGAAGCTGATCTGGATGTTGTGAACATTGTGGAGTCATGCTGCACTGACAACCATGACAGAAACATAGCCTTACCAGCCTACACAATGTTCAGAAGGGACAGGATAATAAAGAAAGGCATCAGAGTAGTGCTTTAGGTGAAGGATAACATAAAAGAAACAAAAATACAAGGAACTCAGGGGAGTTCTGAGGTGTTGTGGGTCATCCTCAATTCTGGAAATGGAACCACTATTTGGACAAGCTTGATCTGCAGGCCTCCTTGACAGTGAGAGGACTTACATAAGGAAATGTTGGAAGCAATTAGCAAAATGTCTGAATATGTGGATGTGTAGCTGTTGTGGTACTTCAATTGGCCAGCCATAGATTGGAGCATCCCTGCTGCAGCTTCAGTAAGAAATGGGAATGACCAGGATTCCCTACAAGTGATGTTTCTCAGGCAGCTAGTCAGTGGGCCCACTTGTGGTGGCACAATACTGGATATGGTGCTTGCTAACAGGACAGTAGTACAGACAGCAAGGTGGGAAACAATCTGGGGACCAGTGATCATGGTACAGTGTGGTTCAATATAAGAACAGCTCAGGAATCCAACCACACAATGGCACAAGTCCTGTACTTCATAAATGCTGATTTTATAAAGATGGTTGAATGTCTCAGGAATGGGTGGAGTGATACTGACAAAGATCAAGCATGAAAGACACCTAGGGACAATCATATAGGAGGATCTAAAAGTAGCCAGGCAGTGTGACAAGGCAGTGGGGAGGGCTGCTGGGCTGCATAGGAAGGGGTATCACTAGCAGGTAGAGGGAGGTGCTGCTGCCCCTATATAGAATGCTGTGAAGACCCTACTTTGATTACTGTGTCCAGTTCTAGAGACCACATATCAGTAAAGACATTAACAGAGTGGTGGTGGTTCACAGGAAGTCTACCAAAAGAGTGCATTGTCTGCATCAAATACCCTATCAGGAGAAGCTAAAGGACATAAACATGTACAGGAGTGAGATGGTACCTAGACAGAGACCATTAAATACCTCACAGGGGTTAACAAAGTACAATAGTGGGTATTTTTCACTGAATAATGTCTTCTAGAACAAGGGGACATTCTGTTAATCTAGAGTGGTGTCAGAAGGGATGTGAGGAAGTATATTTTTAATGAAAGGATGGTATATACTTGCAACAGTCTTCTAACAGAGGCAGTTTGAAGGAAAACAGTGGTGGGGTTCAAAACTGCCTGGTACAGGCACAACAGAATTGTAAGGGTACAGAAGGTGGGAATGAGATTGCACCATACAAGAAGTAGGTTCTGCAGAAAAAAATTAAGTTTAAAAAATGAGATGACTGAGTGGGCCCAGTGATCCTTATCTGCCATTGCATTCTATGTTTTTATGTTTCTATGAGCATGATAGGAAAGAAATTGTTAGGTTGATGCTGGTTGTGGACT
Organism: Neoceratodus forsteri; assembly: GCA_016271365.2. Classification (NCBI taxonomy): domain Eukaryota; kingdom Metazoa; phylum Chordata; order Ceratodontiformes; family Ceratodontidae; genus Neoceratodus; species Neoceratodus forsteri. Next base: position 93,509,721 of record CM057456.1, on the reverse strand, counting down.
TCATTTGCCTCAAGTTACATTGTGTTCTCACAACTGCATTCTCAGCTAGAAGCTGGTCTATCCTTCACTCTATGCATGTGTCATTCTGCTGGACAATAGTGAAAGATCATACCAGTGATGCAGTTACAGTGGAGCCTGTGTCAGAAAGAAGGGACAGTGTGCAAAATGCCCTTCTTCCCCTTTTTCATTCCCTTGGCTATCTGCACTTCCTTCTGTGCATTAGCTCACCGGACTACTTGCCACATTAGCCAAGTTTTGGTAGTTCTCACTATCCCTATTAACAGTGCAAACTCCAACCTACCTTTAACAGTGGTAATGTTTGAGCATGTCTGCTGCCAAGAATTATTTAATGAATTATGACCATTTCATGCAATGCACTGACTGCATTAGGCCTGAAATTCCCCAACTCTCATGAACAGAGCCATGCTTCCAGTGTGCATTATGGGCTTTTGTGAAAAAAAAAAACATCTGAGCTGGTGTTCATTTCTATGAACCATAGTTTGGCAGTCTCTCCTAATGACATTTCAAACCATCAAAATATAAATAATGCTATAAAGGTACTATTACTTAATGCTCAAAGTCTCTCAAATAAAATGGATGAATTATGGTATATAATCCAAAAAGAGAAAATCTTTATTTGTGGGGTAACTGAAAACAAGGCTTCATGATGACATTTGGAATATAGATATTCCAGGATTTATCAAAATAATTAAGAACAGGATAGATAAACGGGGGGAAGGAGGTAGTACTATATATCTCAGAGAACTATTCATCTCATTGCATAACCTCTCAAAATGGAGCTAATAGTGATAATGAAATAATCTGGGTAAAGATTAATTTATCAACTATAAAACTATGTATAGGCTTAGCTTATAGACCCCCAAATCTTAATAAAGAACAAAATACTGACTTCCTTAGTTTGATAGATAATTTCGAACCAAGTAAAAATTACATATTAATGGGTGACTTTAACTTCCCTAATATTGATTGGATAAAGTTTCGTTGCAATGGATCTGTAGAGAGGGAATTTTTGGACATTATAGTTATTCAAGACCTGGATCAAATCGTACATGAATGAACAAGAAATAATAATATTATAGACATTGTACTCACAAATATGGGGCCATCTGTACATGAGCCTAGAATTCTGGAACCCCTGGGTAACAGTGATCATAATATGATTCTGTTTCATATACAGGCTAGATCCTTGGAAACCAAGGTGAATACCATAATAAAGATTACACCAGAGCTAATTGTCAGGAGATAAAACAATACTTGACCACATGAGATTGGAAAATTGAACTTTTGGGTCTAGATGTCCATCAAGCTTGGACTCTTATACTGTCCACAATTAATCATTGTTTGGATACTTGGGTACCAAATAGGAAGAAATATACAACGGGGTTTAGAAATCCAGTTTGGTGGAATAACAAAGTTAAGAGATTAATTAATAAAAACATAAATGTTATAGGAAATATAAAAAAAACAACCGTCACAACATATGCAGTATGGATTAGTTATAAAAAAAGACTCAAATTTAAGTTAAACAACTGATTAGGAAAGCTAAGATGAATATGGAAAATAAACTAGCAACAGAAACATTGGACAATAAAAAACGTTTTATAATTATGTTGGTTCACTCAGAGGTTCCAAGACTAGAATAGGACCATTACAAACAATAACAGGCCTTATTAACAAAGAAACTCAATTGGCAGAATAATTTAATAATTATTTTCTTACCAACTTTACTGCTAAGGAAAAATGTATTAGTTCAACAACTAATTGTAATAATGAAACTGTTGATCCAATTACAGTTGACGAAACTTTAGGGGAATTACAAAAACTAAAAATTAACTTGTCAACTGGACCTGATGGAATTCACCCCAGATTTCTTAGGGAAACTGCACCACACATTGCAGGCCCTTTATGTAAATTACTGTAGAACCTGAAATCTGCACTGTCAAAAATTGTTCACTATTTTCGCTGAAGCACCAATTTGCATGAAAATAAATTTGCGCTAACTAGCACTTCTAGTATTTTTTCCATTATAGTGACTGTGGTGATTGTGACTTAGTGCTAAAATAAATTTACACAGTTATGGTTACATTTGTGTTTGTGCTAAATTTACTTTACGTGAAAATAAGTAGTTCTACAGTATTGAGTGTATTTCTAGATGCAGGTGAGAGTGTCTCATCATGGAAGGAAGCAGTGGTTATTCCTATATTCAAAGCAGGTAATAAAACTGTAACATCTAATTATCAACCAGTAAGCTTAACCTCTGTTATTGGGAAAATTCTAGGATAGCTAATCTTATATAGACTAGAACAACATATGCAATATAATAATTTACAAGATATAACACAGCATGGGTTTAAACAGGGCAGGTCCTGTTTAACAAATCAACTACATTTCTTTGAAAATGTGAGTGCAGCCCTAGATGCGGGTTTTCCAGTCGATATAGTATTTTTGGAACTAGCAAAAGCATTCAACAAAGTCTCTCACAAAATATTAGTGGTACATATGATAAAGTTTTTTGCAGTTAATCTTTTTATTAGGAGATTTCTGATTGTTACATATGTTGAACCATTAGAACAAATGACTGACACAGTGGTTTACAACTATATCACTGAATACAAGCAGCCGAGGCTCCAGACAGACAACCATATCATGCAGGTGTACATGTATTACAACTAACTTAATGAAATAATAAAGCATCATTAAACCTGGATAATCCTACCATGGGTATATTAAAAAAAATTTAAAGAGAAGATACTTACTCACTTTAAAAAGGCGGAAACAAGAATGACAGAGCCTCTTCACATAAGGTGTAGAAATGTGCTTTTGGGGGGGACCTGTATGACCATCTGGATATGGAACACTCAAGATAGCTATAAGGAAAAAGCAATTGCAGTCTTTAAACAATCAATCATCCATTTCTACTAGGGTAGTCAGGGAGGTTATAGTTTGTCCTTCAAATATCTGGAGGACAAGGCCTGATTAACGGGATCAATATATGTTAAATAAGGGGCCCATACTACTTCATACTTGTTGAAACACTGTTTTTTAGCACAAGATATCCTGGTCAGGGTGGCCAACCTTTCTAAGGCACTAAGCCACTCTACAAGGGGTGGGATCTCTAGCGTTCTCCAACGTATGATTAGATGTTTACATTCTACTGAGGCCTGTATGAGCCACAGTGTAGACTCTTTGGGGAGGATGAGACCCTCAGGTATAAGGTCTAATAGCTAAAGACCAGGGTCTGTTGGGAGGGATGTCTTTAAGATAAGGGAGCATTGTAAGATTACTGCCTCCCAGTAGGACTTCAAAGGAATACAAGACCACAGGATGTGAAGCAGATCTGCTTCTGGAGCCTCACATCTCCAGCAGCAGTCGGAGGAGAGAAGACCCATCTTGTTTAGTTGGAACAGGGTGTAATACCAAAGGTGCAATATTTTGTTCTGTAAAAGAAGGCTTTGAGGGATGCAACAGACCTGGTGAGTTCTCAACCAGCACTGACGCCATTGTAGATTTGTAATGGTGATCTTTAAGGCAGTGGCCCACTTAGTCTTGGCTGGCAGAGAGGAGTTGGGAGTACTGTCTCTTTGAAATCTCTGTATAAGACCAGCTCTAACTTTGGAATGCATAATCCAGTCAGTAATAAGAAGAGAAGGTCTAGCAGCTTTAGATTTTTCACAAGTGACACAGATACAACTTTTCTTAACCCAAGACTGGTAAAGGCTTCTCATCTGAAGATATTTCCAAAAATCACTGTGGGGGAGGCGATACCTCTTTTGCAAACCCTGGAACGGGTCCATGTCAGAGTGTTCTTGGGATCTCAAGTCCCCAGTGTAAAGTATTACTTTAGAGGTCCAGTTCACCCAATACATGGGAGATTTATTGATACAAAGGCTGGGGTTATTCCAGAGTGGGGTATGAATTCCCAAGTCGAGGCATCGAGAGGATTTGAGCCCCAATTTTTGCCAGGTCTGATGTGCTTGCTGAATGGAGAGCCAGCCCTTGTGTGGCTTTGGGAAGGGGTGTGGTACCAGAGCAGAAACTGAAGGGCCCTGCAAGAGGTCCTTTCAAGTTGAGACCATACAGGAAGGTGCAGGGAATGACAGGCACCATCCTCCTTTAAGGTCTTTGCTACTATAAACGCAATGGAGTATTGTGAGAAGTTGGGTAGGTTCCAACCTCCCCTCAGGTTTTGAGCCCTCAATTTAGCTCTACTATTTTTATTTTTTATTTATTTATTTCGATCTAGGATTGCAATACCTTTGAGCCGAGGCTCTTTTACAAAGGTTCCACGTCAGCATGTGCAACAGTCATCCTTTTTAGTTACAAACATATAGCCATTGACTTACAGACATGTAATAACCAGTACAAAGACTTGAGCTGTGAGCAAGACAAGGGAAGGAGGGGTTGGGTGGGAGGAAGTGAGGGTAGGAGATCGAGGGGGTAGGAGGTGCAGGGGGTAAGGGGGAGTATGGGAGGTGGTTGGGGCAGGGGCAGGAGTAGAGATATGGGGGGGAGGTGGGCGAGGGCGGGAGACAGTGCAGCCATGGGGCTTTGTCGAGGAAATATGACAGGTAAAGTGCAAGGGGTGCAAAGACTGATTTGTAAGTGCTGGGTGCTGGGGCATGTGCAGCTGAAACAGTGGAAATGTTAAGATATTGCAGGGCCCTTCATTTGAAGACATCTGGGGCCAGATCTTTTAGCTTTATGGCCCCGACCCTTTGGAATTCTCTACCTCGTCAGATACGAGATTGACCGACTGTCCAAAGCTTTAAGGGGGCATTAAAAATGCATCTTTTTAGACTTACATATAATGATTTTTAAATGTTGCAGGATTGGATTAATTTTAATATTCACTTAATTATATTGAATTTATTATGTTATGTACAGGTGCCTTGGTTTTGGAAAGGCACCATTTATAAATAAAGTTTGATTGATTGATTGATTGATCGCAGGATAGAAGCAGTATATCTAGGTCTGTGCAAACCCCATAGGAAGGAGCTAATCAGAGTGTTCAGCTTTTGATTCCAGGCATCGGGAAGAAGAAAGGGAATGTGGGATAGTAGGTGGTATACTCTAGGTGCAAGCAGCATTTTAATTGCGGTGATCTTGCCTGCTAGGGAGAGGTGCAAATGAGCACATCTGTTCATGGCAGTTTGGAGTTTGGCCACTAGGAGTCTTAAGTTTATGTCCATTAGGGATGAGAGTTTGGGGGTAAGCCAATGCCCAGGTATGTTATTTCAGATCTTGCCCAGGCAAGGCCTTGGGTATCTACACCAGCCAATGTTGTGAGACCATTAAGGGGGAGGACTTCAGACTTTGTCAGATTGATGTTCAAGCCTGAGATTTTGCAGAATGTTTGTAATGTAGACAGGATATTTGGGAGGCTGTGTCGTAGGTCTCTGGTCAGGATCAGGCAGTCATCGGCATACAACTTAGTGATATAACATTTGTCCTTAAACTGAAGTCCATGTATATGAGGTTGATTTATGAGGGCTGCCATGAGGGATTCAATAGCTAAAACAAAAAAGTAGGAGGAACAGTGGACATCCTTGTCTGGTCCCTCTCTGTTGGCAAAATGGTTCAGAAAGGATATTATTGCTAAGGACCCTGGGAGTAGGGCAGGCATAGACAATTTTTATCCAAGTGGTAAAGTACAGGCCAAGGTTGAAAGTATTCAGAACTATGAATAAATATTCCCAGCCCACCAAGTCAAAGGCCTTCTCAAAGTCAATTGTAACTGCTGCCACTGGGATGGGGAGTAAGCCCACTAACTGTATTAAAGGTACCAGGGCCCAGATATGATCTGAACTGATTCTGCCCTTAACAAACCCCACCTGTGAAGGGTGAATAATCTCTGGGAGGACTTCCTCCAGTCTGATGGCCAAAACCTTGGGCAGGATCTTGGCATCAGCATTGATTAAAGAAATGGGCCTGTAACTGGCGGGGAGGGAGAGATCTTTACCCTCCTTTGGTAGTATGGTAATTATGGCCTCAGATAAGGTAGGAGGAAGCTGCCCACATGAGGGAGCCTCATTAAACATGTTTGACAATGAGGCTGTAATCGAAGGCTGAACCAATTTGTAAAAATCCAACGAGAACCCATCCCCCTAGGTGCTTTATGAGGGGCCATCTTAGTAATGGCTCTGCCAATTTCTGCCTCCATAATGGTTTGATCTAGTGTGACTTTCTGTGAGTCAGAAAGTTTAGCAAGGGGTAAAAGCTCAGTAAACCGAGTGTAAGAGTCACTGTCCCAATATCCATGGGATGAGAAAAGAATATTATAGAACTTGGTCATAGTGTTATTAATAGAGGAGGGGTTCAGGGAGAGCTTCCCTTACCCATCCCTTAGGCTGGTGATAGCTCTTTCAGCTTGTCTTTTTTTTAGCCTGTAGACCAGCAACTTGCTAGCCTTTTCTCCCTCAGCTTGGTAGCAGTGCTGGACTCTATGAATATAGAGCTCAGCCTTCCTGCTTACCAGCGTATTGATTTTTAAACGAGTGGCAGCCAGAGCGGTTAGTACTGACGGAGTCTGAAGCATTGTGGCCTTCGCTTTATACTTAGACTCCATATTTTTTAAAGTGTTCTCTATCTGATGGAGTTCCTGGTCCCTTTATCTTCTGTCTATATGAGGTGAAGCTATTGATTCCTCCCCTAATAGTGGCCTTATTGGCCTCCCATGTGCTTGCAGCTGTGGCAGAGGAGGGGGGACTGTGATGGAAAAATTATTCTGTAGCCATCCAAAGCCACAGGGTAAAGTCTTTATCATACAGCAGGAGAGGATCCAACCTCCACAGTAGTGATTTGGAGATTTTTTGAACAGGTGCGAAGGTAAGGGAGACAGGGGCATGGTCAGAGATATAGATTTGGGAAATAACTACCCCAGAGGTAGCCATAGAGATGTTAAGGGAAGTGAGCCAATAATCCAATCTACTCACCATTTGGTGTGGATCAGAGAAAAAGGTGAAATGTTTTACTGAAGGATTCAAGACCCTTCACACATCAGACAGCTGGTGCAGAGAGATAAGATCCAGCAGTGACTGCAGCGCTCTGCAATGGGGCTCCAGTCTGGCATTAGACCTATCCAGGATGCTATCCAGTACCACATTAAAGTCACCTCCCATGAGCAACTCCAGATTGTCATATCATAAATCCATGAGTTTTTGAGAAATGGTATGAAAAATCCAGGAGAATCCTCACTGGGACCATATATATTTGCTAGGAACAGAGGGCCAGAGGGAGTAGAAACCTTCATGATGATCCACCTACCATCTCCCCCTCTATAGACTGCTTTAGTCTGCCATTGCAGTGATTTATGCAACAAAATGGATATGCTCCATTTGGCTGATTTGGCTGTGCAGTGAGCTTCTGTACCCACCCAATCCCTCACCAACTTCGCAGCTTCTTTGGAACTTAATTTAGTCTCCTGTAAAAAGGCGACTCAGGTGCCCAATTTTTTTAGCCGGCACAAGACCGCCTTTCTCTTTATGGGAGAAATCAAACCCCTTACATTCCAAGTAGTGGTTGTGATATCAGAAAATTTAGCCATAGTCAGGATGCATCCATTTTGCATGCCAACATCTATAAACAAACACTGAATTTAAGAAGAGTGTTAGCTGAGAGCCAAGATGAATATTCCAATAGCTAAATAAGGGTCCCCACCCTAAACTGAGTAGTACAACAGCCTTAAACAGTGCCATAACATGTTCTTTGTAGGTCCTAGTGGACACTGAAATCATTTTTGTAACTGTCGGTAAACCTGATAGTTCAACGAAGAGAAAAGGAAACCTATATACCACCCAGGGATGTCCCAGTTGCTTCCAGAGTACCATCATATTCCAGGGGGTTAGATAGAGATCAGCACCTCAGCTAAAAGGCAGGTCGGCAGGCTGTTTATGTAACTGAGTCCATTGGAATGCTGAGATGCCTCATCAAGGTCGGTGTGGGGGGGTGTAGTCTATTTTCGACCAGGGAGGAGGGAGACAGACCAACAGCTCCCAATGGCCCAAGACTATCCCTGGGGGTGGGGCAGAGTGCAAGTAACAAGTGGTATCCATGTCCCACAAGGTGGTCTGCACAGTACATGCATCTCTAACCACCAAAAAAACTGTAGAGGGAGTGCCAGTTCTCCATATCCTGGAACATATACACCCACATCTACCCTGAACTAGCTTATGCCAATGAGTAGAAAGAGTGGGGTGAGCCAGAGTGTAGTGAGAATTACAATGATGTTGAGATGTCTTAGTTTTGTATAGAAAGAAAAGAAAATATGTACCTCTACCAGATTGGGAGGTGCAACTGACTTATACATTTGCTTTATCTCAAATACTGTCACCAGGGTGATATCACTGCTATACCAGACCCCCTAGGATGTAAAAGCAATGGGCATATTCATAATCCAGATGCCCTTTGAAAAGATAGCTGCCACTGAAACTGACAGTGGCCTTTGTGACTAGAAATACTACAAAGTAAACCTTCTGAAGCCATATTGGCTCTCAATAAACCTCAGCCTTTTAACATATTTCATAGGGCAACATTCTACAGACGGCCCACATTCTGTACCTTCTTTCTCACTCCCCATGAGAGCTATCCCCTGAAAGTCAGAGTGCCTTATGCATATAAGGCAGCACCCCTGATCTACAGGAGTGGCCTCGGGGCAAAAAAAACAGAAAGGTTACAGGGTATCATGTCAGAGGCTTCTAATATAAGGCTTAATCAAAACCCTTTATCTGAAAACATGCAGGAACTTGATGGCTATTTAAAAAGAACCAAAACAAAAAGGAGGGGAGAAAGCCACTGATGCTACTGACTATGGTAGCTGAGCTCCCCTGTAGACTGTGTATTGGCAATATCTCCTCAACAGAGGGGATTAACCCATGACTAAGTGCCCAACTAATTATTTTTAATGCTGATCAGGTCAGACGGTATGTGGCACATTTACTCTGGGTCCTGATCGGCATTTACGAGTCTCAGACAGTGAGCGATGCTGCTAAGGAAAGGTTGGGGAAGGGGACTGGGTCTTAAAATAAGGGAGTCTCAGTGTACATTGTGCAAGGTGGGCGCTAAGATCTTGCCCTAGGAGAGTGGGCATTACACCAAGTACGAGCTAGGGAAGCCCTGGTTTTCCAGCTGCACCGTTTAGCTCCACAGACGTGGACAAAATGTGCTTAGTCCTGGGACCATTACCCATCCTGTGGCTTCACTAAGATGGACAAGGCTCTCCTGTCCTCCCACAGGCTCCGAGGTTCAGCTGCTCAGTCTTTCTCGAGGGGAGCCCATTCAGTCAACTCCTCTGCCTTTTTCAGGAAGAGAGCAACTTCTTGGCTGGTGCTTCTGTTGGTCATAGCCAGGGCTGTAGGCAGCAAATCTCTGACTGGCTCATACCTTTTAGTCAGCTTCACAGGCGTGGAGTAGATGGAGGAGCCATTGCTCCCTGAAGCCGGTTGGGCTCGGTGACAGCTCCTCAAGTGATTCCTTCACTGTTTCTCTGCAGAAGGCAGAAAGGGCTTCCCCGACTTGCCAGGCACATTTTTTGTTGTCTGCCCCTCTGCTTCATCTGCCACTCAGGTCTCTCAGCTGGTGCTGGGGGGTGCATAAAGTCTCGGCCATGGGAACATTCCGGTGGAGCAGAAGTATCCATAAGTGTCATGGCATCACCACGAGTCAGAGGAGTGGAAATTTGTTGCAGCTTAGTTTTGCCTCTGATGTCCTCCAAGAAGAGTTCCATCTCAGCTGGGGAGTTAAAGGTAAGCTGCTCTCCTTTGTATAGTACACATAGTTGTGAAGGATATCTTAGAGAGGTCAGAAGGTTTAACTTGTAAAGGGCCTGCTTTACCAGACTATAGGTTCTACATCTAAGTGATAAATCATATGAATAGTCCTGGAATATCTGAATTGAAGCCCCATCCCAGTGTAGCATTCTGAGGTCTAGAGCAGCTTTCAGGCATAGTTCTTTAACCGGGTATCTGGAGAATTTATAGTATTGGATGAGGTCAGTCCCCTGGATGAAACTTTGGTGCTAGTGACCTATGGACCCTCTCCAGCTCCAAGGGAGGAAGGTTGTTTAGCTTAAGCATTATTGGTAAAGATGTTTGCAAGAAAGACATCATATCAGGGCCCTCAGTGTCCTCTGGAAGTCCCACAATCTGAATGTTTTTCTTCTTCCTCAGTTTTCAAGGTCTTCAACCTTGGCCAGTAGATATTGTATCTGGCTATGATGGTCCCTAGTTTGGAGAAATTGATCATGTAGGTAATGATCTTGCTGTTTAACTTGACGTTCAGTATCCTCCACTCTGGAGGTTAACTTCTCGACATCCTTTTTGGTGTTGGAGGTGGTGGAAATAAGTACAGCTGTATCAAGTAATACTTTGTTTAACATGGAGGTAATATTACCCAGTTGTTGGTCCATCATCTGAGTAAGAGGGAATCTATGGTTCAGTAGAGTGGACCATCTCCTTTTTTTGGGACTGCTCCCCAACTGAAGCCTGGTGGTTTGCAAATGTCTTACAGACCTGAGTTAACAATGAGGTAAAATCTTCAACAGTCAATAAAATAGCAATCCCCTGTCTGATTTACTCACTTTAGGTATGTTTGGCTTCAGCTCGATGTACAGAGTGCAAATCTGGAGAAATATCCTAGGGATATGGATGTTGAAAATTTGGATGTATTAGGATGGATAAGATTGGAACTGTAGCAGATCAGTTATGCAGTTTCCATCTTGGCTGGTTAGCTCCATCCCCGGAACATATGATAAAGTTGAAATTTCCATATAATTTAATAGAATGGACAGAATCATGGTTACACAACTGCCAACAATGCACATCAATAAAGGGATCTATGTCCCAATGGACAGAGGTGATAAGCGGGGTCCCACAGGGCTCTGTGTTGGGCCCTGTAATGTTTAATGTTTTGATAGCATCAATGCAGTTGTCTGATGATGTTTGAATGTCTAAATATGCAGATGACTGCAAGACTGGTTGCATAGTCAACTCCTGTGAGGCAATTACACATTTTCAAAATGAGATAGAGGCATTAGAATTATGGGCACAAAGAAATAAAATGATACTTAATGAACTGAAGTGTAAAGTAATGCATTTGGGACACAATAATATGAGAAATAGCTATTTACTAAACAATGTAAAATTACAAGTAACTGAAAATGAAAAAGACCTAAGGATCAATATAGATAGTAAGCTTAACTTTGATAATAACACAACATTGAAAGTTAAGAAATGCCAAAGAATAATGGGATGTATATGGAAAAACATAAAAAGTAGACAATCACGGGTCATTCTACCACTTTATACTAGTGTAGTAAGATCCCACCTGGAATATTGTGCACCCTTCTGTGCGCCTAATACAATTAGGGGTAAGAAACAAATTGAAGGCGTTCAAAGAAAAATGACTAAAAAAATCCAGGGTATGGCAGATAAATCCTATGGAGAAAGACTAAAACTATTGGATTTATATTCTATTCATTACAGACAACTTCGAGGAGACCTTTGTTTGACCTATAAAGCCATAAGAGAACCTGGTCTTACTGAAACTTTAGGAATAGAAAAAAAACATTAACAAAACACAAACAATATCCCATAATTTCAAATTAAAAGGTGTGAATTGCAGAACTTAAAAGAAAAGCCAGTGGTTTACACAAGGAATTGTGAATACGTGGAACTCATTACCGGCTTCAATTGTAGAGAGCAAGACCATAGACATATTTAAACATCAGCTAGATCATTTTATGGGTAATTCTAAATTTGATTATATATAATATTATCCCACGTTAGGGTGTCAAGCTCTAATATAGGCTTTGCCTCCTGAGCTTGTTCTCAACTATGATCCTATGATAGAATGTATATCTCTAATAAGACCAAAGTGAATCACAATGAAACATAAGTGTATTCTTGAGCAGGGCACATGTGTGGACTTGGACTGAATGGATGGCTCACAGAAGAAGGAGTGGAGGAGGGGGTGGTGGGTGATGTCATTGGGATCATCCTCATTCAAGGGGAAAAACAAGGACTTTGAGAGTAAGGGAGTGAGTGAGGGTGTATGATCACCAGCATGCACCTTGCAGAAAAAGCTACACAGAAAGATACATGAGTGTAAAATGATACATCACAGTTTCAAGCACTGCCAGAATAAAACAATCAGGGGGTGTCCTAGTTCAAGTCAGTCAGCCTATCACTACCCGAGTCCACAAAGCTGTGGAAACTGGTAGAAGCAGGAGACCACATGTATGGAAATGTTGCATCTCACTCTGCTGCTTGGACCCCTCAGGGAAGCTCACAAAAGAGCTGTTACAAACAGCTCTCTGCATGAAGGGTTAGATGTGAGACCAGTGTGAGTTCAGAGGCACTGAATATGCCGGTCTGATAAAACTGTACTCAGCTGTGTTTTTAGGCAAGCCTTTGCATTTGCATGACTCCCACAATCTTAATTAAGCAATGAGGCAACACTTTATAGGTTGCTACAGGAATGGAAAGTTAGGGCAAGAGTAGCATGTGTTTTGTCAGAAGAGATTAGGACTGCAGCAGAATAATGAGAAAAAAATAATTGGCCACACTTTATTCTCCTATTTGCACTGCCATCTTAAACATCCTCCTGCCTCCATATTTACTGTCTGTTTTAATAGTGTTGCTGTCTTAAAATGCAACTGTTACAGTGCGCATACCAATTCACAATATTTTGTCTCACTATTCTGCTACAGTCCTAATCATTCGTGCCACAAAGGGATTCAAATGAGTGTTGATATGCTAAAAACTGGCATTATATATTATATTTCAAAACATATTGCAATTGCATTGGTACCAGGTATGCATAAGTGCTGTACAAAACAAATGGTAATGCTGCCCTGTCTTTCCTGTTCCTGCAGCAACCTATAAAACATTGCGTTCTCCCAAATAAGAGTACTGCCATGGCATGAACAGGCCTTTCACTATCATATTTTGTTAATTAACATTGTGGTACCAAGACTATATATACAGGCAATGGTAGAAAAGGGTAGTTTACAGTTATACAGCTGAATAAGGAGCAAAAATACAAGTTACCAGACCATAATCCCCAGTGCTAGGTGGTTGTCACAAGAATGGGGTTGCCTACACAAAATGCCAAAACCAGAGTAAGAAATAAATGCAGATGTATTGTGCACAAATGCAACAAGTCACAGTTCAGTAAAATCACATTTGGGTCAGTGTTGATGGAGCTTCCGACCACTTGCCTGAGCACTTCTAATATCACACAAGTCTTCATTAAGGGACCAGCTGAATTTTTCATTTGTGCACAATAACTTTGCACTTATTTCTTACTCATTTTTTTGTATTTAATTTTTGAATTTCTTGGTGCCACATGATCTTTGGACTGTGATGGTGTACAGGAAGGCAACTCCTTTCTTTTGACCACTACCTTGCACCTGGGATCATGGACTCGAAGCCTCAATTTTGGGCTTCGTATTCTCCTATATGAATGTAAGCCAACCTCTTCCTACTGTTGCCTGTTAATATAGTCTTGGTACCGCAACATATATGAGAGTGGAGATCATGGTCTTGTAGTATGAATTTTTGTTCATTACCCAGCGACATGACTGTAACTCATGCCTTTCCTACCATTGTCTGTGTATATAGTACCAGTAATGCAACATAAAATAACAATATATGAGTGAGGAAGGTAGGTCGCTACCATAGCAGTACTCTCATTTGGGATAACACAATGTTTTATAGATTGCTGCATGAACGAGAAAGACACGGCAACATCACCATGCTTTTCTGAACAGGCATCCTCCCACTCTCATATATTGTTAATTTACATTGTGGTACCAAAGGTTATGGAGACAATGGGCTCGATTCTCAAAACTTGGCACAAGGCTGGCTCCATGGCACCAAGAGATGGGTGTTTGCTCAGCATGCTGGTGACCTGGGTTTGTGCCCTGAGCCAGGACATAAGGAGTGGAGTCCAGCAGGAAGGGAGTTATGAGCATCCTATAGATGCTTCCCTCCTTGAGGGGATGGGATGGCCCTGAACCACTTGTTAGGCAGCTCCTGGTGGTGACTTGTGGCTGGTGTTCATGGCAGCATGAGCCTCAACATGTTGCCTTATGCCCCCCTCCACAGGACTCCACCACGGTTCGACTGTTACATAGGGGGTGAGTTGTGGGAGAAAAATGGGAAAATACAGCTGCTCTGCTGACCGGATGATGGTGGATGGTCCCCACTCACCATGAAGCCTGGAAGTGTCCTTGCTGACCCCTTGCTATGTGTCCAGTGTAGAAGGAAGCCTTCAGACATGTCTTCTCTCCCGGTTCCCTTACACCAGGAGGTCAAGCCCCCCCCCCCAGTAAAGGGATACATTTGGTCAACCAAGCCAAAGCAGCTATATGGACAGTGGGATGTTGATGGGACTGGTGGTGTGGCCCTAGGATACCTGAAGGAGAGGTGGGCTGAGGGCTTGGGGGATCATAAAGAAATAACATTAAAAAACTTGGCACCCTAGCTGGTCTAAAGGTACTTAGAATTTTTCCCTCTGGGAGGGTTTAAAGAACCCCAAATTAGCTGACATGGCAGCTGCATCTGCTACAAGCACCCTAGCACCATGTGCAGCCCATTTTGTCCCACAAGGATGGCTCAAGCCCCCTTTGATGCATGCAGGCTGCATTTGGGAATCACTCCCGGTGCATCTTTTGGTGCAAGCAGCACCTTGTGCCATTCCTTGTGGTACAAGCCCCTTGCGCCAGTCTGGGGTGCTTTGAGAGTTGGGCCCTATATATACAGACAATGGTAGAAAAAGGGTGGGTTACAGTTACATAGCAGAAAAATGAACAAAAATCCAAGGTAAGAGACTACGATCCCCAGTGCTAGGTGGTGGTCACAAGAAGGGGGTTGTCAACCCTTACATGCTCACAGTCCAAAGATGCCATTGCACAAAGGGATTTAAACCAAAATTCAAAAACCAGCATAAGAAATAAATACAAATGTATTGTGCATAAATGGCAAAAGTCAGAGTCCAATAATCTCACACTTGAGTCAGTGTTGACAGAGCCGAGTACCACTTGCCCCGGTGCTTGTACTTTCAAACAGGTTTTTTTATGGGGCACCCTCATTTTTCATTTGTGCACAGTAACGTTGCATTTATTTCCTAGTCTTGCTTTTTAATCTGGTTTTGAATCCCTTAGTGCCACGCAATTTATGGACTTTGAGTGTGTAGGGGATGGCAACCTATCCCCTTCTTGTGACCATCACCTAGCAAAGGGGATCGCGGTCTTGTAGCTTGGAGTTTTGGCTCATTATTCGAGTATATGGCTGTAACCCACCCTTTTCTTACCACTGCCTGTATAAGTAGTCTCAGTACCGCAAAGTACATTAACAATATACTGTATGAGGGTGGAATGGTAATTTGCACCATGGCAGTACTCTTATTTGGACGATCATAATAGTTTATATGTTGCTGCAGGAACAGAAAAGATCAGGCATTCATGCCTTTTGAACTGGACCCCATATTCCAGGAATGGGAAAGACCTGGGGACAATACAGTGCGCTTGAAAATGTAATATATAAAGGGATATGCGGGGGGTGATTGTGTGATATATTTACCTTGTGTGGTTGCCATTAACCTCAAGTAACCTCACGAGCTGTGGAGCCACAAGTGATGGTTACGAGAGGGCAATGGCAACTACACAAGAAAAATGCTGTATCACTCAATCACCCCTGCATATTTCATTTATGCAATCAGGAAAGACCTTGTGTGATAGCTCAAGTGTTTTATATTGTTTGTAGGTTTCTCTTTTTTTTATTTTTGCAATGTGTAGTGTTTATTTTGTGCCATAGTTACTTTCTGCTTCTTGGTTGCTACTGGTGTTGTGAGGAAGGTGTGTTTGATCATGACGTTGTTGTCACAGCATGTCCGCTGATTGGTGGAGCGAGTGGGATTTCAAAAAAAGAGAAGGAAACACGGTGGCTTCTCTTAGAAGTGGTGGGGTTCAGTATTGTTGCCAGTGAAGTGCTGGAATCCCAGAGCCGTGTTTTCTTTTTTTTACATTTTAATTTGAAATAGTTTATTAAATTTCTGCATCTGCTGACTGAGAGAGAGAGAGAGAGAGAGAGAGAGAGAGAAGCAATCAGGCTTTTAACAGGTCTGCCAGAGTAGAGAGCAGTGCTGCGTAACTAAATGCTGTTTGTTTTCAGAAGCAGTTCTTTTAACGAAAAGGACAAGGTATTTAATTTTTTTAAAGGGAACATTAGGATGAATGAGCAGGAGGAGGAGTAGAAGGGGAGCAATGGTGAATGGGAGGGAGCAGTGGTGTAGTTTTGAAAAACAAAATATAAAGAAGACTGACTTTGGGTACAACTTGATATGGATGGGAGCACTGTCCCAGTGCTAGTGGCCAAGTAAGAGTTGGTCAGGGAAAGTTGTTGCTACCTGTGTGGTTGGAAACTTGCTTGCATTTCTCTTAATTATTTGAAAATGAGTTGGGCTACAGATCGCAGTTACTAAATCAAAGGTTCGGGAGAAGAAGATCGAGATGCCAGAGTGAGCAGGTGCCATTTGAAAATAAACTAGCTGAAAAAAGTCCTGGCTGTGGGGGGGGGTGGCTGTGTGTGTGAAGTAGAAACTATGTAGATGAATGGCATGTGATGTAAGAACTATGTACATAAATGGAGTGTGACATAGTAACTGTGTACATAAACTAAATTTATGTATCCAATTACTCAGATAAACAGATTTATCACACTCCGTTAATGTCCATGCCTACTGCATAAATAATAATATAATATATTAAATATAGAATAATGGATGAGGAAATGTACTTAACAAGAATTTAATGATTGCTCGAGGTGTGGGATGCTACATAAACCCCAAGGTGAAGCCAGAGGGGTTTATTAAAGTATCCCACACTGTGGGCAACCATTAAACTCGAGTTTAAGGCACACTTCCCCATCTTTTATTTTTTATAATTGCTGTTCAGCAATTTTTTGCCACACTGACATTACTGGTGCTGTGTCTCACTTGTGCAACACACACACACACACACACACACACACACACACACACACACACACTTACTTTCTGAATCTGAGACAGTCTTTCTTTGACTTTTTCGAGGGTAGTTGTTTTTTGTTTTATTTTTTATTTCATTTTAATTTCTGCAGAGTTGAGTTTTAGTTCACAATCACTATCAAACTTACTGTAGTGAGGACATCAGGTCAGAGCTGTTCTTGATGGCAGACTGGCAGTTGTCCGTTGTGGTACCCGAAAGGTAGGATCAACCAGATAGATTTTTTTATATATATTTTAACATGCAGTGTTATTTTTTTTAAATAAAAAAGTGGCAGACACTCTCAGTCTGGTGGATCCTCACTAAGTGGGTAAGGAGCCACCATATTTTTGGAACTGTTTGGCCCTCCTAGGAGTGGATAAGCAGCCAATCAGTGAGCAGTTTTTCTTGACTTACTCAGCACATGCTCCCCATTATAACTCGGAAGTTATAATGGAAAATCATAACTCGGTCAGGCAATGGAAAAAAATTGCTGACCAGTTATTATATAATATATAAGAAAAAGTACGAGAGTGGAAGGCTGTTTCATACCTGCACAGCACTCTCTTTTGAATCCATGAGTGCCATGAAAGATTAGGACAGTAGCTGAATAATGAGGAAAAGAATCCCGAAATTGAAACTGGTGGCAAATATTGGCCACTTGTCTCATCCAGTTTGCCCCTTTTCATTGTGCTGCTTTTGCTGCAGACCCTTCTAGGTCTACAGCTCTTTCTCTTCCATGCTTTACCTACCCCTTATAATTCCCTTGTGCTATAGTCACATGATGCGTCGAGCTGAGTAGCAGTACTCTATTTCGGCTCTCACTTCTTCGCTTGTTTTTTATATACTTTAAGCTGGTTTTTGACCACATTTTTGCACTCTTACCTGCTATTGGGATTTTCTCTAAGTTTTTGCAGCTTCTGATCTTTGATATGCCTGATAAGATGGCTTCAGAAATGAGAAAGGTGCCTCTGAGACATACTCCACCTTCCATGCCGGACAAGATGACCAAAAGATTCAAGGCTCAAGGGGCGGCTGCAGGGTGCACATCTATCTCTACCTCACCATCTACCCCGATATTGGAAGCATGCTTCCTTAGTGAATTTAACCCTTTTAAGAAAGCATTACAAGAACTTACTAAGTAGCTGAAATCAATGTGGATGGAGCTTGGAGACCTCAGCCTCTGTATTGTAGATGCAGAGAGCAGGATCTTTTCTCTGGAGAAGTGCAGAGATAAACTGAACCCGGCGTAGTCAATATTAAACAGAAAATTACCCATACTGAAGCCAAGTTGGAGGATTTAGAAGAGAGGAGCAGAAGAAATAACATCTTAATATTCAGCCTCCCTGAAATGGCAGAAGGACAAAACCTAGTTTTATTTGCACAGAAGGTGGTGTCTAAAATTGCCGGTCCCTCCCTGAACAGTCCCTCATATATCATCGAGCAGGCTCACAGCTCTCTTCATCCAATGCCTCTAACAGGATCACCTCCCAGGTCCTTTTATCCTAAAATTTCTAAATTATCTGGATAAACAGCATGTGCTCCAAAAGGTTAGAGAGGTCCAAGAAGTGTCTTGGGAAGGGACACGGCTCTGGATCTTACAGGAGTTGCCCAGCATGGTCTGTCAGAAATGGGCTGCGTATCATGCAGCAGTCACCAAATTAATTGCAGCTGGGACATGATTTAGGATTATCTACCCAGCTTGTCGGCAAGTGTCTTTTCAGGGTGGCTGGAAATCTTTTTGATAGTGCAGATTGGGCCAATGCAGAGCTACCAGAGCTTTTTCCAGAACTTTTTAAGGACCTCTGATTGGAGCCCTATGGCCTTTTTGGAGTGAGTATATCATTGCTAGATCTGCAAACTTATCTTTGTGTAAATTGCTAAGACATGCTCAACTGATATATATTAGCTCAGAGGATCTGGCCAATTCGCTTTCATTTAGGTCATCCCAGAAAAAATACTTTTTTGTTGGATATTCTCTCCCTTTTTATTTTTGGAGCTACTATACTTTCGGGATGACCCCTCCAAAGTTTTGGGCAGGATTGGACTTCTAAAAATTTGGCTATACACTATTGTCTATTATTTTTGCTCTGGGTGCTTGCTGCATTCTAGTATGCTGTCTGTATGGTGACACCAGCACAGCAAATCCCCCACAGTGAAACCCCAACTGTGCCTATATTGGCAATGATGAGGATTTCACTTTGATGGACTTTGCAGTGCCAGAGGGTATATATCTAACTCCACTGTCTGGGCAATGGAGTTCTAAAGCATTGGGCATCCTGGTGATGCTGGTCATTGTGGGGACGCACTGGTGTTGGGGGTGTCGACGGGATTCTGATGCTGTCGAGGATGTCGCTATGGGAGATGTTGTGCCAGCATCGTAGACCCCCACAGTCTCGAACTTGGCAATTTTAATTATTTTAGATTGGTTGCCTGAGTACATTATTGCCGAATGAAAGCTGTTTTGTGTTTCAGTTCCGTGGAGCATTCTCTTATTGGTCAGATACAGGGTGCCATGTCTGAGGATCCTTTGGCTGTATAATGTTATGTTTTATGGAGTGTACTTTCCTCATTGGACTTGGGGACAAGTGGACACCTTTTGGTACAGGTGTTTGATGGCTCCTTTTGTCTTTGGATCTACTGTTTTCTGGGCATCTGACTTGAACTGTTTCTGTACTCGATCTCCAGTACCTGGAATGTTGTGCTGCTGGCTTGTACTTCTGGTGTTCCTTTTTATCACTTTCATGTCTGGCTCTGTCTAGTATCAGGATGGAACTTTCTTGCTGCTCAGCAGTGCCTTTGTTTGATCCAGTTGGAAGAGATCCTCATTACCTTTAAGGCCTCACTGTTTAATTGTTTGATGTTTAAGTTTTGACTTTTTATGAGGCTTTATGAGACTGGCATTGATCACCTTAATCAGACTGTTCTAGTTAATCTTTGTTTAGTTTAACATAATGTTTCATATGTTTAAAGTATTGTAAAGTTAGCAAGATGACCATCTGATCTGTTAGTTCAGCATTCAAGGTGTAATGATGACTGTTTTTGGAAATGCTGCACCTTCTGTGTTTGCATGTTCTCCAACCCTAGATGACTAAATTACATTTATATTTCTTTTTACTCTTTGGTATTGTGACTTAATGTATCCTATACACAGAAGATGCAGTTTAGCTGAGAGAAAGATGTTCTGACCTGTTATTCCGGTGTATGGTATCCTTTTTTTTCATAAGTTCTAGCAGTGGGGCAGCTGGAGGGGTGGATTTAAGTGTAGATACAAGGTATCCAGAACATCATGCACTGGATGAAGTGCATGGGACCTGGGAGAGTGATAGATTCATACTCATTTCTAGGGGGGCTGTATGCTCTTGTTTATTTTTCTGATATTGATATATATTGTGGTCTTTTCTGGTTGGAGATGGTGCCTTGTTCTAATATTTTATTATGGTATCTCTCTCTTGAGCAATTAGATTATTTTCTCCACTTTAGTATCATATTTTTTATGTATGAGGGGAAGGTGAAGGGATTAAGGTATCTAGTTTTGCTTATATCTTCCTTGCTATTGTTCATCGAGGGGAGAGGTAGTGGGGCTTTAGATGTATGGGTTATTTTGGTGAGCACAGGGATCTTTTATGATGGAGTTCAGGGGGGTGGGATGGGATAATACTCCAGAGATGGTCTTTTCCTACTTTAATCTAGGTTGTATTAAGTCTAAGAAGGAAGGTAACACAGGATACTTTAGGACATCTGTAGACAACGGTGCTTCAATGCTATAGGTTTGCATCTTGGAATATTAAGGGTGCCCAGTCACCAACAAAAAATCCAAGATTTTGCTCCATTTCAACAGGCTACAAGTTGATATTGCTTTCTTGCAAGAGACTCACTTGCCCAATGACCAACTGTCTCCTTTTCGCAGATCATGGGTGGATCAGGTCCTTGGCACTGGGTTGGATACCCAAAAGAGAGGGGTTGCTGTCCTAGTAGCTCAGTGGGTTTCTTTCAGGTTGTTTCAGGAAGTGAGGACACCCAGGGTAGATATTTATTGCTTAGGGCCTTATTGGGACATATAGAAGTTGTATTGGGGGTTATATATGGTCCCACAGTAGAGGACCCTGATTTTTTAGTCACATTTTAAACAATCTGCTTCCTTGGGTGTCCCTCCCAGCTTTACTGGCTAGGGACTGGAATGTGGTTTTAAATAATGAGTTGGACCATTCAGAACTGTGGAGGTAAGCCCTCTCACTGAATCAACTGGCCTTGAGGGATTTAATGGATTCCTTGGGACTGGTGTACCTGTGTAGGGCCCTCAATCCAACAACGTTGGACTATTCCTTTTTTTCCGCTCCATATAATACATTTTCATGTACAGACTTTTTTTGTTGGGGGTTGGGCATCTCCAGGGAGGTCCATATATGTCATTCTGTAGCTAAGGTAATTTTAGACCATCATCCAGTCTTTCTCCAGCTTAATGTTTCTCTGCCTTCACTCTCAGATAAGTCCGGGTGCTTTAACAATCAGCTTCTGAAATCCTCAGAGATTTTAGAACACCTTACTAACTTTATTCAATTGTTTCTGGACATCAACTCCCCCTCTATGCCTCAGAGCAATGTGTTATAGGGTGCCATGAAATGTGCTCTCCTGGGAGAGATTATATGAATTTCTCTCCAGGAGGAAAAAACAAAACACCCAAGCTGCAACAAACCTATTACATGAAATCAGGGAGTTGGAGGTTCAGCTTTCACCAGAGAACCCTGAGCAAGTTTGGCTACAGTTGGAATCTCTCCAGCCCAGATATAATGAGATTCTAAGTGAAATGTTTGAACACCTTTTATTGCATACTAAAGTGTGTTATTTCAATCAGGGAGAGAGAGGGCGGGCAAACTCCTTGCTCTTAGATTGAAGACTCATGCTATGGATGGGATCATTCCTTCCATCAGCTCTGAGTCTGGTTAAGTATTCTCTTCCCCTAGAGATATTGTGGCTAAGTTTAAGGAGTATAGTAGAAGTCTTTTAAAGGGGACACCTTCGTGGATACCCTATTGTCCCCTTTAAGTGGCTGTCTCATTTATCAGAAGCAGCCTTTTTTTCCATCACAACCAGAAAAGACTTCGCTCATGAGACACATACACACACGTTACAGTAACGAACAAAACGGAGACAACAAACAAAACATCAAGAAGTACTGGATACCAGTACTTTTTATGACTACAGCTCCTTTTTGTAAAAGTGTATTTGGTTTGGTTCTTGATTTAATCTTTATTTAACTGGTGAAAGCAACACACTGAACTTTAATTAAAATCACTTAGCTTCACTTAGCAACTTTTGAGACAGAGGAGTTGGGCAGCTGTAAAGCTTTGACAACTTATTTTTTCACTCAGTGGCAGGTCCAATCTTTTGTTGTTGCTTGTAAATGCTATCTTGCAAATCAAAAACACTTGAGAGAGAGAGCGAGATAGAGAGAGATGCTAAACACACTCCAGAGAGATGCTAAGCAGGTGGGAAAGTGAAACAGCTTACATGAGGGCACTTAACGAGGTGTGATTAAATTTTCAGCACCTTTTCCTATACCTGTGACTAGATAATCATCCCAGTTAAGCACTGGGATTGTCCAAATTAAATAGAAGCTGGTCCCATTGAATAACATTAGCCAAAGATCGGTGCCCAGGGGATCGTCCCAATTAAGCGGACGTCCCCTTTAACTGCATCCTCTTTAAGTGGCTTCTGCTGTACTATTAAACCCTATGTACTTCTGACCTGAGATACCTTCTCCCTATCAATTTGAAAGTTTTTTTCAGGATGTGAATTTACCTATGTTACAGGAGGCCTGGTGGCATTATTAAAGGCTCCCTTAACTATTCAGGAAATAAAAGTGGCTATTGATTCTTTTTTTTTCTGATAAAGCACTGGGCTCAGATGGCTACCCCCTGAATTTTTACAAAAAATATAAATCTTTATTAGCCATGTTATTATTGACTACCTTTAATTATATCAATATGCATGGTATATCTGATTACTCCCTTATGGAGACTTTAATTATTGTTGTGTTGGAACCAGGGAAAGACCCTTTGAAAGCAAATAGATATTGCTCTATATCTCTTATCAATTTTGATTTTAAAATTTTGTCCAAAATTTTGTCCACCCATTTTGATCAGGTGTGGGGGACTTTGATTGGCTGGGAGCAGGTGGGATTTGTGTTGTGAAGGGTATCCAATGATCATTTTTTGGAAGCTAATGCATTTGATCTCCTCATCCAGGGAGTCCCTCACACCTGCAGTGCTGGTCTCCCTGGATGTGAAGAAAGTGTTCAACAGGGTGTCATGGGACTTCTTGTTTAAATTGCTCCCTAGATACCGTATCCTGCCTGAGATCCTATAGTGGATCAAGGTTTTATACTCTAACTTTATAGCCCGGGTTCTATGTAATTGTGTCCGGTTGGACCATATCTACTTGAGATGAGGCACCAGGCAGGGATGCCCATTATCTCCTTTTCTATTCAATCTCTTTTTGGATCCCTTGCTTAGAAATATCAAGATTGCCCTAAAGGTGTGCGCGGAATATCAATATAAGCTGTCTGTATATGTAGATGATATTTTGTTACATTTAACTCATCCAACCACATCCTTGTCTGCTGCCTTGGAGATTATTATTCACTTTGGGGCACTCTCCAAATTATAAGTTAACATTTAGTAAGACTGAGATAATGCCTTTAAATGGCTTGATTAAAAAAAGTAGATTTTAAATCTTTATGGTTGGTGTGGGTTAAAGATAAATTAAAATATCTGGGTATACAAGTTAGTACATCCCTGGACAAAATTAGACAATACAACCTAGATGGGTTACTCAGTCAAATCAAACTGGACTTGAATAGATGGTCCCTACTACCTATTTCTTTCTGTGGCCAGGTAAGCATCATAAAGATGAATGTGTGACCAAGGGTCTTATATCTACTTATTATGCTTAATGTAGTAGTCCCCCAGGCCTGGTTCAAAACTTTTCATCGGATGCTATCCTCATTTCTTTGGCAAGGCAAGCCACCCAGGACAGCCTTAGTAAGCTTACAACGCCTAAATGGGATGGGGGCCTTCATCTTCCCAACTTTTATTTATATTATTTAACAATCCATGCTTCTCACTTTCTCCAATGGTATGCTAACCCTTCAGAAGTGGATATGTTGGTATATGTACCTCAGTGGCTGGAGATAGAACACTCTCATTGTGCCCTCTCACTGATATATATTAAAGCATCGTTATACATACCTTTTTTTTTTAAATTAAAACTGCTGTATTACTTTCCAGGTTGCCTACAACAACGAAATGAACATGACATTGACAGGAGATGCAACAATCCCTCCCTCCTTCCCCACCCTACCTATCCCCCTCTGGCACCAGTGTGGTGTTACCCTTAAAAGGTGGGTCTAGCCACAAAGTCCATTGATTGATTAACTGTACTAAGAGTATAAAGTGTACATTTTACCCCATATTCTTTCTAACTTTTTGACACAATTGTGGAAACTGGCTATTATCTTCTCAGTTTGGAGATTGAGGAGAAGTTCCTGTAACCACTCTATGTAGGTGATATACTTCCCATCTAATCAGTGGCAGAGAACTAGATTTTTAACTGATAGGGCTGTTATGGCCATGTAATATCTATGTTCCTTAACCTGAATTCTGCTATACTCCCCCACCAGGCATATTTCTAGCGTGAAAAGTTTTTCAGTTTCCAACAGTGGGTCAACCTTATTTTTCATGAGATCCCACAATGGGGCTACTTTGGGGCATTCCCAAAATATGTGAAAGAGGGTACCCTCTGCTTTCTGACATCTCACACATTGGGAGGATGGGGTTCTGCCCATTTTAAACAGTTTGACTGGAGTTAGGTACATATTATTCAGTATTTGAAGTTGCATAACTCTCAGCCTTTCCTGAGTTACATACGTGTGGCAGTTTTTCCAGATCTTATTTCAGTCGAACCCTTCTGTTGGGAACTGTGAGACCCAATAACCAGGTACACCATCTACCATGGGGAAAGCTCTGTCATACTGGCTGGCATAAATTTTTGAAACCACTTGAGTTAAGAGGGCCAATGGCTTAAGTGTCTGCATGAATTCACCAACCTGTGCATGTTCAAAGGGTGACTTCAGAATACTTATCAGCATGTATCGCAATTGAAAGACTTTAAAGCTTAGGGCCCCACTTATATTGTATTTCTGAATTACCTCTCCCATGGTAAGGAATACCCCATCCTTCATCATTCCACCTACTGTTTCCAGTGTCAACTGTGATATCAAAGAGGGGGGTATAGCCCTACCGCCTATTTTGAAGTTTGGGTTTCCCACCACAGGCTGGTTGAGGTCTTTGCTTTGGTCATATTTTAAGAAAGAACATAGTTGTGAGTGCACCCTCACTGAGACTGCAACAGCAGAGTTGAGCAGGGTGGGGGGGGAGGTCTCTGGGCTTAAGGTGAAGAAGCACCTTTGGGGATATTCCACTAGTGGCAATTAATTCTTTCTCTATTTCAAGCCAGCTAGGCACATACAGTATGTGAGCATGTTTAGATCCTCTGGTGCAATAAGCCAATTCAAATATTTACTTGCCTGGCTCACCCAATAGTACAGAGCAAAATATGGGAGTCTAAGGCCTCCCCTATCCTTAGGGACTGCTAGTTTATGATAGGCCCTCTTTGGTTCCTTCCCCATCCAGAGGAAATCAATAATGATGGAATGCACTTTCCTGAACCATTTGAAGGGCAACCAGATTTTAAAAAGGTTAAGAGGGTAAAACATTTGCAGGAGAATGTTCATTTTAACCAGGTTAATACATCCCCAAAGAGATAGGGGCAACATTTTCCAGTGGGATAAATCTTGTTGCACTATCTGCTGAATCATGTTTAGATTAAGTTGTCTTAATTTATTGTCACTTCTGGCCAAGTGTGCACCTAAATATTTTAAGCTCTTTGGAGCCCAACTAAACCCTCTGCTGCTTAACTCATTTTTGTATGTTCTGGAGTCTATTAGAAAAACTGAGGTTTTGTCCAAATTAATCTTGTAATTTGAAAACTGACTAAAATCTTTAATTATTGCTAGAACAGCTGGTATGGATGTCTGGGAGGATGAAAGGTGTAAAAATATATTGTCCGCATATGCAGATAATTTCACTTCCTGGGTCCCTAATGTAATACCAAGGATTCTGGGGTTCGTCTTCATTTTTATAAGTAAAGGTTCTAAGTAGAAGTTAAATAATAATGGCGACAGGGGCAGCCCTGTCTAGTGATGGAATACAGTGAGAATGTGGGGGGGAACCCATTTCAATATTTTTGTGCACTAGGGTTTCAATACAATGCATGTATCCATTGTATAAATTTAGTGGGGAACCCAAAATGATGGTGCACCCTAAACATAAATTGCTAGTAGACCCGATCAAAGGCTTTCTCTGTGTCCAGGCACACAAGTGCTGCCAGTTACCCAGAGTCCCTGGTCATGGAGAAAATGTTGCTTAGCTTGCGGAGATGGTCTGATGAAGACCACCCCTTCATAAAGCCTACCTGTCCAGGCCTATTAGTGATGGCAACACTTTACTAATCTTATCCACTAAAGGTTTAACAAACATTTTGATATCATAATTTAAGAGTGAAATCGACCGATAACTGGTGATGTTTTCTGGTTCTCTCCCAGGCTTGTATAGTACTATTATCAGTGCTTCAAATAACCTATCATCTATGGGGCCCAGGGACAGTATATGCTGAAACAGTTTATGTAGCCAGTGGACTAGTTTTTCTGTGAAAACTTTGTAAAAATTGGGTGAAAACCCGTCCGGCCTTTGGGATTTATCCAGCGGCAAGTCTCTTATCGCCCCGTGTATATCAGCCTCTGTGAAAGGTATCACCAGCTATGCTTTCTGTACTTCTGCCAGAGTGGGAAGTGATATCGCTGAGAGGTATCCATCCACAAGTGGTTCAGAGGGAGGGCTGGGCATTGGGCTGTACAGATCCCTGTTGTATGATTTGAACTCCTGTGAAATTTCTTTCGGGCTAGTCTTAAGGGTGTTGTCTACCATTGATCTGATTGAGTTTATAATTCTTGAAGCTTCTTGTGTTTTAACCCTGAGGGCTAGTAACCTCCCAGCCTTCTCCCCCTGATCCACAAAAGTTGCTCGAGCTCACAGTATAGCAAGTTAGGCTTTTTCATGGAGAAGCTCACTATACTGGTCCCAGAGCAGCTTAAGGAGCTCCTGTTGTGTCTCCTCCCCAGTGGCAGGGGAGAGACAAGATTCCCTCTCTCTAATTTGGTCTAACAGGGTTAGGGCTTGTTTTTTGTACTTCCTAGTGATAGCTATCCTAACCAGTTCCACTCTGATGTAACATTTTAATGCACTCTATTTCACGTCAGGCTTATCGGTCAAGTCCAAATTGTCTGCTGTAAATTATTCTATACACTTTATTTTCTGTTTAATCACCAAGTCTTCCTTTAAAATTTGGTTGTTGATTTTCCATATTGACTTCTTTGAATGAAGGGAATAGAATGTAACCCTCCATACTACTGAGGAGTGGTCTGCAATAACTCCTGGAGTTATCCCACAACATATAATTCCTTTCAGAAGGGCTTGGCTGACCAGAAAATAGTCTATATGGGAGGAGGAGCCATGCGCTGTGGACTGGAATGTGTACTCTCTAGCATCAGGGTGCAACGTCCACCAGAGGTCACATAGGCCCAAGTGGTCTGTCAAATACCATATATCTCACTGAGCAGGGGATAGGCCTGATCACCGCTTATCTGATCTATGCAAATCTGGAGCAAATTTCAGATTCCGTTCTCCTCGGCAAGGAAAGGAAGGGAGACAATATGGAAGTCAGCTCCATGAAAAAGGAAGGGGTATCCAGGTTTGGGCCATATACACTACCCAATAAAATTTACACCCTATCAATGGTCCCTCTAAGAAAAATGAATCTGTCTTTTGGATCTTGGATGCTTTGCAAACTTATAAAAGGGACTTTCCATGAGATCAAAACCACAACTCCCATTCCCTGTGTGCTGTCCCTGGCTGTATAAATGTGTCCCACAAAATGTTTTCTGAACTGAGTGGCTTCTGTTTCTAACATGAGTCTCTTGTAATAGGGAGATATTTCCTTTTAGGTGCTGAAGATGTCTAACATTTTTATACCTCTTAGTTTTGTTCCTGGCCCCTCAAAGATTCCAAGTGACAATATTTAGATGGCTAGCCATTCTTGTATGTGAACAGCCTGTTCCTGAAACCATAGGACAGGGAAGTTACACCTTTCCTGATCAGTACACCTTCTGATGCCAAAGTTCCCAAGTTTCCCTTTCTCCCATCTCAATACATCCCTCCACCCCCCTCCATCCATTTACCCCAAATTTTATACAGAGATAGGTACAATAATCCATAACAACAAATAACTTCGATGCCCTTACCCCCCCCCGTGATAATGGTGAGTAGCATTGGTAAGCATAACAGAACATGACAACCCCATCTTCCCAACCCCCAACTTATATGTTTTATGGTCCATGATGAACAGTCTTTCCACTCTTTGTCCATTTCCCTTCAGCTGCAACCCTTTTGAAATGTTATCCGAAATACTTACCCTTCCTAGAAAGTGAAACAAGTAGTAATGCAAGCACCAAACAGTAACCCTTCCCCCTAACTTCCCTTGTACTAAGCTGGGATTTATTGCCAACATTTTCAAGCCTTAATTAGCAAAAACTCCCCCTGTAAGAACTAAAGGTGAGGGGGTACATTAATGAACCTCTTAACACAGTAACCCAAACCTTTCCATATAGTTGTGATCCATTGGTTTAACAAACTTAACCTTGATGGACCTTAATAATACTTTCTTTAAGTACTGTGGCATGCACAATTGATAAGTAGTAAGGAAAATTGGTGCTAGAGGAACAAAAGGAGCCCAACAAGGCTAACTAGGGTTCTAAAGGGCTGACATCCATCCAGCACTTGCTGAATGGGGTTAAATGTGGTGGGCCTTAATTTGGAGCATACAAGCAATGCCCAACTTCACTGCTCTCAAAAAGCAATGTTCCCAACAAGCTGATTCAGAAGCATTTTGTGTCCCCTAGTGCGCACTTCATCTCACACACTGAGTGAGCCCAGTTCTGAAAGACCATTCACTTGTAGTTTTGCAAACAGTACCTTAGTCATGATGACAAGTATCATGGCCCAATCTGCAAGTCCACTAATACAGCCTTGCCTTCCCGGTACACATATACAGTAAGTAACTCAGTCCCTCTCCCTGTGTAGATCTGCTATGCTCCCCATTTGGGATGTGGTAATTGAATTTCTCTGCTGCTGCTGTAAAAGGACATTAGAAATGAGTCTCACGCTGATAGCGGCCTATATTAAGCACCAATCACCTGAGTGGGGGGGTGTCGAGTGTCAAGTACATCATAGGGAAAACATATGGGAGCTGTATCTCTTAAGGAAGAGGCCAACAGAAAACAACTCAGTTCCAGGCAATGTCTAAAAAGTTAAGATCCATGCCTTACCTCAGCCTACAGACTCTGGAGATGAGCAATCCTTGATCAGATTAGGCAGGGCTTTTTTCAATTCCGTCACCGCCATTTCAGCCTTCTTAAATGTACACCAAGCTCTGGACAAGTAGACCTGCAGACATGCTGTGTACCTCATCCTAAATTTGATACCTGCTGTGATTAATTTAGTTACTATGGGGTGGAATGAAGCCCGTCTTTGGTGCACTGTAGCTGGTATATCCTGGGCCACCCTTATTTTAGTGCCTTCTCACTGTATTTCCTGTAGCTCTCTGATTTTGTCAAGGAAATGCTGCCTCTCCAGAAAGTTTAGGAAGCGAAAACTTAATGGGCAAGAGGCTGCACCCATTGCTGTCATGGGTCACAAAGCCCGATGTGCTCTTTCAGTTGTGTAATTGGTCCCGAATGGTGAGGGCCTTGTAAACTTTGTAATGAATTTTTGCACAAACAGAATTGGGTCAGATTCTTCTTCCTTTTCAGAGAGCCCAATAATTCCTGCATTGTACCTTCATCTCCGACCCTCCAGGTCTTTCACTTTAAACTCGAGCTGGGCCATTCTCTGTTATGTTGCTACCAGTTCAGGGTCCACTTTATCCATCCGTTTTTCTAGTGAAGTGACTCTGACTTTGTTGTCGCCTGTACACTTAGAGAGGTCTTCAAATGCTACTGCCATAGATTTAAACTCTGAGGTTAGCAATCATAGATCCAATGGAAGGGTTGGAGTTTGGCTAAAAATCTTTAATCTCTTTACTGTCAGTAGGTTGGTCTCTGGCGTGGTAGCAGTAGGAGTGCGCCCGCTTGAGCAAACTTGGGCCTTAGATTTTTTACTACTTTTCTCTGGCGTTAGTGGTGGAGTGTGTTTAGGCAGTGTAGTTTTCATCTCTACTTCCATTCCTCAGGTTTTCTGCTGCTGGGTTGCTCTCTTACTCTCAACACTTTCCAGAATCAGATTGGCATCTGGTTTGAGGCTGGTATCTTTAATAAAAAGTATTTTTGGTATAATTAGCTGAAGCTGAATGACGGAGCTGTTAAGCAGTGGGCTGCATCATGTGACTGCCCTCATCATTACACATTTCTTATAGGCAGCTTCCACAATCCCTGCATGACACGCCTATTGCCACATCTATATGGGGCGCATAAACAATTATGCACCCTTTTCCATCTTGACCTGAAGAAGGATATAGCACAGCCCCTGCTAGAGAATCCTAATCTCAAAATTGCAATGCAAACTCTTACTTCTGCTTTTTGGCCTTATTTAAAAGTTACTTCAGTGAAACATCTTCTTAGGGAGGGTACCATGATGAAGTTTCATGAAGTACTGCAAACAGTTCATGTTTCTAATAAGCACTGTTTCACATTTTTTCAAATCTCACTTCTGCTGTTTAGTTATTTCGACTGGGGGGGAGGGGGGCATGGTTTAATGCCTATTTCATGCTCAGTTTAGTCCCTCAAGCTTCCCAACCTAATGCCATCTCTACCTTGTATAATCACCTTTATGATCTACTTCCTTCTAAGACATCTGGTGTTGCCTTATATTGGGATAATGTTTTGGCCACATCTGGAAAACTATATGATTGGCCTTGTTTATGGTCTAATTCATAAAAGTTTATTATGTGGGATAGATATTGTCACATGCAGTTTCAAATATTCCATAATCTATATTATACACATGTTAAACTGTATAGAATAGGGAAATTGGCAGCTGATAATTGTATCAAGTGTGGTAAGGCACCGGGTACATTGCTGCACATTTTGTGGGACTATGGTATGTTGATGTCTCTGTGGGACTCCATACAACAGTACTTGGATCCTCTATTGGGGTTGGACTCTGCTTTTTTCCCAGAGATGTTTCTTGGGGTCTTTTGAGGGTAACTTAATCGGAAATCAATGTTACCATATGGCTTTGAGTTTGGCATGTGCCAAAAAAATTATATTAAGGCACTGGTGTGATCAGAATGTTACAGCCTATTTGAAATGGTTTTAAGAAACTGTATGTGCCTTACTTGCCAAAAAAGTAATTGTTACTATGTCAAAATGTATAGCAAGATATAAGAAAATATGGGAACCTTTATATGTTTTCCTCTCGTAACAGGAGACATGATGTTAGTACTTTACAGGAGGGGTTCCAGCATGCTAAAAGTGGAGTCCCTGTATGACACTATTGTTGCTTTTGATCTTTTAGGTGTTTTTCCACTTGATTTATATCTTAGATACTGTACAGCAAGACCATTAGTCCATTGGTGGGGTATATGTAGGTAGGACCTTCTCCGGATGGGGGGAGTGTTGGGGTGGGGTGGGGTGCTTAACTTGTCTGCTGGTTTGCTGTAAACAAGATTGTACTGTGGGTAGTATTTGTTTCTGTATGTTAAATGCTCAATCGTTATGTTCCTATTTTATTGTACTTTTTTGATAACCATTAAATAAAGTATATTCAGTTAAAAAAAATTATTCCCTTGTACTTATCCCAGCCTTTTTTGAATCCCACCACTGTTATCACCCCCCCAATGGAA
Organism: Neoceratodus forsteri; assembly: GCA_016271365.2. Lineage (NCBI taxonomy): Eukaryota > Metazoa > Chordata > Ceratodontiformes > Ceratodontidae > Neoceratodus > Neoceratodus forsteri. Next base: position 93,477,665 of record CM057456.1, on the reverse strand, counting down.
GACTGTTCCAGGCATCCACCACCCTCTCTGTGAGGAAGTATTTTCTGATATCTCTCTTGAACCTACTCCCCTTCAGCTTTATATTGTGACCCCTTGTTCTAGAGCACCCTTTCCTCTGAAAATACCTCCCACTTGTACATTATTCACCCCTGTGAGGTATTTAAAAGTCTCAATAATATTTCCCCTCTCCCTCCTCTCCTCCAGGGTGTACATGTTTACTTCCTTCAGCCTCTCCTTATAGGACTTTTGATATAGACCCTGAACCATCTTGGTAGCACTCCTTTGGATGGCTTCCACTCTGTTCATGTCCATCCAAAACTGGACACAATACTCTATTCAAACTCTACAGCACATGGGGTGGTCAAAGAAGGTGTGCTGGTGCCCACTTGGGTCACATGAACCCAAATGTCATGTACACAAAGCAAGGTGAGTTGTGCTCAAGAAGAACAGCAAATATTCTCTGTGTATGTGTATCACACCCCTTGAGGAAGACCCACATGGTGGAAGCATCCAGATTGGACTCTATGTTTTTGTCCTGAATGAGCCTTTTGAATACAGAGAGCATTTTCACTGTTCTTCTTGAGTGCCACTCACCTTGCTTTGTTTACATAGTACTCTGTGTGGGATCGGGTCTTACAAAAGACCTATACAATGGTAATACCACTTCCCAGTTCCTACTGGTAATACTCCTATCTATACAATCCAGCATCCCACTTGCTCTCCCAACCACTTTATCACATTATCTGGCCACCTTCATGTCATCTGATATGATTACCCCAAAATCCCTTTCCTGCTTGGTCATTGCTAGTATCTCTTCCTTCTTTTTGTACTGGACCCATGGGTTTCTGTGACCCAAGTTCATTATTTGCATGTTTTTCTATTAAACCTTTGCTGCCAAACTTTTGACCACTCCTCCAGTGATTTTAAATCTCTTTCCATCCTTTGCACACCTCCCCAGGAATGTGTCCACTCTGTTGCAGATCTTGGTGTCATCCACAAAGAGGCAGACCTTCCCTTCCAGTTCCTCTGCTATGTCACTAATGTAGACTTTAAAGAGAACTGACCCAAGTACTGACCCCTGTGGTACCCAGATGCTCACCCTTCCCTCCTCATAGTGAACTCCATTGGATCTATGATGGGTCATCAACAAAAGTTTTGTCGAACGACCCAACAGCAAAACCAGCAGGTCAACCGCATTTTGCAGTCAGCTGCCTGTTTCAAAGAACAACAATTGTTTTCTTCAGGTGGCTTTGCTGCCTGAACCCCCCATGCAGGGCAGCTGTACCCCCACACCCTCCACTTAGGATTCTCTACTCCGAGTAAGAGCAGATTTGGGGGGGAGGTGCAGAACCCCCGACAAACAGTGTCGGGTACCAGCGGGTTCCCTACAGTGAAGTGGCACTGTAGTTTCTGTAGGGGATCCCGCGGTTGAAATGTTGTTGTCAGGGGGTCTACCAATTCCATTTTCCACCACCCTCTACCTCATATCCCCAACCAGTTTCTTACCCAAGTTACCACCTTATTGCACACCCCTATGCTACCCAACTTCTTTACTAGCCTCCTATGTGATATGGTATGAAAGGCCTTTCTGAAGTGCAGGTAGTCAATCAAACAAAGCCACCCCATGGCTGGGTGTGCTTAAAAAAATGAGTCAAACAAGCCAAAAGTATTCAAGCACCACCCACCACAACACAACAGTACCAAAAACCAAATCAGATTTTGAATATAATCTTTTAATTCAAAAAACTGCCAAGAATGTGCAAGAAGGTCTCTTACCAGGTTGGAAGGACACCAGCCGGTCCCCACAACATCCAAGGTTGTGGGATCCTGCTGGTGTCCTTCCCACCCTGTAAGAAACCCTCTTGCACATTCTTAGCATTTTCTTTTTTTAATTAAAAAATTATATTCAAAACCTGATTTGGTGTTTGGCACTGTTGTATTGTGTTGGATGGTGTTAGATTAATTTTGGATAGCTTGAAGTCCAGGTAGGTCATATTCACCACCCCTCCCTTATCCAACACCTTGGTTACCCAGTCAAAAAAAATCTATCAGATTTGTTTGGCATGACCTCCCCTTGGTAAATCCATGCTGCCTTGGGTCCTGCAGTTCATTGGATTTTAAGTGTTCCATGATTCTTTCCTTTAACAGTATTTCCATCAGTTTCTATATTACAGATGTCAGGCTTACAGGCCTGTAATTTCCTGCCTCCTCCTTGCTACCACTTTGTGAAGTGAAACTATGTCCGCTCTTTGCCAGTCCTCTGGGATCACACTGATCCCCAGTGAACTGTTAAACAAGTCTGCCAGGGGTGCAGCTAGCACCTTCCTGAGTTTCTTTAGAACTTTTGGATGCACCCCCTCCAGTCCAATGGCTTTGTTGACCCTCAGATTAGTCAGTACTTGCCTGATCCTCTCCTCAGAAAAGCTACTGGTGTCCACTTCCCTTCCCTCCCTGCACTTGGTGCCTATTTGTGGTCCCTCCCCTTCCCCCTCAGCTGTGAATACTGAGCAGAAATATTTGTTTAATGTTTGCCTTTTCTTGGTATTCATCTGTACAGCCCCACCTTCCTTTTAACCATACAATCCCTCCCTTGGTCTTCCTTTTCTCATTGATATACCTGAAAATGCCTTGAGCCTCTTCAATACTGTCTGTGCTATTCTTTCCTCTGCTTGCACCTTTGCGCTCCTTACTGTTTGCCTAACTCCTTCCATTTACCAAGATACACTTCCCTACCCTCCTCTCTCTGTGTGTCCTTATACCTTCTGAGTTCTGAATGCCAGTGTTTTTGCCCTTAACTTTTCTGCCACATCCCTTGAGAACCATAATGGTCTCCTCCTCCTTTTTGCTTATTTGCCTGATGTTCAGGTTTGTTGGCTTTACTATGCTCTCTTTTAATCTAGCCCATTTGCCCTCCACACCCCTATGACATGTCCACCCACCAGGTCCTCTTGGAGGCATTTCCCCATCTTTGTAAAGTCAGCCCTTCTGAAGTCCAGGACCCTCACCCTTGTGTGGCTGGATTCTGCTGTTGTTCTTATATTAAACCACACTGTGCAATGGTCACTGGTTCCGCAGATGACTTTCCACTCTGATGTCCTCAACACTGTACCCGTTTGTAAGTACCAGGTCCAGAATTGCCCCACCCTGTGTGGGATCACTGACCAGCCATCTGAGGAAAGTCCCCTGCAGGGAGTCTAAGATGTTTCTGCTTCTAGCTGGTGCTGAAGCATGTAGGCTCCACTCTACATCTGGCAGATTAATGTCCCCCACCAGCATAACCTTATCCTTCTTAGCCATTTTACCTATGTCTTCCAACATTTCTTTGTCTAAGTCCTCTACCTGTGTCGGACGGCTGTATACCACTCCTATCCAAATGGTGGCTCAGTTTCCTAACTGGAAGTTGACTTACAATATCTCTGACCACCATGAATTCCCTGTACCTCTGCCACTTTGATGTTTTCCTTAATATAAAGCACCACTCCTCCACCTTTCATTCTTACCCTGTCTCTTCTAAACATTGTGTAGCCAGGTATGACCATTTCTCAGTCATGGCTGTCAATGCTACTTGCATTGGGGATGGCCACAATATCCAGATCTGCTTCAGCTGTGGTGGTCTCCAGGTCTGATATCTTATTTCCCAGACTTCAAGCACTGGCACACATGGCTGTCCAGATTTTGTAAGTTCTAATCTTGATCATTCCCATGTTTTCTTATTGTTATCACTTCCTCTCCAGTTCTTTTTGCCCACTTCTCTTGCCCCCTAGCTCCCAATCTGATCCTTTGCTACCTTGGTTGTCTTTCATTCCAGTAGGAATTTTTCCCTTGAGAGTTCTCTACCTTCCATCCCAGCCTGTGGGCCACCCAGTCATTGCACTTTATCCTATCTGCACTCAAATCTAAAACAGCCTCCTGCCTGCATATCAACTGTTAGTTTAATTGTGCCTTTGCCTTAGAACTACACCTATTACTGTGCACTTACCAACACAAACAGAGCTCTGAAAAGCAAACAGGAACTGCAGAAGATGTGTATGTTTTCTAGAGGGGAAAGAAAGACTAACTGGAACAACATGGTCACTGAGATGGTGATTATGGGGATGCTCATAAAAGGGGGGGCAGAGTAGTGATGAGCATAGTGGGAGGTCTTGCAGCTGCTACACTACAAGAAAATAATGCCACAGAGGAGAGGAGGTGGAGAGACACAAAGGAACAGACCAATGGTGAATGGAGAGGACTGCATATTCTTCATGACCACATGTGCTTCAACTCCGCTGTGGAAGGACATGGTCTAGGTAACCAGTCACATGCTTTTCAAGCCCCATTCCCCTACTATGTAATAGCAATACATCGTGCATAGCTTTTACTATGCAGCCATAAAAATCAAAAGGAATTATTCCAATATACCATATATACTCACATATAAGTCATTTTTGTATCCCTTTTTTTGATGTTCAAGAAGCAGTACCGACTTATACGTGAGCCCTCCAGAATGAAACACAAAATCAACGGTGTTAGATGTTGTGAATCAGTCAGTCAGAAACACATTGACTACCATTATGAATGTAAACACTTAATTACCACCTCAGAATGTTGTTTTCACACTTACTATCTGGCCTCCTTGATTGTCACACCTCTTGATTGCCCTCTGATGTGTCTGCATTAAGCAGTAATTTTGAAGCACGTAGTCCTCACACTTAATTTACCTCACACCTAATTAACCTGCTGCCTTACCTAATTTATACCATACCATTTGTTACCTTCTCTGTTCCCCTTGCTGAGCACTGTGCCAACATTTTCACTCAGAAACAGAAGAGAATTGTGTATAATGAAGAATTCAAATTAAATGTAATACCTTTTGCCAAGTCCCATTTGAATTCTGCTGTTGAAAGACACTACAGCATAAAGGAAAAGTTGGTTCATGACTGGCGAGCAAAAAAGAGTGAGTTACTGGCAGTTGAGAGGGCATTGAAATGATTGAAGCTGAACCCCTCCCCTGTGTCTGCCATTGAAGAGAAACTAAGCAGCTGGGTTCTAGAGTTGTGTCTTCATGGCTACATAGTCAATCGAATGGCTATTTGATTGCAAGCACTGGTGCTGGCCACGAATGAAGGCTTACAGGCAGGTAAAACCTTTCATGCCTCAGCTGGTTGGTGCACATGCTTTATGAGGAAGCACGGACTCACGCTAAGACAACACACTGACATAGCACAGAAGCAACTGGCAGATGTAAATGCCAAGGTTGATAGTTTTCACCCTTCTGTTCTTAAGGAGGGCAAACAGCATAACTTCCCACTGATGGCAATAGGGAATATGGATGAGACAGCTGTTAGCTTTGACTTGCCATCAAACAGAATAGTTCATTTAAAGGGGGAAACAACTGTGACCATGCATACCTGTTGGTCTCAAAAGTCACATTTTACAGTAGTGTTGGGGTGCCTGGCAGATGGTACTAAATTGAAACCTATGGTGCTATTTAAATGGAAGACCTACCCCAAGGAAAAGATGCCACCAGGTGTTTTAGTTGAAGTCCACCATAAAGGGTTGATGGATGAAGTGCTAGTAAGCTAATGGCTAAATGAGATCTGGGCTAAAAGAACCAGAGTACTCATCCATAAAAAGAGTCTCCTTGTCTGGGGCATGTTCAGAGGGCACCTCATTGACTCTGTTAAAGCTAACCTAAGAAGGCAAATGACATATCAAGCAGTGATACCCAGGAGCTGAACTGCATTATTACAGCCAGTGGATGTCAGTTTAAACACGCCATTCAAGTCTAAAATGAGAGAAGCATGGAGACTGTTGATGATAACTGGGGAGAAACAGTTCACTGCAGGGGGTAACATAAAAAAAAACTAGTCTTAGTATGGTTTGTCAGTGGGTGAAGGATGCCTGGACTGCTGTATCCACTGAGGCAGTAATAAAATCATTCAAGAAGTGCAGCATTTTGGAAGAGACTCTACTTGTCTATGGTCCATATGCCTGGTTGCAGTCTGTAAGTTAGTAACATGAAGGTGGCTCCAGAAAATACCACCTATGGTCAAGGAATGGACAGCAATGATGATCAAGGTGGGAGCTCTTCAATATTTGGAGTGTAGGTGCTCATGGGGGCTTGGAGCCCTTCCATTCATGGGAGACCCCATGGGCACTTACCCCTCTTGGACTTTGCCTGCCTCCCATCCCCACTAAGCCTCCTTATCCCCCCAGTTGGATACATTCAACACACAGCAAGTATTGATATAGTAAATAACTGTATGCTTATAGCTATATAGTCCTAGATTTATCTGGTATTTAAGTTTATATATTATGATTATCTTTCTTTGTTAATATCAGTAGAATGCACTTCAATAGTTATGTGATTCTTGACATTTTACACAACCTGTACTGAACCTGATGTAATTTCTGTTAGACAGTCAAATGTGTCTTTAACCAGACTATAAAAGGTTGTTATTACTTGAAACATTCAATAAACTAAATATAAAAAAAAGAAGTGCAACATTTTGAATTCAATGAATTGAACGGAGGATCACTTTTTGTACGAGGACCTGATCGCCAACACTGAGGGGGCACCTGAACAAAATACAGACAGCAGTAGTGCAAAACAGGAGGACATGGCATCGAATGAGCTAGAAGACATGTACACTGATATGCATCTGTCTGAGCATCAGCTCCATCTTCTGTTTCACTCGGGCGATGAAAGCAATGACAAGTTTTTTGGGGTTTGAGTGAAGTTTGGTATGTACCTCTAAAATTCGGTTTCCTGTATTTTCCTTCTCTCTGCAGCACTTCTCATGTTTACATTTTTTTTTGCAGCTGCCAGCATCCACAAGTGATGATCAGCCGATCTGCATAAATGAATGAGGGAAACACAGACACCTGGAAACTCTTATTTATTTATCCTTTTTTTTTTAATGAAAAAAAAATAAATATTCAAATAAATGTTTAAAAAAAAAGAAATTTGCTCTAGTTGTCTTGTTAAGGGGGGTGATTTTTAGGGTACTGACTTATATGATGGTCAAAGCTAAAGTGTCCAAATAATAGCAGGCAATTATATCCCCTGACTTATATGTGAGTTGACTTATATACTAGTATATACGGTAACAACAAGACACACACTTATGATCACCTATGGAATTGTGCGACTTAATATAGTATGCAGTCTGAAGCAGATCAAGAGATCATATCTAAAAACTGGAACATAATGTCTGCTGAACCATTTCATGAGGTTGAGGTGGATAACTTCCCATGAATGGTGTATGAAAGGGGAGACAACTTGATGAAAAAGCTTGTTGATAACTTGCAGCCTATTCAGAGAAATACAGCTTACTTACCAGAGCCTCTAACAGGATGTTATCAGTGTAGCTACTTTAGGAAGTGTGCTTCTATAGAAAAAGCCAAAACTTTTACCTCAATTAATACCACAAGAAATTTTGAAAGTTGGGAGTTTACTATTCATTTGTCTACAGGAGCAATATGTTTGATGACATCTCTGCAATGCATTTCATATTTGTAAAACTATCAGAGCTTTGAACATTTGAGTTTGAGAGCACCTTAGTGCAATCAGGAATGAAGATAGGAGTAATGTTCTGTCCAAATATTTCAAGTATTAAATGATGGCCAGAGCCATGCTTTTAAATTCAGTGGCATTAAGACAGTAACCATGGGTCAATGGGGTGGGGATCTTGACACACTCATCCTCCAAAAAGATGTGAACTATTGAGACAGCAACGCATTCATCTTGGCATGTCATGAACTTACTAATGTATTGCTCTCTCTCTCTGTTCTTTTTCATAAATCATGTAACCAGTTCAAATGAGAAGCAAATTTCTGATGATCTCCATTAATTTATTTAGTACTGAAACTTACAATTAGTTTGACTTGCTTTAATGAAATAATATGAAATTTGCTTTTTTACTGCAGCTGTTAGTATGTCGCAAGTTTTGCTTTATGTTATTTTTTTTTTTCATTTTGTTGTTTGTGCACTATTTACACACTGACATTTAATTGTAATCACTATCACAGCAATGCAGTGTGAATTGACATGCCTCACTGAAGCAGCATGCATGCATAAAACTGGTAGGGGCACAGTCTGAGTACCCTGCACTAAAATGTAAGTTGTCCTTTACTTTTAAATTGAAGAGAATAGAGAACTTTAGGCAATGCATCTGGTGCACAGTGAAGGTTTTGTTGCTTTCTCTGTACAGACAAGCACAACATCTGTTGGCTGCTGACATATGTGTCCCTGTCCATGCCTAGGGACCAATATGAAGCTGCAGTTCTCTTCAAACCACAAACCACATGTGCAGTCCTCATGAAATATATATGTCTAACACCTATGCAACTTCATTTTATGCATGCATGCATGACATACTCTTGAGGTCCCATTTCAAATTTTCAATGAGCAACCATCTTCTGGAAAAAGAATATCAATGGCATAGCAAAGTCCTTTGGTTTAAGAACACAATGTCTCTCTCCTGCTTCAACTGAAGTCCCTATGTGGATGCAGATTCTATGACTGGGTCCTAAGGGGATCACCCTAAAGTGTTAATAACCAACCTGGTATCCTATGGATTTTAAAAATTCACTTTAGGTTTCCACATCAAAACTGTGAAACCAATGGCAGCATGGTGAAATACCAGTGCTGCCACAAGAACTTTATCCCTGTAAAATAGGTAAAATTAAAGCTGTTCATAACTAAGCCAATATACAATTTAGTGAGTGCTGAAGAGGACATCATTAAACAACAGCTGATACCATTCATAGAAAGTTTACAAAGAGTAAACAACAGAGCGTTTTGGGAGTAGTTTTGACTGTGCAGTTTTTGGTTTTGTGGTTTTGATGGGATACCTACTGTAGTGAGGGATGGACAGGGAAGAGCTAATGTATATACAAACAATTGATCCTACATGCTCAGTTTACCACAGTTTTGTATTGAGGGTTCTTAAATAAGTTGCACAACAGTGAAAATGTGATAACGTTACCTTCTTGATTAGAGCACTACTTTATTACTCCACTCCAGCACTTAATTGAAAAGAAATAGTCAGTCTTTAGGAAGAGCATAACATAAACCAATTTAGTTACTCCCACTTCTTAAAAAGCTTGGACACAGTTATAACGCATGAGCTAGTCAGCGTACATCACAGACTGTTGCGTACTTAGCATAGGGCAAAACTTGCCAACAAACTGGGACTGTCTCATGGATAACATTCAGCTGGTCTAGCAAAACACATTACAGACTGGAGTGGGATGAAAACAGAAAATAACAGTTTTAGGGTGTCTTCTGCTTATTAGGAGCTCTGGAACCATCTTTGCATCATAATAGTACCTATTTCATGGCCTTGTTGTGCATTGCTTGAAAATCATGGATGCTTTTCCCTGACTGGAGACCCAGGATACGTCCATATGTCTGGTGACCTCTCTCAGCCACAAAGTCACAACAAGAACTCATCTCCTCTCTCCTTTGGAATGCTCAGACTAGAGATGCAGTGAATTTGAATTCCACCGGCAAAGTGAAAGTGAAGTGGGCACTTCCTGTGCTCACTTCACCTTGTCATTTCCAGGTAGAATGGGAATGCGAAATAAGGCGAAGTCATTGTTTTTAATGGACTTCGCATTCCTCATTATGATTCTAAGTGACCCAGTTGGTGTTTCAGATTTGGCAGCCCCCCCACACATCACATGGCTTACAGTACTATAAGTCACATGCTCTTTAGCTAGGGAGGAAGAAAGTGAGTCATACAAGCAGACACTTTTACTTCCTCCTGTGCAGACAGAGAGAGAGAGTAGTGTGTTTTGTGACTCTGATACTTTGAGATCAGAGTGAGGAGGAGATTTAAAGTTTGATTTAGACCTAACGGCTTTTTTAAAAGCTAATTTTTTTTTGTCTTTTCTGTATTCTTTTTTTACTTAATTTGTTCTTTCTGTAAATTTTGTTTTTCTTACCTTTATAAGTAGTTAGTTGTTTGCCTGTGTCTGTGTGACTCTGTGTGTGTGTTGTGTGACAGTGTGAGTAGTGATTGTTCAGACTGAGGGAGCTCAGTAGGAGAGATGGACCAGGGTGAGAGAATGTCTGGGGCGGGGGCAGCTCTGGGCTTGCATGGTAGTGGTAAGCGTCATAGCATGCGCGTGTGTGGAGGGCATGGGTGCCCATTCCTGTTGGACTGCTCAAAACTTGTGAGTGCCCCCCCCTCCCAGAAGCAGGGCCAGCACTGCTTCCTGTCCTGACTCTGAAGCAGTTGAACCACCACCACCACCACCAAGCCCAGCACCAGGTCCTCTGGAGCAGGATGGGCCAGTTCCCCCGGGCCCAGGTGTGGATCCCATTCCTGTTCAGCACCATGACCAGCCAGCTGCCAGTTCATCTTGCCATCCCCTGCCTGTGCCTGGCCCTCCATGCACCTCTGCTGTTTGGCAGTTTTTTGACTGTGTCGTGGGGTACAGCAGTGTAGTCAAGTGATGTCTATGTGAGGTGGAGGTGTGCCGTGGCACCCGGGGGACACACCTGGGGACTGGGGGCCAGCACACCCATATGCTCAATCACCAGCAGTTGGAGTGGTAGGCTGCCACAGAACTGACCATGCCTGCAGCTGCTGGCCATTCTGTGGCAGATGGTGCAGCTGTGCATTGCAGCATCCCTAAGAAGAGGAGGAGGGCCACAGAAGCACTTGCTGCTCCACCAGCACCCCCACCTCCCCACCACTACCACCACCAGTAGGTCAGCCTGTAGAATGTGTGGACCCCAGAGAACTGTGTGTAACGTAGGCTGACTTGGCAGTTCTCTGGAGTGCTGTCGAGAACAATGAGAGGGTGAGTGCTGTGGAGCAGCAACTGGATCACATAGAGGGACATCAGTTGCAAATTATGTCCATGCTGGAACTGCTGCTGGGTCACCATGGGATCCCACATTAGTTTTGTTTTCCCTCACACCATGTGCCCCCACACCTTCCTTGCTGTGTTATAAAATGTATTCCTCCACCATCCCCACCCTTGTATGTCAATTGGTCTTGCTTATTTTGCTGCCAGAAAACGCCTGCACCATACTTATCAGATCCGAAAAAGCTAGCTATTTCCAAGCAGCATTGGAAGATAACAAGTGCAACACTGCCAAGATTTGGAACATATTCAAAGAGGTTGAAGGCCACACCACTGTAGCCTCCCTCCCTACCAAAATAGTGTCTTTATACAATGTCTTCACTGACAGAGCTGAGATCCTAAAACACCTTAACGATCATTTCGCTACTGCAGGGCTAGCCTTCGACACCTCCCCAATCCACAAACTGAGTCCACACAGGGATACCGCTGTTGACACTAGACCCAATGCTAACTCTATTCAGCATCACTCTGCTGCCTTCAGCTTCTGACCTGTTACCTTCAAGCAAGTTGAGGACCTTCTATTGGTGCTGGATACAAAAAAGAGTGCTAGTGCAGACAACATCATACCCTTCTTCCTAAAAATTGGTTACCGTCACCTGACTGCCCCCATTACCCATCTATTTAACTCCTCCCTAATGCAAGGCATGCTACCCAACCTATGGAAAACTACACACATCATCCCCTTGTTTAAATCTGGGGACCCAAGTGACATGAGTAACTACTGGCCAAACTCCCTACTACCCACCTTCTCAAACTTACTTGAAAAAATTGTTAACATCCAAATCAGGGAGTACCTGGACTCACAGAATCTGCTAAACGCTGCTCAATCGGGTTTTAGAGCTAAGCACAGGACAGTTTCTGCCCTTACTAAAGTTACCACAGATTGGCAGATGGCCTTAGACTCCAAGAAATATGTGTTTGCTCTCTTCCTCCACCTCAGCAAGGCATTCGACACGGTGGACCACAACACTATGCTTAATGCTTTGAGTGACATCGGTCACGACAGTGCCACCGTTAAATGGTTCACCTGCTATCTTACTAGCAGATACCAGCAAGTCAAAGTATCAGGTGACCTGTCTCCTCTAAAACCATTGCAATGAAGTGTCCCACAAGGCTCCATTTTGGGCCCAATCCTATTTACAATCTACATCAACAATCCTGACTCACATTTGCGCTCATCTAATGTTCACCTATTTGCAGACGACACTGTCCTCTACACGGTCAATCCCACTCTGGACCTACAGCAGGATTTTATTTCTCTACAGCATTATCTAATTAAACATAAGCTCCTACTCAACGCTAAAAAAACTAAAGCTATGATTATCTCACCTAAGGCATCCCCTGGCCCCTCTAGCAATCACAAGATCCTAACTCTGTTGGGTGAACCCTTTGAAACTGTGGACAACTTTAAATATTTGGGGTTCTGGCTGGACAATAAACTTAACTTTCTATTTCACCTGAATGAGGTCACCAAAAAACTAAGACAACGCTTAGGCATATTCCACTGCATAAAACACCTCCTCACCAAAGATGCCAGGAAGAGGCTAGTGCAATCTACAGTCATGCCTCTCCTGGACTATGCCGATTTCCTGTATGATAACTGTCCCTCCTCAGCACTTAGTAAGCTGGACACCCTCTACTACAGGGCCTTGAGGTTCATCCTTAACCTACCTTCTCACACTCATCATTACCTGCTTTACCATGAGCTGGGATGGTCCTCCCTCCCCACAAGGAGGAAAAGAAATGCTCTTCTCTGGCTATACAGAGCACTAACTGATAAGCTTCTGGCATACATCTCAAGCCTCTTTGAGCATGCCAAGGGTGCTTATGGTTTACAATGCTTCTCCCTACTTTGTCTTCAGACACCAAGAGTTAAAACATCTTATGGCTTGACTGCAATCACTTTCTCCTTCCCTTCCCTTCCCTATGAAATACCATGCAAAGTTCCTTAAAACTTTATACCATCCCCGGTCCATTCACCTTCAAACAAAGCTAACTGAATACCTGAAAGATACCTGTAACTGCTTTAGGTGACCTAACTTCTGCAAACTCCAATACTTTTTGCATTTACTCTGGTACTTAGTTCGCCTAGTTAGGGAGCTCCCAGTACTTGCCCTTCCCTTCTCCTGTTTCCTCACTTTTTCTTTCCCTCCATCATTCTCTCTCTCTCTCTCTCTCTCTCTCCCCTTCTCTCTCTCTCTTCCCCACACTCTCTCATTCCCTTCTCCCCCTCTCTCTCCCTCTCCCTTTCTCCTGCCCCTCTCTCTCGTTCTCTTTTACAATCCTTCCCTCTCTCTCTCATTCTCCCTCCCTCTCTCTCTCACTCTCACTCTCGTATATCCTTCTCTGGCCTGGTATATACATACATGCAAATCATTTTTTAATGTGATGTCTTTGCTAACTGTGTGTAATATTGTTATCTGTATTTTTATGATATGTATGATCTACTCATGTACTCTTGTGATTGTCTACCTTTGTCTGTAAACTGTTGATGTCCAGGACCACCTTGAAAATGAACCTGCTCAATGGTGTCTACGCCTGGTTAAATAAAGTTGATTGACTGATTGATTGATTGATTGATTGTTGTCTTCGTATGCATGACACTTTGTATTCTGAGCAGTGCAAGTATACTGTGCTAAACTGCATGTGTGCAGTCAGTCTTCTTTCCAGTCTGTGTATGTACTGCAGACATAGTCCAACTCCCTGACTTAAAAACAAACATTAATGAGTACAATGGTGGGGTGGTAAAGCATGGAGAGATACTACAAAACATGCTTACAATACATCCAAGTAACTATTAAAAAAAATTTATGTTGTGATTGGTGACATGATCATAAATCGTGATTTGTGACTGCTTTTGTGACCGTGATGATAAAGAAACGTGAATGCCTACGGCTGTACTTCCCTGGGCTCAATGAGGTGTGGCACAAAACTCCCTGACTTAAAAACAAACATTAATGAGTACAATCGTGGGGTGGTGAAGCATGGAGAGATATTATAAAACAAGCTTACCATACATCCAAGTAATTATTAAAAAAAAAAATTTGTGATTTGTGACATGATCGTGGATCATGATTTGTGACTGCATTTGTGACTGTGATAATGAAGAACATGATTCAGTGTTGATGGTGTGAGATAACCAGTATGAAACTGCATTGGGAACATGAATGCCTATGGCTGTACTTCCACAATGAGCTGTAGCTGTGACTGTGATGATGAAGAATGTGATTTGTATCACGAGTGACTTGTGATGATGGTCCTGACTTAAAAAGTAATGAGTACAATGTTCATGCAGAATTAAGCATCACATCTGTCCAGTACTCTGAAGGGAAGCCAAAGAAACAACTGTGACTTAAGTTACAGATGGCGATTGGGCCCTAAAGAGATGCAAATGCACAGACAGATTAAGATTGCACTGTGCACTGAAGAGATGCAGACACAAAGGCACAACACCTAACCAGTGCTCACCATCAGAAATTCAAATCTGGAAAAGAATACCTTTGCCGGTTGGGGCGGGCCACGGTGGGGGGGGCAGTGTACTGCACTACTGCAGTAACAGTCACTAGTACTAGTACCAGTAAAGATACCACAAAGAAGTACAAAAGTCACACAGCTGCAGTGAATAGCAGATTCACATTGATGAAATTATTATGTGGCACAATAAAAGGTGTCTGATTTGATGACACGCATCACACACATACTCCCACACACACTAAATAATGCATAGCAAATTGAAAACTTCAGTAATATAACCACATATTTTAAACAAACTAAAATTATGCACTGCTGCAGTAACAGTCACTAGTACCAATAAAGATACCACAAAGAAGTACAAAAATCATACAGCTGCAGTGGATAGCAGTTTCACATTGCTGAAATTATTATGTGGCACAATAAAAGGTGTCTGATTTGATGACACTTGTCACACACATAATCACACACACAGTAAGTAATGCATAGCAAATTGAAAACTTCGGTAATATAACCACATATTTTAAACAAACTGAAATTATGCACTGCTGCACCACAACAATCAGCAAAAAAATAGCAAGAAAAATTGAAAATACTACTGTGTGTACATTAACACAGTTATACAAGAAACATATCACCAAAACAAAAAGAACTGTCTTTTTCTCCAAGTTAATCTACCTACACCACAGACATGCCCCTCCCCCAAAGCACACTTCCACTGTCTCTTAGTACACAGACTGAATGTTGTACATTAACATTCAAAATCCATACACAAACAATAAACGCTCGATGATATGAGCACAGGAGGGTTTCCCTATAATCAGTGAACTAAAGTTTCAGCCAAAAAAGTGACTCAAAAAGGCTTCTTTAATTGCTTTTAGAAGGTTTGAATCACAGAGAGCTCTCAGAGCAGATTGTCTCCTACAGCTTCCTACACATACTACTCCAAACTGAGGCTGTGCAGAACAATCTAGAGCCCATGTGACCTGAAATCCCATGAATGACTGCACAATTCGCCTTTGGAGCTTAAAAACAAGGTGAAGTGAGGTGAAGTACATTGTTTTCAATGTACTTCGACTTAAGAATTGGTGGAGTAGAGGTTTGGGAAGGCGGAGTAACTCGAAGTCATTGTTTTTAATGGACTTTGCGTTACCCATTATAATGCGAAGTACTCCGCTTCACATTGCGGAGCACTCCGCGAATTCACCTTCACTCCACAAATCACTTTGTGGAGCAAATTGTGGCCACTTCACCCATCACTAGCTCCAACTATCTCCTATGATGCTTTATAAATCCTTGGACCATACCATCTGAAACTAGCCCCAATGCAGAGGAGGAGATATGGTTGCATTAATAGCTACCTACCAGGGGGAGTGGTTCATTCTTTTTTAATTCAATCAGCACAATAAAAAAAACCTAAAACTGTTGACTGGGGCAAACTAATTTACCATATGTACTGTTTACATTGTGATTGGGAAAAGTGGATTACATAACTAAGGCTGACTTTTTCATTTTTGCACATCATAGGTGGTACCTTTTCTTGCTCTGAGATTTTGGATTAGCAGTATTGCAAATAGTTACGAATCATAGTAACATTATACTGTGCTGATTAAAGGGTTTAGGTCCTTTGTGTCTCCCTGTCAGCCACATGGCAGTGACTATACCCAAATTCAGTATGGATGCATATCCAAGCTTAATAATCAGAATGCTACCCTACCCTTGATGTGTAACACCCAATGCCATTTTTTTTTCAAGAACTTGACTAGCCTTGCTTTGAAAGCTTTAATGGTGCTAGCCTCCAAACCTCACTGGGAAGGCAATTACACATATTAACCATTTGTGTGAAGTATTTCCTTCTAATGTATGCTCTTACTGTCCTGTACTTCTGCTTGCATTTCCAGCTCAAGCATCTCTGCATATGTTACCCAGTCTACCACAATAAGTATTAGGAGAATCATGATCATGTCTCCTCTCACTTCTCTTTTGTAGGTTAAATAGTTTTAGTATAGGATGTCCAGTCTTTCCTCACAAGTCTTGCTTCATAAAGCATTAATCTGCTTGCTGGCTATGTGTTGAATCATCTCTAAGTTAAATCAGGGACTTATTGGGCTAGATTTTTCAAATGACATGAGAACTAAGTCCCACACCCAAGCCCCAGCTGCAGGATAAAATCTCCACACCTGCATAATTTGGTATTTTCAGCAAGCGTGGCTGTGGGGGATGTTATGCCTGGTCCCACCAGATGTAACTTTTCCCCACAGCTGCACCAAAAAAACAGTTGCAAGCTGCCTTAAATCACGTAGCCAGTCACAAACCAGCTCCACTTTTGAAAATACCATAGCTGCTAGAAAAACTAAGGCTCTGCAAGTGGGAACCCACTTGTGTCAGTTTTTTTTTTTTCCTGCAGCTGTGGGAGTTATGATGGCTTTAAACATCTAGCCCCCTTTTTTTAGTTAATGTTTTTTTTTTTTTAAATCTACCTTACATGCTGAATTATGTTATTTTATAGTGAAAGATATGTTTATATCATTAATAATTCACATTTATTCTATACTGTCAAATGTTTTAAAGCATGTCCATGCACTTATTTATGCAAAAAGAGTCACCCTATCTCTTTTTTTTTTGTTTTGTCTTCCTGACACTTCTAATATACTGTAATTGGCGGGCTATGGAATCAATCTGTCTTTTATATTGAAATGTTATCAACTTAAATCAAAATGTAGTGTATGTACAATACAATTTTGTAATATTTTTTAATATTGTACATCCCTCTTAAATTAACGAGACCCCTCTTAAATTAGTATGAGACTAACTAATAAAGATGTCACTCAATTAGTCATTACCTGTCTCTCTGTCTTTGCATATTAGCTACTGCTCAATCTAGCTTGTAGAAATTTGTATAGCAATGTGTTATAGTATACTTTTTCTTCCCATTATAGATTGCAGTTTTATTGCCAAAATTTGCAATTGAATTGTGCCTACTCTGCTACTGTATTTGTTGCATTTGAAAAAAAATAGTGTTGCACCTAAATGAAACTATACTCCACAGGTCCAGAGGGAGCTGGTTACCAAAATGTTGCTTGCAGTGTTTGACTTTGTGGATGTGGCCTACAATACCAGCCCCCCCTTTTCTTGCCAGACTGGACACCCCCTGTAATGCCTTCTGTCATTTTGCTACCAACATCTCTCTTTGCACTCACCATTTCTCCCTCTACTCCTTTCTCTCTATCCTCCCAATTCCTTCCTATCACCAGTCCCTCTGTGCACCCTTCATCTCCAAATACTGGTCTGCAGCACAGCCCTAGCAACTATCCACACTAATCTCTCCCATTCCACCTGCCTCATGCTCTCTCTGTTCCAGAAATCCTCACACCTTCTCCCTCGCCCACAATCTCTCCTCTGCCGAGCAGTCAGCCTTCTACTATTACCCTACCTCCCTCTGGAACCTGCTCCCCTCCTTTATCTATCTCTTATCCTCCTCCACTTCCCTTAGTCACCAGCTTAAGCTCCTGTCCTTCATCTTCTGCTCCTGTGAGCCCCCGACCTGACCTGCCCCTAGTTCCTCTTCCCTCCTCAGCTTTGATCCCCCTTCTGGAGTTAGTTTGTGATTCCGAGTATAAATGTACTGTAGTGTTCCACCTGCTGTTGTCATTTATATTGGGCTGCAGTGCTGCTCAGAGCTCCAACTTCTGCCACCCATTAGTTGCAATTTGCACTTATACAATGTTGCAATAACATTGTTTGCACCTTATCTTACTGCACATTATTTTTGTGCAATGTTTTATACCTCTGTATTTGATTGATTGTACCCTCTTCCTCTTTCTCAGGGCCTTTGCTCTATGTGTCTTTACTGGTTGTAAATTTTCAAATAAATGAACAGAATAAATAAATACTAGAATGCAAAATGTCAAAAGGATTTAAATATGAATACATGATTTTCTGATTTCTAAAATTTATTTCCAAGATTAGTGTTTCTTTTTAATCCCAAAACTGACAGAAACATTTAGTCAATTTGGGACTGGCAAGAATTATTTTACTGCTCCATTTGTTGGGATTTGTGGTTCAAATTCTGAGCTACTGTACATCTGCATTTGAACTGTTCAGCTCCATCTTTTTTCTATAAAATACTACTAGTCATGAAGCAAGAAAACACAGTGATTAGAGGCATACCTGAACAGAAGATGGCAGGCATCTTGATGGTGTAGATTAATCCTGGGTTATCCTGGATATTCATTAGCAAGTAAGTGCCTTTGAAATGTTATCTTCTTCCTGACCATCTGCCCAATAAAAGTCTCTATTTAATGGTGCACATTGGAATCATGGCACATATCCATCACAGAAAAATCAAATTTTCTCCCATAAATGATAGGGCTGTCTTTGTTTATTACCATCCCTGACAGAACTGCAGACCTCAGCATTATCCTGCTGTTTCATTATTGTCTGTCATTCTGAAGAGATACTAATACAAATGTGTAGTTAGATTATTCTGAAAAAAAGTTTTGTTATAACCCTATTTCAAATAAATGAAATGCTTATGTGTAGGATTCCTTTCTAAAGTTTTATAGCATGCCATTTAGTGTTTAATGTGAATTTCACAAGTGCCATAATGATTATCAGCAACAAAAGTGCAGTTTTAGTTCTCCCTTTAAATATATATTTCAAATAGGCTTGTAACAAACTAATATTTATTAAGGAAAAATTATGGCAACGTTTACGACTCTGTTGTGTTTTTTTCAGTGTTGTCTGTCCTCTGTGTAATCATTACTTAAACACCCCTTGGGAAACAGCTTGATTTAATTTTAGTCATAATGTAGTACAGATTTACTCTTGCTAAAAAATGTCACACTGAACCCTCTTAATATAGAAGGCAGTTCATTCTATCACTACAATAACTTTATGTATCGATACCCTTAAATAAAAGGTAGGTTCTTACAAAGGTCTGTAAACAGAAATAAATAGACATAGATGGCCTTAATCACATGATCAAAACTTTCAGAGCCTGAAAAATAAAGGTGAAGTAAGGTGTGTATATTGGCTGCAGTCAAGATGGCTGCAGTATAATACTGTTTTGTTTTTTGTTTGGCTAGCATTGTCAGACTTCACAAATGTATATTTTTAATGTGTACTTTGTTACTTCTATGGCTGGGTAGACATCTAGTAAAGGTGGGGGTCCAAAGTTGCCACAAAACCTTTGGAAAACTAAAAAAAATAAAACAAGAATTGTGATTGCTTTCTTCTTTCTGTTGTAGTGTGGACAGTGACAAATGAGGCCCATAGTTAGTTTAAGGTACATTCCTCTGGCTCCAGTCCAGTCAGCAATGAATATTAATTACTTTAGCTTACTTGTGGCATGTGCTGTTGGCAGGAATTTGCTGTAGATTACTATTTCTTGTGTTGTGATGGAGCATGCAAAATCTATTAAGACTGCTATGATCCACTGTGAGCTACAGTAATAGTTGCTATTCATTACTGACCTCAAGGCATATTTTCCCTGTAGTCTCTGCTTTACCTCTATACCAGTTGCTATATTCTTTCAGGAGTCTGGTCACATGGATTTTCAAATGATTTAATATCCCCTTAAAGAAAAGAAAATGTTACACATCAAAAACATAAGAAAATAAAGGGAAATAAAGACAATAAAACTAGATGTTACAGTGCCCATAACTGGTATTCTATAATTGTTACTGACACTGTGTGCTCTGCATTCTCAGTGGCACACCTGATCATGTTGAGCTTGCTGGTGGTAACAATAGGAAAGTTGTTGTTTGTGTCCTCAATAGGAGGTGTTATGCCACTACTGCTGGTATTGGTGAGCCAGACTGTTGTGCCAGTGCCAGTTGGAGGTGTCAGGGTAGACTTACCATCAGGAGATGTAGGAGAGAGAATTGTTGTAGATGTCATGTTTTGGGCATGTTAATAATCAAATGAATGATTAAAGCTGATCCTTGGTTAGTTAAATCTGAGAAAGAATATGAAGTCAATATTGTCCAGATATTGTCTTGATGTGAAGTCAACAGAAGAGTAGAAGTATGACCAAGTATTTCTGGATAAACATTTTTGCTGGTTTCTTCAAGCAGTATTTGTTATTCCACCATACATTTATACACTAGCTACTGTTTCATACAGTATTTGTGCCCGTGGGAATTAGCACATGTGGATATCTGATCTCCTGTAGTGTTGACATGAAAAACTGCATGTTCCCTCTAATGTTGTCAAAACTGTCTTAAATTTGTGTCAGAAACATATCTGGCACTTCTTTAATGAGTACTGCATCCTCCCCCTGCCACTGCTGTTACAATGATTCAGATGAACTGGCTCTGCCATCACTTGCTATAGTGATGGATACTAGTCCTACTGTACCATTTCCTATGCAGTGTGCAGGAAAGATGTTGGTGTCACCCACATGCAGCAGTGATGCACAACAAGAAAAACATGATTCTTTATGGAGGGAAGCAGAGGAGGACAATGAAGAGGATATGTTAATTTCAGAACCAGTTGACTTTTTTATGTTACTGTCATTATTATTTTTAAGTATTATTGATATATTTTGTGCTATTGATATACTAACAAACTGTGATTCATGATGTAGGGAGATGCTGGATGATGAAGAGGTTGACTGTTTTAGAACTGGTTTAATTTTATAGCTTTTATTTTAATGCAGTTATTATTAGTTACTATTATTCTTAAATGTTGCTTTGCAAAATAAGTAGAAATAATCTGAAAACAATATTGACTGAAACAGACTCATTGACTGTGCACTGATTTTGAGCAACAAATGGACATCCTGGTATCTAGCTTTGCAACAAATTACTGCCTAATACAACATTAAAAACAAAATGACAGTCATGTTTATGCCCTTGTTAGAACACAACACCTACACAGCAGATTATGGTTTATGAATGCAAACTCAACCATGACTTACTCTTCCTCCATGCAGAACACATACACCAGCAGCTATGCTTAACAGAATGTACTGTTTTATATAAAGTTTGTTGCATTTTCTTTTTTAGTTTTATGCCTCAATTCATTGACTGATCATCTCTGCTCAGACAGTTCTCGTCTTATGGTCACAATAACTGTTGTTTCTTTTCTGCTTTCTGCCCAGGCTGATCACTTAACTTAAATCTTGCAGTCAATAACATGCCATACTTTTGCAACCTCCCAAATGGTGAATTTGTAAACAAAAAAAGTGCACAAAATCCCTCAAAACATCTCCATTTGCAATTCTTCAGCTACTTCTTGCCCTGTGACCACTGTCAATCAGGTTTTACTGTAAGTAAAAGCATCACTATTCATTAATACAGTATGCACTGCTTGTAACGGACTAGTTTGACACTCTGCATTGTGTCCATTACAAATGGCATCCATTACATCGTTAGCACTAAAGTGAGAGATCCTGTGACAGATGAAAGACGACTGACAACAATCAATTGGAAGCTGCCCCTCTTCATATACTGGAAGCAGAGACTTCCTTCCCCACCACACTGAAACCTGATAGTTGAAACTGCCTTTACTAACTTTGATTCAGGCCTGCAATACTTTTATGTAGGGTATTTATTTATTTTTTAAACAATGCACCTAGCTTTGATAAGGTGGCATGGCAAAAAAGAAGGTGAAATGCTGTCTCTCTCAACCCCTGTGCTACCTGTTTCCCATCTTGATGTCATGCCTCAGACAAGATCCATGGACTATTCTTATCCCCAATGAATTTACTGGTACGTAGCCCACCCCTTTTAACTGCTCCTGCTGAGTTGAGTGGAGTTCCAATGGATTTTGTTGAGATCTGCAGTAATTAAAGAAGAAATCTCCCTGCCTGGTAAGACACTGGGTACTCCTGCTGTTACACCCCCCCCTCCGTCACTCGTGTCTACCTTTTCTCAAATTATCTATGGTACCTAATTTCTCCATGACTGTTTGTAATGTTCTTATCACCCCGAAATGATTCATATGCCTTTGCTCTAATACAATAAAATCAGTAGTCTTTGTTACTTGGTGAAACAAAGGATAAAAAAGGTTAAGAAAGGTGTTAGTTAGGAGTTAATGGCAGCTGAATACAGATCAATAACAACTGTATGAGGTGCTAAGGGAGCAGTTAATTAGCTACCTGGTGGCCATTAAATGCCGAATTACAGGTCTGCTTAATCAGGTGAACTTATCACTGAGCCTCTATAATAAATGGCTTTTGGCTTGGGGGGAAATCATCAGTTAGAATCGGACGTCTGCTTCAAGCATGTCTGTTTAATTTGGCACATACTGTACCATTGCAAACACTTGCACTAAAATGAGTGGATGTCGTACACCAGGGGATGGTTTCCTTCTTTTTACAGTTATGCAAAATGATTTTTTTTCCTGCTAGGAGGGATGAGGAAGGTGGGGGCAACAGGGGAGTTGAGGTGAGGCTCATTAGTCATTAGGCTCAAATCTGATGGGATAGCTGGAGGAGTGGTTTTTGGTGCATGGGTGAGGAGAAAGGAATCAGTATAGTATTATTATACATTCACTATATATTTGAGGCAAACTTTGCTGGAGGGTATGGGGATATTGGAGGGCTTAAATTCAGAAGGTGACGGTATCAGAAGGTGACGGTAGAGTAAGGTATTAAAATATGGTCTGTGGGGATGTAAGGGGGATGTGAGGTGTGGCACAGTGGGTGGAAAGCTACAAAATTGTTACAAAATACTTTTCTAAATAACAAAAGTCTGGCAAAGTTGATGCAGTCATTGGGAACTCATGAAGCTTCATAAAGTTCACAGTTCTTGACTTCTCACCAACTTCACCAACAAAGTAAAACTTAGCAATGTGCCTAGTCAGTGCTTATCTAAGGCTAAACCAGTTCAAGACTAGAGCATGTGTAGCTGGCTATTTGTGTTTGTCTGTCAGTAATTTAGTTTTGTGGATTTTCATGTGTTTCTGCTTGGAGGAAGTGGACCATTCTTGGACATAACATCTATGAACATTTCCTGGACTAAGAAACTGCAGAATATCACCACCAGGTATTGGAATTCTCATGATAAATCAACTTTTTTGGAAGCTATCAAAAGCAAAAGTAAAGTCAATAAATCTGTTATACAAGCTCTGAGTTGTGGAGTGCTGCATTGAATCCACATTCACATCTGACTTGTTCTTAAAGGATGTGTACAGTAGTAGTGCCTAATTAGTCAAGGGATTTTTAAAGATTTTTAAAAATCCCTATTGAGAATTGTGAAACCTTTTCTTAGCAATTTTGTTTTGTTTGTTAGTGTGTTTACTGCTATCTGGAGAGGGTAATCTCATATGATAGTGTAGTTGAAAATCTACCAGATGGCACTTTAGTACTGTAATAGGAACTGGCCTCTTTCTGTAGGTATAACAAAAAGAATTTTTGAGGATTTTTTTCCCTATATTTTGTGAAGGATAAATAGGGAATCTCACAAAATTGCTTGACAAATTCAGCACTACTACTGTACTTGTCTTTGAGGTCTATTCACAACCATTTTGGAGAACAAAAAGAAGATACAAACAAAGGATTTTTACATCCTGCATATGCCCCAGGCCAATGTTCATCACCTTCTGGAATTTAACACCTTCAGGAATTTAACACATTCTGGGTCTTTGATCTACAGTAACAACAGTTTTCTGGCCCCAGTAGTTCACCATTTCCTGTGGATTTGATTACTTTTCATCAATCATGTGGCAACTCTGAGAACATGGCATTATATACTGTGTTCTGCAATATCAGGTGGCAAATGCAGATCAGCAAGGCCAAGAGGACTAGATACCCTACAACAAAACCAGTCTGCAAAATGATTAACGTGTACCTTCTCAGGATACTACTTATGCTACTTCTGATATCTGGAAATGTTCATCCTAAATGGGGCCTACTGACCTAGCACCCCATGCCACAAAAAGGTGGGAGGGGTCCCTCACATTAGCCTCAATCAATGTCTGCAGCCTCCTTAACAAACTTGACATCTTACAAACCTGGGTCCAGCAGTATAGCCCTGATATACTCTCTGTTGTTGAAACATGGCTTAACCCCAAGATACCAGATGCTGCAGTCACCATCCCTGGATACTCTATATTCAGGCGGGACAGGGTTTCCAAATGAGGTGGGGGCTGTGCCATCTACCTGAGGAATTTTTATCTGGGTCAAGTCTTCCCTTTCTCAAACCCTAAACCACCCTCGCAAGTTCTCGCTATTCAAGTTCAACTCGGGGTGCACAACAAGGAGCTCACCATTGCCTCTGTGTACCTACCCTCTAAAGATCAGCCCAATGGATTTATGAGCATATTGGAAAGCCTACAGGGATTACACCATAACTCTGAACTCATAGTACTAGGTGACTTCAACATAAATTGGCTATTACTGGAGGCCAGAAACTACAAGGATGCTGTCATGGCACAGAACCTCACCCAGCTTATTACCACCCCCACCAGATGCAACTATAGGACACGGTCACGCACACTTCTGGACTAGATCCTTACTAATCACCCTGAATGAATCTCAAAAGTCTTAGTGCTCCCTGATGGTATCAGTGACCACTCACCGGTCACATGTACCTGGA
Organism: Neoceratodus forsteri; assembly: GCA_016271365.2. Lineage (NCBI taxonomy): Eukaryota > Metazoa > Chordata > Ceratodontiformes > Ceratodontidae > Neoceratodus > Neoceratodus forsteri. Next base: position 93,452,787 of record CM057456.1, on the reverse strand, counting down.
CAAACAAATTCATTAAGCCCCCTCCTAAAATAATCCACACCAGAGTGTTAAAGCAGGGGTATCTTGAGCTACTAAAGACATACCTAAGCCACCTGGACTGGACACCAATTGACTCTACCATTGATGTAAACCAAGCCTTAGACCTTTTCATCAGCCACTTCACTGCAGTCTGCAATATCTTTGCACCTTTCAGAAAGCTGAAGGTCAGAGGCAGAGCAAACCCTTGGATAACCCCTGATCTGATCTAATCACTTTACTCAAACATAGAGACCATCTCTGGCACTGTGCCCATGCAACATCCAAACCTGGGGATATTCATAAATATAAAGCTGCCAGAAATGAATGCACATGGGCAGTTAGGAGCGCCAAAAGCAAATACTTCAAGGAAGCTCTCTCCAACTCCTGGGGTGATGGAAAAAATTTTGGAGTAACTTGAAAGACCTTACAGGCATATACCATAAGTCACCACACACCATGCTCAGCATAAATGCAACACCAACTTCTGACCTGTACACAATCACCAACACCTTTAACAATGTGTTCTCCAATTTGGATAGTGTCCTCCCTTCTAATTTCTTCAATGCCCCCTCTGGTAGTAACCCTCCTGCCACTGCTCCTATCCTACACCCTGCCCCACAGTTCTACTTCAAGATGATCTCAGTGCATGAAGCCAGAACCTATATTCGGAAGGCCATTCACAATGCAGGCTACAGCGGTGACTCCCCTGACCTGAAGTTGTTAGCGCTTGTCCTTGAAGAAGTCCTTGAACACCTGACAAAGATCCTCAACCTATCACTAAGGATGACCCAGTTCCCATCTCGCTGGAAACAGGCAACCATCACACCAGTACACAAAAGTGGAGACAAATCACTGCGCTGCAACTACAGACCTATCTCCATCCTCCCTTCATTGTCTAAGGCCCTGGAGCGCATCGCCTCAGACCAACTAGTCGAGTACCTGGAAAAATACAACATTCAGTGTCCTGAGCAACATGGTTTCTGAAAAGGGCACAGTACCATCACTGCATTATTAGAATTCACGGGCTTCATCCATACCACACTTGATCAAGGAAACTGTGTAGGGGCAGTATTCATTGACCTTACGATAGCCTTTGATGCTGATAACCACCCACTCTGACTCAAGCAATTAGCAAAGATTGGGCTGTCCAATGAAACACTGCTCTGGTTTTCAAGCTACCTTGGAGGGTCCAGTGGGTTAGGATTGCCAGTGTCACCTTGGAAGAAAAGCCAGTCCTTTCAGGGGGCCCACAGGGGTCCATCCTGGGGCCACTAATCTTCAGCTTCTTCCTCAATGACCTTCCCAGTGTCTGCCACCAGAAATTACTGTTCTACACCGATGATGCCGTCTTGTTCACCAACCATCAAAACGCAGAGCTCCTCGAGAAACAGTTACAGCTTGAATTCATGCTCATCGAAGAATGGTTCAAGTAACAAAAACTGGTCATAAACTACAGCAAAACAAAGGTTATGACCTTCTACAATGCCAGGAGCAAGTACAGATCCCATGACCTCACCATCCTAAACCAAACAGGGACCTTACTTGAACACGTTCCTGATTTTAAGTACCTAGGTGTCACATTCTACAGCTCACTCTCCTACCATTGGCAGATACATTCTGTCACCAAAGTCACCAACATCTGTATAGGCCAGCTCTACATCCACAAACACTGCATGACTCCTGACACTCTCCAGTTGGCTATCAACAGCTCTGTAACCTCCATCATTGATTACGGGCTAGCAATCTATGGCTCTGTCTCCACCTTGGCCCTCCACAGAATTACAGTTGCACTCAACAAAGCATGCAGGCTGCTAACTGGGGCTGACTAACTTATACACACTTGTGACCTGTGCACTCAGGCAGGTTGGCTTCCTCTCATCAGCCAGATACAGTATCAAACCTGTCTCTTAGCCAAAAAAGTCATCCTCAGGCTCATGCCCCCAGGCATTGAAAAGCTCCTCATTGACCACCACAGTACCCAGTGAACTAGAAGTTCACAACAACTAACCTTCCTTGTCCCCAGATGCCGGACTACCATGGGCCAGAGAGCCTTTGTCCACAGAGCACCACAGTGGTACAATACTCTCAACAAAGAAACTCTTACTGCTGCTGCTCTTGACCCTTTTAAGAGACAACTCTGTCTTCATCTCATTTCAACTAGTCTTTGTGACTGCCTCACCTAATCAGGGGCTCACCACTCACTGACCTTCACTTCAGTCTTCACTGCTACCTCTCCCTGCCTTGCCCCCCTTCTACCTGCCTCACCTGCCCATCCCCTTGTGCCCCCTCTCCCTTTCCTCCCTCCGGGCATTTCCTGACTTTTATCCCTCCCATCCCTCCCCTTTTGAGCTCTTACCATCACCCTCTACCCTCTGACAACGGCCTTCCTGCTTGCATACCACCCCTCTCACCTGCAGCACTTATTTCTAAGATTGCAATTGGCTGGTATGTCATGCTACCTAACATTTGGCACATTTTGAATTTCTGGAATTTCCTACGCCTCAGTCTCTTGCTTCTTTTTATTGTGTAACTATGTATTATTAAGTCATCCTTTGAATGTATGTATGTATGTATACCCCCATTCCTTCGAAGTGGAACCTTTGTAAATGAGCAGTTCCTGCTCAAAGGTATTTGTAATCCTAGATATCAATAAAATATGAGTTGGGAATCATTTCCCAAAGGAAACTCCAGCCACACAAGGGATAGTTCAAATAAAATATTTGATGTTTTTTTTTCTATATTTTTTATATTTTTCTATATTACAGCATGATATAAGCTCCTGTTCCAGTGTTTCACCATGCTGGCTTCATTAGGGAAATGGGCCTGTTAAAAATTAATAACATTTGTTTACTAAGAATCCATAAACACTGGAAGTGTTCCAGCAGATAGGAAGACAGCTAATGTTATACCATTACATAAAACGTTGATAAGCATAACATTCAAAACTACCTGGCAGTCAGCTTAACCTCAGTCCCAGGAAAAATCTGGAATCATTAATAAAGGATAAAATGAAACATAACCAAAATGACAGAGAACAACATGGGTTCAATAAAGGACACTTTGCATAATAAATCATAGAAACATAAACATTGTCAGCAGATATGGTCCACTTGGCCCACCTAGTCTGCCTATTTTGTCCTGCTTACAGTATCATTGCAGATCCTACTTGATCTCCAGCCCCTTAACTAGAGATGTTGCAAAGTTTTACTTTGTGTGCAAAATTTTGATGGATTTGCAAAATCCACCTCCCCGAAGCATTTTGTGAAACTGCCTTGTCGGTGGAAACTTTTCCAAATGCTTAGTATTTGCGTAGGGATTTTTAGTGCAAATTGCACTTTAAATATAAACCCCAAAGCAAGCCCTCCCACTTAACAGCCCAACTTTCCTCTCTGGTGTCTAGTGGCTGACTATCCCCGACACTGTTAAATTAGTGCCCACCATACATTGCCATCCATTGCTTCAACATTACACACACAAAAGTAATACACATAAAAAATATATATATATATCTTCCCTGGTTTCTAGTGCCCCCCCACTGCTGATTGCAGGCCTACCCCCTGCCATCAATTGCCGTGACCATTCAAGTCTGGTACCCATCCCACTCTGAACCGACCTGCCGTATCTTCCATTATAATAAAAAATTAATATTTTAATCCCTGATACCTAATGGACCCTCCTCCCCCACATCCTGTCAGGTAATGAAGCCCACCCCAGACCCCTCAAAACTGACCCAAAGTGAGCCACTGGCAAAGCCCTCCATTCACCTCCATGGCTGGCAGCCCGACTGAGCTCAGTGAATGAGTGAGTGCTTTTGCAAACAGGTGCTTATTCAATGACAGCTCCCTGTCATTAGCAGCAGTTTTCAGAGTGTAGAGAAAGGCAAGGGGCTTCTCCAGTCACCAATGGGGGTGGCGGGATGGGGGAATGGCATTGTGGACCCCTTCGAGGTTCACAACACCATTGCTCCCAATCCTGTTGCCCCTGATGGCAACTGAAGAAACCCACATCCCTTCTCTATAGCCCAGAAAACTATTGCAGAAGACCAGGAGCTGTCAATGAATGATCATGTGTTTGTACAAGCACATACTCATTCATTGAGCTCAGTCAGGCTGCCAGCTCTAGAAGTGATTGGAGACCTGTGCCAGTGGCTCACTCAGGGTCAGGTTTGGGTGGATGCAGGATGGGGGCCACTACCTGACTGGATGGGGGTTGTGGGGTCTACTAGACACCAGGGATAAAAATTGTTTTCTATTTATTATGGATGACACGGCCGGCTGGGTCAGGGTGGGATAGGTACTAGACTTGAATGGTTATGGCAATTAGGGGTTGGGGTGGGCCTTCAATCAGCATTGGTGGGGTGCCACTAGACACCAGGGAAGATATATATATATTTTTTATGTGTGTATTACTTTGTGTGTGGAATGCCGATGCAATGGGTGGAAGGATTGGAGGCATTAATTTAACAGTGTGGGGGATTTTAGAGGGCCACTAGACACCAGGGAATTATATTGTGGGGGAAATGGGCAAAGTCTCTTATTATGTGGAGTGTGGAATTTCATGTGCAAAATTCAACACTATTCCAGTGACCCTGCTCGACACGATCTGCTGATTTCTTGGATTGCACTTCACAGACTGAGCGTAATCTGCAAAATGTTCCACAGATTGATGTTTGTGCACTTCGTACATGACTACACTTAACCCACTCCCTTTTCCTTTCCCTTCCCTAAGATTGTCTTATGCTTATCCTATTCTTTCTTGAACCCAACCACTGTTTTTGTCCCCAACTCCTTTGTTGGAAGACTTCCAGGAATCCACCACTCTTTCTGTGAAGTACTTTATCAAATCTCTCCTGAATCTACCCACCTCCAGCTTCTTATCATGCCTCCTTGTCCTTGAGTACCTTTTATTTCTGAAAAATACTTTGTTCCTGTACCTTATTTACCCCTATGAGGAAATGTAGTCAGTTTCTATGATAATATTACTCATGCCCTAGATTGTGCTATCCCCATTGACATAATATATATATATATATATATATATATATATATATATAGACCTATGCAAATCATTTGACACAGTATCACACTGTGCAGTTGCTGATAAAATGGCAGATCTATTAATTCATACACATATTATTAACTGGGTTGGGAGTTGGTTGCTGAACAGAACCAAGCAAGTGGTCATTAATTGGAATCTGTCTGAAATAGGCTTTGTGTCAAGTGGAGTACCACAAGGTTCAGTTTGGGGACCAATCATATGTCAGCCTTTTATCACTGACGTGGGTAAATATATTGTAAATTGGGGAAAAAAAACAAATATGCTGATAACACCAACCTTGGTGGTCCATGTAGTATAACTGGTCAAGATTATCTAGATAAAATGTTCATCTGAATGCTTAAATGAGGCATGAAATTTAACATCCAGAAATGTAGCTGAATGCATACAATGGTTCATACAATGTTGTGAGTAACTGAAAAAGGCAGTGAGCCCATAAATGCTCCTTTCCAATTATCCATAATAAGTAGGAATGTTTCCATCATTAATAGATGTGTCTAGCCTGTTTTTGAACTACTGCTTATTTTCACTGATAATAATATTTAATGGGTGCTTGTTCCAGGGATTTATCACTCTCTGGGTGTAAAAGACCTTTCTCTTAATTGTGTGAAATCCTAGAGGACTCATCTGTAAGGGATGGCTTCTTGACCTGAGTCTATCCTTTTTAAATTCAAAGCCCATTTCACTTAGTAGATATTCATCCTGCATAACATCAAAACATAACAGCAAGTCTCCTCATACCCTTCTTGTCTTAAGTGACATTAGACCCAAATGTTTAAACCATTGTTTGTATGATTAATGCTTGATATCATACACCAGTTTTGATATTTTCCTTTGGACCATCTGTAATTTGTTCATCTTTCCATTATTTACAGGTGCCCAGACTGGGCTACCATAGTCCAATAGTGGTCTGATATAATTCCTATACAAAGGCATTATTACATCTCTACTCCTACTTTTAATTTTTTTTTATTTGTGTACAGTACCCTGTTTGCCTTTACAATCTGGATTTCACAATATGAAGTTGAAGTTAGCTTATTGTTAAATACGACTCCAAGATCCCTTTATTGTTCAGATATTCTCAATGCTACCCAATCTAGCAGATATGTGGCTATATGTGACTGACTGCTGAGATGTAAAACACAACATGTGTCCTTATTGAAGGGCATCCCTTGTTCATTTGCCCACTTTAGAATATTATTCAGCTCATTTTGTAAATCAGCCTGTCTTTCTAATGTTTATACAATTCCTGCTAGTTTCGAGTCTGCATATTATGTGACCCAGTTTATAACTTTGTTTTCCATATCAGAGATGAATATCTGAAATAAAATTGGCCCCAGGACAGACCCCTGAGGTACTCCACTTGTCACTGGTCTTGATTTTGAGTAGTAACCATTGAAGCATACTTTTTGAGTCCGATTGTTTAACCTTGATTTGACCACTTAATCACCCTATAGTCTATCTTAATATCAACTAATTTGTGAATAATAACTGCATGGGGAACAGTATCAAATGCCTTTGAGAAGTCAAGATATATACAGTCCACAGGTAACCCATAGTCCAATGATGTGGAAATTGTCTCATAAAAGCATAGAAGATTAGTAGTGCATGATCTTTTTTTTTTTTGAAGCCATGTTGGTTACAATCTGCTATGCTCTTTTGTTGTAAATGTTCAGTTATAGCATCCTTTTGAATTGATTCAAATATTTTGCTAGTGGCAGATGTTAGACTAATTGGACATTTAGGAAATACTAACAAAACTCATTAATATATATGCTGTGTAACAATGAATTAAAGGCCATTGATAATGAGAGAGACTTAGGAATTATTATTACAAATTATCTTAAGAATCATAAACAATGCTCAGTGTCAATTGCAAAAGCAAACAATGCCCTATGGTCCATCAAAAAGAATATTAAAAGTCACATGTCTGAAGTAATTATGCCACTATATCGCATATATGTGCACCCTCATATAGACTATGGTAGCCAAGTCTGGTGTCCTTATAAACAGAATAATATAAATAGAGTAGAGCATGTGCAGAAGACAGCCACTAAAATGATACCAGGACTCCAAGATAAATCATATGAGGAAAATTTGGCCAGTCTGAACCTTGTGCCATTGGAAATAAGAAGACTATGGGGAGACCTTTCACTTTTGCATGATATCATATATTATCCATATCTGCAATGTGTCCTAAGTTTAGACTATAAGAACTCAAATAGCCATAGAATTGCAGATAACATTAACCAAATTCCAAATGAACATCTAAAAGTTCTTTTTCACACAACATGTAAGAAACATATGGGATAACTTGCCAATGGAGACAGTAATCTGTGAGTCTAAAACTGATTTTGAGTCTAAATTAGATAAACATTTACTCAATGTGGAAAATAGGGGTAATGGATAGGAGTTGTAATGGGATAATATCTCCTTTGCTCCTTAATCTCCTTAGTTATCATCTTCACTAAAACCACATTATATACACAGTTTCTGTTCTGTTATAAATCAATGATAGACCATCCACCCCATGCCATTAGTGCATATTTGTGCAGACTAGTAAGTATTCAGAATAAATTAATTACTATTTAAAATCAAGAATTCAATGGCATATTTATAACTTTTAATATACATTAGTTGTTTACTAACTGCATGCCCAAACTATGCTAAAATGACAGTACTGTTATGGTGTTGTTTACCATTTAAATATTTCTTTGAATTCAGTTATTGTTAGTCATTAATGCCTTTTTAAGAACAGATAACCATCCACTTACATACATTCAATAAATGTATATTTGCACCATATTTATTTCTAGCACATTTACCTTTAAATATGCTGGGATATGCTGTCCAAACCCTCTGGAACTAACTATGGACTGGACTCATCCCTATAATGGGAGAAAGAGATTTCTAAATGCTGTATAAGATGGAAGAAAACTGGGGTTTGTCTTAGTTCCAATAAACACAAAATTATCACATGGAACTTAGGAAGTCGGTGCAATTTTCCTTGTTATGCAGTTTGTAGAAAAATAGCAATACAAAGGTATCGCATAATCTCATAGACCAAAATTACATAGCAGTTAGCTTACAGGGAAACAAAGTAATAGGCCCAAATTATCCTTTCCCTGGGAGATGGCAGCAGGATGTCTAAAGGTCTTCATAGATGGAATTCATTTCTCATTTGCCTAGCCCCTCGGAAACATACTGTATAGCAGATAATATTAGCATTCTGTTTATATTAGCAATATTAGCTGAAAGCAAATAACCACTAATATAAAGCACCTGCTAATATTACCTGACATGCCAACTGCCATCCAACGGCACATTATCAGCTCATTTAGCATGCTCAAGCATGCTTAACACCCATTTAGTGACCAACAGAATAAAGTGAAGAAATGTGTGTGGTTAATAACAAGTACTTTATTTCATTCCCAAATAACCAAAAAAAGAAAAAAAATGAACAAGTGCTCAGAAGCAGCTAGTGTCCTGTTCTGGTAACATTGCCTCGTTCTGCTTCACTTCTGCTTTAAAATTAATACTTTATTGCATTCCCAAATAAACAAAAAAACATAAACAAGTGCTCGGACACAGCTAGTGTTCTGTTTGGTAACTTCACTTCATTGTGTTTCTCTTCTGCTTCACATCACTCTCACATGTGGCAAAATCTGTGAAGAAGAAAGAAAATTAATGATTCAGGATCTTACTGGACAATCTTAAATGCCCCCCATTCTCTGTCAGTAGCTGTGGTGAGTTGACTTTTACAATGCCTACAGCTACTGCTTGAATCTCAGCAGCTTCACTACTGCCCCTTCTGTAAGAAGGTATTTTATAATCATTTTAAGTTACCCCTCAAGAATGTCCTCTAAATACATTGGGTGACCACACAGTTATTTTGGGGAAGTAATGGAGACATGGCAGTGGAGTCTAGTGTTTTTCATAGCTGCAACAGGTAATCTGCTTTAAAATCTCTTATAGATCTTTCAGTAATTTTATTTCCAGTGGCTGTGAGGTAGTGCTTGACTGCCACCATGACCTCCTGCTCAACAGCATACTTCCTGATCTGAAATCTTGTCTCAGGAGGGTAGTTCACATAAGAGGAGAGGCGGTTTCTCTTTGAAGGGGGTGGAGAAGCATCAGTAAGCTCTTTGGCTACTATGGCAGTCACATTTAGCTCAACACTGGTGCAATCAGACAATTTCACACCAGACACATGCTGGTCTCGATAGGGTATTTCCACTTTACTTGAGAGGACTGGATCTACTTCAAGATGGACATCATGCACAAACAAGCAGTTAAGATGCACAATACAGATGGAAAATGAAACAAGTGTGAGGGGAAGGATCATCAGTAGTACACTGTCTTTTTACTTGTAAGCTGCTGCCAATCAAGCCAATGAAGCAGTCAGATAATTTATAAGAGCTTGTTCACACTACTTGCACTCAGTACTGTAATTGTGAGGACAGTGAGTGCTAATTATATCGATCTCTAATATGTACGACTAGAGGCATTGTGCTAAATATATCAGGTGCTAATATAATCTTCTATACAGTATTTATAATGGTATACAAACATTGCTTCACAAGAAGACACAGAAAAGCATGGAACAATACATACTACATTCTTATGTTATTGCAACAGAACCTCTCACAAGAATTCCTGTACTTTTGCAGCTGCATGACATCACATGCTGACCTTGGTGGACATAGCAGATATTATTCTCTCTTCCCCTTATCTGCTTTGGTCAGTCTCTTCACCGAGGATGAACAATAATACATCTTATGAACAACTCATAACTTTTCGTGTGTGTGTATCTGTGTGTGTGTGTGTGTGTGTGTGTGTGTCCTGCTTGTTAAGTTCTCTGAAACAGGCCAAGTTCTAGGCCTATACATTTCTTATCAGCCAATATTATCAATACAGTGTTGTACAGATCCTAATAAGCTAGATAAGTAATAATAGTAACCATAAGCTGTATTCATACACTCCCTCCTTTGACACTTTTTGTAATTTACAGGGTACATTCACAAAGTTGTGTCACTAAGAGAAGAAGCAGTTAGATTATTTAGTGTTAAAAACATGAGTATATTTGAACATCTTCAACTCTTTATAATGAGTGCATAAAACCAGTCTAGGCAAAACAGCATGCTAAATACAATAAGCACTAAAATAACCTGGAACACAATTAACAATTTAAAACAAATCTCTATCCAGCAATTTGAAATTAAGAGATCAAAATTACCATCATGCAATAAAGAATTCAAAGATTATTGAGCATGTTGCATACTATTACTTGTTCTAATCAAATGATCATCCTTACAATTAAGCAAAAATGTCAAGTCTAGAGAAAGTGGAGAAATGTGCACATCGAATGTTTGGATGTACTTCTTAACATCATTTTGGTGGCCAGATTCACTCAGGATATATTCTTCTTCTTCATGAAGTGGCACTGGTAGCATAACTGTTTGTCCAATGATAGTGCAGGCAGCAAGTGTAAAACAGAAGTTTGGAGCAGTTATTGGGCATGTTAGAGTCCCATATGTAAAGGATCTATGATTTGTAACTATGCAATTCTGACCAGCCATGTTGTAGCTAACTTTAATCATCGGAAGGCACCATTTGGTAAGCTGCATGCCCATGTGCTATTCTGGACTGATAGGATGCTTAAGTTTTGTTGGGTACCTCCATCAGGTGTCACCACATCAAACACATCACAGTGAAATACATAGCTATGTCTGCCTACTGAGCAGCAAGCAGTATGTGGGACCTGCCACAGGGCTGTAATGGGGTTATACACTACTAGGGAGCATGTGCTCACCCTCTCCTTGTAAATTTCACCTTCCAAGTAACCCACAGAATGGACAGTGACCAGCTTGTCAATAAAAGCCCCAGTAGGGGCAAATATAGATAAAGATACAGTGAAAAATATGTACAGAGTATCTTTACTAAAATAGGACCTACTGTTGTAGCAGATTCCTTGGTTGGGATGCAAGGTAACACACCCCAAGTTTCTACCTGTCACTAAAGAAAATTTCTGACAAGCTTCAAGTCATCATGTATGGACATTGTGTGATCTGGTTGCACATGTTGGACAATACCACTTGGCGAAATAGGTGTCAGGGATGAGATATTGGAAAAGCCCTAATTCCACATCTCTGATAAAGTGTGTAATCATTGTTAAAACACATTTGTCATAGGCTGTGCATATTATCTCTTTTCCTATATACTTGCATTGAACCTATTTATTTTTTGCAGTAATCAATCCATTAAGCTTTGACTGTGATTCTGAAATCAAACATGCAATCTTGTGCATATTATACATAGTATATCTTTCTACTGTAGCAAGGCCCTCAATGCCTTGTAAAGCAGGGTTAAAAACAGACTCAGCAGACTGATGCTCAAAATAACTAATATGGCTTCAAGGTCTGCTCTATTCCAGACCAACATGCCAGAGCCAAAATTCTATCCAGGCTATGAGGCCATCTGGAATGTTATGTGTCATTCTGCTGGGAAAATGATCTGTTTGCAATTGGATCTTGAACCTTAGCCTGATGAGTTGCAATAAAAACTAAAAGTAAAGAAGCATAACACATTGAAACCTTGGTTCCCATATAAGGCCCATATTCCATCTTGTCCCAATGTGAAAGGTTAAACATAACATGTATATGCATGAATTGAACATTATTAACTAAAGTCCCCAGGATAGAAGTAGCAGTGAATCCATTAGGTGAACCTGGTCCCACCATAGGACAATGTACCGTCTCATCGGGCACTTGTGGCACAGGTGGTGATGTGTTATTAGAAAGTTTAGAAGGTGGTTGCAAAACCTTTAACATGATGCTTATCACCATTTTAATATTGGATGTGCCTATATCTTCTATTGTTGGTTTATAAATGCCAGTGTATGAGCATTGCACTGGGTCAATAATCAAGGAGGAATTATCTGAAAAAAAATTGCACTTGGACCTTATACAAAGGTCCAATATCTTGAGCAGGGTCCATGAGACCAAAACATGCACCTCTTTCTTTTGGGTTACAATCCCATAAAGGAAAACATAAAGGGTTCTATTCCTTAGCAATTCTTTACTAAGTCCAGTAGGACAGTACATGATCAACATGACAATGTCATAATTATTGGACTGTTTCCGCAACCTCAGTACACATAAGAAAACTGCAGAATTATAAGTGACAGGCAGCATGGCTCATTCTACCTCATAGATTGCAAGCTTTAATTTATGCATTGTCACTTGAAGTGATGCTGTCTTACGTCCCTCACTGCCTGCTTCTTGGGCTCTCCCACTTGGCTATTGTCCTATATGTTTTTTTTCTTTTGTTTGTTTGTCGTCTGTCATGCATTAATTTGCACTGGCCACTTATCCTTAGTATGAATAAATACTTTATTTGTTCATTCAAAGACCTTTACAATATATAAAAATTGCCTGTATACATAATATTTCCACATATACTCAAATACACATTGCCATTAAAGGGAATATCCCTATTGCAAAACATAAATATACAACTCATTTAAAAATCCAAAGTATCCAATGTATTTAAAGTGCATAAAGTCATTACATATATATATATATATATATATATATATATATATATATATATATATATGTGTTATGTAGATAAGGGTAAGCATTGCAGATGGATTGGAGGGTAAGGTTTGTCTGTCTGCAGATGATGCCAAAATTTGCAACAGAGTAGATGATCCAGATGGGGTGGGCAGAATGAGAAGAGATCTGGATAAACTAGCAGAATGGTCAGAAGAGTGGCAACTGGGGTTTAATGCAAAGAAGTGCAAGATCATGCACATAGGGAAGAGAAACCCTGAACTCACTTATAGGCTGGGAGGGGAGTTGCTGGCAGTCACAAGAGAAAAAAGAGACTTGGGCATCATCATCACTGATGACCCGAAATCATCCAAGAAGACCACTAAAGCAGTAGGTAAGGCTATGGGGATGTTAGGGTGTATTAGTAGGGGTATCACAAGTCAGAAGAGGGAGGTAATAATCCCTCTTTACAAGACACTGGTTAGGCCCCATCTGGAGTACTGTGTGCAGTACTGGAGGCCACACCTTCACAAGGACATTAACTAAATTGAGGTAGTCCAGAGAAGGGCAGCCAAAATGATGCAGGGACTGCATCAGAAAATATATGAGGACAGGTTAACGGAGCTCAATATGTATACCATAGAGGAAAAGACGGAGAGAGGTGATATGATCAAAACATTCAAACACCTTAAGGGCATTAATAAGGTGAAAGAGTCTAACATGTTTCAATACAAGAAAAATAGCAGGACAAGAGGACACAGCATGAGATTAGAGGGAGGCCGATTAAAGGGTAATGTGAGGAAGTTCTTTTTCACAGAAGCGGTGGTGGATGCATGGAACGACCTATCTCAGGAAGTAGTGGATATGAACACAGTGCAGAGCTTCAAACAGGCATGGGATAGGCATAAGGGAGCAATACAGATGAGTATGAATAGATAGGTCATTGACAGAGCAAAGGCAGATGGCACATTTATAAGGCAGAAAAAGAAATGGGCAGACTGGATGGGCCTTGTGGTCCTTATCTGCAGTCAACTTCTATGTTTCTATGTTTCTATGTAAGCATCATCTAACCAAGATTATCTCTTATAGTATTTCATTCTTATTAATGCAATGTTCATTAAATAGGAAGCTACTTGATTTATAATGTAATCATCTGGGGTTGTGAAAATGATATTCAACAGGATTTCCTTATCCGTTAATTGTATCGAATTCCAAATTGGCCAGAGCTAATAAAGTCTCTGTTTATTATACCATGAACAATTAAATATTACATGATTTAGATCCTCTGTTTCTGGACATAAACATTCACAAAACCTATCCTCCTCCTTCGTCTTCTTTGAAAAACGAGCTGTCATAATATTTCTATTATAAAGACCCATACGATATCGGATATACCAATTTCTTGTCACTTGATCCTTTATAACATCTAAATAATATCTATACTCTTGTTTTAGATCATGTGTTATTAACCAAGGTGAAATCTTTATTTTTAATGCCTTTCAGAGATCTAGGCCCGGATATTCAAACTGCACCAGGCTGTGGCGCAAGCCTGGGTGCAGTTCAACTTTGTTGTGCAGGGGTGTGGCCTGGGTGATATTCAATGGAGCTGCACTATGTTGATCTTTTTTATCTATTATATCCAGCATCTTTTGCCATTGTTTTAGTTTAAAGGTGTGGCATTTTTTTAAGTATTTTTTTATAATCCTCTCTTACTTTATTTAAATTCCTAGTTTTAATTGGACCATTAGAAACTTTCAATTTTCTCACTAGTCTAGTAAGTTCTTTTTTTGCTATCAAACATTCATGGTCATTCCAACTACTATTGTCCCAAACTACTTTTCTCCATAACACAGGTTTAAATAAGAGTCCCCAGACAATAGCAAAACAATTGTCTATATAGTTCTTCACATCTGATAATGTAACATTTCTACCCAGCACAGTTAAATCCTGCAGTGCTTTAACAACTAACTGTTCTATATTGGATTCCCATCTATTTTTTTTTTGTAATTCCTTACTTCAATATTTATAAGATTACCTTCTATTACCAATTCATGAACTCCTTTGCTGCAGGCTATAACTATAGGGAAATGGTCACTATCACTTCTTTCAGTAATCTTACAGTAGGACCAATAGGTCATATCACTGCTCCAACAAATATAAGTAATAACTGCCGGGCCTCTTGGCCCATAATGTGTAAAGATTCCTGGTTTATTTAGCTGGTTTTATTCTTCCATTCACCAGGGCCAGATTTTGATTAATCAAAATGTCTATAAATTTTTTGCCCATATTATTCAATTTTTTATCCAAGGATATCCACTCATACTCTGCTGCTGTCAAAAATACCCAATTTTTCATATTGTCATCTGCAAAGCCATCATAATTGGCAATTCTAACATTCAGATCACCATATAATAATATACACACATCAGGTCTTACATTTTGAACTTCCTGTAACAAATTCTCCAGTTCATACCACAAAGATTCACTGAAATATCTTGAATTGATAGGTGGAATATAAAAAATTATCAGAAAGAAAACCTCCTTGTTATACTCAACTAAAAAAGCTTGAGTTGTAGAGCATTCATTTATTAATATAGCATTTAGACTTTCCATAACTTTAAAAGAGGTGTGGAGTTGGCCCGGTGGTGCTGAGGGTTGAGGAGCTAGATGCCACACCTTGTGCCATGCAGGCAACCCAGGTTTGGGATCGAGCCCAGGCATTGGGAGTCGGCAGGGGAAAGAGTTGTATTAAGCATCCGAGAGACAGCTCTCCTCTCCCTAGGAGGGATCTGGGGTCTTCCCGCTACAGTAGTGTGGGAACACAAAAAATTGGGGATGAGCATGGCAGGTGTCTACAGGGCAGTGCGTACTGATGCCATTGCATGCTGTGCTCGGGGGACAAAAGTACAAAATACCCCCTGTGCCTGGATAGGCGATGGCTCCTCTCCGGGCTTCCACCACACGCCATCACCGGACCTTGCCTCCGCCTCTCTCCCCTCCTCCTCCCCAGCTGGCTCTAGACTGTAGATAGAGTGCCGGTATGGAGTGGCTGCCCTGCCTCAGTGGGCTCAGAGCTGGGGGGTTCCTGGTTGGAGGATGGAGGAGGGGTAGCATACCCTCTGAGGAGGCAAGGGATCAGGTTGGCGGTAGAGTGACCAGCAAGAAGAGGTAGCCTGAGAGAGTTCCAGGTACACAGGGAGAATAAACAGATTTGAAAAATAAATAAATAAATAAGAAGAGGTGAGGTGACCACCCAATACCCTACCAGTTTTACCCCATTTCTTTCCTGGTAAATGATAGTTTGTATAACCATTCAAATAAATTTCCATCTCGTTTGTTAACCAGGTTTCCTGTGGACATGGAATATGATGGTTAATAATAAACTGTTTCCAGTCCAAATCAACTATTCTATAAGTTAATCCTGCAATATTCCATAATATTATTTTAAATGCTGCATCCTCCACTAATGAATCTTTTACATTTTCAGGACCTTTCAGTCAGACACTCAAGTCAGTCAATTTTTCAAATCTATTATCTACCTCAATGTTATAGATTATCTGAGTTTCTGTTTCCTCACTTCCCTTAGTTCCATTTAGACTGGTTCCCTTCAAGTGTTCTATTAGCCTTAGGGCCTCCTTGTGCCTCTTCTACCATTGGGGCTTTAACTGTCAAATCCTTGTTCCTAAGAACTTCTTCCTGTATTGTATAAAGACCCATTTTATCAAACTTATCCAGATTGTTTAAAATCACATCATATATCTCTCTTGATTTCAAAGAGATCCCAATCTGATCACAATAATAATCTTTTGTTACTCTTTTAATCTAAATTAAATTCTTTAAGATGGGAATGTCCACAAGTTGGCCCAGAATGTTAGGCACAGGGTCAAAATGTCACATGGCAGAATGCCGTGAGACTTAATAGCGTTGCGTGATTTATTTATTTATTATGATCTGCTGCACCCCTGAACCCCTCCCCCACTTAGGATTCTAACTCCGAGGGGAGTCCAACATGGACAGAGCACAGGCTCGGGGTTCACGCATAATGCCACACGCTAGTAAGTGTACGACATTATGACCCGGTACTAGAATGTTCATAATTACCTGTTTAGCTTTGTAATGATTTTCATTCCAAGTTTTTTTCAAGCCAAAGAGATATAATGTTAGATCGGTTACTTTCATTTCTACTTGGGACCTCTTTGGTACCCTAGGTACCCTATGATACAATTCCTCACTTTGAATAATTTAAATACCTATTTCATCCAACACTGGAAGGCTTCTATAAATATAGTCTGATACTTCTGAATCAACCAGGCATACATCAATCTGTCCACTTTCATTTATACTCATTTTCCTGCTGGCAAACTCAATCTCAAAAGAACCTTCTGGTATTTGTAGAATATGCAAAAGCATATTGTACAATAGTGGCTTAAGTTTACCAGCAGATTCTTGACTTACTTCTTTAATACCAAAAATACTCAAATAGATTTTTTCTTTCACAATTTTATTCTATAGATATTCAGTGAATCTCTGTTAATGAAATCAAGTTTCATTCTCAATGGTCCCAATTTACCATTATTAAGCCACAGGTGATTTGGCAATCTTGGTTCTGCACAAAAAATAAATATACAGGCCCAGATATTCAAAAGGGTTGTGCCATGTGCAATAGGGTTGCGCCAGCACAAGCCTGAAAATGCACCATTCTGCGATATTCAGTGGGAGGCAGTTGCACCCCCAAATCACGCTGATCAATAGCGCAATGATAATGAATGTATGCACAACTGAAGGGGGAGGAACCATGCATAAATGGTGCAGTGCGATATTCAACAACATGCGCCATGCGCAATAGGGGGAGCAAGCGGAAGTTGCGCCACAGCGGAAATTAGCCAAAATAAAAAGGAACAAGGGAGAGGCGCAAGAATGCTACAGGGAAGCCACAAGTTGCTGAACTATAGCCAGCCACACAGGCAACACACACAGACACAGGGCAGGACAGTGAAAGGGCACCTGGAACCCACAGGCTCAGGGAAGGTGTGGGGAGCCACAGTGCAGAAGGGGGAAGTGCCACACAGCACTGAGGCCAGCATAGTCAGCTGTTCCCATTGCAGGGGAAGTAGCAGCCAGGAGAGCGGGGGGAACACAGAAACAGCTGCCGGGGGGGTGAACACAAGCCAGGGACATGGCCAGTGCCACCATCCAGATGGAGGCAGTAATGAGGGGGGTGAGAAGGCAGGCAGCAGGGGGGGGCGGCTGTGGAAGGGCCCATTGGCAGTATGCCCCCAACAGGCAGTACCGAGCCTGCACCAGCTTTGAGCTGTGTAGTGATACTGAGATCATGGACCGGTACCACCTGAATCGGGCAATTCTGAGGCGGCTCTGTGAGCTGTGCAGTGATGTGATGCAGGCACCCACACGATGGAGCCATGATCTGTCAGTGGAGACTAAGGTGACAGCTTGCATGTACTTGCTCGCCACGGGTACCTTCCAGAGACAAACAGGGGACACCACAGGCATAACCCAGTTGGCCGCATCACGCCACCTCATCCAATTCCTCAGTGCACTGCTGCCACATGCTGCGGAGTACATCCATTTCCACAACACACCGGCGGAGCGCACAGCAGACATACAGGAGTTCCAGAGGGTAGCACATATGCCTGGCATGCTAGGGGCAATAGACTGCACTTATGTGGCCATCCGCACACCACCTGACCCTGAGGGGGCCGCATACATGAATTGTAAGGGCTATGCTAGCATCAACTGCAAGGTGGTGTGCGATGCCAGGGGGCGGATAATCAATGTCTGTGCCACGCACCCTGGGAGAGCACATGATGCCTTCATCTGACACCAGTCAGCACTGTGCCACAGATTTGAGAGTGGGGACATCCCCACTGGCCACTTAGTGGGTGAGTATGCAAACCACACGGACAAACATAGGGCTTGGGAGGGCATGGTCAGAGGTGACATGGGTAGTGGTCTCATGGCCTGGGGCAGGGCGATGCTGATCACCAAACCAACTCCACCTCTACACACAGGTGACAGTGGATACCCACTCCATCCCTGGCTGCTCACACCATACCTACAGCCCATGACCCCATCACAGCAACGCTACAATGAGGCACATGCCACCACATGTAATGTCATTGAGTAGGTGTTTGGGATGCTGAAGGCATGTTTCTTTTGCCTGGACACCTCTGGCGGTGCCCTACAGTACAGCCCCTCAAAGGCCTGTGGGCTATTCCTTGCCTGTTGCATCCTGAACAACATGGCCAACGAATGTGGGATAGCCATACAGATCGAAGAGGGGGACAACGATGGGGACAATGAGGACGCCAGTGACAATGGTGATGGGCAGCCCCCCCTTGGACGACGGGACCCCTGACTGCTCCGGCTGGCAGAGCTGCACTGGGACACCATCACAGAGGAGAACTTCAGCCAACCCATGTAAGTCATGGGGCCATGTGCAACCACCAGTGGTAAAGGCACAACCCACAAACACACGTGGACACACACAAGAGGTGCATGCCATCAAGGGAAGTGGCCGGACATGGAACCACACACACACACACAACCAGGGATGGATGAGGTATAACATGGCACGCGGACAGACACACACACACACGCACACACACACACACACACACAGAACTCACCAGACATGCACAAACGGTAGGAGGTACATCGACCCAGAACACCACCCCTAGTCACACACATGTCCACAGACCATCACGCCCTCTTCCTGTCATTGTGCATGTGTCAGATGCTGGGCACCATTGCACATTGGTGTACAGTGCAATGCAGGCATCATCATGCACACACAACTGTGGACAGCAGCTGGGAGGGTGTGCAGATGGACTGTGTGTCTGCGTGTAGGGCCGGGTACCCACCCGTACATTGCCAACTGAATGACACAATGCACACAGGGCAGCATCAGACAGTAGATGCATTGGGAGACAGGTCAGTCACATGCCAAAGTACCCTGGCTGCCACAGATGCATGGGCGGCCCTGCCGAGACCCGCCAGCACTGACAGGCTGACCACTGGCCTCATGGGGTGGCACCAATGGTCCCCCAGGGGTTCCACTGCATGAACACAACCATGCTCGTGCAGGGGTCTGCAGCACACCGAACATGCCTGCACCAGGCATGCTCGGGATGCCCACAGCTGAACCCAGTGTTGACAAGGATGGTGTCGCATGATGCCAGGAACACGGGGTGGACATTGCACTGCGCGGTGTCTGTGCTGCATGGGCAAATAACTGTGTGCCCCCTGTGGCCATGGCAGCTGAGATTGTATGTGTCAGCCTGTCAATGGCAGCGGTCACATCTTCCCACATCTGGTCCATCCCTGTCAGGAGCAGAGCGGTTTCTCTGCAGTGACTCTCCTCTGCCCACTCCAGAGCTGCACTCAGTGCATCCACTGCCATCACAAGCCGCATCTGCTGATTGACCGATGCTTGCAGTATGCGGGTGTGCTCATCCAAGAGGTCATCTGCCTGATCGGCATGCTGTCCCTCAGGATGTGCAGGGCCCTGATGCTCAACACCCCTTGAGGGTGGGTGCTGCACACCAGGACCAGGCCTGGGCATGTCCACAGGTGGTGCACTGATGCCGCCCTTGACACTGTACCCCCAAGCCCATTGGCTGACTGCTGATGCTGCCCTCTGGCTGCCACTTCCCAGGGCTCACTGGTGCCACCGCAGTGGCTGCAACAGTCCCACTGTCCTGTACACACACCAGTGGTGACCCACTGGTGCTGATAGGCACAGGCTGGGACTGTGATGACACGCAGGCCTCCACGGTGGCACCACCCACAGCCATGGCTGTGATGTTACCTGCTGTGTGGCCATCCCATGGCACACACGTGTCACTGCCCATGACGTTAGTGACATCATCATTGGTGACGGACCTGGCACCAGCCCGAGTCCCAGCATACTGGCATCTGTGGATGCTGGCACCCTGGGACACGAGCAGGTCCTCCTCCGAACCTGCTCCAACAGCATCAGTCTGGACATCCAGGTGGGCCCACTGTCACACTGAGCTGTGTATTCCTGTGGAGGTGGATGGGCCCTCCTCCATCTCCATCTGATTGGCCTCAGTGGAGAGGCCCACCACCGCTGACACATGCAGACATTCAGGAGCTGTAAGGGAAAACAAAGTCTCGTTACTGCATGTGACCTATCCTGTCCCCCCTCCAATAGACAGACCATGACCTACCATGCAGTGACGGGCTACCACCCATCTGGAATCCACCACCTGGAACATCCTCAATGGCACAACGCTGCATGCTGCTCACAACCCTCTCCTCCTGTGGGGTCAGGTGTAGCACCTCCGGCTGTCCCCCACCTGTCACAGATCATGCTGCCCTGATGGCAGCCACCTTCTCCTTAATCCTGCTCTTGTCTGTGCCCATCTTCTTCTTGCACTCCTGCATGGAACCCTGGTGGCTACCATGCAGGTTTACAGCACATGCCACCTCCTCCCATGCAGCAGCACAGGTCTGTGGTGTTCTCTGGCGTCTGCTGAGAAGCGGCTCCTGGTCTAGGTAGGCCTCGAACAGGGCATCCGTCTCCACCTTCATGAAATGTGGCCTCCTCCTCCTCCCACAACTCTGTTCCTCTTCCTCTACAACTCGCTCGGTCATGATTCAGCCTGTGAGAATGATAGGTGTTACCTGTGACTGTGCAGTCCCATGCATGTCCCAAAATCCACAGTCCGAACTCCCAAACAGCATGCAACTCACCAATAGACTGCAGTAACTGACTATGGCCAGTGCAGCCCAATGTTGCACTTTTATAGTGCAACCCATGCAAATGAGGCGAGGCGCATATTTAAGTGGATGCAAATGCAGTGACTGCACCATTGAATGACTGATTAGCTGATTTGCATATCGCACTTTTGCACTTTGCGCAATTGTGTTGAACGTGCTAAGCCAAGGGCGCAGTTCTGTGATATGTGCAGTACACACCTAACTGCTCATGCCCAGGTTGATGATGCAGTCACCTGCCATGCTGCTGACATGCTGTGCATGGGATGCAATGCAGGGCATGTCCACCATTGTGCCAGTGGTGCTACAGTGCTGTGCACCTGTATGGCGCTGTGGCACTGGGGCATCGTAGGTGCACTGGGGCAACAGCATGGTAGGCCGCTACAGGAGGTGGCACACAGGCACCCAATTGTACTAGATGTATGGGGTTCCAATCGCACTGTGGCTGACCCTGTGCCCAACCTTTGCCCCTAGGCACCATGCGTCAGGCATGGGTGCACCACTATCACACTGTTCGGTGACAGCACTATAGGGAATGGCAGCACTGTACTGCACAGCATCTGCACATGGTGGAACTGTGCTGCAGAGTGCCATTTTGACTCAACCGAGCAATAGAGATGGCGCGGAGGAGAGCAGCCCAGTGGAACCAGGTAGAGATGGCAAACTTGGTTGCCATTGTGGAACCACTTGTTGGCCCACTGTTTGGTGAGGCACCCCTGGACAGGTCCAGGAGTCAGGTGTGGCAGGAGGTGGCTGACGCCCTGGAGGAGGCCACCGGTATGGGCGGATGGTGAAGCAGTGCCACCACAGATATGGGGACCTGAGCTGGAGGGACCCAGACCTGCTTGCCCACCTGCGGGCATGTGCCAGGAGGGGCACGTGCCACAGCCAGGTATGTGCAACATCCATACACTTTTATCTTCCATATGGGTATCACGGTTGCATGTGTCCAGAACATGGGGGGGACCATCCAGTGTTGGCCGTGGTGGTGTTATCAGGGTGTGGGGTGGGAGGGTCTGGCTGTGTGGGATTGCACACACTTGGGGGCAGGAGGACTTTGCTACAGGATTGTACTGATGTTCCTCTCTCCATGTTTGCTCCTTAAGCCCAGATGAGCGAAGGCTGGTGAGGGAGAGGAGGCGCCAGCAGGAGGACCGTCAGTGCGGGAGGGGTGAAGGTCCACAGAGGCAGAGGGACCAGCCTGATGATGGTGAGTGCCTTACATCCATGATTACTGTTGCATGCTGTGTAACAGGGCGGGTAGCGAGGCATGGCCACCATCCATTGACACCACTGCCATGTGCGCAACTTGTTACAGTCAGCACTGTCCAGTGGCACTGCACGTCTGGGAGTGTGTCAATGGTGGTCTATGCATGCACCGGGTACCTGGCTGTGCCACTGCCTTCGCACCACATAGCCATGTCACTGAACAGCCATGGTGGTGCTGTGCAGGACTTGGCCGGTGGGTGTGTGCAGCGGTCTGCATGGCTGTGTGCACCTGGGTGGGCAGGTCTTGTGGATGCGATCACTGTGGGTGGTCACACACCATCACAGAGGCATGTCCCATGGCCGTATGCCATGCACAGTGGGTGGGCTGCATGGGGCTGTGCATTCACACCTATTGACTCTGCTCCCTTGTCCTAGGTGGACGGCAGTTGCAAGCCATCAGATGGATGCTGAAGGAGATACTGCAGGTGGCCAGGGCCTCCCTGGAAATATTGGAAAGGATTAACTGTGTGGGAGTCAGACAGCGGCATGGTGGGAGGAGCAGCCAGAGCTGGAAGCGGGGCTCCCGATGAGCATCCTAATGCCCCTGATTTCCCCTACCCCCCTGGACCCACCCTCACACCCCTCCTTCCCTCTACCATTTGTTCACCCCTGCCCCTTACCCACCCCACCTTGTTTGTGACCTTCCCCCAACCTTTGTATATATCTGTAAATAGTTTTGTTTGTTTTTTACAATACATTTGCTTTGATATACCTAATGTGGTGGTCTCTGTTTTGCAGTGGGCTATAGGTGCTCAGCTGCAGTGGTGTGCATGGTGTCTGGGGTGGTGCAGTCATGTGCGTGTGTGTGTGTGTGTCCATGGGGAAGTGACTGTGGTGTGGGAGTAGCTATCAGTCACTGTCTGTGGTGTGTGTGTTGTTCTGTGTGCACTTGATGACTGTGTGCTGTGGTCCATGGTGCATACTCTGTGTCCATGGTGCACCTGTCAGCCCATCCATGGCCTGTGCAGCTAACACTCTTGCATGTCTGTGACCTGCACAGTCCACTGGCATGTCAGTGGTGGCTGTCCATGCAGGACAGCCACTGTACCCGTCACAATGCCAGGTTGCCTCCTGTCACTGGTGTGGTGCATGTCTTCCTCGGGTGACACTGTGGCCTCCGCTGTTGTTGTCCCACCTCCATGCTGTGGCTTGTGTGTGTTGCAGGGGATGTGCACCACTGTCTGTCACTTGTGCGCCAGGCAAGTGCTGGTGGCGTTCAGCTCCACAGTGCCTGTGCAGGGTGGCTGGCACTCCTGTGCTATAGAGGAATGCTTGCCATGTGTACACGCTTTCCATGGCCACACGCTGGGGGCTTGGTTGCCCCGCTACTGCGTCCCTGTGCTGGTGTGCCCTTGTGTATGGGTGGGTGTTTGTCCATGAACTGTGTTGTGTCCTGTGTGGTGTATGCTTCCATGCACCACTGTGGGTGTCTACACTGCGCTGGCTGTTGTGGCCAGTGCTGGGTCAAGGTGTGTCCTTGGGAGGGTGTTTAGGGTGCTATACCACTGGTGGTGGGGTCCGGGGCATGCCTTGTCATGTGTGGGGTACCTTGTGTGCCGACACATGGTCGGTCTCTCAGCTGTACCTCGGGGGGATGTGCGTGGTTGCACTGTGTATGCAGTCATTGCATCACTGTGTGCTGCCACCCGCTGATGAGTGCTTGTGGTGGGGCTGCCTTTCATGGTTCTGTGGTTCACAGGGTTGCATTGTCACAGTGGGGGTGGTGGCATGCATGGGGTATCCTGTACTGGTGGATGCTGCTCCTGGGTAGGGTGTCTGGGGGTCACAGTGCTGGGTGTGCTCTGCATTGGTGGGATGGAGTGGCACGGGGTGGTCAGCCCTCCTTGTGTGCCGGTCACAGCTTGCCAGGGGGTGTGATGGGGCACCATAGCCCAGCTGTGGGTTGGTTGCTGGTCTCCATGGGACAGCGGTTATTCCAGCAGTCCCCCAGTTGTGCAGTGCATGGGGTGTGGGGGATGATGTCTGTTCTGCTGTGTGTTCCTCTGCCCATCTGTGGCATGGGTGGTGGGTACCTGCATCCCTGGTTGTGCTGTTGCTTTGCTGCTCTGCTGCTGGGGGGTGTCCCTGGTTGCCCTATGGTGCATCTGGACTGCTCAGCTGAACATCCCTTGTTGTGCTATGGTGCATCAGATATGCTCAGCTTCACCTCCCTAGTTGTGCTATGGCACATGTGGTGTGATATTTAGTCATCGGCTGTAGGCGCATCTTGGCCTGCGAAGTTTTTGAATATCATGCCTCTTGTGCATGGGCGCAATGGACTTGCGCTTGCTCCTGCTGTTTTGCATTTTTTGGGCGCAGTTTGAATATCTGGGCCACAGTCTCTACCATCAATATCTTTGTCAGTTATTGTTCTCACAATATCATTTTCCATAATTTCCATACCCAAAACTGCCCTAAACAGGGTCACAATCTTATTCTTAACCATCTTCATGGTGGGAAATAAATGTAAATCCAAACCATATAAGGTCAAGATAGCACAGTTATTAACACCTACTATCATAGCATCTTGTTCTAAGCCCAGATCCCTATGAGATGTACACTACCAGTCAAAAGGTTTAGAACACCCCCAATTTTCCAGTTTTTATTGAAATTTACGCAGGTTAATGTCTCAATGTACTCTGAAATTAAAGCATAGAACAAATAAACAATTGGAGATAAAAAAGAAATCATAGAATCATTTTGTTTAACAAAATTTAATCTAAATTTTGACTCATCAAAGTAGCCACCTTTTGCAGATATAATGTAACCGCTCAACACTCGTGGCATTCTTCCTACAATGGACATCAAATATTGTTCAGAAGTTCTTCCCAACACTGTTGCAGAAGTTCTACAAATGTGTTGCACTTGTAGGTTGCTTTGCTTTCACCCTTCTGTCCAGTTCATCCCAAACCAGCTCGATGGGGTTTAAGTCTGAGACGGTGCTGGCCATTCCATGATTTGAAGCCTACCGCCTTGTTCTTTTCCTTGAAGGTAGTTCTGACATAGCCTGGAGGTATGTTTTGGGTCATTATCTTGCTGTAGGATGAACCCTGACCAACTAGGCATAGACCAGAGGGTATTGCATGGCGCTGCAAAATGCTGTGGTAGCCCTTTGGTTCAGGGTGCCAGTCACTCTGTGTTGTTGTCCTGTGAGCTGCCTATCAAGCAAGCTGTTGACTCTCAGAAACTTGTCTTCTGATTCTGTTGTGGCTTTGGGTCTGCAGACCTCTTCCTGTCAGAGTTTCCTCCAGTTTCCAAGTGCCTTTTGATGGTGTAGGAAACTGTACTCACTGACACCTTGGCTTTCTTTGCAATTTCTCTACAGCAGTTTTTGCTAACCTTAACTTTTTTTTAACCTCTAGCAGTTTACCGCTTACCTTTATACCATTTCAGGTTATTCACTGGACTTGAATTGCTTAAATTTCAATAAAAACTGGAAAAATGGGGGTGTTTTAAAACTTTTGACCGGTAGTGTAGTTTGTATCAAAATGTCATTCATTTCCACACAATTATTTTTTTCCCATTCGGATTTCAGTACTTTAACATTATTATTAACTGTGACACTTATATCTAGTAGTTCACACAATCTTTTTTCCTCACCTACTCCAATTTCCCTTGACTAGATAATATTATCACTTTTAGAGATAGAAATCTCTTCTTGACTTAGAGCTTCCAAAGTTAGATTTGATTCACCAATTATTTCACCAGTTGTTCCCTCACCTATCGGAAAATAACCGTTCCTTAAATTATTCCCAGTTTGAGTTTTCTCATCCTTCTGTTTCTGTTTCTATTTCTATTTCTTTTCCTACCCTTGTTTTCAATTCTCTTTTTTGGAGTATCAATAACAGTTATTGCCAAAAAAATCAGGCCTAAAAGAAGGTCTGGGCGGGGGATCTACTGTCATATCCTGGCTAACCTGATTACCTTGAGAAATCTCCTCAAGTTGAAATGAGGGAGATTTATTATCTGCATCCAGGACAGATATTTTGTGTAAGACATCTTCCAGTCTACCACTATTTATAACAATATTTTGTTTAATACTTTCAAGTTCCTCCTTGAGATTTAGTATCTGATCCATCAAAAACAAGTGTGCCACCTGTGAATTGCACATCAATCTTTTCAGCTCCTCGCTAAAACAAAATGGATAATTTTGCAAGGTATGCCCTGTGAGATTTACCCTACTAGTTTCTCCTTCAGTCTCTGTAATCTCTATTGAACTAGCTTCATTACTCTCACTATATTGTGTTATATTCGAATGTTCTAACTTCTCTAGCCCATTAATAGTATTATGCATTTCCAAGATGATTTCATCAATATCTCTGGAAGACCCTTCAGTAGTTTTACTAACTTTACTAGCTTTGCTATCTTTCCTTTGTTTATTTATCACTACTGGTGATCTCATTTTAAGCTCATTATCTTCAGGTGAAAATACCATATTCGGAGATGGACTTTCATAAAATAATACAGAATTAAAGGGATTTCCCCCAGCTTTAGGTTCTAACTTTTTCACAGGTCCAGGCTCTAAGCTGGAGACCTGTTTTATTTGTTCCATATTACTATTCTTCACCATATCTTGAGAAATCTCTACAAAAAGTGGGATTTGCTCACTATTATTCTCCATATTGAAATCATTTTTGAAAATTTTTGGGGTAGAAGTAAGGCCCAAAAGATTTTGTTGAGAAACAGATAATATTTGCTCAGAGTCTTCCTTTGACGTGGTAACTTCCAACATAATTTCTTCTTTTGTTTTTCTAATGGAGCAATTTGGACAGTTCCTATTAAGCCCAGGGCATCTTTATCCAATTTATTTTTCTGAAAATGGTCCATCATTTTCATTTGCTTTTTTTCTTTTGACAACCCCAAAACATCTTTCTTATTTTTTTTTTTTTTTTTGAGATTTTCTTTGCCCATTTTCTAGATTTCAACTTAACCACCACTGGACTAGCAGATGGATCAGTCATTTCTCCCTCTGAAATGAATTGCTGGGTAAATCCATTCTGATAGTATAGCAAAGGATCAGACTCTCCAATACCCTGGGTTTCATTTCCCTGTACATTAGCCTGTACTTCCTCCAGAATTTGTCACTTAGTTTGTACCATTTCCTTAAACTACTAGTTGTTCCACACAGTACACTATAATACTTGTTAGCTTTAATAATAAGCAAAACTCCAGGTCTGAACCTGCTAAAACACGTCCTACCTAAATAAAAATAATAACAATATAATAGATATATAAAATATGCACTTATTATTACAAAATCTTGATTGCATACAGTGGAGACGACCATGCAGTAAACATCAAAATTAACCGCCATCTATAAACTGAAGCGTTGTTCCAATCCAATTCTAATCCAGGACAAAATGTTCCACAGAATATGCTGTATACTAAAACTCTAGCTTCTTGCTCAGTTCAAGCAGGAGGTTTTATTTAAGTCTATTCAAGTTCCTCTTCAGAGAAGAGCAGATGCTGAAAGCAGTCTTATGTTTATAGTGAAAAGTCACATAACTTCATATAGCTTCAAATAGCAATGGCCTCTCGATGAGAGCTGGTATACCCAAAAAGTTCCATGATTAACATTTTGTCCCCCTCTGGTATTGCAACCAAGTTAAGCCAGTTCCTGGTTACCTTCACAAAAAGAAACAACATAAATTAAAAACTAAAATAAGGAAAAAAAAAACACTCACTTAAAATAATGCCATCCAAGTCTTTAAATACCTGGGATGGTATATAATCACTAAAAGACAGCCCAATTAATACAATCAATACAAAATGTAAACAGCATATGCTAAGATTAAATATAAGTTTAAAACTTACAATATCAAGCTTGGTCTTATACAGGTAATTAGAGGCATTATGCAGCTTTGCATGCCTGAGCGTAATTGTACACCTAAACCATGTGTCGGCTTCTCTTGAATGAAATTAAGGCAGAAATACAACACTACAGATGGTATACTATATCATATGCAAGCTGGCCAAATGATAGGATAAGTAAAATACAAGCTATAAATTTCGACAGCTCTCTTCTTACTCGCACTGCGGCTGTTCCTCTACATTCACCTTCAGCGAAAATGGTGATTCTCAGTCTCCAGAACACCAAGTCTGCTATTTGAGCACTTAAGACACTTGATCTCAAGAACCAATTGGAGGACAAAATTTACTCAGAGGCATGAAATACAAATTACATACAATCCTTATAAAATATATAAATATTTAATTTCTCATTTACTTTAGCAAATACTGTCACACTTAATCACAACATTTAGTACTTAATTTAGAGTCAAATCACAAAAAATAAAAATATTTGATAAAGAAACCACAAAACAAACAGACAGACACTTCCGGGGTAACACAAGTAAAAGATACTTCCCCTTCTGTAAAAATTCAATACTATGGCTCAACACCTCTTAAAGCTCCCCAGTCCGAGCACTTTTCACCAGGTTATTGAGCAGAAGAAACCGTCTCTGTATATGCTTCAGTCATGGCTATCTCCAGGTTTTAGACCTTCCCAAAGGGCCTCTCCTTCACTCCGCCATCCTGCCCCACTGTTGGCTTTCTTCCTGCAGGGAACGAGAACACCAGGAAACAGCACGTCTGGCAAGACACAGCACAAAAAAGACAGGTGAGATCACTTAAGCGTCAGTGGCATACCTTTTATTAAGGAATAATAGGCTTATAAATGATCCTGTTGCCTGTGCTTCTCTTCTTCTTCAACACAGTAGCGTGCAGCCATGACACGCTGTCAAACTCTCTCGCGCTACTGTATATGTGATGTATCCTTAGTAATTAACTTGTATAAT
Organism: Neoceratodus forsteri; assembly: GCA_016271365.2. NCBI lineage: Eukaryota > Metazoa > Chordata > Ceratodontiformes > Ceratodontidae > Neoceratodus > Neoceratodus forsteri. Next base: position 93,423,335 of record CM057456.1, on the reverse strand, counting down.
AATTGTTGTTTATCATGATGTACCTATTGTTTTTTTTCCACCTTCTCAGTAATTTCACTTTCCTATGTCACTTTCTTTGTTCACCAATTGATGTCTGTATATCCACTTTGTTCACCAATGATGTATGTATAGCCACATGTCTTGTATTCATTGTATAACTTGTCACTACGGGCCCGATTCCAATATAGTTACACCAGGTGTAATTGCAGTACGCCAGTCCTGATAGTGCAAATCGCAAGTTACACCAGTGATTTCCAACATACGCAGCTCCAAAAGAACACTTATGCTGCAACCTGCAACTGCTATGACAAACACAAGTTAAGCCACAGTTATGCTAAAGAATGCCTATGCCACTGCATAATGTGGCTGATGACATGTGTAACACACCAGCAGCACAGAACTGCTATTCCAGAAAAGGTGGCATAATGAACCATGCCAGAGAATAGTAATGTAAGTTAGAACAAGGAAAATATTTCCCAACCAGTGCACAGGCCTTAAATCCCCCTCCACCACAAAGCCAGACTTCAGCATACCTCAACCAGTAGGCCCCAAATGTGGAACTAATGGGCATACAGTGGAACACCCAGCAAACATGCCCTAGGAAGCCCAGAACACAGTGAAATAGGTAGCAGCATGGCCAGACAGGCCAATAGTAAGTGAAATACATACCTGGTGCAACATGTACCATAGCATGTAGCACAATAGTCAAACACAGACTGTGAGACACAGCATTGCACTATGGAACAAAGAAGTGATGGGACATACAGTAGGGAACAGTGCCATGTACTGTGGGACAATTGAGAGGTATGTACTGCTGACAGTATTGCGAGTTGCAACATGAGTACTGCTATGCCACTATTGAGAATTATGCCATGTCTTGTGGGCATAACTTGTGACATGCATTATTCTGCATTTTCCATCACATCTGGTGATTCTGTTGTAATATGGCGCAGTTCATATGTTGTAGGGATTTTGATGTAACTTTATGCACTGGTGTACTTTGCACCTTGCTCTCATCGCTGTCTTGGAATCAGGCCCTACCTCTTTAACTGCCGCCTGTGTGGCCCAGGTCATGCCTGAAAATGGTCCCCTGGATCAGTGCACTTACCTGGTTACCAAAGACTTCACTAAATAACTAAATAAATAAATAAATATGAAGTCCTGTGGCCAGATGCCATGGGGTTATTAAGATCATCATGATCAGGAACACTGTTGTCAGCTTCAGAAAAGAAAAAAAAACAGAGAGGAGGGCTTCAGCACCCTGTCTCAGTAGTATTTTGGTATTGACCTTTAAACAGTTTCAACTGATTGACATGAAATCACTAGTCCCTATGTCATTTCTTGTTGTTCCCTGCAAGTCTGACTTTGTGCACTGTGGGACTGCATGGGTCTATAACAGTATATTGGCCACCCCATGGTTTGATGAAGGGTCCATCTTGATCATAAATCTTGACCAGTACTAAGTCTCCTACATCTAACTGCATTTAATGACATGATTTGTCTATGTACATTTTATTTACATTTTGCGTCACCTAAATGGAGGTAGCAGCAGAGAACTGAATATCCTTCACACTTTACAGCAATCTGTTTACATAGGTTTCTATACAGACACTGCCCAGTTGTGGCATGGACAAGCCGTCCATCCACAAGTGTTGGGGAAGTTTCATTTTCTGTCCTGTCATTACTTCATAAGGAGAAAAAAGCAGAACTTTTAGAAGGAGTTGCTCTGATACACATGAGTATAAGAGGTAACATAGAATCCCAATCTTTGACATTTTCTTGCACTAATTTCTTTAACATTGGATTGATGGATGATTCTGTTAGTTCTTTCTACTTGCCCAGAGGATTGTGTTCAGTGAGTAATGTGGTACTCATGTATGACTCTCAAAACCTGCATGACTTGTTGCATCACTTTCCCTGTAAAGTGTGTTCCCCATCAAATTCTATTCTGACTGATAGCCCACATCTAGTAAAAACATACTCCACCAACACCCAGGCTGTGGCCTGGGCAGTGCCACTATGAACTGGGTATGCTTCAACCCATTTTGAAAACTTGTCACAGATAGCCAATAGGTGCTTGTTGCCCTTCATGTTTCTGGGTAAGGGTCCTACATGGTCTATTTGAACTGAGGTCCATGGGCCACCTGCTAGTCGGGCATGGCCTAGTTTACAATTAAGTCTGGTCTTGTCAGGGCTAACTTGAGCACAAACAATGCAATTATCACAATACTGAGAAACATCTTTGTCCATGTCAGGCCACCAGTCTATAGATGGTATCCTGTGTTCTGTGGTTGGTTTGCCTTGGTGCCCCCAACTGCAGTATCATGTGCAGCATGCAAAAGACCCCATATTAACAGTTGTGGTGCTACCCATGCCATCATCTCTGTTGTATCATAGAAAAGTAAACCTTCTACTAAAGTAAGTTTAATTTTGTACAAGTGGTATGTGTCTGCCACCCTGTCCAAGGCATTACTCTTAATGGCATGGATTATTTGCTGAATTTCAGGATCTTGATCTTGTGCTGCCTTCACATCTACTGAAGTGGTAACTGTTATCTTGTGTATCTGTCCCTGCTCCTTCACATTTGTGTGATAAAGCTTCCCTTTACCTGCTCCTTCCCTTGCTAGCCTGTCAGCTTGTGCATTACCCGCTGCATGTTCCCCAGTTTTTGAATGACCCTTAACTTTAATAATGGCCAGAGAGACTGAGTAGTGAGTGGAAAGGAAAGTATATAATGGAGGAGGGGTGCATAAGCAAGGGGTTTGCCATCTGCAGTAACAAAGTCTCTTGCCTGCCAAATGGGGAAAAACTCTGAGAGAGCATTACAAACACAAGCAAAGTATGAGTAGAATGTTGATGACGTCATAGTTCTGAAAGAACTGTAACACATATGCCACAGTTAAAAGTTCTGTTGCTTGAGTGGAGTGGGCTTGACATTTGCAAGTTTCATTATTGTTAAAGGTTGGGATGTAAACACCAAAACCAGTGTACTTTTTCCATTCCTGTGAAAGGCTGACCCATTGATGTAAACATCAGTGTCCTTGCTGGTAGAGTGGGCATTAAAAGATCATGTGGTGGGTTCTATGGAGTTGTTTTGCACTCATGTTGTGTACCAGAGTACAGTAAATTAGCAGCAACAGTGGGGTATACCCTGAGAGGGTAGACATTGATATCACAATCCTGTAGCAGTAGGGTCCAGTGTGCCAGGCATGTGTTTGATACATTGCCATCCATCATTTTCCCCTTTAACAGCAGGGTAATAGGTTTGTGTTCAGTGTGTGAGACCAGTTTGTTTAGCCCTGTGATATATGCAAAATGTTTAACAGCCCAAAAGGTGGCTTGCAGATTGTATTCACAGGCATCAAATGCTCTCTCTACAGAAGTCAAAGCTTTGGAGTCATAGGCTATTGGGCAAGAGAGTCCATGCCTTTCTTGCAAAAGAACAGCTGAAATAGCTTCTGTGGTAGCAGCAACTCCTAGATGAAATGGGATGGAAGGATCTGGGTTTAATAGTGCTGGGGCTTGTTGCAGTGCCTCTTTTAGTTTGGTAACCACCTTTGTGTGTTCTGGGGTCCATTGCCATGGCACTCTTTTTTTCAGAAGATTGTACAGGGCACTAGGTCAATATGCCATAATCAATTACAGCACAGTTAAAAACTGTACAGGAAAAATGGCCTGACAAAATCAGTACCCAAGAAAAAACATTGTGTACAATAATAAAGCCAATGGTAGTAGTCCAAAAACACGCAAAGGGCTGCTACCATGGCAAACTAACAAAGGGTAATTTGTGTCTTTCTGGGAGGGGGCTTTGCCTCCCACACCCCCAATATTAATAAAATCAACTCCACGATGGTGTGGAACTCAGGAAGGGAGAACCTGGGGAGTGGATCACACAACACAAGAACTGGGGATGGGGAGAATCTTGGGGGAAGGGGAATTAGACAACAGAAGAATTAAGAAAAAAAATAAAACTTGAGGGGAGTAAAAAGAAAACATAAGAATCCGGAGACCGGGAAAAGAACCCTGGTCTTCAAGTCTTCACTGCTCTTGGTACTATTGCCTTAGCCTTTCCACCACGGGAGCAGTTCAAACAGGCACCACATTTCTAGTTACTTTTCCACTTCTTCTCAAAAATTGGGTCTGCTTTGACAACAACAGGGATAGTGGTAACTGACTTACGTTATGCTACCTCTGTCACAGTCAAGGCAGACCCAATTTTTGAAGCACAGTTTTGACAGCGCTATTCTTGAAAAGATGTTTTCACCCAGTATGGTTGTATAGAGGTGCTACAATAGCTGAAAATCCCTCAATAAAGTCCCTTTGGAACAAAATGAAGCCCAATAAGGCAAGGAGTTCTGTCTTGGGTGAGGAGAGGAGTAACCATATTACAGTATCTACTTTGTGCATGTCTGGTGTCCTAACCTCATGTCCTATGTGAATACCTGAGAAATTAACTTCTAATTGGCAAAGTTGTGCCTTCTTCAGGTTAACATTAAGTCTTGTTTGCATTGGTAATTTAAGTAGCCCTGCAAGTATTACCAGATATTACTCTCTGTCAGAAGTAAACATCAACAAATCATTCACACACTGAATTAAACAAACAGGTCTAGAAATAGTAGCCAAAGCATTTGTTATATGCAAGTGAAAAATAGTAGGATAATTATGAAATCCCTGTGGTAAGTAATTCCCCGTATACTGCTGAGCTCCAAATGTAAAGGCAAACTTGTACTGACAATCATAAGCAAGGAGGATGGACCAAAATCCATTAGAGATTTCCAGTACTGAGAACCATTTGGTAGCAGGGGAGAGGTGAGCCATAGTGTCCAGGGCAGATGCCACAGTTGGGAAACAGGTTGGTGTTGCTTCATTAAGTTTTCTGTAATCAAGAAATAAGCCTTCAAGACCCATTTGGCTTTTGGACTGGCCATATGGGAAAATTATTGTAAGAGGTACATTTTTGGAGGACTCCCTGAGCCACCAGGGAATCTATTGTTTGCCTAATTGGTTCAGCTGCATCAGCTGGGCATCAGTACTGTCTCTGTGGAGGGGGGGCCCATTCCATCTATTTGAACAGAAGCATCCATTCTACCACAATTATGCTTATGCTTAGCAAACACTACCACCTGCTGGTACACAATTTCTATTATATTTGAAGGATAATGTGCAGACAGTTCCGTAATATTGTACATTTCATGCTTTTTGATATCAAAAACAGCATGAGCATCAGACACAACCATAATAGATTCTGTATCATTCACATCAGCTTTAAATATGGATCTATTTGCCAGAACAATGAAGTAACATTGTTGTTTCATGAAAACTTAACCTAATATGCATATTTCCCCTGGTATATCTGCCAAACACAGACTTCATACACCCTTGTCATTTCCAATAACAATAGTCAGAGGCACAGGTTTGTAACCAGTAACTGATGACCCTTCAAAACCTACTAATTCAACAGCCTTGCCTGAAGATAGTGATGACTGTGCAGTTCACTTTTCCCAGGGAATAGTTAGGGATGCACCTGTGTTAATTTAGAATGTGCATTGGTGTCCTCTGACCAATGCTTCCAAAATCGGTCATCCCCAATTACCCATCTACAGAGCTGCAACAAGCTATACAGAGGTCTACATTTCCTATTGCTCACCTCCAGTTTTCCTAGAGGTGTTTTTAGCAGCAACATATTGCCCCCCAATTTCATAATTCCCCTTATTCCTCTTGCCAGTATTAAGAGGGCATCTTTATTCTGTATACAAGAGGGTCTCCACTGGTTGTCATCCTTGTCTGATCCTCTATAATCCCTTTTTTCTCTGTTGGGTCCCCTATTAGGGCTTCTACCTTGTCTTTGTTTCCAGTTCAGGTTATAATTCTTCCTTCACTTTTGATCTGTTCTATACTCTGCCTTGCCTTCATTGGTCCTGGTTGTCTGCCTGTTATTTTTATTCAGGACCATGGCTATTATTTGATGTTTCATTTCTTCTAATAGAGTTTCCAAAATTAGTCCTGCCTGGTTAAGAATTTGTTCAACTGAATGTGTTCATGGCTCCCACCATGATTTCAACAGATTCAGAAGTTGTTTCTGGCCCCAATCTATATGAAGTTTAATATACTGATCTTTCCGGCTGTGTGGTATATTAGTCGTGTTCAATGTGCCCTCCCCTATGACTTCATTGAAAATAGCACATTTTCTTTGATGGTACGCCTGTGGGTGCTCTTTTGGTTTCTGAGTGCAGTTAGTGATTCTGGACAAAACACTCCCTGACATATAGCTTTTAAACTTAGGAAAGTTCTTTTTAGAGTCCAGCCAATTATACATTGCAGTTTTGCAGTCGGTATTCAAGCTACTATAAGTAAGAGGGTCCAGGGAGCATATGAGGACTTTAACTTTTTCCTCCTCTTCCAGACCATTCAGGGTTGCCATCTGTTCCACCTGCAAAAGCTGCTGCAGTGGGTCTGTTCCTGACTGGAACTTGATGGTTTATACCATCCTGTGTAATTGATGCAGACAGTAGGGTCAGTATTGTTCTGAAACCTCTGTAGCTTCCTCTTCTAGGGGTATGTTTCCATGTTTCTCTCTTTTATCTGTTCAACCACTATGGGTATAATGAAGGTTTCCTTGTGGATTTCTATTGCGTTCTTCTCCTGACCAAGGGTCTCTTGGGTTTCCTTGGATGGGTCAGGAGGTGCTGATCGGATAGGAGCCTGCCTAGGTTTGTGCCTTTTGGGCATAACTGCCTGAAAGAGTGCCAGATCTGGGTACATTCCCCTACTTCTACCCCATTGCTCAGGCCATAAAGACATCTGGAGGGTGACATGGACTTATCCCTTTTTCAGGTGCTTCAGACAGGGGATCAATGGGTGACATGAATACTCTCATCCTCGCTACTGTCACTATTCTCTTCTTCACTCCTTATATATCTTCTGCCACTTACCATTTCATACTTTCCTTGTTCATATCTTGCAGCTTCCTCTTCCAAAAATCCCCAGTCTACCTCATCTTCACTATCTGATACCGGGGATGCATGGCCAACAGCAGCAATAGTGCCCATCTGTCTGGCTAAGATTTGTTGTAACTTCCATATCACCTCTTCACAATGGTGGTATTGCTCAGGTGTCCTTTCCTTAATCTTAGTCATTTGCTTGCTCTGATGTCTGTAAGCTATTTTTATTTCTTCTAACTGGGTGCAAAGATTGTTAGCACTCACAGTCAGAGCTTTCTTTTCAGTCTGTCACTCACTATCATGACTTAAAAGACCCACCTGATGGTCTGACTGCAAACACATCATTGACCTCTTACACTTTAATTCATATGGCAGCTCTTCCTTCTGTTTTCTAAGTGAGTCATTTTCCAATTCAAGCTTAGCACAGTTCTCTTTAACCAAATCAAAGTTAGTTTGCAAGGCAGATTTGGTTAGGCACAATGCCTGAATAAACATTGTGTTCTATGTCTTTTGATTGGGCTTTTTCTCTGCCTTCCACTGATCAAACTGTTGTCTACAGTAATCCCACAGATCTGTCTTCCCTGGAGATTCCTTGAAAAAGTCATCCATCTTAAACTTCGCTAAAATGTCTGCAATAAAAGCCTCCATCCTGCTTTAGCAAACTGGGTCCTCTTGGACCATGAAACTAGACACCCTAACTCTCAGGCTACACCTAGTTCTTCCTCTATGAGTGACAACCAGGTTTTAATCTTTTAAAATTGCCACCCACACCTTGTATTGCTAATTTCACCACTACTTTTGGGTCTGGAACCCACTTTTAATCAACATTTTGGGGTCCCAGTGGAGTCACCATTCTGTAAGGAAACTGAAGTTTGTTTTGGTACCATTAATCACAAAATAATTATATGGAACACAAATGGTTGGTACAAATTTCCTTGTAATACAGTTTGGTAATAAACATAGCAATACAAAGGTATAGCATAATCTTATAGACTGAAATTATGTATCAGTTATGTTAAACAGAAACAAAGTAACAGGCCCAAATTACCCTTTCCATGAGAGATGGCAACAGGATGTATAAAGGTCTTCCTAGGATGGAATCCATGTCTCATCCACCTAGCCCCCTCGGACACATATTTATAATGATATACAAACATTGCTTGTGAGAAAACACAGAAAATCATGGAACAATACATAATACATTCTTGTGTTATCTCAGCAGCAACTCTTACAAGGTTTTCTGTACTTTTGGAGCTGCATTATCTCACATGCTAACCTTGGTGGACATAGCAGCTATTATTCTCTCTTGCCCATATCACCTCTGGTCAGTCTCTTTCCCCAGGATGTAATACATCTTTGTGAACAACTTGTGGCTTTTCTCATGGTCAGCATGTTTGTAGATCTGGTGGTGGTGGCAGTGTGTGTGTGTGTCCTGCTTACTAAGTTCTTTGAAACAAGCAATTTCTTATTAGCCAATATTAGCAATATAGTGTTCTACATATACTAATAAGCTAAATAAGCAATAATAGTAAACATAAGCTGTATCCCTACAAGAGTTAAAGTAACACTAATAGTAAGCATCAAATTTATATTGGTGAATTTTTCACGATGTTTTAATAATCCTATTCTTTTATTTTTTTCAGAAAGAATATTAGTCCTGTTGTTTAATAGATTCTCCAATTGATATATTTGTAAGTGGTGCAAATTCACTTGTAGGGTTCAAGTTGTTACCTTCTGGTAACTGTATTCTTTGGTTTCTTTATCAGTGTTTTAAATACTTTTTATGTATTTATTTGATAACTGAGTAAGTACACACTGATCTCAGGGATTATTTTAAGGAACGATCTGGGCCAAATAGATGGCACATAGAACATGAGTACAATACAAAAATCCGCAATAAAAAGCAACATAGGACATTTGTACAATATATACTGGAAAAATGCAACTGTCATGTGATACGTGTACCTGAGACAGAGAGACTGCAATATACAAGACATATAATACAAAGTATCACTAGAGATAGACAATAAGTACATATAGTTGATATCATTCATTACTGTTAAAAGTTGTGTATATGATAGTGACAATAAACTGGAAGTAATAAGTAAGAAACACCCTTCAGTTAGATACAAGTAATAAGGGTTTAAAGTGCAAAAGTGTAGCATGCTTTTGATAAGAGTAAGTCTTGGAAGTGCTTCTTAAAAGTAGGGGGTGAGGTCAGGGAATGGAGATTGTCTGGGAGGGAATTCCACAGTTTTGGTGTGTATAGGAGAAAACCCTCTTTCTGATGTCAGTGAATATCCTAGGACAATCCAGTAACTGTCTGGCAGAAGACCATAGAGAATGGATGTTTATTTGGGGGTTTAGAATGCCAGATAGAGGGGATTTTGAGCCCGCATGTAGAGTCTTAAAAGTAAATGAGCCCAGCAGCAGTTTCCCGCAGTCTTAGGGGAGAACCAATCAATAGATTGATATAGTTGACAGTGGTGGGTGTGGTAAGGGGCCAGGGCAGCAAATCCACAGATGTTGTTTTAGGCAGTATTCATGCAGCTAAGGAGCTGGTGGGACGCTAATGATATTATAGGGGAGCAGTACTCCAGAATGGGAATTATGGTATGCCTTCCAATAGCTAATCTTGCTTCCTGGGATAGTAGGTGTTCCAGGAGATAGGAGACCCCTAGCCACTGGTTGACCTTTTGTACTACCTGTGATATGTGGGTTGAGAAGGTTAATGAGAGCTCAGGTCTGACCCCCAGATATTTTAAATTGTTAACTTGTTCAAGCAAGGACCCATCTGGGGATTGAATATGTTGCAAGTCCAGTTGAGAGGTAGAGCATTTAGATACTCTATTTTTCAACCCTAATAGCATGCTGTTTGTTTTTTTGGTGTTCACAAGTATCTTTTGTTGAGTGAACCAGTGGGTAGTAAAGGAGAAGTCTTGATTTAAGGAGTTTGATAGGATTGTGATAAGTTTGTCACTATGGTAGATAATCAAATCATCTGCATACATAATAGTTTTATAAATATATTGCTGTATCAGTAGTGGGTTGACAAAAATGGAGTACAGAAGTGGATATTTTCTGTCATTTCTGTTATTAACAAAAATACAAACTAAGGGAATAACAGTGATTCTGTTCTGTCACATTGTGTTTGACTGACATGAATGTTGCTCTGCAATGAGTAGTTACCTTATATCAAAAGTTCTCCCTCCACAGCAGGGTCTTCCCTAATATGCACAAGATGCTGCTGGAACAGATCTTAAGTACTGGGAGGCTCAGGGCTTGAAAAGGTATGAGTGAATAAACAATGGACATGTGCCAATGATCAGCATGTTGATGTCAAATGTTGTGATGTCATGATGTAATTGTGCCACTCGATGACTCCATTTGCCCTGACCACTCTTATCTGCTGTTGCTAAGCAACATCATTGCATTGCCATCTAAATAGACTGCAAACAGGTGAGCTAGCTGCCTACATAAAGGTGGCATGCTGCATGCTGTGGCTCAACACAGAACTCACATCATTCCCATCAGGTGCACACAACAGGTGTACTTGAGTGTCATTGGCATAGTAATGAAACACAATTCTGTAACATGTTATGATCTCACCTAATTGCAGTACAGTATGTACACAGCAAGCACCATGGGTTCAAGGATCAAGCCTGGAAGCACACTACAGTTGACAACAGCAGTCTCTGAGGTAGGATTTCTCAGTACTACCTGCTGTGTCTGACCTAAATGATAGGACTTGAACCAGCATAAAAATGTTGTTACTACAGCATTTACAATTTCTCTTAGTTTTGTTTTCCTTATTTCTTTTTTTTTTTTTTGCTGTTGGTTCCTCACAGGAGAACACTATGTCAGCAGCAGCAGATGAGGTGTATTTAGTGAAAAGGAAGCTAAATTATAAGTATCTTTGACATGTAAGTAGCAGATCTACTCTCCAGAACTTGAGTAATAGTAAGATTTAGTTACTGGGAGAAGAAAACAGTGCAGCCTAAATGTTAATTTTAAGGGAAATGGCTTCTCACCCCACTCTGAAAAGCATATGGTTTCCATGACACCTACCAAACAGACCTTCAGCACCATCTTAAACCATGTATTACAGAATTCTTATAGGTACATAAAAATAGCATAAAGTTACTGTAGGTCAAACTTTTAACAGTTACAAACACCCACAAAACTCAAACAGGGTAAACTTTACATTTGTCGGAGGAAGACTGAAAGTTGATTAATATTGGGACTTATGGCCCTGCATAGCAGACATTCTTTCCAGTTGCTTTTAAAAGTTCTGCAGTTTAAGCTTGATTACAATAATTCTCTAATGAGATGGCATCTCTTACAGGAGTACATTAAGAGAAATGAACAAAATGAGAAATAAAAATGCGTATGGAGTCTTTAATCCGACAAAGGCTCAGAACATGTTATTTGGGGTATTTTTTTCTTTTTCTTTATGTGGCACTGACCCATAGCATTTTCTGCAGTATGGCTCCCTTGTGTATGATAATTAGCAAAAATTATGTTTTTCTCTAGTGCTTCCCCCCATTAAGTGGTAACATGGTGAAATGTATATCTGTCTGTTTCCTTTGCTGTTAATGTGGTATAAAATGTACTGAATGATGTAATGAAATTTCATGTACTGTACCTTGAATACAGTTGCTGTATTAATTTAGCAAAATTCAATAAAATATATAGAAAAAAAAAGTTGAAGTTCATCTCAAGCAATGGAGACATTTTGTTGGCTAGTCATTCATTTTTGTGGATAGTTATTTTCCAAGATGGTGTACAAGCTGCTTTTTCAAGTTTTGAAAAAAACAGTGTAGTGATCTAGTAATGTCATAAGATTTTCGTAGTGTGTCATTGACTAACTGAATCTAGTCATGTGATGATGGAAATCACTGCACAGTCACACGGTCAGTGGTACAAGATGACATTGCTTGATTTTCTTCACAAGATTTATTAGAGAAGATATCATAATCTGATACTGGAAGCCTGATTCACAAAGCTCCCCTGAATGATGCAAGGGGTTTGTACCACAAGGAGTAGCGCAAGATGATGCTTGCACCAAAAGATGCACCAGGAGCAATTCACAAAAGCAGCCTGCATTTGATGCAGGCTCCAAAGGGGGCTTGTGCCAGCTTTGCACCACAAAATGGACTGCAGCAAGCTGCCATATCCCTTAAATCAGGATTTACTAAACTGTCCCATAGGGCACAGTTCTAAGTACCCTTAGACCAGCCAGGTCTGTTCTAATGGAACTTAGAAGTATGTCTTCTGGGAGGGTTAGTGAACTTGCAGCATGTGCCACGGTCCCTGGTGGCTAGCAGTCTCCTCAGCACCAATCATCTTGTAATATAAAAAAATCATGTCCCTGGTGGCTAGCAGCCCCCCAGCCATGATTCCCTTATAATAAAAAAATCATGTCAATGGTGGATCTAGGTCCACCTCCAGCCCAGATCCCCTTGTAATATAAAAAAAAAATCATGTCCATGGTGGCTAGCACCCCCCAGCCCCGATCTCCTTGTAAAATAAAAAAAATCACATCCACGATGGCTGGCAGCCCCCCCAGCCATGATCCCCTTCTTATTACTGTAATCACTTCAATGGTTGTCTAGTGGACCACCTCCTTATCCTCGATCTGCCCATATAATTTAAATATATCCTTCCCTGGTGATGTAGTGGACCCAACAGGCAGTGCCCCACCACTGCACTCCCCCAGTCTCATCCCCAAGCCATCGATCAACACAGCCCTCCACCCTCCACCATGGCCAGCTGCTGACTGAGCTGTCAAGGATCATGCACTGTATGCAGTATGCTCTTCTTGACAGCTCAGTTGGCAGCCAATCGTGATGGAGATTGGAATGCTATGTCAGTTGCCAGCTTTGGGATGGGACAGAGGGAGAGGAGTGGTGGGAATCTTTGCTCGCTGACACCCCCACAAAAAAAATATAAGCGTGAAAAACAATCTATTGTGAGCCCATTATAGTGGCACTGTGGTCCCAGACAGAAGTGATGGTTGTGACCTGAGGTTCTTTAACTACACTTCATCTCCCCAGTTTGAAACCTTTTTGGTTGTGGTCAAATAAAAGATTTGTCAGCCCACTGCAGTGTGGCAGTGCCACTGCAAAATCTGCAAAAGCTTCCAGAAGCAGTGGCAAATCTGAATTCTTCAATGACTAGGATGGAAGTGAAATAAGAACAAGAAATAAAATGTATCAATGAATTGGAAGACAGACATTCTCAATTAGAAGATATTGTGAATCCATTACAAAAAATATGTTAAAAGTATTCACAAAAATCAAGAACAGCTTGAACTTAAAACTGACAACCAAGAAAATAGGTCTAGAAGAAAAAAAATAAAAAATGTGGGTTTCTTTCTGACTGGGGAAAAGAAAAGTCACTGTTGGACATAAATAAAGATTATTTTCAGGCCTTAATGGGACCAGAAACATAATTACCCACTGTAGATAGAGCCTATTGGCTAACACAAATGGGGGGAGAAGGGGAAACTATACCTGCAATATGCAAGCTTCTAACATCAGAAGACAAACAAAAAATAATGCAATTGTTTTACAAGTCAAATAACTTTAAGTTTAGAGACCAGTCAATATCCTTGAAGCAAGATTTTTCAAAAAACCTATGGAAGCAGAGGAAACAGTATTCTGGCATTCATTGAATGTTATGGGGGCAAAACTTATGTAGTATACCCTTCAAGCCTGAATAACAAGTTAAATGGTCAAGTATTGATATATAATGATGTCACAGAGGCTAAGCACAACCTTAAATTGCATCTTTCTCATTTATTCACAGTATATGAGAATGGTTAATGGAAGGAAGAATGACTGATGCAGATAAGAAAGAGATAAAGGACATTTTAAATGGTTTTGGATCATAAGGAATTAATGGGGGTGGGGAGGAGACTAGCCCAGGTTGGGTCAGCTACACCCAAGAGATAAGGAAGGTATGCTAGATAAGGTCTTTGGCATAAGAGCTGGGGGGGGGAGAAGAGGTGGGAAGGAAAGGAATGTTTAAAGAAAGTGAATATTCTGGAAAGAAAGTAGTGGTTTTATTAAGGGGTACCGGCAATTTAAGGACATTTTTTGGAACAAGGGGTGGTGAAGTAACACCAGAATACATATAGGATAACTTTTTCTTTCAAGATTACACAATCCTTGTTAAAAAATGACAATAGCAATAAAAGAAGGAACATGGAATATTAATGGAATAAATTGCCCAATTAAATGATGTAGAATATTTAATAAAATCAAATAAATGAAATTGAACATAGTTATATTCCAAGAACTTTTTCTGAATGAAAAAAAAAACAAAAGTTAAAGAAAAATAAATGGGTGGGGAATTTAGTTTACTCCATTGGCCAATGGAAAAATGTGGAGGGGTGGCAATAGCATTTAGCAGGAAGTTTAAAGGAAAAATTATAGATACAGCAATGGATACTATGTATAGGATAGTTTTGGCAAAAGTGGCAATGAATGGGAATGATTGTTTTTGATCCCGTCTATGCACCCTTCTCTGGGTATAGGAGTTTTTTAGCTGAAATAAATAAATTACTGAATCACTGGAATTGTAATAATTTAACAACAGGAGGATACTTTAACTCTGTTCTGAATGAGAAATTAGATAAATCATCACAAGGCCTAAAATGGGATAAATACAAATCCCATATAATATAAAATGTCATATCTTCAAATAATTTAGAAAATGTGTGGCATATTACACATTCCAAATTGAAACATTATACCCAACAATCAGCAAGGTGTCAGACCTTCTCCAGGAAAGACTACATATTTGTCTCAAAGGAACTACTGGTTAATTGTATGGTGGTTTCTGCAAATATAGAACAACTTAAGATATCTGATCATAATTTAGTTACCAATGATTTAGGTCTGGAAAGCTACAACTACAAAAATCAGATATGGAGGTTTAACAATGATATGTTATCAGATTAGAAATTCATCATACAAACTATGAAAGAAATATAACATTTTATAAAGGATAATAAGGTTAATCATGAAAATATAATAGACTGTGGGGATGCCTTAAAAGCAAAAATATGAGGTTCCATTATCTCTGAGGCTACATGGAGGAACAAAAAGGGAAACAAATGATAAAAGAAGTTGAGGGGAAACAAAAGACT
The DNA here is from genome assembly GCA_016271365.2 of Neoceratodus forsteri. Taxonomy (NCBI): domain Eukaryota; kingdom Metazoa; phylum Chordata; order Ceratodontiformes; family Ceratodontidae; genus Neoceratodus; species Neoceratodus forsteri. The sequence goes on along the minus strand of CM057456.1, from coordinate 93,408,239 downwards.
TTAGAATTGGCATTTAACAATGATGATAAAGGGAAAATAACAGAATAACAAAATTTGAAAAGATTTGTAGAGTCCATAGGCATTTTTAAAATTAAACAAAGATGGGCTAAGATGAATAAAAACTGGAAATTAAACATTAAGACTACTGGAAAATTATTGGCCAACAGAATAAAAGCCTCTGAGAAAAAAAAAACAGAAATTACATTAATTAAAAATGATCAGGGTCAGAATATATCTGATCAAAAACAAATTCTGGTAGAATTTCTTACATTTTTTCCAAACTTACATATTTCAGAGTGTAATCCATTCCCAGACAAAACAGAATATTATATACAGTTTTCCCCTCCAAAAATCACAAAACAGGAAGCAGATGGACTTATACAACCTATAGCAGCCTCAGAGATAAGCGATAATATACATAAGATGGCAAAGAGCAAAAGTCCTGGAACAGACAGATACTCTTTGGAATTCTATGAGGTAATGGAAGAGGAAATTATCCATTATTATTAAAACTATAAAACCAAATCCATTTTGTACATAATATCCCCAGATCCTTCAGTCAGGCACATATATCCCTTATTCCTAAAGCAGGAGAAGATTCAACCAGGGTAGAAAACTACAGGCCGGTAGCCATTTTGAATACAGATTATAAAATCTATACAAAAAATACTTAACAATAGGCTATTAACATTATTAAACAAACTAATACATATAGATCAATCTGGGTTTGTAACAGAGAAGTCAGTACAAACAGGGTTACACATGATTCAATTCCTTACAGAATATATACAAAAAAAGAAAATTCCAGCCATATTTTATCCCTTGATGCCACCAAGGCTTTCAACATGTTAGAATGGCGATATCTATTTGAAGCCTTAGCTCTTTATGGAATCCCCAAAGTATTCATAGATTACATTAAGTTAATATATAAATAACTGCAGGTAAAATTAAAAATAAACAATAAATATTCTGACCTCTTTATTTTGAAATGTAGTGTGAGACAGGGTTGTCCCTTATCACCAACACTCTTTATATTAGGTTTAGAATTACTATCAAATGAGAGAATCAAGGGAATAAAAAATTGTGTATATGTACAAAGAAATGGATCAATCCACTATCTGTTCCAGAATTGTATGTAAATTACTATATGAAATAAGAAAAGAAAATATTTTGGAAAAAAAAGGATTCCATCTATTATATGTTGGTGCACTTACTGCCTCAGAAGTTGGCAGTACATAATATGGTCTTAGTCCTTACATTGGGGGCCTGATCACTCAATGGAAGTTGTCAGATGACCTTGTTAAAATATTGGCACCATTTGAAAATGTAAGAGAAGTACTTAGCAGTAGCAGCACATCCATTAGTCAACCTCTGTGAAGGCAACACACCTCTGCATCAGGCAACAAACCTCTGTGTCAGGCAAGTGAGCAAAAGCAAGAGGAAAAAGAGACCACTATGGTTCTAAGAAGAGATGGCAGAGAAGGTAAGGGCAAAATGGTTAGAGTTCAGGAGGTATAAGGAGACACTGAAGGTGTATTAGGAGAAACTGAGAGAGGCAGGGAAAGTAAGTATTAGATGCAGACATGCAAATGGAGAAGAAACTAGCCCAGTCAGTAAAGAAAGGGGACAAGTCATTTTTTCAGGGATGCACATGAAAAGAGAAAGACCAGGGGATGGGTTATAAAGTTTAGGAGGGAAAGGGGGAGTGTGTGAAGGGGGGAGCCAAGAAAAAGTGGACATCCTGAACAAATACTTTTGTTCATTGTTCATAGGGAAAGGGGAAGGTGAAGGACTACATATAAGTACCCAAAGCATTGAAGGAAGGGAGGTGGACACTAGTCCATTTACAGAGGAGAGAGTACTGAAGGAACTCGTAAGTCTGAAAGTGGACTAGGCAATAGGGCCAGATAAGGTGCATCCAGGGATATTGAGGGAGTTCAGAAAGGTGCTGGCTGCACCTCTGACAGCCCTGTTCAACAACTCACTGAAGACAGGAATGCTTACAGAGGACTGGAGGAGGGCAGATGTAGTCCCGCTTCACAAAAGTGGTAACAGGGAGGAGGCTTGCAATTACAGGACAGTCAGACTGACTTTGGTGGTAGTGAGATAAATGGAATCACTACTGAAGGAAAGGATTGTGGAATATCTTGAATCCAGTGGCTTCCAAGATCTGAAGCAGCATGGATTCAATGGGGGGAGGTCATGTCAAACAAATCTGATAGATTTCTTTGACTGGGTGACCAGGGAATTAGATCAGTGTGGAGCGATCGATATAGCCTACCTAGATTTCAGTAAGGTCCTCTACACCATTCCACATAGTAGATTCATCAACAAGCAGAGCAGCCTAGGAGTGGACCCGAGATGGATAAACTAGGTAGAGAATTGGTCAGGGAACAGGAGACAGAGGGTGGAAGTAAACAGATTACACTCTGAGGAAGGGAGGGTGACCAGTGTGGTGCCACAGGGATCAGAACAGGGACTGTTTCTCTTTAATGTCTTTAGCGACATTGCAGATGGGCTAGAAGGGAAGGTATGGCTTTTTTGCAGATAACACTAAAATCTGCAGTAGGTTAGAAACTCCGGGAGGGATGTGGAAAAAATCAATAGAGATCTATAAAAGCCAGAGAAGTGGTCAAGGGTGTGACAGTTAAGATTCAATGTGAAGAAGTGCAAAATCATGCACTTGGGGCACAGAAACTCATGGTCAGAATTCAAAATGTGGGGAGAAGTATTAACCACCAAACAGGAAAGAGATCAATGTGAAGAGGCAGTGGGGAGAGCTAGTGGATCCTAGGGTGCATGGGGAGGGGACTAACCAGCAGAAAGATAGAGGTGATGTTACCTCTGTATAGATCACTGGTGAGACCTCACCTAGGGAACTCTATCCAGTTCTTGAGACCACATCTCTGGAAGAACATAGAGTAGAGGAGGGCAACTAAAATGGTGCAGGGTCTGCATTAAAAGCCTTATGAGGAGAGACATAAGGACCTCAGTATTTACACCCTGGAGGAAAGGAAGGAGGGGGGATATGATAGACACTTTCAAATACCTCACGGATATAAATCAGGTTCAAGAGGGAAGCATTTTTCAGAAAAAAAGATGCTCAAGAACAAGGGGACATGCTATGAAGCTGAAGGGTGGTAGACTCAGGAGAGATGTGAGAACGTATTTCTTCATGGAAAGAGTGGTGGATGCCTGGAACAGCCTCCCAGCGGAGATGGTGGGGGCCAAAATGATAACGGGATTTGAGAATGCAAGGGATAGATATAAGGGAATCATAGAAGTATGGAAAGGGGGGTAAAGTCGGAGATCAAGTGGAGTCAGTTATGTTACAGTAAGTAGGTTGGGGAAATGGACAGACTAGGTGGGCAAAGCAATACTTATCTTCCATCAAAGTCTATGTTTCTATGTCATACCAATCGTATGCATACTTCTCAAAGACAGCTTATGATTTGGACAGTAATGGAGATGAGGGACAACCCCAAGATATTACTGAAATAGATACCATTTTAAATACAGAGATGCATATGCAACCCCCAACCCCATCATTTTGCTAATGACAGGTGGTATGCTGTTTAAATCTGACAGCAGTACCAGGTGGGGACTGGGTTTGGAGAGGAATAGGTCACTCGGCACAAAGGCTAGGTTTGGCTACTCGACACAGGGGCACCCAAGTAACTCCGAACACAGGAAGCAATAACTGTAATGTCCAACACCAGAAATGGGATTCTAAAGTGTGGCTTTATTCACATCCAAGCAGAATAAACAAAGCATAAATGGAACCCCATGGGGCTACATTCCTGGTAATGCAGATTAAAAGAATCAAGAACACTTCTTCTACACTTTAGCCTTCAGGTTCTGAACCCACCAGGCGCACAGTCCGGACTTGCACGCTGCTTTGGGTACACAGCCCAAACTTGTACACTGTTCTGGGTTTTCCCTGGCTCTGCTCCCTTGCCATCCACTTGGACACCTTCCATATGTCATGGAAACATTTACTGGTGGCTCCCTAAACCACCTAAGAGCACCTCAGCTCTATCAGGAAATTTTCCTTTTAATCCCATGACTGGGTACTTTCCTCAGGCACTGGCCAACTACCTGAGAGAAAGTAAAGGTGCCACAGAGCAAATCCATAGAGGTGAATTTGGTTACTATTGATGGGGGGGTCTTCCACCTGTCACTTCCACAATTCATACCCGGCCATTTCTCTGGACAATAAACACCTCCTACTGTAAAGCTTGGCAATGTAGATTAAGGCTAAATGTATGTCACATTTCCTCTACTTGTCTTGCTTTCCCTTTGTGCTGTACTTGAACATACTTTAAATTGGCATAGTCCATTGCTCTAGGCCCCCCACTGATTAAGCAGTCCAATCCCCACTTTACTTCACTCTTTGGTGCTGGACTTGAACCAAGTTGAGTTAACCGGCAATGTCTATTACACTAGACCCCCTACAGATTATATAGTCCAATCCCCATGTTGCAACAGTTCAGGTGAAAAACATTAGCCCTCTGTCAGAGCGAGCTCACCCTTTGGTTGCAGGTGCCCCACAGGTGATTCCTCCACTGGAATTTCTCTCTCAGAGCTTCTGGTGCCACAGCACAACTTGAAATAGTCAGCTTTTTCCCTTAGCCGGAACCAGGAGGGTTGCCCCTGGAAGACAGGCAAACCTTTCCTCCCCCATCCCCTCAGGGAGGGGGCACTTGGACCAGTGACAGCGGTCTCACCACTTCAGCAATAAGTTTCTGTGTCCTCTTATGGTGGAAACACACACCTTCTTAACAGTAGCTCTAAAACAGAGCTTAAGGCTCTGAGAGCCTGCACACAGACTGCTGTGCTGCTGTCTCTCTCCAAGACTGCACACAGACTCTGTTCAAAATCCCCAACATTCTATCCTAACTTCCAACTGCAGCACTCCAGTGTGGCTCATGCAGCTATGAGAGTTCTGTGGTGATGTCATCCCTCAGTCTCAGCTAAGACTGAGAACAGAGTGAGACATTGTGAAATCCATTTAACAGGAGTTTCACAAGCTGCTTTCCCTGCCTATCACTAGGTCTTACTGGGATTCTAGTAACCCTGGCTAACAGGGGGTTACACTCACCCTGGGCCAGGAAAATGACTATCCGCAGTCATTATTTACCCAGCTTAGGCCATCTCACCCTATGTGCTACCTGCAGAAGGGGGTGATCACGCCCCCTCCTACCATGTGCTAGCACAGACAGGCAACACTAAGGGCTTAGAGGCCTTTGGCTGACAAATCAGCCTCTACTGTACCCACTAACTATGGGTACCTAGTGGCTCTAGTAGAACTGCCCAGAGCATAGTCCTAATAGATCAGCACTGCAGTCCCTACGGCCGTTCAGGACCACAACCTGTCTATCCCCCTAGCCCTCTAGGGAAAATCTGTCTGCCTCTAACTCAAATCTCAAAACAAAACAAACAGGGGACCTCCCTGACCTTGGGCACTATGCAACCAAACACCAGGAGCTAATACCAACCATATGCATTACTCCCACATTTCCCCTCAACCATACCTGTGGAAGAAAAGGGTTACACACAGTAACAACAACAACAAAAGTACTTTAAATACTACACACTAAAGTACTAGTGAGGAACTCCAATGAGTCCTTCCTCCTTTTCTTGTCTTCTCTTCTATCTTCTTCAGGAACACCTGCAAGAAAAAGAAAGACAACACACACTCCTAATCTGCATACACAGTCTATCTAAACCCCTACCATCAAAACACTGGAGAATCCCAAAAAGATTTTTTTTTTTAGAAAGGTAGAAAAACAGTATAAACATTAGAAAACAGTAGAAAATAATGACATTATTTATAATACAATATTTGGGGGATGGATTGCCCTAAAAGTCCCATCTAGTGACCACAGTGCCCGAAGGCTAGTGCATTAAAGAGTCTGTCCTGGGCCGGAGCCTGGTGAAGTACAGTTCTAGCAGGCCAAAGTCCCAAAGGGGAGAGTCTTTGAGGACAGTTCACACATCTGGAGTCTGCTAGTGTAGGGTGTGTACTGCAATGTCATAAGAATAGAAAAGTTTGGACTTGCCAGTCCCTTGTTGAACGAACAAAACACTGACCTGTTCCTCAGCCGAAGACTCTCCCTGGCAGCATTCTTCCGATACAGCTGGGAGGACATCTTACGGGAATGACAGGAGGGCACATCTGGAAACTGCTGGGATGATGTCATCTCTGGAGATGGAACCTTGGAACAGGAACAAAAAGGAAAACAGCTGTTCTGACGGCATCCGATTACCAGGCGATGAATCAGGATACAGCTGCCCTGGTGTTGTCTCTGGATCTGAAGTCATCTGGTGGGCCAGTAATTGGATTCTGGAAAGTCAGTACACTGTAGAACTGATGAATGTGGGGCACCTGAGTCCGGGATGTCCATACTGGCGGAACAACAAAGGCACTGCAATGGCTGGAGTAGCAGCACTGACTACCACTGCTCTGCTTTCCAGTTGGTAGGCATGGGCACATTTACAGGGAGATCTTTGCATTGAGGCCAATAGCACAATGGGTCAGGCGCTTGGATTATTACCCCGTCTGGGCGCACATAATTCACACTGTGAAAGGTTTCACGTCACTCTCCATCCACTATTCGAACAGTGTCCATTAACAGTGTCCTGACTCTTTTCCACTGGCTGTATTTTTCATGAAACATTCTGTTCCTGACATGCTTGTTTGTACCAGGATGCACACATTTCATTGCTTCAGCCCAAATCCAGGATTTCCTGCTGTTCTCAATCTCTTCCCAGACTCTCCGAGGAAAGGTAGGAAAGGACATACCATAGATTTCATTCGCCTTCTTATGAACCAGTCTCTCCTGTTTACTAGCTTTGGTCAACCTGAGACCTCTGGCTTGGCTTTGGGGTGGCCAGTCCTGGTTCTGCCAGCTACGCATTCTCAACGAGACAAAAAATGGGTCCCTGGCTTCTTCTTGCACAGCCAGGGCAGTGGCATCACCACTCTCTTCCATACATTCCTCTGAGGCAAGAGCTTGAGGCTGTGTACCAGTTCCTTTTTCACAAGGCCACATAGGTTCCTTCTCTTCTTCTTCATCACTGAGAATCTGTGCCCAGGAATGAGCAGTCGTCCTCACTCCTGAGACTATCCGCTCTTTGCTGGGCATGGAGGTTGAAACCTCCCATTCAAAGGCCTCCCTCATCTCGTCTTCTCCTATGAGACTTGGGCTAGGCCCCCCTCTCCAAGCGTTTACTGATGCTCTTACTGAATTGTCTCTCTGTGATCCAGAATCTGAAACATCAGCACATTGTTCTGTCTGCAAATCTGCACCCTCTAGCTTTGTGCCACACTCCCCTGAGGGGCCTCCTCCAACAGGCTCTGCCTGGTGCTGTGTGCTGCCAACTGCAAATTCTTGAACGTTTGTCCATGTGGGAGCCAAACAAATCTTAGGCGCTTTAAATAAACTATATTTCTTGAGGCATCCAGAACAGTGAGGTACCTTGAAGACGTCCCTTCCAGCAGTTAAGCATATTAAGCACACTTGTACTGGGTATCTAGGAATCGCCACATGAGGAGGCAGTTGTCCTCTGTAGTAACACCTCTCAATGTCCCTTAACTTGTTAACTTCTGCTGCTACCACAGTCCGGGCATGATCCGGGTAGCGGGGTTGGTCCTGAGGCCATGACTGCAGAGAAAAACAAACGCTCACTGTTATTTCAAGTCCCATATTACTGAAAACATTCTCTTTCTTTCAAAATGGCTCCTCTGCTGCTGTGTTTACATTACTACCCCACCCTATAATGGCGGCGGCAGCACTCCTGTGCATCAACATTCTGAAATTGGGTCAAGCCACTGTGCATCCGATTTACACACTCTACTGATAACTTTGCTCAAACCTGCACAAACTTGCACTGTTCTTTTTCCTAGCACATTTATATGATTTACCACAGACTTTTCACTTGCTGAAGACATTGATCTAGCTCACAGTCCCTTAAAGCCTCAGTATTTCAAGCACAGGATTGCCTGTAACTCTTGCTGCATAACTTGATACAACTCACAGTTTCTCTCATGGCTTTGAAATTTTACTCCGATGCTGAACCCATAACTATGCTCACAGTTGATGGCTTAAAAGACTTGCTTTTGCTGGTAAAAACTTAACACAGTCTTCGATTGCAAAACGACTACACTGCTGCACATAGATTCAGCTGGCTTTTGGCAAAAATCACTGGTTTGAGCAATTATTTCTGTTGGTACTCACTGTTATCAGTAGCTGTTTGCTGCAATGGGAAAATGGCCTGCAGCCAATCTTAGAGGTCTCTGAACAGAAGCGGGCTGGCAGTCCTGACGATCGCCCCTCCGAACACCAGACTCACAATCCAGTCGATCGAGATGCAGGTTGATCCCAAATTTAGATGGAAAAGTCCGTTTTTTAAACTTTTACAGCGCTTTCAGTCACTGCGATGCTCCTCCTGTAAGCCAGTACACGCACTCCACTCACAATCCCTCTCGAATGCTGGGCAGTCACTGCAAAGCTGGCTTGGGGGCGGGACTGACTGCAGTCTCACCAATCACACGACACCATGCAAATGAGCCTCTTTCCCTCGTGAGTGCTCTTCTTCTCACGGCAATCGTCGAGAAGGCAAATTTAAACTGCAAAACCACTTTTTTTTTTTTAACTGACTCCATGGCCGGAGCCCATTTCAAACATTTGCCATGGCCATTAACACTGCAAGTCTCTCCATTCACTAGAAAGCATTTCCAAAGTCCAGGGCACAATTTTCCTTTTGCTACCCCAAGTCTTCCACACTTTTCTTTGTCACAACAATTTTAGAAGCTGGCAAAATGCTGTAATTTTTGATGCAGGACAAGGGTATACTCTCTCAGGCTTTACTGCTCCTTGGTAAACAGTTGGCATTTTAACAGCAGCACATGGACAACAGCACACAGTGACACACTAGTTAACCTTGCTTAAGCTTTTTGGGCTACCCGCTGCCAGATAACCAAAATGCTAGCCCTTTGCACGAGCACCTTTTCTCCCAAAATTTCAAATCCAAAGCGGTGCCTCCATTTTGTAACCCCCACCCCCATCATTTTGCAAATGACAGGTGGTATGCTGTTTAAATCTGACAGCAGTACCAGGTGGGGAATGGGTTCGGGGAGGAATAGGTCACTCGGCACAAAGGCTAGGTTTGGCTACTCTCCACAGGGGCACCCAAGTAACTCCGAACACAGGAAGCAATAACTGTAAAGTCCAACACCAGAAATGGGATTCTACAGTGTGGCTTTATTCACATCCAAGCAGAACAAGCAAAGCATAGATGGACCCCCACAGGGCTACATTCCTGGTAATGCAGATTAAAAGAATCAAGAACACTTCTTCTACACTTTAGCCCTCAGGCTCTGAACCCACCGGGCACACAGCCCGGACTTGCATGCTGCTTTGGGTACACAGCCCAAACTTGTACACTGTTCTGGGTTTTCCCTGGCTCTGCTCCCTTGCCGGCCACTCAGACACCTTCCATATGTCATGGAAACATTTACTTGTGGTTTCCTAAACCACCTAAGAGCACCTCAGCTCTATCAGGGGATTTTCCTTTTAATCCCACGTCTGAGTACTTTCCTCAGGCACTGGCCAAGTACCTGAGAGAAAGTAAAGGTGCCACAGATCAAATCCATAGAGGTGAATTTGGTTACTACTGATGGGGGGGTCTCCCACCTCTCGCTTCCACAATTCATACCTGGCCATTTCTCTGGACAATAAACACCTCCTACTGTAAAGCTTGGCAATGTAGATTAAGGCTAAATGTATGTCACATTTCCTTTACTTGTCTTGCTTTCCCTTTGTGCTGAACTTGAACATACTTTAAATTGACATAGCCCATTGGTCTAGGCCCCCCACTGATTAAGCAGTCTAATCCCCTCTTTACTCCACTCTTTGTTGCTGGACTTGAACATACTTGAGTTAACTGGCAATGTCTATTACACTAGACCTCCTACAGATTAAGTAGTCCAATCCCCATGTTGCAACAGTTCAGGTGAAAAACATTAGCCCTCTGTCAGAGCGAGCTCACACTTTGGTTGCAGGTGCCCCACAGGTGATTCCTCCACTGGAATTTCTCTCTCAGAGCATCTGGTGCTGCAGCACAACTTGAAATAGGCAGCTTCTTCCCTTAGCTGGAACCAGGAGGGTTGCCCCTGGAAGACAGGCAAACCTTCCCCCCCGTCCCCTCAGGGAGGGGGCACTTGGACCAGTGACAGTGGTCTCCACCACTTCAGCAATAAGTTTCTGTGTCCCTCTTATGGTGGAAACACACACCTTCTTAACAGTAGCTCTAAAACGGAGCTTAAGGCTTTGAGAGCCTGCACACAGACTGCTGTGCTGCTGTCTCTCTCCAAGACTGCACACATACTCTGTTCAAAATCCCCAACATTCTATCCTAACTTCCAACTGGGATTCTAGTGACTCTGGGTAATGGGGGGTTACACATAAGAGGTTTGATTCTGTTCTTACAGACAAAAACTTATGTCATTGCTACAATACTAGATTCTCATTTCAAGGACATCTATTTGGTGCTAGACAGTTTGCCAATAACTGATATCAAAGCAGAACTTTTTTAAGAGATTCAGGAGGTGCAAAACAAAAATGATGGCATTCAGCTGCAACAGCCATCACCAAATGCCAACACAGTGGGGCTGACTGAACTAATAGCTTTCCTGCACTGTCAGTGGCAATGAACATTGGTTCTCCTTCCCCATTTTGTCTACTTCACATTAAAGTTAACAAGGGTGATGATATCTGGATAAAGCTAAATGCCCATGACTGCTCCAGGCTAATTTCAGAACAATCATGTGTACCTACTGCTAAAACAGTACTGAATATGTATCTCATGGAGCCATGAGAGATCAGCCCCAAATGTGACCCGCTTATCTACTGGAAAAGCAAGCGCTTTGTTTGGCCAGCCATGGCTCAAGTTGCAGTAAAATATCACCCGTGTCCTACCCAGTTAAAATAGCACATCCTGAACAGAGCTGTCTACACAGTGCTGTCAGGACCGCATAATGCCTGAATAGTGGCAGGGGTAGAATAGCGTATAGCAACTACCACTACCCCATCACTATTCAGGGACTGCTGAGGGTGCACAAGTAAAAGAAAGTGCACAAACTGGCCTAGCTGCTCCCATGTCGGAGTGGGTCAAGGCATTAGCAGCTCAGACAGCATAAAGCGAGAGACAAGGATTCTGTTCTTGGTCTCCCGACACATGCAGTTACATTTTCCCCCCACCCCAAAGTGTATTTAGTTTTCTATCTGCCTTGACAGAAAAATCCTCCCCCCAAGATTCCCCCCTACTTGAGTTGGTTATATAAAGTCCGGGGTGCGGGGGCAGAGCCCCCCACTAAACAAAAATGAACAGTGTGCTTTTTAGCACTGGTAGCAGTCATAAGTGTGATTTATGACAGCTACCAGTTGTGCTGGTTTGTGCTACGTCATGTGTACCTTGCGCTGTTCTTGACAGCGCTGTTTACACATCGCTGTTACTGACAGCACTGCTGTTCTTGGAACTATTCAAACCTAGTGCCCTTGGATATCCACCCACAAGTGTGCCATCAAAGTACCTCTTTAGTACAGCTGTTGATGTTGCATCCTCTTCTCGAAGTAGTTTAGACCCTGAGTATGGTGAACAGTTCGCATTTCTGAAAATAATCCTGCCACAACTTAATTACAATTATAATATTTCTGTCTAAACCTAAGATTATAGAATCAGACTCAGAGTGCCCTAGTGTGTGTTGCAAATACTATATATGAAATCTCCCTTCTACATTTCTTATGTAATTGATTCACTGTGTGTGTGGGATTATTTAAAAAGAGTCTCAGTCTTGATCAGTATATTGTAAAGCACTGTCATCATCATAATCACTCTATCATCTGCACCACCATGAGGAGTACTACCTAGGGGAGCAGGGTTGGTTGGGATGGAACAGAGGAGGAGGGAAGTTTTATCCCTGAGTCTGCTCCAGTGTCCAAAGAGGCCAGACACATTATGCATCTGCCTGGCTGCTATGAATTGCCTCACATTAGTGTCAGTGTCAGCACTGCAGCAGCACAGCGACTCACCCTTATTTTTCTGATTGGTGACCAATTTCATTTTCTGAAGGCCTCTTATCATCGTCATCATTGTCATCATCATCATCATCATTCCATTATTGATGCCACCATGAAAAGTACTACCTTGGCGAACAGGGTTGGGTGGGATGGAATGGAAGAGGAGTAAGGTGTTGCCCTTGGGTATGCTCTGGTGCCCTCCTTAGCTAGCCATACTGCATTTGCCTCACATTCTGTCAGTCTTATCAGCACTGCAGCAACACAGCTCAGTATCATTTATCTGATTGCTGATCATTTTCATTTTCTCAAACACTCTTGCCATCATCATAATTATTAATCCTCACACCATCATCAGCACCACGATGGAGAGTACTAAGTAATACATGTGTAGGGGAGCAGGTTTGGGTGGGATGACACAAAGGAGCAGTAAAGGTGTTTGGTTTTGCCACCCAACAATGTTTGTTTAAAAAACAAAAAAATAATGTTTGTCTAAATTAACTTCATTTGTGATCTGCTTCTCATTTTCCATTTTACCTAGATATAATGTATGGACAGTGTCTATTAACCCCTGTTTTCAACCATTTTGTAAGCTGATAATCCCATTGTTATGACATCAGTATGCTGTAAACCTTGCTTAACAATGTCACAATGATGGGAGTACAGGATAGAATGTCACCACCTGTCAAAATTCTTGGAAAGGAAAGGTGATCTTCTGCTTGGACATTTGTTCAAAACACACACATTCCATTCAGACAGTTACAGACCTGCTGTAATATAGATCGCAAAGGCTAATTTCAGCACTTCAGTTGCTCAACAATCAAACCAGGAGGCATTCACAGCCAAGCAGAACAAACATACATTGAAAAAACTGCATTTTCCCCCAGACTGGCTAGTTTTTCCATACACTATAAAATACAGTGCCTGAGTAATGGTGGCCAACCTCAACCACAGATGTAATCACCTCCTGCGGTTGTCATGACAACTGTAAACCTCTCGAGCTGTGCTCTCGAGGTTTACTTTGTTGTCTTGTCAACTGCTTGAGGTGATTACATCATGGTTAACCACTGCTACTCAGGCATTATCCTCTGTGTTTTTAATTGTTATGTACTGGTAACATCAACAGTATTTTTCAGTTCATTGTATCTATTAGCAACAACTTGCACCTCATATTTGCCAACATTATTGTTTACTGGATGATTGGTTACATCTTCATAATAGCAGCATACATTAAATTAATTGATTGTTTGAAATAAGAAAATCATGATTCTGACAGTATAGAAAGTTGGCAGATGCAATCCACTATTGCCTTTTGTGAAAGCCTCACATTCCAAGGTAAAACGTTGGCAGTGGGTTTACATAGAAACATAGAAATTGATGGCAGATAAAGACTGCTAGGCCCATCCAGTCTGCCCGTAGACCTTATAAATTATATGTGGCCACTGGCCGTATGTGATCAATGGCTTTTCATTACTCCCTTCCCTCTCAAGCTTCCCTTGTGCCTGTCCCAGGCATGCTTAAACCCCTCCACTGTGCTTGCCCCCTGTACCTCCTGTGGAAGACTATTCCAAGTGTTGACTACCCTTTCTGTGTAGAAAAACTTTCTCATATTACCTCTTAATTTACCCCCTTCCAATTTCATATTGTGCCCCCCTGTTCTAGTACTTTTTCTACATTGGAAAAAGTCCCCCGCCTGCACCTTGTTTATGCCCTTGAGCTGCTTGAACATTTCAATCCTGTCTCCCTGCTTTCTCCTCTCCTCCAGTGAGTACATATTGAGGTCTCTTAGTCTCACCTCATATCTTTTGTGATGCAAGCCCTGCACCATCTTTGTTGACCTTCTCTGGATAGCCTCCACCTGATCTATGTCCTTGCACAGGTGTGGCCTCCAGAACTGCATGCAGTACTAAAGGTGAGGCCTTATCAATGTTTTATACAATGGCATCACCACCTCCTGCATCCTGCTAGTGATACCCCTGTCTATGCACCCTAGCATACACACTGGTCTTCCCTGCCACCTTTGTGCACTGCGTTGATCCCTTACTGTCATCAGAGATGATAACCCCTAGGTCCCTTTCTTCTTTGCTGACAGTATGCTCCTCCCCCCAACCTGTAGCTCTCCCAGGGTTAGCTCTACCCAGGTGCATTAGTTTGCACTTCTTTGCATCAAACCTGAGTTACCACATCTCCAACCATCTTTCAAGCTTCTCCAGGTCCCTCTTCATTTTCTGCACCCCTTCTGAAGTATCCACCCTGTTGCAGATTTTGGTGTTGCCTTCTGGTGTCTACTGCATAGAGGTGTAAGTGCATATCTATTTTTTAGCTCTTTATATGTGCTTTAAATAAGTGTTGACATTTTACACCTCTTTTTTTCTTTACTCTGTAGTTTGGTGTGCAAATATATCTTCTTGACTCTCAAGACATATAAGTGCCAGCGTAGGACAAGTAGGATATATGCATGTTAAGATTTTCCTTGAGCTCAGGTACAGAAACAAGAGCAAACTTGGTTCTGAATTGCACCCTGCATTGACAGACTGGATGTGCCAACAGCCTTTTTGCTGCCATCATTTTCTATGCATCCAAACACATATTATGGTGCATTTTATATTGCCCACTATAGTCAAATGCTTAATACAGCACTAACTGTGGTTGCACCACACTAACCCAATGCAGAGTGAACAACATACAGTGTGGTTCCAGATGCATCTATCTACTCCTACACACTCTTTCTTCTTTTTTCCATCACTCCTTCTGCCTTACTCTGTGTCATCCATGCTCTTAAACACCACCATACACTGTAGCATAAGTATAACACATCACAATGACTATTTTGAACAGCCCTACCCTTGAGTTTGGTGTTGTTAATGTATTGTTGCCTGGAAAACAAACTGCAGGATGTATCAGGCCTCAGCATCTAATGTACTGGTGCACATCTTATTAATTGCCAAATGATAGCAATGTCAATGTTTAAAGTGAGACGTGCTTTGCTACAGGATCCTTAGTATCTTGGAATTGTACTGCTGTGATTGCACAGTGTCTAGTGGACCCTCACTCTGGTGGGTAGTGCTCCACCACCCCACTCTCCCATCTCTTCCCTCAGCCAGTGACTGGCACAGCACTCTTCACTCCTCCAAGACTAGCTGCTGACTGAGCTGTCACAGAGTCTGTACTCTAAACAGTATGCACTCATTGATTGACAGCTCTGAGCATGTACTGTATACAGTATGTGCTCAGTAACAGGTCAGTTGTTGGCCAGCCATGGTGGAGTGCAGAAGGTTGTGCCAGTCACTGGCTCAGGGAAGCAATGAGGGTGAATGGGTGGTGGTGTAGTCCCAGATGGTGAGGAGGGGTGGGGTCCACTTGATACCAGGACAATACAGACATTTGTCAATGGGAAGATCAGGGAGGGGGGTCACTAACTACCAATGAGGGACAGGCTGGGGGGCAGGGGACAATCATCCCTGTATGGAAATATGGCTAGGGCTGTGTTGCTTTTGGGGGAGGGGCTTGTCATACCGGGGACAGAGATTGGGTGGGGGAAGGGACCACTAGTCACCAGGGAAGATAAACTTACATATATCTATGTGAGCTGGATGTTAATCGGTGGGGGGTGGAGGGCACTAGACTCCTTGGAAGATATACATACATATATCTTTGTGAGCTGGAGGTGATCAGCGGGGGGGGGGACCACTAGCCACAGGGGAAGATATACATACATATACTGTATCTATGTGAGCTAGATGGCAATTGGCGAGAAGGGAGCAATAGCATCAGGGAAATTCCTGTGTTATACTCGGGCCAGTGATCAGCGAGGGCTGGGGAGACACCAGTCACCGAGGACACACTGGGCTTCCTCAGGGCAGGGGCTGGGGGGGTTGCGATAAACTACAGCAAAACCTATTGTACGTAGGCCCATAATGGGCATGCAAATGGCCACATAGGGCCTTGCATGCCCAATTGTCCCATTTGCATAGCTGCTTCAGTGAATTCCAAATAGCACACCTGCACTATTCATTGAGGGGCCATACTCCTGGCTGCATGCAGAAGCGGCGCTAGTGGGGTTATCACTGCAGTACTGGGTTTAGTGCCGTGTCAACCTGGCCCTATTCTCAGTTGGATAGTGTGATGTGCTATCCAACTGTGAATAGCAACATTTGACACCTGGGCAATTGCAAAGTGAAGTGCAAACATTTGAGCTGTGCTTTGCATTTTTTGTGAATCTAGCTCCAGAACTCTCTGGCATAGAGAACATGGACTGCAAATTCTGCATATTTTGCCGCACAATCACTACAGGATCTATGATTGAAGACACAATAATCAGGTGATACAGGACTCCAGCTATGCTCTTTGAGTTTAAGGTACTGGGCCATTACAGGTGTTGAAGGTGCCAAGATTCCCCAGTGCATCTATTTCATGTCCTATGGGCTTGCTCCACTGTTAAAAAATTCTGGCAGGCAGTACTAGCTGATTGCTGTAAGATTGTGGTCAAGAGAATCTTACATTCCCACAATTGTGTGCTGTTGGGGGATGTTTCAACATTGGACCCCTTGCATACACTGAACAAAGTATGGGTTTTTGCCACAATTATGGAAGCTAAGAGAACTAGCCTGATGAGATGGAGGCAACCTACCCCCCCATTCTTTCTTGGTGGACGGCTTTGGCCAGGCTAGCCATTTTTGAATGATTCACAGCAGCGGGGCGAGGACAGCTTCTCAGATATCACAAAAAATGGGATGCATACCTGCACTCTCACATCTGTACAGTCCCACCTACATCACCTGGGAATCCTCCATTAGGTTAACCCCCTTTTGCCCCCCATTATCTATGTAAGATGTGAAGCTCTCACCTTTCACATTTGCATTTCTCACCTCTGCTTTCTTTTCCTCTTCTAGTCCCTCTAATCTCCATTTCTTGAAGTGGTTTGCTGGCTAAATGGAGAAGTATATGTGGAGCCCAGAAGGATGTAGGTCTGTCACCCCCCAAGTAACTACTTTGTTGTTACTCAAATCCTTTAGGTTTTTATATGGAATGTTAGCTGCAATTGAGTGGCTTCTAGTTGGATTTCACTGGATAATGTATGTTCGTTTTTCTTCCACTTGATATTTAGACATGACTCTATAATGTTTGCTGCATGTCAGTTGTTGTAACATTGTCTGACATTTGTGTCTATGTCATCTGATGCTGTTACCCTGGCTGTATTGAAAAGATAAAACTCAATAAAATGTTATATGATAAAAAAAAAGAAGACACAATAATCAAAGACTAGTACTACAACAGTAAAACTCTAGCAGACTGTCCCTGTGTAGGTCAACATGATTCCTTTACAAACTTAACCACTGTACTAGTGCAGATAATATGGACAGTAAAGTGTGCAAGAGTAAGTGTAGAAAACTAGACAATCTCATTTGCATGTTATCACTTTTGTCATGATGTAATCTGTGACAATATATTGCATCCCTGAGTTCACCACTGTACAGTAACAGAAAGACAATAGAAGGTGACAACGCACATAATAACCAAAACATTACAGTAACAATTTAATATCCCATACTAATAGATGATTAACCATGGCAGAAAGACATGTAACAACAGTGCTCATACAATTTTTTTTTTATTGTGCTTATGTGTATGTCGTGTATTACTTATACCTTCTCTCCTTTTAGATTGTGAAGATATGAATGCGACACATGTTGATTATAGTCAAGCTCTACAAGATAGCTTCTGGCATGACACAGAAAAAGTGTACGAGTAACACTTCATAGCATACATTAGTATGGGCTATTACAATTGCTTTAATTCAGAGATGCTAATGCTGAGAAACTGAAAATAAGTCGATTTCTGACATACGATAAGAAAACAGCAAACGGTGCTACTCAGCATGGCAATTCACCTGGCGTATTTCTAGTAGTAATCCCAAACAGAAAAGTAATGCTCCTGGAATGCCTGGCCCACTCAGTAAATTCAATGTACTCAGAAAACAAAAAAAAATTGCAATCAACAGGATGTCCAATTTAATATTCAAATGCTAACCAATGAAGAACTGTGCAAAAGATTCACTTTATTACAGTTTTCAGTGCAAAACACCAGCAGTGAAGCATTAGGATCTAGATGCCTAACATTTCATGCATGTGCATACAATTAATCATGATATACCACCACTCTCTGCCCATGTTAATTTACAGTATACACCACATTTAAAGAGACACACATTAATATAGTCAATACAAAGTGCAAAGAAGGTTTAGAACACTAATTATAAACAATGAGTAAAGTATTCAAATTGTAAATTGCAAGAGTTTCTGGACTTAGGAAGTATATAGATAAGTATGCCCAATAAAACAAAGATTCAAACAGTATTTATCTGCTCATTTACTATCATTGTACACAGTCATTGTGCATTGAACTGATAGTGCACCACACTGTACATTAGTATATAGGTTAGTACATACAGTAGGTAACTTTCAAAGCACTTCAAAAACTAAAATGCAAATAATTATTAAAGCCTTCATGTCAATAAGCAGAATCACCAAAATATATATGTTGCTGTCTTCATATAATTGAGGTAGCTAATGGCCTGATCACATAAAAAGCAGAAGAATAACCCATTATGGACATCATGTATGCAAGGTTCTGTTTTCTTTTCAAATGTCTGCTGAACACCTGCTTGAAAAAAGAACACATTTGGTATCTATGCACTTGAGGGATAAACCGAAGATAGTATCTAACCTTGCTAATGTGTTGTCTGTTTGTCAAGAAAGGTGCCATCTCAATTCTTTCATTAAAACCTGGCACTTGTAGTTAGAGGTGGATGAAGTTAGAGAACTTTGCAGAGAAATTCTCAAATGTTACCAAATTCGTGAAGTTCTCCTTTAAGGCAAATTTCTACTTTGCCTTAAAGAGCTAGCGTACTGCCTAAAACTAATATTAGATTTTAAAAGCAGCCAACCATTAAGTTTTATATATGAGGTACTTTTTCATTTCCCTTTGTTTAATTAGAAGACTGTTTACCTGATGTTAGTAGGTGTGATGTGTGGGACAACACTCTGCCTGGCAGCTCGCATATCTTGTTCTACTGCCCCACACTACATCATCAGCACTGTGACATCACTACTACTTAGGAACAGCAAGTGAGTGACTGCCAGGTCATTCACCTGAGATGTCACTGTCAGTGAGATCATAATACTGATGATGTAGTGTGGGGCAGTAGAGTTAGATATGTCAGCTGACAGGCTAAGTGCTGTTCCACACATCCAGCACAATATCATCACATAGAATACTTTCTCATGAGCGAGAGAGAAAAGAAAAATACTTCAGAAATAAAAAGTTACAACTGACTGCTACTTAAAATTTGTATTATTTTCCTGTCTGCCTGTTTTGGCTCCACTAGCTCTTTAAAAGGAGAACTCCGTCAATGGCAAAACTGCTAACTTCACCAATACATTTTGTCTCTAAGGCGATGCTTGCAAATATCTATGGGACTGGATGTCAGTGGTGCTGCATTGAACTGTAATGCCATGCGTAGGCTGAATTCAGTATGGGGATAGGAACAGACCGTTGGGGCTCAATTTTGAATGGCTGATGCAAGGCGTGCATCATGCCCTGCATCAAAGCCATTTTTGGGTGCAGCTGCGCCAACCTCCTTTGTCGCAACTGCACCCATTATTTTATTGTTGGGTGCACTTGCAACAGTTTCCTCAGTTTACCACAACTTGTGCCAAAGATTTGGTGCAAGCTCAATAAAAAGGGTCCCTCAAATGGTACAGGGAAAAGCTAGTCTAACTTGTGGCATTTGGTGCTGGGGACTGAAAATCCCAATCACTGGTCAGAAGAATGCTGCAAGCCCCATGCGTCAAATGATTGGCACACCAGGGCCTTGCAGCATTCTCAAAGCTTTGAAAATTGAACTTTTGATGTCAAGTGTGCTCTGTATCTTTGTGGCAAAAATCTTTGGAAAGCATTTAAAAGTGCAGATGTTTCCAATAAATTACTCCATTAAGTGTTTACTGTGCCTTGTGCCTGTAGATCACCAATTATTTGTAGTATTTTTTGTGATTTAGTTTTAAGCTGTAGTTTTGTTTTCTGTATTGTGTAGTAAGACAGTGCTGGGAGGGGGAGGGGGAGCTTAGCTGCAGAAACTTCCAGCAAGAAAATGGCAAGTTAGGCAGCCTTTTCTGTCTAACCAGTACTAGTGCTGTTTCACTCATTGTTCTCTGTTTTTTTTTTCTCCTGTTTTCTTTGGTTTGTTGTTTTAGTTCCATAGAACACTTAGGTGTGTTTTGCTGAATTATTGTGGTCGGTATATTTGACTCTATTGGATTTCATTTTTGTTTATTGATTGAAGGTAGCATTTTTTTCATGAACACTGTAATGTCATTATAATTACCTGAGATGGTGTGTCTTGCATGTGTCTGCTAAGTACCTGAAATCCCTGTCATGTATTGTTTGTGTAAAAAAAAGGAAAAAGAAAGAATAAAAAAACTGGTGGCAATGTCGGTACTGTAGGAGTTGCTGGTTCATGGGGAGCTTGAACTTCATTAGAGGGTGCTGCCACTTCAATAGGGTGTGTCCACCACCCCACCATGACTTCACTTATGCTCTCCACAAATTTCTGCCAGCACAGATGGGCTAGAACCTCCACCACCCCGCTCATAACTACCCTCTGCATTTCCTCTCACTTGGTTCAGTGATTTGCCATGAGATGGGTCATCTGGCCCCCCATAACCATGTGGGTCCCCTGATTCCCCCAGGGACATGTTTACTGAACAGGTTGCAAGTGACCACACAAAACCTTACCCTAACCTTAAAGTCTCATAGGATAACAGTGTAACTTTAACAAGCCATAACTCCACCAGTTTTTGGAGTTAAGGGGCACTCTATATACTGTAAAAGTTCTCAAGGAGTACTACAATAGTAATACATAATACCCCCAGAAATATTCATGGGGTATGCACAGCACCCCAAAATAACCTCCTAAATTCACTATGGTGCAAAATCCACAATATAAGTCATAATCGTTGCAACTGTGCATCTTCTCTTGTACCGCAACTGTACCAAGCTTCAGGCAAACATAACAAAAATTGAGCAAGTTATGCCTAAAAACAAACAAACAAAGGAGTAGTTGGTGAAAGTGGGGGTGATGGCATTTGTGTTGCCAAATTATTGTCTGCTACATCTGGGGCATCCATGCAGGTGGTTGCTGGGAGAGGTGGCAAACAACAGGACCAGTTCAAGAGGTAGCAAAATCTCTGGCTCAGGAACAGTGGTCAAAGAGGAGGTTGCTGGTGTTTCCCTGAGTGTTGATGGTGTGGCAGCACTGAGCCTGATTTGGATAATAGGTCCCCAGTCTGAATATATGGACCTGTGACCAAACAGCTGAAAGCTCCTTTCTATGCATTACAGCACATTGTGTACAGATAATTGTGGTAGTATTCAACTCTGGACAGGGTGAAAAATTGTACTAAACCCAACTGCAGTGATAGCAACCCTCTAGGTATTTGGAAACATGTAACACTGACAGTGAAGAGTGAAACTCATTTACATACACAGGTCAGAACATGTTAGAGTTGCTCCTGACTGAGATTAATGAGTGGATGCAGTCTGTGGTGGTGATACCATGGGGGAAGGGTTGGCACAGGGTCTTCAGACTATGGAGTGCAGGGGACAGGGGACTGCTGACCCTGAGACTTTTGTGTATCAACAGTTTCATTTTAACCCAGATTCACCTTGGTGTACCTCAATGAGAAGATACAGGCAAAGTTACCAATGGCAAATTTCCTATTAAATAGAAAAACTTAATGAAATTATCAATGGAGGCATCCTTGGCAACTTTACTTTAACTTCACCTGCAATTTAAAACTGCAACATCTTTGCTCGTAGTGCTTTTGACAGGTGAATTCAAAAGGATTCCCTTCATAGCAGGAAGTTGTCAAGACTGCCTCCCTTGGATCCTTAATGCACCCTCTCAATGCCTATGAACTCAAAAGTGTGTCCCAAATCCTGTTTAATACATGTTTTGGCAGCATGTGTTGTTCTTAGTGCTCCTGCTGAAAAGTTGAAACAAAGTCAATTAATGACATACAGTAAAAAAACAAGTTACTCTGTGTGACAGTCACTCCATGTGACAATTTGTGTGGCATGTTTCTAATAGTACCTGAACCTCAGACAATATTTGATCATCCCTAGGAAATGCTTGTTAAGTGGGAATGTGGCTAATTCTTGATGTAGTCATGACTCAGAGACCAGCCAGTCTTTGTCTCGGGTACTTTCCAAACTGGAATGGCTGCACACCACACAACCCTTTCAACTACCCAGTTCCAACTTGTGCTTGTCAAACTGGAACACTTCAGTTCCAAACCCTAATCTTTGTTCCCTCCCACTCAGCTCTCACTACCCATAAATACTTATTACAGAAGTGACATAAAACAGTTTTTATACTTCTAGGTGCTCCCAGATTTCCTTTTATTATCAATCCAATACTCAATTTTTTTTTTACATTTTGTGTTATACACTTTTTGCTTTAATAGCTACCCTGACTCTCTTCCCCATCACAAAGTGTTGCTCTGTCATTTCATACTGTCTGAAGATGCTACAACATCAGTAACATCATTCCAGGCCAATCAAATGAATATCAATTAGAGATGTTGTGAAGTTTTAATTCACTGGCAAAGTTCCACTGAAGTTGCCAAATTCACCCCATGGAAAATTTCACAATGTTGGCTGCTTACTGTGGAACTTTGTCAGTTAACTTTGTCAATAACTTCACCGCTAACTTCACCTTGCATTAGCCAAGGTGAAAGTAGCGTAAAAAAAGGCTCTGTCACATGTTTCACTTTCTGCAGGTCACATGGGAGACTCCAGTCAGGTATATAGAGTTCAATATTGAGAGAGAGGCTAGAGGCAGACTCCAATGGCTCAGTTGAAGCCATGCATCCATGGTATTAGTGGAGGGTTGAGGCACCGGCAGAACTGCATGAACCCTTCCTGAAACTTAGATAGCAGCACCAGCACACTGTTCTCACAGCAGTATTCAAGAAAAGGACAAAAGATCATACCTTGCTTTTTGTCACCACAATGTGCATCTACTTCATCATTTCACTGATGTCAATGGTGCTTCTTACCCAAGTGGATCATCAGATTGCTATGAGAACAGTGTGCTGGTGCTGCTATCTAAGTTTCAAGAAGGGTTCCAGCAATTCTGCCAGCAGCTCAACCTTCCTCTTATATGGTGGATCCGTGACTTCAACTGAGCCATTGGAGTCCGCCCTCTAGCCTCTATCTCTATATTGAACTCTATGGTCAGGCAGGAAGTTACAGACTTGGTTTCATTTTTATGTTGGCTTGCACGTATGTGCAAGCAACATCTTGCACTAGTACGGGTTTTGGGGGCACGGCTGCTGTTGGGCGAATGCAGGGCATGCATCAGTAGGTGCGTCCCTCATTCCCCAATCAGCCTGCATGCCGGCGCCACACCATGCATACATAATGGGGCGAGCATATCTAAGCAAAGGTCTGCGGTAATCCGAGCAAAGCTCATCATACGCGTGGTCATTTGCTTGCGTGCTCGCCGCCATTATAAACCATGAATGGCAGCGGGCGGGCGCCTCACGCTTGCTGACATAGGGAGTGCCCAACTCTGTCTGCAACCCCTATGTGTTTCAGGTGCCGACGGGAGCTTCCACCCCGCCGGCATACCCTCAATGTTGAATGCCGAGGGGGTGCCCAATCCCCCTTGGCTTGCGGCTCTCGCTGTCTTTGCATGCCGATGGGGGTGCCCAATCCCCGTCGGCATTACCCCCTCCCTTGTTGTGTGCCGACAAGGGTGCCCAATCCCCCTTCAGCTTCTGACACCCCCCCAAAAACCCACTTAGGTGGCATGCTGGGAGCCCACCCCAGCCTGCCAAATGCCCTGCAACACGAAAACTGTCCCACAACAGTTTCCCTTTTTTTTCCCCTACAAAATGAAAACCGTCCCTCGTAGTCTAGATACCCCCCACCTGCACCCACCTACTGCGCACCCTGCCTCCCCTCACACCCCTCACCCCATACTTACCTCTGGACTCCAGTGCGATGACCTTCTGTGGACCTGGAACACGTCTGCACTCTTCAAAGCTGACCGCGAACTGAGGAAATGCCGGTAAGCTGTATAATGGAATGAATTGGGTTTTTTCAACTTTGCTGCATATCTCAGGCATTTCTTGGAATTTTGGCACCAAATTTTCAACATGGGGTTATTGGGGCCTCTCCTTATGAATTCTATCACTGTCATGGTGTTAATCAGCCTCGAAAGGTCATTTCGCAGTCACTGCGAGAAATCACCTTTCTGGACCCATTAATGAAATTACAGTGCCAGTGTTCATGAGGTGGCCTCTCAAAAAGCCAATGTTCCAAATTTGGTGGAAAAAATCCAACAAATGCCTGTTTTACAAGCATGCATTGTGCAGTTCCTACGCAGGCTCGTAACTTCACACATTCACAATATTTTAACGCCGGATTTTCAGCATTGGCATTTTTGTGCACCTCCTTGTGAACAGTACAGCTCTCATTTTCCACATCCTGCCCGAAATGTGTTTCTGCACTTCCGGCGCACAATAGCACAGTCGCTGTGCGAAATCAGTGTTTGGGCCAGATCATGAAAATGACAGTGACATAGTTCATGAGCAGAGCTCCTAGAATGCCTATGTTGAAAATTTGGAGCTGATACTCCATAAAATGACTGTGTTATGAGCGTGCGTTTGCAGATTGCATGCACGCTCGTACCATCATGAATTTGTGATATTTTCACTCTGGATTTTCACCATTGCCATTTTTCCACACCTCTTGATGAACAGTACAGCCGTCACTTCACATATCCTGGCCAAAATGTGTTTCCATACTTCTGGTGCAGAATAACGTGGTCGCTGTGTGAAATCACTTCTTGGGACACTTTGAGGAAATGACAGTGACACTGTACATGAGCAGAGGTGCTAAAATGCCTATGTTGAAAATTTGGTGCCAAACACCCATAAACTGGCAGTGCTGCAAGCGTGCATTGCATATTTCCCATGGACCCTTGTAACTCTGCAAATTCTGTATATTTGTATGCCACATTTTCAGCACTGGCATTTTATTACACCTCCTTATGAACTGTGCAGCTGTCATTTTTCACATCCTGCCCAGCATGTTTTCCTGCACTGCACTAACAAACACCCAAAGGGACACCCTAATGCCTGTCACTCTCTGCAGGGTGGGGGTGGGTTGGCATCAGTTCAATACTTGATTGCCATTCCTATGCTGCATCTCTCTAACTCCTGCACTGCCAATGGCAGCAAGACAACATTCGGCATTGACAAATGCTTGTCTCATTAGAGTTAGTGCTGGCTGGCTGAGTTAGTGAGAGTAGGAGTTTTGCAGTTGTACAGAGTTTTGCAGTACTGCAAACAATAGTTTAGTTTTAAAAAAAAATTATTTGTTTATTTTTGTGTAGGATATCTGTTGTGTATGCCTAATCTTTTTTTGTAAGTTTAGATTGTTCTTTTTTGTGAGTGTGTCTTTCTTTCTTTCTCTCTCTTTTTGTTTTATTTAAAAAAACCTTGTGTTTTCTGTTTCAGTAATGGAGGGAACCTGTGGGCAACATGACCAAAGCGGGGGTAGTTATTCACCTAAACAGGTAAATGTTTCTTAGCAGGACTGAGGCACCCCCTAACCACTCCAAGCTGAGATGGGGAGTAGTGATGCTTCCGAGGTGGCACAGGATGATCATTCAGAGCAGCAGCAGCAGGAGCCTGTGGACCCCACCAACCCACATCATTCTACCACCACCACAAGCAGCTCCACCTCCAGCACTGCAGAGCACTCCACAACCTCCTTTGGAGCCCAACCCCCCGCAGCAGACAAAGAGCTCTGCTGTATGGCATTTTTTTTGTTGATGGGGATGATGACAGTGTCATCACATGCAAGGTGTGCAGCAGCAGTGTACACCAGGGAAAGAAAGGGAGCCATTTTGGCACTGGTGTGCAAAGGACCCACCTCAATGTTCGCCACCATGCTAAGTGGCATGCCTGGCAGTGGGAGGTAGTAGCAGGAGCAGCAGGCAGGAGTGGGTAGGATGCTGTGGAAGGGGAAGGTGGGTGGCATGAGGTGGTAGGCTGTTGTGCTGTGAGAAGGCATGGCAGGAAAAGGACTCACAGTACACAGCCATCAGTACAGCAATTGGCAGCACCTCAACCCTTCCAAGGAGCCTATCACCAGGTGACCCTGCAGCATCAGTCACACAGGCAGACCTGGCCATTCTATGGGAAAAGTCCAACATCTTCAGCAAGACTTTATTACATTTTGGCAGGAGTTTAATGACTCCAAAAGGGACCTCAAAAAAATAATAGATGACCAGGAAAAAAAACCTGAACATCCTGATGGGGTTGTTAGGTGGTGGTGGCAGTGCTGCCAGTGCTAGTGGGAGAGTACTTTTTTTTGTTTCACACTGTCTGTATTATAGCATATCCCCCCTCCCAAAATAAAAAAAATACTGTCAAAAGTTAAAAAAGGAAAAATATATTTTCTGTCCTCTTCCTCTCTAACCTCTTGTTCAGTTATCTAAAATATTTCATTCCCAAGGTTTTGTGTTATATTTTTATGGTCCCTATTTCTGTCAGTCTATTCCCTTGTTCACTCCTTGAATTTTTCCTTCATGTAGTAATCCCCTCATCCTGAGCCCTTTCCTGCTACAGTCTGTACACATGTACAACTTTCCTGAGAAGTAAAACATAATTCTTCTGTTAGTGCTTAACATGTGTCCTGCTAACCACAAATGTCAAGTCTTGTTCCTAGTAAAAAAAAATCCTGATGCTCTGTGATGTTGTGGCAGACTGGCAGTATAGTGCAACTGCCCAGAGAATTTGACAAGAATCACACAAAGATGAGCACTTTTTTTTCTGAGAAGTTAAACATAAATCTTGTTTTAGTGTTTAAGATGTCTCCTGCTAGCCACAAATGTTAAGTTGGGTCCCAAGTTCAAAACTGCTTTCCTGATGCTAGTTGCCTGTTGTTGCTGTGTTGTGCAACAGGCCAGAGAAATCAAGAAAAAAACACTTGAGAAAATTTCCTGGAAAGTGAAACATAATTCTTGTGGAAGTCATGAACATTTCTCCTGCTACCCCACTACTAGCCACAAATGTCAACTGGTGGCCTCAATGAAAAACTGCTTTCCTGCCACTAGATACTTTTGTTGCAGTGGTGTGCAACAGGCCAGAGAAGTCGAGAAAAAACACATGAGAAAATTTCCTGAGAAGTGAAACGTAATTCTTGTGTTAGTGCTTAACATGTGTCCTGCTCACCGCAAATGTCAAGTATTGTCCCCAGTAAATAAAAATGATTTCCTGATGCTAAGTGATGTTGTGGCAGTACAGTGCAACTGCCCTGAGAATTTGACAAGACTCAAGCATGAGCACTTTTCCTGAGAAGTTAAACATATATCTTGTTTTAGTGCTTAAGATGCCTCCTGCTAGCCAAACATTAAGTTGGGTCCCAAGTTTTATACTGCTTTCCTGCTGCTAGTTGCCTCTTGCTGTTTTGCTGTGCAACAGACCAGAGAAGTTAAGAAAAATCACATAAGAAAATTTCCTGAGAACCAAAACATAATTCTAGTTGTAGTCATGAACATTTCTCCTGCCGCTACATACCACAAATGTCAAGTTACTGTGTTCTCAGTGAAAAACTGCTTTCCTGTTGCCAGGTACTGTTGCTGTACCGGGGTTTCAATGGCCAGAGAAGTTGAAAAAAATCACATGAGAACATTTCCTGAGAAGTGAAATGTAATTCTTAGGGAAGTCATGAACATTTCTCCTGCCACTACTCACCACAAATAACAAGTTACTGTGTTCTAAGTGAAAAACTGCTTCCAGGACAAGAAATAGACGGAAAGGACGAGAAGGAAAGTTTCACTCTATTGTGCGAAGAAATTGTTGTGATGATGTCCATATATAAGAAAACTTGATGAGTTGGTATCCTCCTGCCTTGCTGCAGTTGATAGGGTGCTGGCTGCTGGCCTGCTGGTGCTGCTCATGATGATGTTGGTTGAACACATTCTGGTGAAAAGTATTGGAGGAATCGAGAAAGAGAAGTTAGCCATCTTGGCCTGTCTTGTTGTCCAGAGCTGAGAGAACAGTTTGCTGAAGGAGATGTTTCTGTGCTGCTGCTGCTGCTGCTATGTGCTGCTGTGGTTGCTGAGAAGTACTCTTGCCTGTTGTGGCTGTATCACACATACTGTACAAGTAAGTATTTTTTTTTTCTTTCTTTTCATTGTAAGTGGGGTTGTTATTGTTACCATCTGAATTCTAATATGTTCATACTGCTTTTCCATTAATTTTCAGGTATTGGTGATGACATCATAATGCTTCAAAACTACAAAATGGATACTCCAAAAGCTACCAAAGTCGGTTTTAAAATAGTTAACCACTAAAGACCATTTAGTCAGGACTTATTAATA
Organism: Neoceratodus forsteri; assembly: GCA_016271365.2. Lineage (NCBI taxonomy): Eukaryota > Metazoa > Chordata > Ceratodontiformes > Ceratodontidae > Neoceratodus > Neoceratodus forsteri. The sequence continues at coordinate 93,379,700 of CM057456.1, read as the reverse complement.
TTTAATAACGAAATTGAGATTAGTAGCATTTCTTTCAACAACGCGGCCATGTTTTGCATGACACTCACACTTTTTCAAGGCCTTGTCATGCAAACGCTGGTCACGTGGTTGAAACAAGGATGCTACTGTCCTCATGGTTTAAACTTATTAATAAGTTTATATTAACTTGATCGTAAGCTCAGGTCTTTTTGTGGTTTTGGCCATTTATTATTATTTATTTAGCTTTTGTTGACCGGGTAAGTGCACTAGACAAATCCTGCCTATTTTCAGGCACGACCCAGGGGAGGGGGATACAGATGAATGGCAATTGACCTTGAACCAGATTAAGCTGTTGGTGGTATTTTTAGTGAATGAGGGAAATTTGGCCAGGACACCGGGGAAATTCCCCTACTCTTTTTTTGATAAGTGCCATGGGATCTTTAACATCCACCTGAACTACCACCAGTCCAGCCAGATGGGACCTCAGTTTAACATCTCATCCAAAAGATGGAAGCCCAACTTTGGTAGCTTTTGGAGTATGCATTTTTTACATCGAGGCTCCGGCTTTAGTTCTTTGAGTGGCCACCTTGCAGTTCATTTTCTGCAAAATGGATGTTGGAATTTATCACATTTTCCAAACATAAAGGTAAGTGTGAGGTTATTCTTATTCAAGGGTGGAGTTAAGGCAGTAGAGATGTGTGGCTGTGACAGTAATTGTTTTCTGTTTTAGTTGGTCCTCTTTCAGTTACCTTCCAGCATCTGTCTGCCTCTTGCTGCTGCTGTGAACACAAACATGTGGTGACCATGTGATCTTTATTTTGGGTGTAATTTTTCACTTCTGAGAACAAGGCCATGAGGTAATTATTTTTGCTTTTTTGGGGGGTGGGTTAACACTTTCACCAGTTCTGACCATTCCTTTTTAATTTTCCTCTGATTTTCAGGTACCGTGAATCATGTTGCCTGCTGCTGCGCTGTATATGTCCAGCCTGTATCGTTTTTGAGCACTTAGAAGTTTAAACTAACCACAAAAGGTAAGTATCATGTTTCTTTTTCTTGGTTTTGGCCTATAACTCACTGCTATAAGTTTTTCAAATGGTAGCGTAAATGTTCTCTGTCATTATTCCTGTAATTATAGGTAATTTTCATTGTGAGTCTTTGGCTGTGCAGTCCATGCCATGATTGCTTCCAGGTCAGGAGCAGGTGTGTGTGGATGATTAATCATCATAGTGATGGATGGTTACTGGAGCTGAGCTGAGGTCAGGAATGATACAGTAACACAGGACAGAGACCTGTGAAGGAAAAAGAAGAATATTTTTCAGACTATTTACTGAAGTGTAAAATGTGACCATGGATATTGTCCACATGGAATGTGCCTGTGGTGAAGTCCTCAGCTTAGGGTACCACAGTGCCTGAAACCACTATGAATAAATAAGACAAATTATTTTGGTTGAAGCCTGCACAGATGACACTGTACCCTTTAGCCTAACTATTCTCTGCACTCAGCTGCTTCCCTAACTATACACCACTGTCACCTACAAATAGAAATGATTAATTCCTTTGTCTCCAAATTTTCCCACTAACCACTGATCGTGCAGGGACCATATTTACCTGTGAAAATGGAGAAGAAACAAGTATAACAAAAAAAAACAGTAAATTGTACTGACACTTACCTGTACAGTACTGATGCTTGCCATGTTGGTGGCACACTGGCGGTACCAGTTTTCCTGCCCTCAAATGGCAAATAGTGAGCTTATGGTGAAACCTGCAGGGAGACAAACGGAAAGAAAGAACATTGTAATATTATCATGAAATAAGGTGGAAGGCATTTTCTCTGCTGCTGCACATAGCGTTATCTACATCCAAATAGAAAAAGTTGTCCTTTCGCAAGCCGCATTAACTATGATGAAAAAGAATGCAGAAAACTGTCCTTTTCTCAGCTGTGTCACCTGCAAAGAAAAAAAATAAAGACAAACTTTTCTTTTCTCATCAGCGTCAACTGTAAAAAAAAAAAAGCATAAAGACAAGCTTTCCTTTTCTCATCTCTGTCAACTGTTAAAAAAAAAGAATAAAGACAAACTTTCTTTTTCTTAGCTGTGTAACCGGTGACAAAAAAGAATAAAGGCAAACTTTGCTTTTCTCTGCTGGGTTATATGACCTGTGAATAAAACAGAAGAGTTATTTTCCCCATTTGGTCAATGTGATCTCTGAACTGATGAAATCTCTGTACCATGTATGCAACTCCTCTACATCTGTAAACCTGGAAGTAAAAATTATTCCAATACTTTGCTTCCAAATATATCCACGACTGATGCTGGAACAATGATTACCTTTGAAACGGGAGAAGGAAAAAACAACTTAATAAAAGTAAATGTTAATGATACTTACCTGTGCATTAGTGATGCTAGCCATGTTCGCCCTGGCTGTGCCATTTATGAGGATTCCTGGCATCAAAAGGTGTGCTGATGGTGAAAGTGAAACCTGTAGGGAGAGACACAGTGTCACTGGCATCCAAATGGTGAAATTGTCCTTTTCGTGATTGAGCTGTACTACCTGACCTGTGATGACAAATATTAAAGAAAAACTGTCCTTTCTTCAGCTACATCACCTGTGATCAAAAACAATAAAGAACAACTTTCCTTTTCCCAGCTGCATCACCTGTAATGAAAAAGAATAAAGGCAAACTTTCCTTTTCTCAACAGCGTTAACTGTAAAGAAATAAAATAAAGACACACTTTCCTTTTCTCAGCTGCATCATCTGGCCTGAGATAAAACAGAACAAAATTAATTTGCCCATATTTTGCCACTGTGATCTGTGCAGTGAAAAAAATCTCTGTACTATGCATGCAGATACTGTACATCTGTATGCCTGGAAGTACAAATTATTCAATTTGGTTGTCTCCAAACTTGTCCACTGCTGGTGATGGGCCAATGTTTACCTACAAAAAGGGAGAAGAAAAAAAAATTATAACAATTCAGAAAAGTAAATCATAATAACACTTACCTGAACAGTAGTGATGCTTGCATTTTGGCATTGGCAGTGCCATTCATCTGGATTCCTGGCTTCAGATGGGTACTGATGGTGAAACCTGCAGTGAGACAAAAGGAAAGACAATAACTCATTTTGAAGTAATATCTGCATAAGGTGGCGCCTTTCATCCTCTGCCTGCTCAGGTCAAGGACTGGAATCAAAGGATAGGCACTGTGATCACAACCGAAAGTGACTTACCATCACTGAAGACAAAGACAGGCCATGGAGGTGGGACAGAGGTCTCCATGCCTTGATGAGCTTGCTGGCTGTAGGGTTGGCTTCAGAGCTAGTGAAGCAAGTGGCTAGCTGCAGCAAACAGCTGCATCAATGTTCTGGAGGTACTGGCTCAAGATATGTTGTTATCATGGCTGAGTGTTTATAGGCACTCTGGAGGAGGATGAGGAGAAGGAGTTGAAGAAGGAGAAGGCAGTGGAGGCAGCATTGATGTAGCTATTGTTTATTTTGGAGCAATGTCTATCTGCTTAGTTAGTTGTTATTGTAAATTTTCAGCAGTATGACAGTGAAGGTCCATGCTGTTACACTGCCAGGCATACACAGGATGGAGGACAAGGAAGAGGAGAAGGTGGTGGTGAAATGTATTCCTGGCTGGGGCATGCATGATGATTCACATAGTAGTGGTTGTGGACCAGTTGGTACCTGGTACTGTACTGGCATAGTTCGGCAGTACTATTTGAATCAGTGTGGCGGACGAAGCTGTTACATTGAATGGCTTGGTGAACACACAGGCAGGGAAGAAGTAGAGGTGGAAATGGTGGCGATGATGTTTACTGTGTCTAGCTGGAGCAGGGCATTGTGTCTTGACATCAGAGGTAGCACATCAGGAGTAAGGAATATTGAAATGAACAATGGCAGAGAACACCTCTGGCGGTAGGGATCAGCAGTGTCTCTGGACAACCACTCTAGCAGTAGATAATAAAATGTCCCATTTTTATCTGGAATGAGGATTAAACAACTGGGTAACAGGAGAGGGTTAAGCAAAATTAAACTGAAAAACAACAGCAGAGAACACCTCCCCTGTAAGGATCAACAATGTGTTTGGACAACTACTGTAGTAGTAGTCAAGAAAATGTACTTTGTTAATACAGAACACGGACTAAACAATGGGTTAACAGCCAGGGCAAGGATAAGCAAATTTAACTGAATAACAGAAGATAACATCCTCCCCCCCAGACACCAACTAAAACAAAATAATCGGTCAACAAAATTTGTATAACAATAAATTAAAAGACTATACTATAGGGACGGGGGGGGGGACTTATCCTCCTTCAGTCTTGTTCCACTGCTACATCATCCAGGAAGCAGCCCTCATAGTCTTCCAGAACGGAGTAGTCACTGGGTGGGAATTCTCTCTGCAATGCTGCTTCATCCAACTTGCTGCTGGTAGAAGCTTTGGCAGTGCCAACATCTTCATTGTTTGTGTGGCAACTCCATCGACATCACTGTGTTAAGTGGAATGTGCCCCTCATTCATTTTTTTGAATCTTAGCATGGAAACATTCTTGGGTAATAAATTGGTCCTTCTGTCACACACAATAACCCCAGCCAAACTAAGCACTTTTTCCACACTAACACTGGATTGTGGGCAGCTCAGGTATTTAACAGAAACAGATGTCAGTGCTGGCCAATCAGTCACTTTGTTGCTCCCATACAGCAAGGACGTATCCGTAATGCCAAGGTGCCTTGTGTCCCCATGTAGGCCTCTGCCATTCATTGCGCTGCCCTAAGTCAGGCTGCCTCATCAGTCTCCTCCTACTTTTCTTCCATGGCTTCCACTCCCACCTGATACAGAACATCCCAAATGAGATAACTGGCAGTTTTCAGCTGTGACTTACAGGGGTTTCTCAGATGGTTTTCCCTGTGAGCTTCTGCTGGTAGTGGTAGAAACACCTTCTCTCTGTACAGTTTGTACCTTTTCTTCATTTTGCCTCTGTGTACCATATACTCGTCTAATTAGGTACTTTGTCAACTTCTGCACCCCCTCACAACCTCCTTCAATTTTTGATGGCTGGCCATGTTTGCAGTGTGGGTCTAGCATAGTAACAATTGCAAATTCATCTGACACTAGAATGCCAGAAATATGGGTATTGCTGTCCCGCATGTGGAGCATGTGTTCCTTTAGTTCACAACTTCTACCATCCCCACTTGCCTCCATCTCTTGCCGGACATTTACCAGTGTCTCCACAGGACATGTACAAGGGCTATTGATTGACTTATACAGGTAGTGTCCCCACTCACTGCCTGTGTTACATGGTCAAAAGGATGGAGAACGCTTAATAGGATGTCCATTTGGCACAACTGCTCTTATGTTACAGCCATGGACACTCCAGCACTGTCCTGAGTGGTTTGGAGCAGCAGGCAGTCTGATACTGCCTTTTACTGTCCATAAAGCATCTCCATCATATATGGCAGTTACTTCCACCTTGTCACAACATCCAGCTTCATACGGTGCTGAGGCAGATGTTTTTTGAGCTGGAGCTCTCATAGCTGGTCATGGGCCTTTGCAGAATGGGCAAAGTGTGCACAGATGCGATGGGGAACAGTCAACATTTCCATAATTTCTACATGGTTAAGAAAGTGCTGCACAATCAGATTAAGGCAGTGTGCCAGGCAGGGCAACCTGAAAAAAACACCTTTGCTAATGCATTTAACAATATTAGAGCCATTATCATTCACAATAAACCCTGCTTTAATTGAATGGGTGTGAAGCCACTGATCAATCTTGCTGAGCAGCACATGAAGCATTTTACTACCCATGTGAGAGCCAGATATACCTTTTATACTGAATGTGGCATGCTGCCAAATTCCCAATGTGTTGCTACCACCACAATTTTGCTTCATGCAGGTTTTGGCAGGTCACAGATTAACTTCCACCCCAGGCACCTATGCCTGGTATGCTGTGATGCATAAATATGAGCATGAAACTGTTTGACCACTGGTCCACATATCTATGCTAAGATGGATGTATTTTGATGAAGAATGCTTCAGGGTATGTATCATGGACTGTGACACTGTCCCATAAAGTTCTGGCACTGCAAATTTGTAAAAATATGTTTGTGATGGAACCTGCCATTTGGGACAGGCAAGGTCCATCAACCTGCAGAATCCAGCATTCTCCATGAAAGAGAATGGCAATAGATTGATGGCCAGCTTTTCAACAGTGGCTGCATTTAACTCATCTGCAGCAGAACGACTGGGGGTTACTTCAAGTTTTGCTCAGAGATGCTCTTTAGTGTGGGATGCATCTTTGGGGTTGGTCGACCAAACCACTGGACTTGTGAAAGCATTATTGTTCTTGCTGGGGTACTACTTAACTGTTGGGGATGTGCAGCTCACATAAAACCAGTTATTTTGCTGTGTTTTTTCTGTGTTGCACTTTTCTATGTCATGGGAGTGGCGCCACCACTGCTAGTATGCCAACTGATAGAGCAAAGGATTGCTCCTCCTCCTCCTCCTTCCCCAACCCACTCAGCCCCACCTCCTCCTGCTGTATTGCACTGATGTCAGTAACATTTAACTTGCTGAGGGAACTGGCACCCCTTGCTCTGGCTTCCTTCTGGTGTTGCTACCAGTGCAACGGGTGCCTGTTCTTTAAGTGTATGTGTTGGCCACAAGTGCCTAGATGGCTGTCCTTTTTACCCCAACTAACATGTGCTTGACTCAGCTGACTTATTGCTATGGTCTCATCAGTTGGATCAAGCATGTAAAAATCCCAAACTAGGGACTTTGTACCTCTGGGCTTCACATGGTGCTGAGTCTGGAAAAGCTGAGAAGAAGGTATGAAAATTTGTTCTTTTTTTGCTGCTTTCATCACTTCCATAAAATTAGGAGAGGGGTGACTTAAGTACTTGGAAGCATGCTAATACCGTGGCCCTCATTATCAGAATGGGTTGCAGCCCACCGCTGATGTCCTCCTCTTCCTACATAGCCCTGTCTTTTTCCTCTGCAACTTTTTCTTTCTCTATAACCTTCACAGCAGTGGGCTGACTTTTCATATCTCCCTGATGCACCAGCTCCAGCTCAACACTATCACCACCACCAACATTACCAGAAATGGGGACAGTCACAACAACAGCCTTCTCCTCCTCCTCCTCCTCCTGGGCCACTGTTCCTGTACTGGTGTCTCCCTTCTTCTCACTTTCATCTCCCACCAGCATGGATGTAACAGATCTGGCTGAAAAATAATTCACCACACTTATGCCACTGCTGCTAACTACTCCTTTACTGGTACCTGCCATGGGATCGGGGCCCACAGAAGACAGTGATGCAGACATACATTTGGTTTTGGGAAGTAGAATTGCAGTACTACTCTCCTCCATAGACTTCTTTGCTGCCTCTTCCCCCCTGGCACCTTTCACTTTACTGGACCATTACTTTGCAGGCATATTTATATGTTTACTCCAACATTTGCCTAGCATTCAGATGATCAATTACTAACTGGAAATAAAGCCTGCAGTACTGCCAACTACTAATCAGGTATCAGCACTCTGTAAAACTACAGTAGTCTATTTTATTAAAACAAAACCATTTGTGTTGTCTTTCTCCAACAGGAATTAAAAAACATGGGATAACAAGGAAGGGCTAAGCAAATTTAAACAAGACAACAACAGACAACACCTCACGCCATATGGATCAGCAGTGTCTGGACAATTACTCTAATGTTGTAAGAGTTTATACAATTTTTTTTTTATATATGGAACAGGGATTATACAACATGGGGTAACAGGACAGGGGTAGCCAAATTTCAACTGAACAAACTCAGACAACACCTCCCCCAGTGAGGATGAGACCAGCAGTCTCTGGGCAACTAGTCTATTAAAATGTACTTGTTTTATATAGAACGGGGATTCAGCAATGGTGTAACAGGACAAGGGTAAACAAATGTAACTGAATAACAGGCATGCCACACTGCAGAAACACCTCCCCAATAAAAGAAATTCAGGAGTCAGCACAGCAGTGTGTAAAAACAACTACTATACTAGTAGTTGCAATACTAAAAATATATCATTTGTTTTTACAGAAAAATGAATAAACAACTGGGATAACACAGCATGGGTGTGAACTTGTAATTGTCACAACAGTAGACAGAACTAACCATGAACAAAAATCAGAGATCAGCACTGTGTCTGAAACACTTTTGATTTTTAAACAGAAAAGCAGGAATTATATACTAACAAGGGTAACAGGACTCAAAAGGAGTAACTTTTAAGATAAAGTGACAAAAAACTGTCAATATATAAGAAAAATAACACAAACAAGTAGAGCAGCAACAGAAATACAATGAAACATGTCACTTAATAACCACATCCAAACCACAGGCATAAAAATGAAAAATCACTGATGAAAACTTAAAACAATAACAGTAACTCCCTAAGAATTTATGAGAAACATAGAAACATAGGAACATAGACTTTGATGGCAGATAAGGACCGCTTGGCCCACCTAGTCTGCCCATTTCCCTAACTAGAGGATAAGCTGCAGATCCTATTTAACCAGCAGCCTATTTCTTCCTACCCCCAACAAAAATTGCCTTATGTCTGTCCCATACATTCGTGAATTCTCCCACAGTTTTAGACCCCTCAGGAAGGCTGTTCCATGTGTCCACCACTCTTTCTGTGAGAAAATACTTCCTCACATTGCCCCTGAGCTGTCTCCTCTCTATCTTCAAATTGTGTCCCCTTGTTCTTGCACATCTCTTTTTCTGAAAGATGCTACCCTCTTGGACTTTGTTGATTCCACTGAGGTACTTAAATGTTTCTATCATGTCCCCCCATCCCTCCTGTCCTCAAGGGTATACATAATAAGCTCCTTTAGTCTCTCCTCATAGGACTTCTCTTGCAGACCCTGCACCATTTTAGTTGCCCTCCTCTGAACTGCTTCCATCCTGTCTATGTCCTTGAGGAGACGGGGACTCCAGAACTGGATGCAGTACTCCAGATGGGGTCTCACCAACTGTCTGTACAGGGGGATAACAACTTCCTGTTTTCTGCTGGTGATGCCTCCCTCTATACATTCCAGTATCCCCCCAGCCCTCCCTACCACCTTCTCACATTGCTTGCCAACCTTAAGGTCATCTGATATGATTACCCCCCAGGTCCCTTTCCATTTTTGTTGTTGTTACTACCTCCCCCCACATTGTGTAATCTTCCCCCTGGGTTTCTGTTTCCTCAGTGCATTATTTTGCACTTCTTTGCATTGAATCCAAGCTGCCATACTTCTTACCATTCCTCCAACCATGCCAAGTCCCTTCTCATCCTTTCCACGCCTCCTTGTGTTTCAACCCTGTTGCAGATCTTTGTGTCATCTGCAAAGAGGCATATTTTTCCTTCCAGTCCCTCTGCAATGTCACTTATAAAGACATTAAAAAGGACTGAAGTACTGAACCCTTCGGTACCCCACTAGTAACCCCTCTTTCTTCAGAGTGGACTCCATTTACAATTACCTTCCGCGTCCTGTTGTCCAGCCAATGTTTTACCCAGGCTACCACCCTATGACCCACTCCCAGGCTGGTTAATTTGACTATTAATCTTTTGTGTTGGACTGTGTCAAATGCCTAGCTAAAGTCTAGGTAGGCCATGTCCACAGCCCCTCCCTGGTCTACTACTTTGGTCACCCAGTCAAAGAAATCAGATTTGTCTGACATGACCTTCCCACTGTGAACCCATGCTGCCTTGGGTACTGTGCCCCACTGGCCTCTAGGTACTCAACAATTCTCTCCTTCAGAAGAGATTCCATCACTTCCCCTACCACAGAGGTCAAACTGACAGGTCTGTAGTTTCCTGCCTCTGTCTTGTTCCTACTTTTGTGAAGGGGAATCACATCCACTGTCTTCCAGTCCTCAGGTACCACACCATCCTCCCATGATTTGTTAAAAAGGGTAGTCAGTGGTGTCACTAGTTCTCTGCTTAATTCTTTTAGCATTCTGGGGTGAATTCCATCAGGCCCCATTGCTTTGTCCACCTTCAGTTTTAGGAGTTCTTTCAGAACCCGTTCCTCTGTGAAAGGACTGGGATCAACACCCCTTTCCAGAGTGCTTCTGTTAATTGGATTAGGCACCTCTCCCACTTCCTCTTTTGTGAATACTGAACAGAAGTATTCATTCAGTATCCCTGCTTTTCCACTTTCACTCTCTGCCTACCCACCGTCCATTCTATTGAGCCTCACTATCCCTCCCTTTGTCTTTCTATGCTCCCTGATATACCTATAAAAGATTTTATCCCCCTTCTTAACCGAGTTGGCTAGCTTTTCCTCAGTTTGGGCCTTTGCTATTCTAACTACCCTCCCTGCTTAATTCTGCCTTAACTGGTACAGTTCTCTGTCTTGCTCCTTCTTTGTTTCCTTATACTTCCTAAATGCTATCTTTTTCTCCCTATCCTTCACCACCACCTCGTTTGAGAACCATAGTGGCTTTTTCTTTCTTTTTGATTTGTTTATTTGCTTCACACAAAGGCTTGTTACCTCTGTGATGGCAGTTTTGATATTTCCCCATTGTTGCTCCACCCCCTCCTTCTAGCCTGTTTGCTGGTGCTTTTCTAAGGCACTCTCCCATCTCGCCAAAGTCAGCCCTCCTGAAGTCCAGAACCCTCACTTTTGTATGGCTTGACTCTGTTGCTGAGTGTATCATGAACCTCACTGTTTAGTGGTCACTTGTTCCCAAATGGGTACCAACTTCTAGATCTGAGATCCTCTCTCTGTCCCCATTTGAGAGTAAGAGGTCTAAGACTGCTCCCTCATGAGTAGGTTCCGAAACTAGCTGTCTGAGGCATGCCACCTTAAGGGCATCAAGAATGGTCCTGCTTTGGATGTGGCTACAGCAAAAGTGCTCCAGTTAACATCTGGAATATTAAGGTCCCCCCATCAACAGTATCTCCCCTTTCTCTGTCATCTGAAGTATCTGTTTTAAAATGTTAAGAACTCACCTGGCAGCTTTTACACACCTGCAATCCCACACTCTACTCCCTTTTTCTTGCTGAATAACTCCTCTCTTAAAATTGCTGATAAATTTCAGAGTGTCAGCATGGTTGTTCTGAGTCTTGAAGTTCTCTAAGCACCTCCAGGACTATATCTCAGTCTAACATGAGGATGATAGCAAGAAAAGGTTAATACCAAGAAGAAGAAAGCCTTGGAGCAGCCTTAATAATAGTGTACTGCTTTCTTTGACCAAAGTAAGCTTGAATGTTATGGTTCTTTCATTAGTCTTCTTGGAGCTTTTTCAACAAGTGCCAAGATTTCATTTATTCTGTATAATTTATTTATTCTGTATAAATTTGATAAATTTATTATTGCTGTTTACTGTGCCACTCTTATTTTATGTTACCCATCAAAAACTTTCACAGGAAGAGATGGAGGCTTCATTAATAAGTAATAATGAAGTACCCAGAGAAAATTAAAAAGATATAATCAGAAAAAAAAGCATGCAAAAGCAGGAAAAAATAAACAAAAGAGCACTAAAGAAGAAGAGACAAAACTGAAGATAAATAAAGTTAAAAAAATGAGAAATAATAATAAAAAAATTCAAAATAAGTGCTGAAATACTAAAGGAAACAAGCACCTGCTAGTAATAGATGAGAATGAAAAGCAGAAGAGGGAAGGTGACTTGAAGATAGCAGAGGGAATGGGAAACCACCAGGTTGTAGAAAGTAGAAGAACAAACAACAATGAAAGACTACCACCTAACTTAGAGGGTAGCATGGAAAAAAAAGATGTGATTTTAGGTGATAACAAATTTAGTATAGAGTTTAAAAGGTTCATGGAAAAACAAAGAGTACTGACTATACCATTTCATTGTTTGAGGTTGATTTAAATACCAATGAATCTGAAACCACCTTGAATAAAAATATTAAGACCTTACTAAATGCTATCCTGGGGCAGAGCAAAATCTAAGTTTTTTCTAAGTATTATAAGACCAGTAATGGATGAGAAATGGGTTCTGGTAGTAACAGAACATTACCACATTCTTAAAGCTATAGAATACAATAAAGAGAAGCTACACAGAATGGGAATAAAGTGCGGACATATAAACACTTTGGAAATATTATTCCCAGATTTTTTTTTAGAACAGGAGTTGAGGGAAATATTAGAAGTAATTTGAGACAGTTGTCTATATTTGAATTAAACAAATTTCATGATGAAACTATTAGAAATCTAAAGTACAAACTGGGAGATGTAATTTAATCTATATTAAAGCCCCAATTTATTGGTAGGCAAATAAAAAGAGCCACCAAATGGGAAGCAAATGAACAGATTTTACTTTGGATAGAAGGTGAAATATTGTTTGAAAAACAAATCCAAAAATACGGGAATTGGATTCTTTGGGTATTCATTTATATGACAACTCAGATGTGGTCATGGAAAAGAAGTATTTAGAAGAAAAACAAAAATGTGTGAAAATGCTAGAATTAGAAAATAAATTCACAGTCTTAGAAGATCAACCAATAGATTACTATCTAGGGATAATGTAGATAACAGGTACATGGATTTTAATCCCAATATTTTGTCTTGGAATATTTTGGGTATTAAAAATAAATGGATTGATAAGCACTTTCTGAAATACATTACTCACTTTAATTTTATAAATTTTCAAGAAACGTGGGTGGGAGATGTAATCTATTTAGATGTGTATAAGTCCTATAATAAATGTGTTAGAAGAATGAGAAAACAGGGAAGATATATCAGAGGGCTATGAACCCTTTGAAAAATGGATACAAGTTACATAACCACAGAAATTCCAATAGTTAATGACACTATATTGAGAATTGAAATCGGTGCACCTAATCTGGAGCTAGTTATGTTAAATGTGTATTTACCACCAAGTAATACAAATGGAATTAGATCAAAAACTGTGGAAGCTCTTGAAACATTTTTAGAGGATGACTTGAACATATATCCTACTAAAGGGCACATTATTGTAGGGGATTGCAATGATAGAGTCTGTAATTGTGTAAAGCTCTGTGAAGATGCTACAGATGTGCTACTATCTAATGCCTGTGAACATCTAACATATAAATGAAATGCACCTGCTAAAAAAGTAACTCAAAGAGAAAGTGACTAAGGAATATATTGTGCAATGCAATAAAACTTTTATGTTAATTAATAGAAAGACTAGACATGATGCAGATGGAGCTTTTACATATTTATGTAAGAACAGTAATTCTATCATTGATTTAATTTGGATAAATTCAAATATTATTGACAATTATAGTGATCTAAGGATTGGTAACAGAAGGGATAGCCAGTACCTGCCACTGGAGCTAGAATTAGCCTTTCTACAGAATAAATGTGACCTCCCCCTATGTGCAAAAATGATACAAATAAATCAAAACTATATCAGATATAACAGCAGCATTGGGTGGGACCTAATTGATAGTACTGAATTTGTTGAATTATTAAACTATAGAGGAGTTATACAAAAGATGAATGCATATATTGACTCAAGTGATGAATCAGAAAACATAACTGCATTTGACAAAATAATAAGAGAGATAGCTGAAACAGTAAAGGAGGAAACCAGAATCTATACTAGAAAATTGGGTGCCCCTTGGCACAATAGAAAGTGCCAGATAGCAAAGAAGAGATTAAATAAACAAGTGAGACTGACAACAACAACAAAAAAAAAACACCTGACCAAACAAAATAAATCTATGTAGTAAGAATTAATAGCAGCACATAATATAATCTTAATAAAACAGAAAGCACATTATAGAGAAAAAGCCTGGCATGAATTAGAGGAGGCAATAATATTCAAAGGACAATAGGAGATTTTGGCAAATAGCAAATAAAGGGGTATTGAATCAAACAAACAGTACAGACAATTATATTGATCCATCAACATGGCTGCAATTATTTCAAAAACATATTTTTTGACGAAACTATAGTAGCAACCTCTAATTTTAAATGAAAGAGAATGGAGTCTGTTAGAAAACGAAATAGATTACTACGAAATAGATGCAGCCACTTTAGCATTTCCAAAACATAAGGCACCAGCGCAGATGGTGTCCCAGTTGATGCAATAAGCAACACCTGAGATAGATGGAGATTAATTTTAAAGAAATTATTTAACTATATTAATAAAACTAGGCTTATTCCAAATTCCTGGAGAATGGTTATAATAATTCCCTTATTCAAAAAAGGGGATAAATCAGATCCTACATGTTATAGATCAATACGTTTAATTGATCCTTCTCAAAAAATATATGCTAGAATATTAAATAATAGAATTCTCCAGTGGGTACAGGAATATAAATTAATAGATGAAGCACAAGCAGGATTTTTAACCATTTTCAACTATAGATCAATGCTTTATTTTAGCTCATCTAGTATATCAATATACAAACATCAAAAGACAGAAATGTTATTGTATATTTATAGATCTTAAATCAGCCTTTGATAGTGTTAACAGATAAATATTATGGCAAATTTTAGACAATTCCATAATGGATAATGCTATGTTGTGACACTTAATTATATTATATAGGAATAATACATCCCAGATTCAATCTGATAAAAAATGAGATTTGACTGACAAAATTTAAAACAACAGAGGGGTCAGACAAGGTTGTGTTTTGTCTCCAATTTTATTTAATCTTTTCTTAAATCCAACACTAGCCCACTTGTATAAAGATGATTTTCTTATTCTGAGAATTGGGAATAGAGAGTGCCCCTATTTAACATTTAGTGATGATGTGGTATTAATTTCCACCAGCATGCTGGGCATCAAAAGAAAAACAAGTGCAAAGAGTGTGCACAAGGCTGTGGTACTCTCAAATAAATATTAACACTCAACACTAGAAATTCGGGAACTCACCACCACATATGATACTGACACCATAAATGGAATACAAAGGGAAGAAATTTATTGCATATAAAAAATAAAACACCCGCCTGATGCATTTCAGGTCCTGCCTGGACCCTTTCTCAAAGGATAAGGCATACACAGTGCTGGTGCATTATATACAAGTGCAAATAGGTGTGGCATAGTGACATCATTATTTGTTGCTTCAATTACATTTGTTAAAAACACAGCACACAAAACATACATAAAACATCATGAATCATAGCAGCATTCCCGTGAGGTCATGATCAAAACACAAAATACATTATCTACAAGAATTAATCTGCAAGTTCTTAAATATGAACAATGTTAAAATACATAAAACTACAGAAATAGAGAGAAAGGGGGGGAAGGTAATGAATAATAAAGGAAATAGAAACAGAGATCTAAGCAGTAGTACTTAAAAAGACAATCCAGAGAGTCCTCCAGAAGTAAAAAAAGGGAGGGATAAAAAATTCTGGGTTCACAGAAACTTTCATAGTTCATTTTCTTTCTAATAAATACAGTTTAATTTCAAAACCTAAACTGAGACCTGGAAATATGGTTGTTTTTAAATTAATAATCCAAAAGGTTTCAAGCTTTAACACCAGGTTATTGTAATCCCCCCCCCCCCATGGATCACTTTTCACTTTATTAATTGCCACATAAGAAAATATATGTATCTCTCCATCTTTTTTGTTTATTACATGCATGCATAATGTCACTTCTCTCTATGGCCCTTTGATGTTCCACCACTTGAACCTTGGAAGGTTTAGTATTTTTCCCTGTGAAAAAAACATTACAAGTGCAGACTGCCAAATAATTAACACTTGCAGTGCTGCATGTATTGAGCTGACGAATTGTATAATTCTTGCCAGAGTTTACTGTACTGAAATTATTACCAATGGTCACAAACTTGCAATATACACAATTATTACATCTATAACATCCTGTAGGTCTGATTAGCAATGTGATGCTCTTGTCTTTTTCTTGAAAATGGCTATGCATGGAAATATCTTTTAAGCTGCTTGCTCTTCTATAGGATAACCTAGGTTTCTCTGCTGCGATGTCTCTAAGGCTAGGTTATGCTGCTAAAACCACCCAGCGTTTTCTAATAATCTCTGCAAATTTGTTTGCCTGTGCTGAATAAGTGGTGATCACATTAAATTGTGCTTCCCTTTCTTGTTCGCTATTGCTTGTATGCAGTAGTACATTCCTGTCTATGCTGTCAGTAGATGTTCTAGCCTGTAAGACTTTCTGTCTACTATAACCTCTGGCAACAAATCTGTCTTGTAGTTTGTCAGCTCTAATTTCAGTTATGGTCAGTACTGCACTTCCTTCTCATTCTCAATAATTTACCCTTAGGAATATTGTGAATAACATGAGCTGGGTGGCAACTTGAGGCCATTAGCACTGTAGTCCCATCCACAGCTTTTCAAAAAGCATCAGTTTGTGCCATTCCATCAGAATCTTTACTTATATTAAGATCTAAATAAGGAATTTGTTCAGAACTGCATGTATAGGTGCATTTAAGAAAGAAGAAAAAACTCCCTGACTGCTCACTACTCCTATCACTTGGTGCCCTCATCAAGTTAATCTTCTTTCTGCTGGTCTGTGTTGGCACTGTGGAAATCAACCCTGGACCCACTGAAAGCTCGATCTCTCCAACTGACCTAACCTCCATAAATGGGTTGAGTTTTCTTCACTTCAATGCCTGCAGCCTCCTAAAAAAGTTCTCATCAATACAGGCCTGGTTGACACACCTACCGGACTGTCTGGTTATATCTGAAACTTGGCTCAAATCTGCAAACAAAGATAGTGAAATAAACCTTCCCAACTATCAGCTCTTCAGATCTGACCGTCTATCCAGGGCAGTGGGTTGCCATCTATGTCAAAGCAAATATCTCTGCATCCTGCCTCAATTCCACATCTCAACCAAAGGAATTCGAATGCTTGTCTATTAAAATAACCCTTTCCGACACATCTTCCTTTCAACTGGTTGGTTGCTATAGGCCCCCCTCTGCAGGCCTCAAACTCCTATCCCATTTAGGATCCATACTTAATCTGGGCCCTGAAGACACCATCATCTTAGGAGACATGAATTTAAATTGGCTGATTAATGCATCTGCACCCCTGGTAACCTTCTGTGACACCTATGGTTTCTCTCAATTAATCAAAGAACCAACAAGGATCAACCCAAAGAATACTCTCAACAGCACACTCTGGATATTATATTGGTAAATAAACCTCATCATTATCCCTATGCAGGAGTACTTGTGACATAAGTGACCACTGCCCCATAGCTGCCATTAGATCAACAATCAAGCCACCCAATCCTGCAAAATTCCTCCCACGAAGGTCAAAAGAACTTTAACATTACAGGATATCTCCATGATCTGTGCCACACCACATGTTGGCAAGAATTCTATCTCACAGCCTCAATAGAGTCAGCTCTTCAAATCCTAAATAATATAATCATAAGTGCCCTCAATTCACATGCACCCTCACCAGTGTCAGAACCAAACTCAAATCCTGTCGCTGGTTCTCTGCTTCATCTTAACCAAGACTGCTGCCAGAGACAAACTCTGGAAAAGGGCAAGAAAGACAAAGGACCCAAATGACTGGCTCCAATTCAGAAAAGCCAGAAACTCCTGCACAAAACAAGTAAGAAAAGCCAAGGCAACCTTCTACACAGCTGAACTAGATGCCTCTATAACAACCTTCCAGGTTCTGGGGTACCATAAAGGGCATCCTAGGTCAAACCTCTACCCCTGTCTTACCATCCAAAATTAAATTAAATAATATTGAAATCACCGACAAGCAAAATATCTTGAATGCCTTCAATGACCATTTCACTACAGCTGGCCTGGCTTTCACCTCTCCTGCAAACCTATTAAGATCATCTCTAAACCTACAATCTACTGAGAATCAAAAGGTTGCTTCCACATTCTCATTCAAACCAATATTGTTTAAAGAAGTAGAAGACCTCCTACTCCAACTAGATACCACCAAAAGCGCAGGTGCAGACTCCCTGGATCCTACTTTCTAAAAGTAGCACTGTATGCCTTAACCGCCCTCACCCATCTCTTCAATCTATCACTTGTCACTGGTACTATCCTCAATATGGAAAACAGCTCAAGTGTTTCCACTACTTAAGGCAGGTGATCCCATGGACCTCAATAATTATAGGCCCATCTCAATCTTACCAATACTATCCAAGATGCTTGAGAAGCTGGTAAACTCTCAGTTAACTGCCTACCTTGATACCAACAATCTCCTAAATCCAGCTCAATCTGGGTTTAGATCAATGCATAGCACCATCTCTGCTCTAGCAAAAGTCACAAATGACTGGCAGACTGCCCTAGATAAAAGAAGAATACCTGTGCTGTGTTTCTGGATCTAAGCAAAGCCTTTGACACTGTGGATCATGATCTTCTAATCACCTCACTAAACTCCATAGGCCTTGACTCACTCTCTATTAAATGGTTCAGATGCTATCTCTCTGAAGGCTACAACTGGTAAAGAATGATGGTGATCTATCTACCCCTAAGCCACTCCTAAGAGGTGTACCGCAAGGCTCCATCCTGGGTCCCATCCTTTTGCCATTTACATCAACAATATTGACTCCAATCTCTCTCTTTCTAATATCCACCTTTTGCAGATGACACTGTACTTTATGTGAGCGATCCTCACCATCAAAAAGCCTGTGAGCTCCTACAGTCTCAATTCTCCCTCCTCCAGCATAACCTATTAAAAAGAAATTATTACTAAATGCTAAGAAAACCAAAGCTATGTTCTTTGCCCACAAGAACTGTTCTTCCACTATCCCATCATTCACCCTCCACAACTCTCTACCATCCTTGGTGAAAATCTGGAATATGTTGACAAATTCAAATACCTAGGAGTATGGATAGACAATAAACTAGACTATACTACCCACGTTGAAGAGCTCCTGAAAAAGCTAGGACAAAGACTTGGTCTATTCTATAGAATCAAACACTACCTGACCAAAGATTCCAAACAAAGATTAATCCTTGCATCATTCATGTTCCTCATTGATTATGCTGACTTTCTACGGTCATCATTGCTCCCTCCCATCTAAACAAACTAGACACCCGGTATCATAGAGCTATTAGATTCATTACTGACCTTCCTCTAGCACCCATCATTGCTCTTCTACAATGCAGTCAGCTGGACATCCCTGCAACACAGAAGAAGAAAAATGCTGCTATCTGGATCTACAAAGCTCTGACAAACAAACTCCTTCCTACATCTCAGATTGCTTCAACCAGATCACATCCAGGCCCTACACCTTGAGGATCAACAAACTGATCCTGCTTAAGATTCCTATCACCTGCACCGGTATGGAAGAGCTGCAATCAGTTATTCCCTGGCACTTATCTGGAATTCTATCCAAAGACATTGAAAATGGAAACACTGATCCCCTTACATCCTTCAAAAGCTGTACACCAGCCTAATCCCAGATTCATGCAATTGCTTCAACAAGGCCTAGTCCTCCCACCCCCCACCCCCACACCCTCTCTCTCCCCACCCCCTTCTAAATCTCATCCCTATTCTTCTATCGTTGCTCTGGTCCTTTCCACATCAAACCACAAACATATTTGCTCACCATGTACCATTATCCAAGCCTTATCCCCACCAGACTGTTTGTTTCTCACCTTTAATAGGTTTTGGTTTACTGTCCTTTGCCTTGTATATATGTAAATAATTGTATATCTATCTCACTCATAAATGTTTGTATTTGTGCTATTTCAATATCATGTTTTTTGTATACACTCTGTAACCTTTTTTGTTATGACCACTCAGGTCCATCTTGTAAATGAGCTATGCTCAATGATGTTCGCCTGAATAAATAAAGATTTTGATTGATTGATTGATTGATTTAAGATGGCTATTGGCAGAATTTAAAAACTGAACAAAATCTTGTGGCTTTTGTTCTGTGTCATTCCATAGAAGGATGACATCATCAATAAAATGTATCCAAATGATTATTCTGTCAAAGTAAGGGTTCTGTCTATGGTCATATATGTAGTCTTTTTCCCACCACCCTACACAGAGATTTGCAAATGAAGGGGCACAGGTTGCTCCCATTGCAGTCAATGTCACTTGTTTATAATACACTTTATTAAGAACAAAACAGTTTCATGTCAAAGCAAATTCTAGCAACGTGAGCAGAAATTCTACTGGAGATATATTTACATCCTCATTTGTATTTAAGTAAAAGGCTATTGCATCAAGTGTGCCTTCATGAGGCACTTGCATGTATAACACGTCAGTATCTAAATTCACTACAAAACAGTGTTCACCCAAATGCAATCCACTTACAATATTCAAAATGTCCTTAGTGACTTGCACAAATGATTCCAAATTTTCAACATGTGATCGTAGCAACAGTCTAAATACTGTGACAATGGCTCAGTTAAAGAACCCAGGCTACTCACAATTGGGTGGCCTGGTGGTTTGTCCAGTGTTTTGTGTACCTTGGGCAATATATAAAATATAGCCATGGCGGAATAGTCAGTGATCAAAAAATTATGCACTTTTTTACTAATACTCCTAATTTGAAAGGCCTGGTTCACCACTTCATCTATGGCAAATTTAAAATCACATGTAGGATTTGCATTCAATCTAACATAAAAACATCCATCTTGCAGTTGTCTCCATGCCTCTGCAATATAATACTCTTTTTTAACAACACTACTGCCCCACCTTTATCTTCTTGTTTGATTATAATGTCAGTATTTTGCTGTAATGTTTTCATAGCATGTCTCTCTTGTGTGGTTAAATTATCAAACAGAGGTATAGGTAAGGCTTCAAATAGAAGGTCCAGTTCTTGTTCAACAAGTTGTTTAAACACGTTAACTGTGGGGCACATGGGCACATAGGCTGACAAAAAGTAAAATTTGGTATAAACATGTCATGGGTAGTATTTTGGGATGCACTGTCATTCAACCTGTTACTGAAGAATGCATTTAAGTTCAATTTTCTACATAAAAGACACACATCTACCAAAGTTTGTGCCCATTTCATGAAGGAAGTAGGGACAAAACTGAGCCCTTTCTTTAATAAGTCAGTCTCTGCTTGGCTAAGTTCATAGTTGGTTAAATTGATAATATATATATTAGAAGGTGAGTTGCTTACCTCTGTCCTCTATAGGGTCTCTGACTGTGAGGTTTCTGTCGGTAGTTGTAGTACCCATTGTTTGTATTTACTGTGCCGTCTCCCCCTCTGCGTCCTCCTCCTCCTCATGCTTGATTCTGGTAATAAGCTACTCCTCAATTGGTCAGATGTGGACTCTGCCTGGGCTGCATGTAAATGAAAAACAAAGGGAAAAGCCGCGAGTCAGTCAGTTCAGTCTAGTGAACACAATAGAGCAGCCAGCTTGTTATAGTACAGACAAGAATGAAAATGTGGCACTCTGAATAGTAAATCCTAGTAAATCCCACTGGATGTAATTGCAAAAAATGTAGAATGCACCAGTATTAGCATTCAAACAACTTTTATTCCAAAGAAAAGGGAATACAGGTAGTACAGGTAACATGCGATCTAGCCACCAAGCGCTTCGACTCCTTGTAAGTCTTCCTCAGGGGTGTGGCCAGGAGACGGGAAAACAAACTTAAGTATAAATAGGTACCACAACATCACTAGAGTAGTAAACATCATTAACCATGTGTGTGCTTAATTAATACACTCACAGTTCATTTTAAATGACCATGCATTTAACAGTCAGTCATGAATGATGTTTTTATAAATGTAGCAGAATAACTTATAAATATTTTATGTGCTAAAGTCAACAATTAGGAAAGCAAAGAAGCAAACTGAATATAATCTGGCAACTGTCCAAAAAGATAACAAAAAAACGTTTCTTTAATTATATTGGTTCCCTAAACGCTACTGCCTGTAAGGTTGGACCATTACAAACAAACAACAACTTAGTTTCTGATGAACAGATAATAGCAAATGAGTTTAATCAGTATTTTGCCAGCATCTTTAAAAATAAGGAACCTTTGGGAAATATGATTTGTGATTCTGTGGATCCTGAAATTATAATTACTGTTGCAGAAACAAATTCAGCAATTAAGTATTTTAAATCATCACCATCAGCTGGACCTGATAATATCCCCTTTACTTTCCTGAAAGAAGTTGCATATGAGCTAGCTGGTGCTTCCTACCATATTGTTTAATGTATCTACTTCTCAAGGACTAGTTTTAAAAGAATGGAAAGAAGCTCTGGTGATCCCTATTCATAAGGGTGGTGCCAAGCAGAATGTGAAACAGTACAGACCAATTAGCCTAACATCCTGCATGGGGAAAGTTATGGAGAAACTTCTCTCACACAAAATAAGCATACATATATTGAAACATGGACTGTCAGATATATTACAATATGGATTTTTATCAGGTAGATCTTGCCATAGTAATTTAATTAATTTTTTTGAATCTATCAGTGAAGTACTAGATTCAGTCCTTTCTGTAGATGTCATTTTCTTGGATTATGAAAAAGCTTTCGACTTGGTGTCCCACAAAATCTTAATTGAATGTTTGACTGATATGAAGTTTCACAAACACATTATGATGTGGATTTCATCATAGCTAACTGATAGACATCAGCAGGTCTGCATATGGGGATATTACTAGTGGAGTGCCCCAGGGCTCAGTGTTGGGTCCAATCTTATTTAATGTCCTTATCTCAAGTATGAACATTATGGATGGAGTACGGCTAAATAAATATGCAGACGATGCCAAACTAGGTGGCATTGTACATGATATTATATCTGCTCAAAAATTACAGGCAAATTTGAATAGTATATCCAACTAGGCTAATAGCAATAAATTAACCTTTAATACTGTATATCTAAATGCAAAGTAATGTATTTTGGAAAAAAAAATAATAGAATGGTCAAGTACTTTATAAATAATGTACCGTTAAGTAAGGTTACCTCTGAAAAAGATTTGGGTGTCTATATTACAAATAATTTAAAATTCTCTGAACACACAAATAAAACAGTTAAAAGATGCCATCAATTAAATAACTGTTTTAAAAAATGTTAAAAGTAGGGAGCAAGAAGTATTAATTCCTATATATAACAGTATAATCAGATCCAGTTTTGACTATTGCTCCTCCTCCTTCTGTGCTCCAACATTAATGAAGGACAGGAGCTCCCTGGAAAAAGTACAGAGGAGATTTACAAGACATGTTAAAAATCTAAATCTTGTTCATATGAAGATAGTCAGACCCATTGTCTCTGGTACAGGGAGCATGACACAGAATTTAGGTAAATTCATAGACTTTTTCTTACAATATGGTGTACTGAACTTAAGTTCATATATTTGTGATACAAAACACTGGTTACAAAAGATTCAGAATATTAATTAGAAGAATGATTTTTGTTTTCTGGGTATAGATGTTGAATCTTTATATACATCTATAAAACATGATCAAGGCATCTTACCAGTAAAATACTTTTTAGATAAGACATCTGAACTGGAAAATGTACCCAAAGATTTTGTTTCACAAGCCCTTAGATTTATTTTAGAACATAACTATTTTAAGTTTGACACACAGTTTTATTTATAAAAATGTGGTACAGCAATGGGAGCTGCAATGGCTCCTAGTTATGCAAACTTATTCTTGGGACATTGGGAAGAAATCATTGTTTTCAATGATACCATTAACCCATTCAGAACTTGCATTAGATACTGGTACCACTTTATTGATGATGTAATATGCATCTGGCAAGGTAATGAGTTAAGGGCACATGATTTCATCAAATGGCTGAATGTCAAGAGCTTGAATTTAAGATTCACTTGTGTGGCCAATAAACATAGTTTAAATGTTCTGGATCTGAACTTATTTGTAAATAAAGATCAAAAAATCATTGACACCAAGTGCTACCGAAAACCAACAGCTACTAATTCAGTACTGTATGCCACAAGTGCACATCCTAAACAATTGAAAGACTCTATTCCCTACAGTTAGATGGTTCTAATACATAGGAATTGTAGCAATGTGGATCTGTTTAAACAACAAAAAGATGAATTAATAAATTGCTTTATAGAGAGAGGCTATGCCCCAGATTTATTACAGAAACCAAAAGAAAAAGCATTAAATTTAGATAGAGAATCCCTTCATGAAACACAACAAACAACAACTGACACACAGCCCTGCACCTTCATTACACAATATAACCACAAGGCAGGCAAGATTGGTAAAATAATTTCAGCAATTGGCCAATCTTGTTAAGTGATCAAACAGTAGTAGATATGGTTAGAAACCAACCTAGGGTATCGTTCAGTAGGGTAAAGAATTTCAAAGATATTCTAGTGCACAGTAGATTTAAAATGGAAAAAATCCCTAGCAATATTTGACTACCTAGAAGGGCAAATTGGTGTTTTAAATGTGGAAGATATAATATCTGCAAATTTTGCATGGCAGGGAAATAATTCCAACGCCCTAAACATTAAGAAATTAAAATTGAAATTAGGGAACTTATAACTTGTGACATGGGTTATACAGTGTATGTGCTATGGTGTACCTGTAATTTTATCTATGTTGGAAAGACCATAAGACCTCTAAAACAGAGGATTCAAGAACATGTTCAGTCAATACAAAATAATAGACAGGATACACTTTAGCCAGATGGATGACTCTAAAGAGGATTGTTTGAAATTTATGGGTATTGAGTAGATACTTCCCCTTGAATTTTGGGGAGACAGGGCAAACCTGCTCTTGGACAAAGAAAGCAAATGTATTTTTAAACTTAAAAGTGTGAAACCTGGTGGTCTAAATGAGAGATGGGATTTAAAACCATTTCTTATAAAATAATTGTTCAGAGTATATTTTTATAACTCTGGCATTTAGATAATTTTGTCTCTTTGTTGCTGTTGTTTTATATATTACTAGGTTAACTAAAATACTTTGAACCTTGTTTAGGACTGTTGTCTTCCTAAGTGAAATGTGTTATGTGTTTTTTGTATTTTTCTAATTGAAATATTTATTTGATTTATTAATTTTCTTTCTTTTTTTCTCTTTCGCTTAGAGTTCTCTCTAAGCCATACATGGGACACTCTGTTTTCTGGATCCAGACTTTCTAGGCTGGTAATAAAATATGGTTGGATTCCATAGGTACCACCATCATTTTGTATAAGGAAAATGTACCCTTCCTGAAACTGAATCCTATTTTGGTGAAGCTTATGTGTTATTTCCCTTGAAACTAAAATATAAATGATAATTAATAGAGAGTGCTTGTTTAGCCGTACCTGTTATTATTCAAAAGGGGTTTTAACAAGTGAAATGTTATCACTTTCATCAAATGTTGATGTTTAAGCATTTTCTGAAAATATTTTTTCATGAATGCAATGACTGTTTAGCACATAAAATATTTATAAGTTCTTCTGCTACATTTATAAAAACATCATTCATGATAAGGAACTGGCTGTTTAATGCATAGTCATTTGAAATGAACTCTGAGTGTATTAATTAAGCACACACATTGTTAATGATGTTTACTATTCTAGTGATGTTGTGGTACCTATTTGTACTTAAGTTTGTTTTCCCATCTCTTGGCCACACCCCTGAGGAAGACTCGCAAGGAGTCGAAGCACTGGGTGGCTAGATGGCGTGTTACCTGTACTACCTGTATTCCCTTTTCTTTGGAATAAAAGTTATTTGATTCCTAATACTGGTGCATTCTACATTTTTTGCAATTATATCCAGTGGAGTTTACTAGGATTTTCTGGTCAGTGTGTCACATTTTCATTCTTGTCTGGGCTGCATGTAATACTGTTGTGGAGGTGAAGTATGGGCTGCTGTGGGGGAGATATGTGTGCCTGTGATGGTGACTGTTCTGTCCTTTGCTCTAAAAAAGGGTCCCGACTGGTATCCTCATTTTCTAGGTCATGTTGATCTGTGCTAAAGTCAAAAGAGATGTTTTTATTGTGTTTTAAAATTCCTTTCTGTGTTTTCTCTTTCCAGGTGTAAACTCTATCCAATTCATAATCACCTTTGTCCATCACAAACTTAATTTGTTTTGCCTTTTTTAAATATGCATTTAGTCTTTTAATTGTCTTTCACAGATTGGAATTAAGTCTGTCAAATTCCATAACATTATGTGTGTGTAGTTTTAAGACCTCTGCTTCTTGCATTTTGAGTTCAGCTTTAATTTTATTTTCTTTTTTTTTGACTGAATCTAATAATCAGTTGAATTAAATTAAAGCTAGCTTCTGTGAGGATCTGTTCCCATTCTTTCATAAAAGCAATATTGTCTGTGTCACTTGTAGGTTTAAGATCAATGTGTAAGCCTCTGGGTATGCATTTAACTTGGAGATAAGCCTCCACATTAGTAATGTTCCAATATATTCTTCTCAATTGGATTGCTAATTTCTCTAAGTACCTGAAAGCATCTCCTAAGGTAAGGGCCTCAGGTGCAATACCGGTAGCTCCAGTTTCCTCCATTAAAAACAGATTAGCTGTTCCAGGTGATTTTAGTAGCTGGTCCACATAGCTTAGTGGACTGTGAGGTACAGCTGCAGGTATCTGGGGGCTGGCTACTACTGAAGACCAAATTTGGGGTAGCTTCCAATGACATAATTACATCTTCAGAAAACAGCCTGTATGGTCAAAAGTCAGTTGTGGTTTTACGCAGTACTGTGCCTGCAGCCTGTGCATTAACACTCAAAAGAGCCACAGAAAAAACAAGTATAAAGAGTGTGCACAAGCCTGTGGTGCTCGCGAATAAAAATTAGTCCTCAACACTAAAAATGTTGGGCACTCACCATCACATATGTAGTTTTGTGCATTTTAACATTGTAATTGAAGCAACAATTAATGCTGTCACTATGTATTTGTATGTAATGCACCAGCAATTTGTATGCCTTAGCCTTTGAGAAAATGTCCAGGCAGGATCTGAAATGTGTCAGGCAGGCATTTTATTTTTTATATGCAATAAATTTACTCCTTTTGCACTCCATCGATGGTGTCAGTATCATATGTCGTGGTGAGTGCCAGAATTTCTAGTGCTGAGTGGGCATCAAAAGACTTGTCATTGAGTTTCAGATAAATGTAAAATGGGTGACCTAAAGATTAACTATAAAAAAAAAACAATGATAATGATTTTTTGTTATAGTAATAAAAAGAAGCAACCTTAAATAATACAAAATAAATTAATAGAGCATGTCTCAGAATTTAAATATTTAGGCATTACAATGACAAGTAATTTATCATGGAAAGTACATATTAAAGACATAGACTGGGATATTCAAAGCTTTACACCACGCAAACAGTTTGCACTGGGCTAGTGCCAGACCACAGTATTCAAAACTGGTAATAGCACCGGCACAACACATTAGCACTGGCACAAAAAGATTATGTTTGCATGGGGCAAAGTGAGGGGTGGGACTATGCATTCAGGTGCAGTGCAATATTCAAATGTTTGGAGTGGCACAAGGCACAATAGCACAATGCTGAGCGTGTTGCTAGTTGCCACCTATGAAAAGGTAGTCTTATCTCCAGGCAAACCCAGGACCGGGGGTGTGTACACAGCAGCACAGTCACAGAAGGTCACGCAATGTCACAATTGTGCAATATTACCCAGTAAATATGACATATTAAACATGGGGAGGTCTGGGAACTCAGATGCTATGCACACCAGCAGTGTGTAATGCCTAGACTGAAACCCTGAGGGTGATGTCCTCAGAGTTTACAAGACATCATACACCCCATGTCTGCATAACGTCTAAGTGAACCACATATCCCCATGCATTATTCATTATGTAATGTAATGTACTGTAATGTGTACCTCATGTGACAGCTGTGTATTGCATGCTGTTGTGTATTGCATGTCTGTATCATATACTGTTGCATCGCATCCACACATTTGGTATCTCTGGTCATTCCCGATACTGGGTTGTGGTCAGTGTGCCCATCCGGTGAACATGGTGAGACAGAACAATGTACAGAAAACATACATGGCTGTGACATGCTGCACACAGTTGGTACCACCCATGTTGCCATCATCTGGTGCTGGCCCAGCCCTGCCAGGCATTACTGATTGCCCCAGCACCCAGAGGACACTATGGCAGTGTGTCCATGCAGCACACACCTCCATGTCCCCCATTTGTGTACACCATCATGATCCAGTGGACACATGCTGCACTGGGGGAATGAGGAGTGTACATGTGGCCAGGCTGCACCACATAGTGGGTATTGCTACACAGTAGGTGTCATCCACAAAGTGCAAACAGTCACTGATGGTAATGCCCCTGACAGCAGTGTGCCAATTTGTTAATAGGTGTGTCCCCCGGGGAACCTACCCTACACCTGCTCAGGCTCCCCACACACATGGACACCCATGTGTATGGTATTGTAGGAATCCCATGCCACTAGTGCAGCACATGAGGGTCACAGGACAGTATGACCATGGTGTCCACTGTTGGACCACACCATCCAGCTGTGCATGTCACTGTGTGGATAGCACCATTCACTGTTCCCTGACACAGTGTAGGCATTGCTGTGTACCTCACAGTATTGCCTACTATGGTTTTGTACCATTTGATAAACACAGTGGCAGGAACAATGATGTGCCTCTGGCATGCTGCATGACCATCCATTTCTGTAGTGCTGATCCACTGGGCCAAATTAGTATTTGCATCTGTGTCCAAACCAACTCTGCAGCTATTGTTCTGTGAGCCGTGAGCACACATAGAATGTGGCTACTGGTCCATAATCCCAATTTGACCTACAGGTGGAGCTGTGTGCACCATGTTATAGCACTGGGCAAGCCACATGCTAGGCAGGCTGTAATGAGATGCTAAAGAGGCTGTTTGCCCTCAGACTGCCCGGGTAGGCTCATTTGCATAGAAGTTTTGAATATGGCAATAATTAGCGCAGGGCAATTGGGACTGCAGTGGGCAAATGCACAGCGCTCTGCAAAATGCATTAGTGCCTCGTAAGACTGTACCATTCCATTACATGGTTCTGCAGTTTTTGGCCTGCACTGTTGTTGTGCACCACATCATTGCAAGCACACATGTTGCTCATGTTATTCTGCATTTAATAACTCCAACTCTGTATGCACTGGGCCACTGTTGCAGTTTGCACTGCTCTTGGTTGCTATATTCAGTCCTGTCTTACTTCCTGTGCTATATAGCACTGCACCTGCAGACCAGTTTGCCCGGCTTCATTAGCACATTGTATTCATCAGGTTTTGCACCTGGGCTATCCCTTTTGAGTATAGTGGGCTATTGGTTCTGGGCTAATTTAGCATGCCAGGCAGTGCTAATTTAGCCCTGGGGCAAAGTTTTGAATATTCCGGGCATAGAAGTAAAAATCTAAGAACTTTATTCCAACAGTCAACAGCTGTGCCTATAAGCATGGAGGAAACTTGAAGAAAGGCTCTGCAACTTTTAATTTTAAAACATACTTGTGTGTGTGTGTTGTGGGTAGAAGCAGGACAGGTTGTCTAGGGGATTAATTGGCCCTGTGAGCTCATACTTGTAGGTTGCACCAGCTATTTAAGTCAGCCCTGCAGCGAGCTCTTTTTGCATAGCAGAAAGGGTACTTGAGACCTTGCTCTGCAGTAAAGCACCATATATACCATTTATTGCTTGCTATTTTGATATTCACAAAGGAGCCCTGTCATTTTGACAGGCAGAGGGACGATCAGTCCAAGAACCTAATTCCAGCACTTGTCTGTTTGTTCGTTTTATGGTGCTCTGCACCTTTTAATTTGAAAACAAACTTGTGAGTGTGTGTGTGTGTTGTGGGAAGACGCAGGACAGGTTGTCTAGGGGATTAATTGGACCTGTGAGCTCATACTTGCAGGTTACACCAGCTAGTTAAGTCAGCCCTGCGTGAGCAGGCGAGCGCTCAGCAGGCGGCCATGCATAAGACGTACGTTAAAGACACACGTGTCATCACGGTTTTGCATGTTTTGGTGTGGAAGTGTGGAAGGGCTGCAGAAATTATGAGTCCTCCGATCTCTAAGCTTTATTTTGATCTATCTAGTTTAACTTGTGGTGTTCAATAGTAGTGCCAACGAACTTGTACTTCACTTCCTGTGCCTTTTTGTAACTGGGGGTACTTAACTGATCTGTAGTTTATGTGTTTCAGGACTTTGATTGTTAGAAGGGGAATTTACTCTTTTATTTAACTAACCTTAGCTGTTCTTAAGGGACTGGTCATTTCAGTCTGCTGGATGGTACAATAGTCCGATTAGTTAGATTTTAATTTTAAGGGAGTTATTCCTCACAATTTACAGTCTGGTTATTTATGTTTATCAACAAGTGTGATACATTGTTGTTTTAACTCTTTACTTTGGATTTAGAAATTAGAGTAAAGTCATGGCAGATTGTAGTGATTTTACAATCACAACCAGATCCATAGGCATTAAATGCTCAGCTTGTAATATGTATACTTTAGTGGTGGGTGAGCAAATAAATCAACCCTATACCTGTAGCAAATGTTTTGAAATTGCAGATTTATACCAAATGATTGAGCAATTCAATGTAAGATTAATTACACTTGAAAATAGTCAAACCGATATGCAAAACCGTTTCAAAACAAATATTTTATCATTGAATCCAGAAATCAGTACCAACAATGTTGGCATCATAGATGTTACATCAAGCACCTCCCATCCTTCTGTAATTACCATGTTAGCAGTTATTAATAATCCCCAGCAATATAAGGAAGGTATTAGAAAAAGAGCTAGGGAAGATGAAGATTTAATTGATCATAATCAGGACACTGATGACAGCTGGTTTGTTACACAAAATTCAAGAGTTACTAAAAAAGGTAGAAAGGCCCAAAATTTTTGCATTGAGCAATTTAACAGATTTGATCCCTTATCTTCTCCTGTTTCAAAGGTCAATAATGTGACTTCAGATAATCTTAATGAGACAACTGACTGTGGCATTTCTAATTTACCACCAGTTAATAATCGGCAAACAAATGACATCCTGCTCATTGATTTGTCCTCTGAACCTACATTACCACCTATTAATGACTCACACTCCATGCTTAACATTCCCTTGCACCAACAAATTTATGTATTGGGTGATTCATTGACTAAACATCTGGATAGGACTATCTGCAACCCGGACAAAGCTAACAGAACCTGCTCTAGTTTTAGTGGATGCAAAATATCTGACCTCACACTTATGTTACCCAAGATTATGAAGGACCGTGGCAGCAGTCTCATTGCACTGATACATGTTGGCACTAATAACATTTATAAAGACTCTGTCCAATCAATTAAAGAGGATTTTGTAGCTTTAACAAATAAACTTGTTGATATGGGCTGCACGATTTGTATATCAGAAATTTTACCTATCCCTCGTTTCTCATCTTTTCTAAATCATAAAATCAAAGCTGTGAATGAATGGTTAAGAAATGGTGTTTAAACCAAAATTTGACATGCTTAACACATTGGGAGGAATTTGATCTCCATCCAGAATTATTCAGCTACAATGGGTTACACTTAAGCAGAAGGGGTAATGCCACTTTGGGTAAACAATTTTTGACATCCATTCACCATCTTTTAAACTAAAAATTGGAGGTGAGATGGTGGACAGGCCACCATCTCTAAAAAATCCAGTCAGTAGCTTTGTAAAATGCCACAAATTACATTTTCTATATTTTAATGCTAGATGTTTAATTCAAAAATTGGACGAATTAAAATGTAGAATTAATAATGGGGATGTTGACATTATTTCCATCAGTGAAACTTGGGGGGATGAAAAAACATCATGGGGAACTAACATACCTGGTTTCACAACCTATACTTTCAATAGACCTAACAGGAAAGGTGGAGGAGTGGCGTTATTTATTAGGAATCAAATTAACTCTATAGATATAACAAAGTATATTAAAATTCATAACATACAAACAGAGTCTATCTGGATTAAGATAAACTTATCTACTTCTGAGGCCCTCATATTGGGTTCTTGTTACTATCCTCCGAATTCATCAATTGCTATATTAGATGCACTTTTATCTGAATTTGAACAGGCAAAATCATTAGGTAAAATTGTCATCACTGGGGACTTTAACATTGGCTCGATTGACTGGCATAATTTACGTGCAAATACCTGCAATGGGAAGAAGTTATTATATACTTGTACTCAGTTGGGACTTCCGCAAAATATATTTTGCCCAACCAGAGGAAACATTATCTTAGATTTGGTCCTTTGTGATGATGACCTTAAATTAGAAAATATGTTAGTTAGCGATCCTATAGGGAATAGTGATCATAATACTATCACATTTAATATTGTACAAATGTTTGTATATGTTCCCAACTGTACTAAAATCTATCTGTACGACAAAGCTGACTTAGATACCATGAAACATATTATGGAAAACATCAATTGGGAACTCATATTGTCAGACTTTACCCTGGAAGATTACTGGGAATATTTTAAGAATATTATATTCCAACTTAAAGAACTATATATTCCATCCAAACTTAAAAATTAGACTAATATTAAAGCTCCTAAATGGATGAATCAATCTATCAAGAAATGTATTAGACAAAAGCAGAAAAAATATATTAAATTTCAAAAGACTAAAATGTCCTCTGACAGGATTTCCTATAAACTTATACAAAGAACATGCAAAAGATTGATTAGGAAGGCTAAATCTAACTGGGAACAAAACTTAGCATTCAGCACCCACAAATCTAATAGTAAACAATTTTATTCATACATCAATTCGCTAAGGAAACCTACATGTCAAGTAGGTCCATTATTGGACTGTGATACTTTAATATATGAGCCTAAAAAAATGGCCGATTTGTTTAATGCAAAGTTCTGTAAAAATTTTTCTGGATCCTCTAATCAAACTTATGATTATACCTTACTAGACACCGCCAATGTTTCACCAATTAAATTTTCTTTGGACACCATTAGAAATAAAATATTGCAATTGAAAGGAAAATATAGTCCTGGTCCAGATAATATAGCAGGTCATTTATTATTTTTATTAGTTGATGTCATTACAGTTCCTTTAAAATTGATGTTTGAATATTTTTTGGCCACCAATTTTGTTCCCCATGACTGGAAAGAAACCCATGTCATCCCTATTTACAAAAAGGGCCAAAAAATAAGTGGGATCATTATAGGCCTATAAGTCTAACTTCTTCTATTTGTAAATTATTAGAGAGTTTAATTAAAGATTTAATTTTCCCAGTCCTGGATTGTCACAATGCAGAACAACATGGCTTCAAAACAGGTAGAAGTTGTCTGACAAATTTAATATGTTTCTATGAACATATCAGCTTATTATTAGACGAAAATGTTCCATGTGATATTATTTATATTGATTTCAGTAAGGCTTTTGACATCATGCCACATTGAGCCTTAATTACTAAACTTCACAAGCTCAATATAAACAAGTTTCTAGTCAATTGGATAATTAGCTGGCTTTATAATCTCTCTCGGCAAGTGACCATTAATGGGAGCATTTTAGCTAGGGGTAGGTGACTAGTGGGTGCCACAGGTTCATTCTTGGGCCCTTGTCTGTTCCAGGCATTTATTGCTGACCTTACTTCTGGCTGTTCCTCATTTACTATTAAATATGCTGACAATGCAAAAATAGGTGGCCCTTGTGCCTCTGATCATCAGGTTGTTGCCATTCAAAAGGACATAGACCATATCACAACATGGGTTAAGAAATGGGGTATGAATTTGAATATCTCCAAATGCAAAGTAATGCATTTGGGTTCTAGTAATTTGCAAAGTCCCTATTATTTGGATGGCATACTACTTGAGACCACATCTGATGAAAGGGATTTGGGTGTCAATATTTCAGATAACTTTAATTACAATAATCATGTACACAATATTATTAACAAATCTAATAAAGTGATATGGTCTATATTACGTAATATTAGATCTAGAAAACAGGAAGTATTGTTGCCCTTGTTTCGTGCGTACGTTAGACCACATTTAGAATATGCCTCACAGCTTTGGAATCCTTATAAAAAATCTGAATGTCTGTTACTGGAAAGAGTTCAAAGAAAATATACAAAACAAGTTTCTGGGCTATTCACAGTTCCTTATGAGAACAGATTAGACATTTTAAAACTTATGCCCTTATCTACACATCGACTTCGTGGTGATCTTATGTTATTGTATGATATTATTCAAGACCCTTATTTATTGTGTGAACTGGGTCTAGAATTTAAAAACTGTGGTCCTAACATCAGGGGCCATCCCTTACAATTGGTAAGAAAACCTTTTGTTAAGTCTAGCCGTAAATATTTTTTTACTGTCAGAGTTGTTGGCCCTTGGAACAGGCTACCACTAAATGTTGTTATCAGTGAAACTAAAAGTATTTTTAAAAATAGATTGGGCAGTCTTATATGTAATGTGTATGACCTCTCCTATTATGTATTGGAATAGTATAAGAGCTTCATGGGCTTCTGCCTTCTTGCTCTTGCACCTAACCTTAGTATGAACCTTAGTATGAAAGGCTGCATCAGGATTATCAATGCAAAAATTAGGGCCCAGACACAATATGGATGTAAAATTTCGCGAGCAGATATTACAAGCAACATAGATTAACTAATCAATTATTTTTATAAAACAATTATGGGATTATCTCGGGGCACCCTCAGCCTTATTACGTGACAAATTGGGACACCCCTCATTAAAAAGTCTGATTCAACAAGGAGTAGTTACATATTGGACAAAAGTATTTCATATGGGGACTGAAGGGTTACCTCGAATGTGCCTTGAAGAAGCAATAAATTATCAAAGCAGAAATATAATATTTCTTTCAATAAGAACAGTGGGAAATTTAATAAAACCATATGGTCTGTTACACTGTATAACAGATACATTTATTAAACCCTTTGAAAAGATCCAGCTTTGTAGTAAAAACAGAATAAGTGATATAGCACAACAGAATGACCTAGAAGTATGTGCAAACTATAATATAAATAAATGGCTTGTTCAAAATAAAAAGATGCTCAGGTTTGAAAATACTTGTCACAAATTAAACATCCGAAAAGAAGGCAGTTATTTATAAAATACCGCTTTGAATATCATAAAAGTAAACATATGGAGGCAATTTTTAAAGGGGGTGAAGACAGCTCCAGTGGCAGATACCGATGCATTTTAGGCCAATATTACATTAAACATATATTACTTATGTGCCCCTTATGTGAAGATATGAGGAAAAGACTTTGGGAGAAATAACAGAGCATTTATATCTAACTACAGATGAAATAGTGACTTATTTGTTAAATTCACACTCCATACAAATCTTGGAAAAGGTAGTTACATTCTTGAAATATGTGGATAAACTAAAACTGCATTTAAGAACATGAAATAATGGAGGTAATAAAAGCAGATAAGTTAGAAGTATAAATAGATAACCCTATTTTTTTTTCCTGGTAAAAGTAAAATGGTATCATGTAGGACAAATATATAGAGAATACTGGATGGGCAACTATGTAGAACCAGTGTGTTCTGCCACAGAGGGATTCTGATTCCCTCTGACTTCAAGAGCAAACCTCGAGAGGTCCATGGGAATCAGAACTCCGAGGTGGCAAAACACACTGGTTGTGCATAGAGTTGCTCATCTTGTATTTTTTATAGTGTATAGTACTGTGTGGACAATGTGTTGTGTGAGTTCTTTTGCTTTCAAAATGAAACTGACTCATACAGTCTCTAGAGGTTCTAGAATGCTGTTCTACCATAGTAGGGTAGAACAGCATTCCATGACCTTGGAACTGTGGTAGAACAGCATTAGGAAAGGGATGGAATTCTATACAGAACAACATTCTACTATACACTATGGGCTGGATATTCAAACTGCGGCATTCTCTGGCGCAAGCCCTTGCGCTGCACAAAATAGTTGCGCAGGGGTGTGGCCAGGGCGATATTCAATGGATTTGCGCTATTGAGCAACTCCTTTGAATATCACCCCCTGGCCACAGCCACTGTGCATGGTGCAGTGGAACTTGTACCACCGCAAGTGGTCAGAGTGGAGCATTCAAGATGTGGTGGCGCAAGTTCCATTGCGCCATGTGCAAATTTCCGATATTCAAAAGGTGACATGAAATGGGGTTTCATAATTCATGCAAGGCACGGGGGGGCCATTTGCATCTATTTATGGCCCCATTTGCATGCCATTAGCATGCAGGTGTGCCGATCCCCGAGGACTTGCTCCTTGAGCCCTGCCAGGCAGAAGCCATCAGGGACCGACGCCCTCTGCAGCCTGATCGTGGGCATAACTGTTGAAATCCCCCCACCCCCCTGACTGGCCCGATTGTGGGCATAAGTGACAAAAAAAACCCTCCCCCGACTAGCCCGATCGCAGGCATAAGTGTAAAAACCCCCACCCCCGACAGGCCCGATCGCGGGCATAAGTAGCAAAACCCTCCACCCCCACTAGCCAGTCACAGAGCAGAACAGATTTCAACCCCCAAGAACATATCCTGGTGGTCCAGTGGACTGAGCCCAATCGCAGGCATTAGAGTCCACCCCAGGTCCACCTATCGTGGTGATCTAGTGTCTCATTCATTTCCCACCTACCCCCTGCCAGCCAGTGGGCAGCAGCATCTCAGCCCAGCACCTGCCCACTGACCGCGCCAGTAGGGCTGCATGCCCATTGGTTCAGAACAGAGCCAATGGGCATGCAGCCCATAATAAGGCAGTTCAGATATGAATGAATTCATTCATTCACATATCTGGACTGCTTTATAGTAGGCATGCATGCCCATTGGCTCTTCCTCTGAACCAATGGGCGGCAGTCCTACT
Organism: Neoceratodus forsteri; assembly: GCA_016271365.2. NCBI lineage: Eukaryota > Metazoa > Chordata > Ceratodontiformes > Ceratodontidae > Neoceratodus > Neoceratodus forsteri. Next base: position 93,343,081 of record CM057456.1, on the reverse strand, counting down.
CGAGCAGTCAGCTGGCAGGTGGCAGGCAGGTGGATGCTGCTGCCCACTGGCTGACAGGGGGAGGGGTGGTGGGGCCCGTGGGTGGATGAGGTGGGGACACTAGATCATCAGGATAGGTGGACTTTGGGGTGTGGACTCAATGCCCGCTGACTGGGCTTCATGGGTCCACTGGACCACCAGGGATATGTTCTTGGGGGTTGAAATCTGTTTTGTCCACGATCGGGCTAGTGGGGGGTGGGGTTTTTGTCACTTATGCCCGATCAGGCTGGTCGGGAGGTGGGGGTTTTTGACACTTATGCCCTTGATCGGGCCAGTCAGGGAGGGGGTTTGACACTATGCCCGCGATCGGGCCAGCCAGTGGGGAGGGGGTTTTGACACTTATGCCCACGCATCAGGCCAGTCGGGGGAGGGGGTTTGACACTTATGCCCACGATCGCGCCAGTCGGGGGAGGGGGGTTACTATATGCCCGTGATTGGGCTGCAGGGGTGGCACAGGGAGTACGTCGAGGGCCACCCACAGGTGGCAGCTGCTGTGTTGCACCCTGCATTGTGGCAGCTCACCTGTGAGTGGCCCTCGACTTACTCCTTTTTCTTTTTGCTCAAAGTTGTGCAGGCATAGGTTGGGGGTTGCGCCTGCACTACTCTGCACAACCCGCTGAATATTGGGCTGTGCAGTTTATGCATGGTTCCTCCCCCTCCAGTTGAGCATGCCTTCATTAGCATTGCGCTGTTGCTCAGCTTGACTTGGGGGGGCGCAACTGCCTCCTGCTGAATATGGCAGAATGGCACAATTTTGGACTTGCGCAGGCACAACCCTATTGCGCATGGTGCAACCCTTTTGAATATCCAGCCCTATATATTTTTTAATGTTTTTAAATAACCTATATAGTGTGTATTGTATTTTATGAAATTGTATTTAATATGACTGTATGGATGTTGGTATTCTACTTTTGTAATGACATAACTTGTCAACAATAAACTTTTGCCTATCTACCTACTGCTAAGCCACTTGCTAGCGAGAGTGACAGCTGTCCTACATATTTCTGATCTAATTTAGTGGACTGGATTAGATGCTGTACTGCCACCTCAGTAGCAGTGGTTCCATAGCACCAGTGTAAAATGATCCCAAGGTGATTACCATGCTACACCCCTCTGCTTAGTAGTGACAGCTGTCCAAGAGCAGACCTCTTGAATTGGGGTAGAGTTTAGTAATGGGACCAACCCTGATGCAGTCAGTGAAGACCTCTCTGGTATCCCCACACCCAGATGTGATGACCATACTCTGTTCCCTTAGTGACAGCCGGAAGGAAGAGCTGAGTGTGCACCATTGCTAGCAAAGATTATTTTGATGATGTTTAGATGAGAAGCCAGGATGAGGAGACAGAGTTGTTAAAGAAGATGGAGAGAGTGACAAACTAAAGATAATTGGTCAGACAAAGAAACATCCGGAACAAAAGTCATTGATGTAAAAAATATGGTGGCAAAATGGCAAAAGCCTGTGCAGGGATAGGGGCTGAGGACCACTTTGAAATGTGTACGTGCAAATGTCAAGCAACATCACTGGAAAGATACACTACCTTTACCTGTAGGCTCATTTTCAGGCACATAATCCGCTCTCACCCTGACACACCTCCAGAATTATTTTTCCTTCTTCTTATGCTATCAATATTTTTGACTGGAATTCTATAAGCAAACATAACTAGGGAAAATACAATAAGAAGGGCAAATAGTGTGGCTAAGAATGAGAATTCAGAGAGAGATAAAAGTTAAAATGAAGGCTTACAGAAATGTTAAATCCGTGGAAAAACAGTGGTCATTGTAATGCATAGATACAACGTAAAATTAAGTGATTAATAAAGAGAGAAAACTAGCTTAGAAAAGCATTTGGAAGCAGGAAGCAATGGAAATCTAAAGAAACACTACATGTTCTATACTATATGTGAATAGTAAAATAAACCCTACCAATACAGTGAAATCATTAACATGAATAGGAAAATTATTATGGACCATAAACACAATGCAGAAGAACATGTACTGTATATCTGTTCAGTAGCTGGTGAAAAGAAACTCATAGAAAGACACAATCATGAACTGAGACAGGTGCAGGATATTGATTAAGGCAGTAATATATTTACAAGGAAGAAGATGTAAGAGAAACTAACAGTCCTAAGGGTATATAAATCAACATATTCAGATTAAACCCACCTGAGGATCTGCAAGGAGATAATGAAAGACAGTGGATCACTGCATTCATTTATTTAATGCACCTCTTGAGACACGTGAGATGCCCAGAGATTGGAAAGAGGCAACAGTGATACAATTATTCTAAAAGAGGACCAGATATAACCACCAAAAATATAGATCAAGTAGCCTAATGGCAATCCTATGTAAAATCATGGAATTCTTTTTAAGAGATGAAACATAGCATGAACTAAAAGGTCAATGGTTTTTAGACAAAACAAAGCACAGATTCACAAAAAGGAAATCATGGCTGAGCAAACTATTGGTCTTTTTAGGGCTGTGTGGGCAGAGCCCTGCAGACCTTTCATAATCATTGAGTAAAAGGACTTTGTGAATGAACAACATGATGAAGTGCCCCATAGTTGCCTCCGTGACCATAGCACTCTGCTCACACTGCACTACTTTTTAGTTCACAAAACACTTATCCCTGCATCTCACCCTTCCTCTCAGCACACCTCCCTCCCACCCCACATCACAAGAGAGATACTGGAGTTGCCCAATCCCCCAGTGTCATGATCAGGACATCCCAGATGTTTTATTGACCCCCCACCCCACACTACCATGAATGCACAGTTCTTTCCTGTTTTTCCCCACTACTGCACATACACGGTTCTTTCGTGTGTGTATGTGTGTGTGTGTGTGTTTTAATATATACATATCCTGGATTTTAGAGGGGCAGACTTTGGAAAAATGGGGAGATGCTTTAAAGAAGCATTAAGGGAAATGGGGTGGGAATCAGGAGTTGAGGAACAGTGGGCAGTATTTAAAATGGGGATTATAAAAGCAACAGAATTATGCATTAAGCAGGTTAGCAATTGGAAAAGGAACAGGAGGCCATTATGGTTTTCCAAGGAGGTAGCAGAGAAAGTGAAAGCCAAAAAGATTGCATTCAGGCAATACAAAAAGACACAGGCAGAAGGGGATAGGGAGAAGTACCAGGACAAGCAAAAGGAGGCAGGGAGATCGGTAAGGAATGCCAAAGCTCAGACAGAAAAGCACATTGCAAAATCAGTGGGTAGAGGGAACAAAACCTTTTACATGCACATAAGTGAAAAAAAAGAAAGGCAAAGGGAGGGATAGTGAGACTGAAGGGGGACGATGGGGGCCACATGGAGGATGACAACAGTAAAGCTGACATATTGAACAGGTATTTCTGCTCAGTCTTTACTGAGGAAGAGGAGGGTAATGAGCCTGAAGGGAGTACAAGGGGTTGGAATGATGCAGAAATGGACACAAGTCCTTTTACACAAGAAAGGGTCCTGAAGGGACTGGAAGGAATAAGAGTTGATAAAGCAATGGGGCCAGATGGTGCGCACCCCAGGGTCCTTAAAGAACTAAGAGTGGTGGTGGCTGAACCTCTGGCAATCCTGTTTAGCCAATCACTGGAAACAGGGGAGGTACCCAAAGACTGGAGGACAGCAGATGTAGTCCCCTTATACAAAAGTGGGAAGAAAGAGGAAGCGAGTAATTACAGACCAGTCAGCCTAACCTCGGTAGTGGGGAAGATCATGGAAGCACTACTGAAGGAGAGATTGGTAGAACATCTGGTTGTCAACAGACTACAGGACCCAAGGCAGCATGGTTTCACCGGGGAGGTCATGTCAGACCAGCCTCATTTAATTTTTCAACTGTGTGACTAGGGAGGTGGATTGGGGAGGGCAGTGGATGTGGCCTATCTGGACTTCAGCAAGGCCTTTGGACACTATGTCACATAGAAGGCTATTACACAAACTGGGAAATATGGGTGTGGGCAGGACAGTAGTGAGGTGGGTAGGTAACTGGCTAGGTGGCAAGATACAGAGGGTGGTGGTAAATGGCTATCACTCCACAGAGGGAAGAATGACCATTGGGATACCACAGGGATCAGTGCTGGGACCGGTCCTATTTAACATCTTCATCAGTGACATTGCGCAGGACCTAGAAGGCAGAATTTCCTTGTTCACTAATGACACAATTCTCTGTAACAGAGTGGGCACACCAGAGGGTGTAGATAGAATGAGAAGGGACCTTCAGAAACTTAAAGAATGGTCAGGGGTTTGGCAATTGAAATTCAATGCAAAGAAGTGTAAGATAATGCATATGGGGCACAAAAACCATGGCACAATATATCAGTTGGGGGGTGAGGATATAGCATGCACCAAGCAGGAAAGGGAACTCGGGGTTATCATCTCTGATGACCTCAAGGTAGGGAAACAGTGTGACAAGGCAGGAGGTAAAGCAAATAGAATGCTGGGATGCATAGGCAGGGGCATCACCAGAAGGAAAAGGGAGGTCATAATTCCACTATACATGACACTAGTGAGGCCCACCTGGAGTACAGTGTACAGTCATGGAGACCTTACCTACGTTAGTACATAGACAGAGTAGAGACGGTTTAGAGGACGGCAACAAAGATGGTACATGGATTGCATCACAAGTCCTATGAGGACAGGTTGAAGGACTTGAATATGTACTCCTTGGAGGAGAGAAGGGAGAGAGGGGATATTATAAAGACATACAAGTATCTTACAGGGAGGAACAGGGTGCAGGAATGCACTATTTTTAAGCAAAAAAGGTGCTCCGGGACTAGAAGGCATGGGATGAAGTTAGAGGGAGGACAATTCAGAGGAAATGTGAGGAAGAATTTCTTCACAGAACAGGTGGTGGACAAGGGGAACACCGTGCCAGAAGAAGTGGTGGGGGCTGAAACAATCATGGGATTTAAGAATGCATGGGATAGACATAAAGGAATTCTAGAGGTCGGGGGTGAAGGGCAACAGACTTCTAGGAAAGATAAAGTGAACTTACAAGCTCAACTGGGCAGACTGGGTGGGCCGTAGGCCCTTATTTGCTGACACTGTCTATGTATCTATGTACATATATAAAATCACAAAGGCACAAACTCAGTGTAACACTAAGGGACAGTACTTCAAATAAATGGCTTCTTACCAAACTAACAATTTTCAGGCCATGTCATTTAATCAATGTCTTTCAAAAATATCAGCAACAACATCCAGGAAAGATAAATCAAGCTTACATTCAGGCTTGAATCAATTGAAATCCAAAAGTTAAAGCAATCACAATGCATTTTTTAGCAGACTGCAAATTAGCCATTGACCATGTTATAGAGCAGAGCCAATCAGCTGTAAGCCTGTTCCCACCCGTCCCCACCACCACCAAAGTTTAAGCACAGCTAGTAATTATCTGCTGGTCCTCTATCAGGTCCATCGCTAAAAACATATAATGAGACAACCTCCAGGAACAAGTCTTATCTCCTGCAGTGAGATTTTGCAGCCGGACTCTGGGGCATCTGCAGAACGTTTTTCATTTAATAATAACATTTTGCAGACAAAATGAAAACTGTTGGGCCAGTTCTTTGAGACAGCACATTTAATTATTATGGGAAGCAATCCTCTTTGCTGCAGATATTTTAACCAACTTGATCTTCAGAATACTACTTTACAGTAACGTGAGGTTTACAGGAACATGGGATACATTTCAAATCCAGTATTTCTACCGAAGACTTAATTTAAGATGGGCCCAAAGTTACATTGTTTATCATGCAGGTACTGCTAATTAGGGAATGCACCAATTACACAAAATTCAATGAGATGCATATTTACTGAAATATAAGAATTTTCAATGATTCTGACGTGTACTAAATGCTATTGATCCTGTGATCCTGTGAACATGCTATTTCAATTGTGGAGTAAATATTGACTGTTCACCTTGTATAAATATTCCTAAGAGACGGCCTGAACTCAAAATGTCCTCAGGAAGATCTTATCATCATAAAGATATGAGGGTTACATTTATTGACCTTATATTTGTGTAAACTTTGAAAGTGAGCATGAGCCTGTTATAAAATAAATACACATCAGGAAGTCGGGTCAGCAAATTCAGATTTAAGACCACTTGCTGTACTCGGTCTAAAGGTGTTGTGTTGGTCTATATCTTCCAAAATAAGCCAAGCTCTGAAAAGGTGTGAGAGTTTCTGTAACTTGTGACACAGATGTAAACCTCATCAAATGCACTTACAATTACTGAGTAAATATGCGCAGAAAATGGGATACATATACAGTATTTACTTGGTGCACTGTTGCACAAGCCTAATTGTGTAACCTGTGGAGCTTGGAGAATTGTTCTGACAGTGACCTGACAGGCAGGCAGGCAGGCAGACAGACAGACAGACTGACAAACAGACAGGTAGATTAGTTCTCACTTAAAACACAATCAGATGCATTGCCATTAATTAAATCAAATAACTTTCTTCAGCTCACCGATATTGTTTCTAAATCATGCCCCAGAAGCTAAGGGACTAATCGGCACACACAAGCCTAGCATTTTAGAGGGACAAAAATCAAATTATTTTCCTTAGGCTTACCCTTAACCTTCATTTTCAGGGAAACATGATCAATGAGTCCTGAAATATTCCTGCTTGATTATTCCCAATAGTTATCTTTTTGAAAGGACATGCATCACGTTACCACTAAAAGAAGGTACTCACAGTTAGTAGAATGAACCAATTACACAAAATTCAATGAGATGCATATTTACTGAAATATAAGAATTTTGAATGTTTTTGAAGTGTGCTAAATGCTATCAATTCTGTGATCCTGTAAACATGATATCTGAATTGTGGAGCAAATATTGACTTTTTGTGCTGTTTAAATATTCCTAAGAGACCGGGCCCTGGACTGGGCCTGAACTCAGAACGTCCTCAGGAAGATTTTATCATCATAAAGACATCAGGATTATATTTGCTGACCGTATATATGTGTAAACTTTGAAAGTGGGCATGCGCACGTTATAAAACAACTGCTCATCAGGAAGTTGGGAAAGAAAATTCAGATTTTAAGACCACTTGCTGAACTCAGTCTTAAGGTATTGTTTTGACCTGTATCTTCCAAAATAAGCCAAGCATTGGAAGGGTATGAGAGTTTCTTTTACTTGTGACACAGACAGAAACCTCATCAAATGCACACTTACAATTACTGGAGTAGATGTGCACAGCAAATGGGATACATATACAGTATTTATTTGGTGCACTCATGTGCAAGCCTAGTCGTGTAACCTGTGGAGCTTGTAGATTTTTTCTGACAGTGACCTAACAGGCAGGTAGACAGACAGACAGACTGCCTGACAGACAGATAGGTAGATTAGTTCTCACTTAACACACAGTCAGATGCATTGCCATTAATTAAATCTAATAACTTTCTTCAGCCCACAGATATCGTTTCTAAAGCATGCCCTAGAAGCTAAGAGACAAATCGGCACATACAAGCCTGGCATTTTAAAGGGGTAACAAACAAATTATTTTCCTTAGGCTTACCCTTAACTTTTCTCTTCACAGGGCTCGGCAAACATGGTCAGTGAGTCTTGAAATTCTCCTGCTTGATTATTACCAACTGTAACATGGCTAACAAAAAGGGCTGCACCTGATTGGTGCAAAGACAGCAGATGACCATGGGTTAGTTCTCAATTAATCCATGGTTGCTCCTGTAGTATCCCTAGCAGCCACTGTCGTGCGTGGCTGTTGTTATTAACCATATTACAATTACAAGGTACAAGTACTTCCCCTTCCCCTTCCACCATGTTCCAATCTGTGGCTGCCGTGCTCCCCTTCATTAAAACAACAGTGTCATTATGTTCCCTTGTCACTCTATCCCTTCCCACCCACCAGCCTTGTGAACCTCTGGGGACCTAGAGAACAGCGAGCAGCCACAAAATAATCCAAGCTTATACAGTCCGAGCACTCAATATTTTAATTTGAGCAGGGTGAATGCCGTTCCTTCCAAACAGTTTGTAGTTTAAAATGATTCTTTTTCACCTGCCCCAAATATATTTGATTTATGAGCAACAATCAGACATTGATGGCGGATTCAAGCTGGACACACACACACACACACACACGCATGCAAGACTGTCTCAGTAAGATGAAACCTGCTCAGTGTAATAAATAACATTTAGAAGTAGCTGTTTTACAATCCGTTTCATGATTTATAGATTGAAGGAATAGTCAGGTAAGATAGCATACAGCACTCCTGTCCTTCTCTGTGCCATCACTGACAGTGGAAGCAGCTACTCTAGGACAGAGAGGTAACGAGTTCCAGATGTGGAGGGAGCAGTAGTGACAGCGGGTCTGAACCGGCCCTCAGTGTGGCAACCCCCCCCCAGAGAGAGTGAGCCAATGCTGTGACACATTACATAAACTACTTTAATGATACTTCCTCTCACTGTGTCTCTCTTCTTGGTCTCAGTCCCCAGCAGCTCTCCTCCCCCCAAAGAGAAACCCTTCAAGTCCCAGTACCAGAGCTGGCTAGAATGTCACTATTAGAGGACACCACCAGTACAGCAACATTTCTCTGCCTTTTTTGCTCTCCCCCAATTTGACAGCAGACCCCGGTGTATCGATCCACGTCCCCCACCCTCCTCCAACAAAAGACACAGTTCTTTGTTTTTGAGAGTTTTAGAGAAGTTTGAACATGTGAATGCTAAGTAGAGTAGAGGCTAGGCTATTTAAAATGGAATGGGTAGCTTAGCTGCCAGCCACACTTTCAGTACATGCAACACTGCAATGCTGCAATTAGCTCTGGTAGTGTAGACATGCATAATGAATTTTCCACCTTGCCCCTGTTGTAAGTGATGCCTTGCTGAACACAACACTTTTTTCCCCTTAAAAAATAAGCAGTTATATAAGTAAGTTTTATTTTTACTCTATCTTTAGTTTCAGTTTTTTATCCATGTCCCATGTTCAAAAACCAGAGGCAAATGGCCATGCTGTGATGGATCAGCATGCTAGGTGCTGCAGCACTGTCAAGGCCTAAAATGTGGGGTGCATAATAAAAATGTTCCTTATGAATCAAGCCAGTGCCAGATATCATTAGTGTATCTCTTCACTGGTGGGTTGTGGCAAGATGCTGAATAGGTCAGGGTGGTGAGTGGTGGGGGAGGGATCGAGAGCACACAGTAGGTGCAAGTGTATTACCAAAAGATGTGCTAAAATAAATATAAGTTATGTATGGCAGTTCCTGTCTATGTTCAATATAAATCAGATTACTTATGACTGCAGCTACAAGTCTCAGTAAAACAGTATGAGACAAACATTGATGTTCTGTAGGTTTGTCCCTGCATATTTTATTTATTTATTTATTGAAATGTTTCACCAGGAGGGCACATTGAGCTACAAGTAGCTCATCTCACAGTGCAACCTGTGGGGGGGGGGGATTACATGGGGATAGAACACAGAGTGATACAGAAACACAATATATGCAATTGGAATGGCATACAATTAAGAATCAAGTACAGCATGATTATACAATGACATTCAAGTGGAAAGGAAGCAAGAGGGAGGAGCTAGCAGGCAATGCTTAAACAGAGTACAGATTGGTCTAGGTGGACTAGTGATAATAGCATAAACAGTACAATAAGCTTCACTACAACAGAAGTGCCAATTAAAATTAAAATTCTAGTAAATTTTAGGTTTGGGGCTAACTGATTAGTACAGAGGAGTGCAGTGGAGGAGGAGTGAGGTGGGGGTGCAGATAAGGGGAAGAAGTGGAGGGGAGAGGAGAGGGAGGTGGGAAGCATGCCAAGAACAGACCCCTTCAGGATGCTGTTAACCCTGCCAGGGGCAGAAATAAGGCATAGTTAGAGGAAAGCATGCCAAGAATGGACCCCTTCAGGATGCTGAGAACCCTGTCTGGGGGCTGAGCAAGGCAAATATAGAGGAGAGGGAGAGAAGATAGGTAAGTGGAGTGGAGGGACAAGGCAAGGACAAGGGCAGGAGGGAGGAAGGGAGATAAGGTTGGAAGTAGAAAAGGTGATAGAGGCAAAGGGGATACAATTACAGGAGTGGGAGATTCAGGGTGAATAATCAGGAGCAGAGCTTTGGAAGGAGGTCATGGAGTATTATACCAGAAGCAGCTAGGGGAGAGATAGTTGTGAAGGGCAGATTTGGGGGACTAGGAGGAGGAGAAGGAGGAGTGGCATATTTGAAGGGGGAGGGAGTTCCAGACTTTGGGGAAGCGGTAGGAAAAGCCAGACTGACCGATGATTGTGGAGCAGTGTGGGGCCATCAAAATATGAGTGCCCATAGATCTGAGGAAGTGGGGGGGAGTAGAGAGGGATGCAGTGAGGTAAGGAGGGAGTTCACTGAGCCAATATTTAGAGGTGAGTTTGGCACAATGGGAGAGGTTCCTGTTTGTGAGTGGGAGAAAGAACAGGGCATGATAGAGTTCACAATGATGAGTCCTTGAGGAAGCATCAAGTGCAAAGCGACAGAAAGAGTTAAATAGAGTGCCCAATCTGCACAGGGATGAACTTGGGATAGGCACCACAGACTATGTAGTCTAAAATTGGGAATATCATCTTCTGGACAAGTTCATGCCTGGCTGTAGGAGGTATGCAACTACGTGAGAACCGAACCTGGGTCTACTAGATTATGGATACCAATAATTTTCATTTGATGATAATCTCATTATTAGGTATATCACAGTACAGGATATGGTCTCACCCTTTCAAGATCTGTATGTGTCACAACTTGCAAACTGTTGAAAATAGCAACTAATATTACAGCTCTCCATTTATGGGTTGTAGCTAGTGTTGAATTGATAGGAGCAGTGAGTATGTGTGGAGGGATCAAGAATGTGGGTAAGAGGGTATTTGAGGACACCTGTGGGAAAATAAAAGCAAATTATATATGTCTGTCTTGCACCTATATATTTTGCCGTTAATTTCTATTACATGTTCTGGTCTCACTCATCAATAATTATATTTCGCAAGCTTACAGACTTCAGCAATTCCCAACTGCTAATTTAACAGGGTTAATTAAGAATATACTTCAATAGTGTAGCTTGCTGTTGAGTTCATGTTGCTAGACCCACAATTTATTACTAACAAACAAGAGAAGACAGTAGCATGTAGTCAGCTACATACAGCAGAATGACTATAGTACAAGCAAACATATTTATATTCATAATGATGCTGCCCCAGGTTCAGTTCTCTACATTGTATAAAACCTCTGACTTTCTTGATAAACTGTCACTTTATATACACTTCAGCACCTGCATAAAAAGAAAAAACACAAAGATCCATTCTCTAATTCAAAGGAAAAAAGTAACAAGCCTCACCACCTAACAGTTACACTGCCAGTATTTATAATCAAAGTAGCAGTGTTTCAATAGCCTGCATGAACCTTATGAACCTTAACCCACCCCCCATTTGCAGCGCAGCACAATCTAAAACCTACCCGCAATACTCTTATCTTCCTGTGTGTGTTTATTTATAGTTTGCTAATTGATGAATTGCAGATCTAGAAACATTCACTTAATAAGAAGCCACAGCACTTAGGTGCATGTTTAATTATCCACAGAATTTTAGCAGTTGAGAATTTCAAAAGTTTGCAAGCTGTGACACACAGAATTTGTGACAATGCTACCTGTATCATGCATTGTGATACACCTAATAACAAAACTACTGTCAAATGAAAACTACCGGTATCCACAATCCATTTGACCTGGGTTAAAATGTTGCCATCGCAGGGATAGACCTACAGAGCATCCACATCTGTCACAAACATTTCCAAGCTTCTCATTTGAAGTACAGAATGCTTTTGTGTGAGTGCAGTAACAGTATGTAGTATGTGCACCAGCTGAACTAGTATCAAATAATAGATTTCTCTTCTATTTATAATTAGCCTGGTGTATGTGTCAATAATGACAAAAGCCTCGGACTCCCTTATACATAGATATTATCATAATATTATGTTTCTCAACAATATATTACTGTCAGACTACTGTGAACATCACAATCTTCATCTTGGATAGTAGCATTTTAAACACTACTCCCACCTAACCATGCATTAGTATGCATTGCCATAGAAATAAGGATAGCACTACATTAGCCTACTATATATAGTAACTATTCTGAAACTGGTGAAACCAAACACACTAAACATTTTAACAAGACTCAAACTGCTGTGATCAGAGACTCTTCATAAGATACATAGAAACTAATCTTAAACCTCAGAGCTTAGTCGCCTCATTATTAAAATACATATAGATACAAAGTAGTATAGCAAAATAGACTTATAAAACAAAAATGACTAAGACACAGCAACCCTTCATTAACATCAAAACACCATCAGTACATCCTCGTATTCAAAGCTGAACTGCGAATTGAAGAAATAAGTGTGGTTCAATGTATTTCAGTGATGTTTATAGGCACCATTATGACACCATTTCTATTTTACTATGGCACAGTTCCCCCGTCTTACAGCACCATCCCCCCATTTCTTATGGTACCATCCCCACTCTCCACTTTTATGGCTCAGCTCCTAACTGCTTCTTATTGCACCATACCCTCCCCTGCTTATGGCACCATTCTCCCTCCCCCCCATGGGACAATTCTCCCAGCTTCTTATGGCTCCATCCCCCACACACACACATGTCTTATGGCACCTCCAATCCTCCCCCCAATCATCTCTATCAAACAACAGTTTTCTTTTTGTCTTGGGACTAGCACAGAATTTGTACCATCTTATTCATGGGTATGTGTGAATGCTGTAACCACCAAAATGGATGAATCAGGAATGACCAGACTGTGTAAGCTGTATGTTCCAGATTTCAACTGTCTCAGTGGTTATATCCATTCTAGCATTCAGCTTTATCCTGCAGAAACTACTTGCAAAACCCTAACAGTCATGCACAACAATTGGGCCTTTGTAAAAATGTCTTAGATTTTGGTGGCCAAAATCAGGAGCTCTCCTTCATTTGTTGGGCATTGACTTGGACCGGTGCTTTTGGACCCTGATATCACTTACTTGGGGTCCAGAGACATGATTCTGAAGCCACAAAAGTATTTGTTCTGCTCCTAAAGCCCCTCTTCCACAAACTCAACTGTAGCCCTATTGGCTCTGGCCAGATTTTGTTTCTCCTAGTCATTAAAAGTACAGACTGGAGCACATTAGTGGATGTCATGTTTTTGGACTCCAGCTAAGCATATGATATACTGTAGTGTCACATGCAAAACTAATCAGCAATCTAGATAAAATTGAGGTTAGTTATAAGTTATAAAATGGATAGGAAAAATCTCCAATTTGTTTTGGTCTACATACAGTATATCACATTATTCTGTGTTAATAAAGCTGTGTGAACAGGTATGACATCATATAGTTTTTTGTACCCATACATCATTTGCCCCTTCTTTCAAAACAAATTGTCAGACATGCTTAACTTTAAGTGTTCATAATTTCAGACAATATTAATGAGATGTGTATATTTTGTATTTCTTCCTACTAACGATCTCTTTCTGTGAAACAAAACAGTTGAACTTCAAAGAAAAAAGAAAATCATGAAGAGGTTAAAAACTCTCACATAACAGTGACTGAAACCAAGCTTGACAAAAGAACAGTTTGAGAAAAAAGGAATCAACAAGAAGAAAAGCACTCAATGGACAAGTAATATCTTTTAAAGTAGATTTCTCAAAAAGACAACACAATAAAGGTACAAACTGACTCTAAAACCCAGTTACATTCTGTGCTCCAACAGTTTAATGCTATGGTCAGAACTGACAATGCCACTGAATAAGATGCATCTAGTTTCATTTCAGTCTGTGCTGGACTTAATAAATATTTCAACAGCCATGATGTAAAATGTAACATCAATATAGTGACTAAAACAGAACTTAAACCTGCAAATTATATGTTTGTAGCAGAGATAAAAAAAATAAAAAAAACTTTAGATACAACAGTAAAGGCAAAGAATTTATTTTCCTGATAATCAATAACTCTGACTCCCAAAACTACACCCTTTTCCTGCACTAAGTCTTGAAAATGCTTTTGGCCCATGCAAAAGGTCTTGTGACCAACAGTTACATTTAGCACAGCAAGGCAGAGAAGGACTTAAAACTGAACCACAAATAATTTTAAATGGAATAAGATGAGAGAGATTGAAATGTGTTTGTATGTCATTTAATAAACTGAAAATCATTAGAATACATGTAAACAAAATAAAGACAAACTGCATATTTTTATATTCCCTTCCCCTTGGAGATCACATGCAATCACATCTGTCCCATGTTCAGAGTGCAGATTCTCAAGATCAAATGTGCCCAATACAGTCCCTTAAAACATATCTTTTAAAGTGTCCAAATGACATTTAGGCTTTCTACTTATATCCATGCAAATCATCTCAAATTCTCATTGAAATCAAACCCATCTGGTACACAAAGGAAACTATGATCATTAATTAACTAAGCAAAAAGATGCCAAGACTCAATAAGCAGACCTATGCATCTGCTATACAGATAACAGCATCCAAAGCCCTGCCATCCACATGTTAACAGAATCAGTTTTGTCACCAAGTGAAATATTGCCTCATACAAGACATAGAAACAAGGGCATCATAAAGAATTTTTTTTCCACCTTGGAAAAAAATCACAAACAATTGTGTCCCCATATTCAAATGTTAGCATGGGCACTAACAGGTTAGTGCCCATGCTAAGCTGGGTGTCTGCCAACACTCCAGGCAGGGTAATATTCAGAGGCCCCTAGAACGACGGCAAAATCGGGCAGTGTGATCCTGCCACCCATATTGCTGCAGTTATGCAAATGAAGGGGTCTCATGAACCTGCACAAAGGGAGGAGGCTCATCTGAAACCAGGACCCTTCCCTCCTTCGAAGCTGTAATAAGCTATTTTCCTTTGTCTTGGGGCTATTGAGCAGCACAGCATGGGCAATCAGTCAGCACAGTGAACATGCCCCACCCCCTCCCGTTCACTGATTACCCAATCACTATAAAGTAAAGAGAGCTCTTGGGGCTTTAAAACCCCGGAGGACTGGAGAAACACTGGACCTGCACAAAGGGAGGAGGCTGCGCTGAAACCAGAAGCCTTCCCTCCCTCAGAGATGCAACAACCTTTATTTCCTTTGCCTTGAGGCCAGTGATCAGCACAGTGAGGGCATGCTAATTGACACAGTGGACACACACCACCCTGTAATTCCCCAATCAGGGAACTCTCATGAGCACCCATCAGCCATTGGCTGACATAAAAGGAAGTAACCACCAAATGGCCCTCTGTGATGTAGCACTCTGTGCTAAGGACAAATGCAACGAGGACAGCACAGTGGAGTTTGCCAACTGGAGTCAGCCCAATGAGACAACAGGTGGCCAAACACTCTGCACTGCAGAAGGGAGACCAAAGTACAGTAAAAGAGTGAACTAGGCACCAGGAATTAACAGGAGGAAGATGGGAACCAGGACATCTACCAGTAAACTAAGGAAAGATTCTGGGTTAGTTCTTGTCATAGCTCAAACAATGCAAGGGAGTGAGGAGTGGTAGGGTCAAGCTGAAATTTGGTGGTAGGTGACACACCCTATCCAGTGTACAAGGAAGGAAAAGGAGACTTTAGAATAAGTAAAAGATTGGGTTTAAGGGAAACACCTATCTAGGGCAGGTGTACAACAAGGGTTTCAAGGAAGCAGCAAATTGGAAGCATGTAAAACACCCTATCTAGGGTAGGGGTAAAAAAGGGTTAACATATACAAAACAGGGCAGATAACAGAAATGCTTTGAGTGGTGCAGTGCAGTGCAGTGGCTATGGGATGGCAGTTTTCAGGGAGACATTCTGGAGACTGCAGTGCTGCCCCATCTGCATCCTACTCTCTGGGCTGGGGGGGGGACTGCTCATCTACCAGCCAAGTTGGCTAGGATTCAAGGGGATGCCTCCCCCACAAAGAGACCACCAAATTTGCCACCTATGCCCCAAAGGTTGTCAAGGAGGAGAAGGAGGAGTGACTCGACTACTGTGGGCTTTGGAAGGTGAGTGGGGTGGATCAGAGGCACCTTCCCCAGATGGTACCACTACACAACTCCTAAACCACTCTGGCAGGGCAGGACTGTCTGATAGAGACACCTGTAGTAGTGAACAAGGAGGATGTGGGGGTCTTCCATAGTGGAGACCCCAAAGTGGGTGGTAGAGGACCCCAGAAGAGGAGGATGAAGCAACTCCTGGTGGGAGACTCAATTGTTAGGGGGCTAGATTTGGGGACAAGAAGGGAGAGGGAGGTTAGGTGCCTACCCACTGCCATGGCTTGCAGGGATGGGGAATAGATCCTGAAGAACGCTATGGAAACAGGACAGGCAGAGAGCTGGATGTCATGGTCCACCTTGGGACAAATGAACTAGCTAGAGATGAGGCTAGGATGGTAATAGGAAGAGTATAGGGAGATGGGAAGGGGTCTTAGGCTGGAAGCATGCATAGTGGCCTTTTTGGAAATGCTACCTGTCTACAACAGGGGGACAGATAAGGTACTCCATACCAGGAGATTCAATACATGGTTGAAGGACTGCTGCAGAGAGGAAGGGATTGGCTACATTGGAGATTGGGGTCTCCTCTGGAGGGATAGAGGCCTATACAGGGGAAATGGTCTGCATCCATCCAGGAAGGGAACCACAGTCCTCAATGAATGGTTGAAATGTTACATTGACGGGCATTTAAAATAGTCAAGGGGGGGACAGAAGGAAACATGGAGACAATAAGCTGCCCCTCAAACTGAAGTAGGCAGTAGGTAAAGACCAAATGGAAAGAAATCCCAAAGGGTACTCAACAAAAAGAGAAAAAAAATAAAGAGAAATAGAAGTGAGGAAAGATGGGACTGAGAGCAGAGGAGAATGAGAGATGGCAACAGGGAACAGGGAAAACTAACAAACAGGGTGGTAGCACATTCTGGAAGGCCATGTGTGCAAATTATGAAAGTTTAGCAAACAAAATCCTGAACTTAGAGGCCATCATGGCAGAGGCTGACCTGGGTATAGTCGTCATTACTGAGTCATGGCACAATGAGAACCCTGACTCGGATATACAGTAGGTATACCAGGCTACACTCTGTACAGAAAGGTCAGGGTGGCAAAAAAAGGAGGGGGCCCTTTTATTTCACTTATTATGCTTTATCTTCCAGCAGCTTTCCCTCCTCAGCCTCCCTTCCTCCACTGACAGACCCAGCATCTTCCCAGATGCTGTGCCCCCTGGATTACCCTCAGGGCACAGCCTTCAGAGCCTCCCTGGTGTGACTCCATCTGTGCTCATTAACGGATTCGTCAGGGGACCCTAGGTCCACTGTAGGGTGGGAGGCACTACTATGCATGCTGGAGGCACTTTTTTTCTTTTTTTGGTGGGGGGCATGTGAAGGTAAATGCCGTGACACAGCCACGTCATGCATCTAACATGCCCCCGAGGAGCAATGCTCAAAGGTGCCCCAGTCACAGTTCATCCCATGGTCACCCAGGAGCACCAGACCAGAGTTACTCTACCCTCTCCCCCCTCAGAGGTGGAAAGCATGCTACGGCCGCTCAATCCACCCCAGCCCTGGCCGGACCTCAGACATCCTGAAACCATTCCCGAACCTCGGTCACTCGCATCACAGCAGTGAATCTGTCTGCTATACCAGTGGGCCAGCCCAGGAGTGGATATTTATGTCAGAGATAACATAAAGGCTACTGAGATACAGGGAAATCAGGAAGGGGTGGAGGTACTGTAGGGCACCCTAGAAACAGGGAAGGGAGTCGCTATTCATACTGGCACAAACTACAGACCTCTGACACACGGGAGTGGGGGGGTTGGATAAGGTCCTACTGGAAGTCATCTAAAAGATGGCAAACAAGGGAGAGATCTGCTGGATGTAGATTGGAGCATCCCAGCTGCATCTTCAGTTGGGAGCAGGGACATCCTGGTCTCCTTGCAGGGGACATTCCTCAGGCACCTTGTAAAAGAACCCTCTCATGAGGGGTCAGTACTGGACCTTGTATTCACCAAAGGGGGCAGTGTTGCAGATGTCACAGTGGATGGCCACCTGGGGACCAGTGATCACCATGCAGTGTAGTTCAACATACTGTAAGTACTGTGGCAGGATTGAACCACACAAAAAGCGAGGGTCCTGGACTTCAGGAGAACTGATTTTAAATTTATGGGGGAATGCCTCAGGGATGCCCTGGTGGGTGAGAGGACATGGGTGGAGTGAAGGAACAGTGGGCAAATTTAAAAGGAGGGATAAGAAAGGCAACAAACCTCTGCATCAGACAAGCTTGCAAAAGCAGGAGGAAAAAGAGACCACTATGTTTCTCAAAAGAGGTGTCCGGGAAGGTAAGCACAAAAAGGTTAGCATTCAGGAGGTATAAGGAGACACACAGAGAAGAAAATAGAGAGGTGTATCAGGAGAAAGAGAGGGATACAGGGAAAGCAATCAGGGGCACAAAGGCACAGATGGATTGGAAAATAGCCCAGGCAGCGCAGAAAGGGGATGAGGTATTTTTCAGGAATGTAAGTGAAAAGAAAAAGGGCAGGTGAGGAATAGTAAGGATTAGGAAGGAAGGAGAGAAGGGAGGGTGTGGAGGGAGACCAGAAAAAATTTGGACATCTTGAACAAGTACTTTTGTTCAATGTTTACAAAGGAAGGGGAAGGTGAGGGACCACAGATAAGGCCCAGGAGCATCGCAGGAAGGGAGGTAGACACTAGTCCATTTACACAGGATAGGGTTCTAAGGGAACTCACAAATCTGAAAGTGGACAAGGCAATAGGGCCAGAAAGTGTGCATCCTAGGATATTGAGGGAATTCAGGGAGGGTCTGGCTGCACCTCTGAGTGTCCTTTTCAACCACTCACTGGAGACAGGAGTGGTTCTGGAGGGCTGAAGGAGGGCAGAAGTAGTCCCACTTCACAAAAGTGGAAGCAAAGAGGAGTCTGGCATCTACAGACCAGTCATCCTGACTTCAGTGGTGGGGAAAGTAATGGAATCATTACTGAAGGAGAGGATTATGTAATATTTGGAATCCAGTGACCTTCAGGATCCGAAGCAGCATGGGTTCACTGGGAGGAGATCATGTCAAACAAATCTGATAGATTTTGTTTGACTGGGTGACCAGGGAGATGGATCATTGTGGAGTGGTGGATGTGGCCTACCTGGATTTCAGTAAAGCATTCAACACAGTTCCATATAGGAGACTTGTAAACAAGCTGGAAAGCCTATGAGTGGGTCCTGAGGTGGTAAACTGGGTGAGAAGTTGGTTAAGGGACAGGAAACAGAGGGCTGTGATAAACAGAGTTTATGTCATGGAAGGAAGGGTGACAGTGTCATCAAGATAATTTCCTCTGCTGTATCCATCTAGCACTCTTGTAGCTTCCTAATCTGGGAGCTCTGAGCTCCCCTCCCTCTCACTCTTCTTAAACTCCTCTCTGATCCATTCACTTCCTCCCATCTTTTTCTCCTTCTTGACCCTCCTGTCCCTCTCACTACCCAGGCTAATTCCTTCATAATCCCTACCTAACTTCCCACGCACTTAACTGACAGTGCTTGACAATGCCCCCTTGGCTGTCTCATATTTGTCTGTCCGTTAAGTGTTTGTCTTTTATATCCAATGTACAATTACTGCCTAGCATACATTGCACGTTGCCTTCGAATTTTGTTTTGCTTGTTCTTGTTATTCTCTGTTATATTGTTTATTGTGCTATCTTTGCAACCTATGTTAAATCACCTGATGTGGCACCTATGTAAATGAGCTTCTAGCTCAAAGTGTTAATCCGAGATCATAATAAATAAATAAAAATAAACAAACAAGCCGGGTGCCACAGGGGTCAGAACTGGGACTGATCCTCTTTAATGTCTTTTTTAATGACAATGCAGAGGGACTAGAAGGGAAGGTATGCGTCTTTGCAGATAACACTAAAATCTGTAATAGGGTAGACACTCCAGGGGGTGGAAAATGAATTGTGAGCTAGGCAAGTTGTAGGAGTGGTCAAGGGTGTGGCAGCTGGGTTTCAAGTCATGCACTTGGGGCACAGAAACACAGGGGCA
Organism: Neoceratodus forsteri; assembly: GCA_016271365.2. NCBI lineage: Eukaryota > Metazoa > Chordata > Ceratodontiformes > Ceratodontidae > Neoceratodus > Neoceratodus forsteri. The sequence continues at coordinate 93,323,012 of CM057456.1, read as the reverse complement.
GAGCACAAAATGGGAGGGTGTTAGTATTAGCAACCACCATCAGTAGAGGGACCCGTGCATAATCCTATCTGATGACCTAAAGGTGGCCAGACAGAGTGACAAGGCAGTGAGGTGAGCTAATGGAATGCTAGGCAGCATAGGGAGGGGTATCACCAGCAGAAAGAAAGAGGTGGTGTTGCCGCTGTATAGATCACTAGCAAGACCTCCCCTAGAGTAGTGTTAAATTCTGGAGAGCACATCTCCGGAGGGACATAGAAAGGGTAGAGGTGTTCCAGAGGAGGGCAACCAAGCCCTATGCATATCATGCATTTTCTGTTGCTGCACCTACTCTATGGAACTCATTATCTAACCATCCTTGGGAGGCACCCTAAGTGGAAACCTCTAAAAAAGGTTAAAGACCCTTTTGTTAAATCAGGCTTTTTATCTATAAAATGGAATTTATGAGTTATTTATTATTTTATAATGATAGATTTTTAGTCTAATGCTGCCTGCTTCACCTAACATAAAAACATAGACTTTGAAGGCAGATAAGGACTGCTTGGCCCACTCAGTCTGCCCATTTCGCTACCTATTGGACAAACTGCAGATCATAGTTAACCAACAGCCTACTTCCTCCCACCCCCCCATTTTATTTATTTATTTATTGAAAATGTTTCATCAGGAGAAGCACACTGAGCAAAAAGATGCTTGTCTCAGTGCAACCGGGGGGAGGGTACAAGGGAAGAGGGTATACATAAAACAATCAATAGGTTGAACTTGGAGTAAAGCAATTCAGACAATTGTTACATAGTTAAGTGTGGCTATTACAAACTTGTTACCTGAGGAGACACTACATACATGTGCCACAAGGAGTGTGGCCTAACATATTTGATTACACATCTAGAACTATACATGATTACATAAGTGCCTATATCTTGAGATTAATTTGAAGTATGATGCACCAAATTGTCAGAGAGAAATGAAAGCCTGAGCTTCAGGCCAGGGAGAGGTGACAGGTCTGGGTAGTAAACACAGGGAAAGATGAGGGGGTTGACTTAGGGAAGATGTTGACGGGAATAAGAAGGGAAATAGCAGAAGTGTCATGAGAGGGTAAGTGCATGGGTTGTTTAGGGCAATATATAAGCCAATCATTTGGGCGAAGTCCAAGCCGCTGGCTCAGGCGCATAAGGAGGAGGGGATTGAGGGGAGGAGGAATCAGTCGGGGGGGTCAGGGGCAGGTACAATTGGTTGCAAAGAAGTTAGAGAGGGCAGAGGGCAGAGAGTGCTTGGAGGAAGAATGGCGGATTTGGGCTGGCAGATCATTCCAGAGCTTGGGGATGAGGCAAGAGAAAGCTGATTGGCCTGCAGAGGTCCTTCGGTAAGGGATTACTAACAGCCTGGAGTCAGTAGACCTGAGGGCGTGAGCGGTGGTTGGCGGGAAAGATAGGGAGGAGACGAGGTAGGGCGGAAGGGAACCGAGCCAGAAGTTCTATAATTGCCTTATGTCTGTCCCATGCATTCTTAAATTTCCCTTCTGTTTTTGACCCCCTGGCCTCTTTAGGAAGACTGTTCCATGTGTCCACCACCGTCTCTGTGAAAAAATACTTCTTCACATTGCCCCTGAGCCATTCTCCTCTATCTTCAGACTGTGACCCCTTGTTTTTGCACATCTCTTTTTCTGAAAGATGCTACCCTTTAGACTTTGTTGATTCCCTTGAGGTACTTGAACATTTCTATCATATCCCCCCTCTCGCTCCATTCCTTGAGGGTATACATATTAGCTTTTTTAGTCTCTCTTCATATGGTTTCTAGTGCAGATCCTGCACCATTTTAGTTGCCCTCCTCTGGACTCCCTCCATACTGTCTCTGTCCTTGTGGAGATGGGGTCTCCAGAACTGTGTACAGTACTCCAGATGGGGACTCACCAACTGTCTGTAAACTGGGATAACAACTTCATATTTTCTACTGTTGATGCCTCTCCTTGTGCATCCCAGTATCCTCCCAGCCCTCCTGACTGCCTTCTCACATTGCCTGCCTACCTTTAGGTCATTTGATATAACTACCCCCAGGTCCCTTTCCATTTTTGTTGTTGTCAGTACCTCACCCCCCCATTGTGTACTCTTCCCCAGATTTTTTGTTTCCCAAGTGCATTACTTTGCACTTCTTTGCATTGAATCTAAGCTGCCATACATTTGACCATTCCTCCAGACTTGCCAAGTCCCTTCTCATCCTCACCTTGTAATTATTGTACTGTGTGTTTTTATACTTTTTTGTTGCTATAAATGCTGTAATGCTGTAAATTGTTAATGTGAAGTGCTCCGAGGGTATCCTGTGATGAGGGAGCTGGGGAAAGGGTGCCAACAATAATGGTGACCCGTTCCCCCAGCCAAGTCCCTCATGGCAATGGTAGGGTAGGGCAGCCAGATGGGGGTCAGTGAGTATAGCGACAAGATGTCCACTATCACAATGCATGTGGGGGAGCCAGCATGCACAGTGAGGGGATATGGGGGGTTGTGCCATGGTGGTTGATGAGCTGACCCCATGGCGAGAGGTGGGTGGCTGTCAGTGTTAGTTGGCAAGGTACGGGGTTCGGGCGCTGATGCATTTTTATTGTGCCCAGCCCCAAAATTTTACTTTTTTAGTGTTTTCACCCCCCAACATGCACCTCCCCTGGAGTTGAGAATCCTTTAGTAGCGGAGTATGGCTGGCAAAGCGCCCCACGGGGGTGTGTGGGGGGTACAGTCCCCCACAGAAAACATTAAAAAACCGAAGTCCCCATCACAGTTTTGCTGTGTGCCGGGGTATCAGAATGCCGAAAATGATTTCGGCACTCTTGAATTCTTGATAACAGTGATCACCTTTAGGCTTTCACTGTTATCACATAAAACCAGCTCCGAATCTGTGGAAAGGGGCACTATACAAATAAAGCTTCTATCTATCTATCTATCTATCTATCTATCTATCTATCTATCTATCTATCTATCTATCTGTCTGTCTGTCTATCTATCTCTCAGTAGAAACTGAAGGATCTCAATGACACTGGCAGCCGAATTCTGGTGGATGTCGTACACTCATGGGGAGAACTGCTCTGAACTAGTCCTTCGGACCAGCCGTAGATAGGGACATGACTCAGTAGGTGCAGCGGTTGGGCTATTGAAATAGTTTTCCTTAGCTCCTGCAGCTGCAGAAGGGTGCTCCCTGCCCTGGGGACACTCGAAACTGAAGCTAAGCCACCCATCCTAAAGGTAGTTGGCCAGATTAAAACCAATGATCTCGACGCAGTCTGAACTCCTTTGTTTGCGGTTCAAATCTTGGTGCCCTTTTACCTTACTTTAGCCCTGGGCTCAAATTGCTCATTGCAAGGAAACGACTCCCCTGGTGAAAATCTCACCCTACAGACTAAAAGGAGATTGCTAGTTGGGGAATGAAAGTGTATTCTCTATTTTTTGAAAATGGGGCATTTTTTTAAGTTTGGCAGAGCTACCTGCTGCATAGCAGAAATCTGGCACCAAAAAAATGTCAAATCTCACACAAGCAGCATTTTGGGGAAACCTCTGCATGCTGGAATAGGTTCCCACAGTGGTTGCTGACTTGATTTAAAATTAAATTCCAGTAGCCCTGTAGCTGCTCATCGCGCGATAGTGTTCTGGTGCTAATTTTACAGCTGACTTTAAAAGTAAGCTGCTTGCTGCATTCCACAGTGTTTCTGAAAATTTTCACAAAGCAAGCATCACTGTAGAATTTATTTCAGCTGTGTCCAAACTGCAGCTGAGTGTAACAAAGTGCAGCCAGGGTTTCTAGCCCAATTAATTTCAGCTGTGTCCAAACTGCAGCTGAGTGTAACGAAGTGCAGCCAGGGTTTCTAGCCCAATTAATTTCAGCTGTGTCCAAAGTGCAGCCGAGTGCAACAAAGTGCAGTCAGGGTTTCTAGCCTGCTGCTTCCAGTCAGAGGGCTCAGCGATCTTTCCCGTAGCTGCATTCTGGCTGCTCCCCACCCGCCCCTCCACCATTCCCACACTTGGCTGGCATTTGCTTTATAGTGGCTGCATACATTATGCCATACCCACTGTGTGAGGAAGTTAAACTCTCTCCCCACCTTCTCACTTGCAGCTTATACTCTCTTACCTCTAGAGGGAGTCTGGTTTCCTGTCAAAATCTTCCTGCCTTCCATTTTCTTTAGCCTTCTACCTACCCTGAATTGACATTACCTCTGCCTAAAATGTTTCATCATATTCTTAGATTTTAATGGTTATACTTACACTAATGGCCCCTGCAACTACTAACTACATGACCACTATCTTACATGCCTTAGTAATGCTAATCTCTACTTTTGCTCTCCTCACCTGGCCAGCAATGTTATACTGTCCACTGGTACAGAACCCCCACTACCTACATACTACAGACCTCTTCTTCTCCAATATACCTACACATCCCCAGTTGCCCTTAGCCATGTCGCCACTATTGGTCACCCACAGGTTTGTCTACCATGTAGCTTTTACCTTACATAAATCCCTGCCCTATCACCACTCTCTGCAATCCCCTTTTTTATCTATTGTAAACTATGGTACCTGCTCCTATTAGCACTAATGCTAGCTGGGGATATTGAACAAAATCCGGGGCCAGTGGGAAACACTGCTCACACTGAAGGAACCTGGAAGGACACAAAGGGCCTTTGCATTGCTCACCTGAACATCAGGAGCCTCATGCACAAATTAACTGAACTTGAGGCTTGGGTCATAGAATATAACCCGGACATCCTTTTCTTGTCAGAAACCTGGCTAAAACTGGCTACCCCTGATTCCCACTGTTTGCTACCTAATTATAAACTTATACGCCAGGATAGAAGTTCAACAAAGTGGGGTGGCATCGACGCTACCTTCTACAAACCTCACCTACTACTGTCACGCAATGTATCATCCACTCTCTCTCACTGTGAATCAATCCAAGCAACCCTACAGCTTGGCTCTAAGAAGCTTCATATAGTGTGTGTGTACTGTATAACCCTCCTGAGGGAGGTATCACTGGTCTAGAGGAACTCCTCTCCCAGGTGGACACTATCATTGGACATAACGTGGTCTTCTTACTAGGGGACCTTAACCTAAACTGGACCGGTAGAGCTAATCAGTCCATCCATACTTTGGTACAAAGCCATAACCTCCACCAACTAATCACAGACCCTACCAGGGTCATGGTTCCCCTTCCCCCCGATCTAGCACACTAATCAACTGGGTCCTCACAAACCATCCTGATAGTATAGTCTCTGTAGGTACCCTTGCTGATGCCATGTGATCACTCCCCAGTTTACTGTATCTGGCTTGTCAGTAGTCGACCATCTCCTCCACCAAAACTCATCACCTTCCGCAACCTAGCTAACTTTAACCAGGCACAATTTATGCACAATCTCACCATGATTGACTGGTCACCCATCTTCACTACCTCTAATGCCCAGGTTGCCCTAGGCTACTTCCTAACTAGGTTTGAATCACTTCAGGACATCCATGCTCCCTGTGTCACATGCCGTATACGTGTAACACAAACTAAGTGGGTAACTAAAGACCTTCTCAAGCAACTAAGATCCAGGGATACTAGCTGGCAATGTTTTAAAGCCTCAGGGCTCCTGTCCGATTTCAATACCTACAGGTCTCAGAGAAATTCCTTCAAAAGGAATATTCACCTAGCTAAGAGCATATTCTGCAAAGGCCTACGAGTCAACACTGCAGGTGACTCTAGGAGATTCTGGTCAGTCATAAAAATCCTCCTTGGAGCAAATTATGCTGCCACTACAAATGACATGCTACTAAATGGCATTCACTGTAACAACCCTGCGACAATTGCTAATGCTTTCAACCTCCATTTTACTGACCTATTTAATTACTGTACATGGCCTCCTTCCCACCTAGACACACCACTTCAGTCTCCAATGACTCTGAACCTCCACTCACCCATCCGCAATTCTGGTTCCGGACTACTACAAGACCTGAAGTTCTAAAATTGTTACTTGCCATTCCTGATACCACCAGCTCTGGGTCAGACGGTCTGGAACCCAGACTCCTGAAAGCTGCTGCCCCTCTTATCGCCTCACCCCTCACCAGAATCTACAATCTGTCTCTATGCCATGGCTCGGTTCCTAATATCTGGAAAATAGCTAGAATTACACCTATTCTTGAAAAGGGTGACCCCAAAGATCTTGTGAACTATCATCCTATACCTATTCTATCTGTACTTAGTAAAATCTTGGAAAAACTTGTGGCTACTCAAACCATTGCATATCTCCAGGAGCACAGCCTCCTCTCTGGCTCCCAGCACGGTTTCCGTAAAGGTCACAACACTTCCACTGCCTTTCTAAAACTCACTAATGACATCTATGCTGCCATGGATAGGGGCCTTTTGACAGGTGCAGTTTTCATTGACATCACCAAGGCTTTTGATTTGTTCAACCATTCCCGTCTCCTCACTAAACTACATGCCCTTGGTTTCTCTGCTGATGTGGTGGCATGGTTTAATAGCTATCCTCCATGAATCAGGCTGTTGTTTTCAATTCAGCCATGTCTGATCTTTCTACTATACAAGTTGGCATTCCCCAGGGCTCCATACTTGGCCCCTTGCTCTGCTCAATTTTCATTAATGATCCCCCATCGCTTGCACCATCCTGCTCAGCTCTTCTCTATGCAGATAACCTAGTCATTTACCACAGTGCCAGAGAGATCTCTGACATAAACTACCCACTTGCCTCTGACTTCCTAAGCACACAATCCTGGTTAAAAGACAACAACCTTATTCTCAATGCAAGCAAAACACACTCCATGCACTTTGGCTCATCAGCCAGACTTAAAGCAAATCGTAACTCACTCGATATAGCATGTGCTGATGGTTCCCCTCTGGTTAGCACTAGTTCCTTTAAATACCTGGGTATTCTTCTTGATGAATCTCTGGACTTTGATCTGCATATCACCACCACCTGCAAGTCTGTGAATGCTAAAATTGGAAGGGGCTACCGTATCAGCTATGCCCTTACCCCGTCAGCTAGGCTTGTGGTTGCTCAAGGCCTCTTGCTCCGTGATTTGCCTATGGTGCAGTCACCTACTTAGGAGCCACAAGATTCTCCCTCCAAAAATGGGACACCACCTATAACAACATCTGCTGCTATGCCTCGGCGTTACCATGGTATAAACACCACTGTTAGCTCTATACTGACCTAAATTGACCTAGCCCCTCTGCCACCGACTCCAGTCCTATGGATCTTTAATCGACAGGATTGCTAAATCACACCTTCCCCAATCCCTTTCTTTCTTGCTTTGATCCCAACCCCCCTCCTATGGGCTTCGATCAACTGAACATCCTCTCTCTATATACCCAGATGTAAAACTACCATGGGAGTATGTGCCTTCTGTCACATGGCCCCAGAGAGTTCCAAGTATTGGAACTTTGTACCACAAGCTATTTGCCAAGCTCCTACCCATGCTGGTTTCAAAAAACGTCACCGTGATTACCTACGTGCCTCACATCCCTGCATCTGCTTTCATCCACCTTGATCGTCTTTCTCCCTCCATCCCTTGGTCACTACTCCCCTCTTAGCTCTTCCTTACCTCCTTCTATCTGCTCTACCCTATCTTGTATTTCTCTCATCACTCATCTCTCATCATTCATCTCTTTCCTTCTCTTCAACTACACCCCTTTTCACCTCATCCCTGTCCTTACTTTAAAGCTTAACAACTGCATAATGGCACTTACTGTTTTACTGCATATACAATTTAGTCATTTTATTGTTGCACCATGTTACTCACTTGTTTACACTTATCTCTATATATCCTTGAAGTTGTCTAAACTGTCTACTTGTATCCTAATTTTGTTTAAATACCGTATTTCTCTCAATCCCTAATTTGATTGTGTTACCCCTCCTACTGTGTTTACTTGTTGTTCCATGTGCTGTGTCACATGGTGTGCCTTGTTCTCAACTGCATCCTTCCAGGTTGTGCCTGAAAATAGGCATATCTATGTCTAGTGCACCCACCAGGTTACCAAAAGCAAATAATAATAATAATCACAATCACCAGCCCTGTTAGGCAATGGAAGCATGCTTAAATGACTTTCCCGCAAATGGAAACATGTGTGTTGCACCGCAGGGCCACACCTATGCACAGACGACATGGTGCAGAGGATCCTGCACGTGACCAAGGCACATACCCATGTCCCCGCCATAGAGAGGGCACTGTGGGGCTGACACCTGTCACTGGGTACAGCTGGCACATTAAAAATGACACAATATGCTTACACACATTTTGTATGGCGCTGTACAATGCAGTGGCCAAATGCAGTGTCAGAATGCATGACTGCATAGTAAAACTACCATCTGCACAGTGGTTGGTGTCATGTATACAGTCGCATGTACGGGTGTATACCAGAGGAACAAGAGGTGGACACAACCTCTGATGTGTGTTAGATTCAGGTCGCACAGTGACATGGTGATGTAGGCCATTCACAGGGGCTGTTGGGCAACAGCCAATGGTGACCCCGGTCAACGCCTACATACAATCATAGCCACAAGCACATGTGACACATGGCCATAGGTGAGTGCTGTGGCAACACATCCCATACTGGCTGATGTGAGAATGCAATGGCTGCCCATCACTGCCATGTGTGTGGCAGATGCTGCACTGGGCATGATACACAATGTTGAACACACAGGAGGTGTCTATGGCCACACCATTATCCTGGGTTAGCACATATCGACACAACACATTAACATACCATGAAACTCAAATACTGCACTTGCAAAGCATAACAGCACAGCACCAGAACAATATGATCCAATACAATGTGAAGGTGATATGTGTGTGGGAGGGAATGTCTACTGCAGGATCAGCAGCATACTGTGTATGTATGGCGGACACCAAAGGTGTGACTCACGGTGAATGTGCAGCACAGAATGGGCGTGGCAATGTGAAACACACATGCATACTCATGTGACTGTCTACACGGAGAAACCCTTGCCATGCTGTTGTTATTGTTATATTTACTTGTTGCTTGTGAAAATGGGCAATTTGCTCATCTTGCTAACAAGTATAAAAAATAAAAATTAAATGCTGTGCTGTCTAGCTTCCCCAAGGTCCTCAGGGGCCCTCTGCCATTCTCGCCTTGCCCATTTCCTGGCCTCTCTGTCTGCAACTTGAACACAATAACAATGACAAAGGCACAATCAGAGCCATGCATTAACACCCATGCCCCCCCACAGTACACCAAAATATGATGCAGCATTGTGGATTTCTACTGCACACCCACGGGAGAATGTATGACCCTCCAACAGTGGAAGGCATACAGTGTACCTCTGCATAGGCATGACATAGGGTTGTACACTGCCTCCCATAAGACCAGGATGCACAGACAGTACAGTGAAAGTAAATGGTACATGTAGTCAGCGGGTGTACCATATAATGTAGGCAACACTATACCTCAGTCCCCTGACTGTGTGCTGTGCATGTACAATACATAGCCAGTGTCCTATGGACCATGCCCCATGATGACTGGTGACATAGCAGTCAGCCAGTCTGAGGGAGCACACCTATTGTGCAGCACATGTAACCAACAAACAGGATAGACAATGGTCCCAGTGGGTGTTGCCGTGTGGCCTGCAATGTTTACACGGGTCAGCACATTGACAATCACTTGCTTGTCCCACACCGGAATATGTGGCAAAAATGTACATGGACATGCGACACCAATGGTAGGGCACGGCAGAAGGAATAGCACTGGATGGGGGTCACTGTCATGGCCATGTGTCTACAGAGGCAGTGTTCAGCCAACCATTGGCATGCCGTGGATGGACACAGGATTGCACAGCTGTGGCAAAAGAGTCAGCCATATGTCCAAAAGTACCTGATGGTCACCATGTCCATGACAGGCACCTTTATGTGTATAGTCCACCATATCATGTCAAGGCAGGACACACCACAGCAGTCTTGTGCCAGTCACTACTGAGACCCCTGACCTGCAGCACATACTATGAGATGGATACATGGATGCATTATGTATGCCATTATGATGGTACTAGGAATGGGTGCAGGACAAACAGTGGACACTTGTTGGACACATACATTATCTTGCCACCTGCATACCCTGTTGCTGTGGCATGTCAACCACCACACTGTATCACGGAGATGCATAATGGGCACCCACTATGACACAGTATGGTGTTCAATGATACATGCCTACATACCCCAGCATGCAAGGCCACAAGGATGACTGTGTTGCATAGTGACATGTGGGGTTCTGCAGGGGTACTGCTGTTAATGGTCATGCCGAGAAAGGGTATGACTATTGACCAGGTCCTGGTGTGTGGCCTGTGGCACATAGGAGGACACATGCTTGGACAGATATGGGCATCAGAGACATGGGAATGGTATGTGATGTCAAAATGCATATTTGCCATGCTGTGCATTGCCAAGACCACACATTGGGACATGGCTATGCTGACAAGCAGTGCCAGCATGTGGCAGACATGTTCCATCTGTGTCTCCAACCAAGGGGTGTGTCTGCACTGAAATGGAACAACCGCAGTGACAGATGCTGTGCAGGTGTGTGTGTACTTACATATGCATATCAGGACATCTGCCCATAGTGTGTGTGTGTGTGTGTGTGTGTGTGTGTGTGTGTGTGTGTGTGTGTGTATGCAGTGTCAGCACACTTGCACACTTGCATGGTGCACATTGGTCACAAATGTCATTTTTGGATAAATATGTGCCTGTCACCACATTGTGCCATGTCCATGGGAGACGCAGGTGCAATGCACAGGTCCTGCGGCTTGTACATTGTTGCCCATTCTGCTTATGATGGCAACATTCCCTGACCAGTGGACTGCCAAATGGCATCTTCTCAGCCTCTGTAGGGCAAGTGTTGCATTCAGTAGAACAGACGTGGACATGTTCCACTGTACACCTGCACAATAAAGAGGCTGGGGCATGTCTGTGCCAAACACAATGGACCGGTATGTGACATAGTGTTCCTCAACTGTGGATCGATAGAGATAGCATGTCTCATTCCACAAAGGTCAGTGTCAGACACAGAGACACCCCTGACAGAAAATGACAACCAACATGCCACACATTGTCATGTTGTACATACTGGGCATGGCAACATGCCCTCATCCACCACGGCATGGTACCAGCCAAGGCAGGTCCTGTCCCTCCTTGTTAGGTCATCGAACCAGTGCTGCTCGGCCATCCATGGTACTCTTGTACACTTGCTGAGCCTGGATGCAATGTTGGCCCACAGCGCAGATCTGGGCATGTCAAACTCCTCCTGGCCAAATAGCTAGCTTTCCCTGGGGACCACTAGGTCCACCAGCTTAGCCAGCTCTACATCAGCCCATCTCTTGGTGCACTGGCTTGGTGCTATCCTGTGGGTAGCTCTCACCATTGTGCTGGTGCTGCTGACAGCATGCAATACTAGACATATTTTGGCAGGCCTCACACCCAAAAATGTAGTGTAATAGTGCATACTTGGTTTGCCGCACACTGCTGGTGTTACCGCCATGACTGTGTAATAGGGTATCACAGCCATGATACTGTGCATGCTTGATAGCATTGTGCCACACAGCAAACTTAGGTTATGCCCCATGCCATTGCACATGCACTGCTGCTGTGTGGCACCATATTGTGAAGGGCGCTCACTGCCATGACTCCAGACATCCATATCATGCACTGCAAGGGGCATGCACAGCAGACTAGTGTCGTGCATGACCAACCAGCATTTGCATCTGCATGATAAGACACTGCTGTCATCACTGAATGACACTGTGTGTGTTCTGCACGGTGCAGTGACATGTGGCATCTATTGCCCAGATGCCTATGTATGTGTGCCATGGCGTTCGACAGAGCAAACTGAAATGCGCGATTACAAGCTATTTGAGCTACGCACATCTGTACAATATTCAGCCAGGAAATGCAAATAGCCTCATTGCACAGTCTGTGCCAAAACAGCATATTTGCATCTCATTACTGGAATGTATTCAGATCATTTGCATGCACATTACCATTAGAGCAGGCCAGCACCATCACTCAACATAAGTGACCGAGAGGTACTGCAGCCTTGAAGGTAGGTTTTATGTCATGTTTATGTGTGGCAGTACTGTACTTGTTCTGTGAAGGTTTTTTTAAACAATTCCATGTCATTGTACTGTAACTGGGATTGTCTTTATCTGTTTGTTCCAAAAGCACCAGAATGGCATTGGACAGACAGAGATGTCTAAACTTTACTAAGCATTAGCTTAATGCCCTCACCAAGGCCTATGTGCTTTAGGAGAACCTTCTCTCTAGGAAGTGTGTGACACCACAGGAGCAGGAACAGGGCTTGAAGGAGATGACAGAGGCTCTCAATGCCCAGAGAAAATGCATCCGCACTCCCCAGAAGTGCAAGAAATGGTTCAGTGGCCTCTGGGAGTGCTGCAAAGGCTTACTGGCCAAGACCCGTGCTTCCCTTTGAGCAACTGGTGGTGGACCCTCCTGGGTTACTGAGATGACACCGAAGGAGGCACTGATGACCACAACCTTCAGTTAAATGGCAGTGCGTGGTGTTTCTGGTGGGGGTTTTGAAACAGGTGGTCACCCATCCCAGCACTGTGAGTATACAGGTTGCAATTCATGTCTGGTCCTGCATGTGTCTTCCTATGTCTGTGTGTAACATGAAATCCATTATGTATATCACTGTGTGGCCAGCTGACAACCTTCACTGTATGGTTGTGCATTCCATAGCATATGTGTGCAGCCTAGCATGTCTGGTGTATGCTCTGCTTACTTTGTCATGCCTGTGTATGGTGTGACATGCTGTCCTGGCACATGCATGAGCACCTACCTGTGTCTGCTACATTACTCTACACATGGACATGCATCTCTAACAGTGGTATATCCTTTTGTTTCCACAGCACCATCACATCTTGGGACAGGTGGTGGTCAACAGGTTCCATGTCCTACACAGCGTGGACCCATATCTGTGACCACAGCTATGGCCAGTTTGGGTCCCACTGATGAGAACTCGCACATACAGGGGATGTCGGACAGTGATAATGATGAGACCATCTCCCTGAGGCCCTCCTTACTGCTGCAAGGTACTTGCCACTGCCATTGTTGATGATGATGACAGCACGCACAAAGACAGTGTCATCCCCAACACCCTCTCCCATGTGCCCCATAATGATTCCCCACACACTGCATGTGCCATGAGCAGCCATCCAGGGCCGGACATGGAGCTGCTTCAGGGCAATGTGTTGCAGCCTGCAGAGGTACAGCAGCTGGGAACAATTGCCCAGCAATGGGGACCAAGTGACCAGCCACAGCTTGACCAACACCAGCTTCAGGCAGCTCCAGAATGCCTAGTTGATGGATGTGCCTCATCCACACAACATCAGTGGCATGGTCTGGTGCTGCCACTTGCTGTGGTGGTTGCATGGCATGTCCCCCCCCCGAACGACAGCCTCCACTCAGCCCCAAGCGCATTGCCCCAGACAATGAGCTGTCCAAATACATGAGGCTACTGAGTGCTTCTGTGGAGATCCAGGAGGCAATCCATGATGTTGTGCAGGGGTTGCAGGTACAGATGCACCTCCATGAGGAGTGAGCTTTTGTCTGCCATGCAGAACTCAAGGCGGCCATTCACATGTTCCATAAGGACATACCTGTAGGTTTAACCAATAAAGCGGCAGATATACAGGAAAACACTGCAGCCCTTGCTGCCCATGGTGGCCATATCACCCTCCGTACACCTCGCAGTAATGCCAGCACCCCCAGAATTCAACGCAGCACCCACTTTTCCCCTCACTCCCCATCCCTTAGCCTTGTGTGTCCACCCACCCCTTGCTATGGTGTTCTGTTCTCCATGCCCATGCCAGCACATAGGCATGCAGTGTCATGTGTTTCTCCCCCTCAGAGGCAGAGGCCTTGCCCCAGGTGTGCAGGGGTGCCTATTGGTTTTGCCTGTGTTCTAAGGATGGGGCCAGGTTCATGTCTGGTGTGGCCACACGTGCACCTCCTGAGGGTCCAGGCCCTTACAGACTGCCCATGATGCCTCCAGGCCGCAGGTGGGGCTGCCTCTGCCCTCCATTGCCTATGGTTGTGCAATGTCCACACCCTGTTTGCCAGTGACCCCCTTCACAACCCATGTAGCATTGTCACATTGAAATGGATGGCATCTGGGACATTTATATGGTCCCTGGTGTCTTGGGACTGGCATGGGCATGATGAGTGCACCTGCAGCCTACCACTGTAGGTATCTGCCATTAATCTGTTTCTAACCCATGCCAAGCTTCTACCAGTAACTCTGTGCATCCCTGCCAATATGGTACCAGTAATGGACATGTGTGCATGCCACATCATCACACCTGTATCCACATCATGCCAGACTGACCGATACATACCCAACATCACTGTGGGCACAAGGTACAGTCACATGCACAGTGCATGTGTGCATAACAGCAATGTCACACCTGCAGGCTTTACTCACCTTTGGGGTCTGAAATGTTCTTACACAATGGTGTTCTTGTGCTACTGTCCCCTCAGGGCCAATCATGGGTCCCTTCTGTTGTGCCATAGATCCTCACCTTTTTCTGGCAGCTCCATGTCCTCTGCACTGCTGCCCTCCAGGACCTGGACAACTATTCTATGGTCTCTGGCTGTGTTGTGTAGCATACAGCAGGCCAAGAATACGCCACAGTCCTAGTCCAGGCTACACTGTTGTGCACACCTGAACCTGTCCATACATCAGAAGCACACCTTCAGCATGCTGAACACATGTTCTATGATGTTATGAGTGGCTGTTTGTGCCTCATTGTACCTCTCTTCTGCTTCAGACATGGGCCACAGTATTACAGTGAGCATCCATGGCCAAAGGGGGTATGCGCTCTCTCCTGTGTAGAGGATGGTGATATATTAGTATACATTCTACTTTCATAACATTCAGATTTCCACACAGACCTGTTACATATGGTCAGTCTCTTGTGCGCATTTCCTCAGCCACAGTGTCACTGTTGCACATTCCTCTCCTCTCCTATCTAGCCCTTTCCCTGCTGTTGTAATTACACTGCCACCTCCACTGCAACCTGCCTGCCGTTCGGTCTGTGGGTCATGGCACATCCTCTGCCTGGTTGGTCCACACAGCAGTGACACCTTCAAATGTGTTGCCTTGCACTTCCCTTCCCACAATGTCACAGGTTCCTACTGGCTGGCACCACCCCTGTACCTTGTGCCTATTGCCCAACGTCACGTTTTCTCCCTCTCATGCCAGCTTAACAAATCTGTTCGGTGTCAGTCCTTTCTAGGGCCCATCCTCCCTCCTCCCCATGTGCCACGTGGCTTTCGCCATTGCAAACCACTTCACTGTGCCGAACCTGTATGGCTGCCATCACTGCATTGTGTACCATGTGGTCACCTTGTTTGTGGCTGTGTTTGCAATCACCCACAAGATGGCCATTGGGTAAATCCCCGGACTTGAACCATCGGTACAGGGATGACTGTTGACAGATGAAGCTATCATGTGCACACACAGGGTACTGGGCACAGAGTTGTGAGATGCGCCTTGTGGCATTGTACACCACCTGGCAGTTGATGGAGTGGTACCCCTTCCTGTTTATGTAGACATCTTTGTCACCACTAGGTGGTGCTCTGATGGCCACATGGGTGCAGTCAATGGTCCCTAGCACAGCCAGTAGGTATGCAACCTTGTAAAAGTGCTGCATTGTTGCTGTCCACTCTGCTAGTGTGCTAGGGAATAGAATGAACTCACTAGCAATTTGGCAGCAGAGCATTTAGCAACTGTGTGAGGAGATGAGAGGTGGTTAACTAGGTGATGTCGGTGGTATCACCCACTGGTATCTAGAAGGTGCTAATGGTGAGCAGGTACAGTGTTGCTGTGACCGTGGTCTCCACCATCATAGCATGACTTCTGTGTGTAGGTGCTTGAAGCTCATCATCAAGCAGTTCATAGAGCTGTCTCAGAACAGCCCTTTTGAGCTGGTACCATCCCACAATGTCTGTGTCACTGAGTTGTTCGTATGTGATGTGGTACCATCTCTGTGGGGCATACCACCTACGGGCCCTTTCTCGGCCACCTGGCTGTTTGCTCAGTCTCCTAGATATTGTGACTGCAATCCAGCAGCATACCAGTGGGTGTCTGGCTGATTTAGGGCTGCCCCTTTTATACCTAATTTTGCGCGGCTCAAACTTGGGATGTACGGTACATGCTCTACCCATTTCAGCTGAACAGACACATGCATGGCATATGAAGGTATCCACCCCCTTTTTCTGCACAGCATACATTATATCTGCTTGATCGCTCATTCTAAATTGCTCAGCACATTTCCTGCTTTTGAATATTGAGCAGCTCTGCATTTTCTGGGTTGCACCATGCATCTCCATTTTGTGCCATTCAAATCTTTTGAATAGGCGGGCCAAAGTGCTTAACTATGTTTTCTATTTAACCTGTTACCTTCCTACATATGAAACAGAATGTACTGATTTTTTTTTTCCAATTGTTTAACCAAGTGAGACACACTAAGCTGAAAGCTTGTTTACAGGTGCAACCTGGGAGCACAGGGAAGTTAAATGACTTGCTCAGGGTCACACAGTATGCAAGTGGGGGCTGTGGGATTACAATAGCAGTTGCACCTAAGTGCCTTTTAAGTGATTTCAGGTGTACAGTTTTCCTTGCCGAATGGTTTTAAACCAGATCTGGCATTTTAGTGCATATTTGAATGCCACGACATTCCACAAATCATTACAGTATGTGCAGCTTCTGTTCATAACAGATTGACCAGAGCACAAAATGTAGTTTCCCCGGCATTTGCGTCTCACAGGTTTTGACACATGGCACATATCTGCAAACTTTCTGATGTGTTGTGCAACAATCACGGCTACAGTTAACCCATTATTCACAAGATGAAAATCCCAAAGCACATTTCAGCAAAGTTTACCATGTAAAGTAGGGATCCCAAAAGGTTTAATTATGCATATGTTCTATTATGCAAAGCAGTTTAATTATGCATATGTTCTAACTTTGACTACATACCTATCATCCACTTAGGAATTGTCAAAATCTAACACAACTCTCCAAAGTAACAGTTCAGGTTAAGGAAAATAATAAATCTGTAATTTCCTTGGGCTAATATGTATGGCACCAGTCCATGACTTCTCTGCTTCTTTGATTATTTTCTTCTTTTCCCATGGCAGTCCTGCTTGCAAACATCACTGCTATGGATATTAATTTATACTGTATTGTTTATACATGGTGGAAACAGTAGGGCAGCTGGGGACATGCTAGGTATTGCTGGCCAGAAGAGCTCTATGAGGCCACAGTACACTTGCAAATGAGTCCGTAACAGGCATGAAAATGGCCCCTTAGTGCCTTGGATACCCAATGAGCTCATTTTCATGCACAGGCTGCATATAGCCCACAAAAGTCCTGGCCCTATGTAATTTCAGACAGCACTACCTCCTGTGGGCCATATGCAGCCACGGACCATGTTGGTACAATGCATATCCACTTGACAGTGTGCTGACATGGCCTGATATTCAGTCAGTTAGCATGCTTCATCATCATGTGCTAACAGCCTGAATAATACTCTGAGTCAGCCAATGTGGTATTGCAAATGTATTGCAACTGACTGCTGCACTTATGGCTTGCTCTGAATATGGCAGCCATACAGTTAAATACTGCCAACATCAAAGGTGAAATAGCAGTTCAACAGCCAGCCATTGCTGCACTACATTGCAACTCTGATCCAAGTACTGAGTCATTGACTACTGTGAGGCTGAGCACTAATTCTGACAAACTGAGAACTTCAAACTGCTCAAATCACCAGCAGCTAAGCTCACCTTTTAATTTATAGCATTTCACACTTAATGGTCTGGTGAACTTCACCCACAATACCACAATCTGAAATTAGAGTTGCAGTGAAGTTTTACTCCGACAGCGAAGTTGCAACAAAGTGGCCAAAATTTGCATCCACTGAGTTTCGCAAAGTTTTCCTTACCCTCAGCAACTTTGACTACATCTGAAATCAAAATGTTTTCCACACAAAAGTGTGAAAATCCACCATTTTCAGGCAAAATTCCTCTGTTTGTGGGTGAAAGTCTGTTCTGCACATCGTGGATCAATCTGCACTTCATGAATTGCACTAACTTTGTAGATTACTTTGCGGAGAGAATTTGACCAACTTTGCCCATCTCTATATGTAATTCTGCAAACTCTAATGTAAACTATGCCAGAAGAGCTCTCCAAACAATGCTGAAAATTGTTTGGAAAGGTATACTTTCAAACTGTCTCAACATGCTACAAACTCTCTTACTGAACTAAAAACAGAAGCACCCACTACAAATGGACAAACCTAAAAAGCACCTCAAAACAAGCATACCACACCATGCAATGAAGAATCAAAAATATTGAGATAGCAGCTAAGTACACTGAGAATGCAACTGCATTCAAAAAGGCATAAAAGATTAAATAAAAGGTTTGAAGTTACTTTCAAAAGAAGTTTGAACAGTTATTTAAAAACCCAAAAACTCAGAACAGGTCACAGTTCACATTCAAAATGATTGCTTTCAATATCTGGTTCAAGGGCACTGGGTCCAAACAGCACTGACAACAACAGTGTCGGCATGCTGCATGTGGTAAAAAGGGTGCTGATTCTTTTTTTTGCTGGGGGCACTGCTCTCCGCACCTCCTGAAGGGGGGGGTCTGCCCCCCACACACCCCATCTGTAGCATTTTCACTCCGAGGGGAGCAGATCCTGGGGAAAGTTAAAATTTGCGGCGCCATTACAGCCCTGTTTAAAAAAACTTTCAAAGTCCCAAGGTGTGCTAAACAGTTACAGACCAGGATTAGAACCCTGGTCTTTACTGCTGTTAATTAAGCTGTTTGATGCCCCAGCCCTCCACACCACAGCAGCAGCTTGCCTAACTTCCTGGCTCCTGGTGCTCTTGTCCTGTATACAGGACCATGGACAGCAACCAGGGGAGTACTTACAGCATGTGCTGTAAATCCCCAGTCGCTGTCCATGTGAGCACTTACCAGACTAGCTCAATATAGTGCAGCCCTATTCTGGGTAGCACTCAATGGACAGGGTACTGT
The DNA here is from genome assembly GCA_016271365.2 of Neoceratodus forsteri. Taxonomy (NCBI): domain Eukaryota; kingdom Metazoa; phylum Chordata; order Ceratodontiformes; family Ceratodontidae; genus Neoceratodus; species Neoceratodus forsteri. Next base: position 93,303,923 of record CM057456.1, on the reverse strand, counting down.
CTGAAGCATCTGTTCTGTCTTACAAAACTAAAAGATGAGGTATCTTAAATACAACATCTGTTTTTTAGCTAAACCAATAACATCTTACAGATATTAACTAACAAATGTTATGAAATAAAAATGGGTTAAATAAAAAGTTTTCAAGGAACTATTTTATCTCTGATCAATGAAGCATAATTAACTTTCCTTTTTTAAAGCAAAAATGTTTTCTCCATTTTCTAATTGCTTTTCTTTATTTTTCTATTTCATAAGCACAAAAACATACTCCAGGGTGTGCACTGAGCTGTATCAATGCACTTGGCAGTTGGTTAAAGGAACTTGAACTGCTTCACAGTTCACACCCTGTCATGTGTTATTCCTTAAGCATATTAGATAAGCTTTGTGACAGAAAACAAAGGGTGAAAAGTAATGTTTTTTTAATATGAAAGAGGGGATGTGACAAGTGCATCACCCCAGGGGTTGTTGCTGGGACCAATATTTATGTCATATATAGAAGGGATATGCAATGGTTTTGTTCATCTGTGTAGCCCATGATGTGAATAAAGCAAAAGCAGTGACTGTGAAAACAGCCATGGCTTCACAGCGAATGGAAAGATTTGTGACAGTGGTATTTCCCCATCCCTGAGGTGCTAAGACCTCAGAGTTAGTATATTTAGAAAGGGGGGTGCGGGGGCCTAGCACCCCACAAATACAACTATTGCCATCTTTCCGTTCACTATGAAGCAGTTGCTGTTTTCACAGTCATCATTTTTCCTTTGCTGGCATGACATAGAACCATTTATCTGCATGAGTTTTGATTGACCTTAATGATCTCCATGAGTGGCCGAGGCAAGTGAAGTGGTCTGTCTTCTGTCCATTGTATCTTCTATTCATACATGGGTCTCAAACCCTCTAGGGAGATGAAGTCTGCTATTTTTTTATTTTTATTTTTAAAATGGACTTTTATGATGGTCTACTTTGTGTTCTGCCATTGTTCATCCTAATCCTTCCTTGTTTCATCAGGTTCTACAAATGGGAGCCCATGTGTGCATTTGAGTGGTCCACAAAATGCAATGTGGGATTTTTATTGTAAATGGCTGATTTCTGTTGCATTTGACCTGTGACATAGAGCAGGCTTACATAACTGCATTATGGAGCTGACTATGTGGAGGTTAGCATCAGTGTGCATGCTTTGTTTCTTATTTATTCTGTGTGTATTGGCCCATTGAAGTCTGGAAACTGAGGTTTGGCAACATTGGGAATGACGTCAAAGAAATAGCTGAGGCTGTCATTGAGGACATTTTCTTGAAGCTCGAGTCTGTTTGAGGCCTGTTCTTCATATTACATTATTTTAGGACTGGATTTCAGCATGGCACGGAGTTTCATATCTTGTTCTACCCCTGGATTCCTGGATTTAGTACTAATGTATAGTATTTGGGCTTTTTAATTTGCTGCTTTTGAGACACATTTGTCAACTTTATTTATTGATCTGGTGTAGCACTCAGGTAGCTGGGCACTGAAAAAAGACATTGCATTCAGGAATGTATTTAGTTCACTGGAGCCATTCCTAAACTAGTTAGGATTTTGTGATCGTTTTTGTGTTGATTTGTAATAGCAAGACTTTATTGATACCAACACGCATAGCCCATAGAACCTCTTGAAGCCATGTGTACTCTTTTCTGTATTTAGTAAAGATTAGTGTTACATTCACTCTGAGTGATTCAATTGCTGAAGTCAGTGAGAGGAATTTGAGTAGGTATACTTTGAAGACCATGGAACTGTTGGTGTTACTGTAAGTTTCAGATAGTCAACTTAATTAGTTCTGGCTGAAGCTTGTGTGTAGGTCTGAATGAAGCTTGAGTAAGAAGCATTGTAACTGCAGAAACTTATTTACTAAACTTAGTTCCAGCTGTTTATGTAGGAGGTGTTGAAATCTGCAATGAGTTTGAATTCATATACAGAGTGGTACAAAACAAAGACAAGCTTTGGTGAAAAATTGGCTCATAAATCTGAATCAGCATGGGTTCACTAGGGGCAGGTCAACTCTAAGTAACGTTACTGATTGATCAGTTTACACAAGTGATTGACAAAGGCCAGACAGTCAACAAAATTTAGTTATCTTCAACAAAGCCTTTGATTCAGTACTGCGTTGGAGTCTAGTGAAAAAGTTAGAGAAGATAGGACTGGGAATTTGTTGACTGGTTGGACTCAAAGAGTGGCCCCAAATGGAAATCTCCCTGATGTAACTGAGATGACTAGTGGTGCGCCTCACAGGTCTGTCCTGGAGCCTCTACTATTTTACATGTACAGGGCAGAGATAAAAAGAGAGAGTAAGTCTGTTTGCTGGTGACACAAAACTCTGTGGGAGGGTGAACAGTGAGGCAGGAAATGGTAACATGAAAAATTAGTAGAGAAACTGAAACTATTTTCCAGTATTTGGCAACAAATAGTAAAGTAACACACATGGGCTGCAACAATCTAAAAGAAGCATATTGCATCAATGGATTAAAGATAGAGTATAAAAAATAGGCAAGGGACCTGGGACTGATAATAAGCAAAAGTCCAAAAATGTGTCACTGGGGGCTGGCCTATCGGCACAGTGGTAGTGCTACCACTCAAGATGCTGGCAACCCGGGTTCAGGAACAAACTTGGATTACCAGGGGCTGACCAGGAGCAGGAAGGCTTGAATATTCCAGGGGATGCTCTCCTCCTCCAGGTTGAGAGGGTCGCCATCCCTCTGTTATACTGCCACCTAGACAACCACAGGTGGCAGTGCAGTTTTGGACTCCGTGTGCAGGAAGAAGATCGACCAAAATCTGGAGCAGCAGCACACTTCAGTGTGGCTACACATCTTGGATCATCTAGAGAATTGACAACCATAGGGGTATGGAAGGAACAAAGGAAAAGACCCCGTAATAAACCAGATGATGGACCCCAGTGAACCTGAGGAATCTGACCTGCACTCCCTAGCCAACTCATGCATAACAAAACACAATGGGTTAGGGGACTGTGCTCCCTTCCAGGGGGGCAAACCATGGCTGGATGGTGGACCAGTGACCAGAGGTAGTCGGGTCATTACAAAGCTGTGGCACCTTGGGGTACCCAGAGGGAAGGTAAGGATCATGGCATACAGAGAGCATAAACTGAATAATAAAAAAACTCTTACTGATGTAGTGAATCATATGTGGAGGCCAACAAGATGTTGGGGTGCATCAGGTGGAGGTTCTCCATTCACAGGAAGGAGATCATGCTGCTAGAGAACATATCTAGTTAAATCTCACCTGATGTACTGTGTACAGCTGAGCTTCTGTTTGTGTTTTTTCCTGCATGCTGCACCTGGGAAAGTGCTTCTCCAGCTCACCACCCACTCACACAGCAGTCAAGGGGGCTTGGGGATGAGCCAGCAGCTGTGCTCCAAACAGAAGGGGGCGGGTCTTTTTCACTATATAAGCCCACATTGCCCACCAGCACTCAGCTCCTGTTCATGGATGTTCCAGCATGTTGCACCTGAGCAAGGTAAGCCTGTCGCCACCCACCACCACATAGCAGACATGTTGGCTCAGGGGCAAGCTACGGGTTGTGGTCCCAAATTGAGGGGTGGGGCCATATTTTATATAAGCCTGCACTGCTCCATCAACATTGAGCTCCTGTTCGTGGATTTTTCTGCACGTTGCACCTGGTCAAGGTGCTTCTCCAGCTCACCACCCACTCACACAGCAACTAAAGGAGCTAAGGGGTGAGCCAGGGGTTGTACTCAGAACTGAGGGGGTGGAGCTCTTTCACCATATAAGCCCGCACCACCAGCCAGCATTCAACTCCTTTTTGTGAATTGTCCTGCATGTTAAACCTGGGCAAGGTGCTTCTCCAGCTCACTACCCATTCGCACAGCAGCTAAGGAAGCTCTGAAGTGAGCCATTGGCTGTGCTCCAAACAGAAAGAGTGGGGCTCTTTCACAATATAAGCCTGCCCCACCTGCCAGCATGAGCACAAGTGGTGAAAGCCCCACTTTTGGGAATAGTTTTGCCTCTGAAACGGTGCTTCACTTTCAGCAGAAGTACCTGGATATTGTTTCTTACCTTTCTGGACAGCTACCTGTGAACTTCACCTTTTCAGACTGCTGCCTTCAATCTTCACCTGCACCAGTCTGCTACTTGCAAACTCTAGCTTTCAGGCAGCTACCTGCAATCTCCACCTGTGCCAGTCTGCTATCTGCAGACCCCACCTTTTCAGACAGCTACCTGCATTCTCCACCTGCATCATTCTGCTTGCTGAACTTTTCTTTTTGCTTCATCAATGTTGGGCTAAGGTGTTGCAGTCTCTGTGCACACAACCTTCTACAGCTTGTAGCTTTGCTTACTCTGAGAGACTTTGTAAGTTCCTTTTTCCTGATTTGTTCATTTTTAGGACTGCAGTGGGCCTAGCCCTGCAGACCTCTTGCTATAAGAAAAGGATACAGCACATTCCTTCCAACCAAACAACATGTTGGAGTTGCCACACAGTCATCTCAACATCTGTGAAGCACTCCACTCACTGTCTCCATAGGCAGTGTACTATTTTATCTTAGTCAGTGGTCACGGCAGAACATGACACACTCCAACATGTTCAAGATGGCTGTTGACCTCTAGTGCACATGCACTAGTAGCCACACATGTACAGTAGAATTCAGCAGCCATCTTGAACATGGCAGAGTATGCCAAGTTCCGCTGAGACTGTCAATTTATTTTTTAATTATGTGTAGCCCCCTACTGGACCATCCCCCTCAGCACCCACCATCCACCCACCCCCAGAAATATAACAATGACACTGGAGGTGCCCAATCCCTTGAGTCTTGTGATTGTGTTCCCCATAACTATTTTTTATGCATATATTTTTCTCTCCCCTCACTCAACCCTCCACCTCAGCACCCACCACCCCACATCACCCCAGAAATATAACAGTGACACTGGGGGTGCACAGTCCCCCAGTGTCATGATCATGCTCTCCCATTTTTTTTCTTTTTTTAATATATATTTTTCTCTCCCCCCACCTGGCCCTCCCTATCAGCACCCTACTGCAATCCACGCCTCCCAAGCAACCTAACAGTGACACAGTGGGTGTCCAGTCCCCCAATGTCACCATTGGGAATCCTAAGTCCCGACTTCCCTTTTTTTTCACCTGTAAAAAAAAAAGTCTATCGATGTCTTTTGTGCCGTTACACTCCCCCCCACCTGACCCTCCCACTCAGAACCCAGCATCCCGCACCCCCAAGCCCTTACTTACTCATTGGGTGGGGGGGGGTCCGATGCCTTAATCATCTCTGGACCAGAGACACATCTTCATTCTTCAAAGCCAGACAGTGGATTCAAGAAACAGGTATGCGCTTCAATGTATTTCAAAGGCGTTTTGAACTTTGTGGAATGACTTAGCTCTTTTTTCATATTTTTGGCCCACATTTTCAACATGCCATTTTTGGGACACCACCTCATGAGCAATGGCACTGTCATTGGCAAATCTGTCCAAAAAGGTGATTTTGTGGTCCCTGCACAAACTCACCTTTTGGGTAGGAGTTGAAAATTGTCTCTGCTGTTGTTCATGAGGTGGGTCATAAAAGAGCTATACTGAAAATTTGGTGCAAACTCTTACAGAAATATAAGTGTGCTGCATACATGCAGAAGCATGCTACATGCTTAATTGCACAATATTTGCATGTGGTTCACATACACAAATTGAACCTATGTGAACCAGATCTAAAAAGCACATCATGTTCGCATGCTGCAAGCTTGACATGTGTGCAGCAGGTAAGCTGGTGTGAACATTTTCTAAAAATCACATCAGGTTCACATATTGCATGCTTGACATGAGTGCAGCAGTTAAGCTAGTGTGAACATCATTTAAAAATCTCATCAGGTTCACATGTTGCGCGCTTGTTGTGTGTGCAGCAACTAAGCTGGTGCAAAACTCATCTAAAAATAAGTTTCTATTTCTCATACTACTGCTAGCAATAAGAGCCATTAAAATACATGTATCATTGATTTTCCATTAAAATTAGGTAAACTCATTAATCCTGATCCTTTTGCAAGTTGTTAAATGGTTTTTAATTTTTGTCTTTAAATTGCCATTCATTTGTAAAGTATTGTTTGCTTACTGCATTAAATGCCAACAATGTAGATAGCCAACATCACCCATTCCAGATGTGCAAAGAGGGGCCTCTGTGTTGTGAAGCAAGACCTTTTTGTTTTGAGTCATGCAAATCCCCTAATGCATATTTAGTGCTACAAATGTTTTTCTCCATGACTGCGTCATCTCACTTACTTTTCCTTTGTCATTCTGTATTGAGTATATTCACTATGGCCAGGCTCAGCACTCTGAGTGCTGAGTAGGGTGTTGGAAGCATGCACCATACCTCACATTTTGTCACTGAAATGAGGGACATGGACACTCACAATGAGGGACAATGAGGCACACTGACCCTCACGATGATTAGGACAAATCCTGAAACATGGAAATACAGAACCTTAGAACACAGTGGAAAACATTGTATTAATCTGTACTGATGTTAACCCATCAGAATTAATTTCCACCACAAAGCAGGCATGCCATTTAGGTAGGGTGGGGTGGGGGGGCAGTTGCCCCTCCCACACACATTTGTGTTTAGGGTGTTTTTATGGTGTGGCAATAATGGTACTAAATTTGAATTTAGTCTTTTGCACAATAAGTGTTCTTCTGGCCTGTGTTGTGCTTACATTGCAGGTGCAGTCCTGACTCGACTGTGTCTGTATTGTGTTGTCAGCACTCGCTACCTGTTAGTGGTGGTGCCATCACACATGACTTGGAGGAGCTGCAGCTAAGCAAGAGCACATGAGTTACGTGACTGGGAGACTGTCTTTCTCACCAGAGTTGACAGGCTGCTCACTAGAACTTGGAGGAGTTGATGAGCACTGAACTCTCAACAGCAGAGTTGCGGTGGCATATTTTTGTTGGTCTATTCTTAGTGAGTCTTCATCTCCCTTGGCGGTTAAAGGGGTTGGGGGAGAGCTAGAAGCTAACTTGAGACTAGGCTACCTACTTACTCTACTAGGCTAGTGTTGCAAAAAAAAAAAAGTGAGGGCCTCCTGCAGCAGCAAGCTAGGCCTCGCAGAAGCAGTGACAGTGGTATGGGTGTCTGTCTTAGACCTTGATCAGTGCGGTGCAGCTGCAGCCATGGCAGCAGCCAAGCAAGAAGCAAGAAACATAGGCTGGGTGGGTTTGGTTGGTGAGGTGACTTGGTCCCAGACCATGTTGGGGACCTGGTATGGTCGGTTCTAGCATCCAGCTTCTGGCAGAAGGACAGAGGTGGAGCTGACAGAAATGGACTGGTGGCACACTGGGCTAGGCCACAGTTTCTGGCCAGATGGCAGGATAAGTAAAAGTAAATAATTTTTATTTTACAGGGGGATTAGTGAAGGAGGAAGGACTGAAATATTTATGTGTTTTTCAATGTTTTTGTGCCTTCACAAGCCCAGGGCCGGCGTCAGGGGGGGTGCAAGGGATGCAACTGCACCAGGGCCCAGAGTGTCAGCGGGCCCATGGCCCCTTAAGTCAAAATAATATTTTTATTTTATTTTTCCACTTTTAAACTGCTGGCATGGAGCCTCAGTCGGCAAACGTAATGCACACTGCCTGCCCTACGATCATCTGCCCCGCTCTGCATGCCACACTAAGTGAAAATGAAGCCCTGCTGCCACCTGCCCCTGCCAGACTGTGGGCATTTAAAGCCCCTGCTGCACGCTCGTCCTCCTCCTACCTGCAGTAGCTCTGTCAGAATGTGTGGGATGCTCCACCTCCTCGACTGACTCCACCCGTCATCTGAGTCCTCGCTCCTTCTCCTGGTGTCTGTTCAGCAATTCAGCTCCTCCTCCATGCTGGCACATTCCATCCTCTCCTGCACCAGCATCCGGAGGCTCTTTGGTCTGTTTGCTTCCGTCCCCTCCCGACGCTCCGCTCACTCACGCAGCTACTCCCCTGCTCCCTCCCTCCCTTGCTGATGCCGAGTGGGCAGCTTCTCCAATTTGCTGGGGGCGCTCAGCTCAAAAGGCTGCTGGCGACATTCTAAAATTAATATTAAAATATTCCATTGGTGTAGGTGGGGCTACAACAGCGCTTGCACAGTCAGGGAGCATCTTGCAAGAAATCCTCTCACTGGCAAGCTGAACGAGTGGTGGAGCGGAGCGGACAGCGGAATTGAATTGCAACTTGCTTCATTGAACTTGAAAGTTCTAACTTGTAAACAAGTCACACAGTTTAAAAAAATACACACTCACACACATATAAAATTTTGGGATGAAACTAGAAACTCTAGAAAGCACAGAAAAAAGAAAAATATTTAAATGCTAGGCTAGGCAGCAAGCGAGGTCGAGGAAGGAATGGGAGAGGACTCAGAGCTGCCTAGGCCCCAGCAGATGGCACAGGCGGGGGAGAAAGTCAAAATCCCAGTTGGGCTTGTGCTCAGGGGCTGGCCTGAATCATCCTGCCTCCTTGTGTGACAGATATCTCATCTGTGTGCAGGAGGACTGCAGGGTGGTGTGTAGTGGTCTGTGTGGTCAGAGGAGAGCTGGCCTGGCTGCTGGAGGGACCAAGTGTTTTTGTTAAATTGATTGTGGGTCTGTCTGGACTCACTGGTTACTACTGTGTCTGGGAAGAAAAATCAGAAGAACTTTAGACAGGCAAGGGGAAATAAAAAATGTATGTAAGCTGCAACATTTTTTGGTGGCGTGGATCGTGGGAGAACAGAGGTGGGGGGGCACTTTGGGGGGCCCGTGGACAGGAGGGGCCCACTACAAAATCTTGCACCAGGGCCCAGTACATCCTAGAACCGGCCCTGCACAAGTCACATGGGATGGGTATTGGGTAGAATAGAGTCGGAGAGAGAAATTGGAGAAAATTTGATTTTTTTTTTGGTGGGGGGGGGGTTAAAAACTTCAGCCAGGATAAAAATGTGTTAGTAACTGGGTGGGTTTAAGCCAAAATCTGATGCACTGATCCAGGGTATAGACAGATGAACTTTATACATTTGAATGTTTTCTGATCTGAATATCATTTTTCAGTCACAACAAATAAGTTTTACCTCTTAGAGATGTTTCAGACATTCCAGACCTTGCTGCCTAGGGGCTAAATAGCACCTAGCATTGGTTGTTGGCTCCCCCCTGCTGAAATATGAAATGGTGCCCCTGCAATAAAGACTATATTTACAGGACATCTTCTGTGTGAGCAGCATGTTTTCCATGAGGGATGGATGAAGGGCAGAGCAGTTTTCATTGGCAAAATGAGGGCTGTGTGATATTCATTTTCTAAAAGACTGCCAACTGTTCTTTTCCTATACATTTGAACCTTGCATGTTATCATCAGCTTGCATTATAATGCCAGCTCATTTGGGGGTTTATTTTTAGTTATGACCTTTTAAATGTTAATCTGTTATGTATTGACTTTGCTCTATGTATTGTGGGTATTTTTGCTGAAATTGGAATGCTGGTCTGCTATTGTTTAATTCTATTTTTTTTTTATTTCTTCAGTTGTTTGAGTTATTTATTTGGTTTTATTACCTGGGTTCTTAAATTTGTTTACTTGGTCCATCCCCACGTACTTGATTTAATAAGAACTTTTATTTTGTATAAGAATATTTTATTGAAAATGAAAACAACACCAACATAATCATGACATGTTTCATCAGATGTAAACATCGAACAAGTTATAAACAAACAACAACAGCATTAATGCAGCATAAACAAGCATTTGTCAATGCTGAATGTTGATTGCATTGGTCCGTTGAGCTCGTTCATTGGCCCTCTGTCACTCGCTTGTTCTGTTTCTCCTGGTGCTGCAGGCTGCCCTTTTGTACTGGGCTCCTGCCTGCATTGGCACCCTTTTCTGTCCACAAAGAAATCTGCAGCTGGCCCAACAGAGCTTCGTTGAGGTGGGTCACTCCCCCTCTCTGACTCACTCATTCTGCTTCTCCTGGAGCTACAGGTTGGCCTTTTGTACTAGGCTTCTGCATCTGTTGGTGGCTTTTTCTGCCAACAAAGAAATCTGCATTAGTCCTGACACAGGTCCGATGAGCTTGCTCACTCTCCCTCTGTCACTCACTCATTCCGTTTCTGCTGATGTTGCAGGCTGGCCTTTTGTACTGGGCTCCTGCCTGTGTTGCCACCTTCTTCTGCCACAAAGAAATCTGCAACAATCATGATAGAGCTCCGTTGAGTTCATTCACTCACTCTCCCCTCTCACTCATTCTTTCTGCTTCTCCTGCCACAGCAGGCTACCCTTTTGTACTTGGGTCACTGCCTCCATTGCTCCCTTTTTCTGGCCACAAAGAAATCCGCAGCAGTCCCAACAGAGCTCCAGTGAGTTCACTCACTTCCCCTCCCTCACTCGCTCATTCTGTGTCTCCCGCTGCTGCTAGCTGCCCTTTTGTACTGGGTTCCTGCCTGCACTAGCATCTTTTTCTGCCCACAAAGAGCTCTGCAACTGTCCTGACGCAGCTCCATTGAGGTCCCTCCCTCCCCCTCTGTCACTCGCTCATTCTGTTTCTGCGGGCACTGCTGGCTGTCCTTTTATACTGGGCTCCTGCCTCTATTGGAGACCTTTTTCTGCCCACAAAGAAATCTGCAGCAGTCCCGACACAGCTCCGTTGAGCTCCCTCTCTGACCCTCTCTCACTCGCTCATTCCATTTCTGCCAATGCTGCAGGCTGGCCTTTTGTACTTGACTCCTGCCTGCATTGCCACCTTTGCTGCCCACAATGAAATCCGCAGCAGTCACAATAGAGCTCCGTTGAGTTAGCCCACTCCCCCTCTCTCACTCACTTACTCTTTCTGTTTCTCCCGCCGCTGCAGGCTGCCCTTTTGTACTGGGCTCCTGGATGCATTGCTGCCTTTTTCTGCCAACAAAGAAATCTGCAGCAGTCATGACAGAGCTCCACTGGGGTCACTCACTTCCCCTGTCTCACTCACTCATTCTGTTTCTCCTGGTGCCGCAGGCTGACGTTTTGTAGTTGGCTCCTGCCTCTGTTGGAGCCTTTTTATGCCCACAACGAAATCTGCAGCAGTACTGAGAGAGCTCCCTTGAGCTTGCTCACTCCCCCTCTTTCACTCACTTGTTCTGTTTCTGCTGGAGCTGCAGGCTGTCCTTTTGTATTGGGCTCCTGCCTGCATTGCCGCCTTCTTCTGCCCACAAAGAAATCTGCAGCAGTCATGATAGAGCTCCATTGAGCTTGCTCACTCCTCCTCTCTCACTCACTCTTTCTGTTTCTCCCGCTGCTGCAGGCTGCCCTTTTGTACTGGGCCCCTGGATGCATTGCTGCCTTTTTCTGCCTACAAAGAAACCCGCAGCAGTCCCAACAGAGCTCTGTTGAGCTCACTCACTCTCCCTCCCTCACTGGCTCATTCTGTGTCTCACACTGCTGCAGACTGCCCTTTTGTACTGGGTTTCTGCCTGCATTGGCACCTTTTTTTACCCACAAAGAAATCTGCAGCTGTCCCATCAGAGCGCTATTAAGGTTGCCTGTCTCTCTCATTCATTCTGTTCCTCCTGGTGCTGCAGGCAGCCATTTTATAGTTGGCTCTTGCCTCTGTTGGCTCCTTTTTCTGCCCACAAAGAAATCTGCAGCAGTCCTGACAGAGCTCCGTTGAGCTCGCTCACTCCCCCTCTCTCACTCACTCATTCTGTTTCTGCTGGCACTGCAGTCTGCCCTTTTGTACTGGGCTCCTGTCTGTGTTGCCGCCTTCTTCTGCCCACAAAGAAATCTGCAGCAATCACGATAGAGCTCCGTTGAGTTCATTCACTCACTCTCCCCTCTCACTCGTTCTTTCTGCTTCTCCTGCCACAGCAGGCTACCCTTTTGTACTTGGGTCCCTGCCTGCATTGCTCCCTTTTTCTGGCCACAAAGAAATCTGCAGCAGTCCCAACAGAGCTCCGGTGAGTTCACTCACTTCCCCTCCCTCACTGCTCATTCTGTGTCTCCCGCTGCTGCAGGCTGCCCTTTTACACTGGGTCCCTGCCTGCACTGGCACCTTTTTCTGCCCACAATGAGATCTGCAACAGTCCTGACACAGCTCCATTGAGGTCGTTCACTCCCCCTCTGTCACTCGCTCATTCTGTTTCTGCGGGCGCTGCTGGCTGTCCTTTTATACTGGGCTCCTGCCTGTGTTGCCACCTTTTTCTGCCCACAAAGAAATCCATAGCAGTCACAATAGACCTTCGTTGAGCTCGCTCACTCCCCCTTCCTCACTCACTCGTTCTGTTTCTGCCAGCACTGCTGGCTGGCCTTTTGTACTGTGCTCCTGCCTGTGTTGCCGTCTTTTGCTGCCCACATTGAAATCTGCAGCAGTCACAATAGAGCTCCATTGAGGTCGCTCAATCCCTTGGTCTCACTCGCTCATTCTGTTTCTCCTCGTGCTGCAGGCTTCTCTTTTGTAGTGGGCTTCTGCCGCTGTTGATGACTTTTTCTGCCCACAAAGAAATCTGCAGCAGTCCCGACACAGCTCCGTTGAGCTCGCTCTCTCACCCTCTCTCACTCGCTCATTCCATTTCTGCCAATGCTGCAGGCTGGCCTTTTGTACTAGACTCCTGCCTGCATTGCCTCCTTTGCTGCCCACAATGAAATCTGCAGCAATCACAATAGAGCTCCGCTGAGCTCACCCACTCCCCCTCTCTCATTCACTCGTTCTGTTTCTCCCACCACTGCAGGCTGCCTTTTTGTACTGGGCCCCTGGGAGCATTGCTGCCTTTTGCTGCCCACAAAGAAATATATGTTTCTTGGTCTTCATAGCCTTCTCTCAGTAGATGGATGCATATCAGGTCGAGTGTCTTGATTTATGTATTCCTATTGTTTTACTGTTTCCCTCTGGTGGCAGGAGGGAGGGATGGTGGTGGATGTGGGGGGCAGGGTGGGAGGTGGCAGAGTGTTTGTTGTTATATGTAAAATGGTTAAATCCTGGAACTGTTCGAGTCTCTCCTACTTTTTATTGCATGTCCAGGTTTTGATCTGTTCGAATAAAGTTTATTCGATTTGAAAAACAAGACCCTACTCATTATGATTCAGTCTGTAGGGTCTTTAATACTCTAGACTTGATTTTTGTTTCATCTGCACTCCCAGCTAGGACATCTGGAAGTTGCCAAGGAAACTTATTTAGTCATCTTGCCCTTATTTATTATATGGTCAATCTTTCTTCTCCTAAATGTGCCCCTAATGCCATCAAGTTCCACTGTTTCAAGCATTTCACTTTGGAGACTTTTGATTCTGGCCTGCTCGGGATTAACTGAGGGAGTTTTTTCTCCCTCCCTAATGTTATTGATGCATGGGATTACTTCTTTCACCAGTTCAATTTGCTTTGTAACCAACATGCTGCTCTTCTAGAAAAAAGGGTTAAACCAAACAAGTTCCTTAGGTGACCCAATGTATTATCTCCCAACTGAAGTCCAGAGATAAGCTACATTGCAAAGCCAAAAACTTGATACTCCAGAGGCTTGGCAGACTTTGCAAATCTTGTAAATACCATGTCTCCATCATAAGGCAATTCAAATCTTCGTTTTTAAGACAAAGTTAGCCAATGTTGGAAATAACCTTAAGAAACTCTGGCACATGGTTGATTCTGCTTGGAAGGTGCCTTCTGTATCTTCTACTGCAAACATATCCTATGGTGGTTCCACAGCATACTCTAAAGAAAGTATTTGTTGTACATTTACTACTTTTTTCCCTAAGGCTCTGCTCTGTTATTAAAAAAGGCTGATTTATCTACCATTGGGCTGCTTTATGATCCCCTGGCAGTGTCCCCTTCCTCAATGCCCAAATTCTGCTTCACGTACATTAAAGTTGAGAAAGTATTTAAACTACAGTACTATATCTTTCCTGAGAGAGGATACTGCTAAGGGAATTGACAATTTAAAAAATGTTTTACTTAAATCCTGCACTAAATATTTGGCCCCTCTCCTAACTTACATTTTCAATTTATCTCATGCAACCTAAATGTTTCCTTCAGCATGGAAACACTCTTTAGTCACTTCCCTGCCTAAAAGCTAGGACAAAACTCTAGTTGAAAATTGTCACCCAATTTCCTTGCTCCCCATAATCTCCAAATTTATGAAACAAAAATCATCCTCCATCAGATTTCTTAGTATCTGGCTATGAGCAGATACTTTCCAATTTTCAGTTGGGCTTCTGACCACATCCTTCTACCCAGTCATCACTGATTGATTTTCATGATTCTGTTTCCAGGGCCTTGAATAGAGGACTTCTTGTTGGCTTTGTCTTTATTGACCTACAGTATCGAAAGCCATTGATGTGATTAACCAGTCTTTGCTCATAGCTTGCCTATCCTCCTATACCTTTTCCTTGACTGTTATCCCTTGGTTTTCATCTTACTTAAAACACTCAGTCTGTGTTATGGAATGGTTGCTTTTCTTCTCTTTTCCCTATGTACTCTAGGGTTCCTCAAGGGTCTATACTTGGTCCTATTCTTTTTAATCTTTTTGAAGATCCCTACACTCTGTTGTGGATCACAGTTCAGTCCAACTTTATGCTGATGGCATGGTTCTTTTTTATGATCATAAGAATCCATCTTCTCTTTCCTTGATTCTCCAAAGTGACTTAGACAAAACTGTGAAATAGTTCTCTGAAAACCTCTTACTTTTGAACAGTAAAAAGACTCAAACCATGCAGTTCAGATCTCAGCCTGCAGTCTCTTTGGCAAATTCCTCCTCCTCTATTACCTTAAATAATAATCCACTTGAGCTTGTAAGTGGATTCAAGTATCTTGATATTACTCTCAATTCCTCCGTGACCTTCAAACCTCATTTTGACAAAATTGGGCTTGCCACTAAAAGGCATGCCACGTTGTCCAGTGATCCCTGCCAGGAAGAATGCATGGGGAGGGGGAAGGGGGACAGAGTGGATAGAGGGGATGGGACCTAGTGACATCACCAGGCAGGTATGGGTAAAATGACAAAGGCAAGCTGGAGCCCCAGGGATTGGCTGGGGGTGGAGCCCAAAAGTGGGTCCTGACCAAGGGCCTATAGGGGTATATTAGGCCAGATCTCAGGCAGGACAACCTCTTTTGCTGAGAATTTTTCTCAGATCTTAGAACTCAACACATCATTGGCAAGCTAACAGGTAAGGCACATGAGGCAACTAGGCTTTGCATGCCATGTGGGCCAGTGTGACTAGCTTACTGGGGTTGTTTTCCTTTGCATTGGAAAAAACCAAAAAGAGAAAAGGGAAAAGTTTAGGCAGGGAGTGTCTTTCACCCCAAATGCTTAATTGTTTGTTTAAATTGTTACAAGTAATGCAGAGCTCATTGGTTTGGTTCATTTGTTTGCAGGTCATTTAAAGTAGAGAGGAAGTGTGGCAGAAACAGCTTTTTGTTGCTCTGAGTAATTGTTTAAGATGAGTCGTTGTTTAAAATCTGGGGAGGAAGGTTGAACGCAGGATGGTGTTTGTTGCTTCTGTTTTCAGCAGAATAATGCTCAGCCGAGCAGCGTTACAAGTTATGAAAGGAATGCTGAGCTCAAGATGGTATGTTGTTTCCTTGTGGATAATTAGTTAAGTTTTGAGCAGCAGGTAGTTTTCATGGCAAACCCTCTGGCATGGGCGCTGCAAGATGGTGACAGCACATTGGGGAGGTGTTTCCTTTGATCGTGGATGATGGAAAGAAGACAGCAAGCAAAAAGAGAAGAAGATAAATGCTGGTTTTGCTAGCAAACTTCAGGCATGGTGAAGGGAGGCTAGCTGCGGAGCCTAGGGGTGCGGGTGGGGCATGGTTGGGCCATGGGGCCAAGTGGTCCATGGTGGCCTAACGTGGTGGCTCATTGTCTTTTCCTCACTCGAGTGGGGGTAGAAGGTGAGAAAGGGATGCCCTGGGGATGCAAGACAATGCATGCGGCAGTACCCCCAATGGTTGATTCCAAGTCAGAGCAAAGAGAGGCCTGGGGGAAAGAACAAAAAGAGAAGTGTGGGCTGAAAAGGCTGGTTGGGCAGGCTGCAGCAGCCACGCAGCTTGTTCAGGACATGAGGGGTTGTGTGGGGCAGAAAATAAAGGGGGGGAGGTCACTGGACGGGGTTTCAAGGCCTTCCAGCATGGAGAGTGTTCAGGCCTGCAGGAGCAGGGCCAGAGTGGGCTGGGGTCACGTGGTGTTGCCCAACTGCACATTTCATTTAGGGGCAACAAGTGAGGGCAGGATTAATGAGGCTGAAGAGGTTATTTAAAGTAAAACAGGAGTCCAGGGAATCTGCCCCTCCATCGAGCTCGGGGGCAGGGGTGGAGGTGCAAACAAAAATGTAGTTATTAATTTTTTGGTTTTTGTTTTGTTGTGTTGTTTGGTGAAGTGCAAGCTTGGGTTGGCAAGGGCCTACTGTTCATAAGGGAGGATGGCACAGAAGGGGGGCTGGCTGTCTGGCAGGCTGACTGGGGACCATGTAAGCCCTAATTCTGGCCATTTTAGTACAGACTCAGCAGCAACTCTGGGGGAGGTTGCACTGGGAGCTACAGCTGGCCTATGTTTTGTGCAAGCAACTTGTGAATAATCTGGCCGGAAAAGCAGCGAGTGGCCTGCTAAGGGTGTAGGCCTGGAACCGGGGTACATGGGACAAAGCATGGCAGAGTGCATGGACCTGGCAGCAGTGATGGGCTGGGTTTTCATGAGGAGCAGGGCCAAGAAGGTGGGCAGAAGAAATTGGGTAAAAGGCTTAAGAGGCTGTCGGGACAGGAGCAGGCTACAGGCGGGACATGTTTAACACCACCATGGGAGGGTAGTGGGTGAGCAGGGCTGCTTGGGGGCAAGGGGCCTTTCAGAATGACCACCCCAGCAGGTGTAGCCATGAGACCAGGCAGAAGGGGGAAGTTGAAGCTAAGGGATGGTTGTTCAGAGGTACACACTGCCTCAGGGCAGCTTGATATGGGGGCAAGTCTGAATTTGTGGGTTTCTCGACCAGTGGCTTACAGGGATGGTGGGACTCCCATCGAGAGGTAGGAGGATGATGGAGGATTGCAGGCAGGGGCAGGGCCCCTCGGTCTGATGCCACCTGGGGAGCACTACACATGGTTGAGCAAGGCTACACAAGGCGTTTGCCAAAAAAAAAAAAAAAACATGGGGGGAACAGGGACCAAGGCACAGGGATGGACAAGCAAGGTGCAGAAGCCAGTGGGCAATGGGCACCAAGAAACAGGACAGGTCATTAGCACAGATGCAGGGTAAGGGTGGCCTGGCTGTAGAATGCATGGCTGAACATTTGTTTTTCATTCCTCTGATTATAGTGACATAGGAAAGCCATGGCACCCAAGCGAGCCCAATTGTCCAGTGAAAGACTGATGCAAGAGGTGTCCAAGCTGATTGGGCAGATGTCAGAGCTGGTGATGGTGGCAAAGCAGAGGGAGGTGGAAGAGGAGACTGTGAGAAAATGGAAAGAGAGGGAGGAGCGCCCTGGCAGGGGAGTAGGGGGCAAGAGGCCCAGGAAGGAAGCACCATGCCCAGCACCTATCCCAGCACCTCTGCCTGCACCAGAACTGGATGATGGGAACCCAGATGGTGGTAAGGATGATGTAGATTTGTCTGATGAAAATGGCCTAAAAGGGTATTTGGAGGGGCTACTGGGGGACATGGGTGAAGCAAGGATTGGAAGAATGGAGCGGGCCATTCAGGCCTTAAAGAGCAAAGGGTCTGAGGTGGAAAAGGGTGGGGGGAATAAGACGGCTATCAAAAAATGATATGATGGGCCTCTGGGCTTCTCTGTTGGGGACCATGTCCTGGTTTCAATCAAAGAAAAAATCAGGAAAGGAGAGTATGTGGACATATTCGGGCAGGTGGACGAGGACATGGCCACGATGTATGAGCAGAAGGAGTCGATAGAGAAGTCGGAAATGGCAGTGGCCCTTGCAGTGGTGGGTTACAAGACAGAAGAAGCTAAATACAAAGGGAAAACCATTGAGAACTGGCAAGGGGGCTTCATCATATACAGCGCATTGGTGCTGGAAAAGCAGCCGGAGCTCGCCATCCCCTTACTGACGTACATGTCCATTATCAGAGATGTGCACAAGGCCAAAGTGTGCTATGGCTGGCTCAAGTATGATGAGGCATTCTGGAAAAGGATGGCGGCTAAAGACGATCTGAGATGGGATTGTACCCACTCAGAGTTATGGGTGAGGACCCTCTCTGGGGAAGGGGGAGGGGACGGGGTGAACAAGTAAGGAATGCCACACCTACCACAGGGGTCAGGGCATGTTGGGGTTACAACAAGGCCACCTGTATGTGGGGCAATTGTAAGTTCTGGCATGTTTGCTCCAAGTGCGGAGGGTCGCACCCGATCTCCAACTGCCGACAGGGGTGGACAGTGGGGGACATCACGGGTGCAGTACCATGAGCAGTCCTTTCAGGGGGGCTGGGGGAACAGGGCAAGGGCCAGGGGCAGTCAGAGAGGGCAGCACTTCACTCCCAGGGATGGCGTTAATAGGATAAGTAGTGATGGGTGATGGGGTTACGTGCTGGCATGCACCGCCATCTTCCTAGCGGTGGTCGAGGAATGGACCACAGACTTCCCAAACAAGGAGGAAGAAGAACTGCTCAGGGCAGGCTTCTGGATGGGTTTCCCACTGGGGTTTCAAGGGGTTGGTCAAGAATCTGGGCCAAGAACCTGCGGTCAGTGAAGGGAAATGAAGATATAGTGGGTGCCAAGATAGAGAAGGAAATCAGGCAGGGAGGGTTGAGGGCCCATTGGGGGGGCCCCCCACGTGAGCATTTCCAAGTATCCCCTTTGGGTATTGTCCTCAAGAAAGTTGCAGGGGAGTTCCATTTGATCCATCACTTATCCCACCCCAAGGGATCATTGGTAACCGAGGGCATACCCGATCACTTTAGGGTGGTGTCGTATGCCTCTCTGGAACAGGCGATAGTACTAATCAGAACTATCAAAGGGGCATGGCTTGTGAAGACACACATAGAATCGGCATTTCATCTTTTACCTGTCTGGCCCAAGGATCGGGACCTGTTGGGGTTTTAGTTCCAAGGAGGACATGTATTTTGACAAGGCCATGCCCATCGGGTGCTCGGTGGTGTGTCCACCTTTAAAGCATTCAGCACGTGGGTGCAGTGGGTATTTGGTGCCTGGTATGGGCACAAGAGGGTGGTGCACTACCTGGATGATTTCCTCCTCATCGGAGAATCCAGGGTGGAGGCACAGGGGATGTTGAAGGATTTTAAGACAATGTGCCAAAAGGTGGGTATGCCATTGGCACAGGGCAAGACGGAAGGCCCTGCCCGTAAATTGGAATTCCTGGGCATAGTGGTGGATATAAAAGAGGGATGTTTTTGGCTTCCCAGGGACAAGGTGGTACGCCTTAGAGGGCTACTAACCCAGGTTACGGGGAGGCAGAGGATGCTGCTGGTACAAATGCAACAGCTGCTGGGGCACTTTAATTTTGCCTGCAAGGCCATCAGCTCAGCAGGGCCTTCACAAGGAGGCTGGGAAGGGAAATGGGGCAGGCTCAGCTACCGCACCATTGGATGGATGTGTCGAGAGGAGTACGGGAGGACTTTCAGGTAAGGGAGGAGTTTCTCGACAGCTACAATGAAGTAACATTCTGGCAGGAGGAGGGAAAGGAACATGGACTTAGAGCTGTTCACGGATGCATTGTGTGCCCTGGGAATGGTGGCATATTTCCAAGGGGATTGGATGTCAGAGCCTTGCCCAGCAACATGGGAAAAAGGCGGCTATAGAAGTATGGGGCTATAGGATGCCGGGGAAGCTCTTCTTGTTTTGGTGTGATAACAAAGGGGTGGTAGAAGTCATTAAAGGCAAGGGGGAAGTCAGAGATGGTGGGCCGGATCCTCCAGTGGCTGGTTTTGTTTGGGCTGCAGTTGAATACATCTTTCAAAGTGCAGCACATTGAGGAGTTGAAGAATGAGGTGGATGACAGTCTTTCATGTTTACAGCTCGACAGGTTTTGGGAACTGATGTCTAAGGCAGTGCCACACAGGACCAGGATCCCCAACTGGATGTGAGAGGCTGGAGAGACACAGCAAGGGTGTTGTATCAGGGAGCTTGGGAAGCCAACACATTGCGGGTGTACGAAGCAGGATGGGTGAAGTTTCAGGATTTCAGAAGGAAGTATGGGTGGGACAGGGCCGAACTGGCCTGGGACAAGCATGTAAGGAGGTTCATGGTGGAAATGTGGGAGGAAGGGCTAGCCCATGCCACGATGGCCATGCACTTAGCTGGCATCAGTTGGGTGTGCCAAGACAGGGGATGGCCCGATGTAGGGGCCAGCAGGGCAATAAAATGCATGGTGTCTGGTTGACGGAGGGGTCAAGCGGCCAGGGTGGATGGAAGGCAACCCATAAGAGGGGAGTTACTAGTAAAGGTATTAGGGGCCACCCAGAAGGTATGCACATCAGCCCAAGAGGTGGTACTATTCAGGGTCATGTTTGCAGTTATGGCAGCAGGGGCATTCTGGGTGAGGGAGGTGGTGGCCCTGTGTAGGGTGGCCACCAGGCAAGCATTGCAACATGAGGATGTCCTATGGGGACATGACAGGGTGGTCATTATCCTGTCAAGGTCCAAGATGGGCCGGGGGGGAAGGGGACCCAAGTGTCACTGGTGAGGAAACTGCAGTCAACCAACTGTGCTGTGACCATGCTGGAGACATATGGGAGTGCTCAGTGGAGGGCCGGGGGAGTACTGTTATGACATGAGGATGGCTCTCCGGTCACAGGGTTCAGGTAGGGACAGTACTCAAGAGGGCGCTCGCGTTCCTGGAGGAAGATCCAAGTAAATTTGCCCCACATTCATTCCAGATTGGGGCAACCATGGAGGCATCAGAAAGAGGGACCGCAGTGGTGGACGTACAAAAGGTGGTGTGCCGGAAGTCCAGCTGCTATAAGAGGCACGTGAGGTATTAGCAACAGCAACTCACACGTTTATTTTGTTTCCATGGCAGGTTCCAAGAGGAAAATCTGGGTAGTGGGGCATTCCTTCATATATTGGGCTGAAAGGTTTGCGGTCGCCACCTCTAGAGGAACAGAGTTGAGATATAACACCGAGCATACCAGAGTGCTATGAAAATGCATTAGGGGGATGTGGTGGGCACAGCTCTTGTCTTTGATGGAAGAATTACAATTGCAATGGAGCACCCTGGATTGCATTATTATACACCTGGGGGCAACAATTTGGGGAGCTTGCCATGGGGGGCATTGGGACAGAGCATCATAGGAGACTTAAAGAAATTGAGAGGGTGGTGGCCGAGGGGGGCAATTGGTTGGTCCAACGTCACTTCCCGGAGGGTTTGCGGGGGGGGATGAAGGACGTCTGGCTGATCAAGAAACTCAGGAAACATTTAAATAGGAGGCTGACCAGGGCAGTAATAGAGATGGGGGGGGGTTGCACCTGCAGCACAAGGACAACTCCTTCCACCAGCCTGCAGTGTACAGGTTGAATGGGGTCCACCTGCTGGAGTTTGGCATGTGCCTATTCCTGTGACCTATTGGGGAGATAGTGAACCAGATAGCCAGCAAAGGGTTTAGATACTAGCCCACAAGTGGGGAGCCCCTCCGTCCATCACAAGCTGGAGGAGGGGCAGTGGAAGAAAGAAAAAAGGGGGGAAGGGGAGGATACATGGGCTGTGGACAAAGAACACAGACATGGTGGTAAAGTGGGGAGGGGGATAGATTCAGGAGCCAGATTCAAAAGTGTCTGGGCCTGGAGGGTGAAAGCCTGGTTAGGTGGAACCTGCCTGGTTCTGGTGTGGAAGAGGGGGCCAGATTCACAAAAGCAAAATGGAAGAATGACCAGAAGAAAGACAGAGGCTGGAACCAGGAAGCTTGGAAGGAAATTTTGATGTGTATTGAATTGTGAATTCAAATTATATATGGCTGTAAATATAGTCTTTGTGCCATGAATAAAATTGCCAATGAGCAACCAACAAGTTAAAAGTGTTATAGCATCCATCATTCCTGGGGGGATTCAGGGGACAATGGGGCTTGCCACTAAAAGGCAGGCCAGGTTGTCCAGTGATCCCTGCCAGGAAGAATGCAGGGGATGGGGTGGGGGGACAGAGTGGATAGAGGGGGTGGGGCCTAGTGACATCACTAGGCAGGTATGGGTAAAATGACAAGGGCAAGCCAGAGCCCCAGGGATTGGCTGGGGGGTGGAGCCCAAAAAGGGGGTCCTGACCTGGAGCCTATAGGAGTATATTAGGTCATATCTCAGGCAGGACAACCTCTTTTGCTGGGAATTTTTTCCCTCCCTCTGGCCCTTATTAAGGAAGGTGCTGGGGGCATGTTTGACAAAAATGGAAAGAGTTGGAGGACAGGTTGAGTGCCCTAGGAGCCCTGGGCATAGGGCCAGGTGTTCTTCACTGTGGGGAGGCAGCATCAGGCTAGGAGGCTAGGGCAGAGTCCCCTGTCAGGGAGGGGCAAGGATGCCTGGGGAATGGGAAGAAAGAAAAAAGGGGGGAATGAGGGGAAGAAAAGGGAGAGGGGGTTGGATACATGGGCAGGGGACAAAGAACCCAGATATAGTGGTAAAGTGGGGAGGGGGATAGGTCCAGGCTCCGGATTCAGAAGTGTCCAGGCCTGGAGGGCAAAAGCCCGGGTAGGTGGAACTGGCCTGGTTCTGGTGTGGAGGAGGGGGCTGGATTCACAGTGTCTGGACCCTAAAAGGAAGATGGAAGAATGACCAGAAGAAAGACAGAGGCCGGAACCAGGAAGCTTGGAAGGAAATTTTGATGAGAACTGAACTGTGAATTCAAATTATATATGGTTGTAATTATAGTCTTTGTGCCATACATAAAATTGCCAATGAACAACCAACAAGTTAAAACTGTTGTAGCGTCCATCATTCCTTGGGGTCTAGGGACAACTATTTGAAACCTCCATCAATTCCTAGCTCACTTAAAATGCACCAGCCATTGTTTGCTAAGTTTGGATTGTAAATGCAATATTACCCAAGCCATTCTCCCTATTCTAAATGATGGTGATGCTATTTACTGCCTCACCACTGCTTCAGTTCTTCACCTTTTGAATACTATTTTTTACCAGATACTACAGTTAATTTTAAAATCTAAATGGGATTAACACCAATGTACCCTTTTGAATCAGTTAAATTTGACTGTCTCCCTCCTCTGGATGGACCTTCCATTGGTTATCCCTTATCTACAAAACTGTGAACAAACTTCCACTTATCTGTCTGAAAGGCTTACGGTTCACAACCATATGGTATATACAGTCTTAGAGGTGTGTTCCATGGTTGTCTCTTTCAACTCAAGTTTCGAACACACTTTGGGAAAGGATGATTTTCCTATGCTGCTCCGCTCTCCTGGGAAAAATCTCTCTCCCCAGCTCAGAATTTCACCCACCCTTGGTACTTCTAAACTTGGCCTAAAGAAATTGTTATTACAGGAACAGTCTGTTTGCACTTGCCGTAATTAATTTTGTGTGTGTTCTGTCCTTGTACTTACTGCTACTGACTTGGGACATTCTGTAAACAAGACTTGAATCTCCTAGAACTTATCCTGTAATCTATGCAATGTTTAAATAAAATAAAAGACAGTTATTGAGCCCTTATCTGAGAGATAGATTGTAAACTGCACAGTAAGGGAAGCACAGAATAATCCACTGGTATCAGGGACATTCCTGTGAGGAAAGACTGGACATTCTCAATATGTATTCTCTAGAAGACTGGAGGAGAGTGCAGCATGATAGAAACCTCTAAATGCACATGGGGTTCGAAAAGGTAAAATCCACAGAGCTGCTTAGTCTGAGAAACAGTGCATTAAACAAAATAAAGCTGGAAGTGGGACATTCAGAAGATCAGGAAGTATTTTTCAACAGAACACTCAATAGAAGGGTGGAATACACTGCTCAGTAATGTGGTAAATGTAGGTACTTCAGTGTACTGTATATCAGGGTTTAAAACATAGTGGGACATCTTCAAAGGTGTTTCTCAGAAGCAAGAGGAAGGAAGAAAGAGGTGCAAAATCTGAGAGGGAGGTTAATTAAGTGTAATGCAAAGTTTGTCAACAGCACTAACTAGATGAGATTTAGGGCCAGGTTTTCTAAAGGATCTGTCCAAGATATGTTTACTGCTAGTTTGAAAACAGAAATGCACTCAGACAGTAGACAACCTATAAGATGGCCTAACAAACATAAATGTGCATCCCAAAAAAGATCAAGTATGTCAACGTAGGACAAAAATCTGAACCACGTCCATTTTTTACTGCAAACAGTAACATTTAATGCAAATGCATGCAACTTTTCAAAATTGTAGCAGGGCTCTCTTAAACACAACTGTGCATACTTTATGCAAGGATAGCAGCATTTGTGTCCTTGTATAACCTTCTTGAAAATTATGCCTTAGGCTCTGATAGTCAAAGGTTAGTGCCAGTGCAAATGTGGTTTGTACTAGGGTTAACCCAGTTCTACACTGGTGCTCTGCATGAGGCCATATTCAGAGGCCCCTGGAGTGCCCCCAAAAGCAGCAGCACACAAGCACTAAAATACGACTGTGCTTATACAAATGCAGGGGTCCCTTCATGCATACTTATGCAACTGCATTTTCAAAGGTTTGTGGCAGCAGCAAGCAGAACCCAGAGTGGTACCATTTACCACCAATTAAAACACTTCTTATTAGATGTCATTAAGCCTGAGACCATCTGAACGCAAGGTTGGCTGTACTGTAGCCACCCACCCCTGTGTCAAGCTGCCCCCCCAATTGCCCAATACTTTGCTTCATTTAAATCCCTGGTGGTCCAATGGTTCCCCCAGTTCCCGATCTTCCAGTAGAATGTTAAATATAAATCCCAGGTGCTGCCTGAAGTAGGATAGCTCCAAGTTCCCTGTGAGTCATATTCAGCCTGAGTATGTAAATGAGCCAAATGGGTATGCAAGGCATTAAGGGTCCATTTGAAAGCCCATTACAGGCTCATTTGCATCGGGCAGATCAGCCCCTTAGCACCTGTCTCAGTAAAATGATAGGCCTAGTAGTCTAGTGGCCCCGTCAGTCTCCCTGTACATCATTTTAGTTAAATCCCTGGTGGTCCAATCATTCCACCCACCCTCAATTGCCAAGTACAATATTTATTAAAAATCCTGAGTGGTCCGGTGATTCCCCCTCCCACAATCTGACCCTCCAGTACTGTAAAATGCGTCCCTGGAGTCCAGTGGTCCCTTCCCAAATAATGACCCACCGACTCACTTCCTCCTTTCACACCATGCGGTCGGTTTCTACAGTATGCACATTAACTGATAGTTCATATGGCAACCAGCCATGGAGGGTAATAAGAGGACTGTGCTAGTTACTGTACTCCTGTGTCAATGAACGCTGGACACCCAAGTGAGATGGAAGTGCAGGGCAGTTGGATGTGAGTGGGGAGGTTGGGTGGGTGTTGGGACTGTTTGGGGGGATTCACTGGACACTAGGGATGTCTTTTACAGGATCAGATGATCAGATCGGGGGTAGGGATAACCACTGGACCACCACAGATTTTTATTGAGTATTGTACAGGGCAACTGAATGTGGGAGAATCATTGGACCACCAAGGTATTAACTAAAATGCTGTAGTGGAACTTGGGGGGACAACTGGACCACAAAGGCTGTTGATTTACTATGATGGATGCTAATAGGCTGCTGTACCTGATGCAAATTTTTTATTTTTTTATTTTTATTTATTCACAATTCGGATTTACAACCTCTGAGTCAAAGACTCATTTACAAAGGCACCTTGTCATAGGGAGGGTAGACAACATTTTGATGGAGTAGAACAATGGAGAACATTACAGGCCAGATACAAAAAAGAGCATACAACGCAGAGCAAATGGACATTCAAAGCAATTCCAGTGAAGCACACAGATTTCCAGCTGAGGTGTACAGGCCTCAATTAAGCAAGTCTAACTAAACTAATATACATATAATACTATGGAACGCTTAGAGAAACTGGGTACGAGTACCTGGTGGTGAGGAGGGGTAGTTGCTGGGGAGGGCGGGGGACCGGGGAGACTTTGTCTGTGGATTGAGTCAGGCAGAGCTTTAGGTATGGCCCCGTCATGGGCATTTGCAGCTCTGAGCGTCAGTGAGGTGTTTACAAAGGATGATTTTGAATGGGCTGATTTGGGGGATGTTTGTGATCTGACTAGGGAGGGAATTATACCAGGAGGGGGCTCTGGAGTGGAAAGATCTTTGGGCAAGGAAGGTCCTGGCTTTCAGCACCTGGAAGGTGGCTTTGGTTGCATTTTAGGTGGTGACCGGATGAGTGACCTGTTTTAGGGATGAGGTAACCCCTGGCGGGGAGAGCCCAAGTAGTGTTTTTTTGGACAGTATACATGTGTGGTATCACAGGCACTCTTCAAAGGTGAGTAGGTTTGAGGTGGAGTAAAGCTGGCATGTGTGCATTCTGCTGGGGGCACCTGTCAGGAGCCTGCAAGCCTTGTTGATTGAGATCTGGACTTTGGAGAGGGCAGTGGGGTCAGCAGCTGCATTGATTGGGAGCCCATAATCAACCAAAGGCAGGATAGAGGAGGTGATAGCCAGCTGGAAGGCATACTCAGGGAGGCAGTCTTTGTAGCAGTAGAGGAGTCCAATTCTGGTGTTCATGGCAGAGGACAGGGAGTTAAGATGGGAGTGGAAGGAGAGAGTCGAATCCAAGGTGATGCCAAGGTATTTGTATTCTGATACTTGATCAAGGGGGTGTAGGGTGCGAGGGAGGATGAGGATGGGGCATTTCTGGAGTTACTTTGGTGGTGGGCAAAAATCAAGGATTTCGTTTTCTTGGGGTTCAGAACCAGACGATGGTTGAGAAACCATTTTTCAGCTTCGCTGAAGGAGAGTTGCAGGGAGTTCTGGAGGGTGAGTGTGTTGGGGTGGGAGGCAACGAGGACTGCATCGTCGGCTTATAGGAACATTCTGCCCAAGCAGGAGTTGGGAAGGGTGTTTAGAAAGAGACTGAATAATGTGTGGCCCCAGGATGGAGCCCTGGGGGACACCAGAGCATACAGGTCAGGCAGTTGACAGGGTACCATTGATTTTGACCCATTGGGATATGGGATGGAGGTAGCTGGAGAACCAGACCAGGGGGCCAGATGAAAAACCAAGTTGATGGAGGGAGTCAAGCAAAAGAGGGTGACACACAGTGTCAAAGGCCTTGGATAGGTCAATGAATACTGCCTCGGCGATATCCCCAGTGTCAAGTGCAGAGTGTGTTTGTTGGGAGAACTCCAGTAGGGCTGAAGTAGTGCTGTGTCCAGGATGGAAGCCATGCTGTTCAGGGCATAGTATGTTATACTTGGGTAGGTAATCCATGAGTTGGATGGATACCATCTTTTCCAGGGTTTTAGAGAGTGGGGGGAGGATGGAGATTGGCCTGTAGTTGTTTGGTAATGTGAGGTCTCATTTTTATATATTGGGGTAATTTCAGCTGATTTCCATGCACTCGGGAATTGGCCAAGGTATAGAGACCGATTAAAAAGGTCAGTGAGAAGGGCTAGCAAGACGTCAAGAGTTAGGCGGAGAATCCTGGAATCAAGGGGGTCACAACTGGGGTTGTGGCTGGAGACAGCTTTTAGTAGGAGAGGTTTGGCATCGTGGTGGGATATGGTGTGGAGGAGAAATGGGGGCGATTCATGATGGGGGGTTGGGGGCATGGATAGGGTCAAAGAAGTGGACAGGAAGGACTGCACTTAGGTGAGAAAAGGCCACATTGAGGCAGTCGGCAACAAGCAGTGGATCAGTGGTAATAGTGCTGTTAACAAGCATTTGAGGGAGGGGGAGAGTAAGATTTCCCATTAAGCTATTTGATATTATCCCAGAAAGCTCATGCAGAGCCCCAGCATGAGGCCAGGTTGGTTTGGTAGTATATGGCCTTGGCATGCCTTATGGCCCCGGTGCATTGGTTGTGAGCGGCATTATAGGTTTGTCTGCCTACTGTCCTGCCTAACTCGACCGCGATCCGCCATAGGTTGTCTCACTGCTTCAGTTGCTGGATCGGGGGGATTGTGTCTTTTGGTGCGAGCACTAGTGACAGGTGTGAAAATGTCACAGGCCTTGCAGAAAGCACTGGTGAGGTAGGCTAGCGAGGTGTCTATATCAGTTGCAAGGGAGTTCAGGGACCAGTCCAGCTGGGCTAGGTACTTCTTTAGCTTATTAAGGTCCCTGAAGTGGAAGCGGTGGCGGTAGGTGACTTTGCATGTGGGTTTGAGCGTGGGGGAGGACCAGAAGCAGAGGATAGGGGAGTGGTCACTAAGGGAATGACTAGGACACTGACAGATTTGATTTTGTGGGGGCAATTGGAGAGTAATATATCAAGGAGGGAGCTGGTTCCACTGGCCTAGTTAAATCTGGTAGGACGCATGACTAGTTGAGTTAAGTCAAGGGCAGTGAAGGAGTCTTTTAGGTGTGCTGCAGTGGAGCCAAGCCAGTTGACATTGAGGTCACCTAGGATGAGCTGTTCAGCCTTGTGGGGCAGGGTGGAGAGATAGTGAGGGAGTGGATAGCTGGACCTTGGGCCCATGGTGGTATGTAAGTGGTTGTAAGATAGAGAGGGCCCCTGCCCGAGTCAGGGGAGATTTTTAAGGTGATGGCTTGGGCACCATAATCAAGCTTGGGGGCAGGGAGTGCAAGGCCCAGGAGGGAGTCACGCAAGTAGACTGCACATCCACCACCACGCTTACCCACATGATCCTCTCTGAAAAGGGTGAAACCGGGGAAGGAGACAGCTGAGTCGGGGGTTAAAGTGGAGAGCCAGGTCTACACTATGGCAAGGATGTCAGGCCTGTGTTGGGTGACTCAGCACTGGAGTGCAGCAGTTTTCTTTGGGAGACTGCAGATAATCATAGAGGCAATGCTGAGGCCATGCCCAGCGGTGGGCGAGGGGGGTAGAATGTCCAGGACCAGGATTTGGGTGGACGTTCCCAGAGAGCAAAAGAAGTACGGTGACAAGTCAGAGTAGTGAGCTATGGTGATTGTGGCAAATGTGCCTGGGCAGATGCAAGGATCTGGGGGAAAAGGTGCAGGGGATGGGTAGGAGCTAAGAGCAGGTATTGCTAGGATGGGGTGAGCCCACCCTGCTTCAGGGACAGGGGAAGTGGGAGTGGGTGTTGGCCGGGGGTATGGAGGGGAGATAAGGTGGTCAAGTGTGCGAGGTGAGTGAATGGAGGGAAAGGGGGAAGTGAGATAAAGGGTTGGGGTAGAAGTGATAACAGGCAGTGGTTGCTGTACCCATCCCTGGTGAGAATCCCAATTTTTTGTGAGGGTGCAAGTGTTAAGTCTGACAATAGGTAACTTGCTGGTGCTGCACAGCACAAGTCGTATACAGGTGGGGACACGAGGCGCAATGGGTGGATTGGTGTGTGGAGGCTGTCAATCAGGCAGATGTATGTTTTCAACACTGTTGGGGAGATGCAGCCGAGGGATAGTGGAGGGGGTAGCACAGGAAAGAGCAGAGCAAATATAGAGATCACTATCAGGAACATGCTGGAGTAAGAGATGGGAGTAAGACCAGAGGAGGATCCAAGAGGGATAAGGGGTTGCAGTCTGAATCACCGTAGTGGCCACCACATATAATCTGCAGATGGAGAAGTGGGCTGATTGGTTAAACACAGCCATGCTCCTATTGGTTCTTATCCTATTGGTTCTTATCGGTTCTTATCTACCCTATATAAATCCGTGTCGACCAAAGGTGGTGGTGGGGGCAGTGGGGAGCCAATGCGGAGCGTCGGCAGGGCCTTACACTGATTACAACTGCACCACAGTCCTGCAATTCCTTCCTCTGCCCACGTTCTGTACCTGCTCTGCTTGGTTCGGGGCATTTGTACTCAGGCCCTCACGACTGCCGGACCACCGAGGGATCCAATCCAAATTTCAGAGCTGGCTGTGAAGAGGAAGCAGCTGAGTGTTATTTATACTCAGCAAACGGGGAGGAGACTTAATTTCATGCACACGCAGAACAGCTTTATCAGGACACGCACCATCGAAATCTGTACATAATTAAACATGCTGCAGTAATTAGGCTAAACCAGGCAGCAGTAAATACACCTAAACTTGGAATGGCTGTAGTAAATGTAAGCTTGAACACTTCCTGACTAGCTCCACTGCTATACAGTAATGTAACTTTTTTTTTTTTACTTTTCTTTAAAGGCAAGCTTGAACACTTCTTTACTACTTAAGGCACAGTGTAGGAGCATGCAAAGCAGTGGAGAGTCCACTGAAATACAACTATCTCCACTGCTATACAGTAATGGCACTTTTTTTTTCTCAAGTTAAAGCAAGCTTGAACACTTTCTGACTACTTTAAGGCACAGTGTAGGTGCATACAGGCCATAGAGATGCTACAAAAAACTATGAAATAAAACTATCTCCACTGCTATGCCGACATAAAGTTTTAAAGAGAAAAAGGTGCCAAAGCACAAGCACACTGATTACAACTGCGCCACAGTACTGCGATTCCTTGCTCTGCCTGTGTTCTGTACCTGCTCTGCTTGGTTCGAGGCAGGGGGGGCGTCTGTACTCAGGCTCTCAGGACTGCCGGACCACCAAGGGATCCGATCCAAATTTCGGAGATGGCTGCTCTGCTTGGTTTGGGGGAGGGCATCTGTACTCAGGCCCTTGTGACCGCCAGACCACTGAGGGATCCAATCTGAATTTTGGAGCTGGCTGCTCTGCTTGGTTCGGGGGGGGAGGGTGTCTTTAGTCAGGTCCTTCTGACCGCCGGACCACCGAGGGATCTGATCTGAATTTTGGAGCCAATAATGAGCATGCAAATGGCCCCTTAGTGTCTTGCACACCCAATTGGCTCATTTGTATGCTCAGGCTGTATATGACCCACAGTGGATTGGACACTATTTTATTTCTGGCAGCACCATCCCCTTTGGCCCATATGCAGCCCTGGTCCAAGTCAGAGGAGTGCAGATTCATTTACAGCTGCAACTACAGTACATGGATTGATATTCAGTAAGATAGAGCCACTCCATCAGTGAACAGTATCCTGCTGAATATCGCCATGGCCAAGGGGAGTACAGGTGCAAGTGCTATGCAAATGACTGCTTGCCCCAATTTTTCTATATTGTGGGCTTGATGTTTTTCTGTCCTTATTTTTATATGTTACTAACTCATAAGAAATTAAACAAGCATTTGTCAACGCCGAATGTTGATTGCGTTGGTGTGTTGACCACGCTCACTGGCCCTCTGTCAGTCGCTTAGTCTGTTTCGTCCGGTGCTGCAGGCTGCTGTTTTGTACTGGGCTCCTGCGTGCATTGACACCTTGTTCTGGCCACTAAGAGTTCTGCAGCTGTCCTGACAGAA
Organism: Neoceratodus forsteri; assembly: GCA_016271365.2. Taxonomy (NCBI): domain Eukaryota; kingdom Metazoa; phylum Chordata; order Ceratodontiformes; family Ceratodontidae; genus Neoceratodus; species Neoceratodus forsteri. Next base: position 93,272,659 of record CM057456.1, on the reverse strand, counting down.
CTCAGTTGAGGTGGCTCACTTCCCCTCTCTCACTCGTGCATTCTGTTTCTCTTGGTGCTGCAGGCTGCCCTTTTGTAATGGACTCCTGCCTCTGTTGGGGGCTTTTTCTGCCCACAAAGAAATCTGCAGCAGTTCTGACACAGGTCTGTTGAGCCTGCTGACTCCCCCTCTCTCACTCACTTGTTCCATTTCTGCCAGTGCTGCAGGGTGGCCTTTTGTACTGGGCTCCTGCCTGCGTTGGCACCTTTTCCTGCCAACAAAGAAATCCACAGCAGTCACGACAGAGCTCCGTTAAGGTCGCACACTCCCCCTGTGTCACTCACTCTTTCTGTCTGTCCTGGTGCTGTAGGTTGCCCTTTTGTACTGGGCTCCTGCCTCTGTTGACACCTTTGTCTGCCCACAAAGACATCTGCAGCAGTCCTGACAAAGCTCCGTTTAGCTTGCTCACGCACTCCCCTTCTCTCACTCACTCATTCCGTGTCTGCCGGCACTGCAGGCTGCCCTTTTTCATTGGACTTCCTGCCTGCATTACCGCCTTCTTTTGTCCACAAAGAAATTTGCAGCATTTACAATACAGCTCTGTTGAGCTCGCTCACTCCCCCTCTGTCACTCGCTCATTCTGGTTTCCCTGCCAGTGCAGGCTGCCCATTTGTACTGGGCCCCTGCATGCACTGGCACCTTGGCTGCCCACAAACAAATCTCAGCTGTTCTGACAGAGCTCTGTTGAGGTAACTCAGTCTCCCTGTCTCACACGCTCATTCTGTTTGTCCTGGCTCTGTAAGTGGCCCTTTTGTATGGGACTCCTGCCTGCATTGGCGCCTTTTTCTGCCCACAAAGAAATCCGCAGCAGTCCTGATGGATCTCCGTTGAGCTCACTCAGTCCCAGTGTCTCACTCGCTTGTACTGTTTCTCTCACCACTGCAGGCTGGCCTTTTGTGCTGGGCCCCTGCCTGCATTGATGCCTTTTTCTGCCCACAAAGAAATCTGCAGCAGTCCTGAAAGAGCTCCGGTGAGTTTGCTCACTCCCCCTCCCTCACTCGCTCTCTTGTTCTGTTTCTCTCAGTGCTGCAGGCTGCCCTTTTGTACTGGGCTCTTGCGTTGGGCCCTTTCTCTGCCCACAAACAAATCCGTAGCAGTCCCGACAGAGCTTAGTTGAGCGTGGTCACTCCCCACTCTCACTCGTTCGATCTTAATGTGTCCCACACAGTGATTTCCCACAGTGACTGTGCTATTCTGCGGCAGGAGTGCAAAAACGCATTGTAGCCACGATGTGAAACATGGCAGCTCTACTGTTCATAAGGAGGTGTGGAAAAATGCCACTGTTGAAAATGTGGGGTGAAAATATCACAAAATTGCGAAGTTACAAGGGGGTGTGGAAACAGGTCAACGCACGCTTATAACACAGTCATGTCATGGAGTTTCGCCACCCAATTTTCAGCATAAGAATTTTAGGACCTCTGCTCATGAACAGTGCCACTGTCATTTTCTTAATCTGTCTCGATCAGTGATTTCCCACAGCGACTGCGTTATTTTGCACCAGAACTGTGAAAAAACATTTCAGTCAGGATGTGGAAAATGACAGCTGTGCTGCTCATAAGGAGGTGTGGAAAAATTCCACGGGTGAAAATGTGGCGTGACAATATTACAAATCTGCGAAGTTACAAGATTGCGTGGAAAGTGTGCAACGTACACTTGTAACACAGTCATTCGATGGGGTATTATCACCAAATTTTTAACATAGGCATTTTAGGACCTCTGCTCATGAACAGTATCACTCTCATTTTCTTAATCTGTCCCGGACAGTGATTTCCCACAGCGGCCGCTTTATTCTGCGCCGGAAGTGCAAAAACACATTTCGGCCAGGATGGGGAAAATGACAGCTTTACTGTTCATAAGTAGGTGTGGGAAAATTGCAATGTTGGAAATCTGGAGTGAAAATATTATAAATTTGCAAACTTACGAGCATGCGTGCAAACTGCACAATGCACGCTCGTACCACAGTCATTTATGGAGTATCATTACCAAATTTTCAACATAGCCATTTCAGGACCTCTACTTATGAACAGTGTCACTGTCATTTTTTTAATCTGTCCCGAACACTGATTTCCTACAGCGACCGCGCTATTCTGCGCCGGAAGTGCGAAAACACAGTTCCGCCAGGATGTGAACAATGACAGCTGTACTGTTCACAAGGAGGTGTGACAAAATGCCAATGTTGCAAATCTGGCGTGAAAATATTGCAAATTCATGAAGTTATGAGCGTGCGTAGCAACTGCACAGCGCACATGCTTGTAAAACAGTAATTTTTTGGATTTTTTCCACCAAATTTGCAACATAGGCTTTTTGAGAGCCCACCTCATGAACACTGGCACTGTCATTTCATTAACCAGTCCTGAAAAGTGATTCCGCGCAGTGACCACGAAATCACCTTTCCGGGCCGATTAACGCCATGACAGTTCAAGAATTCATGAGGAGGGTTCCCAAAAACCCCATGTTGAAAATTTGGTGAAAAATTCCTAAAATGCCTGAGATATGCAGTAAAGTTGAAAACCCGTATGTATTACATTATACAGCTTACCGGCATTTCGCCAGTTCGCAGTTGGCTTTGAAGAGTGCAGACATGTTCCCGTCCACCAAGATCATCGTGCCAAGCTCCTAAGGTAAGATGGGTTGAGGGGGGTGTGGGAGGAGGGCGTGCAGTGGGTGGGTGCGGTGGGAGGCAGGGCGAGCGCCTAGGGACGGTTTCCTGCTTTCCAGGGACAAAAAAAGCTGACATCGTGGGACTGTTTTTCACTTTGCAGGGGCCTCTGGCACACTGGGTTGGGCTCCCAGTGTGCCAACAGTGGCTTTCTCATTCAGGGGCAGCTGTAGCTGATGGGGGATTGGGCACCCCCATCGGCGAAGGGGCGGGGGCAGGGGTATTGTTCTGCCAACGGGGATTTGGCACCCCATCAGCAGGAACAAAACTGGGGTGGGGCACAGAATGCCGACAGGGATTGGGGCCCCCTTCGGCAACTAAACATGGTGGGGGGCAGCTATATTGTTTGTGAACACGGCGGCAAGCCACCGCCATGTTCACAAACAATCTCAGGGGTTTACATCCCGCCCTGCAATGACGGGTCGCTCCCTCATTGCAGCGGATGACTGACGCTGCAATGATGAGGTGGCCCCTGATTGCAGCGGCTGTTTTTTTTTAAAGTTGTGGCACGCTGTCTGAACTAGTGTCAGCAGCAGCGTACCACGGCACTGGGGCAAGCCTCTGCAGGCTGTGGGGGCATTGGCCACAACAGTGCCGCGCCTCCACAACCTGCTTCTGTACAAACCTGTCACAACATGTTTCTTGTGCATGCATGCAATCAACATAAAAATGACAACTGGGTTGGAAAAAGGCAGCTTACATATTGTAGCATAATACCTCTGGCTATACTGTTTTGGTTCTTTATCATTATGACATTTATACACTATACAAGGGCTTTGTATATTGACTCATATTTATGGCTGCAGTGGGCAGAGCCATCAGCCATCTTGCTGTAGCTGAGAAAATGAGATATCAAAGAGCACAACTTTTTGGAGTCGCATTATACTTCCACAACTCCAAAACACTCTGCTCACCTCATACAATTGAATGGATCAACCCCCCACCCCGGCACACTACTTTTCTTGCCATCTCTGGTTTCACCCACAGAGGTCATGGTGGAACACAGCACAGTCCGCCATATCCAAGATGACTGCCAAACTGTACTGGACATGCACGCCTACTCATGCATGTGCAGTACAGTTCGGTGGCCATCTTGGAAATGCAGACTGTGCTGTGTTCTGCCATGACCTCTGTGAGCTTAGCTGCAGCTGTATTGGCTGTGGCTAGAGTTTATTAACCTAAGCTTATGCTCACTACTCCTATTTTACCTTACTGCTGTTGTGATAATGTTCTGGGAAACTTTCTTTGTACCCTGATCATTATTTTAATGGCAGGCTAAGCAATGTGTTATTGCACTAATTACATTCACTTGTTTTATTTTTCTGTCCATTTTATACTTTTGACATAACAGTCTACATTGTCTGTTTATTGCTGTTTGTAATTAATCACACTCTTTTTGTTTGTATCATTTTGCTGTATATAGTTTGATCTTACACCTATCCTTCCAGGTTGCATCAAAAAATGAGCATCACCTTTGTCTGCCAGTAACCCTTACCTTTTCTCAAACAATCATGAATGAATCAATCAATCAGAAACAATTGGACTGTTTTTTTAAACAAGCATAGTAAACAATACACAGAGGGTGTTGTTATAACGTGTACAGTATTATTAAGCATCCCAAAGCTTATACAGTGTTTTGTACCATTGTTGCACAACACAATGCATTTTGGAAAGCAACTGAATGTGTACTATGACTGCAAATCTTTGCCATATCATATGCAGGCCTGGCTTTAAGAAAATTAATTCCAGTGTTACTATGACTTTAAATTGCCATTACTGATCCAGTTCAACAAAGTGCCCATGTGCCACACAGGATAATGCTAAATAGGGTTAGCAGCAAGAAAATAAAGTGGTTTTAATACAAGCACCGTGTCCATGAATACATGCCACAGTAGCATATGCAACAAAAAGGCTTCCCTAAGTTCAAGCATTAAATGCAAATTGTTTTTACGTACACATAATGGCTTCTTGAAAGTCTTTCCATAGGTTGTGAAGATATTTATAAGTACTTCTACACTCTGTAGAGGCTTCTGAAATGCTTTTTGATCCAACTTAAGCCTTTGAACTAGAGACAGATAGTGATTTATTCATCCTAGATCTACAGCCATGGATTTTTCCAGAATCCAAATTCATTTGGGCATGCTTAGATAACAGATCATGTCTTTCTTCATGCCACATGGACTTTTACACCCTTACACAATCACTGAATCACCTGAGAGAGAGAGGGGAATCAAGTAGAAATCCAAGGATATTTTTGACAGTTTTTTTTGTCAAATATTTGGGGGAGAGACTGGAGTAGTAGAGGGATTTTAAATAGTTTCAAATGTGGATTGTTGACAAATGCTAAGTGACCTGCTTTTTATTACACTTTATGGACATGCAGCCTTGTGTGTATGAGAAAACCTTGCTTTGCTATCTATATTGCACAATACAGAGATGCTGATTAATATAAATGTAAAATTTGCATTGTTCATATCTAGTTTATACTGATTCTCCCTGTTGCCCCTTCCCCCCAAAATACACCTGAAAAGAAGTCACATGTGACTATGCATGCTTTCCTGCCCAAAGAAGGCTAATAGTATAGGTGCAAATGTGTTATTCTTATAAGTGGGGCCTTACAGTCATGTTTCAAGACATTACCAGTCATAGTTTATGACTTTACTTGTGTTTTGGCTAATGCAAGTCTTATACAGGTGTATAGGAATGTGGCAATAGATTTAGATCAGTACTTCAATGAATAATGTTTTTTCCCAAAAAGCTAGTTTTTAGCTATAATGAATAAAACTATTAGCATACCTTTCAGATCTACTTTTCTAGGGGAACACATTAAGGATAGGGGAGTAGTTTTCATGCTATTTGGAGTTGCTCATCCTTAGGGATGGGGCAGAGCAACAAGATGGACACTCTGCTGCTTTGCTTCACACCATGTTTTTTGAAACTTTTATATAACTCATTTTTCTAGATTTGTAAGCTTTGCAAGTCTCACTTGTTTTATTTATGGTGATATTTTATAATGGGTGGCATTGTAATCTATTGGTTTAGATGAATCTTGCAGCACTTTGTTAAACCTTTTTTTGAAAAGCTTCCTGTTTCCATGTGCAGTGCATGGGTTTCAATCAGCATTTAGTACAGAGTTTCAGTATGAACCTTAACACTCAGTATTGCATGGGACTTGATTTTGAGATGTTGGTACTTTTTTGCTGGCTAACAGATGCTCTTTACAGTAAAAGGCTGGGCTGTGGAGTGGAAACTGAACAAAGCAGGTGACACAAGGCTGTACTCTGAAAAGAAATAGTTTGTCTTACTGGAAGTATGATTTAAACACACACATTTGATATTTTGCCAGTTTTAATATAATCTTATGGAGCATAAGCCCATATCTAAGTCAGAATATGGTACAATGCAGTGCAGTACAAATGGAATTAAGGACTGTATTTGGGACCCCCGCAGAAGAGGAGGAAGGTCACATGGACCCAGTAGCAGCAGGAAACACTGGAGTGTACTATATGTACTGTATGTGCTGAAAATGCTTAAAGTATTAACCCAAAGGTATGATAACATTGCCTAAAGGGGTAATAGGGTGGCATCAGTTAGTGTTTGAAGTTACTATGTTCAGTCGAACATTTTTATTTTGTTCTTTTTTTTTCTAGGTAAGTCCAGGCAAGATTACTCATGAACAAGCATCTGAAATTGCTGGAATGGCTCTAAAATGGACTCATTTTCTACTATGCCTCCATTAACAGGCCACATTGTGGTGAAAACTACCTAAGGTGGAAGATGCAATGCTCCATTCCTGTTTCTCTATTCTAAAAAGATTTGCAAAAGGGGTAAGCTACTAAACTATTTTGATTTTCCTTGATGTTGGTGGAAAGAAAGATAAATGGCATTTTCTACCTGGATTAAGAGATGGAACAGGTAGGAGAATTGTTTCCAATATATTTCAATAGAGTGACGATTATGTTTTCTAAACAGTGGAGAAAACTGGTAAAAAGACTCGATTATTATATGGCTTTATGATATTTTACAGCTTCTCCTTGTTTGGACAATGTCTCCTGGTCTACTTCCTACCCCATTGCACTGAAATCTCATGGAGTGGTGTTTTGATCTAGAAACATTATGAGTTTGGAAATATTTGGGTGTCTGAAAATGAAAAGTCTTTAATATGCACCTGGACTCAACTGAAAGATACTTTAAGACTTTCAATGAGATTTGCTGTTGATGTTTAATTCTTCTCTTCTGTGTTTTTTATTGTAAGATTTATTATGTGTGAAATGTTTTTACATATGACTGTTTATAGCTTTTAGAAACTGATACAGTGGATTTAACAATCACAGTTTTCATTACATTTTGAATTGCTTTAGAGGTCAGTATGATGCTTAAGAATTATGATCAAAATGATACATTTTGAGTCTCATTGGCTGAAAGCTTACACAGCGGGCTACACTTTGCAGTTTTAAGTGTTCCTGGGAATGTTCTTAGGATTCAGAGGGTGGTGCAGAGATACAGTAATGATACTCTTGTAGATCACTTTAAATTTCCAAATATTTCTCCATTGGGAACTTTATATATAAATATACTACAGGCATCTGAGGTACATTGGTGTCAAATTGATAATTGGGAGACTAATTGGTAACTTTACTCACATATGAATGGGACTTGTTTAATTTAAAATCCTTAACTGCCAGCAATGATCAATGTAAAGTGGTGACTCTTTTGATTAATATCCATGTATAGAAAGGGATCACAATTTTCATTTTCATTGTCTTGGGTAAGGAATGCTAAGTTTGATGGAATTTAAGAGGAGTCATACATTTCATGATGTCCTAGCACAAGCCAGGACAGGACCATATGACAGCAACTGGTTGGCAATCAAGCATCAGATTAAATTTCCTAACTAATCTTCCACCGTAAAGGGACTAAATTTGCTTGTTGCAGCCTAAAAGGAATGCTTTCCCTTTTAAGAGAGAGCTAATATGGGAATCAGATATTTTTTTTTGCCATTAGTAGGGGTATTGGAGACACATTTTTTTTTTGAAGTTTTTGCTAACCTAAGAGCTGTTAGCCCACAAGTGGTGCAAGGAATATTATGTCTGAGACCCTCTCGAAACTGTATCAGAAAAGTTACTTATTGATTGGGTGTGATAATTACTGAGAATGTCTTTCAGATGCTGTTTGTTTCCTTCATGTGTACACAATTGTTTTCGATATTGTTCCTAGTGGGATGAGATAATAATTGAAGAGATATTTTCCCTCTTAAAAATCATTATGTGGATGTGTATGAGTATCCATTTTAGTCACCAAGATAACTACATTTTTACATACTACTGAATAATTATAAATTCCATCCGTCATAATCACATATGGGCTGTAATATACAGAGTGATGTGTTTATTGCAGTGTGTGTTCTTCTGTATAGAGTGTTCATCATAACAATCAGTATTTAAAATCCTGGTTATTTAACCTGTAAGAGGATTACTAACTTAAAGATCATTATGATTTTTTTCCTATTTATTGAATCCACGTACGATGGCTAGTGTATGTTTGTGGGCCTATTCCTAATGTACTTTTTAAATTCATTTAATATTGTAATGGTTTGTCTAAGCGATCGACAATAAACCCAAAACTAAACTAAACTAAACTAAACTACACTACACTACGTTACACTACACTACACTACACTAAACTATACTATAGTATAGTATATTATAGTTTTTGGTATCTCCTACACCACGCAGCATGAGATCTTATTTTTATTTTCTAGCTAATAACCATTACTAGGTCTATGCTATTTCTTATGTCCCAAACAGTAAAATGGTGATGCAGTAGTGAAGGGTAAGTATAGACCAAGAGAGCAGCCTGCTTCACAGTAACACAACCACAGCCAGAGTTAGCTTGTACTCATGGAAAGGATAGCAGCTATAAACAGATGATGGCAATGAGAATGTATTTTAACAAATAATCTGCACAGTTCCAAATAAAATATTGCAGCCCAGAATCATAATATGTGAATGAATCAATGCAAATACAGTCATCTGGACTTAAAATTCCAGACCTGAACTTTAGCCCACTGCCCTAGCACTTTGTGCAACTAAACTTTGTCATAGTGGGTGGTGTAAATGGGAGATGCTGCTTCTTTTATACCTGTCTAATGATGACAGAATATATAACATTGCAGAGCAATTGGTTAAACACAGGTTGACATAAATGTCAACAAACCTAATACTTGCAAGTGCAACAACACATTATTATTACAGAAGAGAAGTCATAAAATAAGATATTTATAATGTTTCACAGAATAATCAGCACAAAACACCATTCATGAGTAACTCCGGTGTGAACCATTAAGAACGTGAAACATTTTAAATCTAATGCCATAAATGATAATGTGAATCTGCCACTAGTTGGTGATCTCAAGTGTCGTCTTAAATGGTTGCTATAAAGTGAATGCTTTAGTTACAGTTCTTCATGGAGAAATGAGTAGAAAAGATAGAATTGTCTGGAGGGTCTCAGTGGCTCATGCAGGATCTGATTCTGGAGATCAAATTATCAAGCGATCCACAAAAAGATATGCTCCAAGCATGCTACAGCAAGTGGAGAGATAGAAAAAAGACTTCATGTTATTACCTAGCGATAAACATAGATAGATACATTAATATCATTACATTTACAAGTCCAGTGCAATGTCATCAATAAATTTACAAAAACAGATTGAGGTCCCACAGTACATTGAGACACCCTGGTCTCATGCTTTTTAATCTGTGAATCCACCCACTTTCTTTTTTGAGGAGGTGACTAAGTCTATCACTACCCTACTTTGGAGCTTTTAGCCATTCTAGTCTGGTGAATTTTAGTCCCTAGTTCTTGAATACAGTATTTGCAAGCCAAATGTGGTGATCACCTATTTTTTTTCTCAGAAAACAACAGAATTCATACATTTATAAAATCGTGTACTCATATTTTGGTGGAACTAGAAAATGTTACCACCCAAAAAAAATGGAAGATGCTTGACATCATTTCTACTGAAAGGGGGTAGGGTCCATTCTTTGTCAAATTCTGTTGCATGGCTACTTTTAGAACTGCACCCAAAAATAAATGGACTGGTATGGGTTAGCTAAAATCTCCCCCCCCCCAGCCCTGCCACTGCAAAATGAGTAGTTTTATGGGGGCTCAGCTAAATATCCCCATTCCATGCTTGTATAGGGTTTCCTCTGCCATACTCTACACAGGAGGGAAAATTGTAGACGTGGCAATCTGGTGCACTGAATTTACATGAGCAGTAGCCATTAAATATTGTGACCCAAGTCTCAAGAAAAAGATTTTTCTTTTTTATTTTCATTTGGTTTTATGATCATGTGCATGGCTCAGTACAGCTTTTAAATATGAAGTATGCAAAACAACTATAAAAATGTGCTATGCATGCACAAAAACTATAAATAATATAAGGCCTTTATTTGTCTTTTATTTTCAATGATGACATCACTGCATTGGTTTATGGACATTATTCATTTAAAACTTTTCCTGCCAAACCAAAAAATATTATTAAAAGAATCTGAAAGGCCATAATTGGACTGCTTTTAATGTTTGTAGTTTGTAAACTCTTGAAATAGTGAGTGATTTTAATCAAACTGACAGAGTTTAAACTTTCTGTCACAAAGTACTTGCTTTCTTACTTAATACTTTTAGTTTATTTAAGATTTTAAGTCATGACTGATCAAAATCCACTATTTAACCTTATGAAAGAAACTGCAATCTGAAGTACAGCAGTGCTAGCATGCTACTATTTTATAATAACCAATAGAGAATTAGCCTATTGCACAGCTCAAGATAGAATGTACTAGTGCAATATTTCTCAAATTGTAAGGCTAGCCTCCCTAGAGAGGCATCAACCTCTTCCAGGGGAGGCTCAAGCTAGCCTCAGAATGTACTATATGTAAATTTTGAGTTTTGTATGTTTTTGAGAAGGGCTGAGGCACTCTGAATGTGAATAATTGCAGGTAAATATTTTTGTTAATTTACAAATTTGTGAGCAGGAAAGACTCACTAAGCAGTGATCATTTCCAGATCTTTATCTTTTACAAATAGGTGAAAAGAAAAAGCATATCGTGCTAAGGCCCATTTCCTGGTGCAACCTGGGCTAAAGGTACTTGGAGTGAATAAAATTTAGAATGCACAATACTGTAAATAAATAGGAACTAAGTGCACATTGCAAGAGATAACGATTGAGCCATTAGACTGGTGGAAGAACAGTACAAATGCAAGGGCTAACTAGAGATGCATCAGGAACAAGAGCAGAAGGGAGAAACATGATCTCTGAGATGATGCTTAAGAGTGGGGAAGGAAGAGGCATGGGGATAGGAAGAATCCAGATAGAGAAAAAAACAGAGAAAGCAGTCTGACCCATGGAGGGATTGCAGTGCAAGATAAAAAGGGTCTGAAATTCAAAAGGGCCGAGTGAATAGGACAACACCCAAGGTGTGTGAGTTACACAGATGGGGAGAACAATAAGTTAACTAAAATGAGAAAAAACTGGGCTAAATACTCAATGGCATTTCATTTATTTCTAGTGTACTGTGCAAAGTATAATATTGTTTTCTATGGGGAGGCCCAAAATGTTTTCCATATTGGGGGGAGGCATAGCATTTCCATCACTTTGGGGATGTTCACCATGACAAAGTCCGAGAATTGATGTAGTATTGTAATTGTGAAGCCTTGTTCATTGCCTAGCTTTGGTGTGTGATGTGTCTGTTCAACATGATTACTCTTTTGTCAAGCACTCCACAAAGAGGATTTCAGACAAACTACAGCAGTGGCAAAGAACTCTGCACTACAAATGTGTTTCTTCAACTGTTCTAACCCTGAAAAAGGTATTAAAGCCATTCTATCATTCCATTATCTCTCATCTCTTTTTCTCTCAGTCCGTCTGTCTCTCTGTCTCTCTCTCTCTCTCTCTATATATATATATAGATAGATAGATAGAAATGTAGATATAGGTATATTCAATGTCTTTCATAGGCCTATTGCTTTATCAGCCATTTATTTATGAGATGTTTAGTGTGTTTGCAGGATACATATATTGTGTGCAGTAGAATTATTTCATGAACACATTTACTGTGTTGCATTATTGCTGTATCCATTATGAGCTCTCAATGTCATCAAACTGTCAAAGGAATACACTTTGTCATGGTGTACTATGTTTCCTTTTTAAAACCATATTTTGCTGAAATATGAAATGTGGATTTTTTTTCTACCCTAGTTTGAAAAGGCTCCATTCCTAAAACAGTTACCTACATTACACCTGTGACCTGCTGCTGTCTTCAGTTCTTGTTGCTGAGCTTCTTCATGTCATAAGCTGAGCTACAAATCTGTTTCTATTCCTCTTAATTTAATACAAACCACACATGCTACTGTCCGTAAGAGCCTTCATTTTGATCTTCCTTGGAATTCATGACACAAAAACCTCTATATTTCATAGTGTGGGGAACAGAATAAAATTACCTCAGCCACATGGGCTTCAGTAATATCTGCTTTATGTGATTCAGGACCTCCACACAAAGCAGAGGTCAGGCAATATTCCTATAAATGACTCTTTCTGGAGGAGACTACATTATAAGTTTGACAACATATTAGATTTGCTTGGTGTACGTGACCCTATTCTGGAAACACAAGCCTTGGAAATGTGTAGGATTAGCACTTTGCTAGGAAGAGATAATTATCTTTCTTCTGTTGATGGAAGGGGCTTCCATGCACATTTATTTATTTATAAAATTGCCAAATTAATCATAGCAATTGGATGTGACAGTGAGGCACTTATCTAAGGTATTTCCAGAATTTTTATTTAGCCCAGCTCTGGTTAGCGACAGTGGAAGGAAAAAGTTGTGATAATATTTATGTTTGGGTACACAGTCCACTGTTTGCAGTCCTATATTCCATGCCTTACTAAAATGCATTGATATTATATAGACCTAAGTGCTATGTAGTGTAGTCTACTGAATTGAGAACAGAGATTCACAGCTCAAGAACCAGGTTTGAATTCCATGAGCACTATTGACTTACTATTTGTCCAGGAACAAGTCATTTAAAGGAGTACTACAGTCAGAATTTGCAAAATCATGTGCTGTGCAGTATTTTGATTTATAGGTGTAATGCAATTTTGTTCTTCCTCTGGCTTGCAGTAAGGGAGATTTTTTTTTTTATCTCAAGTTGTATACTAGTGTTATGGCACCTGGGGAGCTCTATGTTAGCATTTTTTATTGATCTTTTTTTGCTACAATGCCTCTTGTCCCAAGTGACTGTGGTGAATATGGGTCCATAGATTCAGCAATTGCCGGTTTAGAAATAATTTTATAGCAGCAAAGATGTAATTTTAAGTAACTTTTCTTGTCCAATGAGTGCTAGTAAAGGCTACATTTACAGAACTGAAACACCTGAGGGATAATTGAGTGCCTTATTCAGTATGAACACAGCTATGGTCCTCACTAATTATGGAATTGATGACCTGGGTGATTTGTGTATTTTCTATGGCTATGCATAGTTTAATGTAATGAAAAGCTTTAAAAACAAAACATTTATTCCTGGTGACTAGACCTAGACATACACCTAGAAAAAAAATATTGAATGATTTAGTTGAGACCTGAATATCAGGCCCCCAACAGCAGATTGCTGCTGAAGCAGCTTTCCCTCACTGAATCAGTGGTCCCAGGTGGATCAACATCCATGATACAGGAGGCACTGTAGGGAAAATAAGATAAATAAACAATGTAAGAATGGAGATCCCCTGGTACCTTAAAAATAGCAGAATAATTTAGAACAAACTCCTAAGAGCAAACAAAGGAAAGGACACAACAGGACTACGTACACAAATCAAAATACTCTGCTCAACGTATATGTTTGCACATTTTGACTATACTGCTGTTTGTTTTCCCTGTTCTAAAATTAATCTCCTTCTCCCTTTCTGCATTGAGCACCTTAATGAGCTGCCTATAATCATCTTAACCTATAATGTCATGTCATCATTAAGAATAAAACCATTGAACAATGCTTATTTGCAATGGTGTGCTTGGAGTGATAACTTGATAAAATAATTTCTACCAATAAATATTCATAATAAATATTAGTAACATGTAGTATTAAATAAATATAGTCTGGCTCACTTATACAGACATACTTATACCAGACAGGTTAGAGCAAAGTGACCCCTGTATAGCAGATGCTTGTAAAAATATGTAAGGTTGTGTTCCCACCTCAATCTATGAAAAGTCAGTTAGTTTCCCACCACTTCTTCAGTATGTTGAAATTGAATGATGCTTGCATTGTACCACTAATGCTGCTCTGATGCTACTGACACTGATGGCAAGGATGACAATCTGATCAGCTATTTTCAGCTGATTTCAAAAGGTGACTATCCCACCTGTAACCTGATACTGTAAGCTTACCAAGAGCAAAAATGTCATCGGCCATGTCATCTGGTGTTTCTTGGCTTTCTAGCAAGTGGTGGGCTTTCTATGCTTGCTAGTAAAATTGACAGCCTCTCTGAGATCGAGAAAATGCTATGAACAAGTGTTAGGGAACTCTTTATGATTCCCACATCTACACTTTTTGATCTGTTAAAGAGCAAATAATAACTGTGTGCTGAGTGGCATCAAAACTCCAGTCTTGAGTGAAAATGAAATTGTAATGAGAAAGGAGATGTCGAAGATGCTTTATTGCATTGGTTATCAATGTCAGCAGCAGAAAGACTATGATTAGCAGCTCCTTACTTTTACAGAAAGCATCCCACATTGCTGCATCCATAAAGAAACAGAAATGCTCACCATCTTTGTGCTGGCATCACTGATGGGAAGTGAGAAACAATATTGTTTTTTTTTTTAAAGCCCATGGTGAGAGGTAGAATGCTGACAGTGCAGGTGCTGAACAATGGGTGAAAGAGGTGCTTCCATCTCTGCTAGAGGAATTTGATGCTCACAGTGTTTTTAATTGTGATGAAATTGAGTTATTTTACCACTGCATTGGCCAGGGCACCATAACATTAAGACCAAGACACCTCAGGTCATAAAAAGCAAAGGGATGGCTCTCAGTTCTGTGCTGCTGCAATATGACAAGCACAGAGTACATTGAGCCAGTTAATGCTGAGAAATTTCAGCAATCAAAGTGTTTCTGAGGAACTCAACATCTGCCAATTCAGTACAGAGCAAATCACACTGCTTGGAAAATGGGCTATCTGTTTACTGACTGGTTGAGGACCTGGGACCTGGGACACCTTGTAGAAGGCGTAGCCCTCGAGATCCAAAGAGCGGAGGGGCTCCGAGACGCCGGCGGGTCGGCGGGACCCGCAGCTGACTAAGGGGGTCCGGGAGGCCGGGAGAAGCAGGAGAAGAAGAAGGCGCAGCCCTCGAGATTCAAAGAGCCGGAGGGGCTCCAAGACGCCGGTGGGTCGGCGGCACCTGTGCAGCCGACCAAGGGTTCCAGGAGGCCGGGAGAAGCAGGCAGAAGAAGGCGCAGCCCTCGAGATCCAAAGAGCGGAGGGGCTCCGAGACGCCGGCGGGTCGGCGGCACCTGTGCAGCCGACCAAGGGTTCCAGGAGGCCGGGAGAAGCAGGCAGAAGAAGGCGCAGCCCTCGAGATCCAAAGAGTGGAGGGGCTCCGAGACGCCGGGGTCGGCGGCACCTGTGCAGCCGACCAAGGGTTCCAGGAGGCCGGGAGAAGCAGGCAGAAGGTACGGGCAAAGCCGCAAACCAATCGGAAAGCGACCGCAGACTGTGCCTTGCTTCCGATTGGTGCGCCTTCCCCATAGACTTAAACTGGGGTTTGCTGCACTATTCTGGCTGGGATTTCTGCTTTTCTGTAATTTATTTTGAATTTCTCATAAAAAGTGCTGTTTTCTCTTACTTTGTGCCTGGTTTATGGGCTGTTTTTCCCTATGTTAAAATTAAGTGTTACAGTCTTTTGAATTGTTGTGTGGGCTAGACGCTTAGGCGCCTAACCCCCATACCCTCCCAGTCTATTGTTGTGCAGATCTCAAGTTTTAGCACCTTGTTGCAGATTACTGCAATAAAGGTACTTTTACTGACTGCCTTCTCTCTGTCCCCACCTTGTAGAAGGCGCAGCCTCGAGATCAAAGAGCGGAGGGCTCCGAGACGCCGAGGGTCGGGCGGCACCTGCAGCCGACCAAGGGTTCCAGGAGGCCGGGAGAAGCAGGCAGAAGGTACGGGCCAAGCCGCAAACCAATCGGAAAGCGACCGCAGACTGTGCCTTGCTTCCGATTGCGCGCCTTCCCCATAGACTTAAACTGGGGTTTGCTGCACTATTCTGGCTGGGATTTCTGCTTTTCTGTAATTTATTTTGAATTTCTCATAAAAAGTGCTGTTTTCTCTTACTTTGTGCCTGGTTTATGGGCTGTTTTTCTCTATGTTAAAATTAAGTGTGACAGTCTTTTGAATTGTGTGGGCTAGACGCTTAGGCGCCTAACCCCCCCCCATACTCTCCCAGTCTATTGTTGTGCAGGTCTCAAGTTTTAGCACCTTGTTGCAGATTACTGCAATAAAGGTACTTTACTGACTGCCTTCTCCTCTGTCCCCCACCTTGTAGAAGGCGCAGCCCTCGAGATCCAAAGAGCGGAGGGGCTCCGAGAGCCGGCCGGGGTCAGCGGCACCTGTGCAGCCGACCAAGGGTTCCAGGAGGCCGGGAGAAGCAGGCAGAAGGTATAGGCAAAGCCGCAAAATTTTGCCCGCCTCCTTCCCCTCTGGTTGATTCCTTTTATACACTTTCTCCGCCATTTCTTAATCCACACCCACATCCCTTCCCTTCCTCCCTTAACCCATACCTAACCTCCACAATGCTACTTTGCTCTTTTTCCCTGAGCCTTATATCTCACCCAATCCCTTATGATATCAATGCTATACCCAGTGTCAAGATAAATAACTTAGTTAATACGACCTGCCCATCTCTACCATCCACAAGGGCCAACCACGGATTCCTTATTCATCCTGAACCACGTTTGCAATGCAACCTCTGGGATATCCCACATAAGGCCACCCTATCAATTCAGCACAGCCCTGGCACCCTACTTGTATCATGGCTTTTATTAACCCACTATGCCTGTCCATTAAAATATTATGCTATGAAAATTTTGCATCCATATATCAGGACCATCACTCAGCTACAGCAGGCACCCAGGATTAGGGAGGAAATGCTCTGACCACTCACTATCCTTGTCCCTTGGTGCCCTCCTCAAATTAATCTTCTACCTTCTGATCTGTTTTGGTACCATTGAAATAAATCCTGGCCCCATTGAAAGTATTTTTCCCTGCTGATTTATCCTCTATAAATGGCCTAAGCTTCCTACATATCAATGCCTGCAGCCTTTAAAAAATTCTCTGTAATACAGGCCTGGGTGGCATATACCTGCCTGACTTTCTGGTCATCTCTGAATCTTGGCTCAGACCATCGACCAAAGACAGTGTTGTAAACTTACTAACCATCATCAGCTCTTCAGAGCAGATCGCCTTTCCAGGGTGGTGGGTGGGCCATACATTAAGGACACCATCTCTGCTACCTGCCTCATCATCACATCCGAACCAAAGGAATTTGAATGTTTATCAATCAAAATATCCCTTCCAAACTTGTCTCCATTTAAATTGATTGGCTGCTATAGGCCCCCCTCAGCAGGCCTCAAATTACTGTCTCACCTGGGGTCAATAACCAATCTAGGCCCTGAAGATACCATCATCCTTGGTGATTTGAATTTAAACTGGCTATCTAATGCATCTGCTCCATTGGTAACCTTCTGTGACACCTATGGCTTTACACAGCTAATAAAAGACCCAACCAGGGTTAACCTAAAAAATTCCAGCAACAGCTCACTCCTGGATATTATGTTGGTAAATAAGCCTCACTTATATACTCATGCAGGAGTACTACCGAATGATGTAAGTGACCATTGTCCCATAGCTGGCATAAGATATTCACCCAAATCATCCAACCCTGCTGAATTTGTCCCCAAAAGGTCAAAAAAGAAGTTCAACATACCAGGTTACCTCCATGACCTGAGTAACACAATATATTGGCAAGATTTCTACCTTAGCCTCAGTGGAAATAGCTCTCCAGATCTTAAAGGACATTATCACTAATGCTCTAAATATTCATGCACCATTCACCAATATCAGAACTAAAGCAAGGTCCTGCCCTGGTTCACCACTGATCTTAAACAGCCTTGCTATCCAGAGACAAACTGTGGAAAAGGCAAGAAAAACTAAGGACTCCATAGATTGGCTAAATTTCAGAAAAGCAAGAAATTCATGTACAACACAAATAAGATCTGCCAAAGCGGCCTATTATAGAGCTGAATTGGATGCCTCCTATAATAACCCTACCAGGCTCTGGGGAACTATAAAGGTATCTTGGGCCAAAATCTACTCCCTGCCTTAACCTGCAAACTGCTACTAAATAACACAGAAATTACAGATAAACAAGAAATTCTAAATACCTTCAATGACCACTTCACCACAGCTGACTAGCATTTGACTCTTCACTCCAAATCTCCTGAGATCTTCCTTGAATCTTCCAATCTACCGTAAGGCTGTAAGCTACATCAACCTTCTTTCAACCCAATAACATTGGAAAGAAGTGGAAGATCTCCTCCAACTTGGATACTTCAAAAGTGAGGTACAGACTCTGGACCCCTACTTCTCAAGATTGCATCTCAAGTCTTATCTGCCCCCTCACTCATCTCTTCAATCTTTCCTCACCACTGGATCCATTCCTCCATTTGGAAAACAGTTCAAGTAGTTCCTTTACTCAAATCTGTGATCCCATGGATCTCAATAATTACAGGCCCATTTCCATCCTATCAGTTCTGTCCAAGATGCTCGAAAAGTTAGTAAACTCACAATTAAGGGTCTACCTGGATAACAATAACCTCCTAAACACAGCACAATCAGGATTTAGATCAAGGCACAGCACCATTTCAGCCCTAGCCAAAGTAAACAACGACTGGCAGACTGCTATGGATAAGAAGAATAGTACCTGTGCTGTGTTCCTGGATTTGAGCAAAGCATTTGACACAGTGGATCATGAATCACTGATCACCTCCTTGGTTCAATAAGGTTGGATTCCCTTCACTCAATTGGTTCAAGTGCTATCTATCAGACAGATCACAACTGGTAAAAATGGAAACTACCTATCCACTTTAAAACCACTGCTAAGAGGTGTACCGCAAGGAATCATTCTTGGCCCCATCCTCTTTGCCATCTATATTAATAATATTGATGCTAACCTCACTCAATCAAACATCCATCTGTTTGCTGAAGATACTGTGCTATATGTTAGCAATCCTTCATTGTCTAAAGCCTGTGAACTGCTACAATCTGAATTCTCCATCCCACAACACAACTTACTGGATAAAAACTACTTAAATGCCAAAAAACAAAAGCTATGCTCTTTTCCTCACAAAGTTGCTCTGCCACTACCCCATCATCTACCACCCTACAACCAACCACCTTACTTGGAGAGAAGTTGAATACGCTTGATAACTTCAAATATCTTGGTGTCTGGATTGATAACAAACTTGACTTTTCTGTACATATTGAGGAGCTACTAAAGAAACTGAGACAAAGGCTTGGTTTATTTTTAGAATAAAGCACTACCTCAACAGAGACTCCAAAAAGATTAATCCAGGCTTCATTCCTATCCTCATTGACTATGCTGACTTTCTGTATGGACACTGTTCACTCCTCTTAAATAAACTGGACACCCTATACCACAGGTCCATCAGATTCATTACTGACCTTCCTTCAGCACCCACCATTGTTCCCTTTATAAGGCAGTTAACTGGTCATCATTACAACACAGAAGAAACAGGAATGCTGCAACTTGATTTTCAAAGCCTTATCAGGCAAGCTACCTACCTACATCTCGGACTGTTTTACTCAATTCACTTCTAGGCCATACAACCTAAGGATCAGCAAAATTATCATTCTTAAGGTCCCCATTGCCTGCACCAGCTTGGGAGGGCTGCTATCAGCTATTCACTAGTAATTGTTTGGAACTCACCCAAAAACCATGAAGCTAAATAACCTCCCACCCTTAATATCCTTCAAAAGATTATTCACCACCCTATTCCCAGAACTCTGCAACTGCTTCCACAAGGCCTAATTCATGGCCCTATCCACCCCCCCTTTTCTGCTCGTGTTTCAATATGCTGAAAAACTCCAGTTCCCAGTCCCAAGATTCACCCTCAAAATGCCTGCTAGGTCCTATAATCTACATATTAACTCTGATGTGCCAACTGCCTACTGTCTCCCAGATTAAAAGTGTTAATGCCTTGTACATATGTATATTGTTATATACTAGCACTTATGTCATTGTATTACTGTTTTTTGTTACCCATGTCATTGTATTACTGTTTATGATACCCTTGTCAATGTAATAACACTTGCACTTCTTGACACTCAGGTCCATCTTGTAAATGAGCTATGCTCAATGATGTTCGCCTGATTAAATAAAGATTTTGATTGATTGATTGATTGAACCAGTTGTGCTGATGCAAGATCACCATAATTCTGGATAATTTTACTGACCACTCAGACATCCCAGGATTAAAAATAACATCATATTGTTTTTTCTCCCTCTAAACACCAGCTGCATAACATAGGCCTTAAATCAAGGCATTATTTAAGAGACACTGCATGAATGCATTGAAAAGCAGGGTGCTTAAAATGCTTTATTCCTCACTGAGCTGACCATTGTGATCTGTGTTAAGAATATTTCTCCTTTCATCATCCCCACCAAGATGACTGAAGATGAATTCCTTGAAATTTGTCACCTGGGAGATGAGACAGAGAATAATCTGCCAGGAGTAATGAATGACACTGAATGTGAGGAGGAGATGCAGAGGCCAAGGAAGATGAAGAAAACACAGAGACAGAACTGGAGCAGGCTGTGATTACCCAAGATGTCTAAAATGCTTTCCTGACACTTTGGAAAAACCATGGAGCAAAGGGCCTATATCAAGCCCAAACGAGAGAACCTGGCCGCTACCAAGTGGATGTGAAAAATGAAGGCTGCCAAAAAAAAAACACCAGACGTTGATAATTGATTTCCTGAAAAAAAAAATATGAATTAAAAGTAAAATTTGATTTCAAACAGCAAAACAAGCACTACCATCCCCATACCCTGTGCCCATAATACTGCCCACCCTTCCTTCACTGACACTACAGTATATTTCAACCAAACTGAAAAAGTAACAAAGCTCAACAAAGAAAAAAGTAAAAATAAAAGAAAGCTACAAAACAAAAGCAATACTTGAAATTCTTTAATTGAAAAGTCGTATGAAACAGAAACCATAAGGCCCATCTTAAACACTGGTATTTGTGAACTTGGAGTGTGCAATAGTGCTATACAATATAGTAATAATTGTTAACAAAGAAACTCTGGCCAGAGCCAATAGGGCAGCAGATAGAGAATATGGGGAAAAATATTGTAAATTACCAAAGTTACAAGTGTGCATTTGCAAAATGTATATATTCATAAATATGTTGGTTTCTAATATTTTTTACAGAAAGTTTTCAACACATCCTTGTTATAACCCTACCTCATGAACAGGAGCAGGCAAAATGTTTAACTCCTGTCTTAAAGGTGTTTTTGTGCAGGGACTATGAAATCAACTTTCAGGATGCAAAAACACTTTATGGGCAGCAGCTGAAATATGACAGCTGTCACATTCATGAGATGCTGTAAAGAAATGGCTAAGTTGAAAATTTGAGGTAAAAATATTGAATATTACTGAAGTTATGAGCCTGTGTTCACAAAAATCAATGTGGGCTCATAACTTTTTTGTTTTTAGTGTTTTTACACCAAACTTACTACATAGCCTTCTTTTACCCCCACTTCATTAACAAGGGCAGAGAACATTTTTCAGCGCCTTGCCAAAAGGCAATTTCATGCAGGGACCATTAAATCACCTTTTGAGATGTAGAAAAACATATTGGCCAGGATTTGTAAAATGACAGCTGCCACATTCATGAGGTGCTGTAAAGATATGGCTATGTTGTAAATTTGGGGTACAAATATTGAAAATTACCAAAGTTATGATCCTTCATTCACAACATTTTACATGGGTTTATTACTTGATTATGTTTTAATATTTTTATACCAAATGTTCAACTTATCCTTCTTATGACCCCACCTCATGAACAAGGGAAGAGAAAAGTTTCAACTGGAGCCCAAAAGGTGATTTCATGCAATGACCACAAAATCACTGATTGGGATGTAAAATAAAAATTGGGACAGGATTTGAAAAATGACAGCAATCTCAGTCACGAGGTGCTCTAAAGATATGGCTATGTTTTAAAGTTGAGTACAAATATTGAAAAGTAACAAAATTATGAGCCTGCATTTCTCAAAATTCAATGTAGGCTCACAACGTTGTTGTTTTTCAATATGTTTACACCAAATTTTCAACACAGCCTTCTTATTACCCCTCCTGATGAACAATGGTATGAAAAACTTCCAACTCCTGCCCAAAAGGTGACTTCATGCAGGGACAGAGAAAAATCACCTTTGTGGACAAATCTGCCTAATGACAGTGACTTTGTTCATGAGGTGGGGTCCCAAAGAAGGCATGATGAAATTTTGGGCCAAATGTTTGTAAAAATGCCCAAGTTATGGCACTAAGTTCAAAATGCCTTTGAAATACATTGAACTACATACCTGTGTCTTCAGTTCGCAGTCCAGATTTGAAGAGTTAAGATGTGTCTGTGGTCCAGAGAGGATTATGGCATTGGAACCCCGATGGGTAAATAAGGGCTTGGGAGGGGTACGGGGTGGTGGATGCTGAGTGGGAGGGTCAGGTGGGAGGGTAAGGAATGGCCATAAAAGACACTGATGGACCATTTTTTAATAACTTAAATAAAAAAGTGACTGACAATCCTCAATCACAACACTGGGGGATTGGACACCTCCAGTGTCACAGTCATGTGGGGGAAGACACCAATGGACCATTTATTTTTCCGGTAAAATAAAAAAAAGAAAGATAGACAATCCCCAATCATGACACTGGGGGATTCAGCACCCACAGTGTCATGAAAAAGGTGGAAGATCCACAATCATGACACTGGGGGATAGGGTACTGCCAGTGTCACAGTTATGTTTCTGGTGGAGGGATTGTTGAGAAAGAGGGTTGGGTGGGAGGAATTTTAATAATATAAAATAAATAAATAGATAAATACATTACACGATCATGGCAGAACACAGCTCACTCTGCCATGACCAAGATGGTCACAGCATGCTACTGCACATGTGCGACTGCTAGAGCATGCATAGTAGAGTGCAGTGGTCATCTTAGACTTGACAGAGTGTGCCATGACTGCCAGCACTGTGTACTGTAAAATAGTGTAGTGATGTAGTCGGTAGTGACAACATGGGTGGACTGCTTCACAGATGTGAAGGCAACCGAAATGCAAGTTCAACATACAGTTCATTTGGAAGGAATGTGGAGTCCTTTTTCTGATGATCAAAAAAGGCCTGCAGGGATCCACCCACTGCAGCCACAAAACTTTACTTCAGGCAACAGTTATATCAGACACCTGATATAACGGAAAAAACATCCACGCAACAATGTGTCCGGTATAAGCAGGTTGCACTGTACACAACTTAAGGAAAAATAAAACACAACAGGGTAAAAAGGATGAGTGTAAATTAATGAATCTCTGGGTAACCAAATACTCAAATGGAATTTTTTAATTCAGTACTCACTTGATGGTGGTTGAGAAATCCAAACGAAAGGGGGAAACTACATAAACATCCTTGTGCAAGCTTAATTGTTCACACTACTATTCCTGGCTTGTGAAGTGCTTTGGGAGCCAGTGTATATGAAAAGCTGTGTATAAAACCTCATTGTTTTCTACCTCCTATCTTATCTCCCATTATCTGCCCTTCGGGACAAGAAACTCTTTCAGTGAAATACATACAGTACCAAAACTATGGTAAAGGATTTGATTCACAGTTTTATATTGAGCAAAAAAGTAAACAGTAACTGCTTAAGAAATTGTTTTAATTTTACTTTATTAACTTTTGTTGTTTTATTCTTCATTTGTATCCCAGGGCAGGGAAGTAAGAAGATAGTGGATGGGATAAAGCAGAGGACAAGGGGGTAAATCAGGAAAGCAAGAAGAAATAAATAAAGGAGACAGGTATCATTGAAGGTTGCAAAGGAAACAGGGTCGGGGAGCTTCAGGAGACAGCATAATAAGGGGGAGTAGAGAAGCAGGCAGGGAGGGAGTACGGTATGGAGAGTCATGTGTACCAATGCAAGAAGTCCGATAAATGAAATTCCAGAACTGGAGACCATCATGGCCAAGGCTAGCCTGGATTTGGTGCTTGTAATAGCGTCATGGTGCACTGGCAGCCACCACTGGGGCATGGCCATACTGGGCTAAGCTCTGTTCAGGGGAGACATGGAGGGAGGAAGCATTTTACTCCATGTTAGGGAGGAAATCAAGGCCACAGACATACAGGGGCACACAGTGGAAAAATAAGGACTGTGGGTGCTGTGGGTCATCCAGGACACAGGTACTGTGACTGCTATTCATATAGGGGTGATGTACAGCCCTACAGTACAGAGTGAGGACATGGATACTTGTGGAAGCCATCATTGGGATGGTAAGTAAAGGGGGTGCTGCTTTTTGTGTATTTCCATATGTCAGCTGTGGATTGGTGCCTTCCAAAGGAGCAGGGCCATCTTAACTCCCTACAAGGGGCTTTTCCCAGGCAGCTAGTCAAGAAATCCCCCAGGGATAGGGCAGTGCAGGACCTGTCGCTTACAAACTGGGATGACATTGCAGATGTCACAGTGGACAGTCTCCAAGGTACCAGTGACCATTGTACAGTGTGGCTTAAAATTTAAAAGGAACAGAGGTAAACCACAAGAGAATGAACATCCAGGACTTTAGGCCGGCATTTTTTTAAAGAAATGTGAGATTGTCTCAAAAACTGCCTTGTTTCAGGGGATTGCAAGGGAGGAATAGAGGCACAGTGGGGAAAAATAAGGGAGGGTATAATTAAGGCAGCCAACCTCCGCTTGAAGGAAGTAACTAAAAGTAGAAAGAAAAAGACCGTTATGGTTCTCAAGGGAAGTGCCCAAGATGGTGAGGGGAAAAAGGGTGGCATTCAGGAGGTATAAGGAAATACAGAGGAAGGAAGACAGGAAGGTATACCAAGTAAATCAGAGGGAAGCAGAAAAAGGCAGTGAGGGGAGTAAAGGCACATACAGAGGAAAGGATAGCTAGAGGGTTAACTAAAGGGGAAAATACTTTTTTCAGGTACCTAAGTGTGAAGAGGAAAACAAGGGGAGAGACAGTAAGAATACAGTGGGCAGCAGGGGGAGAATGCTCAGAAAAGGATCAAGAAAAATCAGACATCCTGAACAGGTACTTTTGCTCAGTCTTTACAGTGGGCTGAGGCAGACCACCAGGGAGCAACATGAACAAAGGGAGTGGTCTCAAGTCCATCTTCAAAAGAAAAACTGACAGGACTTTTAGCTCTGAAAGTGGATTTGGCTATAACATGGACAGCATACTCTCAAGTGTACTAAAGGACCTCAGGGAGGTGCTAGCTGCGCCACTGATGACCCTATTAAACAACTCACTTGAAACATGCCTAGTTCTGGAGAAGTGCAGGAAAGCAGACTTTTTTCCTCTTCACAAGAGCAGAGGCAGGGAGGAGGCTAGCAACTATATGCCAGTCAGTCTCACATCATTGGTGTAAACATTAATGGAAACCCTGTTAAAGAAATGGTTGATAGCTATCTTGAATCCAATGGGCTTCAAGAACAAAGGTGTCATGTATTCATTAGAGGGAGGTCATGCCAGAGGAATCTGATTGATTTCTTGGACTAGATGTCCAGGGAACTAGATCAGGGAAGATCAGTGGAAGTTGCTTATCTGGACTTTATGGGGTGAGGTACTTACACTCACTTATCAGGAAAGGGATCTTAAGGTTATCATATCTGATGATCTCAAAGTGTTAGGGCCATGTGGAAAAGCACTGGATAGGGCCAGTGGAATGCTGGGATGTTTATGGAGAGTTATCTCCAGCAGGAAGAGGAAGTGGTGTCGCCACTGTACCACTCACCTGTGAGAACTCACTTGGAGTGTTGTGTCCAGTTCTGAAGAACACACCTCAGAAAAGACATAGACAGGGTAGAGGCAGTCCAATGGAAGACAACTAAAATGGTGCAGGGGTTGCACCAAAAATCTCTACAAGGAGAGACTGAGGGCTCTCAATATGTACAGCATGGAAGAGAGGCGCATGAGAGGGGACATCATAGAGATTTACAAGTACCTCACAAGGTTGAACAGACTGCATGAGGGGAGTCTTTCAAATGAGAAAGATCAACAGAACCAAAGGGTATGCAAAGAAGCTTTGGGAGGGGATTTAGAGGGATGTGAGGAAGTACTGCTTCACTGAAATAGTAATGGAAGCCATAACAAGACTGCCAGTGGAAGTAATGGAAGTGAAAACAGTAAAGGGCTTTAGGCATGTGTTGGATAGACTCATAGGAATATTAGTACAAAGGCATGGAGAAAGGAGGATCAAAGGATACCAGTTAGGGGCTGCAGTGACAGACTAGGCTTGGACCATCTTGACAGACTTAGGAGCTAAGCAGTCCTTTCCTGCAACAAATTCCATACTTCTGTTACTATGTTTGTATTGCCTCATATGCATGTGTAGTATGTTTTTCATGCAGCCCATAAAAACCTTTCTTGAAGCTTTATTTATATGTTGATATTATCAGTTGTTTCCAGAGAATACATATAACCTAGTTATCGTTCTTTTGGGAAATGGACATGGTGGTGATGGAAATAAGGGGTGGCATTCAGGATGTATAAGGAAAGGGAGAGGGAAGAAGACAGGGAGGTGTACCCAGTAAATCAGAGGAAGCAGGAAAGGCACTGAGAGGAGCAAATATGTAGGCAAAAGAGAGGACAGCCAAATTGGTGACTAAAGGAGATAAGACTTTCTTCAGGTACCTATATGAGAAAAAATCAATTAGCAGGATAGTAAGAATAAGGAGGGTGGCCAGACGATACTGTGCAGAAAAGTATCAAGAAGAAACAGACATCCTGAACTGGTATTTCTACTCAGTCTTCATAGTTTGTGTGTGTGTGTGGGGGGGGGGTGGACCTCCAGGAAGCAACATGAACAAATAGAGGGGGACACAAGTCAATTTTCAGCAGAAAGATCCTGAAAAGACTTCTAGCTGTGAAAGTGGATTAGGCTATGGGACTGCACAGAATACACTCAAGGGTACTAAAGGAACTCAGGGAGGTGCTAGCTGCCTGCTGATGACCTTATTCCGCAGCTCACTGAAATCATTCCTTGTTCCAGAGAATTGGAGGAGAGTAGACTTAGTACTTCTTCATAAAAGCAGCAGCAGGGAAGAAGCTAGAACTACAGGCTGGTCAGCCTCACATCAGCAGTGAGAAAATTAATGGAAACCCTGTTAACAAAATGGTTGGTAGAGTATCTTGAAAGCAATGGGATACAAGACCAAAGGCAGCATAGATTCATTAGGGGGAGGCCATGACAGATGAATCTGATTAATTTCTTTGACTGGGTGGCCAGGAGAATAGATCAAGGAAGGGCAGTCTATGTTGCTTATCTGGACTTTAACAAGGCCTTTGACACTGTGCCACACAGAAGATTGGTAAAGAAATGAGCTACCTAGGAGACTGACCGAAACTGGGAATTGTTTAAGGAACTGGTTAATGAATAGGCAACAGAGGTTGATGGGTAATGGCACTCACTCTAATGAGGAGAGAGTGACCAGTGGGGTGCCACAAGGCTCAGTACTGGGACAAATCCTCCTCAATGTCTTTATCAGTGACACTGTAGAAGAAAAGGAAAGAAAGGTATACCTTGTTGCAGATAACACCAACATCTGTAATAGGGTGGACACTCAGAACAGGGTGGAAAGAATGTGTAGGGACCTTTGGAAACTAGCAGAGTAGTTAAGAACATGGGACCTTGGGATTATCATATCTGATGACCTCAATGTGTCAGGGCATTGTGACAAAGCAGTGAGTATGGCCAGTGGGATGCTGAGATACATAGGGAGAAAAATCTCCAGCTGGAAGAGGAAGGTGGTATTGCCACTGCATCATTTGCCTGCGAGACCCACTGGAGTACTATGTCCAGTTCTGGAGGCCACACTTCAGAAAGGACATAAACAGGGTGGAGGCTGTCCAGAGGAGGGCAATTAAAATGGTGCAGTGATTGCATCAAAATCCCTACAAGGAGAGACTGAGGGATCTCAACAAGTACACTGTAGAAGACAGGGGAAGGAGAGGGGACACAATAGATACCTACAAGTACCTCATCAGGTAAAAAGGATGTAGATGGGGAATCTCTTTCAAATGAGAAAGATCACCAGGACCAGAGTGTAAACAATGAAGCTTTAGGGAAAGGAGTTTTGAGGGGACTTCAAGCAAGTGTGGTATAGACATACAGTGGGGGAATATTAGTAAATAGGCAGGGAAGGGGGGAGTGTTGCTGGAAACCAGTTAAGGCATGCATAGGCAGACTAGCTATTGACCATTTGGGTAGGCTGGGTGGGCCAAGTGTTCCTTTTTTGCAGACAGTTTTTTATGCCTCTGTGTTTCTATTACATCATATGCATGAGCAGTATATTTTTCATGTTTGCCATTAAAACTTTTACAGCAACTGTATGTGTTACTGTTAATGTTATCAGTTGTTTCTAGTAAATACATTTAACCTAATTTTCAATTACCATCAAAGTCAAAGTCAAAGTCAAGTTTATTTAAAAAGACGCCCAATCCCGAAGGCTCTGGGCGCCGAGCAAAACCTATACAGTGTATCATACCGTATACATTAGAATTAAAATATCATACATATAACTTAGACCCCGAAAGCCTGCACAAATAAAAAGGTCTTAAGACGACTCTTAAAGGCCTCTACAGTGGGTGGCTCTCTCACTTCACACGGCAACGAGTTCCAGAGAGCTGGAGCAGCAACTCCAAAGGATCGGATCCCTGGCCGATTTCAGCCTAGCTCCTCGAACTGTGAGGAGACCACCACCAGAGGAGCCAAGATCCCGGACAGAGGTGGACGGTACCA
Organism: Neoceratodus forsteri; assembly: GCA_016271365.2. Taxonomy (NCBI): domain Eukaryota; kingdom Metazoa; phylum Chordata; order Ceratodontiformes; family Ceratodontidae; genus Neoceratodus; species Neoceratodus forsteri. The sequence continues at coordinate 93,243,832 of CM057456.1, read as the reverse complement.
GGAGATCAGAAAGGTAACCAGGGCCCTGTCCATGTAGGGTCTTATAGGTGAGAAACCCCACCTTGAACAAAACTCTCCACCTGACAGGCAGCCAGTGCAATTCGCGCAACACCGGAGTTATATGACAGAACTTACTTTGTCCAGTCAGAAGCTGGGCAGCAGCGTTTTGCACTAGCTGCAGTCTGCGAAGAGAAGTTCCAGAGACCCCGAGATAGAGCGCATTACAGTAGTCAAGTCTCGAAGTGACCAAGGCATGTACCAAAGTAGGGAGGTCCAGAGCCGAACAAGGGCTTAATCCTGGCGTATTTCTAGTGAAAGAAACAGGAACGCACCACGGAGGATATTTGAGCCCATGGACAAGTTCCTGTCAAAGATCACACCTAAGGTTACGCACCCTTGGGAGGCCATCAATGACACAGCTCTAGCACAATGCCAGTCGCAGAATCAGAGGCCATCCCATCACAAGCTCTGTTCGACTCCACTACCAGTACCTCAGTCTTATTAGGGTTAAGTCGCAGCCAGCTGGAAGACATCCAGTCATTTATCTCAGCCAGACATATTCATCACATCCACTGCATTTGATGTTCCTGGTGCAAAAGATAGGTATAGCTGAGTATCATCAGCATAGCAATAAAAACTCAGACCATACCTCCTAATGATCTCCCCCAGGGGCAGCATGTACACCATCCTGCAGTAGCTACTGACAGAAAAAGAGAGAACAGATGTTCTCATGCAAAACATCTGATTCTGCACAAGGACAGTAAGATATATTTTAACAAGTTCTGGTCAGAGCCGATATGGCTGTGGAGAGCTTTTGGGAAGCTTTTACCCATTATTTCTAATTAATTTGCATAATACAGATCTGTGGAGAGGCAGTTCCAATGTGGCCTTCCTTTTATACATTTTTACAATGTGTTTTCCTAGAATATGCCTGCTGATTGCTATATATTTAGTCTGAATAGTTCACAGAAGAAATGGCATCTTATTTTCAGTGGGACCCTACATCTACACAATATTATGCTGCATTGTGTAAAATCAGAACACACTAAAAACAATATTTTACACCTGGGGGATATATTAAGTGCCGAATTGATACACGAGCAGAAAGATGCATTTAATACAACATTCAAAGAGAATGAACCACTGGCACAGCGTAAGCATACAGTGAAGCCCACCAGGATGAAGCGCAGCACTTCGGAATTCTGCAGTAGAGTTACTGCAACAAACAATGCAATTTCAAAGGGAGTTAATCCCTTTTGTCATGCAGTAAACCTGTGACACTGCACTTCATCCTGGGGGGCTTCATTGTACCTGTTGAAAATGTGATCCTGGACAGGAGTCACAGTGCAGGTGGCCACCAAGTCAGGTGTATCCAGGGTGACTCTGACTGAATATCTTCCAGGGGGAATGTGTGGCACATACCAGCATGCACCGCAGCCCCCATGGGCAACATTCAGCACAGGAATGCAAATGAACTAAGTGAGCATAGAGGGTGCAAAGGGGCCTTGTGCATGCTCATTAAAAGCCCATTTGCATGTTGGCATGTGGATGAATGCACCGGAGCAGCTCTCGCCCCCAAGCCCTTACCCCAATCGCTCCCATGTGGGACAGACCCTAAATTCTCTTGTGGTATAGTGACACCCCCCACCCATTCTACCAGCCCCAATTGCACTGGAGTCCAGGCTCTATCAGTTCTATATTGTAAGGACCCCAATGCCATCCATAATTGCACCTGAATACACCCACAGTCCATGTCCACAGTAAAGTGGCCCCTGTTCCCCCTCAACAGTGCACAGACAGCCCCCTCCCTGCCCCCCAGCTCATCCCATTGCGATGACTGACTCTGTAATGGGATCATACCACTCTATCAGTGGGTGGCACAGCACTCATAGTAGGATGCTGGAATGTATTATACCTAGGCATGAGCTGTGTGTGGGTGATAACACCCAGTGGCCATACTCCTCAGGCACTCACATGTGGATTCATCATCCCGGTGCCATTGCAGTGCTCAGTGTGGGTGGTGGCCAATGTTGCACCCACTCACACAGGTCTAAAAACAGGCATGCTACGGCCGATATTCCATTCATTTCTACAATTGGGGAATGGCAGATGAGCTATGTATAACCTGAAGTGTACACTGCAGATGGTACTACAGGATACCGCAGCCCATGGCACCCAGGATATTTCAGAAGTCCGGAGGTGGCACGTCACACAGGGGAGAGTGTGGACTCACAGTGCTGCATGACAGCAGGAAGATACAGCATTGACAAGGCATGTATTGGAGATATGTAAATTCCCTCTTCAATTTTCCAGGGACATACACACAGATGCATACACTGGTGGATCCACCGCCATTGGTGCCGGAACGGTTTGAAAAGTGGTAGAACTAAGGATGTAAGGGATAAATTCTCCCCTATTAAATACATTAACATGATTGCAAAAAGTGATAGGGACACTTATGAAAGTGGTAAGGCCATGGATCTAGTGGCCCCCCCCTCCCCATTCCGGCACCTATGTCCACCGCTATCATGGTGCGCCAATGCATGGTACAGACAGTTGGGTCATTCCAGAGTGCAGGTCCCCAGCCTGGGTTCAGTGCAGTCAATGGCTGGCCATGGCAGGGTGTGGAAGGCAGTGCCAGTCTTTGTAACAGGTTTGGTATGGGGGTAATAAGGGTGTCTGTGTACAAGGGTGGTAGATGGGAGTCCTCTAGACTATAGATATGGAGCATGGTTTCCTCTGGTGCAATCGAGTCTGGGAGGGCCTACACTAAGAAGCACTTCAGGGATGGAGTTTGCTAGATTGGGGATGGAAAGGGGTACCTCTAGTCTACCAAGGCTCCCAGACTGTTGTGCACCTGGGTGCACATCTGCAGCCTGCCTGTGGGTGGCTGGCCGGGTTAGATCAGCTGTTTGTGGCCTAACTGTAGGCTGCTGTGCTCTGGACTGTGAGGGGCACATTCCAACTGAATATGCTGCAGCATGGCATATTCATAGAAGTGCCCCCTCGACTTGAACGGCATACCATTTGTGTGTGCCCTGGCTCATTCCCTTGCTGCCGGCAGATCCTGTACATTTGAATATCATGCTGTTGCACATTGTTGGAGATGTGCGGCACTTCTCCCTTTTCCACCGGGATGCGCTGCGTATCTCCTTTGAATACAGTGGGCCCCTGGACTAGGAAGCCTGAATACAGTATTAAAATTGTAAAATCATGACCCCACTGAAAAAAAGATATTGCATCTAATCTGGGCCAGCCTGAGTAAATACTGTGCAAAAATGTGTAAATAAACATCCCTGTGACAATGATATGTAGCATTTCCCCTGGCCTATCAAGGATACAAAATATAGGATAAGAAAGATTCAGTGCTTCCAGATCCAAATAACCATTACTCTGTAAGATGCCCTCATTTTCCCTAGGCTGCATATTCAGAAATACGCCAAAGCTCAGCGCAAGTCTGGTGCAGCGCAAATCTGATGCGCACTAGTGCAACAAAAGTGGTATACAGAGATTGTGCATGCCATAGTGCACCAGCACAACCTGGCTGAATATGGCACAGTTGCACTATGGTGCAACTGGGAATGCACCATGGTGCAAGAAGAGGTGTGCCATGGCGCACCCACACACAGTTGCGCCACAGCAGCAGAGTGACAGGGGGCCATGGCACAGAGAAGTGACCCAGGGACAGAACCAGGGGGGCACAGTGACAGGCCATAGGAGGCACCACCAGCTGGGCACAGCAGGGTGCAAACAGGCACCCACACCCATGCCCCAGATTACTACAGTGGCATCAAAGGTAGGCAACAGGAGGTGCCAATGGCCAACAGAGGGCCACTAAGAGGACGCCCCACAGGCTGCATGCTGCACCCCCAACACAGACAAACCAGAGCAGGATACACCCAGGACCATGCAGCCAAGCACACACACACACAACAAGCCCCTCACAGCCTTCCCATGGGCACCCCATGACATGCCCACTGACCAAGGGGAGGGATACCACCACAGTGGAACACACCACAGCACACAGCAGGTAACCACAGAAGCACAACATGCACCCTGACACATGCACACCACATGGACAGGCACTGGGCCACTGCAGCATGGTGCCGCATGCCACCTGCAGAGCAGAACTGGCATAGACAGGTAAGTCAACATTTTGTAACAGAGAAATAAGAACAGCAAACAGTGTACAAAACAATGGGGGAAGGAAAGGGTAGGAATGAGAGGGATGGGGACAGGGAACAGGGACTGTACAGTGGAAAGGGGGACTGTAGGGGGAGGTACAGCAGGGGAAACAGGGGATGGTAGGGTGCACTCTTGAGGCGGCCACTTCATGCCACCCCTCATCATCCACGGCGTCCACCTCCCATCACCCGCCAGTGGATCTGGAGCACTGCTTCCATAGTGGTTGATGAAATAAGAATGAGCTGCCACAAGAGCATGCAGTATGGGGCATCCTCCACCACCCCTGGACACCTAGGAGAAGGGACAGGACAGGAGATCAGTGCAGTGTCCCAAAGAACCATACCCATCCACTGCGTGCATTGGGCAGTGGGATCACACACTCCTGGAGGGCCTGAACAGGCCACCTGCATGGGGATGGGCCTACGACTGCCAGAAGCGCAGCACACCACACCACAGCAGTGCACAATGGTGGTCTCTGCTGAACAGTAGCCACCCAACTGCACAATGCCAGTCACATGGCACAGTGCCCATGCAGCACCACAGCATCGACAGTGGCAGCTGGCCACACACCTACCCCACCAACAGCTGGCACTTGAGAATAATGCCCCTCCCGCACAGTGTGGGCCCCTGCCTGGCATGGTCTGCACAGCGGCATGTCAGCATAAGTGGTTGTGAGTGATGCAACCCCACCATGCGCACAATGACAGTACATCACCCTGCAGGACACACCAGACAGCCCAGCCAAAACCACAGTACAGCACCAGGGCATACATGCATGCTGGGCCTACTCACCTGGCTATGGCATATGCTCATGCCTGACACGTGCCTAAATCCCATCGAAGGTGACCTGGGTCCCTCTGCATCAGGTCCCCATAATGGTGCCAACACTGGCCATCCCAGTTTGCTGCACTAGTGTGGCAGCAATATCCTGCCACACAACCACACGCGGCTGCTGAAGAGGTGCCTGGCCAAACAGCTGGTGTGTGTGTGGGGCTGGATGCAGGCCATGAGGTTGACCAGCTCCATCTGCATCCAGTTACTTGCCCATTGAGGCCTGCACTGTGCCATGTCTCTGCTGAGAGCCATGGAGCAAATTGGCAGCCATAGCTGCACGTGGTCACAGCATGCGCCAGATGCTCGGGCCGAGGGGATATGTGCTGTATCTGCCTATCACGCAACGGTGGAGATGCACTGCATCAGTTTGACTGGGTGAAGCCACATGTACGGGGTCCTCTAGGGTCAGAGGTCACTGCTGGGGTTGGAGCATGGCCGCGCACTGTGTGCCAACTACGCAATAGCAGCCATGGTGCACTGTGCACTGTGCACCATGGCTGCTATTGCGCAGTTGGTGCTCAATGCGCAATAGGCAGGGGTGCACCACGTGCATCTGCACACAGTGCCAATGTGCACCGTGCATGCATGTGCATTGCACCACTTTGTGGTCCTGAGCAATCATATGATTTACTCCTGAGCACTATCATTGATGGTCTGTGTCCCACCCAGAATCCTCAGGATACAGACCCAATGGCAGAGCACACCTGTTTGCTCCAGGCCTCCACTGAGCAACAGGTGCAGGTTGCCGCTGGGCTGCATGCACTGTGCACGGAGGTGTGCCAGCTGGCCAAGCAGCATGAGAGGGGCATTGAGCAACTCCTGGTGGGGATGCAGCACATGCAGTGGGCCAAGTCTGCATCCATGGATCGCATTGCACAGGCGGTCATGGATGGCTTCATACTGCTGGCTGCCAGAGGGCATGGCTGGCCACAGCAGACCCCAAGCAGTGCATTGTCCACCCCATGATCCTGGCGTGGGGCTACACCCACACTGTTGATGCCGGGCTCTGATGTTGGCATCCCAAGCACTCAAGGGATGGGCCTGTTTGGGCGCCTACACCCCCTACATGGACCCGGTCATGGTCCCGTGGGTCAGTCCCTGGGGGACTGTTGCAAACACCTCCTGTAGCCGATAAGCAGTCTGTAGCTGCTGATCTGCACTGGTATAGCCACTCCTGTGGCCATGGTGTCCAGGGATCCGTGTGACAGCCCTGATGTGCAGCCTGCCCTGACTGCAATCTGCTGCTACTGCTCTGTGATGCATGGTTGGTGTGTGCATGTGCATACCACTGGTGTGGCACCTATGTGTCACGCTGCACGCTGCCTGTGTGAGTGCTTGCCCAGCCACTGTATCATGTGGCATGAGTGTGATGAGGCCAGATCTGCACCAGTTGTGCCTGTGCACTGGTGCAATGCATCTAATCCTCACCACAGGCCAATGCCTGGGCATGTGGGTGCATGTGTGTGTGTGTGTGTGTGTGTGTGTGTGCTTGTGTTGGTGTGAGCTCCTCTGTGCAGGTGTGTGTAGTAGTGTGCCACCGACTCTATTGACCCTGCACCACACCTCTGTGTGTGCTTGCCCATTGCCATGCACACCTCTGCATGTGTGCTATATCTGTGTGTGTGGCTCATGCATGGGTTTAGCGCCACCTACCTGCATGCACCATAGTGCTCCTGAGCGATGGTGTTGCGGTGCTGTTAGGCCTGCCTCATCAGCTGTTGATCCCTCCACCCAGGTGGCTGTCCACCTCCCTGTGGCACATTGCCTCTATCATCCCCACTACTGTCACCCTCATCAGCCTCGACAGCTATCCCAGGGTCAATGGCCATGTTGTGCAGTATGCAGCAGGCCAGGAATAGGCCACAGGCTTTCGAGGGGCTGTACTGTAAGGCACTGCCGGACCTGTCTAGGCAACAGAAACATGCCTTCAGCATTCCAAATACATGCTCAATGATGTTCTGCATGCTGGCATGTGCCTCATTGTAGCATTCTTTGGCTGGGGACGAAGGGTGCCGTAGGGGGTGAGCAGACAATGCTTCAATGGGTAGGTGCTGTCACCTGTGTGGATAGTGATATAGTTAGCTCTCTGCCTTCCCTTGCTGTGCCCCTTGCCTGCCCTGGTGCCCTCGCCTGCTTGCCCACTCTGCCCTCCCCGTTCCATGGCCTGCCCTACCCATCACCCTTTGTCTGTTCCATACTCACCCACTAGGTGGCCTGTGGGGATGTCCCCATGTTTGAATCTGTGGCATAGCATGGAGCTGTGCCAGATGAATGCATCATGTGCACTCCCAGGATGTGTGGCACAGATATTGGCCCCATGGCATCACAAAACATCAGGCAGTTGATACTCAGGCTCCCCTTTCTATTGATGTATGCTGGCCTCTCGGGGCCAGGTGGCATGCGGATGCCCACATGGGTGCAGTCAAAGGCCCCAAGCACACCAGGCATATGTGCTACCCTTTGGAAGTCCAGCATGACTTTCTGTGTGCTCCACCTGTGTGCTGGGAAAATGGATGCATTCTGAAGCATGTGGCAGCAGGGCATTGAGGAACTGTGTGAGGAGGTGTGATGTGGCTGACTGGGTTATGCCTGTGGTGTCCCCTGTTGGTCTCTGGAAGGTGCCTGGGCGAGCAGGCGCATGACTGCTCTGACCTTCTTCTCCACAGACATTGCATGGCTCCATCTTGTTGGTGCCTGCATCTCCTCACTGCACAGCTTGCAGAGCTGAATCTGAATAGCCCTATTCAGGTGGTACTGGCCAACTATCTCGGTGTTGGTGAAGTTTTTGAAAGTGGTGCGGGCACAGTACCACCTGTCTCAGGCATACCGCCAATGGGCCCTTCCTTGGCCACATTGGTGTTCAGCCTGCCCCCTCACACCCCTCATTACAGCCTCCATCATGTATGGCGCACTGTCCATGGCCCCTGCTGGCTTGTCTCCCCCTGTGCGGTTGGCTGCTATAGGATGTGTGGCACCCTGGTGCACTACCTGGCACTGTGCCTGCCTGTCCCTCTCACTCTCTCTGCCCCTTTCTCCCTTTCCACTGCCACCTCTGTCACTCTCCCTTTGTGGCTGCCTCTTTCTTTCTTTCTTTCTTTCTTTCTTTCTTTCTTTCTTTCTTTCTTTCTTTCTTTTCTTCTTTCTTTCTTTCAGGTTTTCTCTCTCTCTCTCCCCTTCCCTCTCTCTAGCCTGGTGCAAGTGCTGTCTGTGTGCTTGTGCCTTGTATTTCTAGGCTCAAGTCTGCTCAGCACATCTCGGTTTTGCTCCACACATGTACCATGGTTCCATGGTTGAATATCGCACTGCACTGGATATTCATGGGCACACCTCCTGCACTTGTGTCTGCATTCATTATAGTTGCACATTGGCGCAATGGTATTTGCACTGCACATTGGCTACCATTAAATATGGCTCCTTGGTGCAATTCTGCACTTGCGCTGGTGCAACACAGTTGTGCCATGTGCAACTGCTTTGAATATCCAGCTCCCTGTGTTTTTTCCACAAAGGCAGAATCAAATCCCTGTATAAATCCTTGTAAATTTTTCCATATGCCACTGGTTCTTTATTTATGATTTTGTTCTTTATTTATTATATCAGCAGCCTTTTATTAAGAAAAGAGCTCTGATCTGCTGCTCAGTATTAATATTATTAATAGTATTAATATTATAGTTCACAATTTATTATTTATTTTATTATTTATTATTAGATCATCAGTTTACAGACCTTTGAGTCGTAGACTCATTTACAAAGGCACCTCGTCAAGAGAGCAATACATCACAGCAAACAAACAGTACAGTACATAATGCTTAGATTTAGAAAGCAACCAGTGTTACAGGCATTCACTGGTGGTACATGCTTGGTAATAGGTAGATCACAGTAGTCATAATATAGGTACACGAGTACCACGTCAGGTAACAACCAGAGATATTTTATTACATTAGTCAGCAGATGTTGCATGAGACCCCCAGGTATATACAGCAAAAGCAGACCTTGGAATGATTTGGATTTATATGCTATGCATAATGCATAATGGGGGACTATATGATATAACAAATATCAAGCTCATTATGTCATGAACTAGACTCAAAATTAGTAATCATAAGTCAGACAATCTTTCAGAAGATACTAGTGTAGCCTGTAAACAAATTTATTGCAAATAGAGACATCTCTATATAATATATATATATATATATATATATATATATATATATATATAAAGATGGGCAGGAAATTTGCTTGGAATTTACTGGATATCGATCATCACATAACTGTGTGTATATCAGACCACACTGCACACCTGCACTTTTACCCCTCCAAAACAATTTTACCATTTTATACGATAGATAAAACACTCTGAGGTGAGCGGTTGTGCTCTGATATACGCACACCTTGGGTGGTTGATGCACATCAAGGCATATGTGTATCAGAGCGTGACCGCACACCTCAGAGTGGATTGTCTATTACAGATATATATATATATATATATATATATGTATAAATATATATATATATATATTATATACACACAAATGCTATTTTTGCATCTCATAGTTGTCATTTTTCAGACAAATTCTCATAGACTTTTTTGTCCACCTGATGGAATCTTGAATGAGTTAAGTAAATGTTAGTATTTTATCAAGGCCCTGATCCAGCAACTCAGTAAATACACACTCAGTATATCATATTATAAAGAGATAAAAAAACAGTTTTTCTGTTTGTAGTTGTTTGATCAGGAATTTTATAAACGGTATAAGTTCTTTATGTCACATCGATGTTGGTCTAATAAAAGGTATCAAATCATTTGCTTAAGTGTCAGCAGTTAATTCATTTGATGAGGAGTCCCTTGCCTAGAGTTTGACTGTTTCTCCATCCCTCACCCAAACACACACACACAACCGCACACACACACTCACACATGCACACACACACTCTTACTATAAGAGATCTCAGTAGCTCTTATCTGTTGTGTTTGGGAAGCAGGCTGCAGCCCTTTATGTCAAAAAAGAAATTTATGTATTTAGTATGGGTAGTTCACCGAAGACATTGACATTTTATCAGCTAGGTCTTGAGAGGTTAAAACAGTGTAAATCTTTAAAATAATTGCTAGGAAAGGGTAACATTTATGAGATATGAATCTTTCTTGAAATATATTCATCCCAAACTGAATTAGTAGTAAAAAATGTTTAAACGCTAATCATTTAAATGTGCAAGCTGTTGCATTTCAAAGGGGGTAAATAAACCTCCAGTCTAATTGGCAACCAATATATAACAAGCCGTTTCATTTTCCTAACGGCCATCAGATAAGCAGCTTGGAGTTATGTTTCTAACATTCTAAACAGAAAGAAGGGATTATTATATTTTAGTTGTCATAGTAATTTGAAGATGTGGAAAAATACATTGAAATGTCCAAAAAATGAGTTCCACAAAACTCCATTTTCAAGTTACAGATAGTAAAATGGCTGTAGGCTCCGCCCACAGCCAAAAAAATGTACGTCATTCAGTGAAAAGGGTACTTTCTGACATTTTTATTTTTGTACACTCATTAACTTTTACTAACCTTCACACTTCCCACAGACATATGAGTATATGATTTTAAGAAAGAAAGCAGGCAATTGGTTCATAATTCCCCCATTTCACATGAGAATACTCTGACTGCATGAGAATGGGAAGTGTTACTGGCAGTGTCAGCATTGTTCAGATCTGCATTATTATGTGATCCCTAGCAGAACTGCTGTAAGGTAATGCTGTGCTTTGGTGTCCTAAACAGCTGAGTCCCTTACTGATGTTATCTGCAGGGGCATGTGGGGTATTATTCACACCAGGTTGACAGGTGGGAATAAAGTCACACAGTCAACTATGTAAAAAGTGTAACTACGAAGGAGAGCAGGTTGACAACAAAGTTTAAAACACAGTGCTTTTGATAATCAAGAGTGACCAACAGCAGTGCACCCAAAAAGGTATGTGGAGAGAGGAACCAAAGTCTTTGTGTACCCTTAAATGCTACATAGTAATCATAAAACCAGGGTAGCCCCCACCCTCCTCTTTAGCTTAGCCCTGCTATATCAGTGGAACTTGCCCTCCTATAGGAAGTCTCCCACAAGGGTGTCTTACTTGGCAAAGTTGTTTTTAGTGATGGGGAGAGACAGGACTATTAAACAGTACAACAGTTTGGGGGCCATTATCATTTTAACTACTGAATGTTTCCATAATAAAGTCAAATGGAGAAGTTTCCAGCAGTCACAATCCACCTTGAGCCTCTCAAGAGTGAGAAAATTTTGTCAGAAACCATATCTACTATGTGTGGGTGAATCCTATTGCCAAATATTTTATCCCTGTGGGAAACCATTGGAGGTTACAAGGGGCTGCAGAGGCCTGGGTACACTGGGCACTTGAAGGATTTTGGTTTTGGCATGGTTAGTCTTGAGACCTGATATAGTGTGGAAGTTCCCTAGGAGTGCCAGTAGGATAGGAATGCTCAATGGGGCATCTTTGAATAGTACCGGGAAATCATTGGCATACAGAGTGTAAGTAGGTCCAGTTTCTCCACACCCATGCCTTGCAAGGTCAGATGCTGACACACAGCAGTAGCCAAGGGCTTAATTGCCAGGACAAACAAAAGGAGGAAACAGGGCATCCTTGCCTAGTACCCCTCTGTAGTGTAAAGGAGTCAGAGAGGATTGCATTGGTCAGTATTCTGGCCACAAGTTGAGTGTAAAGGGTGTGGAAACAGTCCCCAAATAGCAGTTCAAAGCCCATTCTGTCCAAGATGGAATGTAGATACCCCCACTCCATCGAATCAAAGGCCTTTTCAAAGTCTATGACCATGACCTCAGATCAAGAGAGCGGTATTCTTAGCCAAGGGCATCAGAGACAGCAGCACTTTATCATGATCTGAGCTCAGATACCTTTTCAAAAATCCTACCAGCGATGGGTGGATAAGAAGAGGCAGAATGTTTTCTAATCTGTGGCCAGCGCTTCAGCTAAGACCTTACCATTTTTATCAATTAAAGAGAGAGGTCTACAGGTCTCAGGTGAGTTGGGATTCTCCCCTTCTTAGGGAAGTCCATAAATAGGCCTCTTATATGGTGAACAGGAGCAGAGAGCAGCTGTTTACCTCCTGAAAGACAGACTGCAGGCCCTGAGCAACTATATCCAAAATACACTATACAGGTCTATAGGGAAACCATCACTTCCTGTAGTTTTCTGAAGGGAGAGTGCACAAATGGCTGCCTTGAACTCAGATACTGAAAGAAGAGTTTCTAATATCCCTCTGTACACATCCAGGAATGTTAGAATGGGTAAACCCTCCAGGAAAGCCCATAGTTTGTCCTCATTCAAGGGACCTTGGGAGGTACATAGGTGATATTAAAAAGAACACATGATTTTCTTAATCTGCAGGAGCTGGAACCTTAAGGTACCAGCCTCATCTCTCAAGATGTGTAGGTGTCTGTCCGCTGGCTGCATTTGTAGTTGGTAGGACAAAAGCTTCCTATCTTTCTCATCCCCATCTGAGTACTTGTGTTTCAGGCATAACACTGCCAGAGCCTTCTTAGTAGTTAAGGTATTCAGGTGCATGCAGAGCGACTGAATTTCTCTTAGGAGGAAGGGAACAAGCTGAGAAAAGGGCAAGCTTTTTAGAGCCTTCTATTTGGTCTCCAACTCACACTCAAGCTCTTTCTTCTCTTTTTCCCTCAGTTTGTAGCATGCAGCTGCATACGCCATAGTATGACCATGGGAGCAGGCCTTAAAGACCTCTCATAGTGTGACCTTACTGGTGCCACTGGTAATATTAATCTGAAAAATGGAAGTGGCCTCCTCCCATAGTTAGCTGGTGAAAGGGGGATCTTGTAAGAGGAGGGGGCCAGATGCCAAGAAGCCAATTTGAAGGTGGGGGCAGCATAAGACAGTAAGTTCCACTGGCATATGGTGAGATAAGTAAAGGTGCAATTTGTGATGCATGGACCATTTGTGAGGTGGAAGGAGAGGTTAGCCAAAAATCTTGTCAGTGAGAGGTGGCAGAAAAATAGGAGTAATCCAGGCCAGTAGGGTGCTGCTGGTGCCAAATTCTATTAGAGAGTCCACCAATATTAGGTCCTGGGTAGCAGCCACTGCTCTGACATGAGGATATGGGTTTCCTAAGTTACAATCTAGACAATGATCTTGTGTCAGGTTAAAATCCCCTTCTAGAAGTGTGTGTAGGAATTCTGCAAAGTCTTTGAGGAACCGGCTAATGAACTTGATGAGGGCAGGGTCATTGTGGTTATGACCATAGTCATTAGCTATAATTATGGGCTCCTCCAGCATGTTAAGCATAGCCAGCATCCACAGAATCTCTGAGTCTGAGGCCTGAGCCTCTACAGAACAACAAAGTGCCTTGTGAATAAGTATGAACACCCTGGATTTGGAAGAGGGGGCACAGCTATGCAACTCCAGACTCACCCACAATTTCTTCCTCTTTGTGCTTAGTTTCCTGTAAGAGGGCCAAACTGGCCATCAGGTTCTTAAGTCTAGAAAAGACACTCTTTCTTTGAACAGGTGAATTAAGGCCCTGGACATTCCAGATCTCTAACTGTAGGGAAGTCAATGTTAAGGATACAAAAGGGGGTTCGGTGGTGAACGTGAAAGAAATGTGGGTTCCAAGGTTCCAGGGACATAAGGTGAAGGATTGTGATATCATAGGTAATCCATCTGAAGTGCATAACGAAAACTTTCAATAGACTTCTGCTAGAGCACATAAAGTGAAACCGTTGCAATAGACAGTGTTACAGTGGTAGCCAAAGGGCACACCTAAAGGGAAAATGGCATCAGAGTTACATATAAGAGAATCCACTCCAGTTGGGAAAAAGCAGAGACATTCCAAGTCTCATGGGTGGCAGCTTCAATAGGCAGACAGGAGTAATAGAGAGAAGAAGTTTAATGTGACATCAAAACTTCAGCTAAACACTAAAAGCAGTAAGCAATTAAACCATAGAGGTAATCTACCAGCTAACTGTATAAGACTTACCACAACAAATTGGCATAAATAACTTGAGTTAGAATGTGTTCATCACACAAATGGTAGAAATACTATAGTAAAGCCTTCCCTGGAGTTTATGGTGTGGGGATGGAGTACTCGATACTAAGAGGGAAGAGGGACAGATACAGGAAGAAGAGGAAAGTTGGGTAATATGATGCTTGCTCCCTGAAAAGACATGCTTGGATCGGCTCCAATTGGGTGCTAATATAAACGTTAGTTTTTATACTGCAAAATGGTATTATTATCTCCACTTGGACTCCACTAGCTCTTTGCAGTGCCGGGACTGTTTTCTCCCCCCCCCCCCCCATGAGAGCTATGTCTGAAAACTCTGCAATTTCTACTGCCTTAGACATGAACATCTCAGAAGTCTCTGAAGCTGCCCCTCTCCCACCACAACAACTGGCAAGGAAATGCAGGCTGCCTCCCTGACTCCCTGGGGTCGCTGGAGCTAGAGAGTGTTCCAGAAAGTTTGGACACATTTTTAAACTGAGCTGGCATCTATAAAATTGACCCTTCAAACAGTGTTGGATTATATGAAATTGCTAAAGCTGCTTAGTGTGTGGGGGATGCCAAAGCACACATTAGTTCATTAGAGGATACTCAGCAATGTAAGTTAGGAACTGCATGATCTTCACAAAAAGGTTGTGAAATTAGAGGATAGGACTGCAGATCAGGAAACAATCTGATCTGTGTGAGAATCCTGGATCTAGCTGAGGGCTCCAATATGCTCCAATTTCCAATATGCTTCAATTTATGCAACATCTCCTCCTTGACTTGGCTGGCCTCTGCCTCATGCAGATCAATATTATATCGAGAGGGCTCACCACTCATTGAAACTTGTCCCCCCTCTGAACAGCAAGCCTCGAGCTATAATCATTCGGTGCCTTAATTACCAGCAAAATGTATTTATTCAAGGTAAAACATATGAAAAAGTGGCATTATTTTGGAATGGCCACCATTACTTCAACTTTAGTGAAGTCACCCTATTAGTTTGAAGTCAGCAAGCAGCTTATAAAGATATTAAGAAAGCTCTGCAAGCTACAAATATAAAATTCAGAGTAATTTATCCAGCTCGGCTTGTTGTGACCACTCCGCAAGGGTCCACTGAATTCCATTTGGATGACACTGCTAGACAAGGACTCCCCTGGCTTTTTCTAGGACTTAAGTGTTCTCCCCCCAGTCTAGAGGTCACCCATTAGCCAGCCTACTTGAATAATTTATAGCTGCCTATATTAGATTTTAATCCATTCTTTTAGAGACTTTCCAGCTACCAAGGGAGAATTTCTGAACGACCGACTCTTATTTCATTCCATGATGAAGTGCTACTTCGCAACTTAATGCCATGACCACACAGACTGTTTATGATGAAAGTTTTGCTAGTTTACATCACACTTCCACGCAAGCATGCACACATAGTCTTTCCTTGCTCTCACCTTGGCTGCAGCCATTATGAACTCCATGTTGTTCATTTCGCTTCAGGTGAATTCCACTGCCTTATGAAGTAGTGCTTATATTGACAGACTCACCTTAGGCAGACTGTTGTTTATTAAATCAATTTTTCCTCATGGCGGGGAGCCGGGCAGTCCATGGTACGAAAGGTCTGCAGAGCAACTTGGTTCAAATGCCTTTTCTACTGTTTGATTTATGAACAGCATGACAGATTTGTATGACTATGAGTTCTTAGCAATTCTCCTTTGTATCCTTGCTTCACACTGAACCTGAATGAACCCATAGTCACACTCATCGTGCTTACTGCCTAAGGCTGCTTGTTTAAGTCAGCTGTAGCTGGAATTAGTTTTTTACCAATCTCAAGGATTATGTATGGTTCCAGTGAAAGTGTATACCCTTGTTATACTGGGTGAATGGACATTCTGGGACTCATATCAAAGTGCATAGGCTGTTTTAATGTGATTGTATACCCTCGTTATACTGGGCAGATAGGTATTTTTATTTTTCCTCTTTCTCCCTGGCAGGACCACCGAAGCCATCCACCCTGGTCATGGCCCCTGGAGACCTCTACCGCCGTCGATTGCTGCTGAGGACCCCCGGTCACCCCAGCTTGCCCCAGGCGCGGGGCCGTGGGCCTCGTGGCCCCGGAACTGTAACTAGTCGGGTCCTGCAGCGGCGGCGGCTGGGTGTGAGAGGCCTCCAGGAGGCTTCTTATTAATCAGTGGTCCTGCCCGCCATCTTTTCTGCCGTTTTTTTTTCAGAGGAGGTGGGGACGTGCAATGACGCCAGCGTCCGCCCCACCTCCATCCCCCCCTTGTTGGCGCCAGCTTGCGTGGAGCCCCGGTCTCCACCAGGGTCTCCCAACGCGCGAGGGCTTACCGCCCTCCCTGGAATGGGAGAGCCGTCTCGCCGGACGCTCAATCTTATTCTCTGCCAGCCTCCTCCAAGACCTGGATCCATTCCCTGAACCCAGGTCACCAACGTCGCAAGCGGAAATCCAACCGCTCCGCCGACGGGCGCATACTGGGCAGATAGGTATGATATTTCTTAATGGCTGTTCTATAATTTGTGGGGGAGGGGTGGGAATGGGGTCTAGAATATATTGGAATATATAATTGAAGTTGGTTTGAGTTGTATTGTCACCTTGATCCCATAGCCTCATCATAGGATCTGATGGTCGCATGCCTCACAGCCCAGTAGAGTTAGAGTGGCAGATACCTGCCATCATAGGCTTGCTCCAGCCTGCACCTTCTCCATAGAGGAAGTCAAACTGGGAAACCAGACCAGAGCTCTTTGTCAAACTGTTGTTACCTCCTTTCCTTATTCCAGTGGGGGAGTTTCCCTCCAAATATTGTTTGTTCTTCTGTACAAAGTTATGTACTGTTTGGTAAGTCATAAGATGTTATTGGTTTCTCTATTAATGGGGATAATGGTGGGCAGCACCTTCTTACCTTCTACTGGTTTAATTTGCTTTTCGGTGGGACAGCAGGCACTATGGACTTATATTAACTTTTGTGTCAGAACATATGTACTTCACCTGTGTATGTTACTTTTCTGGATTAGCAGGGTGGTTTGTAGGAACTCTTATCTCTCAAGTTTTGTACTATGCTTAGTGGACCTTATAGACTTCTACTCTTTCACATGCACCCTGCTCATGACATGGATTACCCCCTGCACATACAAGGAGGCAATATAGTGCAGTGGTCTAAGGCTCTGAGCTGCAAATCTGGTGACATCCAGCAGACCAGACCTGGGTTTGAATCCCACAGCTTCCACTTGCATACTGTGTGACCCTGAGCAAGTCACTTAACCTCCGTGCTCCCAGGTCGCTCCTGTTAAAAAGCTTTCAGCTTAGTGTGCTATACCTGGTTAAAAAAAAAACATACAGGTCTCATTTTCTCTCATTCATCTTCATGGAAGCCCTTACCTAAAAAGTAATTACTTGGAAGATTAATGGTGCCCAAATCCCAGAAAAGCACCACATGATTCTCTGTCACTAAAAGTCTCTGAGGTGGCTGGCCCGGTGGCACTGAGGGTTGAGGCGCTGGACACCACACCTCGCACCACGCCGGTGACCTGGGTTCGGGAGTGAGCTCAGGTCACCGGGGGCTTGCAGGGGATGAGAGGGATTGAGCATCCGAAGGAATGCTCTCCCTCTCTGGGGAGGAGGTTCCACAACAGTTGGTGCCCGATTGCCTCCTGGAAGAGGCTGGGAGGTGGAGGCACATGCCGTACTTAGGGGTGGAGTCAGGGGACAGATGCCTGGATGTGGGATCATGCAGATGCATGTGTGCGTGCTCCTGGCCGCTAGTGTCATTGCACACCCACCGACTTGGGGAATCCTGGAACAGGGAAAGGAGTGGCACCTCCTATGGCTTGATGGTCATCCGCGAGTGTTCATTGGGACACTGGCACCCCGAGCTGGATCCGTCTGATTGGGGAGTTGGTAGCTCCCTGCCACCCCGCTGTGGGGGGTAATACACAGGGGCTATAGGGAGGTAATAACGGTCCCGGGTGAAAAGGACGGTGGCCAGATCCCAGCTGACGGGCTGCGAGAAGTACAGCTGGGGTGTAGAGAGGCAGCCACAGGAGGATAAATAATAATAAAAAAAAAAGTCTCTGAGGTCACATATACTGCTGCTCCAGAAAACCCATACCAAGCTGCAGGATGGCAATCTGTGGCACTGAACCTGGATAGGTCAAGTTTATACAGCTGGGAACAGCAATAGGAGTGCTGGAGTGGCAATTTTGTTGGCTTTATCCCTCTCTTTCCACATGGTCTTTGATATAAGAGATCCAAAAGGGAGATATGTTATTTTGGGAATCAAAAGCTTATCGTAGTTTGTATATATGGCCTAAACATGAATAATCCTATATTTTCTTCCACAATACTAAGCCTTATATTGTCACAGAAGAATACTTTCCTGATTCTTGGTGGAGACCAGAACTTAGTACAGGTTACAACCCTAGATAGACAGTCTGCTAGATAGATTTACCTTTCTCCTGCTCAATGAGTTTTGGCAGATTTATAGGACTCTGTGGGTCTTGTGGACCCATAGGGAAACTTAAACCCCTCACATAAATGCTACATTTTTCATTCTTCTGTCCATGACACTTTTTCTAGGCTTGATTTTTTTTCTAGCCTCCCAACACTTAATGGAAGGTGTTGGTAGTCACAAAGTGGAAGCTTGAGTTATTTTGGACCATGCCCTGCAGTTCTGTTGGTTGCTCTGTCCCTTTACATGCAAGGGATAAGATCTGGAGAATTAATAATCACCTTTTAAAAGATGCTGAATGTTGTCACTGTATACAGGGATATACTGATTCTTTTTTTTAGCATAACTAGGGCTCAAATCTCTGCCTAGTCATCATTATGGGAGGGCATACAAAGCAGCTGCAAAGGGAGAGTTTATAAGATGCATCACTACCCACAGGCAAAAGAGATTATAGCACTGCTCTCAACATTTGGCACAAATTCGACATTTGGAGCATTGTATTTCTGCTTTCTCCTCTGAAAAGGCTTGGCACAACTGAATTATAGCATGGGAGCAGTATGCAGACCTTCTCTGAGAGGAAGGGAACATTCTCATTTTCATGCTAAATTATCATACGTTGATCAGGGAGAGAAGGCAGGGCACCTCTTAGCTCTACGGTTGAAGCAGTAAGAAGTGGCCAGGTACAGTTCAACAATTTGGAAAGCCCCTGACTTACCCTTGTTAAACCACACCTAGGAAATAGAAAATTGTTTCAGCTCTTACTATGCAGTCTTATATGTGACACGGCCTTCTGCCCCTATGGATGAGGTTCAGGATTTTTTATGACGTGCACAGTTGCCTTAGCTGAGGGAAGAACCATGGGGCTTACTCAGAAGATCGATCTCCATGGCAGAAGTGGTGCAAGCCATAAGTTCCCTCCCCAACGATAAAGCACCAGGCCCTAATGGGTTCTCATCCAATTTTTATAAAGCTTTCAAGGACACATTAGCTCCCCATCTCACTTCATTTATTAATGAAATAGTTCATATGGAGACATTACACCCTTCTTTCCAAGAAGCTTTTATCACTATTCTTCCCAAACCTGGCAAGGATAAGGAAATGGTGGATGACTATAGGTCTATTTTGTTACTTAATTCAGATATAAGGCTCTTTGCAAAGATATTAGCCAGTCGCCTGATGAAGGTTTGGAGTGACCTTATTGGCCCTGAGCAAACAGGGTTTATGTCACGCAGGCATTCCAGTGATCACCTACAGTATATAAGATAGCACACCTGCTTTCTGCATCAAGGGACTCTATGATCCCTGTAGTTCTGGTCTCCCTCAATACAGAAAAAGCTTTTGACAGTTTCTTCTGGTCTAATCTGTTTGAGACTCTACACATGTTTGGTTCCCCCCCAAATTTATGAAGTGGATTAGGTTGTTGTACTTACATCCTACAGCCCATGTTTATTATAACAGTTTCCTATCATCCCCCTTTTTGCAAGGGCTGCTCCCTCTCCCCTCTTCTTTTTAATTTATACATCTAGCCTCTCACCTGGTCTATTGTTCAAGATCCTCATATCTGGGGCATTCCTGTAGCTGAACAGGTTTATACTACATCTACATCCGCTGATGATATACTACTTCATTTACAGCATCTGAATACTTCCCTAACAGTGGTGTCGGATACTCTCCATCTGTTTGGTTACCTATCAGGTTATAGGTTGAACCTAGATATGACAGTTTTTATGCCACTTAATGGTTACACATACAGGCAGGATGTTATGACATGGCTGAGAGTACCTGGACATCTGATGCTCTTAACAATTTAGATATTGTGGTTTGTAAAAGGATGTATGCCCTAATTAAAAATAATTTATCCAACTTGGTTAATACCCTTAGAACAGATTTAGCATGATGGTTAAAACTTCCTTTGACACTCTCGGCTCGCATTAATATAATAAAAATGAACATCCTTCCCCAGACTTTTATACCCTCTAATGATGACAGGTGTATTCCTTATTAAACAGTGGTTCACTTTTCTTTGTTCAATTCTTTCACACTTCTTGTCTTCTTGTGGGGAGGTAGGCCTCCCCAGTGGTCCTACGCTAAACTAACACCTACCAAGACCCGTGGAGGATTAAACCTCCCTGATTTTTTCTTTACTACTGGTAGAGTAGTATTTTTTTAAAGGCTGTTCAAATATATTATAGAAACAGAAGAGATGCCAAAATCATAGCAGGTGGCAAAAACAGTCCCACTTTATAAAAAAAAAACTTACCAGCTAATTATAGACCAATTGCATTGTAGAATATATCTGCAAAAATATTTACACATATTTTACTACAAGAACAGACTACTTGGGTGACAGAAAATAATATTCTATCCAACAGGCAGTTTGGATTTAGGGAGAAACACTCCTCAACAGATTGTTTAGACATATTGGACCATCTGATTAGAAAGGTGCATACAAGAAAAAATCCTTTATATTTTGCATTTATAGATATGTCATCAGATTTTGATGGTGCGAATAGAAGTATATTTTGGAATATATTAAATGCCTGGGGTATTGATAGTAAGTTGCTTGCCCTTATTAAAAAATTATATACTGATACATATGTACAAATTAGATACTGCAAAGATGGAAAGCTAACTGACCCATTGAAAATAAGTAAGGGTGTAAAACAAGGGTGCTTTCTAGCACCACTGCTATTTAACATTCATATAGACCAAATTGTACATCGGTTAGATATGGTAGAAACAGATGCTCCAAGAACTAAAATACTAAACTTAATATAATCTTATATGCAGATGATGTTGTGCTGGTGTCAGCAGATGGCCTTCAAAAGACCCTAGCATATTTCTAGTCTTAAAAGAGTTACAATTAAAGATAAATATAGATACAACTATAATTCTAATTGTTAACAAACCACATAATCTAAATTTTTATTGGAAAATAGATGTTAAGACATTGAATTAGTTAATAATTACTCCATTTTGTTGTTATGTTGCATAATAAAAAATATGGAGATCATACGTAGAAGAAAATAAAAAAAAGATAGGCAACTGTTCTTTGCTATAAATAAATTTTTCAAGCAATATATTAATAAATCAGCTGCTGTCTTATTAAAAATGTATAAAATGAAGGTTGATTCAATGTTATTGTATGCTGCTGAGGTGTGGGGGAAAAGTAAGGATGTAGAAACCTTGGACCCACTACAAAACCTATATATTAGGCTAACATTGAATCCACCTCAATTCATACCAGCAGAATTCCCAAGAGCAGAAACTGGTAACATTAGTGTCAAGTGCAATCATCAGACAGTTCAGTTACTTCATTAAAATTTGTAATAATAAGAGGGAAAATTCTATTTTATATGAATGTTGGGAAGACAGTCTTACTTATAATATAAGGAAAATGTTATTCTTAAACATTGGTCTTGGATGAAAGAAAAATATATTCTACTTCAAAAAATGGGATTGGCTACCATTGCAAATATAGATTTTAACAGAAATACAGAAGAGCTACATGAAACCGTGATAGGCATAATAAAGAACATAGCAAGACAGAATGATATTGAAAGAATTCCCCTATCTAATAATTTTCAATTCTATAAAACTATAAACAACATACATAAAAGAGAAGCATTCATATTTAAATGTGAGGAAAACCTCCATTATAAAACCATAGCTAACTTAAGATTTAATGTGAATGTTGGAGTATCTTCTGGATTATGAGTTGGAATATATATAAAACGGGGATAGATTGTAAGGGTGATTGCCCAGGAAAATGGACTACAATGCACATCTTGCTGGACTGAACAAACTTGAATAACTTAAGAGATCAATGGCTTAGGCAACATTTGATTAAAATCAGTAATATAACTAAAGAAGAGAAACTAAGATTGATTTTAAATGTGGAGGATGTTGTCGCTTTGTACAGCATTGCAAAGTTTACTATTGCAGCCCATCGATTATTAAAGATAGGAATTGATTAATTGCTTCTGAATTATAAGGATTTTACATAAATATTTTGTATTTCATTGTATGATGGTTTTAAATGTAAGTTATTTTTGTGTGTTATACTTTTGTGATATATATTGGTAATTCAATAAACTTGAAACTTGAACTTGTTTAAACCTCCCTGATTTTTATCTTTACTACTTGGCGAATCATGCTGCTCACTTTTTATGGTGGAAAGCAGAATGCCTTATGAATGATTCTGGCGGACATGTGCCACAGTACCAATCTATTGAACTGGCTCTTTCTAAGCATTATAATCTTGCTCTCAGTTCCCTACCAAGCTGTAAGGTAAGCCAGCTCCCAGCTCTTTTAAGGGATTCTCCCATAGTCACCTCCATTAAAGTACGTAGGCAGTTACACTTTTTTAGGCACGTGCCCCCTCCTTGACCTTTCTCTACTGTTGATGTTTAATTCCAACTTTTGCACTGGACATAAGGTGAGTGGGAAATAATTTCTTCCAGTTATAGATGTGGATAAACTTTCAGCTCTCATTCAAGGAGATGCATGTGTGTCTTTTACTGCATTTAAGGCTCAATATGCAATAGGAAACAGGGCTTCTTTTCAGTTTATGCAATTACAACATGTTGTTAGAGCTGCTTTAGGTCATTGCCCATGGCCCATAGCAATCTCCAACATTTGGTATTTTGTTAAGCCAAGATGCGATTCAGAGACACACAATAAAGTATTTCTTTTGGATAAACAATTGAGAGATTATGCTGCTACTAAACTTAATTTACAGTTAGGATACTAGAGTGTGGACTTCTCAGAACTATAAGATGAAGCTAAGGTAGCCCAAGTTTGGCACAATTTGCATAAATTGTTGACATTTGACTGTATGAAATTGGCTCAATACAAGGTGTTATTGAATATGTATTATACCACAGTAAATCTGATCAAAATACAACAGTTTGAACTTGATATTTATGTTAAATGTAAGGCTAATTTGTTAAATGTAAGGCTGAAAGGAGAACTCTGAGACACATCTTCTGGGATTGTGAAAAAAACAAGGCCATAATGGAATGCCATTCAGACAAACCTGAACCCATTATTAGGCCTGCAAGACACCTTTTAGCCTCTCATTTGTCTCACAGTTTTAGGCTTGGAGAATCTAACCAGTTACAGAGATACCATAAGGATCTTGTTATGACAGTCGCCAGAAATATAATTGCTTTATACTGGCTAGAGGAGCAAACTCTGTCTTACAAAGAATGGCTCACTGCTATCGTATAAGTGATGAGCATGGAATGCATTCTAGCTAGGGGTAACAGAAGGATGCAGTGAAGGGAAAAGGAGAGAGACAGGGGAGAGATGAAAGATTGGGGGGCATGTCACCTCCAACCATTAAGTAACAGAAATTCTGGACCCCCTCCCACAAGAAAACATTTCAAGTTCTTATCTCGGAGGCATGTAAACCATGCCATCACTCAGAATAGTATGTCCCATTTCAGCAAAAGATATAACAAATAACTTCAGAGTCCCAACATTAAAAGGCTTTCTGTATCAGAATGTAGGATATAAGGCAAATAGCCATTGGAAAGGATATGCAGTTTGGCAAGTGTCTATTTGAAGTGCAGAGGCCTGGCACTGGTAACCTGTAGGGACAAAGAGGTAGTGTTCCATATGAAAGCCATTATACTGTCCCAAGTCATATAGCCCATGTTGAGGAAACAAAATGAAAGATAGGAGTTTTGATTTGACAGAGCATCTTCTTGAGCCAGCATGGCTTGGTGTGATATTGTCAGGAGAAGGAAAGGATCTGACACACCTGTGAAAAAAATGGGGCCTGTCCCACTGCCCATCCTGTTACCACTGTCGCTGTGCCCCTTGGAAGCTGATTATAGATTGAGGGAGCACTCCTGACCAATCTGAGTGATCCTTTCTTCTGCGTGTGAGATGCCCTTATTCTGTGATGAGTGTCTCACATGCAGATGCCCTGGGAAATGGGCAGGTTTGGGGGAGTTTTTTTAAAATACATATATAATTGATCATTCTCAATAAATAATATATTAATATGACCCCCGTCATCACTCGTTGCTGAAAAAGAGTGGTTTCATTTGCCTTCAGCTTGAGCTAGAACAGCTCAGCTTTGCTTCGCTGTTCTTGCTCAGCTGAAGGCATGTGAAACCACTAATTTTTAGCAACAAGTTGCTCTGGGGGGACATATCAACACATAAAAACTGTTATAGAAGAGTTAGAAGAATAATTGGCACTGAAAAGTTCATAACAAGTGTCTTAGCAGTTTGAATGGAAGGCATTCAGGTGCTGGAGAAGTGCAATAAAGTGGTTGAGATGGGCCAGAAATGCTCTTTGAAAGCCTGTTCTGACTGAGACAAGCTCATAGACCAAACATAGCAGTTTACAAGGTCATTACACCCAGCTGTGGTGCTACAGTAAGACAGTTTGGGAGGGGACTGCTGTGCTGAGTTGTAAAAGAGGTATAGTCCCTGTTCTACTACCCCACCCACAGCTTTAAGGGCCATCCCACCCCCTTTCTGAGCAGTCCATTGTTAGGGAAAATCTTGATGAGGAGAAGTAGCTGCACATTCCCCGTGGTCCACTTTGCAAATCTGTCTGAGCCAGGAGTTCTGAGTACAGTTCTAAATGAATGAACTGTTGTGCATTCAAGTTTGAGAGAGAAAACGAGGAGGCACTACAGACAGAGTCAAAATCTCATAGCAAAAGATGCTTTGTGCAATTGTCTGTTCCATCAACACATAGAGAAGATGGCATGGAAATTAGTAACACTGCCCGGTATATCACAATCCCAAGTACACTGATGAAAAGGGATGAAGTGAGCCCTTCAATAGAGCAGGCCCTGGGGTTGCAGCAGTATACAAACTGGAGAGGGGGAAGGAGTATGATCATGCATCCACAGCCTGAGCATTCTTCACCAGGGCAAAAGGCTTCCCCTCAAAACCTTTGCAGCTCCCACCCGATTCTTGACTCAAGGACCAACTCTGAATTGTGAACATGGTCAACTGATTATTGTGGTGGGGGTCTGTGACCAGATTAATGGGCACCTTGGGCGACAGATGGGAAAAGGTGGGGGGGGGCCAAAAACTCATATGAGCCAAGTAGTATTAACAAACAGTCCATCACTGGTAGACTTCAGCTCACCTGTTTCTGCAGTGAAAGCTGGGTTTTTGGAGCTTGTAGCTGAGGTTAGACTGGGACCTCCTGCAGAGGACCTTCATCTCACTTGGTGCAAGATCTGCTATCTAGTATCACTGTGAAGCAGGAGGGCAGCATCTAAATCAGTTCATCTTAGCCATCTAGACGGAGTTCAACACTGGCAGCTGGAGATATAGCATGGGAGAGAGGTTCAGATCTGTTGGATGTGGGCAGAGGGATCTCCTCTGGAAGCTGACAGTGAGGAGTTATAGCAGCAGAAACTGTGTGCTTGTTACCAAATTTGTTAGCAAGGTACCCCACAGTCTTTCAAATGTCTGCCTCCTGTTGTTTGTGACTGTCACAGCATGTGGGAATAAACTTTAGACAAGGCAAATTTACAGGTTTAACACACCATGGTGTGATATTTATTTTTCAAGGGTTAGAAAAATAATATATGAAAACAACAAAGACTGCAAAGAAAATCACTACTTAACATCAGTAGTTTCTCACAAAATACAGTCCTGGATCTTAGAGTGCCTAAGACCCTTCTCATCTGCATTCAACATCTTGTCTACCTTTCTTCTCACCCCCCTCTCCTAGGGCTGAACCCCTCTGGGCTAAACTGAAGTAAACTCACTGAAGAGGTATTTATATACCTGACTGATCCCTCTTCTAGTTACAAGTCTGGACATGTTACTTCATGGTTGAACATGTTGTTTCAAAACCAAGGGAGCATGGGTTATGTCATGGGACTTCCTGGTTCTGTAAAATGTACAGTGTATATATCCACAGATATTGACTTTCTGTATGTCTGATCCACAGTGACTAAGCTCTTTTATACATAGAATCTTATACAGTAACAGGTTTATAATGTGAATTTATGAAAATACCTTTAGGATTTCTTATAACTGTACTAATCATGACATTATTATTGTTTTATATGGCTTCTGAATCCTTTTATTTAAAAAGGCTTTACTAACTATTCATTCTTACTTAAAATAGCCTTCATGTTTTTTGTACACAAAATGCACTTATACACTTTACACAACACCTCTCTGGGTGTTTGGCATCATTCCAGGGACTGGAGGGATGGAAAAGGAAAAAGAATGAAAAGAGAGAACTAGTAGGAAGTTTAGTAGGGAAAGTAAAGAGCTACACTAGGTGGCTAACCTAGGGTAGGTAGAAAAAAGAAGAAAAGCAAAGAGAAAAGTGGTAGCTGTTTCTGGGAAATAAGGAGATAGAAAAGTGGTCCATCAGTCACAGCTGAGGTTATCGCCTAACTCCACCACAGTGACCATTGCCACAGTGCTGCTGCATCCATTGGGAACCATTGTCAGAGTCTGGAGCCTTTTGTGAATAGGCATTATTAATCTCCAGGGCCAAGATCTATAGTCCTTGGAGTCAAAGAGTGAGGCTTGGAACTTGTACTTGGGCCTGTGCCTGGCTATGAAATCCTCCTCAGCTGCTGGCGTATGAAATTGATAGATGGTCCCTTTGATGGTGATCCACTGTTAGGCAGGGTAATGCTGACTTATTTTTGCACCAAGATGATAAAGTTGCCACTATACCGTGCCATACGCCCTCCGCCTGGCAGACAATTTTGTGGAGAAGTCTTAATAAAAGGATATCTGGTGGGCCTCCCAGGTCAGGGAACCAATCTTTCTTGTCAAGCAGAAGATGTGCTCCTTGATGGGTTCCAGAGCAACTTGAGTAGAATGGGTCTGAGGTGCTCATCCTGATGAAGTTGGGGGGCTAAAAAGCAATGGAGCCTCTCTATTTCAAGAGGTGGGCACAGCTTGCAATGAGTTTCTGTCAAAAAAGAAATCATATTAGTGCCCTCTGCACCTTCTGGCAAACCCACTGGATGGAGTTTATTTCACCTTGCCCTATTCTCTAGGTCCTCTGCCTTTGAGAGCAGATATCTGATGGCTCTGTTCCGCTCTTCAAGGTAGACAGTAGTGTTATCTTCTTGGGCCTTGAGTTGGCCGATCTACTGCTCCGTGTTCTCACCCTTTGGTCCAGTGTGTCCATGTCCTGATTAGTTCAGGCTGCTGGCAACTTCAATTCCACTGTATCTTGTAGGATTTGGTATACCATGGCCATAATGGTGTCCAGATCAGCAGGAGATCCTAAGGTGGTAGCCATCCTTTTCCCAGCTGCTGTTATTGTGGGCCCTGTGTCTAGACAAGATGACCACATGGCAGAGAGTTTTAATTTTGGTGGTGGGTGGTAGAGTACAACACAAAAAAAAGCAAATGAAATTACAGAGTGGACTGATTACATTATACAGTCAAGTAAGGTATGTCCTGAATTGGTGCTGTGTGGGCTATCAAATAAGGCCATCTTCATGCTGAGATGCCTATGGAACTGGGGGATGAAATGTGATTAGCATAGTAGAAACCAAGAACTTTCTGATCAAGCTGCAATCTTTCTTCAGGCTAGCCCAACAGTAGCTATTTTTCAAATAAACTAATGGTTCTTGCTAATTTGTTTGTATCACACCTCCCTCCCAAGTCTGGCACATGTTTTGCTTGAGAACTGGCAGCAGTAGGTGCCCTGCCCAATCCTGCAGGCACTATAACACCCCACCTGACCAAGGTTGTTGTTTGTTTTTATATTGTACGCTTTTGTAACACATGGGTGCCCACCTCTGGTGATGCTAAAACTCCCGTAGACACTGGAGTACCCAATTCTCATTGTCAGTAACCTGAAAAAAAGAAAACTGTTCCCTGAAGTTCTGATTTTTTTTGTAATTTACATGTAAAAAACAAAATAGTCCCTTGGTGAAGTCTGTTTCCTTCCTGACTCCCCCATTCTGACCCCCCACTTAGCACCCACCACCCGACACCCCCAACACCCTTCACTCACTTAAAAATACATCCAATGCCATAATCCATTCTCTGCAAAGAGACCATCCTGGTCCTTCCATGTTGGCCAAGAACTGACTGAAACAGGATATAGTAAGTGTGGCCAATGGCTTTTCAATGCTTTTTGAACCTTTACTCATAACTTGGCCCTTTTTTAATATCATTGTATTAAATTTTCAATGCTTTTTTTTTATACACAACATCATGAACAAGGGAGTGATTTTTTTTTTAAATCTGGACTGAATGGTGATTTTGCAGTTGCTCCAGAAAAATCACCTTTTGGGCCAGAATTAAAATATATTACCTGCCTGGTTCATTAGGTGGGATCATAAAAAGGTTATGTTTAAAATTAGGGTGAAAATATCAAAAACAACAATGTTATGAATGAACACTGACATTTTCAAATGTTCACTGCATTCATAACTTTGCTAGTTTTTAGCATTTTAACCCCAAATTTTCAACATAATAATTTGTTTTAGCCAGCCTCATGAATGTTACAGGTATCGTTTTTCAAATCCTGACCAAAACATGTTTTTGCACTTGTGCTGAAAAATGATGTTTTGCCCACTATTTTATAAATGACATCTGTTTTTGTCAGAAGGTTTGATCTGAAAGACTAAAAAATTTAGGGTCTAAATCTAAAAAAGCAATGGAGTTATGATGAAATGTTTTGTTACAGGCTGCCTGTTGGCCCAATGGTAACATGTTGTGTTGCTGTTCTGGCAACTTGAGTTAGGGGACAAGCTCGAGGAGGATAGGGGCCGGAGCTGTTGCATGCCACTGCTCCTAGCCTGAGTAGGGGTAGTGCAGTTATATGTCACATAGGCAACACCTTGTCATGGGCCAGGGAGCCTTCCCCTCACAAGGGGTTGACATGCAGGTTGAGGACTGATTGGGCCACGTACTGCATGATGAGAGCTTGGTTGGCATGAAAAATGGAGAAAATGGCAGATGGAAAGATGAAGATCCAGTTGCTGCAGGCCCTACAGCAGGAATAGACACCCAACCCATCACATACCATCTGATGAACTTACCTCACACTTTTGGTATCCCCATGGATCCCCCTTATGGTGGGCCCTGAAGGGGGAGGGCCATCACCTCCCCTTTAACTGTCACCCAGTTTGCCGATCTGATGCCCTGTCAACATTGCAAGGCCACATCTTGCCCTCGTGGTGGTCACATGAGTGGACAAAAATGCTCCTTCTGGGTCAGTAACATGGTCTCATGGTTAGTGAATCCAGTCCACCTCTCCCAGGCTGGCCTCCCCAAGAGACCAAAGTCTGTTTTTGAACTCATCTTTCTTTCTTTCTCTAATGATATGAGTTTGATTGCAGGTTTTCCAATTTTACAGTTTCACACATTAATAAATTAGAAGTCAAGTAAACATAACTTCTGAACGAACAGAAAATAGATCTTAAAGAGCCATGCAGAGTAAATAATAATAATAGTGACAATAGTAAACAAGTTACCAGATTTCTATTACTAGCGGGGGGGGGGGATACACCCCATGGAGATAGAGACTAAATGTTGTACTAAAGAGCAAGCGTACTGCCTAAAACTAATATTAGATTTTACAAGCAGCCAACCATTACCTTTTATATCAGAGGTACTTTTTCCCCCTTTGTTTAATTAGAAGATTGCTGACGTTAGTACATTAGTACTGTAGGTGTGATGTGTGTAACAGCTCTTAGCCTGACAGCTGACATATCTTGCTCTACTGTCCCATACTACATCACCAGCATTATGATCTCACTGACTGTGACATCACTGCTACTTAGGAAGAGCCAGTGAGTGAATGCCAGGTGATTCACCTGCGATATCACTGTCAGTGAGATCATAATGCTATGACGTAGTGTGGGGGCAGTAGAGTTAGATATGTCAGCTGCCAGGCTAAGAGCTGTTCCACACATCCAGCACAATATTATCACATAGAAGACTTTCTGATGAGCAAAAGGAAAAAAGAAAAATACTTCAGAAATAAAAAGTTACAACTGACTACTTCTTAAAATTTGTATTATTTTCTTGTCTGACTGCTTTAGCTCCATTAGCTCTTTAATGGTTGCTTCAAAAAGAATACTAGGGGAAGCAAGGAAAATGAAAGGTAGTGGGTACTAAGTGGGCTGTGCTGGGGAAAAGACTGCTGTTGTGGTAAAGTAAGATTATTGATTTCAACATCAAGGACCGTCTGGTGGAGGCCTCTACTTGTTGAGTAGGATGAGCAAGTCCTAGTAACCACTACACAAGTTTCTGAGGATTCCCCCCTCCCCTTCCTTGAGGTGGGTGATGTAGCCATTTCTTCCTTTAGACCTGACAGTCTCTGAACAGTATGCCCCCTCCTTCCACTTTATTTCCCAGTGTTTGGGGTTTGGGCACTTCAGAGGTATTCTGACATGAAGTATCCTTGGGGGATATTGCAGTAGGCAGATCTCAAGCACCCTCAATGTATTCACAAAGTAGTCTTGTGAGCCTCTTGTCACCACCTGCACTCTTTCATAGTGCAGTTTTCCCAGTTCCACCAGCCATTCAAATAGCAACAGAGGCCTGTTTTTCTCCAGGGCCTGAGAATGATCTGTTTAGCTATAAAGAGGGCCCCCATCAGCAGTTGTTCACTGCCCTTTTCTGTTTGGACCTGAGTGCAAGGATCTTCTCCTATGGGAGCTCAGAACATGACTAGCAAAGGTGAGAGGGTCAGGTCATCACTGGTAAGTGCCCAGCATATCTTCTGGACTGTGTTTCAAAAGTTCTGAATAGATGGACATTCCCACAGTAAATGTGTAATGTTTGCTCTCTGCCTTTGACATCTCCAGCCTTTATCTGAATCCAGTAGATTCTATTTATGTACTGTAGTTGTGTTGGAGTAATATGCCATCTTTGGAGGCTCTTCTGTTGGATAAAACAATTCTTATAATCTTTCATTCCTTTATGCAGCACTCGCCAGCAACCTTCCCATTGTTTAGGCATATTGACCCTGTGGAGTTCCTGCTCCCATTGCTGTTGGAGCTTCAAAATTGGGTCTGGAACTGTGCATAGCAGAATATTATATATGTGTCCAGCTCATTCATTCCTGTGGGTGTTTGCTTGTCAAATAGTATCCAGAATAGGGGTGGCGAGTGCCTTGAAGTGTGGCCCTAAAAGCAGTTGAAGGACATGTCTAATCTGTAGGTATTTTAATGCTGGTTTTGTGGAAGCTGATAGTTGACCCTTTATTGATGGAAAGACATCAGTTCCCCAGAGTTGTGGTCTATTAGATTGTGTAGGAGCTGGTTGCCTGCCTTTTTTCAGTTTTTCCAAATGATAGGGGTGCCATCAATGGTAATATGTTTGTTGACCCATAGCAGGAGGAATGTGGTGTCTTCACCTTCCACTAAGTGAGTTTTTCAGCTACAGTATGTTCCACTCTTGTGCTGACAGCTGTAGTGAGGGGTGAGACTTAAGCCTTTTAGGAATTTGACCAAAGCATATGGCCAGGATCCAGGCTTTCTGCAGTAGGGCTTCCTTACATCTCACCCACAGGGGGACTCTGTGCCCTTTGAGTTTCTCCACTGCTGGGATATGGTACACTTCCTGGACATTCTTTTAAAAGTAATAATCCATAAGGAGTATCCCTCCTGAAGCAAATTCTTGAGCCAATTTTTTGTGGCTCATTCTCTGGTGTCCTTTGCCCCAGAAGAATGAGAGCATGTCTCTATGCAGCACCTTGATAGGGGTACAATCTAGTGTCATAGGAATATTGTCCAAAATATATTGTGCTCTGGAGGCAGCCATCATTTTGTATACATGGACTTTTTCCAAGTGAGATAGATGGAGATGATTCCATCTGGCCATTTCTTGTTGAAGGGCTCCTCTAAGAGGAAGCAGGTTTATTTTCCCCACACTCCGTTAGTCACAGGAGAAGTTTGTTCCCAGGTATTTTATGTGGGCCTTGGCAAGTTGCAGGTTCCACAGGAACCTCTGTAGGGTTAAGGCTGAGGCACGAGAGGGCAGTATTAGTGATTTTTCTGCATTTAATTTGTAGCCCAAAAGTTAACCATATTGTTGGATCATTTCCATTAGAGTAGGAATTCATTCCTATGTCTTAGTTAGGGTCAATAAGATGTAATCTGGAAATGCCATAGCCTTGTTAATCTCTCATCTTAATTCCATGTATTTTAGGGTGCTGTCATATTGCTTGAAGCAGGGGTTACAGGGTTAGAATAAAGATGAGGGGGGATGGGGGCAACCCTGTCTTGTTCCTCTACTGAGCTGGAATGGTAAGGACGCGAGGCTGTAAGTAGTGATAGATGCAAATGCCTGCAAGTAAAGTGTGGAGATCCAGTGTATTATAAGAGAGTCTAATTGGAAATGCCTCAGTATATGGAAAAGGAACTTCCACTCCACCCAATGAAATGCCTTCTTGGCATCTAGTGACAGAAGGACCATAAGTGGATGGGATTGTGCAGCATGACAGATGAGGTTAAGTAGTTTTCTGGTATTTTCTGTTCCTTTGTGTCCCAGTACAAACCCCACCTGAATGCTTGCCACCAGCTGATTGATCATTGTTTTGATTCATTTAGTGATCATTTTTGCAAAAACTTTAAAGGATTCCAGTTTGAGGAATTTCTTATCCTTCTCATGTTTAGTTTGTGAGGCAAAGACGATGCACTTGTCTCTAATGTGGGCTTTAAGTGCATCCCATCTGATGCAACTGAGGTGGCAGAGGGAGGGTTTGTTATGTTCTAAAAATTCTGCTATGACTTTGGTAAATTGTGTGCAGAAGGTGGGATTGCCAAGAAAGGAAGAGTTAAATCTGCCTCTTCCTCTCAGTGGGGGTGCCTGATCCAGGAGCAATCAGGGGAATGATATCAGGCTATGGTCTAATATCACTGTGACCCCTATCTGGGCATCTACCAAATCCTCTACCTGGTCTCTGGGAGTTAGCCAGAGGCTGAGTCAGGAGTAAGTGTTATGTAGATGAGAGAAGATATAATCTCTTCTTTTCAGGTGGATACTCCTTCATATGTCTGTGGCTCCTAATTCCTTGACCAGTTCACTAAGGGCTATGGAGAAAGGTGGTGGGGCACCCAGAGGGGGGCCACTCTTATAAAGGAATTTGTCCATGGCTATGTTCATGTCACCTCCTACACACATTAGGCCTGTACACACAGCATTGGGTAATCTGTCTGCTCACTTGGTGACCCCCTCTGCTATAAGGTATCTCCACTCTGGATCTGCATGCATGAAGTAGTCTTTAAAGTCCACATTCTTATAGCCACCCCTCTGCTTCTTTAGTTACATTCACTGCTGAAGACTTGCACTACCCACACTTTTTTACATTTTTCAGCCTCTGGCTTAAGCAGATGAATTTCTTGTAGGAACCCTATGCCCATTCCAGGCTGTTGACGGGCTCATCTAGGGCCAGTCATATAACGCCTGTGCTTCGTGGTCTGCACTGGTTGCCAGTTTGCTGGCGAATCACCTTCAAGGTCGGTTTGCTGACCTATAAGGCCCTACATGATCAGGGACTGGTTTACCTGAAAGATCTCCTTCATCCCTACTGTCCCCCCCGCTCTCTCCGATCCACTGACGAGGGATTGCTAGAGATTCCCAAGGTTCATTTAAAAACTTCAGGGGCAAGATCATTTAGTTTATGGCCCCAACCCTGTAGAACTCTCTACTCGTCAGGTGCGGGAAAGCCCTACTGTCCATAGTTTTAAAGAATCTTTAAAGACTCACCTCTTTAGGAAAGCATTCAATGATTTTTAATATTGTTGCTTATTGTATTTGTAATTGTTTTATCTAGTGTTGTACATGTTGTTTATTGTATTTGTAATTGTTTTATCTAGTGTTGTACAGGCGCCTTGGTTTTTAGAAAGGCGCCTTAAATAAATAAATAAAGATTGAGATTGAGATAAAGATTCACAGTTTATGTAGGTGATCTAATATTTTACTCCTTTTAACTGTAAAGTTGATGTCTTTAACATTCTATTAGGTAAAAGTTATAAGGTTACTAGTCATGGTGGGGGTTAAGGTTGGGCAGATCGATGGACATAAATTTATGTCAATTATGGGGAGATTGCCTCTCAGGGTTAGAACATTAATTTTCTGCATATTGCACCTTCTCCATAGGGGAGCATATTGTGCAGTTAAACTAGAAAATATAGTGTGTTAATTAGAACATTCCATTTCACTTTAACACAAGAAATGTAGAGTTTTGTAGTAAGTAAAAGCAACAACATAATTATAATAGTAAAAGCATATTTGCAGCTCTTTTTGTAATCAAAGTGGGGTGGAGCTGATGGGATTAAGTGCTCCTGAACCTGTCCTATCCAGGAGTTCACGCATGCATATAGTGTACTCAGTGTGATGCTTGGACAGCTGGTTCTGATCACTGTATCATTTTTTGTGATATAAAAAATGGGTTATGGACTGTCTGTCATGAGAGATGCTGAGCAATCTGGTGCTCTTGGAGTCACCTTGCTCACTCCCTCCCCCCCCCAGGTTTCAGCTGAAATAGGAAAGCCATGAGAAAATTCTGAAACAGCATGTGAGATCATACACACAAAGGTTTTAGATACAATATGTTACATGGCAGGCCAGAAGCTAATTACAGACTTTTCTAAGTTAATTATAGCTTTAGCTGATAAAAGGGAAATCAGCAACTCTTTTATGATGTTTCAAGAAGGGGAAACCAGGTTTAGCATCCTGGTGAAAAATCATAAAGATGCTTTTATGTCCTGGAAGGGGGAAGCTTATCATGAGATCAAAGAAATGTCATTTGAAGGACATGAGTCATCCTGAGGATTGCAGAATTTAATTCTTGAAAAATACATCCTGTTTTTATATAGATTTTTTTTTATATATTCTGACAGGGAGGAGCTGGGTGACCTCATGCAAAATAGGTGGGGAAAACCAGCTTTTAAACATTAATTCTGTTTTCCTTCAGAACACTTCTTTCTAGACTCTGACAAAGAAACATCTTTGGAGCACTTTAAGTAGGTATTTAGGGAGACAAATCTAATTACTGTAGTAGGAATTGCACTGTTTAAAACCTTGTTCTTTTATAAGATTTGTATGTCTTGTGATATAATAGTTCTGTATTGTATGTTTTGCATATTATTATCTATTTTAGTAAAACTCTTTTTAGAGCTTACTTGGTCTGTCTTTGATTTTCTTTCATTTACAAGAAAAGTATATAGTTAAAGCTGACACTAGGCATAAGCTTGAATGGGGATACCAAACTGGAAAGAGAAGCGTTTTAAATCTGAGGTCTTTATGAAAGTTTTTAAGGGTTCATTTCTGTATACCTGGTTAGGTGCCCATAGGCAAAGATATCTTCCCCCCTGAAGACGGAATTATCTGAGCCTGTAAATTGGGTATGCTAGTAAGAGGTTCACAGTTTGAATCCCTCCAAGACTGGAGACCAAAGGTTGATCCAAACTCACAAAACAGACAAGAAGGTTACCTTGTTCTGTTAAACTGTTCACAAGACTGCGGTCAGAGGTTGGCACTTTGGGAGTAGAGGGCTGACCTGTTGAGTGGGTTTGTGACACTCAGTAGGTGCCCCATTAGAGTATAAGCCTCAAACTGAGGCAATAGCTGTATACAGTAGACTTATATAAAGGTTCAATAGGTCAGCCAACTATGAGTCTATGTTTATGATATTGCAGCCTGAATAATTTGTTTTGACCACAGTATGATTGGGGATGCAAGCTGCATTGATGTATAGCTGCAGTGCATTTGGGTTGACCACAGAAACATAAGGCAATGGTAGCTCTGGTGCTACAGTACAAGTCACATTAAACTGTTCCATCAACTCACTGGTGTAGCATTTTTTTGTGTGATTCTACTGCAGTGGCAACTTGAATTGCTGAAGCTTTTAATTCTTTTCCAACCATTCTTCACTGCCTATTCTAGTCACTTGTACCTGTTTAGTGATATGGCAGTAGCTGTTTTGCAGAGTTTATGCAATGCATTTTCATGGCATTGTTTATAAATATCACAGCATTCCTTAAGAACATTGTTTATAAATATCACAGCATTCCTTAAGAGCATTGTTTATAAATATCACAGCATTCCTTAAGAGTTGTTTAGTCTGCCTTCTGAAATGAAACTCATGAGCACTCAGCTGAAAATAAAGCTTATAGTCCTAACAGCTAGATGCAAACCAATACTAAGCTTTTACTAATTCATTGAATTGAACACTTCACAGATTAGGAAACTCATTGAACAATGCTACACCAGTGAGTTAAGGGAACTGTTTAATGTGACTTGTACTGTACTTCCCCTTCCCTTCCCCTTCCCTTCCCGTAGCTGAGATCAGGGTGTGCAAGGAATTTCCTTTGCATTATCTGCCTGCTCACTTACTTCCCCTTACGTTGACCTTGCAGACCTGCCCTGGTGTGAATGGTCTGCCGTTGGGAGGGAAGCCATCTCACTAGTGCAGTGGTGGTATGGGATGTCAGTAAAATGAGTGGAGAGTTCAGACCCCTTCTTCTTGCAGATGCATTCATTTCTCAGTGCATAGTGTTCACCATCATTGAGCTTACAGAGTAGTCACCCATTATGAGGGGTGCCACTACATCTTCCATCCTCCACAAGCTAAATTCCACATGTAAGTCCTGCGTGCCACTGCAGTAGGTGACTAATTCAATAAAGAGTAAATCACTTGGCTGTGCTCCAGATTTTTTTATTTAATATGGGGTTGGTATGTAGCCTGAAGCTCCTCAGTGGCCATGGTGGGAGTAAAGAGAATAAACACTTTCTGGCAAGGGGCCACTCCACAGGGCAAACACAGGTCCATTGTATGAGGTTGCCTGTTGATGGTAAATTGAAGAGCTGGTTGTTTTTCCTGGGAGATTGGCAGAGAAGAGGGTAAGATTCCTTTTCTGCTAGCATGTTGTTTGGATGCTTTCCACCTCCCATGCATGTTTATTTTCAGCTCTGGGGAGTGCAAGATAGAATTATAGCCTTTTGTTAACTAGTGGGATGGTATTGACAGTGTCCAGTTAGTTTAAAATCTATTTGGTGGTGATCTCCATCTTATCAAAGGGAACATCAAGCTCAAGCAGACCAGAGGGAAAGGGTGGTGATTTTAATGGGGGCAAAGTTGCTGTGTCATGCTGGAGACATGCATTTCTGAGGCAATGTTTGCATGTTCGTGCAGCATGAAAGAGGTGCTGCTGATGTGCTAGCTGATCATGGGTCGTGATCACGTCATCACTGAGCAGTAAATCACTGTTTGCACAGCACCCATCCCTCCATTTCTCAATTGGAGTTTTCAACAAATGGGCCCCATGCCCTGATCTGTGTTTTGGGTTAGCAGTGAGGTGACATCAGCATTTATCTTTATGGATGCTTCCCACCTCTGAATGCAGCTCCGTATGTATGGTGGTACCAGGGGAATTCAGAGGTGGGAAGGAGATATCTTGGAGATCTTCCCATCCACTCAGCTTGCACAGAAGATGGAGAGAACAGCTCACCCTTCACTTTCCTCTTGTTTGGGATAGTCACCCATTATGAGAAAGAGGAAGGAGATAAGAGGGGAGGGCAACAATTACAATTCAGTGATAGGAGGCCTGAATCCTTCGCATTGGATGAGGGCCATTGAGCTTGTGAACTGCATCATCAAATTGGGTTACAGAACTGGGTAGGCTCCCAATCCCTATGGTAAGGGGGGCCCCATCTACCTGTTTACCCTTTGTAGTACCCCCTTGTACATGTTTGACCTCCCCATGACACCTCATACACCAGTGAGTCTGACCAGTTCCACAACTGTGTGGACTGAAAGTCTAATGACTGGTTCCTGTAGGGCTGCCACTGAGGGTGGGGGAGAACAGATTAGTGCAATGGCTACTGCTTGGCTTGCAGTATCTGTCTCTATAGGGGTCCCAGACAATTAGGACTCTTGCCAGTCCCTTGCCTGTCTTCATTGATTACCATTGGTTCTTCC
Organism: Neoceratodus forsteri; assembly: GCA_016271365.2. NCBI lineage: Eukaryota > Metazoa > Chordata > Ceratodontiformes > Ceratodontidae > Neoceratodus > Neoceratodus forsteri. The sequence goes on along the minus strand of CM057456.1, from coordinate 93,205,444 downwards.
TGCTACAGAGAGAAAGTCCATGAATGAAGGTCTGCGGCAGTTAACGGGGATGAAAATGCAAAGTGGACAGGTGGAAGATCACAGGCAGGCCAGCTAGAGATGACAATTCCCTTGCCCCCTTCCCAGAACCTGTAAGGAACAGATGTGAGCCTATGCTCAGTGACTAGCAGGAGCACTGGAAAATTGCACCCTCAATTTTTTTGCGGAATCCGCAATTTTCACTGTTCTCCACAAAAACTGACATGTTCTGCAATTTCTTGCAATTTTTGAGTTTTTACTTTGAACTGTGTAAAAAGTATTAACATGTTCAATAAAATACTTTCAAATATATTGCCAATTTTCCATGCAGACTTGGGTTTCGCCAAAACAATGCAGTGCAAGTTGGGGGAAGGGTTTTAAGTGACACTGCTTTCAGTTGAATCCTTGTCTGGTTTGGGTTCAAAATCCATGGACCAAGCATAAGTACAGCTAAACACTTAACATTTGATTTGTGTTGAAGCAGTCTATCAGAAAACTTTTTGTTAACATAGATACTAAAACAGCAGGTGAGAGAAAAGGTGCAAATTATCTCATTCATCTAAATGGGGTGCTAACTATGGAAGCCTTTTTTTTTTTGTTGCTAAAGATTTTTATTGTTTCAGAAAAATAATACCCATACAAGCCATGTGCAATACAACACAGCACAAAACAACACATACAATGCAGGGAAAAGAACAGCAGGCATGTATTACTCCTACTGCTTCAGGCTTCCAACATGTGCCTTGTACATGAAGACTGTAGACATTTAAGGCATTCTGGGGTAACAAACTGAACAATTTAACAAAGTCTACCTGATAGGGCCTGGAGTATAATCACTAAGAAGTGATGCATGGAGAATCAGTGGAACACTACACCCTTAGGAGCATACCTGCAATGAAACAGAAAAACATAACACACACAAAGCACCTGGAGGAGTCCTAGATATAAGGTAATTGCTAGTCCATGAACATGATAGTAGTATTTGATTTGGTCTATACAATTGATCCTAGGTGTCTGACCTCTGCCCATCAAAGTGACGGGGGGGCCAAGGGGCCTGCTAGAGACTGACTCAGCCAATACCCTCTCTGGGTTTCAGGAATGTAGTGAAGGTGTGCCAGAAAGAGTTGTACAGGGGTAGAGTTTGCCACAACATGAGTTATTTGTGCCAGATTGGCATCATGTGATAAGGTGTTTAGCACTTCATTGGCAGAGGGGACCTCCTGTGTTCTCCACCTGCAGAGGATAAGCCTCTTAGCCAGCATACTCAGAATGGCTGTCCATTTCTGATCTTTGGGGTGTGAACTGAGGGGTGGATGCTTAAACACATCACCTCTGGAAAGGGGGATTGGCTTATGCAGAATCTTGGAGCCTAACAAGCAAACATACTGCAAAAGTGGCTTGGTTATCAGGCAGTCCCATTGTATGTGGAGCAGATCCCCTTTGTGAGATTGGCACCTCCAGCAGAGGTCATCCTGGGTAGGCTTGGCCTTATAGAGTACTGCAGAGATTCTTTACCAGGATTGTAGGATTTTGTTTTGAATTAGGGTGCTCCTAGGGTCAGAGTAAGCCTTAAGGGTAAGCCTCCAGCAGGATCCCCAGTCCTGGTTGGTTATCTTGATATTCAAAGATGCTTCCCATTTAGCATTGGCTTCCAGGGATTGGGATAGTTTTGGCCTTGAGTGCTGCATATATAATGCTGGTCTGGCTTCTCGTTATGGTCAGCCAGTGTGTGACTGGCGATGTGGATTTACCCTTGGAGATTTTGTGGTTATGTTCAATAATGGCACTTCTAAGTTGGAGGTATCTCCAGAACTCTTTTGGTGGGATGTTACGGCAGTCGCATATTCCTCTAAGAGTGTTGAGGGTATTGGTTCCTGGTACAAATGTGTCCTGGAGGAGCTGCAGACCAGCCTCAGCCAACTTGGACCACATTATGGGTTTATTCTCCACCGTGATGTTCTTATTTCCCCACAGCAGGGTTAGGCTGAGGAGGGAGGAGTTAGTGTTCCACCTACTGTGCAGTTTCCCAAGTACTCTATTGAGGCGCCAATCATGGGATGGGAGTGTATCCATGGGTGGGGGCAATTGTACAACAGCAGAGCTAGGAGAGCCACTTTACTGAATGCCAGGTCCATGCATAACCACTGAGGGGCATCAGGTGTGGGGCCTGCAAACCATTTAAGCATTTGAGTGGCCTGGAAGGCCCACTTGTAGCCTTCGAACCATGGCATACACCAACCTCCTTAGGACCAGTGGGTTTGTAGCTTACTCCTACTGTACCTAGACTTTTTCCCTTCCCATAGAAAGTCCCCCAGTCGGGTATCAATTTTATTGTACTATCATGGAGGGAGTTTTAGTGGAAGGTGGAACAGGATTTAAAGGATCTTGGGGGCAGTTACCATTTTTATGGCAGAAATTTTACCCACTAGGATGAGTTGGAGGGGTTTACACCTTTCATGTTCCATATGGAAGGTGGACAGCAGAGGTTTTAGATTTGCCTCCCAAATTTTGTTTAGGTCTGGAGTGATTAATATTCCTAAATATGTAATGCCATTCAGTGCCCACCAAAGGCTGTGAGCCATAGCCATATTAGGGATGCATTTATGAGTTAGTGTGAGAACCTCAGTTTTGGTTTACGAACATACGAACATACGAATGTGCCAGCAGAAACAGACCACCTGGTCTATTTAAGTCTGCTCGAGTGTACAGCTAGCACCCCTAGTTTGCAGCTGCCCCACTCCCCTCCCATTTGTCATCCCAATTCCACTTTCCACCTCCCCCACCCTCACTCTCCCCTGTTCCCTGTCCCATGCCCTTTTGAAACTGTTCACAGATTTACATGATACCACCCATTCTGATAGGGCATTCCATTTTGCTACCACCCTCTCTATGAAATAGTGTCTCCTCATTTCCATCCTAAATCTTCCCCCCTCTATTCATAGCACATGCCCCCTGGTGACCCTCCCCCTCCTTAACTTTTTTTTTTAAATCAAATATGGTTTAATGATTTTACATAACAATCACAACTTAAAAGAATAAAACAGACTTCAAGCTTAAGCCATTGTACAGCAATTGGATAAAACAAAATCCCACCACCCCTAAACTCCCTTCCCAGGCTCCCCCATTCACTACCACCCCCAATAGCCACCCCCCGTCAAGGTATATTATATATCAGATCTCATACCTACAACAACTGACTACAGTTAGAAAGTTGAGGTGTACTCTAAACCTTGAAGCAATATAATTTGTCAGTGGGCACGTTGTGATCCAAAAGGAATCACTAACTCACATATAGCGCATATAGTTTCCTCCATTTTTTGTGAAATGAGGGAGTACGGTGTCTGACACTGGCAATTAACTGTTCTGCTCTAAGAGCAAAGGATAATTTGTGCAACCATTCTGAGTATGACATGGTCACCTGGTCCATCCAATGCCGCAGGACCAATTTTTTGACTGCCAGAGAGATGAGGGCCATATGGTACCTTCTTTCTTTAACCTGAATCTTTGAGAATTTCCCAATAACACAAATAAGTGGGGTAAATAACCCTTGCAGGCCTAGATGTGGATCCAATTGGTTCTCAGTTTGTGTCCACATGGGGGATACCTTCCCACTGGTCCAAAAATGTGCATTAAAGTGCCCTCTTCCATATTGCATCTAGTACATAATGAAGACTCAAGCTGGCCCATCTTTATTAACTTTACCAGAGTGTAATACATGTTGTTTAGAATTCTATATTGAGTTAGCCTAAACCTGTCCTGAGAAATATAGGTGCAGAGATTTTTACAAAGGTGTGGCCAATTAAGTTCTGAATCAGGTATAAGATTATCCCAAACTGTGGAGCCTACTGGGGAAGGAGGTTTTGAGCTAGTAAGTAGAACCCTGTATATTATGGAAATTCCATGAGGTCGACAAGCTGGACCAGAAATTTAGTGTAGAAGCTCCCCAAACATAGAATGTTTGAATTCTTGCCCACATAGCTTAGTCAGTGCATGCCAAAGCTGGTATACCTTGAAAAATGAGGTGGATTGAAGACCAAATTTAGTTATTATCTCTTGTGAGGTTAGAATGGTGGTGTTGGAATAAAAATCTGAGATTGTAGAATCTTGAGGTATTCTTAACCAAGATGTAGAGAGAGGTAGACCCCCCCCATCTTAATATTTGGATTAGAGAGAATGGGCTGAAAGACGTCTGTGCTAGGGGATATCTTAAAATGACCACCAAGTTGAGATATGACTATAAGGGAAATACCAATTGGAGAGGAGTATAAGGCCTGGGCCAGAACTTTTGTGGGGGCATAAATTATTTGGGTAGGGTCCAGTTTATTACGAGAGATTAAATCAGATTCCACTTGGAGCCAAATGGGTATGTAATCTGTCTGTTGTTGCAGTTGGGATGTAGACAGTCATTTTCCACATTTGTAAAGATGGCTTGCCCAGTAATATAACATGAAGTTGGGAAGGCATAGTCCCCCATACTCCTTAGAAAAAACATAATTTATTATATGCCCTCCTGGCAGTTTTATCAAGCCAAATAAAGGAGGTAACATCATAATGTATATGTTTAAAGAAGGTTAAAGGTAACAAAACATTCAGCATATTGAGAGGGTAGAACAATCTTGGTAGAACTTTCATTTTAATAATGTTAATCCTACCCCATAAAGAGAGTGAGAGACTTCTCCAGCACAATAGATCTTGCTGGATAGTGGTCCAGAGATCCAAGGAATTAAGTTTACATAGTAAAACAGGATCTGTAGTAAGGTGTATACCTAGATATTTAATATACCGAGGAGACCACTTCACCCCAAAATGAGTAATGGATTGCTTGTGCGTGCTACAATTAAGGAGGTAGATTTCCACCTTATTAAGATTTAATTTATAATTTGAGTATTTGCCAAAAGTGTGGATTATTTCTAAGGATTCTGCGAAAGAAGAGACCAGATTTGAGAGCTGTAATAGAATGTCATTGGCATAAATCGATATTTGTGGGATTTGTTTCCAATCGGGATTCTATCTATGGAGGGAGATGCTTTTATTTGCCTAAGTAGTGGTTCCAAGTAGAGGTTAAAGAGAAAAGTGGAAAGTGGACATCCTTGACACATACCCATATTGAGAGGAAAGGATGAAGAATATACCCCGTTGCATTTAATTTTAGCTGAGGGGGAGGAGTATAAAGTTTTAATCCACTGAACAAAATGAGAAGAGAACCCCATCTTTTGAAGTGTCATCCACAGGAAGACCCAATCTACTCAATCAAAAGATTTTTCTGCATCTAGTGCTATTAATGCCATTGGAAAGGGCTGAGATTCTGCTGCTTGGAATATGTGTGCGAGTTTCCGGATATGGTCTGATGATGATCTGCTTGATACAAAATCCACCTGTTCTGGACTAAGAAGGTAGGTCCAGACCCTTTCAGTTCTATTAGCCAGAATTTTTGCTAGAATCTTTATATCGCTGTTTAACAAGGACATAGGTTGGTAACTGGCAGGGCAAGGGGGTGAGGTGTATCCGGCTTAAGAAGAAGGATAATAGTGGCTTCTAGAATTGAGGAGTCCAAAACCTCACCTAAGATCAGATACTTATAGAATCAGAGAAGAATGTGGGTTAATTCCTTAATAGAAGTTTTATAGAAGTTGCAAGGGAGACCATCAGGACCTGGGGCTTTGTCTAGATATAGTGAGATGATAGCCAGTACTATTTCTTGTTGAGATAGTTCAGAGGACAAGAATTCTTGATGTGTGGATGTCAGGGAAGGTAAAGCTATGGAGGCAAGATATGCTGTAAGGTCTTCTTTAGATGGAGGGGATACTCTTGTGCCATAAAGCGAGGAGTAGAATTGTTTGAAGACAGTGACAATATCCCTAGGATGGGTTTTAATTGTACCATCAGGAGCTTGAACTGCAGGTATATACTTGGAGGCTTCTAGCTTCCTGAGACATAAGGCCAGCAGATGACCCACCTTTTCATCCTGATCAATATACCATGCCTGAGTTCTTAACATGGCAAATTCAGCTTTTTCCTGAAGGAGAGAAGCATATTGATTCCATAGAAACAAGAAGGTGGTTAATAGAGATGGAGGGGAGGTAGCTGAAAGAGATTGTTCTACCGTGTGAGTCTGGGCCAGAAGGGTTAGTGCCTGTGTTTCCCTTCAATGCTTACAGGTGGATGCTAATCTTATAAATTCCCCCATAAGAAAACATTTTAGGGTACACCATTTGTGGTCTATTCTTGGAACTGAGTTATAATTATTCTCCATGAAGGATCTGATGAGAGAGGAGATTCTGGAGACTGTATACTCGTCTTTAAGTAATTTGGTATTTAGTCTCCAGATTGAGTCTTTTTTAGTAATTAGAATCCAATATTAGGGAAGTCCAAGCTGGGGCATGATTAGAGAGCACAATGGATTCAATTCCTGCATAGTAGAAGCCGGACAGGAGAGATCAGCTGATTGCTATGTAGTCTAGTCTTGAGGAGGAGTGATGGACTGTGGAGTAAAAAGAAAAGATATGGAACATGGGTTTCAACAGTCTCCAAGGGTCACATAGACTTAAGAAATCAAGAAATTCATGTAGGGCTCGTTGCACTGCTGATGTTGGTCTTAGGGGGCTGTTAGAACAATCTAAGTCTTGGGTGGGAGGAAGATTCCAGTCTCCTCCTAATTTTATTGGTAAAGACATGAAGGGGGAATAGTTTTCTTATGAGATCTGTAAAGAAAGTGGTATCACCCCCCACTGGGCTGCAAACCCTTCCCAATAATATCCTTGTGCATCTCAATGCTCCTATTACTAGGGTATATCTCCCCTGTGGATCTGCAATGGTTTGATCTGCTTGGAAGGGTATGGACCGATTAATCAGTATAGCAATTCCTCTACTGGCAGTCAAATTTCCAGAGACAAAAACCTGGCCAATATTTTGCCTTTGAATCACACTAGCCTCAGTTGGAAGTAGGTGGGTTTCTTGAATACAGGATATTGTGGAATATAGCAATGAGAGATGCTTAAAAATTTGCTACCGTTTGGTACACTCATGAGCACCCCTGACATTCCATGGTATAAATTTTGTTGTGTTACTAACCATAGCCAACATTTAGAATAGTGAAGAATTGGTACACCAAATTCAGACATAATACCTCCACTCTCCCCCCACCCTCCCCCCAGCATGAGCTGCTTCTTATCCCTCGAGTAATTACACAATACAGCGAATTTCCTGTGAACAGATTTACAATAATAGGAAAACTGTTGGTAGAGTGTTTGTATGATAAACATGGATAGAACATTTTGGAGTATTTATACAAGAGGTGTAACATTATTGTAAACCCACCCCACCCCATCCCACTAGTCTGGAGGTTCTTACCCGTTAGCTTGTGACCCGTTGAGTAGCTCCCTTCTATCCACTTCAAACTATAACTATATACACTGATACCATTTCGAGTCAGATATGAAAACAAGCTTTAATTATTACTAACGTATGAGACCAACCCCTTACGACCTCTAAAAACACTCCCCTTAGAGTTAAGAACCATCCAAAAGGATGATGAGATAGTTGTGGCCCAGAATAATAGTAGTGATCTATACCCTTCGGATATAAGAGGAGTATATAGAGTGTTATGAGGCTGAACCCCCAAAAAATTAGCCCGCTGTGCAGCTCAACCTGAGCCTGCACAGTATGGAGCATCCCCCCCCCACACTTTTTTATTTAGAAGAATAGGTTCTTGTACTAGCTTATAAAGAAAATTTGAGTGCTCCATAAGGGAGAAAATATTAGAATCTTATAGACCTTGTGATAGCAATCAGAGATAGTAGCAAAAATAACCTCAACCCCGATATGGCACCCAGATCATCAGCTCAGACTTTAATTAGACAAAAAGGAACCTATCCCACAGGATGCAAACATTCGTTATTTCCACCAGGCCACTTAAGCTACAGTATCAGAGGTGGGACACTCAAATAAAAACCATGACTATCATAGACACAGCCCTTATGTACTAATAAGCACAAGGCCTAACGGAGGAGATAGAAAGAGGACAACAATAATAAAAAAAAAAAAATCACTTACTTAGCATAATGTAGGTTGCAATCACCAGTAAAAGCTATTCAATAGGAACCCATAAAAAAAATAATAATACGAAAGAGAAATAGAGGGCAGAAAGAAGGGAAATGCACAGGGAGAGGCTGATAGATCAGACCCAGGAATGGTCCTATGTAATTTCTGTCCCCTGGTGAAATGCCTGCAAACAAATGTTCCCTCTTATTGACTTGGAGTCTAAACAGCAATTACTGCCCCTAGTGTTAGCAACAGGAAAACAGCCAGGTGTTATGCTTGTGAAATCACCCCCCCTTCCGTGAAGACCTCAACGCCCTGGTAAGAACTTCATTAATTGATTTTAAAGTAAATTGTAGCACAAAAGTAAGGCAGTTGTGGTAAAATGCAAACAGACTATCAGTCCCATAATAAAAGTTAGATCCCAGAGTTTGTTAAGTAGAACATTCAGCCTGGCTTGGTAAGTTCTGGCATCTTGGTGGTTAGATCAATGGTGGCTTGCTGTGGCGATTCATAAGATATCCAATTGCCCGAAATGGAAACCTGTAATTTCGCAGGATATAACATTTTGAATGGTATGCTGGCTGCCACTAGCTTGGTTACTGTAGGGTGAAAGACTGCTCTCTTCTGGTGTACTTCATATGGCAGGTCCTGAGAGATACAGAGCTTGTTCCCTTCCCACATTACTGATTTCAGCTCTCTGGTTTTTGTCAGAATGTGTTGCTTTTCAATGTAGTTTAAGAACTTCAGGATTAAGGGCCGAGGTGGTTCTCCCATCTGTGGCCTAGGTCTGAGGAAGCGATGGGCCCTTCCAATTTGGTAACAGAAATGAAGTGGTGAAGGGCCTGCCACCTTCTCTAAAAACTTTTGGAGAAATAGAATAGTATTGGCTCCTTCTTCCTTCTTAGGAGGCCCATAATAAGAATATTATTTCTCCTACTTTGTCCCTCTAGGTCCTCTGTTTTCAGCTGCAGTTTTTGAACTTGCTGTCTCAGGGATATCACTTCAGGATCTTGTTTGTCTCACCAGATTTCTATTGAATTAATGTGGGCCTCCAAGTCACCAACCTGTCAGGTAAGATCAGACATGTCACTGCATATAGATTTTAGTTCTGTAGCAATATCCCTCAAAGTCTACTTGAATGGTTCAAGTTCTTGTAGGAACCTCTCCTCTGTGAGCAGGATCGATTGAATCAGCGATGTACCGCATTTATCCCCCTGCACCTTGTTTTTTTTGGGTGAAGCTTCTCCGGCGAGGTAGGTGGTGTGTGCATCAGGAGGGCCTGCTTCATCTCAACCTCCATCGTGGGACAGATGTCCTGATAGTGATGCATAAGAGTGCCCCAATCTAATGTTGAATGCAGGAACCCAATGCGAAGTGGTAGTTTCAGCAGTAAAATTTGTTTGAAATAGCAAGAATAGTAGTAGAAGGGGTAGAGTAGCAGGCGCTCCAAGTCGGTGCTGCTTCTAGCTCGTTTGCATCATGTGACTTCCCTGCCCCTCCTTAACTTAAAGACCCCATCTGCCCCATCCTTATTGATTCCCCTCAGATACTTGAATGTCTCTATCATGTCCCCCCTGTCCTTTCTATCCTCCAGTGTGTACATATTCAGGTCTCTCAGCATGCTGTCATAGTCTGTCCCTTCCATTCCACATATCATCTTTGTTGCCCTCCTCTGCACCCCCTCCAGTAGCCTGATATCACGCTTTAGGTATGGCCTCCAAAACTGCACACAATACTCTAAGCGCAGCCTTACCAGCAACCTGTAGAGGGGCAAGATCACCTCTTTTCACTTGGATGAAAACCCCCTTGCTATGCATAACCCCCCCCCACATTTTGTTCACTATTGCAGCCAGTCTCCTGCACAGGAGAGTGTTGACATGGTCCCTGTTATCATTACCCCTAGGTCCTTCTCCTCCTTAGTGATCCCCAGCTTAAACCCTCTCAACCAGTATTCTCGCCTTGGGTTCTTCACCCCAAAGTACATAACCTTGCACTTCTCTGCATTGAAACCCAGCTGCCACCTCTTTGACCACTCCTCTAGCTTGCTTAAGTCCCCCTGCAGCTGCTTCCATCCCTCCTCTCCATTCACCACTGCTCCGATTTTGGTGTAGTCAGTGAACAGACTTATCTTGCTTGGTTGAGGTGCAATCCAGAATAAACAGCAAAGTCTTACAGGGTGTCTAGGAGGGGCAGGATGGAGAGTTTGAGGTCCACTAAGGGGATCAGGAGGGCATCAGCATAACATGAGAGTGGTGTACCCAACATCTCCCACTTCCACGCCTTTGATGGGGGGATATTGTCTTATGGTCGTGGCCAGGGGTTTCTGGCCAGCACAAAGAGCAGTGGCAAGAAGGAACAGCCCTTGTGCATCCCCCTACATAATGGGAGTGGGTGGGGACATCATGGCATTAGTCAGCACCCTAGCCATAGGGGAGTGGTAGATTGACCTGACCCAAGCCTGGAAGCCATTTCTGAATCCGATTGTCTTCAGGACTTGCTGGACAAAGTTAAATTCCAGGGAATCAAAAGCCTTTTGAAAGTCAATTACCACCACTAAGGCAGAGGTGGGGAGTGACTTGGCATTATGGATCAAATTCAGCAGTTACCTAATATGGTCTTTACTGTAGCAGCCCTTCACAAAGCCCACCTCTGAGGGATGTAAGAGATTGGGCAGGAGGAGGTTGAGTATTTTAGCCAGGACCTTGCTGTCGGCATTCAGCAGTGAGATGGGTCTGTAACTGGAGGCTTTTTGAGGGTCCTTTCCCTTTTTTGGGAGATGATGATTACTGCCTCTTGGAATGAGGGGGGAGCTCCTCCCTCTAGGGCTTCTGTATAGACCTGATGGAGGACCAGGGAGATTGTTTGGTGTAGGAGTTGCCAGATTTTGAGTGGGTAGCCTTCCCTTCCCAGTGCCTTCCCCATCTTTAAGGTCTTCAGGGTGGAAGCCTCAAACAACTGGTACAACAACCCACAAGATACAGGGCTATCCTAGATCTAGTACTGACTAACAGGGAAGGGATCACAGATCTCCAGGTAGAAGGTCACCTGGGGGCCAATGACCATCACATGGTATGGTTCAATTTGGTCACTACATCTAAATCATCCCATTTCAAGGCAAAAATATGGGACTTCAGAGGAGCTGACTTTGATAAGATGGCCAACACAGTTAAGCTAGCCGTGGCAAAAAGAAACACAGGTGAGGGGGTATAGGCAAAGTGGGTAAGCATTAAGGATGCAATACTTGAAGCAACACCCCATTGTGTTAGACAGAAAAGGAAGTGCAAAAGAAGACAGAAACCACTTTGGTTCTCAAATACAGTAGCAGAAAAGGTCAGAGCCAAAAGGTTGGCCTTCAGGAAATATAAGGGAACACAATGGGATGAAGATAGGGAGGCATACCAAACTGCCGTAAGGGAAGCAGAGAAGGCAGTAAGGCAGGCAAAGTCCCAAACTGAGAAAACACTAGCACAAACAGTAAAATAAGGTGACAAGACTTTCAATAGATACATTAGTGAAAGGAGAAAGTCCAGAGGGGGTATTGCTAAACTCAAAGGAGAAAAGGGGGCATGTGAGAAGGAGGACCCTGTAAAAGCATATATCCTAAATAGATACTTTTGCTCAGTATTTACTGAAGAGAAGGTAGGGCAGTGCCCACAGCTCAGCACCATGGACACAGGGAGGAGGGAGGTGAGCACTACTCCCTTCACAAAAGAAAGGGTCCTACAAGAGCTCACTAAGCTCAGGGTGGATAAGACAATGGGACCTGATGGCATACATCCCAGGGTACTTAAGGAGCTAAGGGTGGAACTAGCAGAGCCATTAGCAGAACTGTTTAGTGAGTCTCTGAGCACAGGAGAGGTTCCAGAAGACTGGAGAAGGGCTCAAGAGTGGTAGAAGGAGGAGGCAGGGGAACTACAGGCCAGTCCTTCTTACCTCAGTGGAGGGCAAGATTATGGAAGCACTCCTTAAGAAAAGGATAGTGCAACACCTGGAATCCATAGGGGCACAGGATCGAAGACAGCATGGGTTTACAAAAAGGAAGGTCCTGTCAAACTAATCTCATAGATTTCTTTGACTGGGTAACCAGAGTGGTGAACCAAGGGGGAGCAGTTGATGTCATCCACCTTGACTTCAGAAAAGCTTTCTACACTGTCCCACATAGAAGATTGATAAATAAGCTGTGTAGACTCGGGGTGTGTCAAAAGTTGGTCAACTGGGTGGCAAACTGGTTGGCAGGCAGAAAACAGAGAGTGGTGGTAAATGGTATACAGTCAGAAGAGATGCAAGTCACAAGTGGGGTACTTCAGGGATCAGTCCTGGGGCCAGTCCTCTTCAATATCTTCATTAGTGACATTGCAGATGGACTAGAGGGTAAGGCTTGTCTGTTTGCAGATGAAACCAAGATCTGCAACAGAGTAGATGATCCTGATGGGGTGGGCAGAATGAGAAGAGATCTGGATAAATTAGCAAAATGGTCAGAAGAGTGGCAACTGGGACTTAATGCAAAGAAGTGCAAGATCATGCACATAGGGAAGAGAAACCCTGAAGCCACCTATAGGCTGGGAGGGGAGTTGCTTGTAGTCACAAAGGAAGAAAGAGACTTGGGCATCATCATCACCAATTACCTGCAATCATCCAAGCAGACCTATAAAGCAGTAGGTAAGGCTATAGGGGTGTTAGGGTGTATTAGTAGGGGTATCACAAGTCGTAAGTGGGAGGTAATAATCTCTCTTTACAAGACACTGGTTTGTCTCCATCTGGAGTACTGTGTGCAGCACTGGAGGCCACACCTTCACAAGGACATTAACCAAATTGAGGCAGTCCAGAGAAGGGCAACCAAAATGGTGCAGGGATTGCATCAGAAGACACATGAGGACAGATTAACGGAGCTCAATATGTATACCCTGGAGCAAAGGAGGGCAAGAGGTGATATGATCGAAACATTCAAACACCTTAAGGGCATTAACAAGGTGAAAGAGTCTAACATGTTTAAATATAAGAAAAATAGCAGGACAAGAAGACACAGCATGAGATTAGAGGGAGGCCGATTAAGGGGGAATGTGAGGAAATTCTTTTTCACAGAAAGAGTGGTGGATGCATGGAACGGCCTACCTCAGGAAGTGGTGGCTTTGAATACAGTGCAGGGCTTAAAACAGGCATGGGGTAGGCATAAGGGAGCAATACAGATGAGTATGAATAGATAGGCCACTGACAGAGGAGAGGCCAATGGCACATTCATAAGGTAGAAAAATAAATGGGCAGACTGGATGGGCCTTGCGGTCCTTATCTGCTGTCAACCTCTATGTTTCTATGTTTCTAAGCCACTTCCTCCATTATGAGGAGGGATGTCAAGTGCTAGGGCTTTCTTGATGGTAAGCACGGGGTGGTTAAGCACATGTAAGAAAGGGGCAATCTCCTCCAGGTTTGGGGTTCTAGAGGTGGTATAGAGTGTAGAGTAGAAATCTGCCATTATGCTATTAATATTGTTGGTCTTGGTTTGGATCTTTCCCTGCATGTCTGCCAGCCCAGCAATGTGTCTTTCTGCTTGATGCTGTATGAGGCAGTAGGCAAAAACCTTACCCCCTTTTTCCCATGCCTCCTAATATCTGTTCTTGAGGCATAGAATGGAGATATCTGCCTTTGAAGAGGGGGGCAGCTGCTGAATAGGGCAGCTAGCTGCAAAACTGAGCAGACTTGTTAGACCAATAGGCCTTTATCTGTTGGCAAATTTCGTGTTTGTTTGTTGGCATGTTCTAGATAGCAGCTCATTAGCCTCCATCCTGAGGGCAGCTACAGCATGGCCTGTTTCAGACTGGCAAGATGGGTTGTGGACAGCTTTGAATTGAGCTTCTGCCTCTCTCAGCTGCTTCTCTAACTCCAAGAGACAATGCTCTCGTTTCCTTCTCCTTCTGTGTGCATACCCCATGATGGCCCCCTCAGGGTGGCTTTGAAATCCTCCCAGGTAGTGCCCACACACATTTCTGGGATGGTGTTCTCCTGTAAAAACATGCTATTCTCCTGCTTCAGCCATGGGGAAAAATCTGGGTCTCTCAGTATGAGGGGGTCCAGTCACCAGGAGGGGGAAGAGAGGGATGGGGGGACCCAGGTAAATCTCAGTTGGATGGTAGTGTGATCTGAGATTACAATTAGGTGGATGGTGGCCTCCAGGGCCACCTTGGTAATGTCCAGGGATGAGAGCCAAAAATCACTTCAGCTGTGGGAGTTGTACACCGGAGAGTGGAATGAGTAATCTCAGTCCCTAGTGTGAAAAACCTTCCAGACATCAGTGAGGGCCATGTCTTTTTGGAGTTGCACAAGGAATTTGGCTCCTTTGACATATGATTGTATGTTGGATGGGCATCTGTGTATGAAGGGGTCTATTGTGAGATTCATGTCCCCACCTATCAGCACTAGGACATCTTCCTTAGTCAATTCACCAATCTCTTGAGCCACTGTGTGGAAAAACACTGGTGCATCCTCATTGGGGCCTTATATGTTCCCTAATAGCAAAGGCCCCTCTGGGGTGGATATCAGAGCCAGTTCCCACCTCCCATCAATGTCACTCACCGTTTTGGAGACCAACTAGTGGAGCTTTTTACGGATAAGTATTGCCACCCCTCTTTTCCTGATGGTGGCAGAGGTATGGATTACCAGGCCCACCCAGTCACTATGTAGCCTGTTGTGATAACCCAGATTTAGTTTGGTCTCCTGCAGGAAGGCCAGTCTGGCTCATATTCTCTTGAGGTGAGATAGGCCCTGTTTCCTCTTTGTAGGGGTATTCAGCCCTCGCACATTCCATGTGTATCCAGTTATGTCACTGTTAGGGTGCTTAACCCTGATCAGATTCTTGGCAGTCTTGGACTAGCAAAAGAGACACGGACAAGTGGCATATTCGGTAATAAACTTATTTATTACACAAAAGGTAATCAGTTGCCCTAAATCAGGTCTTACTATTAGACACTGCCAAAGTTTCCAAGATACCTCTAGAAGTGAAGAAGGTCTTGAGGGGAATATGTAATACAATAGGTTATATAGTTCTGATAGTTACCATAATTATCAAAAGACTAGATACATAAAATAAGCCCTGTTGACTAAAAGGTAGGTGGCTCCACAGTGTTATCTATAGCTATACAATATTTGTAAAGTCAGCTAAAACACAAAACAAAGGAATCATACAGAGTACAAAATGTAATGCAGTAATACATGAATCTGCATAATGTTAATGCAGGCTGTATAATGACTTCCCAGAAGGTAAACAATGACACACGTTTCCTGACTCATTGCTTGCAGTATGTCTCTTAGCAAAACAAAATAGGAATCAATATGTCCCTGGCTACTTACACTTGTACAGTAAGTGCCAATGCCCTACATGTTAGTAGTAATTTGTCATCATACTATATGTAACACTAGTTTGTCTAAGGTGCACAGTTGGTGTCCAATTAGAGTGTGGGAACCTGGCATAACATTCTCCCCCTTGTTGCCTTACTGATAAGGCAACAATGCTATGTAAAAGCAGTGGGCGCAATCGTCATCATTTACAGACCCAAAGCACAAGCTTTGAAAAGGAAAGTGAGTTGCTCTCTGTGTTGTGTGAGCATGCGTCTTAGACAGCAAAGTGTTAGTATCAAAAATGCAATAAAAAATGTTTGAATAATAGCAAATCTTTTAAAAGTTAATTCTAACCATATATTTGAAAGTGCTGTACTTAAATCACCATCATGAATAAAGGTGGTATGGTCATCTCCAGCTTTCGAGATATTATTGCTGATGTAGATGAGATGGGTAACCTTTCTATCTAAAAGGGATTTTAAGGTCAATGTCAAAGGGTCGATGTGGACATTAAAAATGGGAAAATACTGAGACAGAGAAAGCATATATTCAGGGTCACTGTCAATAACTTCTGGTTTCTGTGATGGGAACAGGAGTAATAACTGTATGACCAATTACTGTAGTTTGATGAGAAATTAAACAAAGATTAGGAAATGTCACATTACAGGTCTTGAGGCCATATGAAAAGGTTTTATAATTTGTCACAATACAGTACTGACCATCAGAGTTATATGACATTTTAACGGTTGGAACCCTCCATTTTTGCAGTTGGATTGGGCAGGTAAAAAATAGATTTGTGAGTCTTATAGTCAGGCGATGAACCTCTTGGGCATAGTTCTTGTAGAGACATCCAGCGTTGCCCACTGGTAATGCTGTTGAGGGTGCTCTGGGTGTATCAGTTTCATTGAGTTAATGTCTAAGCCCATTGTAAAGGACCAATCAATGCTGTCCAGTGAATAGAGCTTGATGACATAAAAAATGTCACAGCGACACAAGTAGTGTTATCCTTTTTAGCACAATAGTCCATATAAGGAGTCACCCATGCTTCCATGGTGGGGTGGAAAATCTGAACAGGTGGAAGGTCTATGCATTCTCTGTAGATATCCTTGTCAAGGTGCCCAATGGAGTGAATGGAGGCTAATTGTTCAAAAAGTGCTTTAGTAGGAACAAAATGTGGAAAAGACACAGTAAACATTATGAACATTGTGTCTCTGATGTACAGCAAGTAGTAGTATAACATGGTCCCCCATTGGGATGACGGGTGACATAACCAAGGTTACATGCAGTAGACACAGGTATAGATAGTGACCTGTAAGTGCACATTGTAATACAAGTAGTGGATTTGCAATGTGGACAGTACCATTTAGCAAGTCTTCTATCATGAATAATATCCGGAATACACCCTGATTACAGATCACAGAAGATATTATTGACAGTTGTTATGACATAAGAGCCATAAGCAGAGCAGAAAAGTTCCCTGGCAATATATCTTGTCTGCCTCCTTGTTATTCTGTTGAACAAGTTCATTGATTTTATTCTTAGTATCTGTAAAACTCTTGGCAATATCGTGCATGTTGTACATGGTAAAACACTCTTCCTGACTAAGCCCATCTACACCATTCGATAAGGGTGGTAGTATATCATATTCCATGCCATCCTGGAATGTCACCATTTGACAAGTGATAGAAGCAATGTCTGCTCTGTTCCAGATTGATATGCTTGTTCTGAAGAGACCGGAGATAGTGCCAGTGGCACCAGTGATGTCAGCAGTGTCACGCCTCCTATGAGAGGAGGAAGATTTGGCCCTTTTCTTATTACTGGAGGTTGATCTAGGTCTAACTAAACCTCAGTGTTCAATAGTATGGGTACCAGCCATGGGGTCTTGTGTGCATGTCTGGTATGCAGCAAAGACTATCTAATAACATAGTACTAAAAAACTTGGATGTATTAGTATTATGGCACATACCAAATTCAGCCATATTCCAATAAGTAAGATTAAAAATAACTGGGACATGCATGCATTGTACATTGTTAACAAGGGTAACTGGAAGAGAGGTGGCAGTCAGACCACTGGTTGGATCAGGTTCCTGTGTGGGACAATCAATAAGTTCTGCTTCAGTAGGAGGTAAAACAGTCAAAAACATAGCTGCTGTAGCCTTGTAATGGTGATTACAAAGTTGTTTTGTGGAGTCTTCTGGGAACCTCTCACAAAAGGCAGGATCAATTAAAGCAGTAAGATTATATAAACCAGAATGTCTGTGGATGGCTTGGGGAATGGACAGGGTACCATTTGGGTCAATTTTGCTATTGGGACAACCTTGGAAAGTGCCTTTGGAAAGGTGGGCAATGGGAAGTGTCTGTCCATTGTTATCAGTTTGCCATTCAATTTGGAGGAATGATTTGTCAGGAGCCACAACTGAGGCAGTAAGATAGGTGACCTTATTTTCCACATCTATGCTAACTCCTTTGGGGATAGTGGTAAGTTTGTCTGTTGGGGTCATGTATCATTCCTGAGAGTGATAAAGTAGTGGAAAGAGTTGCCTTAGATGTTGAGTGTTTTTGGATATAGTTTTCATATCCTTGCCATGGACAAAGGGAATGCTCCTCGTGCAGGAGTGTCAGATGCAAGATAGCCATCTTGCAGGAATACCCTCTAAGGAAAAGAAAAAGTCAGTAGGTACCAATTCTGCCCAGTGGGGTTAGGAAAGTAATTAGTCTCCTTTATAAAGCTTTAACTGGTTATCATGTACCCATTAATCAGTATGTTTCCTCTGCTGAAGGAGTCTAACTTGGTAGACTGCGGAGCGGAGTTTGTTGTTAATGGGGTAGGGCCCTTCCCATTTACTGGAGAAGGATTGTGTAGGGTAAACAAATCTGAGTACCATTACCTGATCTCTAACTTGCCAGTCTGACTCTTGTGTGTGTTTTCTCAAATTGGAGTTTAGACTGTTGTTGGGCCTCAGCCATAGGGTGTGTAGCATACAAGTGGGTCTTAACAATATGATCTCTTTTAGCAACATATTTATCTGCACTCTGTCTGCAGTGGGTGTTTTCAAATCAAACAACTGGTGTTCAGGTAATCTCATGATTCTAACAGTCATCACCTCGATGAGTGTTAACTGGGTGGTGGCTGAAGGAGTACCCCTTATTGCCATATGGAGTAAAGGCAAAAGGAAATCTCAATCCTTGGGCTTGTCCTCAATGAATTTTGAAAGCATTTGATTAATCTGTCTGTTGACTGTTTCTACCTGGCCTGATGATGAGGGCAGTAGGGTATGTGGAACTTCTGGTTTACCCCAAGAAGTTCAAATGTTTCTTGCATCAACTCACCTGTAAAACTGGTTCCTTTGTCAGAGTCTACCTTGGGAGGTAGACCCTACCTAGAGAACAGTTGTTCTACCAGGACTTTTGTAGTCACTTTGTCTGTACATTTCTGAGTGTGGAAAGCCTCAAACCACATGAGAATAGGTCAGTGGCAACAAGAGCATAGTTGTTGTTCCTGCTAGTATTGGTTAGTGGACCAATAAAGTCAATTTGGATTGCATGCCAAGGTCCAGATTGTCTCTAGAGAAGTGGTTTGGCATTTCATTTTGTTGGGGCCAGATTATTCTGAGCACAAATTATGCAGTTTTCTATGTAGTGTCTGACATCCTTGGTGATGCCAGGCCACCAACCAACAGTTTTCAGTCTCTGGAGTTTGTTTTCTACCCCCTGGTGTCCCCCAGCTCTGGTGTCATTGATCTGATGAATGAGCTTAGATCTCAAAAAATTCAGGGACTACCCACAGCTTGTAGTTTGTGTTGTCAGACTGATACCAGATCAGTTTGTTGTCTGGTGACAGATGCAGTTGGTTTGCATGTCTTTTGCAGGGGCTGTGAGTAGGCAGTTCTTGTTCAGTTTCCTTGTCAAGGAATCTGAACACATCTCTCGGCTGGGGTCAGACTTTTGTGGTGTGGACAAGTCCAGTGGAACAAAAGATTCAGGTTTCTTTTTAGGGCAGCTACTTGCACAGCTTCTGGATCATCAGGGTGAGCCATTTCCCATGCCCCCCCAGCACCCTCTTTTGCAAGAGTAACTGCTTGGTCATTGAAAGAGTGGTATGTGTCAGATTTTAAATGGGCCTTTACTTCATAAATGAACAGTTTGTGCAGAAACTGGTCAATTTGAGAATCTATACAAAGAGTACTTTGTACTTCACAGGGATGCCATCAGAAGATGCAAGGGAGTTCTTCTCCCAGAAGGTTAAGCATTTGGTCAAAGAGAAACATAACCAGTTGGAGTATGTAAAAATGATGGTATCCTCAATGCCATGTTGTATCAATTAGAGGGCACAGGCCACAGCTGCCAGTTCTGCATACTGAGATGATGTAACACTGCAGCATTTGGAAGCATGAACAGCATTACCACTAGAGTACATGATGGGCACTCCAAATCCAGCTACCTGTTCTCCTTGATAGTATGAGGCAGAGCCATCAGTAAAGACATGACACAGTGAGGTGTCAGCAAAGAGGTTTGGAGTAGCAGGAAGAAAGGGGCCCTAGTTCAGGCAAATCAGGTGACTGGAGTGTGCAATCATGTGGGGCATCTTGGTACAGAAGACCATGGGCCAAAATTGAGAGCATCTTGGTAGGGTGTATTAGTATGGTATGTCATGGTCCTGAAGAAGAAGGGACTAGAGTGTTAGTCTTGTGTTGGATACTGAGTCATCTTTTACTCTGTCTGATAGCAGAAAGGTTGTGGGGGGTGTGATTGGTATTGAGAATGATAAGTGAGTACCCAATGATATACAGAAAATGCTTGATGACCAAGTAGGTAGGCAGAAGGTTTCTTTCACAAAGACTGTACTTCTGTTCCATTGGAGACAGCATTTGAGATGTATAAGCAATAGGTCTCAAAGTACCATATACTTTCTGAGCAAGGATTGCAGACATGACTATGTCTGAAGAATCTGATTCTAGATGGAAAGGTAGAGCTGGATTGCTGGAGCAGAGGTCAAGGCCTGTTTCAGAAGCATCACAGCTTGAGTGTGAATGGGGCCCCAAGTCCAGAGAACATGCATCTTCAGGAGTTCATACAGAGGGGTGGCCTTTTGTGCAAAATCACCTAGAATAGTTGACCAATCCCATCAAATGTCTAGATGTTGCCCCAATGGTGGGCAGTATAAAATCCTGTGGGCCTTGGATTTTCTTCCAAGCTGGGCTCCTGCCCTGTTCTGTTATCCACAGGCTAAAAAAGATGGCTTCATTCTGGCATAGTTGTGCTTTTGTGGGATTACACTTGAGGCCTGCCCTCAGTAAGAAGGTCAGTAGTTCATCAAAGAGGTCAAAATGTTGCTCCTTGGTGGCAGTAGCCAAGAGAAAATCATCCACATACTGCAGAAGACATTGTGGGGTAAAGAAACCCACCAGGGCATCCATCATCTGCAGATGGAAAAGAGAAGAGCTGTTATGAAACCCCTGAGGTAAGCAGGTCCATGTGTACTGTTGAGAGGTCTAAACCTCACTTTCAGTTAGAGATGCTGCATTAGAGTAATAAACAAGTTTATTACTACCAAGGGATAAATCACAGTTGCCCTAAGCAGTTCTTACCAATACGAACCGAGAGCCAGTGCTAAGCATTCCCTACACCTCGAGGTTTCTCTGTTGTCTCTTGGGGTCTCTTGGGTCTCTGAGGTGTAAAGCTTGTGCATTACATTATATACCTATGATAATTACTATGATTACCAAAAGATAGAAACATTTCTAGTTACAGAGATGAGCCCTATTAAATTAGAGGTGGCTCCACGGTCCAAGATAACATTATACAATTCTGTAAAGTCATCAGTTTGAGAACAAAAGAGTTCTTATACAAGAGTCTTACATAACTCAGTGTAGTAGTACAAATCACCAAAGATGGCAATGCCATCTTACATATTATAATACTTCAAGGACACAGGTGTCTTGGCATCTGACTAGTAAAAATACAGAGAAAATACATGGCAGAATATATGTGTATTAGCAAGCAAGTGTATTACAACAATATGCATTCATATCCTGACATCTACTCTTATACTGTAGATGCCCTTAGCCCTAAATATTAGTATAACCTATACCTAAGTGTTAGCTGTCTATGGTGTACCTCTGAGGGTACCAATTAGGGTGCAGGGACCTCGTGTAACATCCCCCCCTTGTTGCCTCCAAGGGCAACACAGGCAAATGTCTAGGAAAGGACAGGAGCATGGTCATTTACAATCCTGACGCTACGAGTCTTGTAAAGGAACTTGAGCTGCTCACGGTGTTGGCCTAGTGTGCACTGTAGGCAGCAAAGCATAATAATCAAAATGAAAATTAAAAATGCTTGTATAACAACAAAACCTTTAAAAATAATCTCCAACGAGGTGTTAGTTAATGCGTTATTCATATCTCCATCATTAATCAAGGCAAGAACAGCTTCATTGGCTTTGGTCATATTATTGCTGATGTGGATGAGGTGTGTGTCTTTCCTGTCTAAAGGTGATTTCAGTGTAAGTGTAGGAGGGTCTATGTGTACGTTAAAATATGGCAAATATTCTGATAGTGTGAGTAGATAATCTGGGTTACCATCAATAGTGTCTGCATTGAGAAGGGGGATGGGGGTTATAACAGTATGTCCAATGGCATTCTTCTGGTGGGGGACAAAACAGAAATTGGGGAAATCAATAGCACAAGTAACAGATCCATATGTGTAGGTGTTATAGTTCGTAACTACACAATACTCACCATCGGAATTATACTGTGAGCGCACAGTAGGCAGTCTCCACTTTTGCAACTGGACAGGGCAGGTGTAGGTCATCTTCAAAATCCATGTTGACAGGCGATGAACCTCCTCACGATAGGATTGGTAGAGCTTATCTGGAGCCAAAGTTGAGTCAAAAGAGTTAGTGCCATTCGCAATGATGTCATCATCCATTGTGAAAGTCCAATCAATGCTGTCTGGAGAGTAGCCACAAACAGGATGCATAACATCAAATACATCACATTGGCACAGGAAAATATATTGCTTTTTTCACACAGCAGTCCGTGTGCGGAGCCACCCAGGCATCCAGGAAAGAATGGTAGACCAGTAGAGGTGGTAGATCCAGGCGTTATTTGTAGATGTCTTCATCCAAATGTCCAATGGAATGAACGAGTACAAGCTTGTTGAACAAAGCTGTAGTGGGATCAAAGCGTGGTAAGGAGACAGTGAAAGAAACAAACATGGTATCTGTTATGGAACATTTCTTAGCAGTAAAACAAGGACCAGTATTAGGGTGCCTGATCACAAACCCCAAATTCCTAGCTGTGGAGAGAGGGATAGTCAAAGTCTGTTGCATACACATAGAAACACAGCTAGTGGTTTTACACACATTGGACAATACCATTTGGAAATACGTCTATCATGTATCATGTCAGGGATTCTTCCAGATTCTAGGTCAAGGAAGAGGTTATTGATGGTAGTAATGATGTAGGAACCATAAGCAGAACAGAGTATCTCTCTAGCAATGTATTGTTTAACTGCTTCCTTGTTGTTTTGTTGTATGAGTGTGCTGATCTTATCTTTTGAATCAGTGAATGCCTTAGCAATGTTGTGCATGTTGCATATAGTGTATCTTTCTTCCTGACTAAGGCCATCCACACCATGCAATAATGGAGGTAAAATGTTATTGACCAAACCAGTGGAGAACTTGACAGAATGACTTTTGATAGCAGCAATGTCTGCTTTATTCCAGATAGACATACCCGTACCAAAAAGACCTGTGACAGTACCTGTTGCACCGGTGACATCAGAATTGTCAACTTCACGTTTGTTGCGTTTATGATTTAGATTATCAGGAGAGGGTTTCCTCCTGAAGTTGCCTCCTTGTTCAGTAGAATGGACCCCAGCAATAGGGTCTTTCATACAAATCTGAAATGCAGCTAAACTATCAAGCAATAATGTACTATAAAATGTTGATGTATTAGTATTGTGACACATACCAAACTCTTTCATATTCCAGTAAATAAGATTAAACAAAACAGGTATATGCATAAACTGTAAGTTATTAATCAAAGAACCTGGGAGTTCAGTGGCTGTGAGACCACTACAGAGACCAAGGGTATGCTTTGGACATTCCAAAAGCTACTTATCAGTGGGTGGTAACATAGAGAGGTACATGGCTGCAGAGGCCATGTGGTGTATAGCACAAAATCTTCGAGCAGAATCTTTGGACAAAGAATTACAGTTAGAAGTATCTATTAAGGCAGTTATGTTGTACAAACCAGAACGTCTTAATGCAGTTTGTAACAAGGACAGTGAACCATTTGGGGATAATTTAACATTGGGCCAACCCTGGAAAGTTCCTTTGGAGAGTTTGGCTACAGGGAGAATTTGGTTTGCCACTCAATTTGAAGGGTAGATTTGTCAGGAGCAACAACCGAGGCAGTGAGGTAAGCATCAGAACCTTCCTGGACAGTGATCATACTATCTGGTATATTGATGGATACTCCCTCTGGAGGAGGTGCTGGAGGATCGAGGTGTCGTAGGAGGTCCGCTACCGTGCCTTGGATGCAGGGGATAACTCCTGAAAGGAGGAGATAATGGAACAAGATAGCCATCTTGTCAGTGCATCTGAAAAGGAAGATCAAAGATTAGTATGTTAGTATAAGTCCACCCAATGGGGTGAGGAAAAGTAATTTAAGCTCCTTCATACTGTTTCAGCTGGTTTGCATGTAACCATTTGTCAGTCAACTTGTTGTTGTGGAGGTCTAACTTGATAGACTGCCGAACTGAGCTTGTTGACAATAGGGTATGGGCCTTCCCACTTGTTGGAGAAGGAGTGGGTGGGGTGTGCAAACCGAAGTACCATCACCTGATCTCCAACTTGCCGATCCACTTCTTGTGCATGTTTGTCAAACTGTATTTTGGATTGTTGCTGGGTCTTGCCCATGCAGTTGGCGGCATACAAGTGTGTGTGTATATGAGGTCTTTTCTGAGTTTTTCCACATACTGGTCCACAGACACACGGTCTGCAGTGGGGGTGTGCAGGTCAAACAACAGGTGTTCAGGTAATCTCATCTGTCTACCAGTCATCACCTCAAAGGGTGTGAGCTGGGTGGTGGCTGAGGGTGTGCCCCTAATTGCCATAAGGAGTAAAGGCAATAGGGAATCCCAGGTTTTGGGATTGTCCTCAATGAATTTGGAAAGCATTTGCTTAATCCGTCTGTTGGATCTTTCTACTTGACCTGAAGATTGTGGATGGTAAGGTATGTGGAACGTCTGCTGGACTCCAAGGAGTTCAAGGGATTCTTTCATCGACTCACCTGTAAAACTGGTTCCTTTGTCAGAATCTACCTTAAGAGGTAGACCCCAGCTGGAGAAAATCTGTTCCACCAGAATTTTGGCAGTAGTTTTCACTGTACATGTCTTAGTGAGTAAAGCTTCTACCCACTTTGAGAAGAGGTCAGTTACCACAAGTGCATACTTATTATTTCTACTGGTGTTGGTCAGAGGGCCAATGAAATCAGTTTGTATGACATGCCAAGGGCCAGAATGTCTTTGTGGTAAAAATTTGACATTTCGTTTGGTAGGGATGGGATTGTTTTGCTCACAAATGAGGCAGTTGTCTATGTATTGTTTGACATCTTTAGTGATACCAGGCCACCAGGCAGTGGTCTTGAGTCGTTGGAGGGTATTTTCTGCTCCCTGGTATCCACCAGTAGGTGTCATGCACTTGGTGTAGAATTCTGATCTTAGGTGTCTGGGGACTACCCACAACTTGGTGGTAGAGTCATCTGGTTGGAACCAAATGAACTTGTCATCTGGTGACAAGCGCAACTTACCTTCATGCCTCCGATAGGAGTTATGCGTGGGAAGTTTCTCTTCAGTACCTTTGTCAAGGAATCTGAACACCTCTTTGAGTTCAGTGTCAAGCTGTTGGGCTGCAGAGAGGTCCAGGGGGAAAAAGGTTCAGGTTTCTTCTTAAGTTCTGCAATATGTACAGCTGCATTAGCCTCTGGATGGTCCATCATCCAGATGTCCCCCCCTCGGGCCCCTTCCTTAGCAAGGGTGTCTGCTGTGTCATTGAAGGCATGACAGGAGTCATGGAAAGAGTGGGCTTTAACCTTGTGTACATAGAGTTTGTGTGTAAATTTTTGTGCCAGTGAATGTATGTATATTACCAATTCCTTGTACTTCACTGGACTGCCATCAGACGAGAGGAAGGAGTTCTTCTGCCAGAAGGGAAGAAATTCTGTAAGGGAACAACAAACCCAGTTAGAGTCTGTAAAGATGATGGTATCCTCGGTTCCATGTTGGATGTACTTGAGGGCACAGGCCACGCTGCCATCTCTGCATACTGTGATGATGCTACACTACAGCGCTTAGATATCTTGACAGTGTTCCCATAAGGGTAAATCACCAAAACACCCATCCCTGCAATCTGTTCTCCTGATAGTAGGATGCCGAACCATCAGTAAAGATCGGCACAAGAGGTACTCTCGAGTATTTGTGGTGTGGCAGGGAGGAAAGGACCTGGATCAGGAAGATCAGGTGACTGTAGTGTACAGTCATGGGGTTCTCCCTGGAAAAGGAGGCCATGAGCTAACATCGATGGAACTTTAGTCGGTTGTACCTGTATATCTCTGTCCTGGAGAAGAAGTGACCAGTGCGTCAGTCTGGTGTTAGAGACTGAGCCATCCTTCACTCTGTCTGAGATCAGGAAGGTGGTTGGGGTGTGGTTGGTGTTAATAATCAGTGCCGAGTACCCAATGATATACAGGAAGTGCTTGACAGCCCAGTAGGTGACCAGAAGGTTCCTTTCACAAAGGCCGTACTTCTATTCCACTGGGGCAAGAGCTGTGAGGCATATGCAATGGGTCTCAAAGGTGCCATGCACCTTCTGGGACAGTGCTGCTGACATAGCAATGTCAGAGGTGGCACACTCGAGATGGAATGGTAGTGCTGGATTGGGGTTCACCAGTGCTGGGGTGGAGGCCAAGGCCTGCTTCAATGATGTCACAGCCTGGGTATGAATAGGGCCCCAAGTCCATGGTACATCCTTTTTGAGTAATTCATACAGAGGAGCAGCTTTCTGAGCAAAATCACAAATAAAATCTCTCAAATAGTTTACCATACCCAGAAACCTTCGAAGAGTTGCCACACTCGTAGGTAATGGCAAGTCTTGCAATCCCTGTACCTTCCTCCAGGTAGGGCTTCGACCTTGGTCAGTTATTTTCAGACCCCGAAAGAGTACTTCTTTCTGACACAACTGTGCTTTTGCTGGGTTACATTTCAAGCCGCTTTCTGAATGAGAGTCAATAGTTCATCCATGAGATCCAAATGTTGTTCCTGCATGGCTGTGGCCAGCAACAGGTCATCCACATATTGTAAGAGACATTGTGGGCTAGAGAAACTCTCGAGGGCATCCATCATGTGGAGATGGAAGAGGGATGGACTATTATGGAATCCTTGTGGCAAGCAAGTCCACGTGTACTGTCTTCCTTCAAAGGTGAAGGCAAACTTATATTGACTCTTAAGGGCCAATGGTAATGATCAAAACCATTGGAAATGTCCAGGGCACTGAACCACTTCAAGTCAGGGGTCAGAAGTCATAGCACATCTGGTGCTGATGCCACAGTTGGTGAACAACTGGGAGTGACCTGATTCAGTTTCCTGTAGTCAATAGTAAGTCTCCAGGAGCCTATGGGTTTCTTCATGGGCCATACTGGGGAGTTGGCAGTGGAAATACAAGTTCTGATTACTCCTTGCTTGAGGAGTGACTTGATCGTTTCTCTAAGGGAAGGCAAGGCCTCAGTTGGGAAAGGATATTGCCTTTGCCTCTCATGTGCTGATCCTGGCACTTCAATGATGGTGTGCATTCTACCACAGTCATGCTTGTTAACTACAACCTTCCAAATGTCGTTGCAGAATAGGTAGGAGTTTTGGAAAAAGTTCATGATTCTTGAACAAATCTATGGCGTCATACTCTTTGTCATTGGCAGATATCGTTGCCACAATTGTGAATCAGGAATCAAAATGGTATGATATTGACCTGAATCTATATCAGTAGCATGTTGAGTCCACCACACAGCTGTGTGGAGCAAGGAAATCGATCCCTATAATACTAGGATGATCATGCAGTACCATTAGTTGGAAAGTGTGTGAGACCTTTAAATGGCCTAGCTCTACGGTAAAGGGTAGAGAGCGGTATACAGGTAGCCTAGTGCCGTCGACTCCTGACATGTTGGTCCTCCATCCGGTGGACCAAGGGGACGTGTCTGGGTGTTCGTCATGTAGCACAGATACAGCTGCACCTGTATCTAGAAAGACTACTAGTAGACGGCCCCCGACCTCTGCCTCGGTGAGGGTCTTCCATTTGCATCCAAGACTAGCTTGTTTACAATACGGACTGGGGCCTGTAATTGTCAATCCGTACTGCCGGAAGCATGCAGAGGTTGGGCCTGGCTCATGTGAATCACTTCACCATGCTGTACTGATGCTATATAGGGAGGAGCTCCTGGGTTCAGACCATGGTGGGCCTGAGGGCCTGTACCCTGGTGTCCCCATGGCCGGCTGAGGCCTGGGCAACTGGTTGTACCGCCGTAAGGGCCTGTTGAGAACAGCATCCATCCGCAGACTTACTTGTCCCAGGAGCTCTCAAAATTTCCAATTCTCTTCAGCTATCTCCCTACATGGGGACCCGTTCTCTGTTGTGGTTTACCTCTACCTTATGCTTCCTGTTCTTATCCAATTCCGGTTCCCACCCCACTGCTGTTGTTGATGCGGTTGTTGTTGATGGGCCTGTTGGGGTGTTGATTATCAGCTGGAGGGCTGGCTGATGTTGGGCCTGTTGGTGTGAGCCTGCCCTTCCACTGTGTAGTGTGTCGTGGCCTCCGAGGCGGGTTCCCGGCAGCTACCTTTGGAACCAGAGCCCAAATCACGGATATACAGTTGATACACTCTCTCGGTTTTCGAAGGATATCAGCAAACCTATCCATATTTGGGTAAGTGGTTGGCTCTATCTTCTCTCTTACTGCTGGAATCATGTTCCTAAGGAACAGGGTCTTATATTCAATAAGATCTACATCCGCAGCTTCTTGTGCCAGGTGTTTTCCTGCTTGGTAGGCCATCCAGAGTCTCTGGTGGTAAGTCGCTGGACTTTCTTTTGCATTCTGCTTCACAGGATATGCAAGCATCACTCCTACTACACCTGGACTGTGAGCAGAAATGAGCTCAGCTGCTACCTCATCAAGGTAGCATTCCTATCCTAGCGAACAGCTTGGGAGTTTGGCCCATAAACCAGGATCGATGTTCTGGTGTAGTATTTGGACCTGATATTCTGCAGCGAGGCTAAGCATCTCGCATTTAGAATGTACCTTTTCCAAGTGACAGCTGCGGTTGTAGGATGGATTCATCCGACTGATGCTGTCAGCAATTTGCTGAACAGAGTAGGCCATTTATAGGGGACTAGTGGGCCGATCAGGCAAAGGTAGATTGTCTTGAGCACCATCCAAGGCTGCGCGAGCTGCAGCTTCAGCCCTAATGCGGACAATACCTTCCTGAGTGCCAGCCTCTTGGAAAAGCTGCCTAATCTGGGTGTTAATGCCCTTTTACTCCTCTCAGGAAGAGGGATATTGCCTATCACAGTTTCAATCATGGTTTCTATCTCTTGCCTGTCTTCCACATTAATAACGGCTACGGGTGCCGTTGGAACCAAACTTGGGCCTGATCCCCATCATGAGGCCGCCATGACAGCGTCTCCATGATGGCGTCACGATCGCCGATGTGTGACATGGGGAGTTGGGGGCGGGGACCCGCCATGCTGTGGATGGCTGGGTGTGGAGTCTGGGCCATAGTAGGGGTGTGACTGGGCGTTGTATTGTGAAACGTCATCATCAGATAGCTCTCCTTCTGATGACGAATGAAAGGCAGGGGCTACGCCTCCCATTGTCTTAACATGTCCAGCCAGAACTTCTCGCTGATGGCGCAGTGTCACCATCTTAGTTCTACATTCTTCGTGATTCACACTTGCAACATCCATATCAACCTGATCTTGCTTTTGCTTTTGAAAAACTATACGCGGCACTCAATTCGCGATTGTCCCTCTAAGCTACTTCTAAATCATTACGTACCTGGTTAATCTCATCCTGCAGCTCATCCATTTCATCACTTAACTGAGCATTCGCAGCACTCAGCAAATCATTCATTTGCACAGCCTGACTCTTATCCTGTCTCAAACTTTCACACTCCTGCTTCAACATACATATTTCTTGTTCTCCAGCCTGGGCTGAATGATGCAATAGTGAATCCTTTTCATTCCACAGAGTTTGGAGTTCAGACTCCAAGTTCTGCTGCAGTCTAATACATTCTGTTTCCTGCAAACCCATCTGTTGCTTAAGAATAGAAATCTGCAGATCAAGGGTTGAAACCTCACTTCGGAGCTTCCAAAGCAGCGTAGAAAACGCGACCATCAACCCCTTAGCATGACACTTATTGGTTGATTGTCTGGTCTCTCGCATACTGGGTTGAAAATCCCCAGTATAGGGTTGTCGGATTGACTTGTGTCCCAGAAGTCAGCCCATCCTCCATGGGGAGGCTAAGGAAGTTCGAGACATCGAGTCTCAGTTCTCTTGCCAGATATCTGATACTGTGGCCATTGTGTGGGAGGAACGAAAATTCAAACTGTGAAAAAGACAGCATGCTGCATATCGATCCACAGCATGAGTACTTAAAACACAGCCAGGCTACTGTATTAGTTGCAGGCTTGCAGTTCAAAACTGCTATGGAGTGGGTCGAGGCGGCATTGACCACACCCGAAAAGTCAGCCAGACTTTGCAAGTGACTACAAACTGGTTTGAAAACGGGAGAGGTGATACAGGAATATACACCTACTGTCCCCGTGGGAAAGGGAAAAAGTTTAAGCAACAAGTGAAAACTTACAAACACCAAATATCGCCTTTACGGTCGCCAATTTGCTGAGAGGTCTAAACCTCACTTTCAGATTCTTGACGATATTGGGAATGCAAGTAATCACAGATACATTGCATTAGAGTAATAAACACGTTTATTACTACCAAGGGATAAATCACAGTTGCCCTAAGCAGTTCTTACCAATACGAACTGGGAGCCAGTGCTAAGTGTTCCCTACACCTCGAGGTTTCTCTGTTGTCTCTTGGGGTCTCTTGGGCCTCTGAGGTGTAAAGCTTGTGCATTACATTATATACCTATGATAATTACTATGGTTACCAAAGATAGAAACATTTCTAGTTACAGAGATGAGCCCTATTAAATTAGAGGTGCTCCATGGTCCAAGATAACATTATACAATTCTGTAAAGTCATCAGTTTGAGAACAAAGAGTTCTTATACAGAGTCTTACATAACTCAGTGTAGTAGTACAAATCACCAAAAGATGGCAATGTCATCTTACATATTATAATTACTTCAAGGACACAGGTGTCTTGGTATCTGACTAGTAAAAATACAGAGAAAATACATGGCAGAATATATGTGTATTAGCAAGCAAAGTGTATTACAACAATATGCATTCATATCCTGATGTGTTGTGTGAGCATACGTCTTAGACAGCAAAGTGTTAGTATCAAAATGCAATAAAAATGTTTTGAATAATAGCAAATCTTTTAAAAGTTAATTCTAACCATATATTTGAAAGTGCTGTGCCGTCACCATCATGAATAAAGGTGGTATGGTCATCTCAGCTTTCGAGATATTATTGCTGATGTAGATGAGATGGGTAACCTTTCTATCTAAAAGGATTTAAAGGTCAATGTCAAAGAGTCGATGTGGACATTAAAATGGGAAAATACTGAGACAGAGAAAGCATATATTCAGGGTCACTGTCAATAACTTCTGGTTTCTGTGATGGAACAGGAGTAATAACTGTATGACCAGTACTGTAGTTTGATGAGAAATTAAACAAGATTGGAAATGTCACATTACAGGTCTTGAGGCCATATGAAAAGGTTTATAATTTGTCACAATGCAGTACTGACCATCAGAGTTATATGACATTTTAACGTTTAGAACCTCCATTTTTGCAGTTGGATTGAGCAGGTAAAAAATAGATTTGTGAGTCTTATAGTCAGGCGATGAACTCTTGGGCATAGTTCTTATAGAGACATCCAGCGTTGCCCACTGGTAATGCTGTTGAGGGTGCTCTGGGTGTATCAGTTTCATTGAGTTAATGTCTAAGCCCATTGTGAGGACCAATCAATGCTGTCCAGTGAATAGAGCTATGACATAAAAATGTCACTGCGACACACAGTAGTGTTATCCTTTTTAGCACAATAGTCCATAAGAGTCACCCATGCTTCCATGGTGGGGTGGAAAATCTGAACAGGTGGAAGGCTATGCATTCTCTGTGAGATATCCTTGTCAGGTGCCCAATGGAGTGAATGGAGGCTAATTGTTCAAAAAGTGCTTTAGTAGGAACAAAATGTGGAAAGACACAGTAAACATTATGAACATTGTGTCTCTGATGTACAGCAAGTAGTAGTATAACATGGTCCCCATTGGGATGACTGGTGACATAACCAAGGTTACATGCAGTAGACACAGGTATAGATAGTGACCTGTAAGTACATTGTAATACAAGTAGTGGATTTGCAATGTGGACAGTACCATTAGCAAGTCTTCTATCATGAATAATATCAGAATACACCTGATTACAGATCACAGAAGATATTATTGACAGTTGTTATGACATAAGAGCCATAAGCAGGCAGAAAAGTTCCTAGCGTATATTGCTTGTCTGCCTCCTTGTTATTCTGTTGAACAAGTTCATTGATTTTATTCTTAGTATCTGTAAAACTCTTGGCAATATCGTTGCATGTTGTACGTGGTAAAACACTCTTCCTGACTAAAACCCATCTACACTATTCGATAAGGGTGGTAGTATATCATATTCCATGCCAGCCTAGAATGTCACCATTTGACAAGTGATAGAAGCAATGTCTGCTCTGTTCCAGATTGATATGCTTGTTCTGAGAAGAGACCGGAGATAGTGCCAGTGGCACCAGTGATGTCAGCAGTGTCACGCCTCCTATGAGAGGAGGAAGATTTGGCCTTTTTCTTATTACTGGAGGTTGATCTAGGTCTAACTAAACCTCAGTGTTCAATAGTATGGGTACCAGCCATGGGGTCTTGTGTGCATGTCTGGTATGCAGCAAAACTATCTAATAACATAGTACTAAAAAACTTGGATGTATTAGTATTATGGCACATACCAAATTCAGCCATATTCCAATAAGTAAGATTAAAAATAACTGGGACATGCATGCATTGTACATTGTTAACAAGGGTAACTGGAAGAGAGGTGGCAGTCAGACCACTGGTTGGATCAGGTTCCTGTGTGGGACAATCAATAAGTTCTGCTTCAGTAGGAGGTAAAACAGTCAAAAACATAGCTGCTGTAGCCTTGTAATGGTGATTACAAAGTTGTTTTGTGGAGTCTTCTGGGAACCTCTCACAAAAGGCAGGATCAATTAAAGCAGTAAGATTATATAAACCAGAATGTCTGTGGATGGCTTGGGAATGGACAGGGGTACCATTTGGGTCAATTTTGCTATTGGGACAACCTTGGAAAGTGCCTTTGGAAAGGTGGGCAATGGGAAGTCTCTGTCCATTGTTATCAGTTTGCCATTCAATTTGGAGGAATGATTTGTCAGGAGCCACAACTGAGGCAGTAAGATAGAGTGACCTTATTTTCCACATCTATACTAACTCCTTTGGGGATAGTGGTAAGTTTGTCTGTTGGGGTCATGTATCATTCCTGAGAGTGATAAAGTAGTGGAAAGAGTTGCCTTAGATGTTGAGTGTTTTTGGATATAGTTTTCATATCCTTGCCATGGACAAAAGGGAATGCTCCTCGTAGCAGGAGTGTCAGATGCAAGATAGCCATCTTGCAGGAATACCTCTAAGGAAAAAGAAAAAGTCAGTAGGTACCAATTCTGCCCAGTGGGGTTAGGAAAGTAATTAGTCTCCTTTATAAAGCTTTAACTGGTTATCATGTACCCATTAATCAGTATGTTTCCTCTGCTGAAGGAGTCTAACTTGGTAGACTGCGGAGCGGAGTTTGTTGTTAATGGGGTGGGCCCTTCCATTTACTGGAGAAGGATTGTAGGTATGACAAATCAAGTACCATTACCTGATCTCTAACACAGTCTGACTCTTGTGTGTGTTTTCTCAAATTGGAGTTTAGACTGTTGTTGGGCCTCAGCCATAGGGTGTGTAGCATACAAGTGGGTCTTAACAATATGATCTTTTAGCAACATATTTATCTGCACTCTGTCTGCAGTGGGTGTTTTCAAATCAAACAACTGGTGTTCAGGTAATCTCATGATTCTAACAGTCATCACCTCGATGAGTGTTAACTGGGTGGTGGCTGAAGGAGTACCCTTTATTGCCATATGGAGTAAAAGCAAAGAAATCTCAATCCTTGAGCTTGTCCTCAATGAATTTTGAAAGCATTTGATTAATCTGTCTGTTGACTGTTTCTACCTGGCCTGATGATGAGGGCAGTAGGGTGTATGGAACTTTGGTTTACCCCAAGAAGTTCAAATGTTTCTTGCATCAACTCACCTGTAAAACTGGTTCCTTTGTCCAGAGTCTCACCTTGGAGGTAGACCCTACCTAGAGAACAGTTGTTCTACCAGGACTTTTTGTAGTCACTTTGTCTGTACATTTCTGAGTGTGGGAAAGCCTCAAACCACATGAGAATAGGTCAGTGGCAACAAGAGCATAGTTGTTGTTCCTGCTAGTATTGGTTAGTGGAC
This sequence comes from Neoceratodus forsteri, assembly GCA_016271365.2. Lineage (NCBI taxonomy): Eukaryota > Metazoa > Chordata > Ceratodontiformes > Ceratodontidae > Neoceratodus > Neoceratodus forsteri. The sequence continues at coordinate 93,171,291 of CM057456.1, read as the reverse complement.
CAATAAAGTCAATTTGGATTGCATGCCAAGGTCCAGATTGTCTCTAGAGAAGTGGTTTGGCATTTCATTTGTTGGGGCCAGATTATTCTGAGCACAAATTATGCAGTTTTCTATGTAGTGTCTGACATCCTTGGTGATGCCAGGCCACCAACCAACAGTTTTCAGTCTCTGGAGTTTGTTTCTACCCCCTGGTGTCCCCCAGCTCTGGTGTCATTGATCTGATGAATGAGCTTAGATCTCAAAAATTCAGGGACTACCCACAGCTTGTAGTTTGTGTTGTCAGACTGATACCAGATCAGTTTGTTGTCTGGTGACAGATACAGTTGGTTTTATGTCTTTGCAGGGGCTGTGGTAGAGGAGTTCTTGTTCAGTTTTCTTGTCAAGGAATCTGAACACATCTCTCGGGTTGGGGTCAGACTTTTTGTGGTGTGGACAAGTCCAGTGGAACAAAAGATTCAGGTTTCTTTTTAGGGCGGCTACTTGCACAGCTTCTGGATCATCAGGGTGAGCCATTTCCCATGCCCCCAGCACCCTCTTTGCAAGAGTAACTGCTTGGTCATTGAAAGAGTGGTATGTGTCCAGATTTTAAATGGGCCTTTACTTCATAAATGAACAGTTTGTGCAGAAACTGGTCAATTTGAGAATCTATACAAAGAGTACTTGTACTTCACAGGGATGCCATCAGAAGATGCAAGGAGTTCTTCTCCCAGAAGGTTAAGCATTTGGTCAAAGAGAAACATAACCAGTTGGAGTATGTAAAATGATGGTATCCTCAATGCCATGTTGTATCAATTAGAGGCACAGGCCACGGCTGCCAGTTCTGCATACTGGAGATGATGTAACACTGCAGCATTTGGAAGCATGAACAGCATTACCACTAGAGTACATGATGGGCACTCCAATCCAGCTACCTGTTCTCCTTGATAGTATGAGAGCAGAGCCATCAGTAAAGACATGACACAGTGAGGTGTCAGCAGAGAGGTTTGGAGTAGCAGGAAGAAAGGGCCCTAGTTCAGGCAAATCAGGTGACTGGAGTGTGCAATCATGTGGGGACATCTTGGTACAGAAGACCATGGGCCAAAATTGAGAGCATCTTGGTAGGGTGTATTAGTATGGTATGTCATGGTCCTGAAGAAGAAGGGACTAGAGTGTTGAGTCTTGTGTTGGATACTGAGTCATCTTTTACTCTGTCTGATAGCAGAAAGGTTGTGGGGGTGTGATTGGTGTTGAGAATGATAAGTGGTACCCAATGATATACAGAAAATGCTTGATGACCAAGTAGGTAGGCAGAAGGTTTCTTTCACAAAGACTGTACTTCTGTTCCATTGGAGACAGCATTTGAGATGTATAAGCAATAGGTCTCAAAGTACCATATACTTTCTGAGCAAGGATTGCAGACATGACTATGTCTGAAGAATCTGATTCTAGATGGAAAGGTAGAGCTGGATTGCTGGAGCAGAGGTCAAGGCCTGTTTCAGAAGCATCACAGCTTGAGTGTGAATGGGGCCCCAAGTCCAGAGAACATGCATCTTCAGGAGTTCATACAGAGGGGTGGCCTTTTGTGCAAAATCACCTAGAATAGTTGACCAATCCCATCAAATGTCTAGATGTTGCCCCAATGGTGGGCAGTATAAAATCCTGTGGGCCTTGGATTTTCTTCCAGCTGGGCTCCTGCCCTGTTCTGTATCCACAGGCTAAAAAGATGGCTTCATTCTGGCATAGTTGTGCTTTTGTGGGATTACACTTGAGGCCTGCCCTCAGTAAGAAGGTCAGTAGTTCATCAAAGAGGTCAAAATGTTGCTCCTTGGTGGCAGTAGCCAAGAGAAATCATCCACATACTGCAGAAGACATTGTGGGGTAAAGAAACCCACCAGGGCATCCATCATCTGCAGATGGAAAAGAGAAGAGCTGTTATGAAACCCCTGAGGTAAGCAGGTCCATGTGTACTGTTGAGAGGTCTAAACCTCACTTTCAGTTAGAGATGTTGCATTAGAGTAATAAACAAGTTTATTACTACCAAGGGATAAATCACAGTTGCCCTAAGCAGTTCTTACCAATATGAACCGGGAGCCAGTGCTAAGCATTCCCTACACCCGAGGTTTCTCTGTGTCTCTTGGGGTCTCTTGGTCTCTGAGGTGTAAAGCTTGTGCATTACATTATATACCTATGATAATTACTATGGTTACCAAAGATAGAAACATTTCTAGTTACAGAGATGAGCCCTATTGGTAAATTAGAGGTGGCTCCACGGTCCAAGATAACATTATACAATTCTGTAAAGTCATCAGTTTGAGAACAAAAGAGTTCTTATACAGAGTCTTACATAACTCAGTGTAGTAGTACAAATCACCAAAAGATGGCAATGCCATCTTACATATTATAATTACTTCAAGGACACAGGTGTCTTGGCATCTGACAAGTAAGAAATACAGAGAAAATACATGGCAGAATATATGTATTAGCAAGCAAGTGTATTACAACAATATGCATTCATATCTGACATCTACTCTTATACTGTAGATGCCCTTAGCCCTAAATATTAGTATAACCTATACCTAAGTGTTAGCTGTCTATGGTGTACCTCTGAGGGTACCAATTAGGGTGCAGGGACCTCGTGTAACATCCCCCCCTTGTTGCCTCCAAGGGCAACACAGGCAAATGTCTAGGGAAAGGACAGGAGCAGTGGTCATTTACAATCCTGACGCGCGAGTCTTGTAAAGGAACTTGAGCTGCTCACGGTGTTGGCCTAGTGTGCACTGTAGGCAGCAAAGCATAATAATCAAAATGAAAATTAAAAATGCTTGTATAACAACAAAACCTTTAAAAATAATCTCTAACCAGGTGTTAGTTAATGCGTTATTCATATCTCCATCATTAATCAAGGCAGAACAGCTTCATTGGCTTTGGTCATATTATTGCTGATGTGGATGAGGTGTGTCTTTCCTGTCTAAAAGTGATTTCAGTGTAAGTGTAGGAGGGTCTATGTGTACGTTAAAATATGGCAATATTCTGATAGTGTGAGTAGATAATCTGGTTACCATCAATATGTCTGCATCTAGAAGGGGATGGGGGTTATAACAGTATGTCCAATGGCAGTCTTCTGGTGGGGACAAAACAGAAATTGGGAAATCAATAGCACAAGTAACAGATCCATATGTGTAGGTGTTATAGTTCGTGAACTACACAATACTCACCATCGAATTATACTGTGGCACTGTGAGGCAGTCTCCACTTTTGCAACTGGACAGGGCAGGTGTAGGTCATCTTCAAAATCCATGTTGACAGGCGATGAACCTCCTCACGATAGGATTGGTAGAGCTTATCTGGAGCCAAAGTTGAGTCAAAGAGTTAGTGCCATTCGCAGTGATGTCATCATCCATTGTGAAAGTCAATCAATGCTGTCTGGAGAGTAGCCACAAACAGGTTGAATAACATCAAATACATCACATTGGCACAGGAAAATATATTGCTTTTTCACACAGCAGTCCGTGTGCGGAGCCACCCAGGCATCCAGGAAAGAATGGTAGACCAGTAGAGGTGGTAGATCCAGGCGTTATTTGTAGATGTCTTCATCCAAATGTCCAATGGAATGAACGAGTACAAGCTTGTTGAACAAAGCTGTAGTGGGATCAAAGCGTGGTAAGGAGACAGTGAAAGAAACAAACATGGTATCTGTTATGGAACATTTCTTAGCAGTAAAACAAGGACCAGTATTAGGGTGTCTGGTCACAAACCCCAAATTCCTAGCTGTGGAGAGAGGAATAGTCAAAGTCTGTTGCATACACATAGAAACACAGCTAGTGGTTTTACACCTTGGACAATACCATTTGGAAATATCTATCATGTATAATGTCAGGGATTCTTCCAGATTCTAGATCAAGGAAGAGGTTATTGATGGTAGTGATATGTAGGAACCATAAGCAGACAGAGTATCTCTCTAGCAATGTATTGTTTATCTGCTTCCTTGTTGTTTTGTTGTATGAGTGTGCTGATCTTATCTTTTGAATCAGTGAATGCCTTAGCAATGTTGTGCATGTTGCATATAGTGTATCTTTCTTCCTGACTAAGGCCATCCACACCATGCAATAATGGAGGTAAAATGTTATTGACCAAACCAGTGGAGATCTTGGCAGAATGACTTTTGATAGCAGCAATGTCTGCTTTATTCCAGATAGACATACCCGTACCAAAAAGACCTGTGACAGTACCTGTTGCACCGGTGACATCAGAATTGTCAACTTCACGTTTGTTACGTTTATGATTTAGATTATCAGGAGGGGTTTCCTCCTGAAGTTGCCTCTCTTGTTCAGTAGAATGGACCCCAGCAATAGGGTCTTTCATACAAATCTGAAATGCAGCTAAACTATCAAGCAATAATGTACTATAAAATGCTGATGTATTAGTATTGTGACACATACCAAACTCTTTCATATTCCAGTAAGTAAGATTAAACAAAACAGGTATATGCATAAACTGTAAGTTATTAATCAAAGAACCTGGGAGTCAGTGGCTGTTAGACCACTACAGGACCAAGGGTATGCTTGGACATTCCAAAAGCTGCTTATCAGTGGGTGGTAACACAGAGAGGTACATGGCTGCAGAGGCCATGTGGTGTATAGCACAAAATCTTCGAGCAGAATCTTTGGACAAAGAATTACAGTTAGAAGGTATCTATTAAGCAGTGTATGTTGTACAAACCAGAATGTCTTAATGCAGTTTGTAACAAGGACAGTGAACCATTTGGGGATAATTTAGCATTGGGCCAACCCTGGAAAGTTCCTTTGGAGAGTTTGGCTACAGGGAGAATTTGGTTTGCCACTCAATTTGAAGGGTAGATTTGTCAGGAGCAACAACCGAGGCAGTGAGGTAAGCATCAGAACCTTCCTGGACAGTGATCATACTATCTGGTATATTGATGGATACTCCCTCTGGAGGAGGTGCTGGAGGATCGAGGTGTCGTAGGAGGTCCGCTACCGTGCCTTGGATGCAGGGGATAACTCCTGAAAGGAGGAGATAATGGAACAAGATAGCCATCTTGTCAGTGCATCTGAAAAGGAAGATCAAAGATTAGTATGTTAGTATAAGTCCACCCAATGGGGTGAGGAAAAGTAATTTAAGCTCCTTCATACTGTTTCAGCTGGTTTGCATGTAACCATTTGTCAGTCAACTTGTTGTTGTGGAGGAGTCTAACTTGATAGACTGCCGAACTGAGCTTGTTGACAATAGGGTATGGGCCTTCCCACTTGTTGGAGAAGGAGTGGGTGGGGTGTGCAAACCGAAGTACCATCACCTGATCTCCAACTTGCCGATCCACTTCTTGTGCATGTTTGTCAAACTGTATTTTGGATTGTTGCTGGGTCTTGCCCATGCAGTTGGCGCATACAAGTGTGTGTATATGAGGTCTTTTCTGAGTTTTTCCACATACTGGTCCACAGACACACGGTCTGCAGTGGGGGTGTGCAGGTCAAACAACAGGTGTTCAGGTAATCTCATCTGTCTACCAGTCATCACCTCAAAGGGTGTGAGCTGGGTGGTGGCTGAGGGTGTGCCCCTAATTGCCATAAGGAGTAAAGGCAATAGGGAATCCCAGGTTTTGGGATTGTCCTCAATGAATTTGGAAAGCATTTGCTTAATCCGTCTGTTGGCTCTTTCTACTTGACCTGAAGATTGTGGATGGTAAGGTATGTGGAACGTCTGCTGGACTCCAAGGAGTTCAAGGGATTCTTTCATCAACTCACCTGTAAAACTGGTTCCTTTGTCAGAATCTACCTTTAGAGGTAGGCCCCACCTGGAGAAAATCTGTTCCACCAGAATTTTGGCAGTAGTTTTCACTGTACATGTCTTAGTGAGTAAAGCTTCTACCCACTTTGAGAAGAGGTCAGTTACCACAAGTGCATACTTATTATTTCTACTGGTGTTGGTCAGAGGGCCAATGAAATCAGTTTGTATGACATGCCAAGGGCCAGAATGTCTTTGTGGTAAAAATTTGACATTTCGTTTGGTAGGGATGGGATTGTTTTGCTCACAAATGAGGCAGTTGTCTATGTATTGTTTGACATCTTTAGTGATACCAGGCCACCAGGCAGTGGTCTTGAGTCGTTGGAGGGTATTTTCTGCTCCCTGGTATCCACCAGTAGGAGTGTCATGCACTTGGTGTAAGAATTCTGATCTTAGGTGTCTGGGGACTACCCACAACTTGGTGGTAGAGTCATCTGGTTGGAACCAAATGAACTTGTCATCTGGTGACAAGCGCAACTTACCTTCATGCCTCCGATAGGAGTTATGCGTGGGAAGTTTCTCTTCAGTACCTTTGTCAAGGAATCTGAACACCTCTTTGAGTTCAGTGTCAAGCTGTTGGGCTGCAGAGGTCCAGGGAAAAAGGTTCAGGTTTCTTCTTAAGTTCTGCAATATGTACAGCTGCATTAGCTCTTGCCTCTGGATGGTCCATCATCCAGATGTCCCCCCCTCGGGCCCCTTCCTTAGCAAGGGTGTCTGCTGTGTCATTGAAGGCATGATAGGGGTCATGGAAAGAGTGGGCTTTAACCTTGTGTACATAGAGTTTGTGTGTAAATTTTGTGCCAGTGAATGTATGTATATTACCAATTCCTTGTACTTCACTGGACTGCCATCAGACGAGAGGAAGGAGTTCTTCTGCCAGAAGGGAAGAAATTCTGTAAGGGAACAACAAACCCAGTTAGAGTCTGTAAAGATGATGGTATCCTCGGTTCCATGTTGGATGTACTTGAGGGCACAGGCCACCGCTGCCATCTCTGCATACTGTGATGATGCTACACTACAGCGCTTAGATATCTTGACAGTGTTCCCATAAGGGTAAATCACCAAAACACCCATCCCTGCAATCTGTTCTCCCTGATAGTAGGATGCTGAACCATCAGTAAAGATACGGCACAAAGAGGTACTCTCGAGTATTTGTGGTGTGGCAGGGAGGAAAGGACCTGGATCAGGAAGATCAGGTGACTGTAGTGTACAGTCATGGGGTTCTCCCTGGAAAAGGAGGCCATGAGCTAACATCGATGGAACTTTAGTCGGTTGTACCTGTATATCTCTGTCCTGGAGAAGAAGTGACCAGTGCGTCAGTCTGGTGTTAGAGACTGAGCCATCCTTCACTCTGTCTGAGATCAGGAAGGTGGTTGGGGTGTGGTTGGTGTTAATAATCAGTGCCGAGTACCCAATGATATACAGGAAGTGCTTGACAGCCCAGTAGGTGACCAGAAGGTTCCTTTCACAAAGGCCGTACTTCTATTCCACTGGGGTCAAGAGCTGTGAGGCATATGCAATGGGTCTCAAGGTGCCATGCACCTTCTGGGACAGTGCTGCTGACATAGCAATGTCAGAGGTGGCACACTCGAGATGGAATGGTAGTGCTGGATTGGGGTTCACCAGTGCTGGGGTGGAGGCCAAGGCCTGCTTCAGTGATGTCACAGCCTGGGTATGAATAGGGCCCCAAGTCCATGGTACATCCTTTTGAGTAATTCATACAGAGGAGCAGCTTTCTGAGCAAAATCACAAATAAAATCTCTCAAATAGTTTACCATACCAGAAACCTTCAAGAGTTGCCACACTGTAGGTAATGGCAAGTCTTGCAATCCCTGTACCTTCTTCCAGGTAGGGCTTCGACCTTGGTCAGTTATTTTCAGACCCAGAAGTACTTCTTCTGACACAACTGTGCTTTTGCTGGGTTACATTTCAAGCCGCTTCTGAATGAGAGTCAATAGTTCATCCATGAGATCCAAATGTTGTTCCTGTATGGCTGTGGCCAGCAACAGGTCATCCACATATTGTAAGAGACATTGTGGGCTAGAGAAACTCTCGAGGGCATCCATCATGTGGAGATGGAAGAGGGATGGACTATTATGGAATCCTTGTGGCAAGCAAGTCCACGTGTACTGTCTTCCTTCAAAGGTGAAGGCAAACTTATATTGACTCTTAAGGGCCAATGGTAATGATCAAAAACCATTGGAAATGTCCAGGGCACTGAACCACTTCAAGTCAGGGGTCAGAAGTCATAGCACATCTGGTGCTGATGCCACAGTTGGTGAACAACTGGGAGTGACCTGATTCAGTTTCCTGTAGTCAATAGTAAGTCTCCAGGAGCCTGTGGGTTTCTTCATGGGCCATACTGGGGAGTTGGCAGTGGAAACACAAGTTCTGATTACTCCTTGCTTGAGGAGTGACTTGATCGTTTCTCTAAGGGAAGGCAAGGCCTCAGTTGGGAAAGGATATTGCCTTTGCCTCTCATGTGCTGATCCTGGCACTTCAATGATGGTGTGCATTCTACCACAGTCATGCTTGTTAACTACAAACGCTTCCAAATGTCGTTGCAGAATAGGTAGGAGTTTTGGAAAAAGTTCATGATTCTTGAACAAATCTATGACGTCATACTCTTTGTCATTGGCAGATATCGTTGCCACAATGTGTGAATCAGGAATCAAAATGGTATGATATTGACCCTGAATCTATATCAGTAGCATGTTAGCTAGGTCCACCACACAGCTGTGTGGAGCAAGGAAGTCGATCCCTATAATACTAGGATGATCATGCAGTACCATTAGTTGGAAAGTGTGTGAGACCTTTAAATGGCCTAGCTCTACCGGTAAGGGTAGAGAACGGTATGCAGGTAGCCTAGTACCGTCGACTCCTGACATGTTGGTCCTCCATCCGGTGGACCAAGGGGACGTGTCTGGGTGTTCGTCATGTAGCACAGATACAGCTGCACCTGTATCTAGAAAGACTACTAGTAGACGGCCCCCGACCTCTGCCTCGGTGAGGGTCTTCCATTTGCATCCAAGACTAGCTTGTTTACAATACGGACTGGGGCCTGTAATTGTCAATCCGTACTGCCGGAAGCATGCAGAGGTTGGGCCTGGCTCATGTGAATCACTTCACCATGCTGTACTGATGCTATATAGGGAGGAGCTCCTGGGTTCAGACCATGGTGGGCCTGAGGGCCTGTACCTCTGGTGTCCCCATGGCCGGCTGAGGCCTGGGCAACTGGTTGTACCGCCGTAAGGGCCTGTGCGGGAACAGCATCCGTCACGGAGCTTACTTGTCCCAGGAGCTCTCAAAATTTCCAATTCTCTTCAGCTATCTCCCTACATGAGGGACCCGTTCTCTGTTGTGGTTTACCTCTACCCTTATGCTTCCTGTTCTTATGCCAATTCCGGTTCCCACCCCACTGCTGTTGTTGATGCGGTTGTTGTTGATGGGCCTGTTGGGGGTGTTGATTATCAGCTGGAGGGGCTGGCTGATGTTGGGCCTGTTGGTGTTGAGCCTGCCCTTCCACTGTGTAGTGTGTCGTGGCCTCCGAGACGGGTTCCACGGCAGCTACCTTTTTGGAACCAGAGCCCAAATCACGGATATACAGTTGATACACTCTCTCGGTTTTCCGAAGGATATCAGCAAACCTATCCATATTTGGGTAAGTGGTTGGCTCTATCTTCTCTCTTACTGCTGGAATCATGTTCCTAAGGAACAGGGTCTTATATTCAATAAGATCTACATCCGCAGCTTCTTGTGCCAGGTGTTTTCCTGCTTGGTAGGCCATCCAGAGTCTCTGGTGGTAAGTCGCTGGACTTTCTTTTGCATTCTGCTTCACAGGATATGCAAGCATCACTCCTACTACACCTGGACTGTGAGCAGAAATGAGCTCAGCTGCTACCTCATCAAAGGTAGCATTCCTATCCTGGCGAACAGCTTGGGGAGTTTGGCCCATAAACCAGGATCGATGTTCTGGTGTAGTATTTGGACCTGATATTCTGCAGCGAGGCTAAGCATCTCGCATTTAGAATGTACCTTTTCCAAGTGACAGCTGCGGTTGTAGGATGGATTCATCCGACTGATGCTGTCAGCAATTTGCTGAACAGAGTAGGCCATTTATAGGGGACTAGTGGGCCGATCAGGCAAAGGTAGATTGTCTTGAGCACCATCCAAGGCTGCGCGAGCTGCAGCTTCAGCCGCAATGCGGACAATACCTTCCTGAGTGCCAGCCTCTTGGAAAAGCTGCCTAATCTGGGTGTTAATAGCCCTTTTACTCCTCTCAGGAAGAGGGATATTGCCTATCACAGTTTCAATCATGGTTTCTATCTCTTGCCTGTCTTCCACATTAATAACGGCTACCGGAGGTGCCGTTGGAACCAGGCTTGGGCCTGCTCCCCCCCATCATGGGGGCCGCCATATTGACGTCTCCCATGATGAGCGTCACGATGTCGCCGATGTGTGACATGGGGAGTTGGGGGCGGGGACCCGCCATGCTGTGGATGGCTGGGTGTGGAGTCTGGGCCATAGTAGGGGTGTGACTGGGCGTTGTATTGTGAAACGTCATCATCAGATAGCTCTCCTTCTGATGACGAATGAAAGGCAGGGGCTACGCCTCCCATTGTCTTAACATGTCCAGCCAGAACTTCTCGCTGATGGCGCAGTGTCACCATCTTAGTTCTACATTCTTCGTGATTCACACTTGCAACATCCATATCAACCTGATCTTGCTTTTGCTTTTGAAAAACTATACGCGGCGCTCAATTCGCGATTGTCCCTCTAAGCTACTTCTAAATCATTACGTACCTGGTTAATCTCATCCTGCAGCTCATCCATTTCATCACTTAACTGAGCATTCGCAGCACTCAGCAAATCATTCATTTGCACAGCCTGACTCTTATCCTGTCTCAAACTTTCACACTCCTGCTTCAACATACATATTTCTTGTTCTCCAGCCTGGGCTGAATGATGCAATAGTGAATCCTTTTCATTCCACAGAGTTTGGAGTTCAGACTCCAAGTTCTGCTGCAGTCTAATACATTCTGTTTCCTGCAAACCCATCTGTTGCTTAAGAGATGAAATCTGCAGATCAAGGGTTCGAAACCTCACTTCGGAGGCTTCCAAAGCAGCGTAGAGAGCCGCGACCATCAACCCCTTAGCATGACACTTATTGGTTGATTGTCTGGTCTCTGCATACTGGGTTGAAATCCCCAGTATAGGGTTGTCGGATTGACTTGTGTCCCACGCGAAGTCAGCCCATCCTCCATGGGAGGCAAGGAAGTTCGAGACATCGAGTCTCAGTTCTGCGCAGATATCTGATACTGTGGCCATTGTGTGGGAGGGAACGAAAATTCAAACTGTGAAAAAGACAGCATGCTGCATATCGATCCACAGCATGAGTACTTAAAACACAGCCAGGCTACTGTATTAGTTGCAGGCTTGCAGTTCAAAACTGCTATGGAGTGGGTCGAGGCGGCATTGACCACACCCGAAAAGTCAGCCAGACTTTGCAAGTGACTACAAACTGGTTTGAAAACGGGAGAGGTGATACAGGAATATACACCTACTGTCCCCGTGGGAAAGGGAAAAAGTTTAAGCAACAAGTGAAAACTTACAAACACCAAATATCGCCTTTACACGGTCGCCAATTTGCTGAGAGGTCTAAACCTCACTTTCAGATTCTTGACGATATTGGGAATGCAAGTAATCACAGATACATTGCATTAGAGTAATAAACACGTTTATTACTACCAAGGGATAAATCACAGTTGCCCTAAGCAGTTCTTACCAATACGAACTGGGAGCCAGTGCTAAGTGTTCCCTACACCTCGAGGTTTCTCTGTTGTCTCTTGGGGTCTCTTGGGCCTCTGAGGTGTAAAGCTTGTGCATTACATTATATACCTATGATAATTACTATGGTTACCAAAAGATAGAAACATTTCTAGTTACAGAGATGAGCCCTATTAAATTAGAGGTGGCTCCATGGTCCAAGATAACATTATACAATTCTGTAAAGTCATCAGTTTGAGAACAAAAGAGTTCTTATACAGAGTCTTACATAACTCAGTGTAGTAGTACAAATCACCAAAAGATGGCAATGTCATCTTACATATTATAATTACTTCAAGGACACAGGTGTCTTGGTATCTGACTAGTAAGAAATACAGAGAAAATACATGGCAGAATATATGTGTATTAGCAAGCAAAGTGTATTACAACAATATGCATTCATATCCTGACATCTACTCTTATACGGTAGATGCCCTTAGCCCTAAATATTAGTATAACCTATACCTAAGTGTTAGCTGTCTATGGTGTACCTCTGAGGGTACCAATTAGGGTGCAGAGACCTCGTGTAACAGTACTGTCAACCCTCAAAGGTAAAGGCAAACTTGCATTGACTTACCTGAGCTTGGGGCAGTGACCAAAAGCCATTGGAGATGTGAAGGATGCTAAACCATCCACGATCTGGGATTAACAGTTTGAGCACATCAGGTGCTGATGCTACAGTAGGTAAGCAGCTAAGAGTAACTTGATTAAGTCTTCTGTAATCAACAGCGAGTCTCCAAGATCAATTGGGCTTTTTCACTTGCCAAATTGGTGAGTTGGCGGTCAAGACACAAGGCCTGATCACACCTTGTTTAAGGAGTGAATTAATGGTTTCTCTGAGTGATGGTAAGGACTCAGCAGGAAAGTGATATTGGCTTTGTCTGTCATGTGCTGGCCCTGGAGTTTTGATGACAGTCTGCATTCACCAAAAATCATGATTGTGTGTGGCAAAAACATCTAAATGCTTCTACAGAATGGGTAAGAGTTTCTTGAAAAACTCATATGTCTGGAATAGAGCTATGATGTCATATTCCTTGTCATTTGGGTTAATAGCTACAACCACATGCAAATCAGAAATCATGTTTGTGTGATATTGCACCCTGATCTGGATCAGGAACAAGTTGGCCAAATCCACTACACAGCTGTGCAGTACAAGAAAATCAAGTCCAAGGATGCTGGGATGTTCATGTAGTACCATGAAGTCAAAAGTGTGATTTGTCTTGAGGTTGCCTAGCACCACAAAAAGTACAATAGAATGTCAGGTGTATAGCTTGGTGCCATCCACACCTTGTTTACTGGTCCTCCATCCAGTGGACCAAGAGGAGTTTGCTGGATCCTCACCATGTAGTACAGACACAGCCATGCCTGTATCTAGCAAGATAGTCAATTGGCAGCCCTCAACTGTAGCCTTGGTACAGGGCCTTCCATTTGTGTCAAGGATGAGCTTGTTCACAATATGGACTATGGTCTGTAGTTGTCAATCCAAGCTGCTACCAGGCATTTCCTGCAGAAGCAGGCCTGTCTGTTCTTGCCAGGCCTCTTCCCGGTCCTGTATAGCCGCAATGAAGCATGCGGCCTGAAGGTTCAGGCCTGCTGTGGCCTGGTCCGAGGAGGCTCCATTGTCCCCTGGGTTTAGTAAGACCTGGTGTTCTGGAGCTAATGCTGCAACAATATGTGTTGGGATCGAGTCCGTTACTGATCAGACATGCCCAAGAAGATTATAAAGGTTGTTGTTCTCTTCCGCTATCTCACAGTAAGAAGGGCCTGATCGATGGTTTCGATTGCCCCAGTTATCATGCTGTTTGTAACTGTTTTTTTTCCAATTCTGCCTTTTATTCCTACTTTGGTTTTGGTTTCCACTTCCAATCTGGTAGTTCTGTTTGTTAGCCACTTGCGTGGCCTTCTTGTCTTGGGCCTTGCCCTCCATTATATAGTGTGTTGTGGGCTTACTGATAGATTGTACTACTGCCACCTTGCAAATGCAGAATCTCAGTCTTATTTCTGTTCATAGTTAGTAAGGAGACTTCTGAGAATTCCTGTAGAAGATTCATCAGCAGGTCGAGTGTGGCCTGCCCATCCTGCTAAAGGACAAGCAGGTTGTCTGCATAAAGCAGTGCCTGATGCTCCTGCCCCCCTCATACAATCCCTTTAAGAGAAGGATGATGACAGCTACAAATGGCAAGAGACACTATAGCCAGGACAAAGAGAGGGGGCGAGAGAGGACAACCCTGGGGACTGCCTCTCTACAGCAGGAATAATGAGGAGTACATACAGTTGGTAAGTACACCGGCTTTAGGTAACTGGTATAGCATCTGAACCCAGCTTATAAATTCTGGCCCAAATCCCATATGTTGTAGAGTGCAAAACAAAAAGTTCCATTCGATCGAGTCGAAGGCTTTCTGGAAGTCAACCACAATAGCCACAGCCAGTGTAGGACACCAAGAGGTTGAGCACTGTATGGAGATGGTCTGAACTCTGCCACCTTTTGATAAACCCACCTTGTGCTGTATGGACTAGATCTTGCGGGATTGTCTCCAGCCTGGTGGCCAGCACCTTTGCCAGGATATTGGTGTCCATGTTGAAGATTGATATGAGCCTATAGTTGCCCAGGACTGTGGGATCTTTACCTTTTTTTGGTAGGATTGTGAGCACTGCCTCCTTCAAGGTGGGTGGTAATGCCCCATGTTGGTAGAAGGACTGAAACATGTCTATGAGCAGGGGAGTGATTTCTTCTTGCACTATGTCATAAGAATCAGTTGGGAAGCCATTGGGTCCCAGGACTTTCCCCTTGTTAAGCATCTGATTGGCCTGTATGATTTTGGATAGGGTAAAGGGTGCATCCAAAGCTGCAAACTCAGTGAGGAAATCTGGAGTATGGGTAGATTATCTAGGAATGGCATGACTGATTCATTAGCTGATGTTGCTAGGGAAGCACATAGTTCTTAATTGAAGTGATGTATTATATGATTTGTGTTTGTGGTTCTTGCATGGATTATGCCTGAGGCATCCCGCAACCTTGCAATATGTGTGTCAGCTTGACATTTGTTAATTCTGTAGGTCGATAAGTGACTAGGCTGTTCTCTGCCCTCCCAATAAGCATGTTTCAGGTAAAACATGGCAAGCTTAGCTTTCTTGTTTAGGAGCTCATTGAGCTGCATTCTGGTGCACACCAGTTTAGCCTGCAGATCTTGGGACAGAGGTGTTGGGCTTTATACCTTGCTTCCAGAGACTGTAGTGAGTCCTCTAGATTTTGAAAGGTCTTATCTCTTTCTTTACACCTGTGGACAGTATAGCTAATGATCTGGCCCCACATACATGCCTTGTGCACTTCCCAGACCATCAAGTCAGATGTGTCCCCTGTCTGATTTATTTATTTTATTTGTTTTTTAGTCTTTGGTAACCAGGTAATGCCCACTAGGCACAAGTGCCTGTTTTCAGGTGTGACCTGGGAGCACTGGGTGGTTAAGTGACTTGCTCAGAGTCACACATTATGCAAGTGGAGGTTGTGAGAATCAAACCCAGGTCTGGTCTGCTAGATGTACCAAGTTCATTCACAGCTCATTACTCTAACCTCTAGGTTATACTGCCAGTCCATTATTACTGACAATTATTAGTAATGAAATCAGATGTCTCTGACTTTACCCACACAACAAACTGTGGATTGCATAAGAAAAGTGAGTCCAACCTCCAGGATTTAAATTTGGGGGAGGACATCTCCCACATCATGATGAGTGACACTAGAGCATGACTGTAGATAACTAGGGGATGAATTTTTGCATACAAGATGGTATTCTTTACCCCTGGGGATGAGAACCTTATCAGAGATATATGTGACTTGATGTTAAAAGTACCACCGAAAAACTGGAGTAGTTCCTTCTTTCTCGTTTTGTATCTGCCATGCATCCACCATGTTGTGCTCTTGAGGAAGCTCCTTGAGAGCTTCTCTCACTCACCAATGCAGTTTCTCCTGTCCTGCAATAGGGTCAGGGACCTCCTCCATGATAAGATTAAAGTCACCCTTGAGTAACACTGGATTACTGGACACTTGGCTAAATGTCTAGAGAGACATGTACATTCCCAGATGATGGGATACTTAGACAAATATAAATTGATAACACCATATCAATCAGGTTTCCGTAAAGGACATTCTATTACATTTTCTATATTAGAATTTATCGACTTGGTTAATTCTTCATTACATAGGGGGCAGGAAACAGCAGATATTTTTGTGGATCTATCCAAGGCCTTCGACCTGGTGAACCACTCCCTTTTATTACAGACTATTGAAAAAGTGTGAATTAGCGATGGCCTAAGGGATTGATTAAGATCATACCTCAAGGATCATATTCAATATGCATCTATCAATTGGGAAAATTCTCCCAAGAGGGCAGTGACTAGAGGAGTGCCACATGGGTCAATTTTAGGGCCCCGGTTATTCTTAGTATTTAACAACAGCTTCCAACAAGTAATTCTGCACTCACAGATTAGACTAGATGTGGATGACACTGCCATTATTACTACAGGGCAAGATATTGTAGAATTAGAAAAAAAATGCAGTTAGATTTTGACTATGTGAGGGTGTGGTTCACCAGGTCAGGCTTTATTATGAATACAAAAAAAGACAAAAGTATTATATTTCAGACCAAAACATAAAGAAAACAAAAAAATGAAAGTTAAAATGGATAACAATTCCACTTTGGAACAAGTGTTACATTGCTCTTATCTGGGAGTCACCTTCGACAAAGGTATAGATTTTGGGGAGCACATTGGTGGATTAATTTAGAGGGTAAACAAAAGAGTGGGAGCCTTGGCAGGACCACAAGATGTCTAGCTAAAAACAGTAGAAACAGGATTGCTGAATAGTTAATACTCCCCGTCTTAACATATGGAGATCTCCTTTACCATGTAGCGAACAAAAGGTTTTTAAACTTGACACAACATAGAACAGAATTGCAAGATATGTATTAAAATGTAATATAAAGACACATCACTGTGACCTATTAATTTCTTTACATTGGTTGCCATTAAATTTAAGGAGTGTCATGACTTGGCAAAAAACAATTGATAAATATCACAAAGAAAGTCCGGAGCACTATATAAATACACATTTATTTTGGAAAGATAATAGTGAAGAGTCTAGATCAAAGAGACTTAGTCAAATTAATAAAATTTCTATCCCAATTATTAAAAATAAGTATGGTGAAAAAACATTGTGTTACCAGGCTGCAAAACATTAGAACATCTTGCACTCTACAGCATGTATATTTCCAGTCTATAGACTGTTTTATCAAGAACTTGTAAAAATAAATTCCTTTAACTGCTTCTGTTGTAAATGACATGAATGAGAGAAATATGTAGAAGTATGCTGATAGGATATGATGTGATTCATAATGTTTGTCTGTAACAATAAGTACTATCTGTTAATTATAAGTAGGATGGGACTGAGTTTATTGTATTAACATTTTGTATATTTATATAATGTTTGTACATTGTTGGTTATTATAAGTGTATAGGTAACACAGTGACAGGACTCTCTTGAAAACCAGGTCTGCAGACTGAAAGACATGTTTTTCCTGTATAAAAATAAAGTTTTTACTACTATTACTACTACCAGGCCCATTGAATTGATTACTTTCCTGATTCAGGGAATGGTAAAACAATGGATTATAATGGTTAGATCTATCTATCTATATATATATATATATATACCAGAAGCCAGTGGCTCTTTTTTTCTAAAGTTGCATGTGCAATAGACCATTTGAGGGTCTTGTCTAAGAGAATAGTGGCACCCTGTTGTTGTTGACTGCAGGGCTATGCACTTCCACCCATACCCAATTTGTGCCAGTTCTTCTGCTTTGGGATCCACAAGCCATGTCTCTTGCAGGAAGATAATTTGGACCTTGAGTTTTTTGAGGTGTGATAGGACTTTTTTCCCCCTTTATGGGTGAGTTAGGCCCCACACATTCCACATAATGGACTGTACCTCACCCATGATCTCCAGTTATCAACAGAGTGCTGATAATGGATTGCTGCTGATCTCTAGGAGCAATGCCCTCATATTGTCTGCCTCCTACATCCACATGGCAGATACTGCTTGCCAGTTCCTGAAGGGGGTCCTGAGGAGGGCTCTGCAGCAGCCAGTCTTCCTCCCCTACCCCAGGCCAATCGTCTCAGGACCAGGAAGGAGTGCTCCATTGGCAGCCTGAGTGCCATACCTCCTCCTGTAACTCTACATCCACCAATAGGAGAGCAACAAGTAAAGCTCAGGACTTTGTTGCCTAGGGACTTCAGTCTGCCTCCTACAACCTCTCAGCAGACGTCACTCGCCAGTTGCTGAAGAGGGGTCATAAGGGGAGGGGTTCTGCAGCATCCAGTCTTCCCCCCTCCCCCAGCCAATCGCCATGGGACCAGCAAGGAATGCTCTGTAGAGAGTCTGTGTGCCACTCCTCCTGTAACTCTGCATCCACCAATAGGAGGGTGTCAAGTACAGCTCAAGACTTTGTTACCCAGGGACTTCATTCTGCCTCCTACAGCCACGCAGCAGATTGCACTCACCAATTCCTGAAGAAGGGGGCTCTGAAGAAGCCAATCTCCCTTCCCCCAGCTGATCATTCTGGGACCAGCTAGGAGGGTGGCAAGTAGAGCTCTGGACTTTTTTGCCCATGGACTTTAGACTACCTTCTACATCCATGTGGCACCTGCTGCTCACCAGTTCATGAAGAGGGGTCGTGAGGGGGGGCTCTGCAGCAGCCAATCCCCCCCCCTCCAGCCAATCACCATGGGACAAGCAAGGACTGTTCTGTTGGGAGCCTGTGTGCTGTTCCTCCTCCTCCTCCTCCTCCTGTAACTCTGCATATCCACCAATTGCTTCTAGCCCCTCCAATTGGGTGGACTGTGCCAGTATTTCAGGAGTCCATCATCAAGTGGCCCCTCTGCACAGCGACCCATTCCCTGCAAAGGACCATTAGCTCCAAGGACAGTCGTCTGCCTTGAGTCTGCAGGATTCAGTCAGCAGTAAGACGGTCTTCAAGCCACTCTACCTGCCTGCACTCCAGTCTCCCTTTGCTCATCCTTGTTATGCTGGCTACAGTACTTGTTCATTGTTGTTGCTTCTGTTTTCATCTTGGTTAATCTGGGTTTACACCCTTCACATCACTGCTTACTCTGCCTTGTCTACCAGATTTTCCTATTGCCTTATCTTAGTGATTTTCCACCCGTAATCAGTTTTGCCTTGCTCAGTTTTGTTGCAAGTAAATGTCTTCTACCTACATAGGTATGGTTCCACTTGTGTCACAATGTAATTGCCTATGGTAACCATGGTGCTTGCTTATTCAATCTATGTCAGTTATTTGTCAACTTACTATTGCTTACTTTATGCTTCATTCTTCGCTACTTCAAATCATTTTGCCTTGCCCTAATGTCCTTGACTCTTACTGATAATATCTGCATTATTGTAGTTATTAATTATTTCATTCACTACTGCTTGCATGGTATCACAACCTCACATCTCTCCTCCAAGTTTTTCTCGCTCAGGTGCTTCATATTTTTTACTTGTTGATGGTACTCTTGCTTCATCTAATTCCCTCTCTTACTGCCTGCTGCCTGCTCCTTCCTCCCTAAATTGTGTCCCCCCTTCCTTCATTTCTGCAATAAGCCCCTTAGCATTCTCCTTCCTCCTCCCCTCACCTGACTGCCTCCCTCAATTCCCTCCACCTCACTCTTTGTTCTATTCTCACAACTCCCTACTTTAGAATCCCCTATCTTTCTCTACCTCAACACCTGATTAGTACTACCCCTGTTTCATTCACCCCCTCTCCTGCACCCCTGCACCTCTCTTTCTTCTTCACTATCAAGCCTGACCACTCTACAGTACCTGATTGTCTCTCTCAATTCCCTTCCCCTTTTTTATTTAATCATTCCACTCAATCTTCCTGCTGGGTCCCAATATCCCCTCTTCCTTCTGCTAACAGCATTTATTACCCTTTACTGTGTCTCCTTGCCCTCTTTTCATTGTGCTGCTCCTGTGCCATCAGGCTTTTACCTGCTCTGCTTCCTTTCTTAACCCCCTAACAACTCTCCTCCCCATCTCCTTTCTTCTAACACCGAGCCTAAAGATCCTGCCAGTTAGTATGTTGTTTATCATCCTTTCTCTCCTTCCCTTCCTATTTTCCTTATACTCTCTCCCTCCTGCCAACTTTCCCACCCCCCTTCCTTCCTTCTCCTTTCCCTCTGCTTCCTCTCCTACCCTACCTTCCTCTTCCATCTCTCCCATTCCCACTGGATCCCAGGTTGTTCCCTCCTTTGCTCCTCTACCTCTTGGTTCCACCTGGAAACCTTTAGAACCTCCCTCCCTCCCTTCCCACCATTCTGGCACCCCTCCTTCTTCTACCCCCTTGTCTTACAGATGTATCTCAGATACTGCTAGGCTCCTCATTTTGCTGCTGCTCCTCATAGCAGGCAATATTGAACCCAGTCCTGGTCCTGCACACTCCCTTCCAAACTTCTCCTCAAAGGCCTACTAGTGGCCCACATTAATATCCATAGTCTCCCCCCTAAACTCAATCTACTTCAGCTTCTCATGGTTACACATCTCCCTGATGTTCTGATAGTCTCAGAGTCCTGACTTTCCCCCAAGATCCCCGACTCTGTTATCACCATCCCTGCTTACACCCTCACCCAGCAAGACCATGCAAAGCAGGGAGGTGGACTTGCCATCTACCTCTCTTCCACCATCCAATCCACTCCAATGTTCTCTGTCACCTTGTCACCTCCCCCTCTGCATATGAACTGCTTCTCCTAAAACTCTTAATCCCTGTTTCTGTTCCTGTCTTCATGGCTGGCATCAACTGCTGCCCAGGGCTGTTTCATCATCTGTTACTGAACTTCTAAACACTGTCACTTCTCATGCCTTCTCCAGTGAAAATGTTATCCTTGGGGAATTCAGTATTAATTGACTCTCCCCCTCTTACTCAAAACTTTGCCAAAACATTAAATCCCTTCATTTGATGCAAATCATTTAAGTTCCAGCCCATCACAACTACAGATCCCTGAACCACTCAGTACTGGACTGGGTAATCACCACTCCCCCTCACCGTATGCTTGATGCTGGCACCTTCCCTGATGCACTCAGTGACCACCATATGGTCTACCACATGCACAAAATTCACTGCCCAAGAGTATCCCCTAAAATTATCCAGATGTGATCCTTCTGTTCATTAGACTTGTCCTTGATTAAAGCAGACTTGCTAACCACCGACTGGTCCCCAATCTCTGCTGCCAGCAACATCAACTCTGCTCTCAAATACTTTCAGTCTGAATTTTTATCTATCTGGGATCTACATGCTCTCATGTGGAAAACCAGGGCCCATGGTTTTCACCTCCCCTGGATTTCAGCTGAACTGTTGGCCTGCCTCTGTGCAGGTGACCTGACCCGGAAGACTTACAAGCCCTCTGGAACCCCAGCCAAACTTAACAGGTAACAAGCCCTAACGAATACTTGCACCAGAGCCACCAGGCTTGCCATGGCTGAGTACTTTTTCTCCTCCTTACAGAACAATCTTAACCACCCTTCCAACTTCTGGAAGGTCATCCAGGCCCTCTTCTTCTGCCCATCCAGTCCCACTCCCCAGTCCTCAAGGTGGGAGACACCCTAATTTCTGACCCTCCTTCTGTGGCCTGAGTTCAACTCATTCTTCATCTACTGTGCCTCCTCCCTTCTCTCCTCCCTTCCCACTACCACCCGTCCTTCTCTCACCAACCTTCCTGCCCCTCGATCACTCTCCTTCTCCTTCTCACCAGTCACTTCTGCTGCCTCTCTCAATGCCCTCCTGGCCCTGACTCCTCTGAATGGTAGGAGCCTTGATAGGCTTGACCCCAAGATTCTACACTTCTCCACCCTTACCATTTCCTTCCTCAGCTACTCCCTTCTCAACCACTCCTTCTCTTTTGCTACTCTCCCTGAATCCAGAAAACATGCAACTGTCATTCCTCCTAATAAAGGAGGTGACTTCTTTACTCCCTGCAACTATCACCCTAACTCTATGCTCCCAAACTTAGCTAAACTCCAGGAACACAGTTCTGTCTCAGCTCTCTCCCTTTTTTGATTCCTCCTCTTTTTTCACCCCCTTCCAGTCTGGCTTCCGCAAACATCACTTCACCACCTGCTCCCTCATCCAGCTCACTGACTCCATCCACAAAGGCATGGACCAGCGCCTCCTCATGTCTGCCACCTTTGTTGACTTTGCCAAAGCATTCAGCACTATTTTCCATCCTCTCCTCCTTGACAAGCTCAAGTCAGAAGGTCTGTCATACTCCACTACTAACTGGTTCTGCTCCTACCTAGTGGGTAGATCTCAATCAGTTAGAACTGGTGAGACATTATTATCCCCTACCCATTTGCACCAGCATCCCTTAAGGATCCATCCTTGGCATGCTACTTTTCTCAGTATTTCTAAACGACCTTCCTTCTACCTGCTCATCTGCATCCATCCACATTTACACAGATAACATGGTCCTTTTCACCTCTGATTAGTCCCCTTCTGAGCTAACAGCCAGGCAGTACCATTATTTTAATAATGTCCAGCAATGGTTCAGGTCAAGTCAGCTATCCATAAATGGCAAAACAAATTACTTCCATGACCTTTGGCATGAAGCTAAGGCTTCCAGGCTCCCATCCCTCCCCTCTTTCCACATCCTAGATGGGGTCACAATTGAAAAGTGCCCT
Organism: Neoceratodus forsteri; assembly: GCA_016271365.2. Lineage (NCBI taxonomy): Eukaryota > Metazoa > Chordata > Ceratodontiformes > Ceratodontidae > Neoceratodus > Neoceratodus forsteri. The sequence goes on along the minus strand of CM057456.1, from coordinate 93,148,964 downwards.
CATTTAAGTATCTTGTGGTCTGGCTAGACCAGCACCTTGACTTTTCACAGCACATGGATGCAATACATAAAAAACTCCACCTTAATTTCGGTGCACTGTATTGAAATAAGAGCAACACCCTTCTTCCTGCTCGCCAAGATATCATCATTAAAATGATCCTTCTCATAATTGATTATAACAACATTGTCTAGAGTGCTGCCCCTAAGTCTGCCCTGGCCAGCTTGGACCCCTTTTTCACTCCTTCTGCCGTTATGCCTTGGACTGCCCCCTTCGCACTAACTGCTGTTCCTTATACTCTGCCCTCTTCCTCCCCTGCCTGAAAGATCACCACCTAATCCACTGTGCCTCTTTTATCTCTAAATTCTGGCTGGCCTCCCTTCCTCCATGCCTTAGCTCCCTTCTCTCTCCACCACCGCCCTCCTTATACATCCTCCTTAATTCTGGATAGTGTTCCTTCACGCTTCCCTCTTGAAAATCCCTCATTGGTCTGGCTGCCTTCTCCTTCCACTTTCTTAAACTTTGGAACATTCTCCTTCAAACCTTTTGCCCTGCCTCTTCCAAACACCCTCTCTGCTCTCTGCTCCATGACCACACTGCTCCCTCCTGTGCCTGCGTTTGAGTCACAGCCCTTCCCTGCTTCTCAATTTACCCACTTATCCTCTTTCTCCTCCTACATGCCCCTCCCCTCACCAGACCTCCTCACTCTTTTCTTCCTCCGCCACTTTTTCTGCTCATTTCCCTCCTCCCCCTCATCTGTGCTCCTTCCTACAGTTCCCTATCACCTGGTGTACTCACCGTTGAAATGTACTTTCATTTGAACAATGGGACAGATCCGCCACCCTATTTTTGTAAAATGTTTGCATTTAATTTTACCTGTCTGTTGAACCACACTTTGTACTGTTTAATTTATATCACTGTATAATGTTTTAATGTAAAAGTTATTGTTCTATTTTGTTCTTATATCCCTCTTCCCCTGCCTCCAGAATGCATCTGGAAACATGATATTCTTCAGCTCAGTATGTCTTTCCTGGTGAAACTTTTGAATTAAATTAATAATTGTGGCAAGCATGCAGCATATCCCAGTCCATGAAGACCCCATACTCTTTGTGTAGGGCTGTCAGAATGTGACTTCCACCATCGGAACTGCTGTGAATTGATAATTTCATTTCCAAAATGCTTTGTGGGATTTATTTTTGAATTCCACAGAATTTTGAAAAATATTTCTGTTCAAGCTACGGAATTGAGAGAGGGAGATGAATGGAAGCAAGCAGGGAGTAAGAGGGGTGGAATCTTAGTGCTGGGGGACTCAATACTAAGAGGAGTTAGGTGGGGTAGCAAGGGGGAGAGGCATAGTTGCATTTGGGTGGAGGCCATGCCAGGAATGACAGCGGAAAGGGTGGGACAGTCTGTTCTGAAATATGCTAGAAGGGGTAGGGACAAGCCTCATTTAATTATATATCTTGGGACAAATGACCTGGCTGACAAGACAGTAAATACAGTCCAGAGGAGGTTTGAGGAACTAGCATAATTATGTGATGGAGCAGGAAGATCAGTAACTTTTTCAGAGATACTTCCGGTGCCAAAGGCAAGCACAACAAGGAAGCTGAGAATAGAGGAATTTAACAGATGGCTAAGAACCTGGTGTTGTGCTAAAGGGTATGGGCTGTTGGGGGGGTGGGAGGGACCTGGGAAGAGATAGTCTCTATGCCAAGGACAGACTACACTTGAGTGAGGAGGGAAAGAAAGTGTTGAAACAGAGGATGGAGGAGTACATAGAGGAAGTTGGGAATTTAAACTAGGAGTGGGTGGCAGTTGGGAAGAGATATGCAGAGACCACAGGTTGGGAAATCATATGAGCTTACCCCCATAACAGTGACAAAGGACAAATGGCAAGTACTGTTGGCTGATGCTAGGAAAGGAGGGCAGGATGGGAGAGGGGGAAAGGGTGGAAGGTGATTACCCTTAATGCTAGGAGCCTTGGGAGGAAAACTGCAGAGTTACAGGTTCTCATGGCAGAGGGAGAGGTGGACATTTCAGCCATCACGGAAACATGGGCCACCCAATACAATGACTGGGACCTGTCTGTACCAGGGTACAGGTTATTTCATAGGGACAAGGTGATTGGGAAAGGAGGGGGGGTGGCACTATATGTGAAGAAAGGACTGAAGTGTGTCAGGGGAGAAGGGTAGTACGGAGTCACTTTGGATGCAAATCCAGGATTCCAAGAATAGGATTCTTAGAATGGGAGTGGTGTACAGGCCACCATCTCAGATGGAGGAGTTAGACAGGAAACTAGTGGGACAGATCAGAAGACCTGCAAAAAGGGTAGTGTGGTGATTGTGGGGGACTTCAACATGCCAGGAGTGGACTGGAGCACCCCAACAACCAGGAACAGAAGGGAGCAGGTACTGCTGGATGCCTTCCAGGACAGCTTCCTGCTGCAAATGGTCAGTGAACCAACCAGGTTAGGGAATACCTTTGACTTTGTGCTGGCAAATGGGTACTTTGTCAGAGAACTTATAGTGGAGGAACCGCTGCCAGGGAGTGACCACCGCTCAGTATGGCTCACATTGGATATGGGCAAGGAAGGAGTGGAATCTGGCACAATAGTGCTGGACTTCAGGAGGGCCTACTTTGGGAGGATGGGGGAAGTGGTAAAATGGTACCTGGCCAGAATTCAATCTAGAATGGACACTAACCAGAGGTGGGAGCTCATAAAGCTGGGGATAGTGGAGGCAACCAAAACCTGCTGCAAAGCCCAGAGCAAGAAGGCTAGGGCTAAGAAACCGATCTGGTTGAGCAAGGAGGTCATGGAAAAGGTAAGGAGGAAAAGAGCTGCCTTTAGGAAGTACAAGAAAACAGGGAGGGGGGAGGACAGGGAGGAGTACTTGACAGAATCGAAGGAGGTGACAAGGGCAGTAAGGGGAGCCAAAGCATCTACGGAACTCAGGCTGGCACAAGGCATTAAGAAGGGGAGAAGGACTTTTTAAGTACATCAGAAGAAAAGGGAGCTTTAAGGACCACATAGTAAGGATTAGGAGGAGGAGGGGTTGGGGTGAAGCAGGTGCTATAAGGCAAAGCACTAAATGAGTACTTCTGCTCAGTATTTACTAAAGAGAAGAGGGGGGTGACACCTAAGGTGGGAGAAATGGCAGAAGCAGGGTGGTAAGTGGTGACAGATGGGGAAATCATGGAGAGCAGAGTTCAAGAGGGTTTGAAGGCACTGAGGGTGGACAAGGCGCCAGGCTCAGATGGCATCCACCCCAGGGTACTGAAGAGCTGGCAGAGGTCCTTGCAGGACCTTTGGCAGACCTATTTAATGCCTCACTACATTCGGGGTGTGTACCTCAGGATTGGAGGATGGCTCATGTGGTGCCCCACCACAAGAGTGGCCCCAAGGATGAACTGGGAAACTACAGACCAGTGAGCTTCACATCCATCGTGGGTAAGCTAATGGAGACTATCCTGAAGGAGAGGCTGGTGGCCCTCCTAGAGGCCAAAGGACTATAGGACAGCAGACAGCATGGCTTCATACGTGGCAGATCCTGCCAAACCAACCTGGTCGAGTTCTATGACTGGGTAACTAGGCAACTGGACAGGGGCTATGCAGTAGATGTCCTGTATCTGGACTTCAGTAAGGCATTCAACTCAGTGCCACATGGAAGGCTAAGAAGGAAGTTAGTAGGCACAAGGGCGGGTGCAAAGCTGGTGAGATGGGTAGGAAACTAGCTGCAGGGAAGGCAACAGAGGGTGGTGGTGGTGGGTGGGGAGCTCTCACACCCAAGGGCAGTGATGAGTGGTGTTCCACAGGGCTCGGTGTTGGGACCAGTGTTGTTTGGGATATTCATTGCAGACATATCATGGGACATCAAGAGCAAGATCAGTCTGTTTGCTGATGATACCATGGTAGGCACGGTGGTGGATGACCTAGGGGGATGGCAGGGGTTGCAGGATGATCTGGCAAAGCTTGAAACCTGGTCGGACACCTGGCAACTGGGCTTTAATGCCAAAAAGTGCAAGGTGCTGCATTTTGGGATGAAGAACCCAAGGAGGAGTTACCAGCTAGGGGGAGTGCAGCTAGCCCAGACAGAGGAGGAGAAGGATCTGGTGTGCTCATTACAGGGTCAATGAACAACTCGGCACAATGCAGGAAGGCAGCTGCAAAGGCCAACAAAATGCTGGGTTGTATTGCAAGTGGTATATCCTCGAGGAGGGAGGAGGTGATTCTGCCACTGTATAGGTCATTAGTTAGACCACACCTGGAGTACTGCGTGCAGTACTGGCATCCGTATCTGAAGAGGGACATTAAGTTACTGAAGGGGGTGCAGCACAGAGCGACAAAGATGATCAAGGGGCTGGGGGACTTATCATACGAGAGGAGGTTGAAGGAGTTGAACATGTACTCACTGGAGGAGAGGAGAGACAGGGGTGACATGATTGAAATCTTTAAATACGTGAAAGGAATAAACAAAACAAGTACAGAGGGGCTGTTCAAAGTAAGGCAGGGGAGGGACACCAGGGGCCATGATGTGAGACTGGAGCGAGGAAGGTTCAGGAGGGAGATGAGGAGACACTTTTTTACAGAGAGGGTGGTGGCTGGGTGGAATGCGCTACCTCCTGAAGTGGTATGCAGTAGAACAGTGGACTGCTTCAAACGAGGATGGGATAGGACAAGGGGGAGGGTTAATGAAGGGGAAGGGTGGAAGGGAGGGCAGCTGCAGAATAAGGGGTGCTAGCTGCACATTCGAGCAGACTTGATAGACCTCTAGCCTTTATCTGCTGGCAAATTTCTTATGTTCGTATGTTCGTAATTATTTTCCATGGATAATGTAAACCACAAAATAATTTTCTGCAGATGGCAGAAAAAGGATCTGCCGTTCATGTGAACTGTAGATTATTAATCTGCAAAAAAACATTTTTCATGCAGAATGTTTAAATTCTGCAACTGATGGAAATCAGCAACATTTTCTGAAATTTCACGGAATTCTGTTCCATTGGAAATTCAACATTTCACACAGATCTACCTTTGGGTTAATGTTACTAACTCCTTTGGAGGATGGTGCCGTGTGTATACCAATACAGTAAAAAACAAGAGTGTAGAAAAGGTTCCAACAATAGAAGAAGAACTATAGAAATCCTCAGCCCAGTCAAGCCTGAAAAACATAAGTCCTTGTATCAGAAATGTAAAACAAGGAAGAGATTCTGAGCCCTACCAGCATTGCATATGTATCCTCCCCTCCCACCTTCTCACAAAGCAAAAACACAAAACCCTCCTGCAGAGCACTATACATCCCTAGTGTTTGAACACAGGTTACCCTACCTATTTGAGTAGCCTAAATGAATACTACTGGAGATCTGGACATGATAACACAGCCAAGTCTTTTCCACTAGCCTGACTGCTGCTGACTGCCCATGAGGGACCCCTTGCTAACAGACCCCAAAAATATGGGGTGAAGAAGTGAAACTATTCTCAGGGAACAATGAGCCCTTGTAGTTTCCAGTGCCTCTCTGCTCTGGTGCATTAAAGCTCCTCATCACAGACATGACAATGGGATAAGAAACAAGGAGATAACTCCCTTCTGGAACATGCATTAAACACTTTCTGAGTCATTCCGTGCACTCCCAGCCTCCTAGCTGCAGTGGTCATGTGTTCTTTGGCTCCCAGTATCAGGCTTTGGAAGAATTATGGGAGGGATGCAGTAACATTGTTTTGGGAGCATTGTGGGGAGACACCCACACTTGAGTATCTCTCATTCCCTATGATGATGAGACATCCAATTATCCTCCAATTCCCCAATGAGCTTCATCTGCCTGTGGTCTTGTAGCCACCATAGTCCCCATCCTGCATTATGTGGTGTGCCAGTTCAAGTTCGACCTCGCTGGAGAAGCTGCTACACATTTAAGCACATAAGAAGGTAAAAACATTTCAATGTAATGTCTTGACATATAAGAAATAACTTTAAACTGTAAAGCAAAGATGTACTGTAGCTATTATTCCAGCACACGCTCACTCTCTTGCTTTCAAAAAAAAAAAACTTGTCAGTACTGCTACAGTAGATAACATTTTCCCAAAACACCGCAAAGCACATTAACCTTGGAGTGTTTCTCTAATCAGAGTAGAAAAATCCCACTTCAAATTTATAGAACATACAGTAATATAACATCTGAGCATTTATAAACAGCACAGAATGCAAAAGGTTTTCTTTAAATTTCTGAAGTAGCGTGTGTCAGTGTGTGTCTGGTAAGAGAAACAGACATAGAGCAGTCAAAGATTTCTCCTCCTCTAGTGATTTAGACAGGGGATAAGACATGTCATTAGTTACATTAGTAGGAAAAACAGAAAGTTGACTGGTCTGCTAGTATAGATGAGAAATTAGACAAGAAAATGTAATCAAGTATGTGCTATATCCATTTAACCATTGTCAATAACAAATATCACTGCTGGAATGCGGCATTGCCTCACATTCCCAACCACCAACAATTCATTTAATTTCCTAAAAGAGTCACTTGCAGCTTTTAGTTTAACACAGTTCGCCCTAACTGAATCCAAATTCAGTTTTTGTGCTTTACTTGTTGTTTTCTTATCAGACTTCCACAATTCAAATTGTTCAATAGAGTAATCACAGGGATCTAATGCCCTCAAAGACCCATTTGTGGCTGATGGCGTACCCCTGAGAATGATATTTTATTGTGTTTTATGAATTCAGCATTTATTGGATCTCCATCTATTTTATTGTTTTATGTAAAGTTGCTGTTAAGGCTCCTTGGTTTTAAGAAGGGCGTGGTAAAAATAAAGGATTATTATTATTATTATTTATTATTGGGGCATCTTTACAGAGCCCATCTAGCTTATGTTTAGCTAAAAGTTCTGCAATAATTGCCTCCATACTGTTTAAGCTGCTTGGGTTTGAGGAACAACAAGTCACAACACCTCAATTCTAGGGTTACGCCTGACTCTTTAACCTAGCGGCTGGGACAAGGTTATAACCCTTTTAAAATACTGGTGACCCACCTGATTGTTCCTGGTACAAATGTATGTGGGTTTGAATCTGTAGCCCTATAGCCTCTTTCATGTCATGGCTTCCTGCTGGTGGCTGTGTTGGCATCTGACCCTTCCCATCTATGTTGGCTGTGTGAGCATGTCCAGATAGGTGGACTCACAAAGTGGGGAGCGGGGCACGTTGCTCAACACTGTTTGACACGGGATGCCACATGCACACATGCCACTTGGCCCATGGCAGTGACATGCACAGCACTGACTAGCTGGATATGATCTGCATACATGCAGCAGATTGCAAGCATCAGCTAAAACCCACCTCAAGTGTCTGGAGGAGTACCATACCTGTGTACTGTGTGCATCCTTCCAATCTGCAACTGAACCACTGTTGGTGCTGTGTCCACACATACCAATCACTGTCCACAGTCAACAAGTGACATTCACTAGTACCTGCCACCACCCTCTCTCCCAAATATGTCCCCAATGTGAGTCACACCAAGACCAATGGGTGTGCTTAAGCATGACAGTTTATTGGTGACACATGACGTACTCAGAAGGTGTCCTTGTGCATTACTCTACATACAACCAACCAAAATCCACCCACCATCAATGTTGGTAACAACCACAGTTAACCCACATAAATATGTGCACACATTCTGCTCCCAGCACACCATGACTGTGCCTATCCCCCCACCAGAACAGTACCACAACCATACCATTGTGTAGTTTGTGCTGTGTGCAATGTGCTCCCTGGGGCAACAGTGACCTGGTTGGCATGCCCAGTGGCTGGGGCAGTCATGTGTACCTGCCATCATACATCAGGGTCCTCACACAGCAACATGTCATTTCTGTGTGCCATTCTCCATTATCCCACCTGCAGGACTGTCACCAACATTGGCCTGCACCACCACAGACTTCTCTGCTGCTGTCCTCTCACAGCAATGGGGCACTGTTGCTGGTGTGGGTTGGTTGTGCTTTCTGTAGCCCATGCACAGTGGGCCACAGCTGGGCCTTTGCTCCTGTCGCTGCAGTGGGCCACCTAGAGTGCAGGGGGGAGCCATTGCCATCTGCCCATCCCCTGTTACCCCCAACATGGCAGCTGTAGTGTCATCCTGTGGGGTACACATGTTCTGGGGTTGCACTGCAGCCTACTGGGTCAAAATTTTGTACACTTAATACTGTATGACTAAACCCCAAAACTGCAACAGAGCAGTATAGGACAGCAAGAGGGTGCAATACCGTGAATGGTTCTGTGCTCGGTACTGCACCCTCTCGCTGTCAAAAGCAGAGGATATTACCTCTGTTGGGATGGGCTTCCACCGAGCAGCTGCTGTGGGTTGAAGGGATGAGCCACTGGCAGGGACAAAAGCAGGCAGAGCATTTGGGACTGGGTTCAATTCCCAGTCCCAGACGCATGACAAATGTTCTTTTTTTCATACTTTGTGTGATATTTACTGACCCCCCCCCCGGAGTTTGATATTTTAGTTGGGGGAGTTTTGGGGGTCACAGACCCCCATAATGGGTTGTGTGGGCAGAGCCCCTAGCATAAATAAAGACTTATGCTGCATGCATTATATCATGCTGTTTTGGCAGTGCGATATATGCATGCAGCATGATGTCTTGCAACATTATGACCCCATGCCTCACTGCAGCACTGGTGCTGTTGACTGGCACAGTGGGTGCCAGCTGTGTGACTGCAGCGTGTCCAGTGTTGGTGGCCCATGCCTGCTACATGGGGGGGTGGAAACATGGGGGTTGCATTGCTGTCCACACTGCGGCATAGCGATTGGTTATGCTGTAATGGTGGAACATTGTTTGGCACTTGACACCCATATGGACATCTGGTTAAGAGCACTTATAGGGGATCCCCTGGGTCACAGTGCTGTGTATGTGCAACACTGGGTCCCTGAAGGACCAAAGTCATGAATATCATTCCAGTGCTATGTGATGATCCTGGTTCAGTGGAATGGGCACAGGGCCTGTGTGCCCCAATGGCCACCCTGTTGATATGCTTACATTGCCATCATGGGGTGGCACAAGACTATAGGTGCTATGCAGGGTCTGTTGTGATCTGTCTGTCGCTGTACTGTGGGCCACATCCCTTCCCCTGGGCTGCTGACACACCTTCCCCCCATCACCCCCTGGTTCAGTGTCCTGTCTGGATATGACACTGGCTTTCCAACAGCACATAGTGGTTTGCCCTCCATCCTGGCCCTGGACACCATGAATAGCTGTACCCCACTGTGTTGCAGATGCCCCTAAGGCATCCTGCACAATGTGCACTGTGTCTGTGGTGCTGTGTTGTTGTAACAACTCACCACCCCACACCCCTGTCCATGATGGTCCCACACCGACTGCACCTTCCATCATACATGGCAGTCTCCTATGCATAGGGGGCACAGTGACAGCTGTGGACGAACTCTCCATGCATATGGACCATGGTCCAGCATTGCCCCACATTCCCACTGGAGCACTTTCTATTATCACATATTCCCCCATGTCCTGAAGACCTGTTGTAGATTGCAGCAGGTCGGTAATGCACTGCAGTATCACAGTCTGCCACTCTTCCGTGACTGCAGTGGCCTCCATTTCTAATGTGCTGTGCTCAGCATGTGCAGTCTGGTACTGAACAACCTGTTCTATGGCCTCAGACACCCTGGCCAGTTCACCCTCCACCCACGTGTGGTGGTGCACTGTGTCACAGTGGATGGCCTGCAGGGTCATCCGTATGGCATGCACTTCACAGACAGCCTCTACTTCAGGCTTGAGTATCTGATGGCATAGGTGATCAACATCATCCAGTTCCATGATGTGTTCCACATCCTGTTGGTCATCCACTTGCCCACCACACTCGCCCTGCATGGATGCATTTGGGGAGAGGTCCTGGGCCACATTGTCCTGGACAGTGTCAGCATCACCACAGACAGTGTTGTCCTGTTCCAGGACTTCATCTGCAGGTGCAAGGTCACTCTGTTCATGTTCACCCTGTTGCTCTGAGTCATTGTGATCCTTCTCCTCCTCTTCTTCACCACTATCAGGTGATTCACTGCGTGTGGTGGTCGATTCCTCTCCTGACTTGCCGCTGCTGTCAACATCACCATGACAGGCTAAGGAACCATCTGTGTCCACTCTATGGGTCCCTTTGCATCCTGTGGCTGTCACCCTGCTGCTACCTGTATCTGAAATGGAAATGGCACACTGTAACATGTGTACATGCAGCACAGTGTGTCCTACATGTGCAGAGCTAGACTGGTGGCTGTTGTAGCATTGCCGCTCTGCCATCCAGTCCACCAATCCCACCCTACCACTACAGGGCATCTCCTCTTAACACTGTGCTATGCCTACTACCCTACGATCCATGGCCACACATGTGCTGTATATCCTGTCCCACAGTGTGTGGCTCTATGAAGCCCTGGGGGGGGGTCATGCCTCACATGTGTACCTCCAGTATGTCTGTAAGTGTCCTTATTTCCACGTACTGTTGTTTCACCCACATGACCCCTGCTTCTGGTGCATTACCTTGCTGGTGCCCCACCCACTGGACACTTCAACTTGCTTGGTGTGCAGGGCAGCCCAACATGTGAACCCAGACAACACTATTGCCAGCTTTCATGGGATGAACTGCACCCCGCAGAACACAGTGCCCTTCTTGTGCACCATGCTGGGGCCTGGTTCTCAGAGGCTCCTGTATCCCCCCATTGCCCACACACATGGCAGTATCGCACAGCCCATTCACCAACATCCGCTGCCTGCGGTACATATGTTTATTTATTTTTTGTTTATTTCGGTTTGGGACTAATACCTTTGAGTCAAGGATTCATTTTCAAAGGTTCCAAGTCAGTGTTGAACAAACATTACAAAAATACAAGGTTTACAGAGAAAAAAGTGAAAAAACATTGAAGCATATATACAGGCAGTAATAGTAAAATTTGAACTTTTACACATCAAATTAGTAAATATTAGCAGATAGACTGATTAGATAAGAGGCGATTGGGGGGACCAGCTGAAGGTGGCATCGTCTGAGGTGGGAGAGAGGTGGAACTTTCAACCAAGTGAGGCCATCGTCAGGTAATTGGGGGTAGTGGAGCGAGTTAAGAAAAAAGTGGTATACAGCAGAAAGATGTAAAGGGGGTAGGTAAATGGAATACTGGGGCAAGGTACTATCACATTAGTGCAGGCAGGTGGCATCATCTGAGGCGGGAGAGAGAGGTGGAGCTTTCAACCAAGTGAAGCCATCATCAGGTAATTGGGGGTAGGGGAGTGGGTTAAGAAAAAAGTGGTATATAGCTGAAAGATGTAGAGATGGGTAGGTAAATGGAAAACTGGGGGCGAGGTGCTATCACATTGGCCCAGGCAGGTACAATTCATTTTAGAGTAACAGAGAGATTTGAGCCCAGCTTTGAAGGTACTAATTTGGTAGTATCAGTGAGGAGAGCAGGTAGTTCATTGTACCATTTCGGACCTTGATACAGGATGGAGTTCTTGGCAAATTTTGTCCTTTTGAAGGGAATCGCCATCTTGTCAGCGACTGCACTATGGGTAGATTTCATTGGGATGGCCAGCTTAAACTGTCCACCCAGTGTGGGGGATGTCAGTCGTATGGGGGATGTCGATTGTAGTACTTTTTTTAGAAGTAGGCAGGTTTGGTATTGCCCTCTAAGATGGAGTGCAAGCCACCCAGTTTCAGTGTACAGCGAGCAGGTGTAGGTGTCGAGAGTAGCTCCCAAAGTAAGATGACAGGCCTTATTGAGGAGTGTGTTGATCCTGCTAAGGGCAGTTTTTGTGCCCACCCCACATATAGGCAACCCATAGTCAATGGTATACAGTATTGAGATACTGGTGGCTAGTTTGAGTACATCCGGTGTCATTGAATGTCTGTGATGATAAAGTACACCAAGTTTTATATTTGCAGTCTTGATAACAGAGTCAATGTGGTTTGAAAAGGTGAGCATGTCATCAAAGGTAATGCTCAGATATTTTAAGTTTGATACTAGGTCTAGGATTTCACCCTTTAGGTTATGAATACGCAGGGGCAGGTATTTCTTTTTGCTTTGGGAGGTGGTGAAGAACATACTCTATTTTTTTGACGTTTAGTAGTAGCTTGTTTTCCCGTAAACCAAGATTCAAGTTTATGGAAGCTGCTTTGGAGTTCAGTTGTGATGGACTGTTGGTCTTTGCCAGTGACTGAGATCGCTGCATCATCAGCATAGAGAACTGTGCTTGCTGAGTAAGCCATTGGGGCGGAGTTGATGATGAAGCTAAAGCGTAGAGGACCAAGGATTGACCCCTGTGGAACCCCGAGGTGCACCTCCTTAGCAGTGGATATGGTATCACCAATTTTGACTTGTTGTGATCTGTTAGAGAGGTAGCTGCCAAACCATTGTACTGTATCTGGGGATAGACCTGTAGACAGAAGGCAACATAGGAGGAGGTTGTGATTAACAGAGTCAAAAGCCTTTATGAGGTCAATGAAGACTGATCCAACTTCCTGACCACTATCCAAGGTGTTATATAGTTGGGATGAATAATCAACTAGAGTGGTGAGTGTGGAGTGCTTTTTACTGAAGTCGTGCTGTCGTGGGCAGAGTAGGTTATGGTTATCAAGGTATTTAGTAAGCTGCTCTGAGACCATTCTTTTGAGTACTTTCAAAAGGGGAGGAAGGATGGATATAGGTCTGTAGTTGGATGTTTGGGTCTTATTCCCCGCTTTAGAGACAGGTGTTACATTAGCTGACTTCCATGCATTCGGAAATACTCCTGATTTTAGAGAGGCATTAAACACCATGGTAAGAGGGCCAGCATGTTCGTGAAGGAGTAGACCAACCAGCTTCATGTCAAGCAGATCCGCTCCCATCCTGGTCTTGCAAAGCGCCCTTTTAATATGCTTGATGGTTTCGGCTTTGGTGACACTTCTAAAATAAAAGGGTGGTACACCTTTCCTTGGGGGATCTTCAGAGGCAGCTGGGCTTTGCCGAATATGCAAATCTTTGAAGTAGTCACCAGGAAGTACACTTGAAAGGTCAGTGAACACATTGTTGAGCTCATTGGCAATTATGATGAGTTCCTGTAGGGGCCCGTTCACAGTCAACAGTAGATCTCGGAGGGGGGGGGGTCTTGGTGGCTTTGCCCAGTAAGGATTTAAGAGAGCATCAAAAGTTTCTTCCAGAACCACAGGTTTTGGTTAGTAGATCCTTATAGTAGGAGGCTTTAGCCTGTCAGATGGGTCTGGTGCAGGTGTTTCTAGCTGCCTTGAAGGTATTAAATGCAGCAGGTGTACCAACTGCTTTTGCTATATGCCAAAGATTGTCTCTGTTCTTCATAAGTCCAATAAGGGAGTTTGACAGCCAGGGATTGGAGGTTCCCTTAATTGTTTTAGTTTTGAATAGTGCAAAAATATCACAAGCACAGTTGAAAACCATTATGAAGTAGTTAAGTGCCTCATTACCATCTACATCCCCAGCCAAAGAGGACCAATCCAGTTGTGTCACGTACAGCTTGAAATGTTCAAGTAGTCCAGGCCTCAGTCAACAGTTTTTGCACACCTTGGGTGAACTCTTGGGGAAATTGTTAGACCAGGTTGGCATGACAGTGTGGCCACCAGGCTTACACTTCCAAATACATGCTGTCAAACTGCATGTCTGCCAATACCTCTTCATGCCTCCCAACCTCCTCCCTGTGGCCCACCCATTTGGATGACCCCTGACATGTTTGTTGCCTGCAGTGTCAGTATTGTTGGCACCAACCGGTAATGTGTGGATGGCCCACATAACATGGCACTACATGTGGTGTGGGCCCAGCCCCACCTCTGTGCACCTCATGCCTCCTCCCTACTCACCATATCACAGGCATCATATGCATGCACGATTCATTGAGGGTGTCTATGTGACAACACCTGGCCATATGGGGTGGGGGACCAGTGGCACTAATTCCACACACATCACAGGCCACTGCATCTCCCCTGCACATCACTGCTATGTGCACTGCATACATTCCCAGTGTCAGGGGACTCTACAGTCCCTTGACACTTTCCACTGGTACACCTGTGTCATGCCAGTGTAGGGGTGGATGGTGCAACATGGTACACAGTCCCTTGTGGTCCATGGCACAGTCAGGTGCCAGTCCTACATCATCATCTGGGTGGGCCAGACTTGCATTCTGTCACACAGGTATCCTGGCCCACACACTCTACAGTCACTTGCACTGCATGGCATGGCAGTTGTGGTGGCATGGTGCCATGCTTACCTGCTGTATTTCTGTGTCTGAAGACATTAAGGGTGCTGTCGCCCTCCACACTCCTGATACTTATTTGACTGGCAACACACTTCTCCTGGCTACTCAGGGTGATGTCCTCCCCAGGTCCTTCTCCTGTGGCCTGTGTGCCTCTTCTTATCTGTGCAAGCTTCTCCTTGCACCTGCGTTTCAGGTCATTATAATGTTTTTGGAGTTCTCAGACTGACCTCCTCGCAGTGCCCACTGCATTGACATGTTTAGCTATTTTGTCCCAGGCCTGTCGCCGTTTGTCCCTGAGCTTCCTGTCCCCACCTCTGCTAAAGAAGAATTCCAGTTGTTCATCAACAGCATCTAGCAGTTCATTTGTCTCATCTGTGGAGAAGTTATTTTTGTGGGGGGCCCTTGGCTGCTCCTTTGCTCCCTATGGCTGCTTTCTGTGACATGTTGCCTATTTTCGTCACTAGGATGCTCCAGTCATGGGATTTGTGCTGCTTTTTATGGCACAATCACTACAGGAGCAGTGATTACATAATCTCAAATGCAAATAGCAGTTTTCTGGAATACTGCTATTTGCATCCAGCACAATCGCATCTGGTGCATCTGGTGCCATTGGTGCAAAATGTATCTTGCACAAATCCCTTTCAGAATCGGCCCCATAGTTTTGAGCAAACCACTTTAATCACAGAATATCTCTATTTGTGGGTGTAATTTGCAGTAATCCCCAACCATGGTGGTGAATATTGCAGCCTGCCACATCTGGAATGTTAAACACAACATCCAAATACAGAAATCCTCCATCGGTCATAGAAGAGCACAGTTGAGTAATGTGATTTGGAACCAGTGTGGACTCACTAACTTAGTCAATAAAGCCATTTTGACAAAGGTCTGGTATAACATCTTGTTTTATGCTCTAATGTGCATCAGTCTTATAATAAAATAATAATAATATTGTTATTTGTATAGCACCTTTTGGATATCAAGGCACTGAACATTCAAATAAATAACACAATAAAATCATAATTCAGATACGTAGCTAAATAACACAATGAATATCACAATTCAGATACATAACTAAAATCACAGCTAAAATCAGTTTGGGTGGGCTTGGCACCATAGTTGGTCTTTAGGGCCTTATTAAAGCCCTCTACGGTTATACTGTGATACGCACGGTGAATGATCACCAATTTGAAGTTCTTTGTAAGCCACAGGGTGTTATTGCTTCAACACCTACAGTACATTCTCTCATTTTAGTAATAGTTCCATAGAATGATAAAATGAGAGCATTAAGCAGGGAACATGTTTTTAAAAAGTTTATCAATGGAAACAAAGTTAGTTACTGGTTGGGTCTCCATTCAGAACTGCCTTTCATCCAAATGTGGAGGACAACAGTGTTAGGGCTGACATCACTATTGCACATGCAAATGAGAAAAAAATAGTTTGCTGGGAGGCAGGGAGGAAAGGGGAGGGTGAGATGAAGGAAACATACTGGTCTACTGAATGGGGACAGCAGAGTGCTTCATGTAGCGGAGTGATTGTGCTATAACTCCAAAATGTGTGCTTTGTTCATTGTCTGACATGCCCTTTTTTCCCAAGTGATAACAAGACGGCTTTAAGAGCTTCACCCTGCAGCCATAAAAATGACCTACATTTGCCTTTTCAGTGGGCCAGGAATGGCTTTAGATACATAGGAATTAATATCACTAAGAACCTGACACTGCTATATGATCAAAACCATAAAACTATCTTGAAAGAGGTACAGAGAGATTTGAACTGGTGGCAACTACTCCCTTCCTCATGGAGAGGGTGAATTGAAATGGTGCATATGAATATTCAGGCCAGATTTCTCTATATCGTACAGATGTTTCCTCTGGAAGTACCAAAATAACTTTTGGAAAAAAATAGTTCAGTCATTTCTAGGTTTATCTAGGGGGAACCCCCAAAATCAATCACAGTGTACTACAGGCACTGATAACCAGAGGGGAGCTGGCTCTGCATAATATGAGAGAATACTACCTGGAAGCACAGGTCACACCATTCTTAGCAATGTCTACATGAAAATATGATATGGGGTGGGTATAAGCTGTAAATGCCTAAACCCTGGAATTGGATCTGGGGAGTCTCAACCTCCTGCTGTCCATAACCTGTGAACAACCCTGTTGAGCAACAGATGGACTTCCTACACAGTCCAAATGTGGATTTGTTACAGAGCAAAAACAGATAATGCACAAACCTTGGAAGGACTTATGCCACTCAGAGAATGAAGACTTTCCCCAGCATATTAGACCAAGGTTTTAAGATATGGGAGTGTCAATGAATCTCCTGTTTTGCAGACCTGATAGATCAAGGGCAAATCCTCTCCTTAACTCAAGGCTAAAATCCATATAGAAGGACAGAAATTCTTTCCCTTCTTACAAATGAGAAGCCATATGCAAAGTCCCACCACAGGATCCATGTACATGAGGGTACAAATGTCTCTAGAGCAGTATATTAGAAAGGAAATAACTTGGGACTCACATCAAATATCACACTTACATGCTCTAATACAAACCTTGAAGCAACAGCGAAATGCAAATATATGTGAGGCATGGTTCAGGAACCTAGATTTAACCAGAACATTAAACACTAATCTAGCAGGAGGCACACAAAGCAACATACTCAGCTAAGTGGTGAGAATTTCGCTGGTACAGCTCATATAGAATAAGAGGGTTCAGACAAATGCTGCATAGCATGTGGAGGCAGCCGTAACCACCAGTATTTACTCTGGGGCTGCCCAGAAATACTTCTATAATGGGAAGGGGTTGCTATACCATGCTCGGAAATATTGGAGTATAATATTCCACCTTTATTTGAACCTCTAGTCTTGGGGGTTCCACCTCAAAGGGTGAGGTCACCCAAAAATAAATACTTCTTTAGGATTCTTGCGTCCAATTGTTGCTGCAGTAAAATCTATTACATGTAATTAGTTGTCCCCCATGCTTCTCTCAATGGCAGAATAATTACTCCTTATCAAAGTATTCCAAACTATGTAAGAAATGTATAATGTGTACTAGAATCCACCTTAAGAATGATGGAGAGAACCTGAATCTTTTGATGAGGTGGGCTAAATGGGATACTTACCTTGGTTCAGATGTCCAGCAGAACTAGCTAACTTATTTTCACTGCAGAACCCTAATTTTTTGATTGGCATGCTGTATGTTTCCAGCTGGGGAAATGTACTATCTGCAGTGTTAGAGCAATCAGCATGTCATGGACTGTATTAAATGTCTTCACACCATATGTCATGTGATTCTTTTTTTGATGTCCATGCACTGTACGTAACTACTGTCTGTCTATTATAATAATACATTACACTTTACATAAAAAAGTAAATAGATGATAACTACACAGATTTTTAAAGTTTACAAGGTGGCCAGGTTTCAACAGAGGGGGCACTCTGGAGATTTCCAGGTATCCTGGTGGGTCAGTCTGACCCTGATATGCCCCTGCTATTCCAAAAACTGGAATGATTACTACATCTGTTTTTAGTTTAGTGATCTACTTCTTCTGCATCAGTTAAATATCATCATGCCAGAGAGATAATCCTTCTTGCAGCTTTTTCTGTAGGACCTCTTTTTCATGTTGCAGTATTTTATTTTGTTAGATGTGTTCCAACTCAATGCTTCATGAT
Organism: Neoceratodus forsteri; assembly: GCA_016271365.2. Taxonomy (NCBI): domain Eukaryota; kingdom Metazoa; phylum Chordata; order Ceratodontiformes; family Ceratodontidae; genus Neoceratodus; species Neoceratodus forsteri. Next base: position 93,131,070 of record CM057456.1, on the reverse strand, counting down.
TTTTATATTTGCAGATCTCAGCATGAACATCCACTCTTTGTTCTAAAATAGAAGTGCCATTATGAATGTCTCCCTTAATTAAAATAGTGATGAGCTGTTGAGAACATTTGCTGAGAGGTGTTTTTCATTTCTGCTTGTAAAAAAATGCCAAGTTCAACAGATGGAGTTTTATCCAGCCTAATCCCCACGGGAACAACTTTTATTGAAATTGACCTGTAATGAAACCTTTTTAAGCCTAACACGTGACTACCAGGCCCCATAAACAGTTGTAGTGGTGGGTGGCAGTATCCAGGGGTGAACTGGAATCCCCATACCACCCTCCCCAAACTGCTATACCCCAATGAGCACCCCTGTCTGCAGGGGGTTGAAAATTCCTTGTGACTGTGGTAGTGCTTTTAATTATACAGACTGTAGTTCCAAAACTTAGTGGTCACATTTAGCAGTGTCATAGATTCCTAAACGACATAAGGTATTAATTTTCATGGCAACTGCCTTGTCTCCTGCAGTAACTATATAATTTTTCAGTATTCAGCATTGCATCCTGGTAGGCTCCACTGAAGACTGGAAAATGGAAGAGGAAAGGGAACATTGTTTAACCAGGGGTAGCACACTAAATTGAAGTTTGTTTCCAGATGTGACCTGGGAGCATAAGGAAGTTAAATGACTTGCTTAGGATCACATAGTGCACACCTAGACAGCTGTGGGATTCAAACCCAGGCCCCCATATCTGCAGCTCAGAGCCTTAATCCACTACGCTATACTTCCTCCTCATGACTGTGTGACCAATACCACTCTGGAACTGTAGCTGCCACAGTGGTCATCCAATAACATGGCCCCAGGTGCACATTGCTATACTATTGTCTGTGCCTTGGGAAATCATTGCTACTGCTGATATCACCCCTCTGTACATTAAGTTTTTCTTGTGGGCCCAATTGTTTTCCATTTAGTAGGTCCCTTGCTAGTCCTCAAAATTGGTCCAGTGGCCACCCAAGGAACTGATCACCTTTTCCATATTTACTTTCCAGCATGCCGTTGATCCCCACACTATCCATGGCCCTTTTCCAAGTGCATTTCTGTAACACAGTGTACCAACTTCCCTAAACTCTGCCAGAATAAGTAGACAGTAAACAGTGGCATAGCGAGAGATTACAAGTAATTGGTATAATGCATTCTTTTGATTTTTACAAATTAATTTGTGCCCTTTTTTGTATTAAGCTGTAGAGCTGAATATATAAAGTCCATGTTAATAAAGGATCCATGCTGGTATGAATGATATCAAGCATAGCTTGTCTGAATCCCCAGTTCACATTCAAAACAAATCATTTATAATAATTTTTCAAGAAAGTTAGATAATGCTTTGCTGAGGGGTGGGGGTGGGAAGAAAGGCAAATATGAGACATACTGTATCAATCAATTTACAGAGAACCAGGCAAAGAACATGAAAATGAGTTCTAATGAATCTTCACTAAGTATGAGCCAAGTGGCCAAAATTCACTTTGCAAATTAATTTATGAATTCTTCTGAATTCCTAAACTACACATTTGCTGAATTAATAACGTTTTAACTGGTGAAGTTACCATTTCTTAAGTGCATTGACCAAAATTCACCAGCGAAGTGGCAACTTCACTAAAAACAAATGATTATTTTGTAGTACAAATGTCACAATTTCAGCAAAGTCAAAGTTCCTAGAATCTGCAGAAATATTGTGTGGTTTATGACAACTTTTCCAAAAGAGCTTAATTTGAAACATACTTAATCTTAACAGATGACCACAGAATATTGTAACCAACCCAAATAGTGTGATCAATACAAAACAACATGACTGCTAGGATTTAAAAAAAAATAACTGCAGCATGAGGAACCTGCAATTCTGGAAGAGTAGTAAAGACAGAAAAATAGTAGCAAGAAGGTACAAAAAATATCATGCCAGGGCTGTATGCCTGTATCAAGCCTTGAAGTATGTGAATAAGATATTGTCAGATCAAAGAATTCAAGCTACTTAATTCAAATTTCATGCAGCTAACGTGGTGCTCTGTACCGGAATAAAATGAGTATTCCACTTCCTGTTTGTTGGGAGATTGTTTTAAATATAATTCTCCTGATCTTTGATTATGGTGACGTGGTCAATAGTGGTGCAACAAAATCCTCCCTTGGCAGACTGGACCCCCATCACACTTTCTGTCATTTTGCTTTATTACATTTCCCTTCCTACCCACAACTGTTCAGTATACTCTGCCCTTTCTCTTCCCTCTCTTGATGACATGTATCTTTCCTATTGTGTTTCCTTTATTTCTAAATTCTGATTTGGTGTTGTTCCCTCCTACCATACATCCCTCCTCCCCTCTCTGCCTGTTTCCAGCTATCTTCTCCACAGTAGTACTTCATATTCCCTCATTATTCCTACTGCTTTCTCTTGTAATTTCTCTAAGCACTGGTCCTCTCTTCCCCTGTCAATTTGTTTTACTTCTTCTGCTTTCTCATTAAAGAATCTTCTTCACAATTTGTTTTTCTCCCTCCTATAACTGTGTTTGATGTTCTTACTCTATATCACACTATATACTCCCCCCCATAGTTTTGCATGTTCTATTACTCTGTTCATTACTTGTAATGTATTGCCCTTGCCACCATGTCTATATATATATTCATTGCAAAAAAAAAACAACTCTTACACCATTCCATGTGTAAAGAGGCTGACATGGCACAGCATAGAAGAATGGGTGAGAGTTAGGCCTAATGACCCCATGGCACACCCTGATGCCTGTTGGTGTGTGGAGGATGGGGGTGGGTTGGTAGGTGGAGGGGTCAGGGCCTCAACCCTAACTTTTAATTTCCCTACTTTTGTCACTTCAACCCTAACTGATGCAATAACAGCATTTTTTTGCAATCAATTTCCTTACTTTTTGAGAAAGTATAATGTAACCGGTAAGTGGTATGCGTTGGTGGGAGTGCAGGCCCTCCGGCCCCGTGCTTCCACCCAGCTGCCCATTTGTGCATAATGATATGCCATCTGTGGGAGTGCAGGCCCTCTGGGCCCTGTGCTCCCACTTACACATAATAATGAAGCCATACAATAGCCATATAGGGCTGAAAAGGAACCCTTGTAACAATAATTTGTCAATATCTCAGCAACCATACAAGTTATGAAAAAAAATTCCACTGCAGTTGTTATCATGACTTTGAAACCTAAGCTGCAGGTAGCAAAAAAATCCATATCTCGCATTGTTTCTGAGATAAGGGCACCAAAAGTCGCTGTGGGCACTGCAATGTTATCCTATGGGAAAAATATCAACTTCATGATGGCATGTCTATTGAACTGATTAACTTTTGAACACCTAAACTGCATAATTCACATCCCTGGGATACCTACCTTATACCTTGCAAATTTCAAGTCAAAAGACCAAACAATTTATTTACAGTGCACTGGCAAAGTTTTTAAATTCCCAGTTCATGAAGTGGCAAAATCCCCATTCGCAAGGTCAATCCCCATTCATGACCTGTCAAAATTGCCATTTGTGAGAAATCCTTGATCATCAGATTTTGGCCATCTGGTCTGGAAGTCGCGATCAAGCATTTTGTCAGTTCATGAAAGGGGATTGGCTTGCGAAAGTGGATTTTGCCAGCTTGTTAACGGGGGGAGGGCACTAGACTACTAGGGATAAAAAAAGGCATATAAATAAATTACACATTGGGGGAGCCACTAGACTACCAGGGATGCAGACATCGTTATGTATATTATCATGATTGGGGGGGAGGGGGCCACTAGACTACCAGGGATATTGAAAACTTCTGTTTTTTTTATTCAGATGGGGCAGAACGAAGCTGCCTGGGAAAAACCCACCCTAATATAACTTTGTAGGGCACCCTTGGGCTACAAAAATCTATTTTAAAATCTGGTCATCTCATCCCTTGCTCTTTGTTCATGAGCGAGCAATTTCCTTGATCGCGAGCGTGCACATTCTTTGATCACGGATTCTTTGATCGTGATTGTGCATCGTGAGTGAGGGATGAGATGGCAAGATTAAAAAATAAATTTTCTTAGTCTAGGGGCATGCTAGGAAGACAAATGAGCATGGGTTTTACTCAGGGGGCTTCGTTCTGATGGACCATGGCATTGGTTTACCGCAATAGTTTTATTTTTTTAAAGTTGAACAGTTTTTATTCTTTGGTTGTGACCCTTCAAATTCTTTGATCATGGACCTGCAAATTCTTTGATCGTGAGATTGTTTGATCGCGATGGTGCATCATGAGTGAGGGATGAGATGGCCAGATAAAAAAATCAATTTTCTCAGACCAGGAGTGTTCTAGGAAGACAAATGCGGGTGGGTTTTACTCAGGGGGCTTCATTTTGTCAAACCGTGGTGGTGGTATACCACAATTCCATCAATTTTTGGATTTGTAAGATTTTAAATTCTTTTTCGTGAGCCTGCAAATTCTTTGATCGTGAGATTCTTCGATTGCCATCTTCGATCGCAAGATAGGGACAAGATGGCCAGATTTTTTATAATGGAATAGATAGGGAACTTTTACCATTTTTTAACATTGAATGTCTCGGAAATGGTTTGGTCTTTTTACTTGAAATTTGGAGGGTGTTTATATCATGTCCTGTAGATGTGAATTATGGTGTTCAGGTGTTGGAGAAAATTTATTTTGCATAGATATTGCATGACGCACTTTACGTGTTGCGGACAGTGTTTTGCTTGTGGTGGTGGTTTGAAATTAATAGGATACCTAGCCTTAGTGTCATGGATGTAGTTTTCAGTCATTGTGTTTGTTAAATGTCAACAGATGCAGAACTGTGCCAGTCTGATGAACAAAAATCTCATACATTAAAATGTTATATCTCAGATATGGTTTGGTCTTTTCACTTGAAATTTGGAGGGCATTGACAGCTTGTCATGTGGATGTAAATTACAGTATTTACATGTCAAAAAGTATTTTTTTGGTGGAGATATTGCATGACGCACTTTACTTGTTGCAGACAGTGTTTTGCTTGTGGTGGTGGCTTGAAATTGATAGTATACCTAGCCTTAGTGACATGGATGTAGTTTTTAGTCATTGTGTGTGTAAAATGTTAACAGGTGCGGAACTGTGCCACTCTGACAAATGAACATTTCTAATTTTGACATGCCGTATCTTGGATATGGTTTGGTCATTTTACTTGAAATTTGGAGGGTGTTGACGGCATGTACTGTAGATGTTAACAGAGGTGTTTAAATGTCAGACAATATATTTTTTGCAGAGACATTGTGTGGCATTGTTTACATTTTGTGCACAGCATTTTCTATTGTTCTACTAGATTAACATTTGTTTGGTGGCTGGTCTTGCTGTTGTGAATGTACTTTTTAGTCATTGGGTGTGTAATATGGCCTGGCACTTACAATTTTGCAGGCCCTGCACTCTCACCAACTTGCGCAACTTTCTACTTTTCTATTCTTTCTTAAAAAGTAAGGAAATTCTATGAAAAAAACTTTGTTAATGCATCAGTTAGGGTTCTTCTACAGTGAAAAAACTGAGAAAATTCAATTTTAGGGTTCCCACCCATTGCACCCTACCCCCAGCCCACCCCCACCAACAGGCATTGGGGTGTGCGTTGGGGTTGTTGACCCTAACTCTCACCCCATCCCATGTGTAAACAAAATGAGGTGGTGCAGTGTAGGAGAATGGGGTGAGAGGTAGGGACAAGAACCCCAACACACACCCCGATGCCTGTTGGTGGGGTGGGCTGGGGGTGGGGTGCAAGGGATGGGAACCCTAAAATCGAATTTCCTTGATTTTTTCACTGTAGAAGAACCTAACTGATGCATTAATGAAGTTTTTTTTTGCATAGAATATCTCTCTGTCTCTCTCTCTCTCTCTCTCTCTCTCTCTATATATATATATATATACACACATATATATCTGATGGCATATATGTTTACTGTTTTATTTGCGTACTATTTTATTGTATTGTTTCTGATTCTTCTACTTCCCCTTTTCCACAGGACACATCTGGAAACAGCCTGTTATCAGCTCAATATGTCTTTCCTGGTGAAACCTTTTGAAATAAATACTGTAAATAATAACTGACATCAACTGTTCTAAAACATACTCAACAGAGGTGGCCCTCAGAAAAAGAGCAAGAGCTAAAATTAAAAGGGGGCATAAATGGTGGGTGGGAGGGGAAGAAAAGGGAAGTGAAAGAAGGAAAAATGTGATGTGATAGAAAAGGAGGGGACCTGGGGGGCAGATGTAAGGTAGTGAAGGTAAAGTAAAGGGGCAGATTGGAGTACTATAGGTTTTCAAAACAGAATCTAGAAGAGAAACAGAAGAGGAGTGAAAAGCAAGAATTCATCAGTTACATTTTGTCAGATGGTTCATGTAAGATTAAATACTGTCCCTTAGTCACATGTCATCAGATACTGTTTCACAAAAACATAGAGTATGCTACAAAAAAGTAAAAATCCAGAACAGTAATTTTCCAGTGCAATAAGCCCTAGTAAAAAGCACATACAGAATGGGCACACAGTCTACCTCTTCATTGAGTCTTACCGGACTATTTTTTTTGAGGGAAAAAATCCAATATGTGTCTCTTTCTGTAAAAGAGTCTTTACATGATCACTACATGTTCATTATTTTACTCCTGCTTAATCCCCATCACATGCTGTCAGGATTGCTGTGTCACCTATGGTTTTATGGGTTTCTTCTCATGTCTCAACTCCTTTGTGTACCAGAACTGCTAAGCTTCACTTTGTAGTTCTTTTACCCAAGGAACTCCAGAATGTACTCTTATAACCATGAAAGACTCCAGAACTGTACATATAAACATATAAGATAGTCACCTTCTCCCACCAATGTAAGAAAAAGGTTGGGATAAGAAGGTGCCATCATGGCCTCCGTGGTCCAGTTCACTATGCAAAAATATACTGCAATAACATGCTTTGTTTGTACGCTGCAATGTTTGCTCCTTTCCAGTTGTGTCTGATGCAGGACTACCAACATCATACAATCATATCTATGCTTAGTCTTCTTTTTCCCATGACAAAGGTCCCAGATCTTTGAGTCTATCTTCATGTGTTTATTTTCAAACCTCTGGTCACCCTTGTAGTTCTCAAGTGTACATTTTCCTCTGCTATCTATTTTTTATAGTGTGGATTCCAAAACTGCACACAATATTCCAGTTGGAGAAATGACCAATAATGGTAGGATGACTTCATTTAATCAACTCCACATTCCCTCGTAGTATACCTCTACATGCTATATAACTTTTCAACTAAGGATGGGCAAAGCTGGGGTGGATTTGAATTTAGTTTTGTATTTGTCAAACCCAGGCTGAGTTGGATTTGGATTTGCAAAGGATTTGGATTTGTCAGATTTAGCCTATAGGTATAATAAAAGGAAAAAGGGGGCTATCAAGAGAAAAGCACAAGAAAATATCCATGAAGTGACAGAAATATTGAAAGGGGGTCCACTTCCTGAGATGCAGTGCATCCTGCTGTTTAAAGTGTTAATTTCAGACCAACATGTATGCTTTGACCCCAAAATTTCCACATGGGCTTTTTTGACCCCACTGTATTAACTGAGCACGTGTTGTTTTCCAAATCAAACTGAGACTGTAATTTCACAGAATGATGGTGAAACAACATTTCCAGTTGGATTCAAAAAATGGCACCTCTCCTGTTCATGAGTTTGGGTAAAAAAAGGCTATGTTGAAAATGTGGGGTCAAAATATTTAAAAACTAGGAAGTTTTGAGTGTAAGTTAAAATAAAATAAAAAAAAACCTACTGTAAGTGCAGAAATCATTTTAGACTTTGTTTTTTCTCAGTGCAGAGCTGGATGCAGCTCAGAGAGGTTGTGCACTGTGATAAGAGAGGATTACCAAGAGGGAATTTATTGAGGTAAGTGGATGACTGGGGGTGTAAGGGCTGGTGGGGTGCTGGGGGATGGGTTGGAGGGTGGAAGATGCATTGATGGACCATTTTCTTTTTTGCAGATTAATGGGTGGGCAAACAAGGAAGTATTAGACTTCTCTTTTTTACAGGATTTATCTTGGATGGCAAGGTAGGTGGCATGGGTGCTAAGAGGGCGAGGGTGTTTATTTATTGGCCACAGGGTTTAGACAAACCAGTGTCTAAAAGAGATTGTAGGGGTGTCTGTGTGGCCACCAGGCTTGGGCAATCTGGTGACTGAAAAAGGGAGATGTCTGTGTGGCCACCAGACTTTAGCAACTAAGTGGCCAAAAAACAAGGGGGAGGCATCTGTGTGGCCACCAACCTTGGGCAACATGGTGGATGAAAAGGAAATTGGGGGGTGGGATGTCTGTGTGCATATCTCTTAACTGTCTCTGATTACAAGGGGCATCATCATTTTACCCATTAAAATTGATCTGTCACTCATTCATCCCTCCTGAAAAAGATGCTGCCCACACAGAGAATTCACTGTAAATTAAGACTTCAAAGCAGAATTTTATAATATTTTAAGATGCTAAACCAAAAATAAAACTTGCACAAGTAAACACAACGGTTTCCACAGTTTGCTGAGTTTGTATCTCAGGGCTTGAAGATATATCCCTCATTATGATGGTCAGTGTCCCTTATTTTGAGTGTCCATGTCCCTCATTGTCCCTCACGCTGAGTGTCCATGACAATGTCCTTCATTTCAGTGATGAGATATATCTGTGTGGTCACCAGGAGTGGACATTCTGGTGGCCAACAATGAGAAGAGGGTGCCAGGGCATGGGGCATCTTCTGTGTGGCCACTGGTCCTGGGCAGTCTAATGACCAAAAAAACTGAAACTGTGTCTTGCCACCTCCATAGCCACAAAGAGACCCACTCCTCCCTCCCTCCCCTGACTTCCCTAGCAGAATGACATGCTGAGGAGCCACCCTGTCTGCTATATATTGAGTTTGTGCACATGAGCAGACTCAGTATATAGCTGAAGCGCCCACTGCCCAGGCACCCTCTGACCTCTTCCCCAGTTTCCTAAGCCTGTCACATGACAGGGAGAGTGAGGAGTGGGAGACCCAAGCCAAATTGGCTGAGTTCAGTTTGGATCTTATAAAAACTAAGCCACTTGTGTTCAAAGTAGCTCGGTTTTCAGGGGAAGGCTTTGGCCCATCCCTATTTTGAACAGCAACCATACTTTGCCCTAATGTTTAAAGATTTCTATTATGGGCCTAAGATCCCAATTCTGGTTCAGTGAGTTAATATTACCCCCATTGTACTGATATTCATTCACACATGCATTCCTTCACATTTGTCCATGTTGAACTGCACTTTTCAGTTTTTTTGCCGATTGCTCTAACTTATCTATTTACTCTTGTGGCTTCTCCCCATCCAATTCAGTTTTAACAAGTGGTATGGAAATACTTTAGTTTGAATATTCAGGCTGAGTATTCATGTTCAAGTCTCAAATATGCAGGAAATCACTATTCGGTATTTGATCTAAAAATAGATTAAAAATACTTTAAAAAGCCTTCCTACCACTGGTCACCTAGGCTAGTCCAATGGCCACATGCACTGCCCTGAGTATTTTTTAATCCTACAGTCCCCACCTTTCAATACAAAGTATATTCTCTAAAAGCATGGCTGGCATAATGTCAGTCCCATAGGTATCTTTGCAAGATGTCTCCCCTCTCTACCTTGACATTTTCCCTGCTCCACTTGGCCATTTACAGCAATAATCCTCCATGCTAACCTCCAATCTATGACTGTGGTGGGGAAAAAACTAGTCAGTTGTACCCTTTATTCATTTTCTTCCCCCAGCCTGCTGTTTTCACACATGGCCTCCCTACAGTAAAATACAGCTATTGAAAATAATCACTCATTTTAACCAAGCACTTGTCTGACTCATTTAAAACTGTTGATATCTCTCCCTCTTTAAATAACCTTCTCTTGACCAGTCACAGTTCCTCATTTGGTTGGAAAGGTCCAGCAGGTCAGTGTCTTGCTAGTAGATGGCCATAGTTCACAATACTAGAAACAAGACGTATGGAGCCTGTAGTGCAGTATCATAGTTGCACGCAAGAGACATGGAAATACCACAAGAGTATGCAGGCTAGAACAGAAATGAAAAGACAATGAACTGCTTTTCAAATCACCAAATGTATTGCATATGTATTGCAGACTTGTTTTTTTTGGAAATTCAAGTTTATTCAAATTTTTCCCTGTTACAGAGCAAGATGCAAGTACATATGTCCTTCCAATATAAAATGCATTCTATTAACACAATGAGCATGACCAGAAACCTTATCCAAATGCTTCTTGCTCCCCCAACCCCCCTCATACTATCACCCACCCCAAGCAGACATAATATTATAGTGAAAGGAATGCTGTTGAAACCCCATCCAACTTAATCTTGTTCTCCTGAAGTATTAATACCTGTCTGGAGTAGTACAACTCGTCGTTTTTCCCATACCTTACGATACTTCAGCAAGCAGTTCCTTCTATTCGCACTAAATTCCTCTATGTTCAAATTAAAAAGCAATTCATGTAACCACTCTGTGTAAGAGATTGAGGTACCATCTACCCAGTGTTTCAGTACTACCTTTTTGAGTGACGATGATATGGTAGCCGTATAATACCTTCTAATTTTTACTTTGACTCCAGAGTAGTCTCTCAATAGACACACCTCAGGGCTAAAGAGATGTTCAATCCACAACGGGGAGTCTGCTCTATCCTTGATCATATCCCACAGGGATTTAACCATAGGACATTCCCAAAAAATGTGGAATAATGTCCCTTCCTGTTGGTGACACTTGTTACAGTTTGGATTGGGAATACGGCCGATCTTATGCAACTTGGACGGGGTCCAAAACATATTATTTAGAAATTGAAATTACATAATTCTCAGTCTATCTTGAGTTGTATACCCATAGGTATGTTGCCAGATTTTATCCCAGTCCATCCCCAGACCCCAAAAAATAGTATTCCAGTAGTGAGGCGTACCCTCAAGATGCTGATATGCTTGACTGAATAGTCTATTATAGAATCTGGAAACTACATGTGGTTCCCATACATTCCGGGCAAGGGCTTCAAATAAACCATCGCATGGCTGCGATGCATCAAACTTCCGAAGGGGTTGCACAAGCAAATGTCTGAGCTGAAGAATTTTAAATTTTTGACTAGGGGCAATATGATATTTCTTGATTAAGTCTGCAGCTGAGAGGCACTTCTCATCCTGAAAGAGGTCTGTTATTCTTCAGCTCTTTAGCTCAGGAAGCCAAGATTCCTGAATCATTTTCCCTCCAGTTTTTAGATTCGGGTTCCGGAACAAAGGCTGGTGTCTGTCTTTACTGGGGGAATATTTTAAAAATGAGCATAACTATGCATGTATTCTTAAATAGGTTTTTAACGGGATGGGAAATAAATCAGTGGGAATGGACTTCTGTGAGGTGTAAAGAAGTGCGATCGGATCAATACCAGATGCCTTAATTAAGTCCACTTCTAATTTGACCCATGAGGGGACATAAGAGAGTGAGCAGTGCTCTGTGGGAGTTATCAGCCACTTTAAATACTTACTGGCATTACTTGCCCAGTAATATAATCCCATATGTGGTAAACGTAAACCAACCTTTTCTCTGGGGGCAGCCAGTCTGTAACAGGCTCTGCGTGGAGTTTTCCCTTGCCAAATGAAGGCTGATATTATTGAATGTAAGTTTTTAAACCGACTTAATGGCAGCCAGGAGTTCAGCATGGTTAGAGGATAAAGTACCTTAGGTAACACATTCATTTTTGTTAAACTCACCCTTCCCCACAGGGATATCGAGAGTTTGGCCCACCTTGTAAGGTCTTGCTGAATGGAATTCTTAATCAAATCCAGGTTCAGCTTCACCATCTTGGAATCACTCCTCACCAGTATTATTCCTAGATATTTGAGCTTGTGAGGGCTCCATTGTAAGCCCAATACCATAATTTCAGACTTGAATAATTTAGAGTTCAGTGGGAACAGCAGAGTTTTCCCTCTATTTATTTTGTAGTTGAAGAACCTGCTATACTCCTCTATAAGCCCCATGACTAAGGGATATAGTGCTAGTGGGGTGAGTTAAATGGAGAAAAATGTCATCTGCATAGGCAGAAAGTTTGAACTCATAGGAACCTACTTCAATACCATGAACCTTGTGGTCCTGTCTGATTTTTGTCAGAAGAGGTTCCAGGTAAAGATTGAAAAGAAGGGGTGATAAGGGACATCCCTGTCTAGTTCCTGAGCACAGAGGAAATATTGAAGAAAAAACACCATTACAATAGATCTGTGTACTCGGTTAGCTATACATGGAGAAAACATTCTTAATGAAGGGGAGGGAAAGACCAAATTTCACCATGGTCAGGAATAAAAACTGCCATTCCACCCTGTCAAATGCCTTCTCCTCGTCCACCGAGATCAAACTGCAAGGAAAACTATGATCCTTGGATGCAGAGAAGACATGTGCCAGTTTACGTAGGTGGTCAGAAGCCATTCTGCCTGCCATGAAGCCTATCTGATCATTGTGAATGAGTAAGGGAATTGCTTTAGCTCAGCGATTCACCAGAATCTTTGCTAAAATCTTAAAATCGTAATTTATTAATGAGATAGGCATGTAACTGGACACCTTATCTGGCTCCTTACCTTCTTTAGGGAAAACAATAATAAGGGCTGCAAATAAATGCTTGTCCACCTTCTCAGAGTTCAATATACAGTGAAATAACCTTTTTAACCCAGGGGCTAACTGGGTGGTGAAGCATTTGTAAAAATTAGGGGAAAACCCATCTGGGCCTGAGGCTTTACTAGGGTAAGTGACTTTATTGTTGTGGCAATCTCTTCCTCTGATATGGGATGGGACAGCTCCCCTCCCAACTCAGGTGGCAACAAAGGAAGTGAACAGGAGGAAAGGTATCTTTCCACCTCCTCCTTTCTGGGTCTGGAACTCATCGGGCTATACAGCTCCCTGTAATAGTTTTCAAACTCCTGGATAATGTCCTTTGGGTGGGTTTTAATCTCCCCATCCGACAGGGATGTAATACTCTGTATTGTCCTATCAGACTCTTCCCCTTTTAATCTCATTGCCAACAGGTGTCCCGCATTTTCCCCCTGGTCTAAATACTAAGCTTTTGTCTTTAACAGAGCGTATTCAGCTGTCTCCCTCAAGAGGTCACTGTATTGGTTTCTTAAACCAATTAGCCTGTCTCTAGTAACTGTAGGGGTATTCCCAGAGAGGGTACACTCCATTTCTCTGATTTGCCTGAGTAAATTTATGGCTTTATTCTCCCTCTTTCTCTTTCTTTCTGCTGCCATTCTGATTAATTCACCCCTTAAGACACATTTCAGCACACTCCATTCCATATCCTCTTTACCTGTCGAGTTTAAATTTACCCCTTCATATTGCTCTATAATATGAATAATGCACTTTTTAATTAACGGGGAGAGTAATAACTGATTATTCAGTTTCCAGCCCATTTGTCTAGGAAGATTAGGGGATAGATTTATAGAGCAACAGACCATCGAATGATCTGAGATTATCCCAGGTAGTATGGTACACTGTGACAATCCCGGGAGGGCTGATCGACTAACCAGAAAATAATCAATCCTAGATCTGGATCCATGCACAGCTGAAATGAATGTATATTCCCTGTGTGAGGGATAAAGAACCCTCCATGGATCACATAAACCCACACTGTCCACCAATTCTCTTAAAGCTCTTTGAGCAGGAGTTAGGCCACTTCTTCTTCTGCCGTCTTTGTCCAATTCTGAGTCAAATGGTAGGTTCCAATCTCCACCTAAATACCTCAGAATATGGACAAAAGGGGACAAGGTCTTTAAAAGGTCTACAAAGAAACTGGGTGTATCTGAATTTGGGCGGTAGACACTGCCAATTAACACCTTTGATCTAAATAATGTACCCAGTATGAACAAGTACCGGCCCAAGGGATCTTTAATGATTTTCTCACAGGAAAAAGGGGTTTGTCTTGTGATCAGAATAGTTACTCCCTTGCTGGCTGAACTGTCTCCAGACAAGTACACTTGCCCTATACTCTGTCGCTTAAACAATGCGGTTTCTGATTCGAGCAAATGTGTTTCCTGTAAACAAATAATTTTCCCTCTTTGCATTTGTAAATGTTTCAACAGCTTGTGTCTTTTTGTGTTATTTCCGGCAGCGTTGACATTCCACGTAATGAAGTCACAGAGACTACCCATTTAATATCTGGATATTTGATGTATGTAATACCATACTAGATGTAAACACATCCTGAGTTTCAATCCTTTTAAAGTAACTCAATACCTGACAGATTCCCATATTTTTCTGCCTGCCTTTCCCCCTTCCCCTCTCTTTCTCCCCAGTGCAGTTCGTTCCTCCACACTGAACTCTTATAACCCGCCAAATAATATTTAACCCCATCCCTCCTCCCGAACATGCTACCAAATGTGTTCGCCCTCCCAACTGAAAAGCGTTATGGTCCATGATGTCAAATGCACTTACCCTCCTGATCTCAGCCCAGCCCCCCCGTCCCTGCAATTGCTGAGTCAGAATCCATTATCTACCTCCAACTGAGCACACTACCCCAAAAATCCCCTAGCTACTTTGCAGGGATATTCTTGGAGAGGGAAAGAAACAAAAAAAAGCAAAAACTAAACTGAGCCCTCTTTAGTCTGAGCTGTAGCCTATTGCTACCCTCGCAACAAAGAAAAAAAAAGAAAAAATACACAGGGAGCTAGAAACAGCTATAACTCCCTTCCCCCGATATATTGTTGCATACTTTAAATTCAAACAGTCAACATTTCCATCTATACTGTCGGTGCTTCCCCATGTGTCCCTCCCTCCAGAATTGCCCCGTATATGTCCATTCCAGCTATCCCCAATGAAAGAGTGACACAGAAACATCTGCTGCCTTTCAGGATTCCAATCTCTGTCTCCTGAGGAGTAAAAAGGAAAAGAAAAGAAGAGGCATACTTTTCAACCTCTTAGCCAATGCCTCTTCGCAGTCCTACATGAAATTAAATATCCTCCTCAGTGCCAATAATGAGGAGAGTTCTAGCTTCCACCGTCGAAACTGGGTATCAGAAGCCCAACATAAAATATAAAAGCTCACACAATGTCAGAACAAAAGAAGAGGACTGGTGCACTCTAGTGGCTAAATATGTCTACTTCTCCTTGTGGTTAAGTGCAGCCAAACCTGGGAAGGCTGTGGAAGATTCGACTCTTAACAAAAGCAGTTTTGATCAGTACCTTCCCACTTGCTGGGACCCCAAAACAAGGTAAAAACTGTCCTGCAAAGCACCGTGTCGATCCTTCACCCAGTTCCACACAGAGCAGGACACATGAGGCTCGCCAAACAAATTCTGCCTTCCCTCTTAGACCCAAGACCCAAACCAGAGCCAACAGTCCACTGGACAAAAATTCTCTCTCTTCTTATAGCGAGGAGTTGCGCTATCCTCAAGGGTTGCTTACTCCATAGCCCAAAGAAATTAACACTCTACCCTTGAATGAAGAGATTTCTGCTCACTTAAACAAGTTGGGGAGTGCTACCTTTAAACCTGCCAGTGCTGCATGCAGATCCTCGTAGTTCACCCAAGACCCAGACAGGAGAACTTGCAATCGCTCTGGATAGCCCATGCAGAATCGGGTAGAGGAGGCAGTCAACTTCACCACTATAGAGTGGTATTCTGCGCATTTTAGCCGCACTGATAAGGGTAAGTCTTGGGTTATCCTTAGGGTGGCATTCTCCCAGGAAATCACTTTAAGCTCTTTGATCTTGAGGAGGACGTGTTGTTTTTCCAGGTAGTTCAGAAAATGGAGGATTAAGGTGCACGGGGTCCCAGCCGTGGCATTGCCCTCAGAGCCCAATGGGCTCATTCTATCATATAGGTTGATCCAAATGGTGATGGGCCAGCTACTTTTAACAGGAGTCTCTGTACAAACGCTATAGGGTCGAACCCCTCCTCCTTCTCCTTCTCCGCTAGACCTATAATAATTACATTATTACATCTACTCCTTCCTTCCAAATCTTCAATTTTTGCTTCCATTCTGGACATTTTCTGTCGGATAGCTGCCAACTCCAGTTCTTGTTTGGCTGAACGGGCTTCGATGGATGTGATCCTAGCTTCATTATCCCTAGTACTCCTCGATAAGTCTTCCAATGCCTGGGTTACCACCTTTAATTCCTCGGTAGCAGCAAGAAGTTCTGCTCAAAAAGGTTTAAATTGTGCAAGAAATCTTGCCAGTATTAATGGTTCATTCTCTGTAGGCTTCATTTTGACTTCCAGATCCCCAGCACTTGGGTAGGCCCTGGCTTTCTTCGGGGCCTTCACTGGAGAAACAGGCGGAGTATGTTTTCCGTGATTTCTTCGCATTTCTTTCTCCATTTGCTACCAAATTGAGATCTCTTCACCCTCTGGCACTTTAGGCAGGATTCTTGTGTAAAATAAGTGTGCTACACCACCTTTCAAGCTGTTATTTAACTAAAAAACAGAGATGGGAGGCTAGAGCCGAGCAGTCAGGGTATTATGCAGGCACATGCATCATGTGACTCTCCCCGTATTGCAGACTTGTGCCAAATGGTCATTTTAAATCACATCACCTCCAAATGAAAAATTGTAATCATATTACAAAAGGTAAACAAGCTCAAAGTATATTATCTTGCCACACCCTCCTCACAGTCACTCCAGCACTTTGGCTTCTTTAATGGGCCTTCAACAGGTTGTGGAAACTGTCTATCCTATCATGCCTCTTATATTGTCATTTCACCCATATTAATGTGATGTTAAATATATTTGCTGAAGTGGGCCGGCCCAGTGGCGCTGAGGGCTGAGGCACTGGACGCTTTACCTCGCACCACACCGGTGACCCATGTTCGGGAATGAGCATGGACCACCGGGGGTCTGTCGGGGAAGAGAAGGATTGAGTGGCCGACGGCTGCTCTCCTTCTCTGGGGGGGTCAACCTGCAAGCTTCTCCACAATACTGCCTCCTGGGGAGCTCAGGAGGCAGGTTGCAGAGGGAGGTGGCAGCGCTGGGTTCCAGGATGAGCGTCAGCAGAGGGGCGGAGCAGGACGTGCATCTCATCGTGCCTCCTTGCTCATTGGCTCTCATTGCACGCTGGCATTGGGGGAATAAAAAAGAGGAAAAACACCCTCTCCTCGCCTAGGTGACGACTCCTCATGGCGTGCCGTCGGATCATCAGGTCAGACTCCGCTGCACAGTGTCCACAATCAATGGTCAGGGGGAGTAGGGGGCTCCCTCCACCCAACCGGGGGGGGTAATCCGGCAATCAAAGGATATATATGGACCAGGTGCTCTAGGAGCAGACTCCAGTGTGAAGAAGGATAGCGCAACAGAGGAAGTCCGATTGAGTGGTGAGAGGGGGCAGTAGGAGGGATAAATACTACATAAAAAAAAAATATATATATATATATTGTTGAAGTGTATCAAAACATTCCATGATGGTCTGTATTGTAACTGCTTTAAACATAGATTATTTTTTCAATTCATTTATAAACAGCTAATATGTAGTGGAAAACAAAACTGTTCATCCCATCCCATATTTAACAAGCATTTGGCAATGCCGAATGTTGATTGCTTATATGTGCTGGTTAGGTATTTGGAAGTGAAAGTACCATGCCTAAGAACTGTCATGTGCCCCCCCCCAAGACATCCACTGTGCTCTCAGCCAAATCATCTCGGGACCCACAAGGCTCTCCTCCCGGGGGAACAAAGGGTCACTCATCGACTGTGTTATGAGCAACAGGCTTGACAGAATTGTCCACTCAGGGATACTTCCTGATGCCATCTCAGATCACTCCCCTACCTACTGCATATGGGGCACCAACTCACCCAAAGTCCCCACCAGAGTGATCCAGATAAGGGACTATTCCAAACTTATACTCAACGACTATCTTGCGGATCTACGATGTGTCGACTGGTCCAGGGTCACTGCCACAAATGACCCTGTTGCAGCCCTAGATCATTTCCTTGCAGTATTTTTTCCCTAGTAACACAGGCATGCACCCCTCACAAAAAGGAGGGTGAGAGGCACAGTCACGAAGTGTCTCCATGGATACCTATTCTCCCTCATGAAGCAGAGAGACAAATGTTGGGTGAGACATAAGATCTTCCGCAATGACAATGACCTCCTTGAATATCGTCAACTCAGAAACTCCTGTAAGAGAGCCATATGCACCACCAAGAGTGAGTACTGCAAATCAGCCCAGCTAGCCTCGGCCAACAACCCCCGGCGCTTTTGGCAAAATGTTAAAAACCTTGTTGGTGGGTCTGCCAAGGAACAGTTCACCAACAAGCATATCGGGGGGACCAACTGTAATAACCCCAAAACTATTGCCACTGCTTTTAACTACTTGTTCTCAGACCTGCCTGCCCCCCCTCCCAACTCAAGGCCCCTAAACCACTGAGCGGGCACCCTCCCGACCACCCTTCTACCTCAAATGGATCTCAGTTGGAGAGACCCAGGAATTCCAGCTGGTCTCTCCCACCACACGGGGGCTGGACACGACAGCATTGAACCAAAACTGCTTAGCTTAGGGGCCCCCCTCTCGCCCAGCTGGTGGCTCATATCTTTAACACTTCTCTTATCTCAGGAACCATCCCTGATGCATGGAAGGTTGTCAAGGTTGTCCCTGTTTACAAGCAAGGAGACCCCAAATATATTAATGACTATCACTCCATCATCATACTCTCTGCTACGTGTAAGCTCCTTGAAAAGGCAGTTGCTTCACAACTCTCCCACTACCTCCAGGGTCATGCTGTTCTCTCCCCTGCTCAGCATGGCTTCAGAAAAGGGTGCAGTACATCGACTGTGCTTGCCGTGGTTACCTCTGAGATCAGGTCCATGACTGACCAAGGCAAAATGACAGGTGCCATCTTTGTTGATCTCTCGAAGGCCTTCGATCGGGTTGACCATTCCCTCCTCCACTCCACTCTGCATTCTCTTGGATTCTCCCACCGAGCCCTTGCCTGGTTCTCCAACTACCTTGTGGGTAGGCAGCAATACACCTGTTTCAATCGCACCCTCTCTGCCCTCTCTCCAGTTAGCTGTGGGGTCCCCCAGGGATCCGTCCTTGGACCCATTCTGTTTTCCCTGTTCATAAATGAACTGCCCTCCGCTACAACCCATAGGCACCCAACCCTATACAGAGATGACCTTGTCATACTGTCCAGTCCACAGGATATCACTATCATCAACTCCCGGCTTAACTCCAACTTCAATCTAATCCAGAACTGGCTTGAGGGCCACAAGCTTATCATCAACCTGAAGAAGACCCAGGCCATGCTCTTCGGCTCTGTGGCCAAAATCTCTTCCTGCCCGTTGCCTCTAACTATATATGAGGCAAATGGCTCCCTCCTGCTGGTCATTGACTCTGTCAAGTATCTAGGAGTTACCCTTGATCCACAACTGGATCTCAATGTGCATCTTTGGAATGTTTGTAAAGCCACGAATGGCAAGCTCACCTTGCCTACAGAGCCAAAGATTGCCTCACACTGGCCGCTCGGCTCACCATAGCCAGGGGGATACTCATTTCCACGCTTTGTTATGGGCTTGTTTCCTTTGTCCCTGTCATGAACTCCAGCCTTTGCGAAATGGGACACTGTATATAACAATATATGCCACTTCGCACTCTCTGCCCGTCGCCTTACACATCGTTGTGAGCTCTATTCATGGCTGGAGTGGCTCCCCCCCAGAAAAGCACCATGCCTTTGTCCTTGGCAACTTCTTAGGTAACATAGTTATAACGGCCACTCCTTCTGCACTTGCCCTTCTCCTTAAACATGTAACCCCTGCCTACCACTTAAGATCCAGTGAAACACAGGTCCTCCTGGTTCCTAAGACCTGCACCCTCACAGGTGACTGGGCCTTCTCCATCCACATGCCAAGACTGTGGAACTCCCTTCCCGCCCTAGTTCATACCTGTCCCTCCCATCCCTGCTTCAAAACATCCCTATAGAGCTTCCTCATATCTGCCTCTGCCTGTCTATGTACCACATAGTCCCAACGTATTTCTCTCCCTCACCCTGTTTCACTGAGGGAGTTGTCCTGTGAGCAATTTCACAGGCCGATGGTAAATCTCTGCTGATAACCTGCATAAGGCACTTACCGCCTTCCTTTTGGAGAGGGGATCTTGTCATATCTGTACCTGCCTCTTTTCTGCTTTATTGTTTCTTTCCATTCTCTCTCATTATAAGCACTCATGTCATTCAAATACATACTTGTACGTTCAATAATTTTGATGTTATTCTCTTTCGTGTAGTTATTTGATGTTTTCCTGCCTCACAATGCTGTTATATGACTTGTTGTTATACTGCTTACCTGACTATTTTAAAGTCTGGTATACTATAAGCTGTACCACCCACTTGTCGGAGACTGTGGCTCCTGTATGTTACCTCAACTCTGTATTATGTACTCTGTAACCCTCCCAGGTCGCACCTGAAAATAGGCACTTGGATGTCTATAGTGCTTACCTGGTTAACAAAAGCAAATAAATAAAATAAATTTCTGTTCAGTATTCACAGAAGAAGGGGAGGGGCAAGGGCCACAGCAGTACAGCAGTTGCAAAGGTGTGAAGAGGTGGACAATAGTCCATTCACAGGCAGAAGAATCCAGCAGAAGGTGAGTAAATTGAAGGTGGACAGAGCGATGGGACCAGATGGCATACACCCAAAGATATTAAAAGACTCCGTTGAGGTCGCTCACTCCCCCTCTCTCACTTGCTCATTCTGTTTCTCCCAGAACTGCAGGCTGTCCTTTTGTATTGGGCTCCTGCCTGCATTGACACCTTTTTCTGCCCACAAAGAAATCTGCAGCAGTCCCGACACAGCTCCGTTGAGCTTGCTCAACCCCCCTCTCTCACTCATTCATTCTGTTTTTCCTGGCGCTTCAGGCTGCCCTTTTTCACTCGGCTCCTGCCTCCATTGGCATGTTTTTCTGCCCACAAAGAAGTTCACAGGTGTCTCAACAGAGCTCTGTTTAGGTCACTCACTCCCCCTCCGTCGCTCGCTCATTCTGTTTCTCCTGGCACTGCAGACTGCCCTTTTGTACTGGGCTCCTGCCTGCATTGGTGTCTTTTTCTGCCCCAAAGAAATCCGCAGCAGTCCCAATAGAGCTCCGTTGAGCTCGCCCACTCTCACTCTCCCTCTCTCACTCGCTCATTCTGTTTCTCTCGCTGCTGCAGGCTGCCCTTTTGTACTGGGCCCCTGCCTGCATTAACGCCTTTTTCTGCCCACAAAGAAATCTGCAGCAATCCCAACAGAGCTCCGTTGAGCTTGCTCACTCCCCCTCCCTCACTCAGTAGTTCTGTTTCTCCTGGCTCTGCAGGCTGGCCTTTTGTGCTGGGCTCCTGCCTGCATTGGTGCCTTTTTCTGCCCACAAAGAAATCCGCAGCTGTCCCAACAGAGCTCAGCTCTTCCCCCCCAATCGCTCAACCTTAATCTGTCCCAGACACTGATTTCCCAAAGTGACTATGCTATTCTGCGTAGGATGTAAAAAATGACAGCTATGCTGTTTAAAGGAGGTGTGAAAAAGTGCCAGTGTTGAAAATCTGGTGTGAAAATATTAGAAATTTGCAAAGTTATAAGGGTGCTTGGAAACTGTGCAATGTACAGTTGTAACACAGTCATTTTATGGATTTTCATCACCGCATTTTCAACATAGGCATTTTAGGACCTCTGCTCATGAGCAGTGTCACTGTGATTTTCTTAATGTGTCCCGAACACTGATTTCCCACAGCAACCGTGCTATTCTGCGCCAGAAGTGCAAAAACACATTTTGGCCAGGATGTGAAAAATGACAGCTGTACTGTTCATAAGGAGGTGCAGGAAAATGCCAATGTTGAAAATCTGGAGTGAAAATATTGTAAATTCGCAAAGTTACGAGTGTGCATAGCAACTGCGCAATGCACGCTCGTAAAACAGTGATTTTCTGTATTTTTCCACCAAATTTGCAACATAGGCTTTTTGAGAGCCCACTTCATTAACACTGGCACTGTCATTTTGTTAATCCTTTCAAAAAGGTGATTCCATGCAGTGACTGCGAAATCACCTTTCGGGAATGAATAATGTCAAGACAGTGGCTGAATTCATTAGGAGGGGTCCCAAAACCCCATGTTGAAAATTTGGTGCCAAAATTCCAAAAAATGCCTGAGATATGCACCAAAGTTTGAAAAACCCTATTTATGCCATTATACAGCTTACTGGCATTTCCTCAGTTCGCGGACAGCTTTCAAGAGTGCAGACATGTTCCCTGTCCACTGAAGGTCATTGCACCAGACTCGGGAGGTAAGTATGGGGTGAGGGGGAGTGTGGGGAGGCAGGGTGCACAGATGCTGGGTGCGGGTTGAGGGGGGGGCGTCAGACTCTACAAAGAACCGTTATCTTGTTTACAGGGTTAAAAAAAACATTGTGGGACATTTTTTATTTTTACAGGGACATTTGCACTCTAGGGTGGGCTCCCAGTGTGCCACCTGAGTGTTTTTTTTGGAGGGCTGTAGCTGACGGGGGATTGATCACCCCCATCAGCACTTACGGGGGTGGTGGATGAGCCGAGGAGGATTGAGCACCCGTCTCAGCAGACTACACATTTTGGGGGGGTATACATTATGCCAATGGGGAGTGGGCTCCCCTGTCAGAAAATTACATCAGGAAGGGGGGACTGAAGCCAGCGGGGATTGGGAACCCCGTTGGCAAACAAAGATGGGGGGCACATGATGCTGAGTGGGATTGGGCACCCCCTCGGCATACAGCAGAAACATGGGGGTGGGGACATTATGCCAATGGGGACTGGGCTCCCCACTGGCAAACTGGGTCGGGGGCATGGGGACTGCCCTGCAATGATGGGTCGCTCCCTCGTTGCAGCAGAATGGCTTATGCTGCAATGACGAGGCGGTCCCTGATTGCAGTGGCTAAAATGTTTCAAGGTGGTGGCATGCTGGCTGAACTAGTGTCATCAGCAGTGTGCCACCCCATTGGGGAAAGTGGGTTAAGCCTCAAAAGGCAGTGGGGGCATTGGCCACAACAGTGCCACACCTCCACAACCTGCTTCTGCAGCAAGCTGCCGCAACGTGTTTCTTGCACATGCATGACATCAACATAAAAAGCATTTCCTGCATACAGTATATTACAAATTCCCTTCTATGGCAAAAAGTATGGCAAGATGGTCTAGAGTCAAGGTTATAGTTATGAAAAGGAGCCTGTCTGTTCAGTCTTAGTGGTGGGTGAGGTTGATAGCATATCAGAGTCTCATTGGTGCAGTTGAAGCCCAACCTAACTAAAGGACCAACACATGGGGAATGTAGTGTCCCAATTATAAGACTCAGCAGAAACAGTCATAGAGCAGCCACCATAAAATTAGACAGTTAATTGTGTTTTCTTACT
The DNA here is from genome assembly GCA_016271365.2 of Neoceratodus forsteri. Taxonomy (NCBI): domain Eukaryota; kingdom Metazoa; phylum Chordata; order Ceratodontiformes; family Ceratodontidae; genus Neoceratodus; species Neoceratodus forsteri. Next base: position 93,107,743 of record CM057456.1, on the reverse strand, counting down.
CAACATCAAATTATTATTGTTTCAGGACTTGCATAGAAAGCTTAACCTTATCTAATGCATCTGACAGTAATTATTAATGCTGCTGTCTATACCTAAAGATGCTTAAATGTGTGGGAAGGTGAAAACATAACAAGTCTTGATGACTTTATGAGGCTTGGCATTCATTGGAGGATACAAACACATACTTACTGTCTCAGAATTGTACAGTATGTGCAATTTTAGTTTTGATAACATCAACTTGCTTACGTTACACTAAATGTCAAGAAATCTGCTTCAGGTTACGAATGTTCTAAGTGAAGATGCAGAACACAATGAATTCATAAACAGATGATATTCCAGATTCTGATATACAGTACAACCTTGGTTGAAAAGCGTTACATTGCCATTATATAGATAAGGTGTGAGCCAGTGATTACGACAACAAATCGACTTAATTAACTGTATATCTGATGCCAGCTTCTCTTTCTGTACATCAGAAACACATTGTCAATTTCATTTACTGTAACATTTGTGCAACAGTCTCTGAGAGTCAAAATATCCATCTTCTGCTGCACTGACATTTTAACTTGATAGTGTCGAAGACTGTGAAACAGTGGCTCACCTGATTAAACTGGTGGGCAGAATTGTCATTAGTCACTGATGAGTGCCCTTCCTGTATGGAGGGAAGGGGAGGGAGGATGGAGACAGCAAGGCTGGATGGACAATTGGTTGGTACAAGAAAGGCTGGAGCTGGGGTAGATGTGTAGGGATTGGTGGACAGGTATTACTGCAAAAAGGGTTTAAAAAGGTTCAGGACAGGACAGGTGGGTCCTATCCCTTTTGCTACTAAGATTTTGATGAAGTAGTACATCAGTAACTAGTTGGTGAGTAAGGCATGGTGATCAGTAGGGCTATATTTTTCTCAGGGTAACAAACTGATAATTTCAAGGGACATTCAGAGTAAAAAGTGACTTTGCTCTGATATTATCTTCAAATGCTGGTACGCTAGAGCAGATTGCATCCACAGAAAGTGTGCAGAGCTTCGTTGAGTTGAATACGTGCACTGCTTCAAAGAAGTTTGCAGCTGACTGAAGGAATCAGCCATTTTATGCCATGTTATCTTGTATCTTTTCTGCACAGCTTGCTATTGTGTTTTTTGTTGCCAGCTGATCAGAAGTTTCCTCTTTGACTTTCATAAAGGTAACAAAGTCAAGCAGCTTGTCATGTAAAAGATGTGCTTAAACGTCATCCCCCTCATACTTTTCAAGTATTTGAATCAACTATGGTGAATTCTGTGTTACCTCTGTAACATCACATACCACTTTTTCTGTTGATGACAGGGTAACAATATCCTCGCACTCTTTTCTTGGAAAAAAGAAATCTAGTCATCCAAGTTGTCTGCATGATAAAAAATGGATAAAACCAAGTGTTCCACCTTGCAATAACTGGCAATGGGGGCAATGCTGTAGACTTGCCGTGCCCTGTAAGAACTGCTTGAATCAGGTTCCTCTCATGGGACAAGTAGTGAAATCTTTCTTAACAACAACACCGAGGTCACTTTTGCTGGCAAAGTCAATCAGGGAACATTTCATGCTGATCTCTCTGCTACAATTTTGCACAAGTCTTTCAGAAATGGGGATTTTCACGTGGAACTACATATTTCACAGCACTGGGTAAATTTCACGGAAATCATGATATCCATGACGACAGTGAAAAAATGCAGCCTTGGTGATCACTTATGAGCAGTGTCTGGCAAGGCAGGTGGGTAGTTTCCATCAAGTCTCTGGGGTGCCCCGTGGTTCACAAATGAAAGCATGGTGGCCAGTATCAGAGCAATCTGATGCATGTTGCATCAGAACAGCCAACCTACTGGATGTTACACATACTGCATCAGTGATTGGGCATGGCATGCAGTGGTAGTGGTGATGCAAGCTATGTGTGAGGGAAATTGTGATGCTGCCATGGCATGCAGAGGTTCTGTGATGCAGGCTGTCTGTGGCAGTTTTGGTGATGCTTTTGACACATGCTTTGTCAAAAGCACAGCTGTGGAGTTTAGCAGAGTGGGGGTAAACCCAGCAGCAAGGAAGTGCCACAAGGCAACACAAGCAGAGGAGGGAAGAAGGGGTTAAATAGGACACTTGGTTTTTGCTGTGGCCTTTACAAAAAATGTGTGGTGTGTAGTTGATTTTGATGAAATATAGAAAAAAAAGTTGATAGAGAAGCTTCAAGGTACAGCAAGTCAGGAATATAGTGGTCAGGCTAATTTTGACAGTTAACTGGGGCAGTTTGTACTGACATTCACATAGGTAGCTGAGAAAGAGGTGGGATGAGGCATTGCACTGGGGTGATTTTAGGTCTGATGGTCCTAGAAAATACTGGCATTTAAAAAAATATGTGAATGGAAGGACAGTCCTGGGGCAACAAACAAATGGTCGCATTTAGAGATCACTCAGGAGATGCAAGCTGTTTCATGAGGGGGCATGGGACACAATATTTAAAAAAAGGGGTCACAACATATATTACTCCATTTGGGGTTTGTTAGCTGGCTGTCTGCCAAGAGGGGTGATCATGGGATATTACAATATGGAAAAAGGGGAGATATATTTAAGAAAGGGGAGTTGGGTCCAGGAGCCCAGGTGAGAGGTCTCATTGGCTAATGTACATGTTGCTTTCCTCTTCTGTTCAAGCTTGATAATCATGGTGCCAAGAAAATGGACCAGAATGAGTGGAGAATTGGAGACAAGGCCACTGGGCATGGAAAACATAATTCAAAAGTGATGACCATGATGGTAGAGGTACAGTCACTATTGCAGGGAGCAAGAGGTAAAGTCAACCTACAGACAATGTTTGGAGAAAAAAGAAAAGATCAAAGAGCTGGTAAAACAAAAGTAGCAAAGAAGAAGCTAGAGGCTACAGCAACAATGAAGGCACCAGCAGAAATCAATAATACTGATAGAGATGATCAATCACTTCAAGGGCATCTGAAGAGATGATAGGTGGGGATGGGGAGGAAAGGTGAGCTGTGAGGTCTTAAAAGAGTTCAGAGAAGTAAAGCAGGGTCCAAGGTTGGAGGGTCTGGTGTGGAAAAGAGGGGATACCGTGAGGGGGAACGGACACAGGGAGTGGTGGAGATGGTCCACTAAGGATCATATTAGGGGACAATGTGTCTTTGGCATTGAAAGAAAAGATCCTGAAGTGGAAATACAGTATGCTGACATGTTCCACTAGTGGATTATAAGGCAGCAAAGAAAGCAGAGGCAAAGGAGAGGATAGACAAGACAGATATGGCAGCAGCATTAGCGATTTTGGGTGACCAGCCAAAAGTAATATGATATTAAGGTGAAACCATGCACACATGTTTAACAGGATTCACTTTCTCAGAGTGAGCCTGTTACAAAAGCAAGTACAGCAGCCTATGCTGCTTTTGACATATTTCCTTATAGTACACAATACCTACAAGCTGAGAAGGGGTTTGAGTAGTTGCACTACAATGAACAATTCAGGCTGAGGATGCTGTTGCATGGGGACATGTGATGGGATAGCAGCCACCCAAATATTTGGTTTGAAACCATGATCACACTGGTGGGGTGAACCAGTGAAGCACCAACAGGGAGCCAAGGGAGGAAAGCTAAATTTTGCTGGGGGTATAATATAGTGCAGTGCACATGGATACATGGTCATTTCTAGCATGCCTGTTCGAAGTGTGCAAGGCAGCATCTGGTTGTCTGGTGCAGCCCTATTGGGGGGGACCTGGGTGACCAAAGGTGGGTTTGGGTAGAGGGAACGAGGGAGGGGTTTTGGCTTTTCAGGTAACAATGGGCATTAATATGGGCATGGAAGGAAAGGGGGAGAGAGGAGCAATTCCATATTGTATGGTCACCAATCAGAACAAGGTGATTGCTGGAGCTTCCCAAAGGGTATCTAGATAAGGGGTAGCAAAGACTCTGAATAAATGTGTTAAAATGGGTTTTTGGCTACAGTTTGCATGACTGCAGAATGTCAGTGAAAGCACAGCATTGAATGTCTCTGAGAGAAAACAAAGTGGCAATGGCAGATATGATCAAGAAGGAGATGGAGTTGGGTAGACAGAAGACCCATTTGATGACCCCTCACTCAGAGGTTTCAGGGTGTTACAACTAGAGTTTATGCCAAAAAAGGAATCAGGAAAATTCAGAATTATACACCAGTAGACACACTCAAAGGGAGATTCAGTGAATGACTACATAGAGAGGGAGTTGTGTGTGGTGTCATACGTGACACTGGAGTTATATTGAGTCATCTTTCAGGGTGCTGCCTGTTAGGCCTGAGGATTGGGATTTTCTGGATTTTCAGTTTGAAGGAAAGTGCTACTTTAACAGAAAATACCAATAGGTTGCTCTGTGGCGTGTTCCAATTTTGAGACCTTCAGCACATGGCTGAAGTGGGCATTCCAGAAGTAGAACAGCATGAAGGAGGTAGTCTGCTACCTGAATGATTTCCTCTTTTCAGGGGAAGGGCAAAATGAATCAGTGAGAAAGTTGGAGGAGTTTAGGGACTCTACAGATATTTAGGTATTCCACTGTCAGTGGGAAAAAACTGTAGTCCCAACAGTCTTTGAATGTGAAAAACAGCCATTTGATGTTTTAATATGATTGTGTCTAAGACTGTGAAAAAGTCAGTCACCAGATTAAACTGGTGAGTGGTGTAGTCTTTAATTAATAATAGGTGCAAGTCATGCAAGGAGGGAGGGGGAGGTAGGAGGGTGGGAGCAAGGGTGGATGAGAATTAAGTCAGTACAAAAAGGCATGGATTTGGGATGGAATTATTGTGATATTTAGCCCAAATCAAGAAAGAGACTGTCGTGATTACTGGATAGGAAGGTGCACAAACTGATAAGAGATGTTGTCCAGGATATGGAGCAGGAGAAAGGTTCCCTTGTTAGTGGTGCAGCAACTGGATGGGCCCTTACATTTTGCATGCAAAGCAGTAACCCAAGGCAGGGCATTACCCAGTAGGCTAGCCAGGCAGAAGGAAAAGCAAAAGAGCCACACCATTGGGTTGATATATCCAAATAAGTGGCAGAGAACTTAGAAGTGTGGAAGGTATGCCTAGAAGGGTGCAGTGGTGTTATATTTTGACAAGACAAGAGGCTGTGCAACACCAGCCTTGAATTATATGCAGATGTGGTGGGGGAATGTGGGATGGGGGCATATTTCTGGGGCAAATGGATGGTGGCTAAATGGTAGACAAGCTGGAGGGAGAGGGGAGCAACCAAGGATATTATACCGCTGGAGGTATTTCTGATATGGGTAACTGCAATGGTATGGGTTGAGCAGCTGCACAACCAGAAGGTTTTGTTTTGTTTTGGTGCAACAACAAGACAGTGGTGGAGGTCTTGAACAGGCAGTTGGGAATACCAGGAATGGTACTGCGAGTAATGTGGTAGTTGGTACTACTGGGGCTATAGCTAAACATGTCTTTTATGGCATTAAACATAGTAGGGATATAGAATGTAGTGGCTGATGGCCTTTCTCTTCTCGTGCGTGACAAGATCTGTTCATTGACTCAAAGGGCATATGCACCAGAGACAGCAATGATTTCCCAGTTATAGGAAAGTGGTTGGAGAAAGCCCAAAGGTTTTTCCAAAGATCAAGGTAGGTAGGGACTATGGGGGCATATGAGGGATCACGGAGGGCATACCACGAGTTCAGGGCTAGAGCAGGCATGGAGGACAATAGGGTGGGGCAAGTAATGTGCTTTGTGGTAGAAATATAGAATGAAAAGAAGACACATTTCACATTGTCTGGACACCTAGTGTCCCTTTCACTGATTAGCAAGATACAAGGTTGGGAGGATCCATACCAGGCCCAAGTGATCCAGATGATAATGATGGGGTGATAGAGGGTAAAAGGGAATAGTCTAGATGGCAGACGTCAAATTATGGAGGGATTGCTATGCTGGATAGTACAGGCACTGTGGCAGATTTGTGCAATCCCATATAAGGAATTGAAAGAAAAAGCTTGGACCTGATTGGAGGGTGCAAGAAAAGGCATCATATTCAAACAGGGGGCCAGAGCAGTATAAATACTGCTGCTCTGAGCCACCATACCAGGTTCAGAGGCAACCAGGAGCAGGACTCGGGAGTCAGAGAAAGTGCTTGCTTACATGCTCCCCCACAACGGAAACCAGTGGCAGCACAACGGGGGTTGGAGTGAGCACCACTGTGCTCCCCCTGCACTGAAGATTCTTCTTTTTATTCCTTTTGTTGTGCCAAAGTCAGCTGTGCAACCAGAGCAGTGTGACTGGAACTGGTAATGGGCTTGAAAGAAAAAGCTTGGGCCTGATTGGAGGGTGCAAGAAAAGGTGCTATATTTAAACAGGGGGCCAGAGCAGTATAAGTACTGTTGCTCTGAGCCACCACACCAGGTTCAGAGGCAGTCAGAAGCAGGACTCAGGGGTCAGAGAGAACGCTTGCTTACACGCTTCCCCTGCAATGAGAACCAGTGGTGGCAAATCAGGGTTGGAGTAAGCTCTACCATGCTCACCCCACACTGGAGAGTCTTCTTTTTTTCCTTTTGTTGTGCTGAACTCAGCTTCGCAACCAGAGCAGCATGACTGGAACTGCTGGACAGGCCTGAAAGAAAAAAAGGCCCTCCACCCACTCCCTCCACCACGACTTTTTAAATAGGGAAGAAGTGAATTAGGACTGGGCAATCACAGAGGAGGAGGAGGAGCAGGGAAGAGAATTTCAGCAACAGAGCTGAGCTCTGCAACAAGTGACACTGGGACTTTCTAAAAAAATGGGACTATGTATAGGATGGTATAAAAATGATGTTGCTAATAATGTACTGATCATATATGCTAAGGGGTCAGTGTAATACATTGAGGTTTTAGAAGCATGTTTTAGTAGGGGATTATTAAAAGATTCATCTGATTGTGGGATAGCCTGGGTTTTAGGAATTCAGGGATACAATTTTTATAGTAAGACTGAGCAAAGTGAAAGTTTGTGTGATAGCCTGGGTGACAGGATTTCAGGAATACAGCTCTTTTAGTAAGACTGAGGAAAGGGGTTGGTTAGAAACTGTGAGGGTGTGTGGAGTGAAATAGCTTAAATTCATGAAGGGCCTTTTCTCTGTTCTGCTGATAAATTAGGGTACTGATGTAGGATGTAATGTGTTAGTTTAGGGTAACAATGTGTTAAGCTATGCTACTGATATAGAAAGCAGGAGCAATACAGTAAGTTATGTGTTAGAGGCAAGATATTTGTGTGAAACAATGTACCCACCTTCAGTTTGGGCAGACTAAAATTGGAGGGAAGAAAAAAGGGGCAGTATGAGGAGGACCACTTTGGGGACTGGAGGGGCATGTATAAGGGTGGCTGGAGGCAGTGGAATGGTGGATGGGAGGGAAGCTTCAAGGGGTTAGGGTGACAGGCACCGGGAGGATAGTTGGATGCAATGGATGTGGGGTGGCCATTTGGATGAGCATACTTTGGCAACTAGGAGTGTGTCCCATTTGTTACAGGCTGAGGAGGCTGGCGGAAGAAGTACAGGGACTCTGGAGGATGCTGGAAAGGGCGAGGTGAGGGGGTTGGGTGTGGGTGGACAACAGACAGGAACAGTTGGAGCAAGCAGAGGAGGAACATCAGGACTGGATCTGGTGAGAAGGTAGGGGGTGAGGATAAGGAGGGCAGAGGGGCAGTGATGGAGCGAAGGTTCATGGCAGGGGGAAGAGTGTGAAGGGAACCACTGTGGGGGGCCAGAAAATAGGTTTACAGTTCTGACCTCGAAGGTGGAAGAGGAGGTATCGGAGCTCTGTGGGAGAATGGGGAGGTGAAGGGAAGTGAGGGTCCAAGGGTCAGGAGTCAGACAGTGATAGGGAGTAAGGGTAGGGTGAGGAGGAGGGTAGAGGGCCAGGTGATACCAGGGGGGAGGTATTAGATGAGGAGGATGTGGGAGTCACAAATGGAGAAGACAGAGTTAATAAGGAGCTGGGCAGAGTGGACTCTGGATATGAGGACATAGATAACAGCAGGAGGGAGGGTAGGAGGCAAGAAGAAGGGGGTGATGGTGCTGGGGTGCTGGGGGATTTTATACTGAAAGGGGTCAGATGGGGAAACAGAGGAGAAAGGCAGAGTCGTATCTGGGTAGAGGCTATTCTGGGATTGACAGTGGAAAGGGTGAGGCAGGCAATTCTTAAATGCAAATGGAGGGGGAGGAGGAAACCTCACATAGTGGTGCACTTTGGGACAAATGACATGTCAGGGGAAATGGTAGAAGTGGTAAAGGGGAGATTCGAGAGTTTGGGAAAGCAGTGTGAGGGGGTGTGGGGGCAGTGGCATTCTCAGAAGTACTACCTGTTCTCTGTGCAAGTACAGCGAGGAAGAAAGGGATACAGAAGTTCAATGAGTGGCTGAGGGATTGGTGCTGGACCAGGAGGTATGGATTGGTGGCAGACTGGGGTAATGTATGGAGCAATATTGACCTATATGCAGGAGACAAGTTACACTTGAGTATGAGAGGGAAGGGAGTACTGAAACTGGGGTTGGAAGGATATATATCAACTAAGGTGGATTTAAATTGCGGGTGGTGGTAGAGAAGGGACCACTGACAGAGAGAGGCCTAAAAAGGGGAGCCTTGAAAGCTCACCCCCCCTAGTTATGAGTGAAGTTAGTAGGAAAGGGGCACTGAGGGGGAAAAAGGGGGGAGAATAGTGGGAAGAAGGGAAAGGAGGCAGGTTGGAAGGTGGTCTCATTGAATGCAAGAAGACTGGGGAATAAGGAAGTTGAGATACAGGTTGTCCTAGTGGTGGAGAGGGTACACATTGAGGCGATCACAGAAACATGGGCCACCCAGTACCAGGCCTGGGACATGATGATCTCGGGGTTTAGGTTATACAGAAATGATAGGAATAAGGGGGGGTGGCAATTTATGTAAGGGTGGGGATAAAGTGAGTAAGGGAGGAAGGGGAGGGGGGAGGACAGAAGCCCTATGGATGCAGTTTCAGGGTGCAAAGAATAGGGCACTGAGGAAGGGGGGTATGTACAGGCCATCAGATCAGTGGAGTGACCTGGATAGGGAATTGGCTGATCAAATCAGGAGGATATGAAGGAAAGGGAGCACAGTGGTGGTGGTGGTGGATTTTAACCTACAGGGGGCTGAGCGGGAAATGTCATCTGTCATGAGTGCAAGGGAACTGGTCCTGTTAGAGGCATTTCAGGAGAACTTTCTTACACAGCTGGTCCAGTGGTCAACTCTGTTAGATAGGACTCTGGACCTTGTAATAGGGAATGGGGAGTCAGTAAGAAATCTGGAGGTGAAGGAACCACTGTCTGGGAGTGACCACTATTTAGTGTGGTTCATGCTCAACATGGGGTGGAAAATGGAGGGAATAGATAGAAGGGTGATTGAGTTTAAGGTGGTGAACTTTAAGAAAATGGGGGAAACATGGGGCAGATATCTGGCAGGCATGCAGCCGCACATGGATGTGGACCATAAATGGAACATTATAAAGGAAGGGTTGGTAGAGGCTATGGTAAAATGCACTAGGATGAAAAGTAAGATGTGTAGGGCAAAGAAACTGAGTTGGCTGATGCAGGAGGTCATGGAAGGGATGAGAGCCAAGAGGGCAGCATTTTGAAAATACAGGAAATCATGAAGGGAGGATAATAAGGATATGTAAAAAGGGAAATCCAGGGAGGTTACTAGAATGATCAGGGTGGCCAAGGCTTCCAAGGAACTAAGGCTGGTGCAGGGCATCAAAACTGTAGGAAAAGACTTCTTCCATTACATTAGAGAGAAAAGAAGGAGCAAGGACCAGCTGGTGAGGATTAAGAAGGACAGGGGGTGAGTGGAGAAAGTGGTGAAGCAGGCAGAGGCATGGAACAAGTATTTCTGCTCTAGGCCGGCCCGCCTGTGCAGCGCTTGGATTTCTGCTCGCGGCGCCAGTGACCCAGGTTCGGGAACAGACCTGGGTCATTGGAGGGCTGGCCTGGGAGAGAAGGATTGAGTACCCCATGGGTGGCTCTCCTTTTCCAGGGGGAGGGTGGGCAGTGTCCAGTGCAATGAGGACCCCTGGTGGAGGCTGGGAGTCACTCACGCTACTGGCGCTTAGTATCAGAGAGATGGGGCAGACGTTGGCATCATTGCACATCCCCGCCTCTGAGAAAACCAGGAAAAAGATGGCAGGCAGGGTCGCTGTATATGTGAAGCCCTCCCTGGGGCTTCAATTAGCTGCCATCGCCGCATCCCTGACCTGATACTAGTTCTGTAGCATGGATGAAGGGGACCGATGCTGTGGCCCCACTCTCCGGCGGGTAAGACGGGGATAACTGATGATGGCAGCAGTAGATGGCAGTGGAAGTCCCAGGGTCCATGACCAGGGCTGACAGTGACAGTGGAACTGCTGGATAAAGGAGAAAATAAAAAAAAAAGTATTCTGCTCTGTATTCACTCAGAAGAATGGGGAAGATACTTCAGGTGATGAGGGATGGGAAAGGGGGAGGATAAAATGGATGTAGGGATCACAGAAGACAGGGTACTGGAAGGGCTAAGGGCATTAAGAGTGGACAAAGCATCTTGCCTGGATGGCATTCATCCTAGGGTGCTAAGGGAGTTAGCAGAGGCCCTGGTGAGGTTACTGAGAGACCTGTTCAATACCTCCATGGACACAGGATGTGTACCACAGGACTGGAGGATGGCACATGTGGTACCCATCCACAAAAGTGGTCCAAAGGATGAACCATGGAACTATAGGCCAGTGAACCTCACACCAATCGTAGGGAAGCTCATGGAAACCATTCTTAAAGAGTGACTGGTGAGCTTCTTGGAAGAAAATGGTCTCCAGGACTGTCAGCAGCGTGGGTTTGTTGTGGGAAGATCATGCCAGACCAGTCTTGTACAGTAATATGACTGGGTGATGCAGAAACTTGACAAGGCCATGCAGTGGATGTCCTGTATTTGGATCTCAACAAGGCCTTTGATTCAATACCACATGGGAGGTTGGGGGGAAGCTGGAATCCATGGGGTGGGATCAAAACTGGTGAAATGGATCACAGACTGGCTGAGGGAAAGGTAGCAAAGGGTGGTAATGGAAGGGAAACTCTCATCACCAAGAGTCATGATGAGATGGGTACCACAGGGAACTGTACTGGGACTGGTGCTGTTTGGGATATGTATTGCTGATATCTCACAAGGGCTCTGGAGCAAGATCAGTTTGTTCACAGATGATACCAAAATGGAAGCTGTGGCAGATGATATTGAAGGGTGGAAGGGGCTGCAAGAGGACCTGACTAAGCTGCAGGAGTGGGCAGAAACATGACAGTTAGGGTTCAATCCCAAGAAGTGCAAGGTTCTGCACTTTAGAACAAAGAACCAGGTGAGGGACTATCACTTGAATGGAGTACATTTTGGAACCACTATAGAGGAAAAGGACTTAGGGATAATCATAATGGTGAGCATGAACAACTCTGCTCTGTGCAGGAAGGTGGCTGCATAAGCCAACAAAATGCTGAGATGAATAGCTAGGGGGATCTCATCCAAAAGAAGGGAGGTTATACTGCCACTGTACAGATCATTGGTCAGGCCCCACCTTGAGTACTGCGTGTAGTTCTGATGTCCGTTCCTAAAGAAGGATATCAGGTTATTGGAGGGGGTGCAATGCAGGGCCACAAAGATAATCCAGGGATTGGAGACAGGCTCTATGAGGACAGACTAAGGGAGTTAAAGATGTATTCATTGGAGGAGAGGAAGGATGGGGGGATATGATAGAGACCTTTAAGTACCTGAAGGGGATAAACAAGACAAACGTAGAGGGGATTTTCTAACTGAGAAGGGGAAGGGACACAAGAGGGAAGATTTAGGAGGGAGGTAAGGAGACATTTTTTCATAGAAAGGGTGTTGGGCAAGTGGAACACTTTACCAGAAAAGCTGGTGTCTAGTAAGATGATGGGCAGTTTCAAGAGGGATTGGGAAAAGGTAAGGGGAAGGGATACAGTGATGGGGGCAGGAGGGGAAGCTGCAAGATGAGGGGCTAGCTGCACACTCAGACAGACTTGATAGATCATGTGGACTGTTTCTGCTAGCAATTTTGTATGTTTGTATTCTCAGCAGTGTTCCTGGCTATGTTCCAATGGACATTCAGGGTGGCCAAGGTGGTAGAACTGAATGAACATATGAACATACGGAACTTGCCAGCAGAAACAGGCCTTATGATCTATCAAGTCTGCTTGAATGTGCAGCTAGCACCCCTATACTGCAGCTGCCCAACCCACCATCCCCCCTCACACTTGGAAACTGCTCAGTGCTGTTTACCCAGCCCCCCTTGCCCTGTCCCATGTTCTTTTGAAACTGCCCACTATCCTGCATGCCACCACCTCCTCTGGTAGAGCATTCCATTTCAACACCACAGTTTCAGTGAAATAATGCCTCCTCATCTCCCTCTTGAATCTGCCACCATCCAATCTTAGCCATGCCCCCTCATGTCCCTTCACTTCCTCAACCTAAACAACCCCTCTGTGCCAGATTAGGTGGGATGAAGGGGCATAGCAGGGGTTTGTCTGTGGGCACAGTGAAGAAGCAGGAAGGGAAAGTCCAGATATTTTCAGGCAGGTCAAAAACAAACCAAAGGTGGAAAGGCATGTTAGTGGACATAGAGAATAGAGAAAAAGGGTGGAGAGAAGGCAGGACCAAGATGGTGTCTGTGTGCTAGGTTGCTGCTAGGATGCAGCTCAGTGCTCCATGGTGAAGATTTTATTTGGCTGCACAGACTTCAATCAGTGAAAAGAAAATAATGAGATGAGACACTGTATGAAGCCACTTCCATAATTAAGTTATCCTGATACGGGTTGTAAGGTCTCATGTGTGAGTAATGTCCCTCTTTTCTTTATGGGCAGAAAGTTTCCAAATGGTTCTGACAAGGTAAGAATTTGTGATTTCAATTTACAATGAAAGAAATGTAAAAACATTAGTTCTTAAAGGTTAAGCTTCCCATATTTATGCTCTGATGAGAGAAGTAGAAGTTCAATGATAAAAGGTCCTTAGCTCATGCTGAACTGTTATGAAAGAGCACTTAATTGTAAAATAAAGTGTTGAATATTTTACCTGGAGGGTTCTGCCACTGTTTCTCTCTTGTTTAGTACCTAAAAAGATATTGGAGGTATATCTCCTTGTACTAATAAACAAAGAATGTCAAACAAACCAAGAAACTTAAAAGAAATCAAATCTAACTTTGTGAAGAATCCAGGAAAGAACTCCAGTGGGAAAAAATCAGGCATATGCAGCACACGTAGTGTGCCCAGTTCCCCAGACAGAAAAACACATGAATTGGCTCTTGGTGTAATGGCCCCTACAGCAATCCCTCAAGCTAGAGGTCAAGGATTGCCCTTAGACAGTAAAACAGCAAGCATTATTAAGAATGTAAACCAGGACCTACTACACGGAAACTCTGAAATCACATCTTTTCCTGAAGTGGTAGGACCATTTAGTATCTCTAGTGAAATTTGTTCTCCTGCCCTGCAGTCGGTGGGGGGCTGCTTCAGTGAGCCTGAGCAAGGATTTGAAGAGAATGTGACTAATAATGGCCCATCAACGATGAATGAGATACAGGGCACCTGCCTTAATGAAAAATGGCCTGATTTATTTCATTCTTCCCTAAATGAGGTAGCCACATAGGAAAATACTTTACCCAACCCAGAAGAGGAAGAAGGGGAGGAAAATTTAAAAAGTTTTCAAGGGGCTGAGAAAATGCAAACTCATAAATGTCAATAGAAAGCAAAACACTTGCTTGCTCTCCGGAAGGTGCTCGGTGTAAAATTGCACATAGAGAATCAGAACAAATGCCAGCACTCCATGGATATGGCACATACAGGCTTTATTGTACTGTGTTGTACAAAACTGGTCGGGGCTTATTGAAGGTATTCAGCCATTACCACTATGGTGAGTGCAATTTATTTGTTAAAATACAGCCTGCATGTGCCGTATCTGTTGAGTAGTGGCATTTGTTCTGATAGTCATAAAGGTTAAAGCAAACATGATTGGAAATTCTGATTTTTCTACAGAAAATAAATCTAAAGAGGGGACAACAATAGGGCAAGGGGAGCAAGAGGAAACTAATAATGAAATGAATCCCCCACCCATGCCTCCTGTAAGTGTTCCTTCGGGTAGAAATGGGGATAATTTGTCTTCTACACTACCTTTAACAAATTCTCTGGTACCAGACTTAGAAATAAATTTGGATACAAACTTGGCCAATAGACATAAAACAAACAAACAAACAAAAAAAAAACCAGAAGACTTGGGTGCAAGACCAAAAGAAAGGAAAGGAAATAGAAATAAAACAGAACATGAGGGGGGAAACACAGAGGATTATAGTGAAAATATCCTTGGAGAAATCAGAAGCATGTTTCTGAGACTGGAAAATAAAATCACGTGTTAAGGATGAAATGAAAGGGATGAGATCTGAAATACAAGGTTTGAATCAGAGAATTTTTTCAAGTGAGAAAAGGACCTCATATATTGAAGATACAGTGCCAGGGATCATGAAAGACATAAGAGAACATAAAGAAGTAATGGATAAAATGCAAGATAAAATGTTGGAACTGGAATGGAGATCAAGGAGGAACAATCTTAAAATACTGGGAGTCTTAGAAGGAACTGAGAAAGATGATATTTTGAAATGTTGTGAAATATGGCTCTCCGAACTAGCTTGGAGAAACCATCCTGAAAATAAAATTGAACTTGAGAGAGCATGTAGGTCTCTGGCATTTCGCCAGCTCAATGCCAGATACCCCAGAATGATTTTTATTAAGTTCCACAAATATCAAGAGAGAGACAGCTAATCCTAAAAGAAGAAAGAAAAAAGAAACAGCTATTATTGCAAGGAGTACAAGTTTCAATCTTTCTGGATCTAGGTCCTGAACTACAAAAGAAAAGGGATACTTTTAAAGCAGTCAAGCAATGCTTATGAGAAAAACAAATATCATTTTCTCACCCAACCCCTTCCACTTTGAAAATATCCTGTAGAGGGAAACCTAATATATCATCTTCTCCTCAAGAAGCTGAAGACTTCCTGGAACAAATTCTCAATATAGGGACATAAACACTATGGAAGCCTTATAAAGAATACTTTTAGCAGAAGATGAGTAAAAATAAAATAAAAAAAAAAATAAATACCATTATATGAGCTTTGCATCAACATAATTGGACACAGGGGAAAGTTATACTCAAAACTATATTCAGAAAAATAGGTAGACAGAAGACTATAAGCCTATAATGTCTGTCTCCCCATAACATGGGGTTTTAAGGTCCACTATTCTCAAATAGATGTTTATCTAACTTTCTTTTAAAGGAATCAAAAGTTGTTACATCCCTAACTTCAGGAGGAAGTATATTCCAAGTGTGTATTATCCATTGAGTGAAAACATTTCTTCTCTTGTCCTTATTTGAGTGAGTCAACTTTAATTGTTTACTATGGCTTCTGAGATTAAATTTATATTCAGAAAAATGAATTCCAAGGTTATTCATTTGCGTTTGATCTCTAGAGATTTTGTACATTTCCAACAGCTCACCCCAGTACATCTTATTTCTAGTGGATAGAGTTTTAATTTTGCTAAACAGGTTTCATAGGTATCATTTTCTAGTCCTGTAATCATTTTCATTGCTCCATAAGGGGCTGCAATAATCAAAATGTGGACTAACCATTGTTTTTTTTTTTTTTTATAAAGGGAGGATACAGGCTATGTGTCTTGTTACAAATGATCTCCTAATTCTTCAGATAATTCTATTTGTCTTTTTAACTGTTTCATTGCAATCTCTACTAAATGAAAGGTCTTTAGTTATTAATATACCCATGTCCCTTTCTTCTTCCACGGGTTTCAGCCAACTGAAACTTATTATTTATTGAATAAGGGAAAAAATAGTTAACAGTAGCCAAAATTATGTGTATAAAGGTTTTTCTTTTGTAAGAAGCTCTGGAAGCTATAGTTTGGGGCAACTAGACCCCATTTTGTTTAGAAAATGTTTCTGTGGATCAATGTTCTCATGGATCCAAAAGAGAGAGGGAGGGAGGACAGTAGTAGGGATTCAGATTAGGACAGAGATAATTAATTTGTGTTTTAACACTATAAAAAATGCAGGAACTGGAGATGATTTGGAAGTATTACAGAAAAGGTGGTCAATAGATAGCCCATTTGTGGTTGTTGCCTTCCCTTCACCTCAGTGGCTCTCCCTTGCCTTAGTTTTTTTGGGGGCAATTTTATAAAACTATGGATGATGGGCTTTAACATACTTCATGGGATATCAATGAGGTCAAGAACCCAGTTAAAATAAAAAGAATAATAGCAACAGTAAAAAGATTTCAAACAGACTGTTTAATTTTACAAGATACACATTTGACTCAGGGAGAGCTTGAAGATTTTGTAATTTTTTTTTTTTTTGCTGGGGCAATATCACACACTGGGTCCGATGGAAAGTTCAAAGACATGGCCATTATTTTTGCTAAAAAGCATAAGGTTGAGATTGTTAATAACATAATAGATATTAATTATAGATATGTCATTCTACAGGTTAAAAAACAGAACAAAGATTTAACAATAGCAGGTGTTTATGCACCAAATGAAGATTCTCCAAACTTCTTTGTAGATTTATTCACCACATTAGCCCAATTTCAACACCCAATGGTGGCTGGAGGTGATTTCAATACTGTATTGAATTGTAACCTAGCTAGATTGGGCTCCCACTTGGCCCTGTCAAAATTAGCAGAGATTATTCTTAAGAGCATGGAAGCCTTGAGTTTGTATGATCTTTGGCATTTTGTTAATACTAGTTCTGTGGAGTTTTCCCATTTTTCCTCACTGTCATCAATCCTATTCTTGGACTGAATGAATTTTGGGCTCATTCTGTTTAACATCATAAACAACAAAAATAATAAAAATAAATTGTGAAGGCATTAACTTGTCAGATCATTTAGCTTTATTGGCATCCATAAATCTAGACCTGAATGATGCCCTCAAAAACTAGAAAATGGATCCACTCTTATACAAGGATAAAGCTTTTGCAGGCTTTATTAGGGAACAGCTAGACATTTTTCTAACATACAATTGAAATAAAGAACCCCACATTAATATTACTTGGGGTGCATTAAAAGCCCCACTAAGAGGGAAAATGATTAAATACAAATCAGAGATTAACCAGAAAAGAAAAAGAGAAGTGGTAAGATTAGAAACTGAAATTAAAAGAATGGAAATTAGACACACACATACAAATTCAGAAAAAAGACCTTAATTCTCTTAATAATTTAATAATTAAATAAAAATCAGAGATTAAGCAGAAAAGAAAAAGAGAAGTGGTAAGATTAGAAATTGCAATTAAAAGAGCAGAAATTAGACACATACATACAAATTCAGAAAAAGACTTATATGCTCTTAATAATTTAAAACAGAGTTATAACTCTGTAATGAATGGGAGAAGAGAGAGAGCAATTTTACATTCTAGATCAAGCTTTTATTCACACTCTGATAAATCAGGGAAAGTGCTAGCATATCAAATTCAGAAAGAAAAAACAGGCAAATAAATGAAGTTTATGTGACCAACCTTCTAACAAAAGATCCTGGAGCTATTACTAAATAATTTAAAACATTATAAAACATTGAATGCCTCAGAATTAGGGGTGTGCAAAAAAAAAATTCCACCAGCGGAATTTCAGTGAAAGTGCAATTTTCACTTCTGTAAAAGTTCAGAAATCATTTTCACAACTTTCAGAGAAATTCCACCTTAAAAGGGTGGAATAACTGCACCGGCTGTGGATCATAATGCATTAAACCGTGGCAAATAAATCTGCAGAACAGGTCACTGTCAGTGGTCCTTTCCGAGGCTTTTTCTCCCCCACAGTTTAATACATTTTAACACAGTTTAACACAGTTTAATACATTAATCCCTCCCTGATCATGGGTTCCTCCCATGTAAGAAAAAATACTCAGGTCTCCCTAGTGTCTAGTGCCCCTCCCACCCACCAATTGCATGTTTCATATATAAAAAAAAACAACCTCTAAGCCTTGGTGTCTAGTGCCCCAAACACCCATCAATCCTCATGGGTCCCATGTAAAAACAATCTGATCCCTGATGTTTAGTTGCCCCCCATACACCCGCTGATCACAGGTCAAGTAAAAAAATCCACTCCTGAGTCCCTGGTGTGACTATCTAGTCGTTCCTCAACCTGTCGATCATGGCCCCCCAAAAATCATAATTCCCTATTAAATATACAAATAACATAGCAGGGTGCAATACAAGAACCTGTCATGTCCCTCCTCCCTCCCAACTCCACATCTCCCAGTCAAAAATCATAGAATCACAATAAACATTAAATACACAATACCTTCTATGTCAGATAATTCAAGAAGCCAAAAATTGCTATCTTTTACATGTAAAGAACTAAGTGTGAGCTACCCATATTGAAGGTGGGTTAGAATAGCAAAAAAAACCCAGCAAAAATGCACCCTGTGTTGTTTTTCAAACCAAAAACCGTCCAGTGTTCTGAACCAGCAAAAAGAATATGAAGCGGCTCATACAGTATATTTACAGTACAGTATATATGTATGCAGGGTGAGCCTTGACATGTATATAAGTAATTGTAACAAAAGAAATGTCTTGGCTCATGAACAGCAGTGTTAAAAAAAAAATCTTCCATTTCATCAGCATCAGGATCTCTTGACCAGGACGAACTTCAGATACTGGCAGCCAAAATGTCAGACCCCAGAGGATACACAACCTGTGTGGTAGAAAATTCAGGAACAGTCTGATGATAATGCATTAGGTAGCTCATCAAAAATAGAATGAGGTGGAGTTAAAAATGAATTGTAGTCCACCAAACAAGTTTCTGTGCACTCCAACAAGTAAAGTACAGCTGAAGACTTTTAATAAAAAAGGCAGTCCATCCATTTTCTGTCCTGTAGTATCCCTTGCTGTCTAGTGAACCCCCCTCCCTATCTCTGATCCCTAGTAAAAAAAGAAAAGTAATCCTAAGTCCCTGGTGTCTAGTGGACTCCCCACCTATACAGTTAGTCCCCCACCACTCGGCTGCCCCTGCATCCCAACCCCAAGTGGTCTACCTGCACAGCCTTCCTCTCTTCTCCATGGCTGGCTGCCCACTGAATTGTCAATGATTAAACGCATGCATGTAAGCATGTGCCCATTCACTGAATCATTGACAATTCAGTGGGCAGCCAGCCATGGAGGAGAGAGGAGGGCTGTGCTGGTGGCCCACATGGAGTTGTGATGCCAGGGGAGCAGGGTGGTGGGGGACTAACTGTCTGGATGGGAGGGATGGATGCCCACTAAACACCAGGGAATTGGGATGACATTTTTTTACTGGAGATCGGGGCTAGGGAGGAGGTTCCAGGTCAACTAGATACCAGGGAATACTATGGAATGGACAGCCTTTTTTTATTAATTATGGGGATCCTGGATGTGGAGAGGGTCCACTAGATGCCAGGGAATTATGATTTTTTTTGTGGGGGGACATGATCAGTGGGTGCGGGAACCACTAAAAACCAGGGACTCAGGACTCAGAGCTGATTTTTTTATATGACTCACAATTGCTGGGTGTGTTTGGGGGGGCACTAGATACCAGGGATCAGATTATTTTTATATGGTACCCACAATCTTTAGGTATGGGGACCATTAGATATCACCATGGTGTTTATATTAGGAGTTAGGATATTAAATAATACATTAAATAGCAACTAGAATAAAATCTGCAGTTTAATGTACAGTATTATTCTGCGTCTCAACAAAAAAGACAGCTGAAACAGATGAAAATCCATGGAATATACTAATTTTACCATGGCGGAAGTTCCGAAAATTTCTGCAAAATTTCATGGAAGTTCCGCAAAAGTGAGATTAGGAACATTCACCCACCCTTACTCAGAATGTGTTGTTGACCCTCTCAGTTCTCCCTTTCTTACTCAAATTCTAGCCATTTCTGAAACTCAAAAAGAAAGGTTGAGCTCACCATTAACTATAGAGGAGGTGGCTATGATGGTTAAAAATGTGAAAAATTGGACAACTCCTGGTCCTGATGGATTCCCCAGTGAATTCTATAAAATTCTGGGGGACAAAATCTATCCTATTCTAGTGGAGTTATTTAACTCATTTCAGGATACTAATTAGATTCCAGATTCATTTCAAGAAGTGGCTATAATAGTATTACCTAAGGAGGGGAAAGACCCTAGATATTGTTCTTTTTATTGTTCAATTTCTCTGTTAAATCTAGACTATAAAACATTTACAAAGATTTTAGCTAGAAGACTTGAGAAAGTACTGCCATATTTTATCCACCAGGACCAGACAGATAATTTAGAGCCAGAAAGATTCAGAAACTATACTATTTTCATTAGATGTTGAGAAAGCTTTTGACAGGGTTGAGTTGGAATACCTGTTTCATGTGCTGAGCAAGGTGGGTGCTGGAGATAATTTTTGGGGTTGGATAAAACTGATTTATGATAAACCTGAAGCAAAAGTGATTATGAATAATAGTATATCACAGAATTTCAACATGACTCGAGGAACCAGATGGGGTGCCCTATTTCCCCATTACTTTCTACTCTGGCAAATGAACCATTGGCTAATGCTGTTAGAATGACTAAGGAGATCCAAGGAGTTAAAACAACTTTACAATTTTGTTTACAAAATATTGCAACTAAAAGTTAATTATTGTTACTTTCTATACAATACATTGCATTATTAACTGTGCATTATTGACTTCACTATGAGGTTGCTTGACTAAAATTACAGTACATACTATTCAGTAATGAAATAACACATTATTTGTACTACATTAAATGCTGTGCATTTCAGTACTTACTGGAACGGGCTGCTCGATGTCCCACACTAGACTCTCCAGGTTGTGGTAAATCAGGCACTCCCTGTTTAGTGGCATCAGGATTGGGTGAAGCCAGCACTTGGCCCTGTACCATAGACATGGTGATTGCATCTTTTTCATCTTCCCCATCCTTCTGGCAATTCTGTTAGCCCTGTGAGATTTTATGTACTGTGGGAGAGAAGAACACAGTTTCCACACTACAGAACATTTAAAAGGGCAGGGAACACTAAAGGGGCAATGCACAATAAAGGAGTAATGCACACTAAACAGAAATATTCAATAAGACTTTCATATAATACAATAAGATTAAATTGTGTTGTTTGATTGCTAAAGGGACCTCTATAGATATAGTGTTATATAATTTAAAACTGCATCTAGAAATCACACAGCAACAACACTCATAAAGCATGAGGTTTGGGGTGGTATACAGGCCGCCATCCTAGTCTGAGGAGCTTGACAGCAAGTTAGTGGGACAAATCAAAAAGGTATGTAGAAAAGGGAAGGTGGTCATTGTGGGGAATTTCAACTTGCTGGGGGTTGACTGGAGCATTCCGGTCACCTCCAGTGCTCCTGAACATGATCCAGGAGGGTCTTCTGACACAATTAGTTACTGTACCTACTAGGAAAAATAAGACTTTGGATCTGGTATTGTCGAATGGGGTGATAGTGAGGGAAATAAAGGTAGAGGACCCACTAGCCGACAGCGATCACCAAATGGTGTGGTTTAATATCATGATGTGTGGGGAGCCAGAGAAATCAGTTACTCTGGCGGTAAACTTCAGGGGGCAGCTCATTTCCAGGTGCAACCCGGGGGGGTGAGGAGGAGGGAGTTACAAACAGTATACATACTGTACATAGAACAGATACATGAGAATATTGCATACAGTACAATAACATAACTTTGTTCAAAGGAGTTATTTACATTCAGTTGCATACAGTATATACAGTTATTTGCAATCAGTTACATAAATATAATAATATACAGTATAGAAGTTTTGAAGTTTAAACCATGTTCATTTGGCTAAAGGCAGACTAGTTGCAGTTACCAGTGGGGCAGAGGAGTTGACAAAGTTGAGATTTAATGGAGTTGTGGGAGAGCGGCATTCTGAGGGGCTGGGGAAGCTGGTTGCATAGACAGAGGAGATGGTAGGAGAAGGCAGATTTGCCAGGTGATGAGGATGGTTTGGGGATGGAGAAGGAGCAGGAGTCCCTAGATTGCTGTGAGTAAGGAAAAAAAGGCTACAGGGGTTAGATTCTTTGCCAGGTGGGGGGCAGTAGATTGAACCAAATTTGGAAATAAAAGAGATGCAGTGTCAAAAATAGCAATGGGAGAGGCGCGCTAACCTGAGGGAAGAAATGAGCATGCAATGGTGTATTCTGAAAGTAGAATTTGTTGCAAAATCTCAAAAAGCATTGAATAAGGAGTCCAGCCTGGATAGCTAGGTGGAGTGGGTGGTGTTGCACACAAAGTCCACATAATCAAAAATGGGAGTGATCATTTTTGTTAGCAGTGTGGGTCTAACGGGTAGTGGGAGGGGGTCACTGTTTCTGTAAAGAAGACCAAGCTTTGGACAGAGCTTCAAAGTGATGGCATCTATGTGGTTTGAGTAGTTTAGCAGGTGATCTAGCCATACTCCTATGTATTTAAAGGAAGAGACAGCATTTATGGTGTTTTCATCTAGGGTGGTGATTACAGGGGGCTGGGTGTTCTTGCTAGTTTTTGGGCTGACCCGAAGGTCATGGAAACAATTTTGGATGTATTTATTTTGAGATTGTTTGCACGAAACCAAGACTGCATGTTGTTGTAGTTGTGCTGTAGTACAGAGTGGACATCACTTAAAACAGGGCCAGATAGAAAAGCATAGTGTTGTCTGCATACATATGTATATGGGACCTGTGCAGACTGCTGGGAGATTGTTTATAGAAAGGGAAAATGGGAACACCAGCGAGGATGGGTGCAGAGAAGGACATGGAGTTCATGATCCTGACTGTTGCCTATTTTTGAGGTAGGATTCAAACCACTGTACTGTGGGTGGGGGTGAGTCCAGCTCCCAGGAGTTTGTCAAGAAGCAGGGGGTGAGAGACAGAGTTGATGGCCTTAGCCAAATTGACAAAATAGCAGCAGTTAGCTGGCTTTGGTCAGAGGCAGATTGGATAAGTCCAGTTATATGGAGGAGGGAAGATATTGTTGAGTGGTGCTTCCTGAACACAGATTGGCATGCAGAGAGGTAATTTGTGGACCTGAGCAAAGTCAGTTAGTCTGATCTGGAAAAAAGACTCTTGCAGCTTGGCAAGAGAGGGGAGAAGGAAGATGAGATGGTAGTTTCTGGAGACTGAGGGGTCACCCCTCTTGTGGAGAGAGATGACACAGGCTGATTTCCATGTTAGGGGGTCCTTACAAGACTTGAAGGAAATATTTAGTAGGTATGTGAGATGAACTGCTATAATTGGTGCTGAAATGTGTAGATGCTTGGGGTGGATGCCATCTGGGCTGGATTTGGAAATCTTTAAAGAACAGAGAGCATTTAGTACTTCTTCAGGCAATGTGGGAGTAAGGATGAAAGTGTTTTGGGCAGGATTTTGGGGGAGTGAGCAGTGACCTGGAGGTGGGGGATAGGACTGATCAGGAAGGTCACATGTGGTGAAAACATTGTTTAGGGTTTCTGCTACTTTGATGGGGTCAGAGATGCTTTAGTCATTTAGCTTGAGAATAGGGATGGAAGTCTGAGAGGGGGTCTAAAAGGGAGTGAACCACCTTTCAGAAGGAGGAAGGTAGTTTGATATTTAGGTGTGACTTAAAGTAATCTGCCTTGGCTCATCTTATCACTTTGGTGCAGGCATTTCTTGCCATGTTGAAAGCCTATCTGGTTTGTGGGGTCTATGTGAATTTATAGAGGGACCAGGCCCAAACACAGGCTTTGCAGAGGGCAATTAGGATACTGGAGATCCATGGGTGTTGGTGCTTTTTGACCCTGGCTTTAACAAGCGAGGCATGGGAGTCCCAAACCTGTTTAAACATCTGCAGGAAACTGGGCAGGGCTGAATCAATATTGGGTGCAGTTTAGACAGGGTCCCCATCTGCAAATTGTAGGTCATGAAGGAGGGAGCTGGTGTTCAGTGAGTTTAGTGGGTGAGTATTAATATATTTTGGGGCAGATTTCAGGAGCTGAACTTTTCTGGTACAGTGGGTAATGCAGCGATTGCTTAGGGCAGCACACATTACACCAGTGGTGGATATTCTGTGTGGATGGGAGGTGAGGATCCAGTCTATTAGAGAATGATTAGATGAGCGTTGGTTGTAGCGAGTGGCCTCTGTAATTAATTGTGTAAGGCTGAGAGACTCAATTTTGGATGTGGCTGCTTTTGCAGAGGGGGGAAGCCAATCCAGGTTCTAATCTCATAGAAGAAATAATTGATCAGATTTTGCCAGGGGAGGAAGGGAGGACATTCAGGAGAAAAGGATGTTCTGAGCTAGATGCGGTGAAGCATAGCTTACCCCAATGTAGATAGGTAGGGAAGAAAGGAGGTTGAGTTGGCACAGTAACAATTCATGAGAGCAAGGGAAGGATTATCTCTTGATAATTGACCACTGGAGAGTCTGCTTAACATAAATTGCTACTCCTCCACCCCATTTACCACTGTCCTGATGGAGGAGGGCATAATCAAGGATGGATAGGGAGGAGTCAGGGGTTTTGGTGGAAAGCCAAGTTTCCATGAGGCAGAGGGCATCAGGAATGTTTTTGTGTTACCCAGCAGCTAAGCTGATTTTGTTTAGGTAGGATACTCCATATATTAATATGCATGATGTTTAAGCCCTTTTTGGGTGTAGAAGATTTTTCCTGAGGTTGGGGGCCTGGGTTTAGTTCAACATCCCCTGCTAAGAGTAGGGTGACAAAAGAAAATAGAAAAGGTGGCTGGTAGTTTGTGCTCCCTGGTGAGTAGGGTGAACTGGACATGGTATGAGAGCACCATAAGAAGGTTGTTCGGGATGTCCACACAGGGGCAATGACAAGGACGATATTTGATGGAAAGAGGGAAGGAGATAGGGGTAGGGATATAAGAGGCAAATGTATGCTGGTTAGAGAGGGTGAGGGGTCTGTGGTGGAAATGGATGGGCTTGGATATATGTAGCTAGTGTAGAGGAGAGGAGGAGAGGATGAGAGAGGGCATGACAAGATGGAGAGAAGTGAAAGGGGGGTTGCTTAGTTCATAGTGGGAGTAATGTTTAGGCAGTGATGCACTTGTGTGTGGTACACTTGGAATGGGGGAGGTCTCAAGGTTCTAACACTAACCTTGCTGATGCACTAAGTGGCAGTATAGGCAAGTCTAATACACTTGGAGCATGGGGGGCTGCTCAAGATACTAGAACTAATTCTGCTGGAGCAGTAGGTGGTAGTATAGGCAAGACCAAGATGGGGGGAGGCTGAAAGATTAGTTAGTATACTCCCTGCTTCTAAACTTGTTGGCTGATGTGGCCTAATGGTTAGGGTACCAGACTGTGGGTGAACAAGAAAAATAAGTCAACAAGGGGTTTGATTCCCACAGCCTACACACATACTCAGGTGATTTAAATAATATGTTAAATACTGGGAAGGAAAATGGTGGGTGGAGGAGACAGAAGGAACCAAAGGTCTCTTTCGAAGGGGGAGCAAAAGTGGGCTAATTGGTTCTGGCTGATAATTTAAAAATAGCACCCCCCCAGGGTGTGAAGGTGATTGGGGCAGGTTGGGTGGGTAAAGACTTGCATGTGGCATGATGGCAACTGACACTGCAGCTAGAGTTCCCACCTGTGAGAACTGGCAGTTGTCTGGGGGGGGCAGCTATGCTCACACCACCCTGAGAGCTCCTGGTTACTGAGGACTTCTGGAGAAAGAAGGAAGAGGATGGTCACGATAAGGTAGGCTGAGGGGGGAGGGGAAGTAGACAGGGATTGAAATGAGAGAGGGAGTGAGGTGGGGTGCTGAGAGGGAATGGGACAGATCTGAATTAAAAGAGGAACTTACAAACATGCAAGATCTCATAATATAGTACATTGCAGTCAGGTACACAGCTGGCAACAAAGCACAGTACAACCTGAACAAAAAAAAATAACCTGCACTTGTAAACCTGAGTTCAGCCAGAGAGCTAAGCTGAAAAACATCAACAGAGCACAGAACAGCCTTAGTTACAAAATGAACAGTTCCCATAAAAACACACTGTGCTGAGAAACTATCCATTCACATGGGATATGCTAACAATTAAGGCACCAGTTGTAACATAGTGAAAAAGTATGGGATGCCTTAGCACACAAAATCAATCAGTACAGCATGGCAGACAAATATCCCTTTAACAGACTTGCATGTGTAGCCCATTCAAGATGGCACCTCATGCTGCAGCTGGAGTTCGCATCTGTGAGCACTGATGGAGGAGCTAGGGGACAGCACCAAGGTAAAGTCTGAAAAACGCTGTATACCTTATGCTGTATCCTGTAAGCCAACTAATTTTCTTACTAAAAAAATGTTGTAACTTGTAACCTCTGGCTTCAGAGTGCTTTATTAATCCTGAGAGTGCACACTGTTAGTTGAATAACTCTCCTCACGCCACCCTGAGGGCTCCTGTGGATTCCTGGTTACTGAAGACCTCTGTGAGTACTGGCAGTCATCATACATATATATATATATATATATATATATATATATATATTCTTTGCAAAACTATGTTAATGCATCAGTTAGGGTGAATACCACAGTGACAAAAGCAGGGAAATGAGATGTTAGGGTTTTCAGCCCTAATTTTCTACCCCCAGGGTTCCCATCCCTACCACTCTATCCCCATTCCCCACCCTCCACACACCAACAGTCATTGGGGTGTGCCATTGGGTCATCAAGCCTAACTCTCACCCCATTGTTCTATACTTTAGCATGTAAGGTTGTTTACATGTGGAATGGGGCAAGAGTTGGGCCTGATGACCAAATGGTACACCCCAATGCCTGTTGGTGTGTGGAGGGTGGGGGTAGGGTGGTAGGGATGAGAACTCTGGGGGTAGGGCGTTAGGGTTGGAAATCCTTATGCCTCATTTCCCTGCTCTTGTCACTGTGGTATTCATCCTAACTGATGCATTAATGGATTTTTTTGCAAAGAATGTACATATATATATATATATATATATATATATATATATATATATATATATATATATATATATATATATATATATATACATACATATATATATATATATATATATATATATATTAGAGGCAAAACTCTGTTTATTGTTGACAATAGTGACAGTGAGGATTGGAATTGTTGAAAACCCCTTGGATCCTAGCTCACCCCCCAACTGGCATTGGGGTGCGATTGTTGCCGCCCAACTCTCACCCCATCACATGTGTAAAGCAGCAGAAGTATAGGAGAATGGGTGAGAGTTAGGACCGATGACCCCAATGCGCACCCCAATGCCGGTTGGGGGTGGGCTGGGGTCCAAGGGGGTTTTCAACCCTAACAACGAATTTCCTCACTTTTGTCGCTGTGGAACAACCCTAACTAATGCATTAAATGGAGTTTTTGCCTTTAATTTCCCTTCTTTTGAGAATGATAACAGAAATAGTGAATAATGTAGGGAGGGAGCGCAGGGCCCTTCAGGCCCCACGCTCCCACCACATGATGTCTTGTGGCATAGTAACAGGAACAGCAATGCAAACAGAAGCACTAACAGTGGCGCACATGGTAACGCAAGCACGAATGAGAACAGAAAGGGTATGCACATGGTGGTGTAGACGGGAATGATCTGCCACGTGATGTGTTGTCACATAGTAACATGGTGCCTGCAAACGGAAATGTCAATGGGCATGGTGACGCAAAGTGAAACAGAAAGAGAAACAGTATAGTAGACACAAATGGCAAAAAATAACAGAAACGCAAGCGCAAATGAAAACGCAAAGGATAACGCACATGGTGGCGTAGACATCAACGGTAAGTGAAACGGGTACGGAACCGCAAGCAGAAAGGGCAACGGTAACAGTAATGTAAGCACACAGGCTGGTTTTCCTCAAAAGCTGCATAGAGAAAGACAGTGAGTACAAAGAATGTATGCATAATAATGGGTATCGGAGCAGAAAATGAGGACTTGGAATACTAAATAGGTTATATCTCAGGAACCATACGATGTGGAAAAAAAATTTAAAAGTCATATGATTTACGACTGTGCTGGCTAGTTTTGTACTTAGTCCCCATAAGGGGCTAAGTGTTTTTCTGACTAAAAGTTCGTATCTCGCACTGTTTCCGAGATACGGGCCATGAAAGGCGCGGCAAACGCCTTAATGTTATCCTATGGGAAAAAAAGAGAAGTTCGGAGTGCCATAACTTTGCCTCCCTGTAAAATTTTTTCACCAAACCACTGAATGGCACATCTGTGGGCTGTTGGCTGTCTTCCCTCCAAATTTCAGGAAAAAAGACCAAACCGTTATTTTGCAGCAGGGTGCCAAAGTATTCCTGTAATGCGTTGTGCGCCATAATGTTATCCTATAGGAAAAACCGTCAACTTTGGAGTGCTGTAACTTTGCCACCGTGTAATATTTTTTCAACGCAATAGTGAAAGGCAAATCTGTGTGATGTCGGCTGTGTTCCCTCCAAATGTCAGCCCAAAACCCCCAACCGTTCTTTTGCAATAGGGTGCCAAAGAATTGCTGTCATTCCACAGCCTAGAAAATGCTATCGCTTAATTTGAAGCTTCGCAAAAATTTTGGACACTTATGTGAGCAAGAAAGCACTTTGCGAAAGTACTTTTTCCAGAAATTTGAAAAACATATTTCTGGGGTGTTTTACCCCAAAATAAAGACATGGCTAGCATCCTCAGGCTCCGACTAGGTGAATACAAAAATAATTAGGTTGCTAGAGGGGTCCCAAATTTAAATGGCAAGCATTTTTCTGATCACTAGCTGAAAACAAGATGGTGGATTTGTGAAAGTAAGAGGGCCATTTGCGAAAGTAAAAATGCATTTGCAACACTGTCGAACTTTTTGTTAACTTTTCCCATTGACTTATAATGAGAAATTGTTTTTTGAATAACTTTTGAACCGTTTAATATTTTGTCACGAAATCTTTGAAAGACACATTGGGGACCCTGGCCGCACGTTCCCTGAAGATTTTGGGCCAGTCGCGCAAACCGTGCGACCTGTAGGTGCGACTGTAGAATTCCAGAAAAAGTGTAAACGCATGCGCAGATCATGCTTAATAACTCCACAGCAGTGTATCTGACCAGTATGAAACTAAGCAGATCCCAAGGTGTATGGGTCTTGATCATGTATTCCAAATTTCAGGCAAATCCGTTAAAAACGGTTGCAAAGTTATTAAGGTGCAAAATTTGGGGTTTAACATGTAAATGGCTCCTCAACCCTAACTATGGTAGCACTACCGTGCTACCATTATATATATATATATATATATAGCAAACAACTCTGTTAATGCATCAGTTAGGGTTTATAGCACTGAGACAAAATTTTGGAAATGTGATGCCAGAGTTACATCCTACCACCCCATCCCCACCCTCCACACACCAACAAGCATCAGGGTGTGCATTGGGGTTATCGGCCTAACTCTCACCCCATTCCATGTGTAAGCAAGCTGAGGTGGTACAGTATAGGAGAATGGGGTGAGAGTTAGGCCCAATGACCCTAACGCACACCTTGATGCCTGTTGACATGTAGAGGGTGGGGGTTGGGGGTGGGATGGTAGGGGTGCAACCCTAACATCACATTTCCAAACTTTTGTCACAGTGCTATAAACCCTAACTGATGCATTAACATAGTTTCTTGCAATTAATTTCCTTTTTTTTTTGAGAAAGTGTAATAATACTGGTAACTGGTATGTGATAGTGGAAGCACAAGCCCTCCAAGCCCTGTGATCCCTTCACATTGCCCATTTTTTGCATAATGGTATGTGTATGTGGGAGTGCAGTGCCCTGAGGACTACTGCATTTGTGTCATCTGGAAACAGTTTTATATTGTTTGTCTTACCTGATTATGGCTGTCTGTGGTTGCTTGTGTGGGCTTGTCCATTTGTTGCTTGGGGGGATGGGGAGTTAGGGTTGGAAACCCTAATGCCACATTTCCCTACTTTCATGGCATTAACTTGAATCTTAACTGGTGCATTAAAGCAGTTTTTCTGCAATAAATGTTACTTTTTGAGTTAGCATAATGGAATCTTCATTTGCCTGTGGGGGTGCAATGAGCTCCCATCCACCCATAGATGTGTACATGTATGTTGCTGTGGAAGGTCCTTGCACTTGTAATTGTAACAAAACAGCAGCCACATTTTCAGCATAGCTTTCTTTTGACCCCACTTCATGAACAAGGGCAGTGAACATTTTCAAATCCAACCAGAAAGGTGATTTTTGCCAAGCGACCATTAAATTGCTTTTTGGGCTGGAGTTGCATGATTCCACCAACACTGTTCATGAGATGGGGTCCAAGAAAATACATGTTGAAAATTTAAGGAAAAACTGTTGAAAAAATTTCTTTCTACACCATGCTGTTTGTTGTTCAATTATATTCTTTATGTAGCTTTCCATTTCCTTCTTCCAGTTCACATTAACACTAAAACAGGATCACCGTCTAGTAGATCTTTATTATTTAAAGGTGATAGGAAGCAGTTTCTACAACTCTAGAAGCCCTCCTGTTGTCCTTTTATTGGCTACCCAGTATTCTGATATGTTTTTGACATTTTTTTGTTAAACTGATAATCTAATTTTGTTGTCTTTGTAACTATCCCGAATCACTCTCACCTCAGCAGTTGTTGCTGTCCCTTTTCATACTGCCTGAACATTTTACAACATCACAAACACCTTTCCAGGCCATTCAGATAAATAGCATGGAATGGGAGTTTCTGATGTCATAGATTGTCTTAGAAATATGAAAATCAAAAGAAGTAGCTGGTGATGAGTGTGGATCTCTATGTTGATCAAAGGGCACCCCAAAGCTAGCTTATTTATTTAATAAAAAATCAGCAAAACATATCAGAACATATAACTGGCATGGAAAGGAAGCTGGAAGGGGTAGTTAACTATAAAAAATCATGTTCTATCTCCTTTAATATGTTCTGGCTGCTTGTCTACATTTGGCATCCTAATGTTCTGCTTGTGACAAATTTTCCACATCACCAGACAGTGATGTGACAAGCAGAGCATTGTGATGACAGTTGTAGCAAGTGGCAATAACATACCACATCTGTAGGCCAGTAATCCTGATTTCCCAATAATGTACGTATAAAGGAAAAAACGGGAAGCTACTACATAAAGTGAATATATGAAATGTGTGTAAAACATGTTTTTCCAAAATTCCACAGAAATGGGGGCGGGACACCTGTTCAGTCCCTGGGAATAAAAAAACAGTAAAGGGCTATAGTCTTTTTTTTTCTGATGCTCATATCCATTATCACATGGAGATAGCAATATGGGAGATCAATGGTGATATAAGGTACATGCAAATGAAAAATGTTGCTGAATGGAAATCTTATGTTTGGTTTTGTAGGAGTCAATTATTGCTTAAAACCTCTGACATCTTTATTCTGTTCATGTTCTTCTTTGCCTGCATGGCTTATCTGATACAGTGCTGATGCACTGGTTACCATTCCCACATTTGGTTTTCTTATGTGGCGATAGCCTTGCCTCCATAGTTCTCTAATAAAAAGACAGCATGCAAGTTGATGAATGAAATGTTCTTAATTTTTAATTGTCAGTAAGCCAAACGTTAAGGCACAGTTGCATAGTACTCCGAGCGTGTTACCAACCAAGGGCAAATATAAAGTAACACCTGACAAATGGAAGGAGACATCTCTTGTAGTACTGTTATAGCAGTTTACTTTCATAACACCTGTAATATAAGACTTTGTCCATTACAGTTGGAATGATCAGCATTTACCTGAACAGTCTGTTCTCTGTTTTCCAGTTTTGTTGTGCACCTTGATAAGTTTCTTGAAATGTTTGCATTTTAGATTTCACTATAACATATGTAACCATGTACAACTGAATTCATCTTTGAGATGTGTGGGGAGCGGTGCGATCATAGTTATTTAGTGTACCTTCCTCACTGAGCTGTGATCGTTTCAATGCAGGGTGTGTGTATTTGTGTGTATTTAGGTATACTACTGGTAATTTCTCTGGGGAAAGCTCAAATTGTACATTATGAAAGACTTAATGAGAAGACGACCATTCTAAATATCTGCTGCATACTTTCCATGGGGTTGGGGGTTCTGCATGGGTATAACAATAAGGGAATGTATAAATGAAGAGTCTGCCTTTTTTATATAGATGAACTCAATTCATTTACAAATCAATTTTGTGCACAGCAAAGCAAGTGTCAGTTCCATTTATCAGCACATCTTAAGTGCTGGCCTTGTCACTTTGGTTTAAAAACTATACTATTCTTTTGAAATAAGTAGTGAAAAGTGAAAGTTTGACCATCCCGGGCTCCATAACCATTTCACTTCAACTACTAGTTTATTTTCTGCAGCTTTCCCTTTAAGGGACATAGTCATCCTTTTTTTCATTGTGAGCTTTGAATACTTTTTATGTTAATTTGTA
Organism: Neoceratodus forsteri; assembly: GCA_016271365.2. Lineage (NCBI taxonomy): Eukaryota > Metazoa > Chordata > Ceratodontiformes > Ceratodontidae > Neoceratodus > Neoceratodus forsteri. Next base: position 93,075,351 of record CM057456.1, on the reverse strand, counting down.
TATTAAAAGTGTCATATGAACTCTCCCTTGCTCTGTAGGTCTTTTTTTAAATTGAAAAAAAGTATGTTGTCAGCTGATATATGTTTTTGGTTTTTTTTTCACTGTGAATTAGTGCAGGCATGTTCCTATGAAAGTAAGTTTGCCATTGGCAGGGTTTACGCTTAACATTAATTTACTGGCCTGGGGCACAGTGCAGACTGTCTTGGGCCAGAGTGATTTCCCCCTGACTTGCCCCATGGGGCTAGTGTTAAAAAAATAAAACCTTACCCCCATACATCCCAGCCCCACAACCCTCCCCACCCATGTCTCCTTAGTCAGCAACTCACCAAAAGTTCAAAAGTATGCAAATAAAATCCTTAGGAAGGCACACTGCTTATAATATCTGAACAGTCTCACTGCTGGGCTCAAATGCCAACAATCTCTCACTCTCAAGTGTTATTGCAAAGCACTACTGGGAGAGGTAGTTGGCATTCGGGACCTGCGTTGAGACTGCTAAGATACTATAGGCGGCATGATTTATAAAAGATTTTATTCACATACTTCAGCATTTTCGGCAATCTGCTAAGTAAACATGGGAAGGGAGGGTGTTGGAGCTGAGATAGGTGGGGAAATGTTTTTTCATCTTAGTTGTGAGAGTCAGATGGTGGTCAGAGAGGAAGGTGAGTGGAGGGTTTGTTTCAATCACCATCAGAGACTAGTGTGGGGTTGGTATGGTCTAGGGAGTTTGGGTTGCCACTGGACACCTGAGAGAACTTATGGGGAAGGGATGAGGGAGGGGTTGCCACTGAACACCACAGATAATTCATGGGGAAGGGGAGAGGGATGGGTGTGCCACTGGACACTAAGGAGAACATACGGGAAGAGATGAGGGAGGAGGGGTGCCACTAAACAACAGTGAGGGCTTATGGGGAAGAGAAGAAGGAGGGGGTACCACTGGAAAATATGGAGTAATTGGAAAGAGGTGAAGAGACACAGTCCTTCCCTCTCCCCAGTATTCTCTGTTATAACTAGAAGCCAGTGTAAATCTTGGGGGGTCAGTGCAAATTGGTACCACTTTCCTGGCTGGGCCAGTGCAAAAAAAAGTTAAGCATGACCCCTGCATTGGCCATATGTGGGCTTTGCTTATTTATTTATTTTTTCATGTGCACTGCTATGCCTTTCTTTGTACATGTGCATGATGTCCATGAATACGTGTGCTGCTAGGGTGGCATTTATTTCTTTACTATCAACCTGCTTGTGAAAAAAAATGTCCAGCTCTAAGGTACATTTTACAAAGTATTTTTTGTTTTCTTTTAGATTCGATGCCAAATGATTATACAGTATTCTGATAACATTTATTATGTATCTTCTAATATTTCTAGATATCATTTCCATATTTTTTAAAGAAGTCAAATAGAAAAATTAATAAAAATTCCATGTGTTATTTTATAATCCATGTGGTACTAGTAATGGTCCTGCTATTAAGTTCTGCATTAATTGTTCAGTTATATCATTATCCATGTCATTACTTCACTGCATGTTCATTCATGCTTAGTCATAACTTTGATGGCAAGCAATAATTGTCTGTGCATGTCATTTATGAGAAACCATCTGAAGAGCTGGACAGAATATATTAATTTTTTGTCTAATAGTCCCTGGGCATGTACTGAAAATGTTGAGACCCCATCTGTTTTTTTTCTTATTCATTTCTAAAGTAGATTTTAGTTGATAGCTGTCTTTACTGCACTTATTGTCCCCTTAGTGCGTGATGAGTTTCATGAGTTCTTCCTTTCTCCCCCGTCCCTCCTGTTTCCAAAAACTGCACTTCAAAACTCTAATGTCCTATCCCACTGTACCTGCTCCCTTATTTTGTATTTAGTCCTACATTGTTAGAAACAATCAATAAACATATCTGTAATTGTATTGTCATTCTATCCCACTGTACCTGCTTCCTTATTGTGTATTTAGTCCTACATTGTTAAAAACAATCAATGAATGTATTTGTAATTATATTGTCATTTGAACCCACTATACCTGTTCCCTTATTGTGTATTTGGTCCTACATTATTAGAAACAATCAATGAATGTATTTGTAATTGTATTACCATTTTCTCTTGTACAAGCGTAATGTTCTTAGTATTGTATTTCTATTGTTGTATTTGTATTGCCTCATCCTGTTGCATCCTTCCAGGGCCACCTTGTAAATGAGTCTGCTCAATGGTGTTATTCCTGGTAAAATAAAAATTGAATTGAATTGGATAAAGTTAGGACCACATTTATGTGTTGGTAGTGTTTCTGGTCAGCTTATGGGTTCCAGATCAATAAAACATCACCACATATATAAAAATGTTATGAGCCCCACTATTCTCCACAAGTCTTCATAAACTATACTCCTGCTTCAACTGTCATTTAGAATGTTAGCTAAAACCCATTTTAACCAGATGATGCTTCATATGCATTATAGCAGTACTGTTCCTAGTATAATTTATGTATTTGTACCTAAATGACAGTTGATCATCATTTTTTTTTCCGAACCACACCAGGGCACCTTGAATCTCATCTTTATGTTTCATTTTTCTGCACTTTCATAACCATGTGTATCACTGTATGCTGCAATTTGACAAATGAAACTCTCCATTTTCAGAAGTCATGGCACAATGGCCAAGTTTCAAAAACAATGCTTTGATACATTTTAATTACATAATGATAGGAACATTATTGTTGCATTGTATATAGTGCCATGCCCACTTGTCATTTTGATAGCAAACACTATTTGATGTCACCTGTGGGACGAGATATGATGCATAGTGTGTGGGGGGTAGGGGGATGGGGGGTTTCACTGTCCTGCATAAATATACCCACTTGGCAACATACAGTGGCAATCGTACAGATGTTTATCAGTACTGAGGTATACCTCAAGGTATCTCGAAGTATCACTGAGGAACCCAAGTTCAATTTGCATTGACTGTAATGTGATCCTGCCTCACTATCACTGAGGTATACCTCAGTACTGATAATTGTTCATATGATCTCCACTGTAAATCATTAAGAAAAATCAGATTATTGTACTACTTTACATTATTAGTACATGTTATGCTGCACACTGGTGAGAACCTATATGAAAAGCTTGACGCAATGAGATATTTATTTTTTGCCTAATAGCGATGTGATATGTACCGAAAATGTTGATGAACAATCTGATTTTTTGTGCCCATTTATGAAGCTGTGATCCTATTGATGTTTAGGTAGTGGTTTTGGCCAGTTTATGGGTCATAGACTTATAATCGATCACTACATTTATAACCATGTTCCCCCAACTTGATTTTATAAACTGCTCTTGCTTGAACTGTTGTTTTAAATATTTGTTATCAAACACACATTTCAACCAGCAAAGCTAATTGCATGTTATGTGTATATGTACCTAGAAGATCATTGTAAATATTTTTGTTCTAAACCCACCAGAGTGCCTTGAATTTTAACTGTACCTTTTCATTTTTGTTGGTGTATGCATAGCAATGTTTAACAAGGCATGCTGCAGTCTGTTGAATGAAACTCCATCTTTTTATAATTTATGTCACAATTACTTTGTTTTTTTGCTTTCTATTTATGCTCCCCCCCCCGCCCCTGCAGCCACCTCATTGGGAGATGTCTGGCATCTGTTGCTGTTCCTTTCTGCCTAGAGCCCATGGTAGTCCCCTCACATAGCCTTGGCTTCCCCCCAGGTGGGGACGAGGTGGGGCCCATAAAGCCTGAACACTTGAATCTCATCAGGGCTACTGGACAGGGCAGGCAGGGGACATTTTTGGGATCTGTGCTGGCACTCCATCTTCCCAGGGTAAAACAGCCATTTTTTTCCTGTTTCTTTTTATCTGGGTGTGACGTGTGCCTGATATCAAGGCAGGGTTCACCAATATCTGTCACACACCCCCCCCTCGCTATGGCTGGTTGCTTGCTGTACCTCAAGCTTCCACCTGAGGTCAGTCAAGCAGTGAGCCTCATCCCCCCCTCTCTTCCTAGATAAGGTGAGTGGTCTTCATGTCACAATCATAGTGTTGAAACAACTCATGTTTTGGTACATTTTCATTATTTAATAATGGAAACTTTACTGCTGCAAATCATAGCATTTACTGTAAGACTGCTTCACATCTAACATAAGATGTGTAGGATGCATCCAGAATTGGTATGTAGAAAAAGAAAAAAATAAGAAAAAGAACATATAGTAACTACTAACTACATTTTAATCTATCAATTTCACTACAATTTTGTTTTGTTTACAGCAATATCCCTGTCTGTACTATAAATTGTACAATTGTGATCCTCTACTGAGACTGTGTGCTAAAATGAATGTGAAACAAGGGGAACAAAAACCCAGGGGAAGAGTACACAATGGGGGGAAGGGTGAGATACTGACAACAACAAAAATGGAAAGGGACTTTGGGTAATTATATCAGATGACATAAAGGTGGGCAAGCAATGTGAGAAGGCAGTAAGGAAGGCTGGGGGGGATACTGGGATGCATTGGGAGAGGCATCAACAGTAGAAAACAAGAAGTTATCATCCCTCTGTACAGACAGTTGGTGAGACCCCATCTGGAGTACTGTGTGCAGTTCTGGAGACCCCATCTCTGCAAAGACATAGACAGAGTGGAGGCTGTCCAGAGGAAGGCAACCAAAATGGTGCAGTGTCTGCACCAGAAGAAATACAAAGAGAGACTATAGGAGCTTAATATATATACCCTTGAGGAAAGAAGGGAGATGAGGACATGATAGAAACTTTCAAGTACCTCAAGAGAATCAACAATGTCAAAGTGGGTAGTATCTTTCAGAAAAAGAGATGTGCAAGAACAAGGGAGCACAATTTGAAGGGGGGACGGCTCAGAGGTAATGTGAGGAAGTATTTTTTCACAGAGAGGGTTGTGGATGCATGGAATACTCTTCCTGAAGAGGTCATGGAGTCAAGAACAGTGGAGGAATTCAAGAATTTATGGGACAGACATAAGACAGTCTGAGTGGGGAGTAGGAGGAAGTAGGCTGTTGGCTAACTAGAATCTGCAGCTTATCCATCAAGTAGGAAAATGGGCAGACTAGGTGGGCCAAGCGGTCCTTATCTGCCATCAAATTCTATGTTTCTATGTTTCTATGAGCTGTCAAAGTATCTCACAGTATGCCAGCACAAATATGAAAGTCGCCCCTGTGAAGTAACTAGGCAGCTGCCTTTAACTGCACTTTTGTGTGCTGGGTTTATTGCAGTATTTCTTTAAGCAAGTTTACCTATGGAGAGCGAACACTGGTGGTGTGGCTCAGGGAAAACATGCCAAGTCAAGTGGTGTTGATAAATGCTGCAATTTGATAAATTAAACTTTCCTTTTTAGAAGTCATGGAACTACAGAAGCGCGTGAAAAAATAATGTGTTGGTACATTTTAATTCATAATGATAGTAACATTACTGCTGCATCATATAATGCCATACCCTCCTGTCATTTTGATTGCAAAACTCTTTTTGACTTCACCTGTGGGAACAAATATAATGCATAATGTGTGTGTGTGTGTGTGTGTGTGTGTGTGCGTCTGCTGCTGTCGGTGTAATGTGCATGTGCTTGTGCATGTGTGTGTGTGTATCTCTTTTTTTATTGTTTAAACTTGATCTTGTAAAATATATGAACATTGCACACAGTTTGGATAAGAGTGAAAAAAAACCTTGCCTTTCAGACAGTGTTAATTTTTTAAATAATAGGCATCTCTAAGCACCTAGCTTCTTACCTATGTTGTTTGACATGCATATTTATCCTTTTTTGGGCTGATGCCAATGGTATTTATCAAGCATTTGAATCACCAGTGTCCATATGTACAGTTAATTGTAAACATTATTGAGATTATCTTGCTTTCATTGATTAAATGTTGTATGTCAACTCTTTTCAAATGTTTCTTTGGCAACATAATCAGAGTGCTTTCTCTTGGAGTTGTTATATAGTTTTCGCTTACAGTCCAATACAATGTCGCCTTCTGGTCAGTCTTAGGAGAAGGGTTCGAGCCTGAGTGCCAGGTCAGGATTTGTTCTGTGTGAGTTCAATGATTTACATGGACTTTTACATTGACTCTTAATTCTGACATGAGAACACTGTACTGGATTGTAAGTGCTCAACTAAATATGATGTTATAGCCCTGCTGAAGAATAAAGATATGTTGGCATGGACATTTTATTTGAGTTCATGTTCTTTGTTTTTTATGATTTGGCCTCCGAAACCTGAAGTTCCACAGTCACAAGATCAGAAATACACAGCAAGGAGACCAGCACCTACTAAAGGCTCTTAATAGTTATGTAGTTTCACAACAAAATCAAAGACCATAGAGTAAAATGAAATGTCCATGACAAAATATCTTTATTCTTCAAAACTGCTATACAATGCTGGCCTGGTGGTGCTGAGGGTTGAGGTGCTGGACGCCATACCTCATGCCATGCTGGTGACCCAAGTTCAGATGTGGATTTAGGTCATTGGGGGTCAGCTGGGGGGAGGAGGAGGATTGAGTGTCTCAGGGACTGCTCTCCTCCTCTGAGGAGGGTGGGGAGAGATATCCGTGGTGGTGCTGACTCCTGGTGATGGCTGGGTGGTAGAGCTGCTTGTGGATCACTGGAAGGGGCAGAGTGGGTGGATGTCGGACATGTGGTGTGTGGGAGCATGTGCTGCAATGTCAGTAGTGTCCCTGCACACTTGCACCATGGGGGTGGAACTAAGGAGAAAAAATCCTCACTGAATCCTCTGGTAATCATGATGGTCTGCTACAGCTCTCACCAGATGTTCCAGGAGCTCCCTCTGGCCCTGACCCCTTGGTCTTCCACATCGAAGTGATGTGGTCTTACAGAGGGAGATGGAAGGAAGTCAAATGCTTGGGCATCGTGCCCAGTGCAGGAGCTGCTAGCAGACTGGATTGGGGACCCATCTGGAACACCCCAGACTGAGGAGGTAGTCAAGAAAAGAATCCAACTAAAAAAAACAGTGCTATACGAACAATAAAATCAATCCAATACAATATCCCCTTCTCAAAATTAAGAGTCCATGCAAACATCCATGTACATTATTGAGTCCACACAGAGTCAATGCCGCAATTGGATTAAAGCTGGCATAGAAAAACAGATTCTTAATGATTTGACTCCCAAAACCTGAATTGACAAAGTCAGGAAATCAGAAATACACAGCAAGGAGACCAGCAAATAGTAAAGGCTCTATATAGTTACGTGGTTTCACATTAAAAGCAAAGACCATAGAGTAAAATGAAACATCCATGGCAAAATGTCTTTATTCTTCAACAGTGCCATGAAACAATGGGCTGTTTGAAACTATAGCTGGCAATGGAAAACAACCATTCTGGTGGCTCTGAATGATTTGGAAGGTCAACTTATTGGGAGCGATCCAGGGAAGTGAACTACCTACTAGGGAAAAGAACTTTTGGGCAGACAGGTTATATGATCTTTTTTGTTACAACACAGTTACAGGCTGTTGAGATTCAACCACTCAATCCAGGTTCCATCTACCTCCCCCCAAAGCCAGATAGGGTCCTGTCCATCCCCCAAATTCCAGATCAGGTCCCCTCCCTATCCCAGTACCAGACAGTTTTAGCAGCAGTCATGATATGACAACAACAGGGTAGGGCAGTGTGAAGTCTCCAAAGCACTGGTGTCCAAAGGACTAAGCCAATACACATCATAACAGTAAGTGATGGAAAAACTGACTCAGAAGGGACCGTGTCAAAGTGCCAACTGCTATTGACAAAGTCCAGTTCTGGGGGGGTCACACTGGAGGTGGGAAGGAGAAGAGTAAGTGCTTCTTGGTGGCTTTGAGTGCAAAAAGGGAGACACATTGCACACATAATCAGCAATAGTTGTTGTCGGGGTGTGCCAGGGGGGGTTATATATATTAAAAAAAATAAGGTTGCAGTTCTGCTTCATATTCTTCACATATTTTTGCACTTCAATTTGTCCTCAAAAAGATGTGATGAAATGCATGCACAGATGCAGCCAGTCATGTGCAGAGATGTGCAAAGTAACCAAAATTTGCTCTGCAAAATATTTTATGGATTTTCACTTATCCGTGAAATTTTTTGCCTGGTGAAATCCAAATTTCACATATAACAGTGACTTCACAGAACTGCAAAATTGCAAACTTTGCTGAGTATTGTTCCACTATTAGGGATAGTTACTATTCCACAAAATGCTAACTTTGCCGGTGAAATTAACTCAATGCGACATTCGCACTGCACTATGGGATAGGATGTCATATGATACTCCATGGGGATCACATGTTGCTGAACAGCCTATAGGAAGTTAAGTAGGTCATGTATGAGTGCAGTGTTGTTGAAAATCTCTCAGAGAGTACATTGTGTTAGTCTGACTGAGCATTAGATACCTGTTAAAAAATTAACAAAACATTCACTTTGTATTGCAGTTCCCTCCAAATTTGTTTGGGAGTGCCTTGTACAGACACAGTATTTTATTTTTAAATCACTCATTCATTAGATAGTGTAAAGTACGTGTTTCAGTTTATTTATTGGGATGGAGGTTTCTGTGGATTGTATGGGTGAAGGGAGCAGCAGCAGCATTGAAGAAGGCTAGGTTTAAAAATCTGTGGTTTTTCCTGTTTTTGCTAGGTAAGCATTGGATTTCTGTTACGTGTTGTTTCTGTTTCTTTTCTTGACATATTTCCCACTGTCGAAGAAAATCCCTGTGCTTGTGGTGTATAAAATACAGACTGAGTGTTCTGTTTCACTTGCCATATTTCCCCCTGCTTAAAAAAATCCCTGCGCTGTTGGCGCTTAAATTACTGCCTGAGATTATGACAGAAGAACTATGGCTAGATGAAATAAATTCATACACCATAAATGTTAAAGCATGTAAACTATAACAAATTCAAATGAATACGGTGCATCGAACATACCACACCCTGAACAGATAACATAGCTATTTCAGATAAATGCCTGAAATGCACTCAGACATCTGGAACCTTGATTCATTTGTTTCACTCTTGCCCTTTTTAAGCAAATTTTGGGAGCAAAATATTGAGCGTCCTATCAAAAACAGTGGGAAAAATAACTAATTTTACACCAACTTTAACAGTATTTGGAATAATTCCTATAAAAGATTATCTCAATGAATTTCAACAAAGATTAATAATCATATCTACAATAATGCTAAAAAGTGTATACTTCTGAAATGGAAAGATAGTGCCCCCCCCAACTTTGATGTATAGTTAAATATAATGACAGCTGTGTTAAAATTAGAAAAAAAATATTTACATAAAAGATGAACAAAAATATATTTTCAAAATAATCCAGTTACCCCTCCATAATTTAATACAAACAGGACACATTTAAGATATACAAAAGGGATGCAAGAGATTAATAGGTTAGTAACAAATTCCTGGACCGCTGATTATAATGATAAATAAGACCAGATATCAGAATATAATTTTAGATGAGCCACTGGTCTCAAATATTTATCTGAACCTAAAAACAAATAAATTACTGATTGAGTATTCTGTTTCACTTACTAGATTTCACTCTTCTAGAAAAAAAGCCTTTGCTTTTGCCTTATAAAATAATGATTGAGTGTTCTGTTTCACTTGCAGGATATAACTCTGCCTGAAAAAAAAAAGCCCTGTCCTTTTGTCTATAAAATATTGGTTGAGTATTCTGTTTCACTTTATCGGATTTCCCTTTGGTAGAAAAAAATCCCTATACTTTTGGCATATAAAAAAGTGATTGAGTGTTCTGTTTTACTTGCCAGATATGTCTGCTATAAAAAAGCCTTGTGCTTTTGGCATATAAAATATTGATTGAGTGTTCTCTGTCACTTGCCAGATATCACTCTGCTAGAAAAAAAAAGCCCTGCATTTTTGGCCTATAAAATACTGATTGAGTGTTATGTTTCAGTTGGCAGATTTCCCTTTAGTTTAAAAAAAGACCTGCACTTTCGGAGCATAAAATATTGATTGTGTTCTGTTTCACTTGCCACATTTCCCTCTGTAGAAAAAAAAGCCCTGTTCTTTTGGCATATAAAATACTGATTGAGTGTTCTGTCTCACTTGTCAGATGTCAGTCTGCTAGAAAAAAAGCCCTGTGCTTTTGGTGTATAAAATACTTATTGTGTGTTCTGTTTCACTTGCCAGATATCACTCACCTGAAAAAAAGCCCTGCGCTTGTGGCGTATAAAGATTGAGTGTGGTGTAATCCCCTGTTGTGACCTATAAAAAAATCCTTACTGTTAATACACAAAAAGGAATCATGACTGTCAAATAAAGTGTTGGTAAATCAAGGCATGTCTGTGCTTCAGGGAAGAAGGTTGGTAATCAAAGGCACCAATTTATACCGCACTTCAAAAATTAATGTCTGCGGCCATGTCATCATCAATTCCTGTGGGCTCAGGGGCTCCTGGGAGTGGGAGTACTGAAGTTGTTAGCAGTAGTGGCATATCTGTTTCCAAATTTCAATGCTACATCTGTGGCAGCCATGCTGGTGGGTGAGATGACACCTGTTGAGAAAGGTAGCAGGGATGTAAGTTCCATCAAGCAGGAAAATGAGGAAGAGGAGGATGTAGTCTGGGTACCCATGGGTGGTGTTGATGGTCATGCCTCTGAGGCAGACAGTGTTGATACAGTGGCAAACACGGGAGATGCAGAGCATGTAGTGAGATTGCAAACACAGAGGTTGAGGAGGCTGAGGAGGTCATATTGTACATGTTGAGGAGAAGGAGGGCATTGTTGATAACTATGATGATGATGATGTGCAGGATCCCCTATGGAAGCTTAACAGTAAGAAACATAAATCATATGATGTAGATGTTGTTGAGGAGGATGTTGCATCCAGTAGTGCCACAGCCAGTAAAGAAAGCACCCATAATATTTTGATATGCTGAAATCAGCTCAGATAACCAATGCCTCCAAACTTTCCCCTCAGCTGTCCCAGTCCTCCTGGCACCATAGAAAAAGAAGGGGAATGAAATCCCGTCTTGGATTTCTATGTTCTTGACCCTGCTGATGAGTCAGTTGCAGTCTGTCAGCTGTGTCAAGTGTGGGTAAGCAGAGGTAAAAAGGGAAGCCAGCTAGGCACTGGTGAGCAACTCACCCACCTCAAGAACAGACACCCTGCATGCTGGTGTCAGCATGAAAAGAATGCCACTGGAGGAAGTCCAAGAGTCAGTCCACTTGAGGCAGTCGTTGAAGGGTTCACCATGTCAACTGTGGTGGACTACATAGCAGAGGAGCAGGATTCAATTCTGTCTAGTAGTACGTGACATAGCAGCAGCGTTACTAGAACCACCCCTTTGAGTCAGAGAAGCATACTCACTGTATTGCAGAATCCAGCTACAGTTAGTATTGAAGCAGCAGCCCATAGCACCATAGCAATGCCACTGCAACGAGTAAAGTTGTTTACTACAACAGCCTAAAGAATGGACCAGCCCACACTGCATGCCACGTTTGACCAGCAATCAAAATTCCCACTGAATCACATGATTGCACATGAGCTCAATGCATCAGGTGCTGAAATGTTGCAAATTGATCGCTTGCCATACTCCTTTGCAGAGAAAGCAGGTTTCAGGCGGTTCATGGCCTGTGCATGTCCCAAATGGCAGATAACATCTTGAACGTACTTTGCAAAATGTACTATTCTGGAACTGTATGGGCGAGTGTCAGACATGTTAAATCATACCCTTATTCATTCATAAATGCCTTGTATACATCTGAGCATGGCGATGTGGTCCAGTGGCAAAACAGTTGGCAGTTCATATTTGTGCAGTACAGCTCACCGGGCACAGGTCCCTGGGGTACTGTTCAACTTGGAGAGTGGGAAAAGTTGCAGCAAGGCCAATTGTGGTGCTAGCAACAGTCTGGGTCTTTGTCAGCATGCCACACTGATGGTGAAAATCATACCAGAGTCACACATGGGTGAGAAAATGTTAGAAGTATTGCTTTCTGAAATTGATGACTGACTCCACCCCAATTCACTGAAGGCAGGTTTTATTGTCAGTGATAATGGATTGAATGCCATAAAGTGCATTAGTGATAGTGTTTTATTCAGGGTGCCATGGTTGGCACACTATCTGAATCTCATCGTACAGCAGTTTCTCACCCATCCAGATGTCAGGGAGATTTTGGTTGTGGTGTGTCACATCTGTGTGCACTTTGCATGGTCAGGAAAGGCACATGACTTGCTACATCAGTTGCAGAATGGCAACAACTTGCTACAACACCTCATGAAAATGGATCTTGTGACAAGATGGAACTCCACCATGTATATGCTGGATCACTAATATGAGCAGTATAAGGCAATGTCTGAATATATTCTGGTACTTACTAGCCGGGACAGTGTTGGTGCATCCATGCATCCATGTGTCTCACAACAGACCAGTGGTAGAAGATAGATGGACTTATCACGATTCTCAGGCCATTTGAACATGCCACTCAGGCTGTGAGCATCAACAGTGCCTGTATGAGTCAGGCAATTCCAATTCTGCATGTGCTGAGACAAACACTGTTGAATTTCCAGTAACAGCTGGAAGCAGGTGTTGACACTGGTAGTTGTGACTTAATGGATCACATGGTCCACGTGTTGTAGACCAGGACACATATTAACAGAATTCTGCACTCTGATGAGTTTGGCATTGCCATAATTTTTGACCCAGGATATAAATGTGGGGTGGCATCAATAATTGAATGTGGGTGCCAGCAGGTAAAGAAGTTGACCAACATTATGATAAGAAGGGTACGTGACACACAGATGCTAATAAACACACAGGTACATAAGAAGGCACAACATGACACTTTTCATAGACCCAGTGTTGCTACCACCTCACAGGCCTCAAATCTGAATGTGGCTGCAAAAACATGTCCCTTAAATGAAAAAAATGACAAATCTCATTTGGGTTGTCTTAAGCCAGGTGGGTGTGGCAGACATGCAAGACAATGAGGAGGAGGCTGATGATGAACCAGCAGGTATGCAAGCAGCAGAACACATGATTGATGAGTTTGTGGTAGGCACAAGGCATCTAAGCATTGTAGATAAGCCCCTGATGTACTGGAGCACCGTGGTCTTTTATTGGCCAGCACAGATATCGGTGGCCATGAAGTGCCTCAGCTGTCTGGCATCGAGTGTAAGTTTTGAATGTGTATTTAGTTCAGCCGGTGCAATAGCATGGGACAAGCTCACCAATCTGTCCCCAGAAAGTGTTAGCTCGCTAACATTTATTAACATGAATCATGGTCACATTCCTACAAAGTCAGTAATGTATGTGTTTAAGTCACATGACAGCAGTGAAGAAGAATAGGGAGGTACTGTCAGCACACTCAGTAGTAGGAGTAAACATGAGATGAGAGGAGCAGTATTGGAGAGGTAATTTCCATCTGGTTACAGCTCCAGTATGGAGGACTGTGAGGGCTGCTTCCTTGCGGATGTTGATTATAAAAAAGGCATGTTTTTGCCCTCAGTGCCTCTCTGCAGTATAATCATT